>CM070634.1:34783093-36017109 GCA_036346255.1 Ampelocalamus luodianensis | reverse complement strand
CAATACTGATAACAACTATCTTTGAAAGAAGATGAGAGAGAAAACTCAGTTTTCAAATTTAGTTTAGAATGAGGTGAGATGAGCAAACTAGATAGATGAGAAGTAAAATCTGAGAACTTACTTAAGATTTTCAGAAAGCAATTTCGAGTATTTGGAAAGTAAGTTTTCAAAATATACTAGGGACGTCCAAGCTAGGGTTTTATTTACAAGATACTCGATACCAACTTTAGAGGACTCTAATATTTAACTAGTAACACTTAACCTCCAAATGGTTCTAGCATTACTAATTAAACATTCTAAGCCTCGATGGACATATGTTTCCTGAATTGCAACATATGCACATCATCACAAAATTACACATCATTTCCATACAACAAATATCACTAAGTTCAACAACGCATATAAAGTAAAGTTATTACAAAAGAGAGCCGACCGCCAAATAGATCAATATACAAGAATGACAATGAAGCAAAATGTGCCATAAGATGGCTAGAATAAAAGTCGCACTCGTAGCCACACACCCACAAGCAACCGATCGCCGCAAGCTAGTCGCCTGCAGTTACCACAACACAGCACAAGAGTGAGGGCCTTCTGCTCACCTCTTCCTCTCGCAACAAAACAATTAAGATAGCATCCGAGTACAAAGATTGTCTTTGTACCCGCAAGATCTGACGTGGTGGAATAGCGGTACCTATTCATAACTACATGCAAGCTTATTTAGGTGGAGGTTGTATGTCTTATTTTGCATGAAGCCAACTTTATTTGCAATAATGTAATACATTTCAAAAGCAAGTTTGCAAATCATTAGTTATCAAAGTAATGTAAGAAGTACAAATACATACAAGTAATTGACTGGAAGTGACTATCCCAATAGTCACCATAACAATAGCACCTAATCCTAATCTGCATCACACCATCAAGTTTTAATTTAAACGGTTGTAGTCTAACTCTTGAAAGACCTCCTCAAGCAATGTCCATAACCTAGGACGAGGCTATTCGAATAGTTTTAATACTCGCAGGGGTACCAATGTACCCACACTTCGCATCGCCTTCGCCACCGATGAAGCACACTACCTTGGTATGCCAAGACGGCTAAGTCCTACGAGACATTTCCAATGGATTGAGCTAATCAAGAGCCGCACGTATGGGGTTAACCCCAGTGATCTGCCGATCAAATATGGATCACAAGGACCCATACGTGGAGCAGAGACACCGCCCGGGCGGTGCTCCCTCCCCACAAACACGCCCATGTTGCATATACCCCATATGCAACCCACCACGCGACTCATTAATTAACACCCCCAAAGTACTTAGTCAAGAGAGGTCCCATTTTCTAGTGTGGTTAGCACGCAAAATGCTTGGTTTAGTGTAACAAGATGTTCGGTCCTTGTTGACTTAGGCACCATTCCAGCTACACCCGAGAATCACACCAACATACCATTGTGCCCAAGTCTAAATCATTTTGCTTTTAGTTTTAGTTTTCACAAGTAGACATGGCACAAGGTGGAAATCATAAATCATAATAAGTTTTAGGTGATCAAGGTTATCGATAAGTCGATAACCGCCATTTCTACCGGTTAGGCATGGCTAAGCAATTAATTAAGAACTACTAAGTGACAAGAGCCCTCCACGAACTCTTAATCACAGCAAGTAACCTAGGCTCATGGTAGTAGAGGATAATCATTTGCTAAGGAAATGCATCTACTAGGCCAACTATTAAAACAAGGTAGCAATGCATACATAGAATTTGTAATCAACATAAATACTTAAAATACCTGATTAACATGATCAAACCGCTTGCCTTCTTGTCGTTGCTCAATTGGTTATGAGGATCGCTTTCGGGATTACCGCAAATGTCTAATCCTAAGCGAAAGGCAAAAAGAACCAAGAACAACCAATAAGACGAGCCACAAATAAACAAAAGAGCAAGCAAAACTTAACCAAATGTGACGAAATTTACACATAAGGTAGAATACGAATATACCTAGACACAGAAACTGAAAAACCTAATTTGGATTTGTGGTGCAAAAGATAATGCATAAAAATACATTTTCGCCATAATTAGTAATCAGAGCAAAATATTTTCTAGAGAGATTTTGAAGCTGATTTTTATGGTAGCTACCTACTGTATAGAGGTAACCCATATAAAATTTCAGGTCATTTGGAGTTAAAGTGATTTAGTTATGATTTTTCTAAGATGCAAAATCGCATAATGCACTTTCCAGAGCATAAATATGTTCAAAACTAATTTTACAGTAGAAGTATACCAACAGAGGGGTTTTCTAGAATTTATCAAATATATTTTGCATTTACAGAGAATTACTTGTGCATTTTATAAGTCTTCCGCAATTTTCTAAATGCTAAAAATAGGTACTAACTCATTAATCAAGGTTTCATATAATCTTGGACCTACCATCATTTTTATGTTAACATTGGGTTAATAACAAATTTATCAAGGTTGGAATCATTCATTTTGGACATACACAGAGCAAGATATGCATTTTCTAAAGTTTTATTCATTTTCTGAATATTCAAATGATGTAAACTAAGTTATTCCTAGTTATAAAATTCTTCACATCGAACATGCTTACATCCATTTTTATAATAAGCTAAAGTGATAACATGATTTATTACGCTGGGATTAACTAAAAAGCGCTAAAATGAATTAGTTATGAGTTTCTAAAGTTTTTACATCATTTTCAATGTTAAATAAATACTTACCAAATACGTAACAACCCAAAACAAAGAAAATGACGTGGACGCCGTGGGCGTAATGAGATTTAAAATCCAATGTACCCACGACGCTGGAAATAGCGCACGCGCGCTAAACCTATCGGGGTCCACCGCTGGATCAAGATCCAACGGCTCACACGAGTGTATGAACCGACGGCGCGTTGCTTGGGCCAATCCCAACCGCAGATCGGCGATGGACGGCCCAAAGACGCACTAACAACCGGATTGTCCGATTGACACACGATCTCAAATGCATTGATCGCAAGATCGCACTCGGCCGTGATGACGAGGGAACCGATGGTCCAATGCACTCACGATCAAGACCGCAGATCTAAAATGAACGCCGGTGATGATCGGTTCAAAAAGAGGTAATCCGACGTGGGACCGCATGTCGCTGACTACGAGTCACGATCGCGAATGATTTAACCCACGCGGGCACAGCAGCACCGCCCACAAGTCACGACTGCACTGCTGTGGTTAAGACCAAATTAATGATTCTAATGATTGCCATTAGATAGACTCTAATGATCGCCGAGATTTGATTTAAACCTCTGCCCACAAGTCACGATTCGCAGGAGATTTCTGATGGATTAAATGTCGACGATTAATTAATCAATGATTTAGCCTTAATGATGTTTTAACAAGGCGGAGTGAAACAGAGATTGATTCAACGAGATTGGCCCACCGTCGCTGGCTCAATAATAATGATTAAGACATAATTAATAACTAATGATCGCAATTAATGTGTCCTAATGAGCCGACGAAACGGAGCGTGCGCCGGAAAACCCGAGTGGCTTTGACGCTAATCGCCGGCGATGACCGCAGCCACCGGCGGTGAACAAGACCCAAAATGGATTCGCAATAGCAAGCATCTAACCTAATGGTAGGCATCTTCACGCACGTAGGATCAAACGCCGGCCTAGCCGAAATGAAAACGGAGCTTTATCGCTAAACATGAAAATAGCGGAAAGCTCACCGCGTCCAAGGAAGGCGGTGCCGAGCTTATGACTAATAAGAAGCTACCTTAGCGAGAAGAAGCTTAAAGATGGCCTGAGAAGCTTGACCACGGTGGAAGCTCGCATGACCAGGAGAAGAAAACCCAAAATGACGCCGAGCCAATGAGTGATACCAAAGCTTCAATATAGCTTCATAACGATTCACGTAAGCTACATGAGCAAGGAATTGAAAATGGAGCACTCACCGAGCCGAGGAAGAAGATGACCACCAATGAATTTGAATAAACCCAAATTGGACAATTCCCGAGAATCAAATCCAAAATTAAGTGAGGGGAAATGTTCAAGGTGATGAATAGATGAGGTTAGGGCAAAGAAACATGAAGGAGGACCACCGGAACACCAAGAACACCGATGGAGCTCCACGGGTCAACAATGGCAACTTGCCATTTTTGAGGTATTAAGCTCCAACACGGTGGGTGAAGCTTGGTGGTGGTCTAAAGACATACCAGAGGCATTGAGGGTGCTTATAAAGTCATGAAAGTGTTAGGTTTGCACCACTCCTCTCTCGGCGGCAAAACACAAAACACAAGGCGCTACGACAAGGAAAAGAGGTGAAGACGTGTTTTAGGGCATGGCCTAGTTCAATGTACCGCCCATACCACTACACGTCGGCTAGGGTGGCTTTAGGAGCAAGAAATGACCTCACCATGCCTTGCAATCGTTTTCGCACTACGGGAGGTTGAAGATGACCCACAAAGTCACTTGACTCACACCCTACGATCTAAATCGGACGGCCACGTAAAGCACCACGCTCCCGTGTTTAAAACACAACGGGAGATTGCGAGCCTTCGATTAGAAATGGATGGCTCAGATTGCCCCACGCCGCAATCTCTTATCTCGCAACGAGGTACGCGAAGCGTTGGATCTTAATCCAACGGCTCGATCCAAAAATGCAACCGAGGGTCCAAGGTTTCTGAGGACCGCAATGCTGGATTGAGATCTAACCGCTGACAACCAAACTTGCAACCTGGAAGGTCCGGTCTTACACGCGCCGCCCGATGCGATTAAGATCTAACCGACGAGATCGATTGCGCGCTTTAAAGAGTGGCTCAGTCGCTTAGTTGATCGATCGAATCAGTGGCTCGAGCCCGAGTCCGACTCGAACCTGCAACAATGAAACCAAGTTTGACTTTGAAAAGAGAAGAGACTCAAAGATTTATTTGAGGTAGCAAATTAACTCCAAAATTATGAAAATTTTACAGAGCTTGCTAACTCAGATATTAACCTTGTGTAAAATTTTCAGAGATTTTTATGCTGCGAATAAATCTCCAAAATTCTGCAAGGCTCTGTTTAATGTTTGACTGAGAGTCAAACAGTTTGATCGCTTCTAAAAATTTTCAAACAATTTCTAAAAATTGTGAGATTTTTCAGAGGGGTCACATACCATCACAGAGACTTAGGAAAATTATTCCCAGAGGATGACCATAAGATTTGACAAGATTGTTTTTGGAATAACAAGATTTGGATCAACAAGACTTGTGACAATGTATTTCCATAATTCCTTGTACAAGAATTTCTTGGCACCACAGGAATTACATGATGTAAGAAAAAGTTTTAATTTCTACTGATTTTCTTACATTTGAAACACAAGCCCAAAATTGGGATGTTACACTCATCTCTTTTGCTCATGTGGCAGCAACGTGGCCGCCTTGTCACTTGCCCACGTGGCACACCTAGATCCAACACGAGCCAAAACACTCATAAACCCAGTCCATGGTGCACCCTTCAATGATAGTGGGTCCCACGGTCAAAATTTCTTTTTCTTTTTCTTTTCAAACTAAAACCCTCATTGACGTCATGTCATGCAATAAAAGCTTTTTCTTTTAGAAAAATAATTCTAATAATTCAGAAAAACCCTGATTCTATCATTTTATGTAATTTCGAAGTTCGAAAGCCCATATCTTTTGCATCCAAACTCCGATTGAGCCCATTCAAATTTCTAAATTTATCTAAATTCAAGATCTAGCTAACTAAACCAAAATTATTCAATTTGGAGTTAATTTGAATCTTATTTGAATTTATTTTGAATTTAGCTTACTTTACAGATATAGATTTCAACGACTTCTGAGAGTCGATTTCGACATCTGTTGAGAGCAACTATTTGAGCAAGGCAAGTTACGTTCTTGATCATATTTGCACCCATTATTTAAAATTATTTAAATTCTATTTCAAATTATTATCGCATGCTTATTTATACTCAACTACTCAAATTCTCGCTTTTAAATTCATAGATATGCCTAAATCCTTTGTATAGCCAAATTTGATATCGAATCAAACATGTTGTCACCCTAGATAAAAACTTAGTCGATACAATAGTATGGACTAGGATCATTTGGAAAATATTGTGCTTAGCCATGCTTATAGACCAAACATGTTTGATTTGGGGATTTCAAACAAAAATCAATTGTGGTTTAAATTGTATCTCATACATATGGTGTGTTATGGAAGTTTATAAATGACTTTGAAAAATAAAATAAATGATGGTTTGGACTTGGTAGAATTGGTTGTCCAGTGGGTGCAAGAGTACCTGCTCAACTGGGTAGGTTGAGCCCCGTGGTTCTCGATGGTTGTCCCCTGTGTCAATTAAGGACCGGCTTCGAGCCGCATCTTGATAAGCCACATCGCATCACCACATGTCTTGTATGGGCAGGACTGATCAATAATTTGCAAAGTTCCATCATGGTCGCTCCTATTGATGCGGTGGGTAGTCTTTTATGACCTTTGTTAGTCCCACCGCGCAAAGGGGCTCAACTCGCGGACGGGTAGTCCAACGGGGTGAAACCTTAGCGAGGAGGACTATAGTGGAATAGCGCATTGTAAAAGCCTCGTGATGATCACTTTGTCGCACACCTTCATAAGTGTGTCAGACGGACATTAAAAGTTGATTATCTCGTGTGGGTAAAGTTGTACAACCTCTGTAGAGTTATTAATCTATTCGAATAGCCGTGTCCACGGTCATGGACATGCTGGCAAAGCCACTCAAAGTTAGACTTCGATTTCAAGATGTTTTTGTAAAACAGTTTGACATGGATGGGTGTTCATGAGAAAAGTTATGGGTTAAAGCCCCGGGTTGGTGCCCGTGTTTATGTTGGTGTTAGGTTGGTGCCTACACTATCTTTATCAATTCAAAATCAATTTTAGATTTTATAAAAACTTGAGCTTTTGAACTTAGTATGGTATTTAATGTCAAATGCTATTTTTGCACAATTAACCCTATAAGCCACCCTTTGTTACATCCATGTATGCATGTCATTCTGTTATTTGACGGGTGTAACTTACGAGCACGGAAGTTGTGCTCATACTTGCTTAATGCAAACAAATTTCAGAGGAGAAGAACTTCGCTTCAGGTGTGGTCATGACGACTAGGCCGCTACCCCGCCCGATTGCTCAGGGCGCATCACCGACTCACTACTTCTTCATCGCCTTCCGCTGTGTTTATTTAATGTTGCCCTGTAACGCTATCTTGTAATCAACTCTATTGTTTATTAATAAATTTTAGTCATTTATGGTTGTGTTATCACATTTGTTTACTGTGTGAGCTAGCCACTGATCATGGGACAAGTTCAGCCATGCACGTAAGATCCTGGATGTTAATCTCGTGCCTTACACACCACGCTGCCTCCAAGCCATGCCAAAATCACCCATAGGACCCCATGCCACCCTCGTTCCATTTTTGACATCCCCGCCGCCACCATCCACCCAATCGCCGGTGACAATCGCCGCCCAAGTCGCTTGATCCATCCTCTCAGATTCGCCCCATTTGCTCTCTGTCTGTAAATTCCTCCCTATGGCTGATAGTAGGACCTCACTCAAGGGCACACCAAATGCTACTAACAAATCTTATGATTATCATTTAGTTCACTCAAATGCATTAACCAATTTAAAGTTTGAAATTTAGAGAAAATTTAGGTATTAGTATTATCGCTCAAAAACATGTTTATTTGTAAGATATTGAACAAAGAGCAAAATATGAGAATGTTTAGGGATGACAACAGGCTAGTGACATTCCAATACAAGTAGTTAGAAAAATTGTTGATTCAATTAGCTAAGAGTACTGTGATGACTAATTGACCTCACAAAGATTTGCTTAAACAATTGGTTAGTTGATCTAGTTTAGTTGTCAGGCACTTGGATGAATGAGTAGAGAAGAAGATTAGATGAAAAATTGAAATAACAGTGGACTAGTGACATTGCTAATGCAAGTGCTAATAGCCCTTTCTACTGATTGTTGGATCACTCAAATTTGTTTAACAGATGAGTAATTAAAATAATAGATAGTCAACAGCACTTCATTTCATAATCTTCTGTTGTCTGTTGAATGAACAGAGAAGGTAAAAATTTGAATTGTCAGGAGAACACACTTGCAAAGCCAACTCCTAATGCTAACAAATATTCTGAATGTCAATGTAACATCCCAATTTTCTGAGTTTAAAAAAATCTTTTAAATAGTTAGTAGGGAAAAAGTCACCATTTGGGTTTTATTTGAATTTAATTCAAAAGCTTAATATTGGACTTTATAATCAAAAACCTTTAATGTGAATAATCCCAACATGAGCAAATACAAAACTATTTTATTTGGTTCTATGTGCTCGATATATTTTCTAGATTTTTCTAGAATTTTTCTGAGTTCATTTGCTATTTTCTATTGCTTATTTGAATTTCTGGTAATTTGTAAAATAGACAATCTATTTAAAATCTTAGAATTTGCTTCGGTCAAACTAAAACCCTGCCCAACTCATACGCCCAGCAATACCATCGCCGCTCGCCTCCACGACAATGGACCCCACCGACGCCTCCGCTCTCTCTCTTCCTTCCGAACGCCCCGCTCACCTCCACCATTCGATCAAGGATGGACGGCTGGATGTGCGTGATCTATTCGGAGGTCCGAATGTCCCTTTGATTTTGAGCCGTTCGATCAAACCGACGGTCAACTCTTTTGGTCCGACGTACACGCGCGTAGGGCTTTCACTACGGTGGGCCACCGCCTCGCCGCCCTTCCTCGCACCTGGCCGTTTTCACACGCGCCGCGCACCGCCATGCTTTTGAGCTCAAGCCGCAGACAAAACGCATCTTTCCCAACTAAACCTCTTCTAGAAAACGTGCCAAATTCTATCTCTAATCTCTCCGCACTGCTTATGATAAGATCCTATCCCGAATCATATCCTATCCCCGATTTGTAAATTAGTTTCGTGTTCTTCACGGACTCGATTTGGGGATTTTTATCCCGTACGCCCGGCCCTATAAATAGGCCCCGAGGTTCGTGACCGCCCTCCGCAACCTGCAGCCGCCACCCATGTCGCCCCGAGCCCTAGCCGCCGCAACGGAGTTTTAGGTTTTTCGTCGTCGATCGCTTTCTCCGCTTGCGCCGCCGCGTCATCTCGCGTAGCATCCCGTCGCACCGCACGTACGCCGAGTCAAGATCCTGCCGCCAGCCGCCCCGACGTGTCGCGCCAAGATCGGTCCGATCAAATCACGTGGCGTCCACGGCCTCGGATCCCGAGGCTCGCTGGCTTAGTCTATAGTGAGCCGTGTCACTGACATGTGGGTCCCACCTGTCAGACCATTTTCGCCCCGTCCGAACGTCCTCCGATGACGTCAGCGTTCCACAATAATCCGATTTTTCTGTTAAGAAATAATTCGGAAAATTCCAGAAAATCCAATTTAGGGTTTCTTTAGACTTTCAATCTTCTAGAGCTCATAACTTTTGCATCCTAACTCCGATTGAGCCCATTCAAATTCCTAAATTTATCTAAATTCGAGCTCTATTTATCTGAGATTTTTATTTAATTTTTGGAGTTTGTTTTGCCTCTGTTATTTATTTGTTTTGTTTATTTGTCTCGCTTAAGTAGTAGACGCGTCATTCGTCGGAAACTTTGGAGAAGAAGGAGCACCTCAAGATCAAGATCAATACATAGACCTTTCCAAGGCAATTCATACCTTTGATCATCTTGAATCTAGTTTTCAAATTACTTTGTTTCAGTATTGCATCCTACTTTAATTATTTATTTAAATGCTTTTGGGTATAGTTACTATCCAATTTGTTAATACCACTTGGCCTTGTATGTCATATTTCCTTGTCACCCTAGATTGGTTTATTAGTTGGTAATATTGTAGCACCAACGGGATGGTTAGATGCAGTACAATTGCTTAGCCATGCTACGAGTCTCATCTCATGTAAGTTACAAATATTAAATATGACTAAGTGACTATGGAACTTTGTAAAATCTTGTAGTCTTTGTATGTTATTACTTGTGATAGCATGTGTTGCACTAAAACCAACTGGGTGGGAAAGGATTTGGACCGAGGCAAGTGGTGGATACTTTGTGATATGGTGGACTATGTGAACGTGCTTGATAATATTTGTGACTTAGTTAGAAATTGGAAGTCTTGCCTTGGTCAATTAAGGACTTAACTTTGTGCGCCATTGAACTGAGCCTTACTATACGACCACATGCCTGATGGGATGGGCCTAACTTAGTAAGTTATGGATTCTCGGCATTGACGTTCAGGTGGATAGGTTAGGCTTTGTGACAGGGTGGAGGTGTTACTATTTGTAGTCGCATCGGGGCGATTCGTCGCATCCCCGTCGGCCATGTGTGTCTGACTAGCATTCTCGTGAACCGGTTCGCGGGAAAGCACATCGGGATGTCAATGTTTGAGATAAAGTTTCAACTCGTTTTGTTATGATTTTGCTTGCTACACTAGTTGTATCTTGTGGGTAAAGTGTACAACTTCTACAGAGTGTTAAATCAATCTATTCGAATAGCCGTCCGTGGTCATGGACATGCTCGGGATTTCACACGAGGGTAGTTTTCATAAAATGTTTGGGATGGGAGCTATGTGAACTAAGTCATATGGCTATGTGAAATAATCTATTTAGCTTTGTGTCTTCGTGAAATTTATCATTAATTTAATATTGTCTATTTGTTTTGAATCGCATTTCAATCTATTATTGTATTCAATTGCAAATGTTGCTTTTATGCAAAAGAACCACAGAAGCCTTTTACTTTGGAATAAGCATGCATCTATACATTACATTCTGTGGTATGATTTGCGAGTACGGTTGTGTACTCACGCTTGTTGTAAAACTTGCGCCCAAACCTACAGAAGAGGAGGAATCTACGCCTGCTTTGAGGAGGAGTTCGCCAAGGTTGCCGATCGTTAAGGTGCGGATCCCGATCGGTTGCTGTGGTGAATTGATGGGATCTACGCGAAGTTATTTCTCGCTCATCCGCTGTCTTTATTCTCTGTAAGCCTCGCGTGGCTTAATAAGTGTAAACTTCGACCACAAGGTCAAAACCCTTATTTGTTATTCAAACTAATCGTTTACTTTATTTATCGCATGTGTGGATCGATATTTACCTATGTTAACACCGTGTGCACTAGCGTGATCTGGACTAGTGCATTATACACAAAGGGTTCCGTAATCGTAATTTTGGGTCCCAACAGAGGTGATATCGAGCCATCGATCGTAGGTCTTGACCTTAGTTAGATTGCCCGCCTTTAGAGTGTCCAAATTATTTTCTAAAGGAAAATTAACTTGCAAGATTAATTAATTGCTTAACTCTCCTCATATCTCTCGACTCAACTATTGCTACAATCTTCTCTCTTTCCGCACGCTTTAAAGTTGCTCTTACCCTCCTTCTTCTCGCCTTGACGGATGCCTCGCTCTCGAGCTATGGTGGCGCTGTGAGGATATGCCGCCGAGCTTTGGAAGTTGTTGCGGAGTTCTGAGGCTTTGATCGTCCGTTGTACGCGGCAACAATTGGATTGTGAATGGTCAAAACCGTGGAGTGATCTGTCGCTCGACGATCCACGCCAGGAGGAACGACAAGGCGAGGCAACCTTCACACATCTCTTTGAGGAAGATTACTTGGCCGAAGGCATCCGTGAGTCGCCACGCCCATGCATACACGATTCCGCAACATCTACGACGGAGCTTCAAGACACCATCTTCGTTACCACCCCGAGCTGCACTGTGGATCCGCCAAGACGCTACCCGCTCACGGAGGAAGAGAGCAATGCTACGCTTGTGCACTCGCCTGGGCTTGTAGCCGCCAGAGGAAGCGTTGAGAGGACTATCACGAGTGGATCATGTTTATGAGGCTTACAGAGTCAAGAGAAGGTCGCTACGTTGCAAGAGATTCTCTACAACCGTGATGACGAAGTAGAAGAAGACTTTGAGGAGGATCTCAAGAAGATCGAGAGGAAGGCCCATTGAGCTGAGAGGAAGAGGCGTGGCCGAGAGGAGCTACCGAGCTGGGCTGCACCGGAGTGCCTGCTCCACCGCACCAGCCTGTGGCATCGGACTCGCTTTGCCAAGATACCTGGCCACTTCCGAAGTCTACAACCGTCAGAGCGCCGCCATGTTGTGGAGGCTTTCTTGAGTAGTTGTCTTAAGTTTTAGTTCTTCGAGCTTAGCCGATTTCCATTAGTAAGTCGCCCTTTAGGCGGTAGTTTTGTGTGCTTAGGTCGTTGTTTCTTTTGTGTGCGGTGTGAGTGCAAAGGCCCTTGGGCATTTGTTGCGACCATGCTAAGACCCTAATCAATAAAGGTATTTCGCTTGAGTTTCTTGAGCTGTTTTTAGTTGGGTTTGCTTACCCTTACTTAGTTCTTAACTCATCTTGTGCTTGCTACCTTATCTAACCCATGGAGCTGCTAGATGGTTCAAACTCGTCGCATCTAGCAGCTAGTGGTTCCGGCACCCCAATACAGAAGCAATGAGCAACCACCGCAAGAGCAGCTCATACAAGCATCCCGATTGACTTGCAAAACTTTAGAGCTTTCATGGCAAAGACTCGGCTAATGAATACCATGATGACTCGGATGCAAGCTATGAGCAACGGCTCGACAATACCAACAATCAACAAAGATGGCGCCAAACCGCTCAAGGTCACCATGGACCATCTAAACTTGCGGAGTTTATGAGGACCCGCCCACCAACGTTTTGGACACGCTCTCCTGTGGAAGCGTATGATTGGCTTCGGTCATTGAAAGAAAGTCACGATCACCCAGGCAAAGAACCGTGAGAAGGTCCCGTATGCCACTCACGAGATGGAAGGCATAGTCGCGAATGGTGGGAGAACTTCTATGCCGCTCATGAGACGCCACAGGATATCACCTGGGAGGAATTTTCTGCAGCATTTTGCCAGTATCATGTACCAGAAGGTATTATTGATCTGAAGAAGGATGAGTTCCGCGCTCTCAAGCAAGGAGCTATGACAGTGTCTGACTACCTCAACAAGTTTTCTCAGCTAGCTCGCTACGCAGCAGAGGATGTAGCCACGGACAAGGCTCGCCAGAGTCGCTTTCTGAAGGGATTGAACACTGGACTGCAAGTCAATCTAATTGCCCATACTTTCCCTGACTTCCAAGAATTGGTGAACAAAGCCTTTGTTCTTGTAACACCCCAGCCCCACACAAGCCTGGAATGCTACTAAGGTAACCTTACACAAATATAATCTAAGGCGATTTACTAAATTTCGGCAGAACCTTCTTTATATTTCTAACTTCACAGGGGTTTCAACAGATAAAAGGGTTTTATAACTAAATATTGCAACATTCAAAATCATCAATAGCTTAACATGAGCTTGCTAATCAACTAAACAAATCCTCAAGCATCAAACTATGCTACTCATCATCATTACAAATAAATCAATGCGGAAACATAATCATGAAGAATCCTTTAAGCGCTTGCTTAATTATTAAGGCATAGTCCGAGAATTAAGGTTCATGGCGCAGTGCGTGAGATCATAATGCTACTCCCTCCCATGCATGCTTTTCTTGCTCTGGTACCTAAAACAACAAAGAAAGCAAGATGAGTCCACGACTCAGCAAGTACATATAAAAGAACATAATTCAAATCACCACATCAGCATCTATTTTCAGAAGCACAACATTAAATCATTCCACATGCATATGCAATGCTCAAGGGTTCCTTCTCTTTATCTATTTTTTCATTTTACCGGTAATGCAAAGTATGCAACCGTCGCTGCATACCCATGCCTGTGCTCGCAAGCGCAGGGACCAATTGCCCAATACTCCGCAAGTATTGGGGACCTCAAGCCCACACTCCACAAGTGTGGGTATTTCAAGCTCGCTCACATACATGACGGGGACCTCAAAGATGTCAATGCTTGGTCATCACAAGACCAGGTCTCAACATGATATCAATATGCATATACACCATCTCTATTCAGCATCAAAGTACCAAAGGCAATAACAACATTCATGAATAAAGCATAGCCATACTTTGAACATTCACAACTCTTATTATGCACACTTGCCAACAGCCATACGACACTAACATGCATCAAACACGCATTCATGTCCAAGCAATCACAAACAAGGTAACAATGATGCACTTGCCTCAACCGTGCGGGAACGAAGGACGCGAAGAGGGTGCCGCCTCCAGAACTAGTCCCACACCTAAATTCATTTAAGATAATGCTAAGGCAACAGTAATGGACCAAACAAACTATAAGAGTAAACACGAACTCGCAATAGTTCCTTTAGCGCGAACCCAACTCCAATTCCTAAATATTGTTCTGTCCCCTCTGTGGACAGTCACGTTCTAAAATTCATAACTTTTATTACAGGATTCAAAATGAGGTGTTCTTAGACTTCATTGAAAGGTTATCAAATTCCCCAACTAAACCTAGTTGGTGAGCCTCCCTGATTCGGCCATCTAATATCTTTTTTAAGCTGATTAACAAAACATCAATTTCACGTCAGTTCTCTGGACAGAACACTAAAACTATCATAACTTTCAGCTCGCTTGTCCAAATTTTTGCGTTCTTGTGCTTCCCTGAAATCTATAAGAATTATCTACAACTTTTATTATACTGAGATCCTCTAATTATCCCTTTAACTGATCGCAAAAGTCAGATTACTAAAACTATCAAAATACTGACAGATTCGTAGAACAGTCGCACTAATAATTTCATAACTGTTGCTACAGAGGTCCAAAAAATACGATCTAGCACTTCATTGAAAGCTACTGACGTCCTCTACAACTTTCTAGGAGATGCCCAAGACTGAATCCACACTTACCTACATCAAAACGTCCTCTAACGCGATCTGTCCCGAGGAGACAGAAATACCGACATTGATTAACTATCCAAAAACACATCGGATCAAAGTGGAATTGAGGTTACCCTTGAAGAATCGTAGGGAGATGACGAACCACCCCTACAAAGAAGATCCTCTCCCTCTTCCCCTCCTCTTCCTCTCTTCTTCTTCTTCTTCTGGCAAGAAAGACCCGGCGAGACGCGCAAGGAGGCTGGGCGGTACTGCTCATGTGGGGTATCAGAGCAGTTGGCGGCCACCGTAGCACGCCGTTCTACAATACCGCCCTAGGTTTCCTCTTTTATTGGTGGGCCTCCTCGGGCCTCCCGGCCAAAGCCCGAGGCCAAAGTTGTCGAATAATTGCGTAAAACCCTCTAATCCTCTCTCATTCTTATTTGCTAGTTGGTTCTTCTATCTAATTCTTTCTTTTCACTTAAATAGACTTGGGGTATTACAGCTCGAGGACAAACGCAAGGAACTGGAAGATAATCAGAACGCCGGATGGCCCAGAAGGGAGCCATCAATCATGAGGATAAGAACAGCCCATCGCAGCTTCAACCGCTTTACACCTGACATTGTTCCGAGCACTGCGCCGACTTCAAAGACTCCCGCCCACCGCCTAACTTCCGCAACCCCCGCACTCACAACCCCAATTTGGGAAGTAATCGCAAAGTGGAACAAGAGTCTCTACGCTGCTGCCACCAGACATTTTGCCAACCAAAGGTCCGCAGAAGGGAACAATCACCCCATGACGCTTCAACCTTGAGCTACGCCATCCAAGACGCCAATGCCGTGCACCAACCAAGGAGCTTCACGTTGCCGGCTGCCGGAGGAGCACCGCAGATCCGCGGATCGAGGTCGGTCAACCACGCCACTCCGAAGAAGCCCGTGAAGCACCGGGACGTCCGATCGGGTAAGTTTCGTTAACTCAGCACTGCATCGCTTTGTTTGATTCTCGAGCTTCGCATTCGCTTGTTTCGGAATGTTTGCAACCAAGAATAATTTGAAGTTATGCATCTTAAGCATACTCGTTAGTCCAATCGCCGGAGCAGAGCTAAGCACTAGGGTGGGATGTTTAGGAGCTGTTACTCATAGCGGAGTTGAGTTTCTAGCCAACCTAATTGTTCTAGATACCCAAACCCTAGATGTCATTCTTGGCATGGATTGTTTATCCAAGCACAAAGTGCATAGATTGTGGTCAAGAGCCAGAATAATCGAGATTCCAAGGGGAACAAAGTGGAATTTCTAGCCACCTCAGTTCGTGATGGACATTTGTTAGTGAACAGCCTGAAGGTCCTTTCCTTAGAAGAAGTACCAGTCGTCAGTGAGTACCCAGATGTGTTTCTTAAGAATTACTGTGAATGCCACCGACCGTGACATTGAGTTTGTCATCGACCTAGTGCCGTGGACAGACCACTTTAAAGAGACCTTATCGGATGCCAGCCGATGAATTGGTAGAGATGAAGAAGCAGATAGAAGAACTTCTTGACAAAGGTTTTGCGAGGCCTAGTTCATCGCCTTGGGGAGCACCTGTGTTGTTTGTCAAGAAGAAAGATGGAAGCATGAGGATCAGATGATTACATCGCCTCAATGAAGTTACCATCAAGAATATGTACCCACCACCGGATTGATGATTTGTTTGATCGATGAAAGGAGCTAGAGTGTTCTCAAAGATCGACTCACATCGAGTTACCACCAACTGAAGATTTGTCCTAAGGATATACCAAAGACCGCTTTCTCAACACGGTATGGACATTACGAGTTCTTAGTCATGTCCTTTGGTCTGACTAATGCTCCTGCATACTTCATGAACATGATGAATAAAGTATTCATGGAATATCTGGACAAGTTTGTAGTCGTGTTCATTGATGATATTTTGGTTTACTCCAAGACGGAGGAAGAACACGCCGAACATCTAAGGATAGTCTTGGAAAAACTCAGAGAGCACCAGTTGTATGCCAAGTTCAGTAAGTGTGATTTCTGGAAAAAGGAAGTTGATTTCCTTGGTCATGTGATGACAAACGAGGAGTAGCAATTGACCCAGTAAAGTTAAAGCAAGCAGTTACATTGGGAGTAGCCCAAGACCAGAACTCAGTTCGTAGTTTCTGGGAATGGCAGATTATTACCGCTGCTTCATCGAAGGATTCTCATCGATTGCTAAGCCTCTTACGCAATTGTTGAAGAAGGAGAAAAAGTTCACTTGGACTCCAGCCTGTGAAGAAAGTTTTCAAGAATTGAAGAAGCGGTTGACTTCAGCCCCAGTGCTGATTTTGCCAGATGTTCGCAAGGATTTTGATATCTATTGTGATGCTTCGCATCAAGGGCTAGGATGCGTCCTGATGTAAGAAGGAAGAGTTGTCGCTTACGCGTCAAGGCAATTAAGACCTCACGAGGGGAATTACCCTACCCATGATTTGGAGTTAGCTGCCGTAATGCATGCTTTAAAGATTTGGCGTCATTATCTCATCGGTAATCGCTGTGAAGTCTACACAGAAAATAAGAGTCTGAAGTACATCTTCACCCAGTCAGATTTGAACATGAGTCAGAGGAGATGGTTAGAATTGACCAAGGATTATAATCTTGGAATCCACTACCATCCCGGGAAAGCCAATGTAGTTGCAGATGCTTTGAGTCGTAAGAGTTACTGCAATGCTTTGGAAGTGGAAGAGTTTTGTTCAGAACTTCAAGACGAGTTTCAAAAGCTAAGACTGGAAGTTGTGTCTGAAGGTTTTGTAGCCAATTTGGAGGTACAGTCTACATTGGAGAATCAGATTCGTGAAGCGCAACCAAAGGATCCCGTGTTGTCAGACATCAAGCTTAAAATGGCAGAAGGGAAATTCAAATATTTCACCAGGGATGAGCAAGACATACTCTGGATTAATGGTTGTATCTGCGTACCAGATATCGACAGTCTAAGACAGCTAATCTTAAAGGAATCCCACGACTCAAAGTATTCGATTCACCCTCGAAGTACTAAGATGTACCAGATGTTAAGAATAAATTTTGGTGGCCAAATTTGAAGCGAAGTCGCGAGTTCGTTGCCTTGTGCGACATCCACTCGAAAGTAAAGCAGAACACGTGAGACCAGCAGGTTTGTTGCAACCGCTCAAGATTCCAGAGTGGAAGTGGAAGAGATCGAATGGATTTCATTACCGGCTTACCCAAGACCCAATCGTTACGATTCGATCCGTAATAGTCGACCGCTTGACCAAGGTTGCCCATTTCCGCTAGTCAAAACCACGCACTCGGAGATCGCCTCGCGGAGTTGTACATGGCCGAATTGTCGGCTTATACGGTGTGCCCAAGAAGATAGTATCGATCGAGGATCTCGCCCACCTCGCTTTTGGCAAAAGATTGCATGAAGCATTGGGTACTATCTCGAATTTCGCATCGCATATCATCCACGCATGATGGACAGATCAAAGAGTTAATCAGATATTAGAGGACATGCTGAGAGCTTGTGCTCTAGCTAATGTTTCCCGTTGGGATAAAAGTTTACCGTATGCAGAATTCTCGTACAACAACAGTTATCAAGCTAGTCTGCAAATGTCACCATTTGAAGCCTTGTATGGCCATGCCTGCAGAACCCCGTTGAATTTGTCAGAAATAGCTGAACGTTTGGTTTTCGGTCCAGACATCATCCAAGAAGCAGAAGAGCAAGTGGCCATGATAAGAGAAAGATTGAAGATAACTCACCCGAGCGTAAGAGCTATGCCGATAATCGCCGCTCGTGATCTCGGCTGAACCCGAGGATTTTGTCTATCTTCGAGTTACTCCGCTCAGAGGTGTCAAAAGGTTTCATGCCAAAGAGAAGCTTGCCCCTAGGTATGTTGGTCCGTTCAGGATTCTGGAACGCCGTGGGGAAGTTGCTTATAAGCTGGAGCTACCGCAGTCATTAGCAGGAGTGCATGATGTCTTTCATGTCTCGCAGTTGAAGAAGTGTCTTTGTGTGCCAGAAGAGCAAGCCCCGCTAGAATCGATTGACTTGAAGGAGGATCTTACCTACAAGGAGCAGCCAGTCAAGATTTTGGATGTCGCAGAGCGCCACACCAGAAGCAAGACTGTTCATTTTTGCAAGGTTCAGTGGAGCAACCACTCAGAAGGAGAAGCAACGTGGGAACGTGAAGGAGAGCTGAAAGCCGAGTTTCCAAGCCTTTTCTCTAGCTAGCCTGAATCTCGGGGTCAAGATTCCTTAAAGGGGGGAGGTTTGTAACATCCCAATTTTCTGAGTTTAAAAAAATCTTTTAAATAGTTAGTAGGGAAAAAGTCACCATTTGGTTTTTATTTGAATTTAATTCAAAAGCTTAATATTGGACTTTATAATAAAAAACCTTTAATGTGAATAATCCCAACATGAACAATAGTCAAAACTATTTTATTTGGGTTCTATGTGCTCGGATATATTTTTAGATTTTCTAGAATTTTTATGAGTTTATTTGCTATTTTCTATTGCTTCTTTGAATTTCGTAATTTGTAAAATAGAAAATCTATTTAAAATCTCGAATTTGCTTCGCCAAATCCAAAACCCAATGCCCAACTCATGCCCAATAGCCCATCGCGCGCGCTCGCTTCGGCGACAGTGGACCCCACCGTCGCCTCCGCTCGTCTCTCTTTCCTTCCGAACGCCCGCTCACCTCCACCGTTCGATCAAGGATGGACGGCTGGATGTGCGTGATCTATTCGGAGGTCCGAATGTCCCTTTGATTTTGAGTCGTTCGATCAAATCTGAACGGTCAACTCTTTTGGTCCGATCGTACACGTGCGTGGGCTTTCACTGCCAAGTGGGCCAGCCGCCCTCGTCGTCCTCCTCGTGCCCGGCTTCGTCTTCACGCGCGACCGCGCCAGTCCGCCATGCTTTTGAGCTCAAGCCTCGTACGAAAACGCATCTTTTCCAACTAAACCCCTTCTAGAAAACTTGTCAAATTCTATCTCTAACCTCTCCGCACCCGTTTCTGATAAGATCCTATCCCGAATCATATCCTATCCCCCGATTTCCGAAATTGGTTTCGTGCTCCTCACGGACTCGATTTGGGGATTTCTTATCCCGTGCCGCCCCGACCCTATAAATAGGCCCCCGAGGTTCGCACTATCCTCCGCAACCCAGAGCCGCCACCCACGTCGCCCCGAGAGCCCTAGCGCCGCCGCAATCGGAGTTTTAGGGTTTTTCGCCGTCGATCGTTTTCTCCGTTTTACGCCGACGTCGCCCTGCCCTCGTGGTCTGCACCGCCGTCATCATCGTCGCCTGGGCTACCTCCAGGAACCTTCGCCGCCGCCGGAACTTCACCGGAACCCCCGTCAGACAAAAGCCGAACCTCTCCGCCGCTCTGGGCTCACCGCCGGTCGCCACCGTCCACCCCAAGCACCCGGCGTTGCACCAATAGGTTCGCAATAACGCCTCTACGCCGGTACCACTCATCGCCAGGATCACCGCTGCCGGTTCGACGCGTGTCACGCTGCGTGGCTCGCCACTCAGCTCCGGTGCCGACGTGTCGCTCGCGAGCATCCCCGCTACCGCGACGTACGCTCGAAGTCAAGATCCCGGCCATGCCGCCGCCGACGTGTCGTGCAAGATCGTCGAGATCGATCCACATGGCGATCCACGGCCTCTCGATCGCGAGGCTCGGCGGGCTTAGTCTACTCGTGAGCGGGTCACCGACATGTGGGTCCCACCGCGATCGTTTTGCCCCATCCGAACGTCCTCCGATGGTGTCAGCGTTGCGCAATAATCCGATTTTTTTGTTGAGAAATAATTCGAAAAATTCCAGAAAATCCAATTTAGGGTTTCTTTAGACTTTCAATATTCTAGAGCTCATAACTTTTGCATCCTAACTCCGATTGAACCCATTCAAATTCCTAAATTTATCTAAATTCGAGCTCTATTTATCTGAGATTTTTATTTAATTTTTGGAGTTTGTTTTGCCTCTGTTATTTATTTGTTTTATTTATTTGTCTCGTTTGCGATTAGACGTCGATTCGTCGGGAAACTTTGGACAAGAAGGAGAACCTCAAGGTCAAGATCAATACATAGACCTTTTCCAAGGCAAGTCATACCTTTGATCATCTTGAACCCAGTTTTCAAATTACTTTGTTTCGAAGTATTGCATCCTACTTTAATTATTTATTTAAATGCTTTTGGGTATAGTTACTATCCAATTTGTTAATACCACCTTGGCCTTGTATGTCATATTTCCTTGTCACCCTAGATTGGTTTATTAGTTGGTAATATTGTAGCACCAACGTGGGATGGTTAGATGCGAGTACAATTGCTTAGCCATGCTACGAGTCTCACATCTCATGTAAGTTACAAATATTAAATATGACTAAGTGACTATGGAACTTTGTGTAAAATCGTGTCAGATGTTATTACGTGATAGCATGTGTTGCACTAAAACCAACTGGGTGGGAAAGGATTTGGACCGAGGCAAGTGGTGGATACTTTGTGATATGGTGGACTATGTGAACGGGCTTGATAATATTTGTGACTTAGTTAGAAATTGGAAGTCTTGCCTTGGTCAATTAAGGACTTAACTCTGTGCGCCATTGAACTGAGCCTTACTATACGACCACATGCCTGATGGGATGGGCCTAACTTAGTAAGTTATGGATTCTCGGCATTGACGTTCAGGTGGATAGGTTAGGCTTTGTGACAGGGTGGAGGTGTTACTACTTGGTAGTCGCATCGCGGGACGATTCGTCGCATCCCTGTCCAGCGGTGTGTGTCGGACTAGCATTCTCTGTGAACTGGTCTGGCGGGAAAGCACATCGGGGATGTCAATGTTTGAGATAAAGTTTCTGAACTGTTTTGTTATGATTTTGCTTGCTACACTAGTTGTATCTTGTGGGTAAAGTGTACAACCTCTGCAGAGTGTTAAATCAATCTATTCGAATAGCCGCGTCCGTGGTCATGGACATGCTCGGGGATTTTACACGAGGGGTAGTTTTCATAAAATGTTTGGGATGGGAGCTATGTGAACTAAGTCATATGGCTATGTGAAATAATCTATTTAGCTTTGTGTCTTCGTGAAATTTACTGTTAATTTAATATTGTCTATTTGTTTTGAACTGCATTTCAATCTATTATTGTATTCAATTGCAAATGTTGCTTTTATGCAAAAGAACCACAGAAGCCTTTTACTTTGGAATAAGCATGCATCTATACATTACATTATGTGGTATGATTTGCGAGTACGGTTGTGTACTCACGCTTGTTGTAAAACTTGCGCCCAAACCTACAGAAGAGGAGTAGTTCGTCGAAGGTTGCTGATTGTTAAGGTCTGGATCCCAGTCAGTTGCCTGTGGTGAATTGATGGGATCTACGCTGAAGTCATTTCTGTTCCACTGCTGTCTTTATTCTCTGTTAGCCCTGCGTGGCTTAATAAGTGTAAACTCGACCATAAGGTTAAAACTCTTATTTGTTATTCAAACTAATCGTTTACTTTATTTATCGCTTGTGTGGATCGATATTTACCTATGTTAACACTGTGTACACTAGCGTGATCCTAGACTAGTGCAGTATACACAGAGGGTTCCAGAATGGTAATTTTGAGTCCCGACAGTCAGGTAGGTCACTCAAATAAACTAACCAATTTGAAATTTGATGTTGGACGGAAGGAACCAGTAGCACTTCATTTTTAGAAAGTTTGTCTGTTGTAACATATATGAACAGAGAAGTGTTAGATAAAAATCTGAAATGACAGTAGGTTAATAACATTTCAATACAAATAGTTAGTAAGCTAATTAGCAAAGTGAGTAATGTAATTAGCAAATTGAAATTCTGGGCTAGTAAGAAGAGTAGTTAAACAACAAATCTTGTTTTATGAAATCATGAACAGAGGAGTGTTGAGATGAAAATTTGAAAAGAGATTGAGCTCATGACATTACTAATACAAATGGTTAAAGACTATGATGTTTTGATTAGCCCTTAAGGATTGATCTAAAAAGAACACCGTGATATGAAAAACATCCATGTAACTATTTAACAACCAACCCTAACTGCTAGTAAGCTAAATAGTTAAGTGATGAGTAAAATAATATAAGATGATTAACCTAGGTAATTAAAGGTTAACTAAAACAAACCATCTACTACTAACAAATATTATGGCTATTACTTAGGTCACTCAAATGATTTAACAACTTTGAAGTTAAAATTTGAAGGCAGTTTAGCTATTAGCATTTAGTTCAGAAAACTGTTTCTTTGTAAGATGCAAGGTAATATGAAGATAACTAGGATTGTCAGTAGGCTAACAACATGTCTAATACAAGCAGTTGGAAATCTTATTGATTCAAGTTAGCCTTTGGACATTAGGTTAACAGAGGCAACGCCATATGAAAACAAGTATTGAGATGGAGGCAACCTCATATGAAAACAAGTATTGAGATGGATGTTCAAAACCAACAGAGAACCATTGAATGGTTAAACGAAATAATGTGTAGTAAACTAACTAATCAAAGAGAGCTTTGATTAGGCAAAGAATTAAGAGGATAAGAAGAATATGAGAACAACAAGTAACCTACTAATGGAAAGCATCAATTTCAGAAAAATAAACTCTCAACATCACTTTTATCTATTTTCAAGATTTAACAAATCGATGCAAATCAAAACGCTAATAACTTTTACATACGAACTCAGAATTAAATGAATCTTTTTGATAAATTAATATAACATCAATCTTTTTGATAAATTCATATAACACCACTCTCTATAATAATGTACAAAAATATTTGGATTTTCTTACCGTATATACAAAGATATTTGGATTTTCTTACCGTTGAATTTATTTCTTCGTTTGTGTTTTGATTTCAGTTCTTTCGAATAGACATTGGAATTCGCGAGCAAGATTATCGACGATCAAGCAACCTCACTCTCTGAACAATAAAAGCAAGAGCAAGGCAGGCACATCCTTTGATCATGTTGATCCCAGTATTTTAATTATTATACTTTGTTTTGTAAATTCTATTATGCATGCGTGTATGTTTCGTATGAAAATGCTATTATTGGGAAATTGGTACATGTAATCCTATTTGCTGCATATATCTCCTTGTAATATTGATCCCCTACTATTGTAGCCTTTATAATATGGGTTAGGCAATATATAATGTCATTTGGGAATTTTTGAGTGCAGTTATCGCACAAACGCAACTAGAACGATAGGTTTTCCCGAAAAATCGATTAATGGACAATATGTTAAATTGAGAATTTGGGATATGTTTAAAAGTGTCCAGAGGTGTTATCTCTGTTATTTTATGAAAATAAAAATGAAACTTTAGTCTCTAGACGTGGGCAGGTTATAATGTATTCTCAAAAGTGAGGATTTTAACTCACTAGTATCTAGGTGGAGAATCTTGCCCGTGGTCGATCAGTGACCAAAGCCAGCAACTTCGTGACTAAGACCTAATCGCACAATTGTATGTGCTAGTATGGGATAGCCATAGCTAACTAAGTTATCGAAATCTTAGCCTTGCATGACAATATGCAGAAGTAGTGCGAGCAATTTCTATTGTCGTCACAACTACGGATGCCGCGCTTCGACATGTTTCTATCCGGACAAAGTGAGAGACTCACTCAATGGGTTTCTATCTGGATGTAGTGAGGCTCCTCATTCACGGGTTTCTATCTGAATGAATGAGGATATAATCCATGTGGCTAGTTGTGGCAACCCGATCGGAGTTGCTCAAGCTAAGTGATTACGCCAAAAGCGCAACACTTAACGTGAGACAAAAACGATTCCAAGTGCCCGAATATGTGTCTCATGTTAGCTCCCAAGGATCAGTGACTAACATGCACATATCCTAATACAATATTGCAATCACATCCATACACAATCATACACGAGAATAGAAACTTTGATACATCTTCAACATATAGAACCTGGCCCAAATTTTGCAAATGAGGGTTGATCGGCCAAATCTAAATAATACAAATAAATCACAGCGGAAGATAAACTTAGAAATAAAAGAGAAAGAGCCGTGTTGGCATGCTCAAAACCCACAAGCAATCAACTAGAGTTAAAGCCGTTGCACCCGTCGTTCTCACCTGAACAAATAGACACTGTTAAAGTACAAATTTGTACTCACGAGACTTAAAAAAAAGGATGCATGTGAGTATCAAAGGAAGGCTACTACACTAGTCAATTTTCGGCATAAAGCAAGTTTTCATTTAGATAAACAATATAGATTCAAATTGTCATTTGTAAAAAAACATTTTAGAAATGTTATATAATTGTAGGTGCATTGAATTCATAATTAACAACACACAAACTTCCCATTCGTGATATATATCAATTCTCAAATATATCAACACGCGAACTTCCTGTTCGTGACAACATACAAGATCTGAACAATCTAGCACAATGACATAACATTTTCAACCATAACTCAAACCCAATTTCCCATAAGCTAACTGTGCATGCTTTCCCACAAACGATGTCCATGACCGGGAACACGGCTATTCGAATAGATTTAATTTCTCTGCAGAGTTGTACAACTTTACCCACACGATATGAATACCTTATAATGTCGACATGCACTCTTCCGTAGGAGTGTGACTAAGATATCATAATGAGGCTTTTACAATGCCATGTCCTAACTATCAAACCACCCGAGGAAAGAACACCTTGGTCAAAAGTCGCTTATCGTCACCATGGGTGTAACATCCCAAAAATTTGGTCTGTTTTGAAGTTTTAAAAGTAAAAATAACCATTTGGGTTTTTCTGCTAAAGTTAAAAGCTTAATATGAATTTTCAGAGTTCAAAAATAATTTAATATGATTAATGTCAACATCAACTATTATAAAAATTATTTTATTTGGGTTCTATGTGCTTGGATATATTTTTTAGATTTTTCTAGAATTTTTCCGAGTGCATTTGCTATTTTCTAATGTTATTTGCCTTTCTCGGTATTTTCTAAAAAAACTATTTAAAATCTCAGAAACAGTCTTTGGGCTGAATTCCTTTAATCCGGCCTGCATCTCTTCTCCCTTCGGCCCAACCCACGCGGCCTTTGCCCTTTCGCACTGGCTCGCAAGCGTGCCCGCTTCGCCTCCTCTCGCGGATGGGCCCAGACGCTGTCGTCTTCCTCGGCTCCTTCCTCGCCCGAGTTCGCCCCGACAACACCATCCTTCCTCTTGTTCGAGCTCGGTCTGACAATGGACTTCCAAATCCAGGAATCCGTCGCCAATACGGCCATTTAAATCCTTTATCCCCCCGCAACTAATCCTATCTCTTATCTTCTCCGAATCGTATCTCAATCTTCCGAATTTCCTTATCCCCTTTCGGTTGCCCGAGATGGACTCACGCCTTCATGCCACCTCGACCGCGCCTGACCCCTATAAAGGCCACCCCGCGATCGCGAGAACACCCTCAAACCAAACCCCTGCTCAATTTCGCCTTAGATCAATCTGAGCCGCCGCTATTCGAGCTTTAGGGTTTTTCACCGAAACCCTAAGAACTTGAATTCGCCGCTCGTCGCGTTCTCGCCGTGGACTACGCCATCGGATTCTCGCCGCAGCCTACCCAGAACCTCCTCGACCCGAAGCTTCGCTGGTGGTCAATCCCGACAAAACCGACTCATCGTCCTCCGCTCCGGTGCCGATTCGGGCCACCACCGTCGATCTCCCGTGCTAAGAAGGCTACCATCAGGTGCGCAATAGAGAGCCCTATCTCGCCGCTACACTCATTCTTTGCCGCCGTGCCTCGCCCGCCGTTGTCGGCCGTCTGAGATGCCCTCATCGACGTCCAAACTACCGTGTCCAGCCAGCTCAGCAGCCGCGTCACCACCTCAGCCGACGTGTCGTCCACGCGTCATCTACACAGCGTCTAGGTCGGAGCCACGTACGCACCGCACGCCACATCAGCCACAGCCCCGATCCAAACCCTCGGTGGACATGGTCCATGTGCACCCATCTCACTTCCTAGTGGGGCCCAGCCGTCAGATTGTTTTTCGGCCCAGTCCGAACGTCCTTGCTGACGTCAGCTGACGTCATAAATCCTTTTTTCCTTTAGAAAAATAATTCAGTAAATCCATAAATTCTGATTTTCAGTATTTTATGTGATTTCAATCTTCCAAAGGTCATATCTTTTGCATCCGAACTCCGATTGAGTCCATTCAAATTCCTAAATTTATCTAATTTTGAGATCTATTTATTTGAGATTTTTATTTAATTTTTGGAGTTTGTTTTCTCTATGTTATTTATTTATTTGGTTCATTTGCTTGTTTTGCGAGTAGACGTTGATACTTCGGGAAGCTTCGAGCAAGGAGTAGCATACCAAGATCAAGATCAATCACTGGATTTATTCCCAGGCAAGTCGTGGTCCTTTGATCATATTGAACCCATGATTTCAAAAGTATATTGTTTTATACAACTGCATGCTATCTTTATATAAACTACTTTGGGTATAGTTATTACCTGTTGTCATTATACCTCCATTGATTATTTGAATGCCATGAATCCTTTGTCACCTTAGCATGGGTAATTTTAGTTGGACATATTTATATTGCCAACATGGGTATCGTACATATGCTTAGTCTTGCTTAGTTACGATGGGTTTGTCATTACATGTGTCTTAATAATTAATTTTGACTTAATAATTTATGGAATCGTGGTGGTGAGCCATTCTTGTTAAAATTTGTGTACCATGACGGGGTTTGTCATTGGTTTTGGTTGAACGAAATGGTTTTCGCTCGGGCGAGTGGTTGGTGGATAGTGGGGATGTGGATTGAACATGTTGTGGGTTTGTAGAAAGATCGCCTGAGTAACTTGTCAAGGACTTAATCTTGTGCGCCATTGAACTGGCCTTAACTGCACAACCACATGTCCGATATGGGACGGACTCGTCAATAATTAGAAATGTCTTAATTTCGGTTCCGCCATGTGAAGTGTGAGTCATGGAAACGATTCTCGTGGTGGCGAAGAGGGGCCACTGCTCGCCGGTAAGACATTGCTGTTGAATCCTTACGCGAATCGGGTTAAGAAGGAGCTTTGTAAAAGCCTTGTGATGATCACTTAGTCGCACACCTACGAAAGTGTGGGGACCCCAATTTATTTGGCTTGTAATGCTTAACCAACCACCTGGTCCTAACATCACAAATCAAATAAATTGATCCTCGAGATATGTATACTTCTGAAGCGGTATACACACCTTACAAAATTAGACATCAACTCCATTTCAAACATAGAGTCCAAACACCACACTACCAAACGGAAGATAAACAAATAGTAGAGTTATTACAGCACAAAGGCCGACAGCCACAAGATACACAAATAGACAAGAACGATAAATGAAGCAAAGTGCCATAAGATGGCTATAAACAAAGCCAATCGTGCCTCCAACCCACAAGGCATCCGACAGGACCGCCAAGTCTAGTCGTCACGAAACGGCAACACACCACGTAAGTGAGGCCCTTGGGGCTCACCTTCTTCCTCTGCAACAAAAACATTAAGCAAAGCACTGAGTACAAAGATTGTCTTTGTACCCGCAAGACTCGACGTGTGAACTAGCAGACCTATTCATATGCTACATGCAGGCTTGTTTAGTGGAGGCCATATGTTTCATTTGCATAAAGCCAATTTTCTTTTGCAATAATAGGATACAGTTTGAACGCAAGTTCGCAATTCGTTTTTAATGTTGAAATAACAGTAAGGATAATAATAACAAAAGAGAAAGATAAACAACCTAGAAGTGACTATCCCAATAGTCACTCCAACAATAGCACGAATCCTGCATTCGCACTACCCATCAAGTTTTAACTTAAATGTTGTAGTCTAACTCTTGAAAAGCTTACCTGCGTGTCCATCACCTAGGGCGAGGCTATTCGAATAGTTTTAACCTGCGCAGGTGTACCATGTACTCCACACTTCGCATCGCCTTTAAGCCAAAGCACACTACCGAAGGTATGCCGGCACACTAAGTCCTACGAGACTTTTTCCAATATTGTGTATTAACTATGAGCCGCTCGTATGGATAGAAATCCATACGCTACATGGTAAAGCCGAAAGACAACTACCCACTCAGATAAAGCTTTCTGGACAACTACCATGCTCCCAACACCATCCCTCCTGCGACCTCCCGCGACCGGAGCCAATACACGCCAAAGTACTAGGTCAAGAGAGGTCCCATATACTCTAGTGTGGTTAGCACGCAGAAATGCTGGATAAAAATTCACTCACAAGATGTTCGGTCCTTAATTGACCCGGGCACCTTTCCAGTCACACCCAACAGATCACACCAATCTTACCATTGTGCCCGCGTCTAAATCGTTTTTGTTTTCAGCTTTTAGTTTTGCAATAAACATAGCACAAGATGGATCGGAAAAACCATAATAATTTGATGTGATCAAAATCATCGACTAAGTCGATGATCGCCCAAATCTACCGGAAACTAGCATGGCTACAATCGAACTCGTAATCTACTAAGTGATAAGAATTCATCCAACGAACTCTAATCACACAAATAACCTAGGCTCGGTAGTAGAGATTAAAATTTCATCTACAGGATATGCACTATGGTTTTAACTAATCGCTTAAACACAAATTAAGCGATGCATCCATACTCGTTGAAACAAAATATTAGACTTTAAAATACTGGATAAACATGATCAAACCGCTTGTCGCGCTTGTTGCTAAGAATGCTCAACTCACAGTGCAGGATCGCTCTGAGGTTACCGCAAATGTCGAAGCCTCAACGATAGAACAAAAACAGCGAATAAGAAACGAATAACACCGACAAAACTCAAATATTCAACTACACACACAAATACATACACAGAAACTAGACCAAAACAAAAGGAGTAACAAATAGCAGCTACAGAGATGATTCAAATAGACATGCTTTCAAGTGATTGATCTACCCACTCACTTATTCAACAGGTTAACCACAAAATCAATCCTTTTATATGTTTTAAACTTTGGACAGACTTTGATGGTGATTGTGTGCACATCTATTAACTAAGCATCAAGTTAACACATCAAAAACAACTAGCTACTCTAAAACAACCATTATTAGTTGAGATCACAGAACCTACAAGAAACTATTGACAACACTAACTAGTCAAGTATCCAACTATGAGATGCTAAACAAAATTTTCTATCTAAGATAGGATTTTAAAGATGCTCAGCTATTCATACTCCTAAGCATCACACCAAGATATTGCAAGGCTAACAAGTTTCAGCATGCGGCTACTACAAAACCTTACCTGACTGAAAATACATACCACAAGTACAGAGTCAACACATCTAGTCCCATTAACAGCTTCATAGATTAAGGCCAACAAGTGATTTGAAACCTATAGAGACTAACTAATTAACTTCTTGCTAAACACTACTACTCAGGGAGTCATCAAGAACTAACAACTTCAAGAGCACAAGCATGATACCCAAAATCAGATTACTGACAACAGAAAAACTGACAACAGAGAAGAACAATTACAGAGAACCAGGGACTACTTCCTTCCAAGCCTCAATTTTCCAATTAAGCTTAAGCATGTGAGTTACTAATGACCATTACTAAAGTTGATTAGCATTTAGAACCTGGCTAAAGGAAGGTGGGGCCCACTTACGTTGAAATGTAGAAGAGCACACCAAGAACAGAGGCTCGGGCTGCTCGACTGAACTTGCCGCCGCGAAGAAGTGGCGCGCGGCGTGTGCGACGGCCAAAATGGGTCGCCTGGGGTTATCGAAGCTAAGGGTGGTCGCGGGTTGGCCGGAGAAGACGGTGGCGGCGGCGGAACACGGCGGCCGGCAGTGGGGGTGACAAGGTGCGACTGCACCAGAGAGGGAGACGATGAATACTAGTGCGCGCATGGGCATCAGTGAGGCTCCAGGAACTCACCGGTGTGCTTGGCGACGACGGAGAGGCACCGGAGTGGCTCGGCGACGAGAGCCAGCGGCGGCGATCAAGGGGTCACCGAGGAGGGAGCAACCTGAGCAAAAATGAGGGAAAAGAGAGACGGAGATAGCTCGAGTGAGTGCACTAGATGGTGTTAGCGCGAGCAATTGCTCTAGGAACTAACTCACCGGAGACGAGGACGAAAAACCCAATTTTCGGCCTAAGAAGAGGGACACCAAAATTCAACGGCCCCCTGCGAGTGAAACTCAAAGTTAGCCGAGGGGAAAACATGGTAGGGATCTGGAACACGATATGACGCGAAAAGGAGAAGATGAGCTTCACTGGTTGCGAGGATGACACGGTGGAGGCGGCACGGTCGTGAACCCGAGTTTGCGCACTACTACAATTTGAGCTCAGGGAAAGCAATGGAGGGTAGGAAGTGGTCTTATGGTGTCTAAAGGAGGATAAGAGAGCTACGGAAAAGCTTAAGTAGGGAAGAGGGCGGAGGAATGCGAGTGGCGATGCTTTCGGCACCGAGGAGCTCAAGAACGGTGCTGACAAACTGGTGAACGGAAAGGTGGGTGATTGATGCTACGCAGGGCATGGCCTCTCAGCGAAAGATGCGGCCGAGGTAATGCGCGCGCGAAAAACCAGAAAGCGGTGACGGGACGGCGAGGCGAGGTAGCGTCCATGCGCGATGTCGCCGGCACTCAGCTCTCATGCGAGAGGTAGGTGACGACCTGACAAGTGGGGCCCTTTGCCGGCGACAAAGAGCAAAGCGCGCGAGCCCGAGCCGGCGCGGCGCGGAACAGTTGGTCCGACTCGATCAAAGAATGTCGACGGCCGGATCTGAAATGGACGGCCGAGATTGGTGTATGCATTCGGACAGGTCGACGAGACACGCAATATGGACCGTGCGATCTTCATCGGACGGCTGACAGCCATCGGGCTCGCACGGTGCAACTAGGTGGTGCGACCGAGTCAAGTGGCGCGGTCGGATTTGAGTCGGGCTCGGGTTCGAGCCCGACAAACAGTGATTTCTGATTTCGAGTTTAAAAAGCTGAGAGAGTTTGGGGAATTTTTAGAGGTAGTTCCCTAGCTCCAAAAATTCTGAAATTTTTATGGAAGCTTACTGGAACAGAGAAAAACATTGTGTAATTTTTCCAGGAATTTACATGCACTAGATTTCTCCCAAAAAAGTTCACAAGTTGCTGACCAAGGGTTTGACCAGATTTGTAAACTGGTTTGACTGGGCCATTTGAAATAGCAATTAAAATCTAAAAATTGTGAAATAATTCAGGGAGGTATTTAGGATGATCATGATGATGGGAAAAATAATTTCAGAGGATGATCACAAGTTTGAAAGCTAAGAATTTGCTGACAACAATTTCCAATCACAAGAATTAAATTCTAAAAATTAGAAATTGCTAGGAAAATTGCAGAAACTCTCAAATGATTTCATGAGGCATCAAAAGTTTTATTTCTCCTCATAATTTACATTTGAAATACAAACCCTAAGTTAGGGCTGTTACAAATCTCCCCCTTACAGGAATCTCGCCCAGATTCGATCAAGGGAGAAGAAGGATGGGTAATCGCTCGAAGACGGTCTTTCCGCTCCCAAGTGGCTTCATCCTCTGAGTGGTTCGACCATCGAACTTTAAGGAACTTGATCACACGGTTCCTTGTTCTGCGTTCAGCTTCTTCGAGGATACGAATGGGCGCCACGATAAGATAGATCTTCCGCACATCAATATTTTCCAAGGCGTCTCTTCAACTGGAACACGAAGGCACTTCTTCAATTGTGACACATGAAAACATCATGCACCCTCAAGTGCGGTGGCAACTCTAACTTGTATGCAACAGCTCCCACTTTCTTGATGATGCGATACGGCCCGACATATCGAGGAGCCAGTTTGCCCTTGACACCGAAACGACGATGTCCCTTCAGAGGTGAGACTTTGAGATACACAAAGTCATTGGGCTGGAAGCTCAACTCACGACGACGCCGATCTGCATAGCTCTTCTGCCTGGACTGAGCTACGCGCAAGTGCTCACGAATCGACTGCACTTGACTTTCAGCCTCATTGATTGAATCGGGCCAAAGAACCGCTCTCTCCCGCTTTCACCGGTTCAATGGGGTTCTGCATCGCCTCCCATACAAAGCCTCAAACGGTGCCATACCGAGACTAGCTCGAAGGTTGTTGTAGGAGAACTCGCAAGCGGTAGATACTTCTCCCAATTCTTCCCATAGGAAAGAACACAAGCACGGAGCATATCTTCAAGAACTTGGTTGACTTCGCTCCGTCGACCATCACCGAGGATGATAGGTGAGTGAAAGAAAGACGGGTCCCCATGGCCTCACGTAAATCGTGCCATAGCCGAGAAGTGAAAAGAGAGCCACGATCCGACACAATCGTTCGTGGCACACCATGCAAGCTCACAATGCGGGAGATATAGAGATCGCCAATCGATCGACACGAGAGTGGTGGCACCGGCGTGAAGTGCGCTACCTTCGCCAATCGATCGATAACAACCGGATAGCATCCTTCCCTGAAGAAGTACTGGGTAGACCAGTGATGAAGTCCATGCCTGCTGCATCCCACTTTCACTCGGTATGGGCAAGGGTCAAGAAGACCCAGCCGGACGTTGATGCTCGCCTTGACGCGACAACATGTGTCACATCCGCCACGAACTCGCAATCTCGCGCTTCATGCGAGTCCACCGAAATCTCGAGCGCAGATCTTGGTACATTTTAGCGCCCGGATGGATGGACAAAGGCGAATCATGGGCCTCCTGAAGAATCAAATCCCGCAACTCTGGGACCTTTGGGACCTTTGGGACCACAAGACGCTGCCCAAACCATACAACACCGTGCTCATCTTCTGTGAAACACTTGGCTGATCCATTCCTGATGTTCTGCTTGATTTTACCCACACCAACATCTGATTGCTGTGCCGCCTTGATTTGATCCACCAAGGTCGGTTGTACAATCAGGGCAGCAAGGGAACCGTGCTCAACCAAACCCAAATTGAGACGCTGAAATTCTGTAAGAATCGCAGGTTGCTGCTCTTGGATCATCAGAGTATTACAATACACCTTTCGGCTAAGCGCATCAGCAACCACATTGGCTTTGCCGGGATGATACTGAATACCCATGTCATAATCTTTGATCAATTCCAACCATCTCCTCTGCCTGAGGTTCAGATCGGGCTGGGTGAACAAATATTTCAAGCTCTTGTGATCGGAATACACCTCACAGCGGTTACCGATCAAATAATGCCGCCAAATCTTGAGTGCATGAACCACAGCAGCAAGCTCTAAATCATGTGTGGGATAGTTGAGCTCATGAGGTCTTAACTGCCTGGATGCGTATGCAACTGCCTTGCCTTCCTGCATAAGGACACATCCAAGTCCCTGACGAGAGGCATCGCAATAAATATCGAAGCTCTTCCGATATCGGGAAGAGTAAGGATCGCTAGTCTTGAAGTCAATCGCTTGAGCTCCCGAAACTCTCATCACAAGCAGGACCACACAAACTTCTTGTCCTTCTTGAGCAATTCAACATCGGTTTAGCGATTTTGGAGAAGTTCTCGATAAAGCGCGTAGTAGCCCGCTAAACCGAGAAAACTCCGACATCGCTGGATCGACGGCCGACCCCAAGATAGAACATCGCCGACCTTGTGGATCCACAGCTACGCCTCCAGCTGATAGAACATGGCCCAAGAATGCCACTTCCTTCAACCAGAACTCGCATTTGCTGAACTTTGTATATAGTTGATGCTCCCGCAATTTGCCCAAAACAATCTTCAGATGCTCAGCATGCTCTGCTTCAGTCTTGGAATAGATAAGAATATCATCAATGAAAACCACCACGAACTTATCCAAAAACTCCATGAATACTGAGTTCATGAGGTTCATGAAATATGCTGGAGCATTGGTTAAGCCGAAAGACATGACGGTATACTCGTAAAGACCATAACGAGTAGTGAAAGCCGTCTTCGGAATATCCTCAGCCCTGATCCGGACTTGATGATATCCCAATATCAGGTCAATCTTGGAGAACACCGAGCCTCGCATAACTGGTCAAAAAGATCATCAATGCGGGGCAAAGGATATTTGTTCTTCACCGTCACCTCATTGAGAGGACGGTAATCAACGCACATGCGCAAAGTCTTGTCCTTCTTCTTCACAAAGATTACCGGACAACCCCAAGGAGATGAACTGGGACGGATGAAACCCTTTGCTTGGAGCTCACCAAGCCGCTTCTTCAATTCTTCTAGCTCATTGGGAGGCATCCGATACGGCGCGCCGAGATAGGGCGACGCAAAGCAACTCGATGACAAACTCAGATATCGAACCGGAGGCATCCTGTAAATCATCAGGAAAAACATCCTCAAAATCACAAACAGTGGGAACCTCCTCAATCTTTAAAGCTGGCTTTGCTGCAAGTGCACAAAGGTGTGACCCTTGCACCAAGGGAAAAGCCAACCTGTTCGCCATAAAAGTTGGTGAGAAAACCATCTTCTTGGCACAATCGATCTATCCCAAGTGTTGGGACAACCAATCCATACCAAGAATTACATCCGTGCTCATTTGAGTTGAGCAGATGAGATTTGCCAAAATTCCACTCCTTTGACTACAATAGGAACATCCCGACATCAGAATCACTCATTTCCAACCTGAGAGCGGATGAGCAAAGAAATCCCCAAAGGAACACAGTGAAGACCACTAGCAGCAGAAATGATCTTGAAATAAAAGAATGCGATGCTCTGAATCAAATAATACCGCAGAGGACAAGAATTGACAAGAAGTGTACCCATCACGACATCCGCGCCTCCCGAGCCTCCTCAGCTGAAAGGTGGTTGACTCGACCGCTGCTCGCACCCTGGGGCTTCGGATCATCTTCTGGTCAGGTGGATGACCACTCCCCTGCCCGCGTCCTCCATTAGGACGAGGGGCGACTGCAACACTCTGAGGGCAAGCGTTGGCGTAGTGGCCCTTGTTGTGGCAGCGAAAACAAGTAACCTCGGCCGCCGGATTGCGAGGCCGCCTGTCTTCGGATCGCAGGCGCACGTGGCTGAAACACGGCCTGCGGTGGACGAGGAGCTGGTGCAGATGGCCTCGGTGCCGGTGGAGCAAAAGAACGGGCCCCTGGTGCTAGCCCAGCCCGAGGACGAGTGAGGCTGGTGTGAGTAGACTGATGCGCCTCCCATTTGCGCTTGCGAGACTCGCCCAGCGCCTTTGCCTTATGCTCTGCAACAATGGCCTTATCTACCAAGGCCTGAAAGTCAGAGAAGTTGTAACGTCCCAAAATTTGGTTTTTCAAAAATCTTTTGAGTAGTTTAGGTCCCTAGAAAATTTCACCAATTTTATTTGAATTAATAAAGCTTAATTGGAATTTTCCTAAATTAAAATATTTAATTTGACTAATATAAACATTAATTAAATAAAACCTGTGTTATTTGGCTTCCTTGTGTTTCAAGGAATTTTTGGGTATTTTCTGAGATTTTTCCGGATTTGTTTGCTATTTTATTTGATCTCCTTGATTTTTGGGATTTCTTTTAATTCCAAAATCAGGTTTTCTCTCCTGCCCACATGCTACAGTAATCGCGAAACACTGTTCATCTTCAATCTCAGAACCGAACGCGAGTCCAATACGTGCCCGTTTGAACTCAAAATTTCAAATTTCCATATCTTTCTCCACGGTGCATATAAATGCGAGCCGTTTGCGCTCACGCGTCCGTGTTGATCCTCTTCCAATCCCTGAATTGGTTTCTCCAAACCGATCTATTTTCGCCGCAATCTCCAAAAACCGAGCTCCAACCAAAGGTTTTCTCCGGCGAACTACGGCTTCATCCGACGTCCCCGGCCGAACCGTCTGCGGCGTTGGCCGCAGATCGTTGCGTTCTACGTCATGGTTCCTTCCTCTTCGCGAAGATCACCGAGCACCGTCGGCCATGTCAAGCCCTAAAGCCGAAACGTGTTCATCGCGTTCCTCGCTTCTCGGTGAGTTTCTCCAAAATCCGATCGCGTCATCTTGTGCCCTCGTCAATATCTATTTTCCCCTCTTGTAGCTTCAAGTTTCATCCACCGTGCGCCGAGAATTTGACGTTCTCTCGCCTCTTGTTCGTCGTCCTTCTCCGGTCAATTACTCCGCAACCGTTGATCCCCGCCTTCAACTCCACCACCGTTGAGTTCGCGCCGCGCGTTCTACGCGGTGCTCACCTTCCTTTTCGCAGATTGTCGCGGAAGTGTTACGCGCCCGTGAGGCCACCGTCGTCGGCGTTCTTCGCGTCGCTGCCGTCGCATGGAGCAAAATCTTGATGTCCGGACCGCGTCATCATCTCCGGCTCGTCGTTTCCTTTCCGTTTGCCCTTCGCCAATGTTGGTTCGCCTCCGTTCGTCGTCACCACCTTGAGCAAGAATCACCTAATCTCTGTTTACTATTCATACCGTTGTCCAGACGTGAGTAGTGCCTATTCTGTTCCTTCTCTGGTTTCCTTTCTTGTTTTCTTTCACATCTATGATATGTGGTCAGCTTGGTTAATCCCTTGTGTTAATCCCGTTATTAATTCTTTTCTCTAATCCTTGCTTTCCATCTCGGTGCCAAAATTCATACCACTATGCCGGGAGGAGCCGCACCTTCTCTGTTCATGTCATTGATGCTTCCATGTGTCTAGTACATGTATTCTCGAGTTGATCTATTATCGTGTTAATTCTTTGTCTATGTTGATTTGGCCCACTTGGCATTCAATCAATCCAAACCAAATATCTATTTATCACTTACATGCGACACATGTCATCCTCCTAATTAAAATCCTAATTATTTATTTACCTCTCTTACATGCGGTCCCGCATGTCAGTCAACCTGGTCAAACCTTGTTCATGAGCTTGGTCCACCGTGGACTAGCATATCTCCGTGGACTGGTCCATAGACCAAGGCCCACATGTCAACCCCTAATCCTATTTTTGGAATTAATTTAATTCTTGAAAATCCTTTTATCTTATTGGTCCCACTTGTCACTCTCTCTACCTTATTTCTGGAATTATTTTAATTCTAGAAATTCATAAATCTGATCGGTCCCACCTATCATACACTTATTCTTTTCCTAATATTTTCGGAATAGAATATTCGAAATATTCAGAGAGCTTTTTCATCATTTCATGTGAATTCCAATCTTAGAGAGCCATATCTTCTTCATCCAAATTCGATTGAACTCATTCAAGTTTCTAAATTCATCTAAATTCAATATCTACCTTCCAGTACCATTCAATTTCAATTTGGAGTTTATTTGATTTGTCTTTTGAATTTAGTTTGTTTTACGCTTTCTTTCTCGTTAGACGCCGAAGTCCCGGAATCGTCCGAAGGAGCTGAAGATCAAGCAAGTAGAGGATTGAAGATAAAATAAGATCATCATTGCTATAGCAAGGCAAGTTATACCTTTGATCATATTGAACCCAGTTTTCAAAATTACTTTGATTTAAATTATTGCATTTACTTTAAGTAATTATTTAAATGCTTTTGGGTTTAGCTATTAATCCAATTTGTTATATCCACTTTGTCTATTGTATGTCATAATCTTTTGTCACCCTAGATTGGTTCATATTTAGTTGGTGCTATGGTATTACCAACGTGGGTTGGTTAGTACGAGTAGATTGCTTAGCCATGCAACGAGTCATCATCATCACCTGAGTTGCAATTATAAATTTGACTAAGTGACTATGGAACTTTGTGTAAAACTGTGTGCTATGTGTTATTACTTCGTGATGGCATGTGTTGCACTAAAACCAACTAGGTGGTAAAGGATTTGGACTAAGGCAAGTGGTGGAGCGTGTGACATGGTGGACTATGTGATGGGAATGATAATCTTTGTGACTTAGTTAGAACATGGAAGTCTTGCCTTGGTCAATTAAGGACTTAACTTTGTGCGCCATTGAATCAGCCTTCATGCGACCACATGCACAGTATGGGACGGGCTAACTTAGTGAGTTATGGATTCTCGGCATTGATGTTCGGGTGGTAGGTTAGGCTTTGTGATAGGGTGGAGGTGTGACTACTTGGTGGTTGCATCGCGGGAGGATTCGTCGTCCCGTCCAGCGGTGTGTGTTATGCATGGGCTTTGTGATATGTATAACGGTTTGTAAGCACATCGGGAGTGTCAATGTTGAGATGAAGTTTCTGAACTGTTTTGTTATGATCAGTGCGGCCACCGGTTATATCGTGTGGGTAAAGTGTACAACCTCTGCAGAGTGTTAAACAATCTATTCGAATAGCCGCGTCCGCGGTCATGGACAATGCTCGGGATTTCACACGAGGGTAGATTTTCATAAAACCTTTGGGAAGGGACAATTGTGTGATTTAAGTCATATGGTGTGTGAAAGAATTTGATTAGGTCGTGTGTCTTTGTGAAAACAAGCATTAAATTAATATTGTCTATTTGTTTTGAATTATGCTTTCAATCTATTACTTGTATTCAATTGCAAATGTTGCATTTACGCAAAATAACCACGAAGCCATTTCCTTTGGAATAAGCTGCATCTATACATTGCATTCGTGGTATGACTTGCGAAATGCGGTTGTGTACTCACGCTTGTTGTAAAACTTGCGCCCAAACCTCAGAGTGAAGGAATCATCGATCCAACAAGGTCTACTTCAAGGATCGAAAGAACTAGGTCGCGCTTTTGACCCGATTGCTTGTGGGCATATGGATGTGCTTCACCGAAGTTATTCTGTTTCGTTCATTGCGACTTCATTGAGCTATTAGCCCCGAGGCATTAATTGTAAGCTTTGACCTTAAGGTCTTTACTCGATATTTATTGTTATTTGCCTATTTATTAGTCATCTTTGTATATGGAAATGATATTTCATCGATGTTGCCACTGTGTGCACTAGCGTGATCTGGACTAGTGCGGTATACCACTGAGAGGGTCCAGTGTAATTTTGGGTCCCGGCGGAGGTGGTATCGAGCCATATCGGTCAGAGGTCGTGACCTTAGTTAGAATGGTGTTGTAAGGAAAACTTCAAAACTTATTTTACAAATGGAAAATCTTAACGATGTGCTATTCTCATCTTGTCTAGCTTCTATACTCTTCCATTCTATTCCTTTCTCATCTATATTCGTCCTCACCATTTTGAGTATTAAATTGGACTCTCTCCCCTCATAACTTCTATAGTCATCATTATCCATGTCAAATGTCTTGGTGGATGCCCAAGAGCAGTTTTGAGCAACTCTTTGAAGACCGTGCAACCAACAACAACATAGCAACGTCTCCCCAAGTGTTCAAGACAAGCTCGTCGCAAGAATTAAAGACTAAGAAGAAGTTGTACGTCACCTCCATCTTTCGCCAAGCTTCACCTCCAAGGATCGCAAGTAATCAACGTTTGATGAAGACCATGCTCAGATCGAGTTTTCTTCAGACCAACCATATAGGATAAATCAGTGTAGGTTCCTCCCATGTGTTGAACCAAGTCGCCCTGTTAAGTTAGAGTTTAATCGACTAGACGATTAGATCTTTGTTTCCCTTCTTCGGTGTAGTTTGGCTGTGAGTTTTATGCTTCTTAATAGCTTTCTGGCTATTTGTGTGTTCCTTGGTGTTCTTTGGGTTAAACCCGCTCCCCTTAGTAGATTCTCTTCCCTTACCTTGTGCTTTTCCCTCTCATCTATGAGCCACAGTCGACCAGCGGATGGAGAACCAGTGAAGCTTGACCTTGTCGATAATCTTGAGAGCGATGCATGCAGCTGAGACCACTGTCAATCGGTGGGCGATTGTCCGATTACCGTGGAGTAGAGATCCGGTCATGGAACAATTCTTGTGCTCGGACTCAATCCATGAATGCGATGATGCGAGAACATGACCAACATGGTGACCTGGTAGGATCAGACCACCGCTACCTTAGTCAATTTGATGAATCAGAATAATCAAGCAAGTCATCGTACCGTCGCCAGTGTTAGTACCAGAGCAGACGATGACCAACAACAATCTCCAGTGCCAGTAGTGACACATCAGGACCCGAGCGATTTCACGCCACCGAATCAACTCATGCCAGCAACAATGCGATCGTCGGACATTAGTAATGTTTGCAATGGTGCACAACTCGTTGCCATCCCAAAGACACACCTTCAGTTCAAGTTTGCAAAGTTCTTAAGGACCAAGATGCCCGTCTTTGAAGGATCAACCGTACTCAAGGATGCAGAATCTTGGATCGCACAATAGAAGAAAAGCTAGCTGTCGTGCAATGCAATGATAATGAAAAAGTTTTCTATGCTACTCATCATTTAGAAGGAGTTGCATTAGATTGGTGGGAAAAATTTCGCGTCACCCATCAGGACGAGCACACCATCACTTGGGTAGAGTTCACCACCGCTTTGTGCCAACAGCATGCAATATCAAGCATAAGTGATCAAGAGAAACCTGCTATTTCGATATCCTACATCAAATCTAGCCGTTGTCAGTTGAAATGCTGCCAACCAGATAAGTCAGAAGATTGTGCATGTACCCACTGCGGAGAAATAGGCCATAGTGCCGATGAGCACAATATCAATTGTTCCGATTCGAAGAAACCATTCCGTTTGAAAATGTCAATGAGCAAGATCACATGTTTCTTGTGTGGCGATGATCATTATCCGAGCGATTGCCTATGTATTCCGTGTTGACTTACGCAATGCAGCGTCGTAGAAAAGTTCGAGCTCTTGTCGAACATTAGCAAAAGAAGGCAAACCGTTATCGATACAAGATATGTCGACTAAAGAATCACAAAGGCGGGATGTTGACCTTGGCAACCACCGCAAAAGAGAAGCGAGCGGTATCATCAGAGTGTGTTTTGAATGTGGTGAGCAAGGCCACTATGCCAAAAGATGCCCTACAAAGCGACTATCCTTCTTGAAGGTTGAAGAACACCAGAATAATCGTTACGCCTTGACCTCTTGGAAAAGTTGCAGGTTAGACACGTTTATGCTACAGCCTGCGTGGAAAAGGTCACTCGCCACCGGTGTCCTCGGTGGAACCGATCCTCACTCCAATATGCGAGAATGCCGTAAGTCGGTTCAATCAAGATTTTAACTCCCGCAGCGGTGGTAACGCATCGGGATCCGTGTGTCCAACGGCGATCAAAGAAGAGCGTTTGAATGATGATGTTACCAAGAAAGTCTAGATTGGTGATACCGGATCATGCAATGTCATGCCTCATTGTAGCGATAAAATCGGGGAATCATTGTAACCTTTCCTTTGTTAGAAAGCAAAAATGTGGACATCTTTGCATGCAAGTTCTGAGAGAAAAGAAATTATTGGATATTAAATCATTGGATACCTTTCCAAGAGTCCGCCTTTGCAAGTTGAGTAATCAGCGTTAAGTCATGATGATGGAAGGCCGTAGAGCGTAACTATGGAATGTGATGTTGAATTCCAACTCATCATTTTGCATAGCGATGAGACAATGGTAAATGATTGAAGAATCTAATCATTGGATAATGTCCATATCCGCAAGAGAATATGCGATCTTCATTGCAAGTGGTCTATGCGACATGCAACCGTATTCAAAGTTAAGTTTGTTTCGACTTGGTACCCAAGATCACCAATTTGAAGGAATTACGCTGAGATAAATTATGATAAAAGTGGTTAGAAGAGTTTGCGAGAGATGATAGAGTGGATCGGATGACTTTATCGAGATAAAGGTAGTGTCAAATCAAACCCATCGACTTAGCAAGTGTCGATTGAATACCGATGAAGCGATCGTTTGAGGCGGTGTTAGTTGAAGATCGGTGAGAGCGATCGTTTCAAGTTAGCCAAGACCCCTCACCTGTTGTAAGAAGACAAGTTCACGCAGATCGCTAAGTGAGCGAGTTTGTAAAAATTTCGAGAGGAGATTAATCACAACCGGTGTTCGGATTGCGGATACGAAGGAACCTTGATAGCTTTTATCATGGATCATCCAAGAATTTGTGTGCTAAGAAGTTTCGACAGCAGTTCTTAATAACTGAAGTGTCAAGCAATAAATTATCCTAGTCATAATTCGAAGTTGCTACCATGGAGCAACAAAGATGGTTATTGGATTGAGAACCATGAGGTTGGAATCCGTTCCTCGACGGACGATAAAATGACAGATACTTTGAAGCGAGAAGAGCTACCGCAGAATCATTGATCGATCACTAAAGTTACTGTGAAATTGAGGTTGGATCTTGAGTCAGTTGCAAGGATATCTGTTGAACCCCAGAGTTCGGACCGATGCTAGAAATCAGTGAGGTGATAGTAATGTTAAGTGATCCGTCCTCACGTAAAGCCAGGAAAGAGTGAGAACCATTGAAGGCAAGCAGAATGATCCATGGATCAATGAGTATATTTGCATATCAAATGAGAAGGAACTCAGAGTTGACGCTCAAACCAACATTTGAGTGTAAGCATTCTACTTTTCTTGAAAGTACCAAGGTGTACAAAGATCTCAAAGTGGCATTGTGATGATCCAAAATAAAGTGAGATATCGCGAGAATGGGTTACCATGTGTTTGGCATGTCGAAAATCAGCCAAAATGTTGGGGGCTAGTCGAGTACTTCTATCCACGAGAATTCAGATATGGGATCTCCGGGACCCAATCGGATATAATTTCTTGAAGGGTGATTGTTGATCATTTGATAGAAATTTGTCGCTTCATTCTGTCAATATCACCTAGTTTGGAGGCGCCAGCAGAGTGGTATACGACGGAGGTTGTATCTGCGAGAGATGGTATAAATCGGCATGGGTGCGTGTTAGATCTGAGAGATGGTCAATTTGCACGATGTGTTAGAAAAGTCGTGTCGATCGAGGATCCCGATTTATCTCGTGTTAGCGGCGGTGTGTGTTTGAAGCCTTGGATGGTCATTTCGATTCGATGTGTGAATCGCACTGAATCAGCGGACAGATTGAAAAAGCGATGAGTTGTGCCTTAACTCATAGTACCAAGTCGAGCAAGTAAGTGTTGTGTGCGAGTTCCTACAACCCGGATGTCGCCCCCGCAATTGTCACACTCGAAATTCACATGGTTCATCGTGGAAGTCATCGCTCACTAGGAGCGAATCAAATTACAAAGTATGTGGATGTTGCATTAATCATGAAGCGAGAGGACCAAGGATCTTTAATCTAAATGGAATTTAAGTAGCGATTGTTCGAAAAGGAAAGCTACACGGACTATCTGATTTTCACCTTCGCACCATGTCTATCTTGAATACTGTTGGAGTTCGTGCTAAAGAATTCTATGACGAGTTGACAAAAATGTGTTAGTTAGTTCAGATTCGAGCGCGAAAGAAGAGATGGTTGCCAACTTTGAGTTGTCGATCGTGACAAGATTTCCTCCACTCGAAGTGCCTTCAAGCACCGATCAAGCGACCTTGTTAGAAGCAATCGAGTTTCAAGATGCCTTCCAACCAAAAGCGATTCGTCAAGTTTTCGATGAAGCGAGAAGTTTAGCAAGAAGTAAGGCGTTGTTTTGTAAGTAGTCAGAAGAGCGATTCTGTCAAAGTCAAAGCGATTTGAAAGCAAGAAGTGAACCCGAAGGCGGAGTTCCTTATCCTATTCTATAGCCAGCCTGAATCTCGGGGACGAGATTCCTTTAAGGGGGGGAGGTTTGTAACGTCCCAAAATTTGGTTTTTCAAAAATCTTTTGAGTAGTTTAGGTCCCTAGAAAATTTCACCAATTTTATTTGAATTAATAAAGCTTAATTGGAATTTTCCTAAATTAAAAATATTTAATTTGACTAATATAAACATTAATTAAATAAAAACCTGTGTTATTTGGCTTCCTTGTGTTTCAAGGAATTTTTGGGTATTTTCTGAGATTTTTCCGGATTTGTTTGCTATTTTATTTGATCTCCTTGATTTTTGGGATTTCTTTTAATTCCAAAAATCAGGTTTTCTCTCTCCTGCCCACATGCTACAGTAATCGCGAAACACTGTTCATCTTCAATCTCAGAACCGAACGCGAGTCCAATACGTGCCCGTTTTGAACTCAAAATTTCAAATTTCCATATCTTTCTCCACGGTGCATATAAATGCGAGCCGTTTGCGCTCACGCGTCGTGTTGATCCCCTCTTCCAATCCCTGAATTGGTTTTCTCAAACCGATCTATTTTCGTCGCAATCTCCAAAACCGAGCTCCAACCAAAGGTTTTCTCCGGCGAACTACGGCTTCATCCGGCGTCCCCGGCGAACCGTCTGCGGCGTTGGCCGCATCGTTCACGTTCTCGTCATGGTTCCTTCCTCTTCGCTGAAGATCACGAGCACCGTCGGCCATGTCAAGCCCTAAAGCGAAACGTGTTCATCGCGTTCCTCGCTTCCTCGGTGAGTTTCTCCAAAATCCGATCGCGTCATCTTGTGCCCCTCGTCAATATCTATTTTTCCCCTCTTGTAGCTTCAAGTTTCATCCACCGTCGCCGAGAATTTGGCGTTCTCTCGCCTCTTGTTCGTCGTCCTTCTCCGGTCAATTACTCGCAACCGTTGATCCCCGCCTTCAACTCCACCACCGTTGAGTTCGCGTCGCGCGTTCACGCGGTGCTCACCTTCCTTTCGCAGATTGTTGCGGAAGTGTTCTGCGCTGTGAGGCCACCGTCGTCGGCGTTCTTGGCGTCATTTGCCGTCGCATGGAGCAAAATCTTGATGTCGGACGCGTCATCATCTCCGCTCGTCGTTTCCTTTCCGTTTGCCCCTTCGCCAATGTTGGTTCGCCTCGTTCGTCGTCACCACCTTGAGCAAGAATCACCTAATCTCTGTTTACTATTCATACCGTTGTCGATGACGTGAGTAGTGCCCGATTCTGTTCCTTCTCTGGTTTCCTTTCTTGTTTTCTTTCACATCTATGATATGTGGTCGGGCTTGGTTAATCCTTGTGTTAATCCCGTTATTAATTCTTTCTCTAATCCTTGCTTTCCATCTCGGTGCCAAAATTCATACCACTATGCCGGAGGAGCCGCACCTTCTCTGTTCATGTCTGCATTGATGCTTCCATGTGTCTAGTACATGTATTCTCGGTTGATCTATTATCGTGTTAATTCTTTGTCTATGTTGATTTGGCCCACTTGGCATTCAATCAATCCAAACCAAATATCTATTTATCACTTACATGCGACCCCACATGTCATCCTCCTAATTAAAATCCTAATTATTTATTTACCTCTCTTACATGCGGGTCCCGCATGTCAGTCAACCTTGGTCAAACCTTGTTCATGAGCTTGGTCCACCGTGGACTAGCATATCTCCGTGGACCTGGTCCATAGACCAGTGGCCCACATGTCAACCCCTAATCCTATTTTCGGGAATTAATTTAATTCTTGAAAATCCTTTTATCTTATTGGTCCCACTTGTCACTCTCTCTACCTTATTTCTGGAATTATTTTAATTCTAGAAATTCATAAATACCAGTCGGTCCCACCTATCATACACTTATTCTTTTCCTAATATTTTCGGAATAGAATATTCTGAGAATATTCTGTAGAGCTTTTCATCATTTCATGTGAATTCCAATCTTCAGAGAGCCATATCTTCTTCATCCAAATTCCGATTGAACTCATTCAAGTTTCTAAATTCATCTAAATTCAATATCTACCTTCCAGTACCATTCAATTTCAATTTGGAGTTTATTTGATTTGTCTTTTGAATTTAGTTTGTTTTACGCTTTCTTTCTCGTTAGGCATGAAGTCCGGAATCGTCAGGAAGGAATGAAGATCAAGCAAGTAGAGGATTGAAGATAAAATAAGATCATCATTGCTATAGCAAGGCAAGTTATACCTTTGATCATATTGAACCCAGTTTTCAAAATTACTTTGATTTAAATTATTGCATTTACTTTAAGTAATTATTTAAATGCTTTTGGGTTTAGCTATTAATCCAATTTGTTATATCCACTTTGTCTATTGTATGTCATAATCTTTTGTCACCCTAGATTGGTTCATATTTAGTTGGTGCTATGGTATTACCAACGTGGGTTGGTTAGTACGAGTAGATTGCTTAGCCATGCAACGAGTCATCATCATCACCTGAGTTGCAATTATAAATTTGACTAAGTGACTATGGAACTTTGTGTAAAACTGTGTGCTATGTGTTATTACTTCGTGATGGCATGTGTTGCACTAAAACCAACTGGGTGGTAAAGGATTTGGACTAAGGCAAGTGGTGGAGACTGTGTGACATGGTGGACTATGTGATGGGAATGATAATCTTTGTGACTTAGTTAGAACATAGAAGTCTTGCCTTGGTCAATTAAGGACTTAACTTTGTGCGCCATTGAAGCGAGCCTTCTCATCACGACCACATGCCCGGTATGGGGCGGGCCTAACTTAGTAAGTTATGGATTCTCGGCATTGATGTTCGGTGGTAGGTTAGGCTTTGTGATAGGGTGGAGGTGTGACTACTTGGTGGTTGCATCGGGAGGATTCGTCGTCCTGTCCAAGCGGTGTGTGTTATGCATGGGCTTTGTGATATGTATAACGGTTTGTAAGCACATCGGAGTGTCAATGTTCGAGATGAAGTTTCGAACCGTTTTGTTATGATCGGTCGCCACACCGTTATATCGTGTGGGTAAAGTGTACAACCTCTGCAGAGTGTTAAACAATCTATTCGAATAGCCGCGTCCTCGGTCATGGACAATGCTCGGGATTTCACGAGGTAGATTTTCATAAAACCTTTGGGAAGGGACAGTGTGTGATTTAAGTCATATGGTGTGTGAAAGAATTTGATTAGGTTGTGTGTCTTTGTGAAAACAATCGTTAAATTAATATTGTCTATTTGTTTTGAATTATGCTTTCAATCTATTACTTGTATTCAATTGCAAATGTTGCATTTCGCAAAATAACCACGAAGCCATTTCCTTTGGAATAAGCTGCATCTATACATTGCATTCGTGGTATGACTTGCAGTACGGTTGTGTACTCACGCTTGTTGTAAAACTTGCGCCCAAACCTCAGAGTGAAGGAATCGTCGATCAACAAGGTCTACTTCAAGGATCGAGAAGAACTAGGTCGCGCTTGACCGATTGCTTGTGGGCATATGGATGTGCTTCACCGAAGTTATTCATTTCGTTCAGCTGCGACTTCATTGAGCTATTCGCCTCCGAGGCATTAATTGTAAGCTTTGACCTTAAGGTCTTTACTCGATATTTATTGTTATTTGCCTATTTATTAGTCATCTTTGTATATGGAAATGATATTTCATCGATGTTGCCACTTGTGCACTAGCGTGATCTGGACTAGTGCGGTATACGAGAGGGTCCGAATTGTAATTTTGGGTCCCGGCAGTCCACAATAGATAGCTTGTCCCGCAACTCCTCGGACAAGCCATCCATAAACTTCTCTGCTAGCCTCATCCGAGGCCACCTCCCCGAGCATAACGAGCCAAATGATTAAACTCGCATAAGTACTCGTCACGATTTGCGCCCTTGCTTGAGCGCGAGGAATTCTTTCTTTCAACTTCATCGGCCATCCGGGATGTGGGCCCGACGAAAGGCGACTGAACTCCTCCCACGCGACCACATGGCCCGCGGCTGCATGGCGAGGTAGTTCTCCCACCAAGAGAGTCTGCGCCCTCAAGTGGTGGGACGCGAAGAGTGCCTTATCTCGCGCTGGCATCGAGCTATGTTGAGCTTCGCTCAACCATGCGTAGCCAATCGTCCGCATCGAGGGTCCTCGAGCGGGAGAAAGTCCGCGGCTGCGTCGGAGGAACTCTGCAAGTCCTGCGAGTGCGGTGGCCGCCACCACCGGCGGGAGTGGAGGTATTCCTAGCAATAACCTCCAAGATGCGCGTCTGGTCCATGCGGTTCGCTCGATCGGCGAACCTCACCATGGTCTGAGGAGGAGAAGCTCCTCATCATGACCAGCCTGCTGGCGCGCACGCGTTCTCCGGCCATCTGTTTTACTAAGACAAGTTAGCAACAAATCTAAGAGCAAGAAAGCCCAAAATTCACTGAAAACAGTCCAGAAACAACGCAAAACAGGGTAAAGTCCAACCAGCAAAGACCAGACACATGACTACTCACTTTACATCTTACCCTATTATCCCCACAAGTTTTAGTTAGATTAATCCCTCATGGTTCTCCCAAAACTAATCCCACTGGATAAGTAACTATCTTTTGAAAGGAAAGAGAGAAACCAAGTTTTAAAACTCAAATTAGAGTAAGATGAGAGTAGAAAGCTAAGATAGGTAAGGAGTAAAATCTGAGAATCTGCCTAGGTTTTCATAAACCCTTTTTTTTATACTTTGAAATTAAGCTTTTTCAAAATATCCTAAAGACGACTAAGCTTGGGTTGCTACGGTCAGAATGGCTCTGATACCAACTTTGTGAGGACCCCAATTTATTTGGCTTGTAATGCTTAACCAACCACCTGGTCCTAGCATCACAAATCAAATAAATTGATCCTCGAGATATGTATACTTCCCAGAAAGCAGTATACACACCCCGTTACAAAATTAGACATCAACTCCATTCCAAACATAGAGTCCAAACACCACACTACCAAACGGAAGATAAACAAATAGTAGAGTTATTACAGACAAAGGCCGACAGGCCACAAGATACACAAATAAACAAGAACGACAGCGGAAGCAAAAGTGCCATAAGATGGCTATAAACAAAGCCAATCAGCGTGCCTCCAACCCACAAGGCATCTGACCGGACCGCCAAGTCTAGTCGTCCACGAATCGGCAACACAGCTCACAGAAGTGAGGCCCTTGGGGCTCACCTTCTTCCTCTGCAACAAAAACATAAAGCAAAGCACCTGAGTACAAAGATTGTCTTTGTACCCGCAAAACTGACGTGTGAACTAGCAGACCTATTCATATGCTACATGCAGGCTTGTTTAGTGGAGGCCATATGTTTCATTTGCATAAAGCCAATTTTCATTTGCAATAATAGGATACAGTTTGAAGGCAAGTTCGTAATTCGTTTTTAATGTTGAAATAACAGTAAGGATAATAATAACAAAAGAGAAAGATAAACAACCTAGAAGTGACTATCCCAATAGTCACTCCAACAATAGCACGAATCCCAGATTCGTACCACCCATCAAGTTTTAACTTAAATGTTGTAGTCTAACTCTTGAAAAGCTTACCCAAGCGTGTCCATCACCTAGGACGAGGCTATTCGAATAGTTTTTTAACCCTGCAGGGGTGTACCACTGTACCCACACTTCAGACCGCCTTTAAGCCAAAGCACACAACCGAAGGTATGCCGGCACAACTAAGTCCTATGAGACTTTTTCCAATATTGTGTATTAACTACGAGCCGCTCGTATGGATAGAAATCCATACGCTTACATGGTAAAGTCGAAAAGACAACTACCCACTCAGGATAAAGCTTTTCGGACAACTACCATGCTCCCAACACCATCCCTCCTGCAACCTCCTGCGACCCGGAGCCAATACACGCCAAAGTACTAGGTCAAGAGAGGTCCCATATACTCTAGTGTGGTTAGCACGCCGAAATGCCTGGATAAAAATTCACTCACAAGATGTTCGTTCCTTAATTGACCCGGGCACCTTTCCAGTCACACCCAACAGATCACACCAATCTTACCATTGTGCCCGCGTCTAAATCGTTTTTGTTTTCAGCTTTTAGTTTTGCAATAAACATAGCACAAGATGGATCAGAAAAACCATAATAATTTGATGTGATCAAAATCATCGACTAAGTCGATGATCGCCCAAATCTACCGGAAACTAAGCATGGCTAAGCAACTGAACTCGTAATCTACTAAGTGATAAGAATTCATCCAACGAACTCTAATCACAAGCAAATAACCTAGGCTCGGTAGTAGAGATTAAAATTTCATCTACAGGATATGCAGCTATGGTTTTAACTAATCAGTTAAACACAAATTAAGCGATGCATCCATACTGTTGAAACAAAATATTAGACTTTAAAATACTGGGATAAACATGATCAAAGCGCTTGCACATTCTTTGTTGCTAAGAATGCTCAACTCATTGCGAGGATCGCTCTCGGGGTTACCGCAAATGTCGAAGCCTAACGATAGAACAAAAACAGCGAATAAGAACGAATAACACCGACAAAACTCAAATATTCAACTACACACACAAATACATACACAGAAACTAGACCAAAACAAAAGGAGTAACAAATAGCAGCTACAGAGATGATTCAAATAGACATGCTTTCAAGTGATTGATCTACCCACTCACTTATTCAACAGGTTAACCACAAAATCAATCCTTTTATATGTTTTAAACTTTGGACAGACTTTGATGGTGATTGTGTGCACATCTATTAACTAAGCATCAAGTTAACACATCAAAAACAACTAGCTACTCTAAAACAACCATTATTAGTTGAGATCACAGAACCTACAAGAAACTATTGACAACACTAACTAGTCAAGTATCCAACTATGAGATGCTAAACAAAATTTTCTATCTAAGATAGGATTTTAAAGATGCTCAGCTATTCATACTCCTAAGCATCACACCAAGATATTGCAAGGCTAACAAGTTTCAAACATGCGGCTACTACAAAACCTTACAGTGAAAATACATACCACAAGTCTGAGTCAACACATCTAGTCCCATTAACAGCTTCATAGATTAAGGCCAACAAGTGATTTGAAACCTATAGAGACTAACTAATTAACTTCTTGCTAAACACTACTACTCAGGGAGTCATCAAGAACTAACAACTTCAAGAGCACAAGCATGATACCCAAAATCAGATTACTGACAACAGAAAAACTGACAACAGAGAAGAACAATTACAGAGAACCAGGGACTACTTCCTTCTAAGCCTCAATTTTCCAATTAAGCTTAAGCATGTGAGTTACTAATGACCATTACTAAAGTTGATTAGCATTTAGAACCTGGCTAAAGGAAGGTGGGGCCCACTGACAGTGAAAGAGAGAAGAGCACAGCCGAAGAACAGAGAGGCTCGGGCTGCTCTGGACCTGAACTTGCCGCCGGCGAAGAAGTGGCGGCGCGGGCGTGGCGACGGCCAAAATGGGTCGCCAGGTTCTGAAGCTAAGGGTGGTCGCGGGTTGGCGGAGAAGACGGTGGCGGCGCGGCGACGAACACGGCGGCGGTGGGGTGACAAGGTGCATCGCACTAGAGAGGAGGCGATGAATACTAGTGCGCGCATGGGCATCGGTGAGGCTCGAGAACTCACGGTGTGCTTGGCGGCGACGAGAGGCACCGGAGTGGCTCGGCGGCGAGAGCCGGCGGCGATCAAGGGGTCACCGAGGAGGAGCAACGAGCAAAAATGAGGGAAAGAGAGACGGAGATACCTCGGTGAGTGCACTAGATGGTGCTAGCGCGAGCAATTGCTCTAGGAACTAACTCACCGGAGACGAGGACGATAAACCCAATTTTCGGCCTAAGAAGAGGACACCAAATTCAACGGCCCCTGCGAGTGAAACTCAAAGTTAGCCGAGGGAAACATGGTAGGGATGCGGAACACGATATGGCGAAAGGAGAAGATGAGCTTCAGGTTGCGAGGATGACACGGTGGAGGCGCACGATCGTGAACCGAGTTTGCGACTACTACAATTTGAGCTCAGGGAAAGCAATGGAGGGTAGGAAGTGGTCTTATGGTGTCTAAAGGAGGATAAGAGAGCTACGGAAAAGCTTAAGTAGGGAAGAGGGCGGAGGAATGCGAGTGGCGATGCTTTCGGCACCGAGGAGCTCAAGAACGGTGCTGACAAACTGGTGAACGGAAAGGTGGGTGATTGATGCTACGCAGGGCATGGCCTCTCAGCGAAAGATGCGGCCGAGGTAATGCGCGCGCGAAAAACCAGAAAGCGGTGACGGGACGGCGAGGCGAGGTGGCGTCCATGCGCGATGTCGCCGGCACTCAGCTCTCATGCGAGAGGTAGGTGACGACCTGACAAGTGGGGCCGCTCCACGGCGACGAAGAAAGCGCGCGAGCCGAGTCAAGTGCGGCGTGAACAGTTGGTCTGACTCGATCAAGAGAATGTCGACCGCTGGATCTGAAATGGACGGCTGAGATTGGTGTATGCATTCGGACAGGTCGACGAGACACGCAATATGGACCGTGCGATCTTCATCGGACGGCTGACAGCCATCGGGCTCGCACGGTGCAACTAGGTGGTGCGACCGAGTCAAGTGGCGCGGTCGGATTTGAGTCGGGCTCGGGTTCGAGCCCGACAAACAGTGATTTCTGATTTCGAGTTTAAAAAGCTGAGAGAGTTTGGGGAATTTTTAGAGGTAGCTCCCGAGCTCCAAAAATTCTGAAATTTTTATGGAAGCTTACTGGAACAGAGAAAAACAATGTGTAGTTTTTCCAGGAATTTACATGCAATAGATTTCTCCCAAAAAAGTTCACAAGTTGCTGACCAAGGGTTTGACCAGATTTGTAAACTGGTTTGATAGGCCATTTGAAATAGCAATTAAAATCTAAAATTGTGAAATAATTCAGGAGGTATTTAGGATGATCATGATGATGGGAAAAATAATTTCGGAGGATGATCACAAGTTTGAAAGCTAAGAATTTGCTGACAACAATTTCCAATCACAAGAATTAAATTCTAAAAATTGGAAATTGCTAGGAAAAATTGCAGAAACTCTCAAATGATTTCATGAGGCATCAAAAGTTTTTATTTCTCCTCATAATTTACATTTGAAATACAAACCCTAAGTTAGGGCTGTTACAGAAAGCGTGAAATGCCTGACATTATAAGTTGATCTATCTCTTGTGGGTCAAGGTGTACAACCTCTGCAGAGTGTAAAACTATTCGAATAGCCATGTCCGCGGTTATGGACGTGCTCGGGGATTTCACACGGGAGATAGAGTTTCTTTAAAAAAATGTGTCGGAGTGTGGATGGGAAGTTCACTTGATGAATATAATGTTCGTTTGGTGAATAAATGTTCGTTTGGTGAATAGGTCATTCACTTGGTGGGTTGTGTCGATTGATGAATGGGGAATTCACTTATCGTTGGATTGGTTGGGAAGTGAATGGGAAAGTTCGCTGGTTGTTTCAAAGGAATTGTTTATTTACTTATTATTGTTTTCAACTTAGCATTTCAATCTATTTATTGTATTTATCGTAAATGTTGTTTTCCGCAAAAGAGCCATACAGCTAACATTTGTTCAAGCCCTGCATGAATACTATTTGCATACATTTCCCCACGGCTTGCTGAGTACATTCAAAGTACTTATGGCTTTGCGCCCTGTGTTGTTTAATCTCCACAGAAGAACTAGGGAACTCCGAGTTCTACCAGGAAGACCATGAAGGTTTTGCGGATTAGGATGCGTTTCTCCACTCGATTGCCTGTGGGCATGTTGATTGGCCATTTGAAGAGTTTCATTCCGCTGCAAGAGTTTATTTGTTTCTTTAGCTCTGCGTGGCAAGTTAAATGGCGTTGACCATAAGGTCCAGTTATTATTATTATTTGATACTTTGAGATCTTTTTAGTTAAATTGAATAAATAGATGGTATTTCATCACTGTTTTCCTGTGTGAGCTAGCTACTGATCTGGGACTAGTTCAGAATACACAGAGTGTTCCTGAGATGTATTTTCGTGTCCCGACAATCGGTGTACCCGTAGTGTAAGTAAGTTCGTTGCGCAGCAATCCGGCATACGCAAAAGACCCTTAAGGGCAAGTAAGAGAACGACAAACATGCCCTGCAGTTGACAAGAGAACCATTAAAAGTAACAATAACAATTGTCAACCTAGTTGTGTTTTGATAACTAACACACAACAAATTATTAAGCCAAGCTTAGCCATTATCCGGCTTGTGGTTGCACGTAAAACTTGGTTCATCACACCACGCACCGGTCCTTAAGCACTCAAGCGGGTTACAAAATTCTGGAACAACATTTCAACATCACCATACACCCGTCCAAGTTATAAATAATTAAAACCCATGCCCAACCAGTTCATAATAACAAGATTTGAAGATATGAACCTATTCCTCAAATTTAACATAATTCAATCCATATAATCCTCAAATTTTATCAAGATTCAATTCAATTCACCGGCCGATGGACTAGCTCCATCAACCACTTTCGACTACAATACTAGTGATGAGGACATCACTTCGACTAATATGAACACTCCTCTTGCTACTACCATGAATGATGTCCAAGGTCCAATTACTCGGGTACGTGCTCGTCAACTAAATTATCAGGTAAATTCGTTTCTAGGGCTGAGTGTATCACTTAAGAACTCTATGATGCTGCCTAATGGAGATGATTTGCTTGTGCTTAGGAATCTAGGATGGGACAACAAGGAGTTGATGATATGCATCAAGGAAGGAGAAGGCAATAACAATAGCCAAAGGAGATAAAAAATTTGTGGCCTCCAACTCAAAGAGCTCCGGCCACCCTTTACTTGGTGCTACGTCACCTTTTCTTTAGCCTACAAGGCTTGTATCCGAGTCCTATGGGCTGACTTGGCCCATATGTGGAACAGCCACCCCCGGGGGCCCATTACTATTCATGTGAACAGTAACATGGCCGCATGAACAGTACCCCACCTAGGGTTTCCACTGTAACACCCCAGGACCCACATTACCCTGGAATGCTACTAAACCACTCTGCAGCTAGCCAATAATTTCAAGATAGATTATTTCGGCAACAACTCTAGACAAGAAGCATAAAGCGGAAGCATAAACAACTAAGAGAATAAAGATAACGGTAACAAGTTCAATAATTAAAAAACCTCTAGCAGATTAATCAAAGAATGGTTCACAAGTCCATCCTTATTAAATAACATAATCGTCCACAAATAGTTAAGCATTTGGCTAGAATTTCATCTACTTTATTACAACATGAGTTGATGAGCCAAGTGCATTATTGTGGTGCCACTCTACCCATCCATGAATGCTCAACAATCACCAGTAGGGGAAACAAGGGTGAGATAAAAATCTCAAAGAAGCAAACATTTAATGAGCTAATCGGACTACAAACAAATATACAACATCATTAAAGTATCCATATGTCCACATCCATAATGTGAATCCACATTCATTTACAAGCTAATTAAACTACAAAGATATTAAGCATCAATATCCAATTCTCATAATGATCACAATTATAGCCTCAACCATATTTACTACCAATGATAGTAAAATAATAACAATTGAATCTTGATCAACAGCTTCATATTAATCACCACTACCACTACCAATGACAATAAGGTATTAACATGTTTTACCTCATAACTTTACTATTTCTCGTATCCACAACTGCTATCAACAATTACCACAAGAGAGAAGAATCTCATACCACAATCACAACATCTACCATACCTCAAGGGATGAACCTCATTCCACAACCACAACCACAATACTCATACCACAAGAGACTCACATGAGTCAATTTCCACATTACAACTATGAAGTTGCGTTTGTTTGCAAAAATAACTTCACCTCAATATCTTGCACAAGTATGCAAATGATCTTTCCACAATGTAATGCATATGTATGCTATGCTCCACTGCACCTTTACCCAACAAGGTAAAGGTATGCATCGTCTACTGGCAATGCACGATGTTGTACTGCGATCGATCGCGGCTATAAGCGGCGACATCCACAATGCAAATGTCATGATATGTCATGAATGATATGATATGATAATCATAAACCACAAGAATTTAACCACGGAGATCAACAACATACTCATCATGAATATTTTCTCATAATCCACATGTGTCTCATTAAGCACAATACCAACGTGTCATAAGACCATTACCACATAACCCACACCCGATTCACCAAGATCAAAATCAATCGATCTAGATGAAACTCTATCACATAGACCACCACATGATCATCATGAAAATAACCACAATGAATTATCAACATGTCCACCTTGAGTTTATTCGCATATTCCGCATTTGGCTCATTACGCGAATTACCACAATACTACCCAAACTCATCCAAACATAGCAATTGATTAATATCTTGCTACCACATTCTTACTTAGAAAACATGTAACCATGGCATATCATTTAACACTACGTCAATCATGCATAGTGCAAGTAGTAAGAAAAGCGGGTTAAGCCGTAGCACAACCGCTACATTTACTTGCCTTCCACGATGCGGCGCGTTAGCCGCAAAGATGATACTCCTAAACCTGAGGCTTCACCTCCTAAACAAGTAAAATAATTTCAATAAGGACATAATATACCCAGCGCTACTAATCGGCATTCTACATCGCTTACTTGACTACTCAAAACGAGTTTACAAAGCTGAAACCGAAAAACAACGTTTCCTGCCATATACTGATTCTGGACAGCAGCACGGTAAATGACATAACTCAAGAACTGGAAGTCAAAAAGAGGTAAACCCAATTTCTGTAGATTCTTAACTGAATAATCTACAATACTCTAGTTGACACGATAAACCAATTCGGCCAAAATATTAGGCTAACCATTGTCTGAACTTTCAGTACAGAGACTGCTTACACAATTGAACAGCAAAACTAAAATGACCATAACTTTTAATAGGTAACTCCGAATTGACCGTTCTTTATCAATCTGAAAAGGTTATCGAATTACCTACAATAACCTAGTTGGGTGAACTTTCAGATTCTACCAAATTCACTTTCATATTTTAGGAAATAACCAGATAGATTATTCTCGTCAGATTTCTGGCAGCAGATAATAAAATGATCATAACTTTTGACTCAGACCTCGGAATCGAGTGATCTTCGCGGCTACTGAAAGATAACGACATTATCTAAATAACTATAGGAGATCAAAATCCCTAATTCTGCCTCTAAACACACGAAATAAGCCGCGCAAGAAACTGGACAGAATTGAATTTATAGCGGTAGCAATTCAATCCAATCAAACCAATCGAATTCGCATCTAATACAACTTAGACAGCAAAGAACGCCTCTCGTTACCCTTGTAGAACCTTGGGGAAATGCTGGTTGAATCCAAGAAGAAGATCCCCTTCTTCTCCTCCTTTCTCTCCCTTCTTCTTCCTCCCGAAGACCAGTAGCAAGGAGCAGCAAAGGGGCGATTGGAGCGTGGCGACAAAGGGAGGAGGGTTGCTACTGGCGGCGGTGCTGTAGCTGCGTGCTACAGTAAAAAGACCTAGGGTTTGGTTGGCCCTTCTTAAACCAACTTCCCACTTGGGCCAAACAACGTGGGCATAAGCCCAAGATTAATTCTCCTCTAAAAACTGATTTCTCTTTTTAATTCTGTTAAATACCTTTCTCATTTCAATTAATTCTCTAATGTTAAACAGGATATTACATAATCATCGATGGATACCTTCTGTTAAGAGAAATCCTCTCTAAACTATATTGCACTTGAAAATTCAATAAATTTCTCTTCCCGAATAATATATTCTCTCAAATTGATATTCGGTGTTACATTCTACCCTTTAAATGAGTTAGGCCAGAATCCTCACACATCAACTGCGAAAGAACAACGAACTAACAACTAACAACTAACAACGGTAAACAAATACCCGTGCGAACAAAACGGTAACGTTCACGCATGCGAAACCCCAACTCCCAAGAGGCCTTACACGGGGTGTTGAGACCACCACAAAAAGTCATACAACGATGTCTGTCATAACACTCAACCCGGAAATTCCGGGTACGCTCATTAGAAAGGAATCGAAGGGAAATTCCATTCACATCATTCTACTAGAAGCACAACGGTATCTTTCGCAAATAGAACCCAGCAACAGAAGAGTAAAGAACTCTCAAGCATCACACTAGCAATCAGCTTTACTTCAAAGGACCACGATCCAAATCAAAGGATTCACCACAAAATATTTCTACTCGTCAAGTAGACAATTGGAGAACCACACCACATAAGCTAAGAGTGAAAAATCACTCGACAGACCAAAACAATCAATTTCTTTTCCTAACTGGAAAAGACTATGCCTCAACATAAGTCAACTCAATTTGCAAATGGTCTCTGCCATAAACACACAGCATAAACAAGAATCAAGAGAACATCTCACTACTTGACATAACAATAATTTCCCAATTCATTTCTTTTAATAATTTAACTTCCTTGAACCAAGGATTTTCAAATCATTGCCCAACACACCAACTCATTTATCTCAAGTTGGCCACCTCAACAATTAGCTCAATTGAGTACATCATCTACACCATTGTAGATAGACTCTCACGGCCCCGCAAATCATACTCTAGCCAAAACCAAGACCAACGAATTATTTTGACAATAATTCCTACGCACTTCAGTCCCTTAAGGATAACAACTCGGGATTCAAATCACACCCACACATACTCAATTAATGCACCTCAAGGATGCTATCCCGATCATCGCACTATTTGGATTCCACTCTGATCCACTATTCCAACACAGAGACACTGGGCCTCTAGAAACAAATTCTAGCATAATGAAGGTGAAGCCCAAACTCGACTTCCAAGTTCTTACAACCAACTTCCCATATAAGATAGGAAAACCTCGGTGAACACCCTACTATACCACAATTAACAAACACTCATTTCTTAACATCAATAAATCGCTTGGCTCTAAGATAAATATACTATTTAAAACATACCCTTCCCAAGGATTAATCTAAGAAAATAATATATCATCCATTATATCTTAAATATTGTGATATTTAAGGCTCCCCAAAAACATCACTACACTACCACTATTAAGTTGTCATCACGCAACAAAAGTCTTCGCAACCCACAATAATTACCATGTTCTTAGAAGAAGAGGTAAGAAGAAATAAGTTCGACATCTGAGAAAATTGCTATCATTCACATGAGCCAAAAGACCAAGGAAAAAATAGATAGCATTGAGGTTGGAAAACACAAGATAGATCATCTGTACCTCAAATACTTATAGTACAACTTTTTCTTCCAATAAGAAACATTTTTTTTTCTTTTATAACAGCATCCCGCCAATTCCAACAAAGGATGCTTGGAAACTACAACACGAGATTCAGATAAAAACCAAAAAGATCATTCAACATATCGCTTTACTCAAAGCAACCTCGGCTATCACACAAGTCATAAGGTCCAAAAAGATTCCAACCATAAATCTCACACCCTTCAATTCAATTAGTATTATGGAATTAACAAATTCCTTTATTTTTAAAACATTCAACACCATAATCACAACTACATGCTATCGATTGTATTCACAACAAGATAAAACATTCTTTGCAAAAAAAAAAAAAAATCATCATATCACCTCACTCCTTCATATTTTCCAAAAGGAACACCATAAATCACTTCATCATGTTCTTATTATCCAAATAAGATTCCAACTACTTAATCTAGTTAAACCTAGTGCATAAGCCAACATATTAAAACAAACTCTTTAACAAGATGATATTAGAACATAGCAACCTCACAAAACATGCTAGTATGAATCTCTTATTAGATCTCATACATTTATCTCGTACTGATGCTCAACTCTAGTTTAGAAAAAAGTAAATACACTCTAGCCATTGCTGTCAATAATTGATTATTAATTTTTCATCAGCATAGCATTAATGATCCTATCTCTAATTTGCAATCACAAAGACAATAAAGAGCACAGATTCGATACTCCACCTTATGTTAAGATATTAAAATAAAATAACTTTAAACATCAATAATACCAGCTTTATAAGACAAGATTCCACAAGTCAATACATCGACTGCATCCATTTCTTTATACATATTTCAACAATTTAGCATGGTAAAAGTTACATAATTTTGAGTTGTACATGCTCATCAAGTATGTAAAGAAAGGACATATTAAAGGTTAATCTTATTAAGGCAATATTCCAACACCTCCTTACTTGACCATCCGAATGGTCGATTAATTACTTAAGATCAATCAATCCAATCTATCCAACAAGTTGGGAAAAATTAAACAACTACGATAATCAAAACAATTGTTTTTCATATTCTTTGATAAATACATGAGTTCTACACATGTATCGCTAAATTCTTAGCCACAAATCTTCAAGAAACTACAACAGGACAACATCATATTAATCGACTTCACTTCTAAAGATGTTAGTAGAAATTAATGATGTACCACACTAACTTTTCAACTTGATAATTCACAATCTATCAATTATTTACATAATTTCCACCTACTACTTAAACACAACAAAACATCACAAAGGGGTTTTAACACACCCTTCTAGAGAGAAATCAAACTTCAAAAGTCGAAATAACTCAGAAGATATGCATAGAGCCAATGCTTCCACAAGTTAATGAACTTCCCACATAAAGCTTTGAATCTCTCTCAAAATATCAAACGAAATACAAGAGTCATGTTTCCCAGCAAGAAAGATGGAACAACACGGAAAAAACCGGTCTCTCCAAAAGCACTGCTCACGAGCAGTCAAACAACCCATCAATCAGAAAGAAACAATACTTGGCCTCAAGAACAATTGGAGGCCTATTGACATAACAAGCGCAATAAACAGCTAACCGAGAGAAAATCATTAAGCGCAATAGGCCAAGAATCGGCCAACATCAATTCAAGGAGGATAACACTTTTCTAAGAAACTTACCCATGACATCCGCAACTAAGTTACCCGAGGTAACTGCATCAATATCCCCGTACCACGAACGGGGTATAAACTGGCAATGCCCAAGGCAACAGCCGCAAACCCTACCTCTTATCATTGACTATCCTCACTCATAGCAGTCATAGAAACAACACATAAACATACAAGATTATCTCATCGCATGAATAATCAATATAACATGTCAAAGCACGAATGCAATGCTTGACCCATCCCATCCTACTGTGCACCAGTGTGTCAATTTAATATATTTTAATTACCACAGACCTAAAGCCCGCTCTGATACCAACTGTAACACCCCAGGACCCACATTACCCTGGAATGCTACTAAACCACTCTGCAGCTAGCCAATAATTTCAAGATAGATTATTTCGGCAACAACTCTAGACAAGAAGCATAAAGCGGAAGCATAAACAACTAAGAGAATAAAGATAACGGTAACAAGTTCAATAATTAAAAAACCTCTAACAGATTAATCAAAGAATGGTTCACAAGTCCATCCTTATTAAATAACATAATCGTCCACAAATAGTTAAGCATTTGGCTAGAATTTCATCTACTTTATTACAACATGAGTTGATGAGCCAAGTGCATTATTGTGGTGCCACTCTACCCATCCCATGAATGCTCAACAATCACCTGTAGGGGGGGGGGAAACAAGGGTGAGATAAAAATCTCAGCAAGCAAACTGTTTAACAGGCTAATCAGACTACAAACAAATATACAACATCATTAAAGTATCCATATGTCCACATCCATAATGTGAATCCACATTCATTTACAAGCTAATTAAACTACAAAGATATTAAGCATCAATATCCAATTCTCATAATGATCACAATTATAGCCTCAACCATATTTACTACCAATGATAGTAAAATAATAACAATTGAATCTTGATCAACAGCTTCATATTAATCACCACTACCACTACCAATGACAATAAGGTATTAACATGTTTTACCTCATAACTTTACTATTTCTCGTATCCACAACTGCTATCAACAATTACCACAAGAGAGAAGAATCTCATACCACAATCACAACATCTACCATACCTCAAGGGATGAACCTCATTCCACAACCACAACCACAATACTCATACCACAAGAGACTCACATGAGTCAATTTCCACATTACAACTATGAAGTTGCGTTTGTTTGCAAAAATAACTTCACCTCAATATCTTGCACAAGTATGCAAATGATCTTTCCACAATGTAATGCATATGTATGCTATGCTCCTTTGCACCTTTACCCAACAAGGTAAAGGTATGCATCGTCTTCTGACAATGCGATGTTGTACCGTCTGATCGCGGCTATAAGCGGCGACATCCACAATGCAAATGTCATGATATGTCATGAATGATATGATATGATAATCATAAACCACAAGAATTTAACCACGGAGATCAACAACATACTCATCATGAATATTTTCTCATAATCCACATGTGTCTCATTAAGCACAATACCAACGTGTCATAAGACCATTACCACATAACCCACACCCGATTCACCAAGATCAAAATCAATCGATCTAGATGAAACTCTATCACATAGACCACCACATGATCATCATGAAAATAACCACAATGAATTATCAACATGTCCACCTTGAGTTTATTCGCATATTCCGCATTTGGCTCATTACGCGAATTACCACAATACTACCCAAACTCATCCAAACATAGCAATTGATTAATATCTTGCTACCACATTCTTACTTAGAAAACATGTAACCATGGCATATCATTTAACACTCGTCAATCATGCATAGTGCAAGTAGTAAGAAAAACGGGTTAAACCGTAGCACAACCGCTACATTTACTTGCCTTCCACGATGCGACGCGTTAGCCGGCAAAGATGATACTCCTAAACCTGAGGCTTCACCTCCTAAACAAGTAAAATAATTTCAATAAGGACATAATATACCCAGCGCTACTAATCGGCATTCTACATCGCACTTGACTACTCAAAACGAGTTTACAAAGCTGAAACCGAAAAACAACGTTTCCTGCCATATACTGATTCTGGACAGCAGCACGGTAAATGACATAACTCAAGAACTGGAAGTCAAAAAGAGGTAAACCCAATTTCTGTAGATTCTTAACTGAATAATCTACAATACTCTAGTTGACACGATAAACCAATTCGGCCAAAATATTAGGCTAACCATTGTCTGAACTTTCAGTACAGAGACTGCTTACACAATTGAACAGCAAAACTAAAATGACCATAACTTTTAATAGGTAACTCCGAATTGACCGTTCTTTATCAATCTGAAAAGGTTATCGAATTACCTACAATAACCTAGTTGGGTGAACTTTCAGATTCTACCAAATTCACTTTCATATTTTAGGAAATAACCAGATAGATTATTCTCGTCAGATTTCTGGCAGCAGATAATAAAATGATCATAACTTTTGACTCGGACCTCGAATCGAGTGATCTTGTGACTCTTGAAAGATAACGACATTATCTAAATAACTATAGGAGATCAAAATCCCTAATTCTCTCAAATTGATATTCGGGGTATTACATCCACCTCCTAGTCGCCCTCCTCATATAGGAGCCGTCGCCCTTTTAGTCCAATTTGGGTTTTTCTTAGATTATTCTATCACTTTGCAGTTTCGCCGTTTGTTCGGTTTGAGGAACCCCACTCTGTGAACTTCATTATTATTCGCAATATAATTTCAAATTGCATCTTCTACTCTTTTGCTTGTGTTCTCGATTCGCTTGCAGGAGATAGCCTTCTTGGCGAGGTCAACCGCGTTTGGCACGGTTGATAACCAATGGAGCGGTGGTGTAGTGATTGCGAGGGGTTCGATTTGTTCTGGTCGGAGCCTTTGGATCATCAACATCGTGTTCTCCACAATCGACATATCAATACCTTTCAGAAGATTGGGCCACACTCTCATCAGGTGGTATCAGAGCAAAGGTTGCTCGCTATGTAATTCGTCCCTTTTAGATTAGTTTATGTTCATCGTCCTAAAAATCCAAAAAATTAGCCCCACAAAAATAATTTGTTCGTCATGTCTTCCGCTGTCCCATCACCCCTTGTGTCTTGCAATTTTCTTTTCAGTATTTTACTTATTGGTTTAGTGTAGTTAGAGTCTAGTTCGTCGTTGTCTAGTTTGCATCATGTTTCCTTTGCGTAGCTTCATCTTTGGGTTAAGTCTGCCGCGCCAACCGCCATCTACTACCGCCGCCACCACCACCACGAAACCCTGCCGCGCCCCAAAACCCTCGCTACCGCGCCACCACAAAACCCTACCGCGCCCCCTTATCACTCCTTGCCGCGGCCACCCCATCCGTGGCCAACCCTTGCCGCAGCCACCCCTTGCTGCGGCACCCTACTCGCGGCCACCCCCTGTCTACCGCGCTACTTTGCACCGCCACGGTTTGGCCAAAGAGATTAAAGTTTCGGGCTACAAAGAAAGAAAAAAAGAGAAGTTTGTTTTTGGTGATTGACAAAAAAAAAAGAAAAAAAAGGAAAAAAAGAAAGAAAAAAAGGAGAGGAAAAACAAAAACAGAAAAAAAAATAGATAAGGCCTCTCTCTGTCCGAAATTTGAAATCCCATCAAAGCTTTGCCAAATCAATTGAAAATTGGTGGAGCCCTTCCTCAGATAGCCACGAGATACCACAAAAAATTGGGCACGTTTGGCCCACGAGATCAAAAGATATAGCAGTTTGAATTTGAGGCGAGTACGTTTCCGACACACCTTCAGTAAAATGGGTATAACTTTTGCATACGGAGTCCGATTTTGACGTTCTTGTGCTCATTTCGAAGCTATCGACGACATGCATCTGAAAATTGGACAACCAAAGCACTTCTCACCCTCCAAGACCCCCAAAATCGGCCATCTTTAGCCCCGAAATTGCGTTGTAAGTTTTCTATTTTCTGTTTTTGGCGTTTCTTTCGGTCTTCCCTTTGGAATTTGGGGTTCGTCCAGTTGAGAAAGTTGTAGATATCGTCAAAACCTTTCTAACGAGTATATATAAGCTATATAAAACTTTACTTTTTCATCGTTTGAGACTAGCTATTGTATCTGCTAAATCTAGAGGGTTGTTCGCGTTTTTACCGATATCGCTGTTTTGTACTCTACATCACGCGAATAATCTTGTACCCTTAGAAATTGTCGGACCCCCGGGTTAGGAATACCCGAAGACCCTATGTGTATTCTGTGCTAGTCCCTGGATCAGTAGCTAGCACACATTCACAACATTTGGTATTCACAACCATACATTCACATATACAAGGTAAGCAAAATGGTGCTTAACTTAAGCGATTGCAGTATTTACATTACAAAGGCCGATCGACCAAATAAGACTTAAGTACGGAATAAGTAGAGTAATGAAATAGCGCAGAAGATTAAAAGTGGTGAAAGTAAACAAATTCCGGTGGTGTGCCCATCCATACCCAAAGGCAACCGACAAGAAACAAATCCTAGATAGACCCGTCCTCGAACCCTCAGTTGCAGGTGCGAAAGCGTCACTGGCGTCGGTTCATCTTCATACTCTAAACAACAACAAAAGCAAGATTGAGTACTTGTGTACTCAGCAAGACTTTTAGTGTATCGCAAATGTTATATTAAATGCAAGGCTAATCAAGAGAAGGCTCTATGCTACAAGTTATTTTGGGCTAAGCAGGTTTTATTTGCAATATTCATAAGTAGTACTTCGCAACGGAATTTGAAATGAGCAGTTAAATAGATAACAGGACAGTAAGTAATTGAATGATCCAATAATAAGAACTATAGCTCACAGTATTCCTTGGCTGCAAGCAACAATTTACGTTCAGCCATAGCATGACAGTTATCTCAAATAAATCACAAACCACTTCCCACAATTTCCCGATAAGACAGTTTTTGTGAAAATCAAGACTATACCCATACCGTCCGCACTAAGAACGCTCATGGCCGTGAGCACGGCTATTATAATAGATTTACACTCTGCAGAGGTGTACAACTTTACCCACATAACACGAATTCTCTAGTTTGTTCGGCATATATCTATACCACCACTCACTACCTTAGGTAAGCAGTCTAGAGCACGTGTCGAAGCCTTTACATCATCTAGCCCTATCCTTGCACTAGCCCAGTGAATGGATCTTATCCTTCACTTACCCGGATTAGTCCCATTGAGTGAGGATCCTTCACTTACCCGGATTGCTCCCATTGAGTGAGGCATTCGCAGTTGTGTCGGAAGGCTTTATCCCACCCCCTCGGGGATGGGAGCCCCTTCGGACATACCGGTCCTTTGGTCCTGTCCGCATTGCTCCCATTGAGTGAGGCATTCGCAGTTGTGTCGGAAGGCTTTATCCCACCCCCTCGGGGATGGGAGCCCCTTCGGACATACCGGTCCTTTGGTCCTGTCCGCATACTTTAGCCTACCAACGTGCAAGGCTAGTTTTTCGATGAATTATTTAGCTAAGGTCACCCCATAAATGGCATATGTGGTTGTACGAAAGTCTTAGATCTGGATTTGCTAGCGTCCGGCCCTTAACTGACACGGGCGAGAATCTCCCTCTATCTACGAGTGAGGTTCCTTTCCCACCCTTTTAAGAATATAATATAACTCGCCCGCGTCTAAAACTAGGTTTTGCATTTTTGGTTTTTATACAAAAAATAACAGAGGCACACCCTCTGAACATTTTTCACAAACCTCCCAAATTCACATTTACCATAGTGTCCTTTATACATCATTTTTCAGGAAATTCTATCATTCTAGTAAGCATTTGTGCGATAGCTCGCACTCAAAAATTCCCAAATGACATTATATATTATCTAACCCATATCCTATTGGTTACAATAGCAAGGACATCAACATATCAAAGGAATTCATGCACCAAATAGGACGTACAGCTACCAATATCCCAAACATAGCAATTTAATACCAATATCCCAAACATAGCAATTTAATACAAAACATACACATAATAGGATTTGCAAAACAAAGTACAATAAGTAAAATACTGGGATCAATATGATCAAAGGAGGTACTTGCCTTGCTTATCTTGTTTAGAGAGTGAGGTCGCTTGATCGTCGATAATATTGCTCGCGTACTCCAGCGTCTATTCGAAAGAACCAGAAACAAGGCAAAATTGGAGAAATAAATCCAACAGCAAGGAAATCCAAAAATTATTGCATATTCTGGTAGAGTATGATTTTAAATGAATTTAGCAAAAAGATTTATTTAATTCCGAGTTCGTATGTGAAAGTTATTAATGTTTTGATTTGAGGTTGACTTGATACCAGTTTATTGAGAGTTTCTTACCATGACTTGCCTAGGAGGTTTAGCTTATCTTAATAATTCTTTTTGTTGTTATTTCCTATTTATTATCATGATCAAGATTATACTAAGGTACAACCATTTAACCTTCTCTTGTTCATGTACTCCAAAATGAGAAGTTAATATGAGAATGAGTATCTGCTAACTAATCTTCTTACAATTTCAAGATCTCAAAAAGCTAATTTCATTTTTGGGTGACACATCTGTTAATCACCGGATTAGTTCTACCTCCTTACAAGTAGGCCTTACTGGCATTAGCTTCTCTGTTGTTTCAGTTCTTCATCTAGTCACCTTCCTGTCCATTCAATAAGCAGCAAAACTCCTGTGATCGAGATGCTCTGTCCAACCTCCCTTCAAAATTCAAACTTAAAATCTTACTAACTCATTTAAAGATCCTAAATGACATTCACAGAGTTTAACACTTGTTTTCAGATTGGGTTCTTTCTTGTTAGGGAATGACCAATGGCTAAATGAGTCCAGCCAATTTCTAACAACTTGTATTAACTCGATTATTCTGGTTCATTAAATCCTCGGTGGGAGTCTACTGATTACTTGAAAAGCCATATCTAAATCATTGATTTCAGGTTAAAATGCTCCTTGAGCTTAATCAATCTTGGCTGATCCTACAAAGTTCACGATAACTCTTTCTCTGTATTGGATGTGGCATTAGCTCCTGTTATCCCCAACTATTTTTCTAATTTCCTTCTCTGTCCATTCATTTTATCTGTTCATACTTCCTTTTTAGAAAGTTGTGTGAGTTGAAATGTTACTAACCAATCTCCTTACTAATTCAAACATTTATCGCTAAATAACTTTGAGTGATAACAGTTGAAAGAAAGGGCTATTAGCACTTGCATTTGTCTTGTCATTAATCTGTTGTCATTTCCAAACATTTTGATTCCATTCTCTGTTCAAAAACTTACAAATGAACATGTTTTCTGAGCGCAAAACTGCTACTAGCCAAATCATCTTCAACTTGGTTAATGCATTTGAGTGAGCTAATTGACATTCGAATATTGGTTAGCGATAATTGGTTTGTCTTATATGAGTATGTCCCAGTGTCAAAGACTTAACAGAGAAAGAACACACAGAGCTAAAGGGCGAACAGGGGAGGCTCGGCCTGGTTTTGGGTGGCAAATCGCCGGTGATTGGAGCGGCGTGGAGGCGATGGCCTCCCCAAAAATGGGTTGTCCGGAGGTAGTTGGACCAGTAGGTGGTTTCGGCTCGGCCCAAGATGCTCCGAGTGGGCACGCGGCGGTGGCCAATGGCCGGCCGTGAGGGTGAACCGTGGTCGTGGCGCTCGGGTGGTGGTGCGGCCAAATCGGTGGAAGCATGAGCATCACTAGGGTGAGTGGAGTACCGGCGTGGCTAATGATGGAGGAGGCGCCGAGAAGGGCCGGTGACGAGCCGTGGGCGCGCGGGAGGCCACCGTGGAGGAGGCAACCGGGTGAGGAAGAGGAAGATTGGGTGGTGGGAAAACTATTGGGTGGTGTGGGGTGCTTTAGGTGAAGCTAATTGGACCGAAGCTCTCTCTAGAGAAAATGGCGCCGGCGGTGACGATTTTCACCGTGCGCGGGAAGATGTCCATGGCATGGTGTTTCTTCGGTTTAGGCAGAATTAGTTGGGGCTAATGATTCTCGGAGCTAAGACAAATGATGACGCGGTTCAAAAGTGGCGAGACTAATCGATTCGGTCACAACAGGAAGGAGAGGTCGCGGCCGAGCTCGAATGCCGCCGGACTCGATGAAGACGCTCGCGATTCCAGCGCTCCGGCTGCAAGGAGAGACAACGGAGATGAGGGATAGTAATAGGAAGTAAAGGTGAATTGAAGAGACAAGAAGATGAAGCCCGAAGCTCGTCGGTGCAGCCGTAGAGCTCGGGAGGCGGCGGGCATGGCCGACACTCGGCAATTGGGGCTTCGTTCGATTTGGAGCGCAACGAGAGGTGAAATTGGAGATGGGTGGTGGAGAAATGGAGAATAGGATGTGAGGCACTCGGTGCTTGGCTTAAATAGGAGGAGGCGGAGAAACCGAGTACATCGGTGGCTTTGCTTGAGCGCCGAGGAGGAAGACAACGGGGCATGGGCGTGGCGACCAGGATGCGGCGAGGGGTTGACGCGTGGAGATGGTGCATGGAAGAAGCCGTGGGAGGCCAGGCAAAACCGAGGGCAGCTCGGCGGCGTGCGCATGCACACGCGCGCGTGTCGGTATTGGGCGAGTTGGCTTGACGCCGTGGAGAAGAAGGTCGGAAGTGGGGCGGATGGTCGGCGGTGCAAGAAATGGTGCGACGCCGAGCTGGTCGGTGGCATCCGGTGCAGTGGTTCGATCGAACAACGATCGGATGACTAGTGGGGTCCGGCTGTCGGTGGAAGGTAAGTTAGGATTTTCTTTTCGATTTTTAACAAAGCGAAAAGTTTGAATAAGTTTTAAATATAGCAAAATAACTCCTAAAATCCTGGAAATTTTAGAGGAGGCTTAGGTTCTGGAGTAGATTGTTGAGAATTTTTATAGAGTTTTATTTATAGTATAGTTTTCCGAAAAATCTTTTAGTGTTTTCATTTCTTGCATTTTTAACTTATTTGGTTTAAGGAAAAATTGCAAACTATGATTTAATTATTTCCCATTTTATATTTCAATTGCCTTATGCCAAGGTTGGATTTAATTATCACTTTCATTTCATTTTGTTTTCTTTAATCATTAGGTTTATGTTTTCCATACTTGATGTTTAGGTTTAAAATCCACAAATCCTTGAATAGAAATTCAAATAAATCAAAGAACAAAAGAAAATATCAAAAGTTTTAAGAAGGTCGTATTTTTGTACATTTGAAATACAAACCCTTATTTCGGGATGTTACAGAAAGAAGTTTGAGTAGTGGGCTAGCGTCTCTCCTAGCACTTGTTGTGAGGTTCTCCTTTGCTTACATCAAGTCACATTGATCGTTCCGTGTGCGTACATACACTTTTTTGCATAGGACTTTGATTAGCTAGCTGTGATTAGGCTAGGATCGACAACTTTTGACGAGTACTTTGAACAATCTTTCAACTTGCATTTACTGATTTGATTATTGCTGATCCTTTTGCTACCATATTGTGCCTTCCAAGCTCCACCTACTCTTGATTAGAACAGGTTCCTCTTGCGATTGTACCCACGCTCGACACGGTATCACGAACCAGCCATTGGCTGTACCACCTACTGCTTGCTTTGGTAAGAACACTTGTAAGAGTGTGGTAAGACGCTTGAGAGTGTGTGATTCCACCTTCCATCACCTAGTAGTTGATAGGGATAATACCTTTGTGTTGTCCTTTGTTTCCTACTAACCATGGCAGGTGAGACGTCTGATGAGAAAGAGTGTGTGTTAAAGGGGGAACTCATGACGCTTTTGGATGAACAACTCGCTACCATTAATGAGGACATTGTGAAGCTACTGGCTACTAAAACCGCATTCTGGCGCTCAATCAGCGATAGTATTGCGGCGCTCACCACACGCCTTGAAAGAATGGTGAATCAGCCACCAAACAATGGACGCGAGTATGAACATGATGCAGGCCAAGATCTTGAGGTGGGAGATGATATTGAGAGGCGAAACCGTGACGCTCAAGATGCATGTCTACAACACCGCCTACAACACAGCCGTCACGGTATGGGAGGTAATAATTTTCAGCACCATAATATTCGTGTTAATGATGACCCATTTGCTAAAGTTAAATTTACCATACCATCTTTTGCGGGTGTTTATGATGCTGAAATTTATCTAGATTGGGAGATGACAGTTGAACAAAAATTTAATGCCCATCTAGTTCCTGAAGTGCATAGAGTTAGGCAAGCTACTAGTGAATTTAAAGATTTTGCTATCATTTGGTGGAATCAAGTAGTTAATTCTGGCTTAACACCTGATACATTGGATAGATTGAAGGTAGCTATGCATGCTAGATTTGTTCCTCCTGCTTTTGAATGTGATATGCGTAAGAAATTGCCGCGCTTAGACCAAGGTAGTAGATCTGTCGAGGAATATTACCAAGAATTACAAATAGGCATGCTGCGTTGTAATGTTGTTGAGGATGAGGAGGATAAGATGGCTCGTTTTTATGGGGGCTTAAGGCGTGAAATTCAGGACATAATTGATTACAAGGAGTATAATGATATCAATAGGTTGTTCCAGCTTGCTTGTTTGGTAGAAAAAGAATTGCAGAGAAGACAACAAAGGACTAGGAGCAACTTTGGAAGTACGTCTGCATCGAGATCGACGTCGGGGTAAGCCAAGACAGCCCCACCTCCTACTTTTCGATCTGCTGCCCCCTCCGTGAGTGTAACAGCCCCAATTTTATAAACAGTAATAATCTGCTTTATGAACAGTAATGGAACACTGTTCATGACATTATTGTTCATAATTAACAATTTGGAATTGCTGTTATCAATTGAAACCTCCCTTTTCTAGCCAAAGTCTAATAACTTATTTGAAGTTTCAAAGGGAATACAAGATGACACTTGTACTGTGACTAGGAAGTATTTTCCTTAAAGCCTAAATAAATTATCTTGACCAAAAATAATTTTTGTTGAATTTTTAGAAATTATTTTGGCTTGGAGAAAAATGTTTGCCTTTAAATAAACATATTCGGGCTAAGATAATTATTTATGTATTTTACAAAGTGATAATGTGATTTTTAAAAATTTATCTGGGAAATATATCATCCCAGTAGTCTCCAGTAAAGATTTCACGATTTTACAAATTTATTTGCTATTTTTAAAAGCCCAGTCAAACCTTTAAGCATTTGAATAGGACTTAGTCAACTAATCTGGTCTGAACCCTAACCCTAGCACTATAGCGACTCGAACCCATGCGGTTGGGTCCAACCCGATCAACTTGGTCCGGCTCAGTCACGCTCGGGCGCGAGCCTAAGATCCATCGCGTACTGTGAGCCGTTGATCTTCCATCGAACGGGCAAGGCTGCGACGTCATGTGGGTTATCCACGTATGCGCCACAACCTCCACCCTTGGATCTTGATCGAACGGTCAAAGGAGGTGTATGCATTCGGACGACTCCGGATCCCCTCACGATCTCCACCGTCCTTTCTCGATCCAACAGCGCCGCCCTTTTCTTTTAAAACCTAAAGGCGCGCTTTTCTTTGGGCCGTCAGATTCAAATCTCACGGCGTCCCTTTTTACCGCGTGCTATTAAGGCCTGCGCTTCTCTGGGCCGTTAGATTTTCATCGTATGGTCCAGAGTGATGCATGCATTCGGACGACTCCGGAGTCCCTCTCGATCTCCGCCGTCCATTCTTGATCTAACCGCGCCGCTCGTTTCATTTTGAAATAAAAGGCGCGCAGCTATTTGGGCCTTTGGATTTAAATCCCACGGCGCTCCTTTTGACCGAGCGCAATTAAGGCCCAAATTTAGTGGGTCGTTGGATTCTAATCGTAGGGTCCAGATTTGTGTATGCAATCGGACCATCCGGTTCATTTTCCCATCTTGACCGTAGAAATCTAATCTAACGGTGCCGCGTCATCGCCTCAAAAAGGGTGACGTGTATTCTTTTATTTGACCGTTGGATTCCAATCCAACGTCCAGATTTGAAAGTAGACCCCGCATTTCCTTTGAGCTCTGTTTAAATCTCAATCGACCGATCTAGATCGCACGGCCTATATTTAAAGATGCCGATTAAAACCTTTTTACCTCTCTATTTATCACAGCCGCCCATTTCTAATCGGACGGCTGATGTTCTTTTGAGCTTTAGGAGGCGCGCGATCGAGGCGCAAAGGACCCACATGTCATATGTTGCCTCCCTTCTTCCTTATCTCTCGCACGCATGACCCTCTCGTAAACTAAGGAGATGATTTATCCCAAAGTTTATGCAACTAATTTTTGGGATATTTAGCCCTAAATAGACACCTCATCAACTCTAGACTCTTCCACTTTCCACTGTAGCTCAACTCTTATATATAACCCTAACTTTGAGAGTTTGCCATTGTTGACCACTAGAGATTTTCATCGCCATTTCCATCCAGTGGAGTTTCTTGTTCCTCCACTTGTTTATCCATCTCAAGCTGGTTACACCTTGTAATGAAGATTTTATATCTTTTGTAGGTTAAAACGAGTTTATTTCTCTGTCAATCCACTTGGTTTTGAGTCTTTGGTGTCTTTCCTATTGCAGTAAGCTAAACCTTTAGTTATTGTCATCCCGAGCACCTTAAGGACCTTAGAAACTCATATGGATCATTCACTTGCACATCAGTAGCTTCAACCTTCTTTAAGCGAAAAGTTGTTAATATAACTTTTCAGTCTTTCATATCATTTTCAAGAACTAGGGTTTCTCCTGTCAAGATATCATCCTACATAGGTCTAAACTAAACCCTAGTAGCATAATAAGTTAGTCTCTTGATCTTTATTATTATCTACTTAACCTTGTAGCAGAGAATCATCTCTGTTCTTTGTTGTCGGTTTAACCGACAACTTTTGGAATTTTGGTAGTTTCTGTAATTTGGCCAACTAGGGTTAAACTAGGGTTTGCTTAGGATATTATCCACTCTAAACATTAGACTAAGTTTCGATTTAACATATTTTACTTAGTCTATTCTTGACTAACCCGAAAACTGCCTCTGTCCTGTTTTCAGTTCTTTTCAAAATCTGAAAACTGCAACTATGGTTTAAACACTAGTTTCTGTTATTTAAAAGCTGTGTATTATAATATGGGTTATTATCACTATTAGGGTAGTTGTGACTTAAGCATGCTGTTAATCATGCATTTCTTTATTGATCATGCATTTTCTGTTGATCTATACTAGTTGTCATCTTTGGTGTTTATTGGAGTTTATTATCTTTTATAGAATCTGGTTCTTCTGAGGCTTTTGACACTATTTCTGAACAACCTGAACCTGCAACAGAAGTGTATTATTATCAAGGCAAGCATCCTCTTTGCACCATGTTGATCCCAAATTTTACACAATAGATTTTCTAAATCCAGTGACATCTGTGCATGCTATTTTTCTGAAAATACCAATATGGACTGTATTAGTTAGTTATGACCTGAGTGACATTGTGGATTACCTTAATTATAACCATACACTCAACCTTAGCATAGTATTGTATCTTGTAGTATATTTTGATTTGGCTTAGACATGCGGTCTAGAGACTTTAGAGTTTGACAAGCATATCTTGTCAAACATGGGAATCTAAATGGCTTTACTGTTATTTGAAACTCTTTGTCCGATTTACTTATTTAGAAATGAGTTTTATATTTAAATTGATCTGGACAAGAGGAAGCTAGTGATGGTGCTTTTGTGCACGAGATTGGGAATTGTGGTGGACTTGTCGGGTTAATTAAGGACCGAACTCGACTATTCAATTCAAGTCCCCACGTACTTCCACATGCAAGTGTATGGTATTTGTTTGGTTAAGTAAAATGTTAAGACTATTTGGTTAGAAACAGGAAAGTAGGAATATGTGTATTGACCTTGTATGGCATAGATGCTTAGGTCTTATGATGCGTTGTATGCCATGTGAGCTTGTATGTCGATGTCGGATGTTCTTAGAAGGGTGAGGCGTATATGTGCTCCGTAGCATATACGTACCTTAAAGATGCCGATTGCATCCTAATATGGGTAGTGAGCCCGATTCGCATTTAATTGTTTGGATCGGCATTCGGCGCAACATGTGTGCCCAGTTAGCGGATGCTATCGATCGTTGTTTAAGCAAGATCGGTTCACACATGGGGTCCAACTCAATAGTGTTAGCTTGTTGAAAAATACCAAATCTTAGTTTCCCGGTCGGCATACCAAAGGAAGTATGTCATCATTCGGAGGCATCAGAAGGCAACGGGCTAGCTAAGTCATGTGTGTAAAGATGTACACCTGCGAGGGTATAAAGCATTCGAATAGCCGTGTCCACGGTCATGGGCGATAACTTGAGTTGATGTCACTGTATAGAAGTTTTGATTTTCAAATCTGGTTTGGTTCTTGGTTTAGCATGAGGATTCATGCTCTGTCATCATTTACAATTGTTCCATTTACTTACGTTCTACTTTAACTTTGATTTATTAAATTGCTTTATCAAAATATAGTAATTGTAGGTTAAGATGTATTGCTTTATGCAAATCTGAACCTTTATACCCTCTGTTGCAACCTTATGCATATATAAATTCTACTCCTTTGTATAGGCTCTAATAACCACTTTCTTTTATTAGTTTGTGTAAGACTTCTTGAGTACCTACAGTACTCAAGGTGCTATCACCTATTGTTGCAGTGAGGATGGTTATCTTTATGAAGTACCAGTTAGCGCCGATCGGGGTGGCGCTTAACGAGTAAAGCTACTTCTTTCCTCCACGCAATTGCTGCTTGGGTGGATGAGGCCATTGGTGGACTTTGATCTTTTATTTTGCTTCCGCTGTTGAACTTGTTGTAGTGACCAAGTCACTCTATAATGTAGTACAAGAACCGAAAGTTGTAAAATTATGTTTAATTATGTAAATGAATGACTTGTATGTGTTTGATGCAATATTGATGAAGGATATATATACAATGGTCGTTGATCCTGGGAACCATTGTGATATATATATATCCGGGAATCCTGTTTATTGGAATTGTCACTTGTTAAATTTATACCTTTAGCATGATCTTTAATAAAGGGACAGTACTGTTCCTTCATTAATAATTGTGCTATAGTATGAATTTAATTAAGTACATTTCCAATAACCGGGGGTCCCCACAGCGTTGGTATCAGAGCATACGTTGCCTGTAGGTTAGAAGTAGCATGGCCGAAGTAATTAGAGAGTCTTCTGGGAAAATTATTTTTAAGCAGTAATATATTTTCGAAAGCTTAAGAATGACCTCTTTTATTTCTTATCCTCCTTAATATCAATTCTTGTCCCAATTTTCTATTGGTTTCCCAAGTGAATTGCTTTCTCATCTTGTCTTTTTGTCTATAGATGAGTGGGTGGTACTTGGTCAAGGAGACCCGAGCTGAGGATGTTGATGGATTCCCAGCCTTACTTCGGGACATGATGTGGCGAGCCAATTTCACCTACCAGCCGGAGTATGCCATCTATCGACGAGACCGAGGCCCAGGGATGGAGGAGTATCGTGCCTTCATCAACGTTATCGCTAGGCATGTAGCCGGCAGTGTTCCCTACTGTGTCCAAGCACTTGCCACCTCTGAGGCTATGGCTGTTCAGGAAGCTGCAAGTAGGATGATGAGCCTTCTTCGTCATGATTTGACGGAATTGTCTCAACCACCCTATGATCACTTACCGAATCAAGGTCCTACCTCCGAAGTGAGCATGTTCGATGAGATACGATTTGGAGAAGACCCTCAAGTGCGGCGGTTGGCGAGGATGGTTCGCATCATGGACCGGATCCATGTTGCATTGTGAGGAGTTGTGGGAAACTTCGGCATCGCCTTAATGAGGCCCGTGAGTACACATTGCTTGGAGTCAACATGAACCGCGTTCCTGCATAGCGTGCTTTATGGTGACAACGAGACCTCTCCATTCTTTGCTACACCACCTCTTTACTGACTTCCAAAAGTAGCGGGTGCGTGCTGTTTATGGACAAGTGCGTCAAGCCGGATGATCGCAGTTTTCTCGCACTCTGCGGACTGCACCTCCTGGAGGTCACCAGCCACTTCTAGGATCTCCGAGGCGTCTTATTAGCCCTTTGGATCCTGTTGACACGGGTTCCCCTGGAGCTCATCTTTTGAATGAGTTTCCGGTGAACTTTAACCGGGATCTTTATGCTAGTACTTCGACGATGAATCCTCGTGGATAAGTGTCTTGTAGTCTAGTAGTTGCCCTTAAATAAACTGTATGTAATAGAGGCGTAGTATTTTATCTGAATATGTAAGTTCAACTTTTGGTTTTGTAATCCGACCTTGATGGCCGACTCTGTGTGAGGCTGGGCCGAATCTTTTGTTGTATATATGAAGTTTCGGTTTTGGTGTTAATCTGAATGCATGACATAACATAATGCATTATAAGTGTAGTATTTGTTTCTTTCCTAATTGCAACCTTGTTTGTGTTTGCAGTATATCCTTGTTATGTTGTTAACCATGAGATGGTGACGGGATGACAGGACCTACTACTCGTCTTAAGCGCAACAAGGGAAGGACATGTCGACTCCGTGCCCCATTCTCGGGAGGGCCGAGTGAACCTTCCGCTCGAGGTCCGCAAGGTGGTCCCCGTGAAGAGGAGCTTCCTCCACCACCTTCTATGGCTGATGTGCTCATGCAAATTGGCGCAATGAGAATGGACCAAACGCGTATTCTAGAGCAGATTGCGCGCAACACTTCTTCTCCTGTTGCACCAGCCGTCAGAGCAGGAGGTCATCATGTGCAGGGAAGTCTGGTGAATTTCACGGACTAACCCGCCGATGTTCTCTAGCTCTCAAGATCCCATGGAAGGCGAGGCGGCGGACCATTGAGAAGAAGTCGCTAATTGCTCGATGTTCCGAGAGGAAAATGTTCTTTCGCCAGTTATCAACTTGATGGGCCAGCTAGCATATGGTGCGATAACCTCCTTGCCATTCAGCCTGCTGGGCATGTCCTTACTTGGGATGAGTTCGTGGAAGCTTTTCGAGAAGCTCATATTCCTAAGGGTGTGATGATGATCAAGCAACAGGAATTTCTCGCTCTCAAGCAAGGGCGAAAGTCTGTGACCGAGTATCTGCACGAGTTCAACTTCCTTGCCAGATATGCCCCTGATGATGTTTCGACCGACCTTCGTCGTCGAAACCGGTTCTTGAATGGGCTGTCTGAGGAGTTGCAAATGGCTGTAGCTTTGCATGACTTCAGGAATTTCTCCCATTTGGTCAACAAAGCTATAGTGGCCGAAAGTAAGAGTAAGGCTTTGGAGGAGTCACGCAAGCGACAGCGGACTTCTCAGTTTGTTACAGGTGGCGGTTCGCCGAGGCCTCGCATGTGGTTGCCTAGACCACCGCGAGCACCAGCTCCACTTGCACCAAGGCCGGCGGTGTTTGCCCCTCGTCCATCCTCTTCCACTAATCAACCAAGACCTAGTGGAAACAGGCCACCATCTGTTGTTACTGTCAGGCCGGGAGTTATATGCTACCATTGTGGGCGCCCAGGGCATTTCGCCAATCAGTGCTATGCCAAGGCGCAAGGGATACCACCTATTTCACCTTCCCCAGCTATTGTGCGTTCTGCACCACCTTCCCGATCGTGGTCAAGCGACCTGTTCGGTTCGAGGCGCGTGAATCGATTCTGCGAGGAAGCGATTGTCACTCTGAGTTGTTCTTGGTATGCTCTTAGTTAATTTCGATCACGCTCGTTTTATTTGATTACGAGCATCCCATTCATTTGTTAGTAGGCGGTTGCTACTCAACATCGATTAATTGTGCATCATCTTCATCCACCCCATATCATCCACTCACCGGATCTGTCTTTATGACTAATCAAGTCTGCCATGGTGTCAATATAAATATTGAAGGGGTAGACTTTTGGGCTGATTTGATTGTGATAGATTCTAAAGGGTTGGATGTTATCTTGGGAATGGATTGGTTATCCAAGAACCTTGGGCAAATTAATTGTGCTCAAAGATCTATTTCTTTAACTAATGAAAGCGGCACTTCAGTCGTTTTTCAATCCAGGACAATGAGTTCTCATCTTTGTGCTCACCAAGTTGATACCACTCCCTCCTTGGAGTCGGTACCAATTGTTTGTGAGTATGTTGATGTCTTTCCTGAAGACCTTCCCGGATTGCCACCAGACCGGGCGGTGGAGTTCGTAATTGAACTAGTTCCTGGAACCGCTCCTATATCCAGAAGTCCTTATCGAATGCCTATCAACGAGTTGGTTGAATTAAAGACACAACTTGGAGAATTACTTGACAAAGGATTTATTCGACCGAGTTCCTCACCTTGGGGATGCCCGGCTTTATTTGTCAAGAAGAAAGACAATACTTTGCGGATGTGTGTGGACTACCGTCCGTTAAATGAGGTCACTATCAAGAACAAGTATCCTTTGCCTCGCATTGATGATCTTTTTGATCACTTGGTTGGTGCCCGAGTCTTTTCAAAGATTGATTTGCGGTCGGGCTATCATCAAATCAAGGTTAGAGCTGAGGACATTCCCAAAACAGCTTTCTCTACTCGTTACGGTTTATGAGTATCTTTGTCATGTCCTTTGTCCGACCAATGCTCCAGCTTATTTCATGAACCTTATGAATTCGGTATTCATGGATTTCTTGGATAAGTTCGTTGTCGTGTTCATTGACGACATCCTTATTTATTCCAAGTCTGATAAGGACCATGAACAACATTTGAGGCTTGTTCTGGAAACACTCCGTAAGCATCATTGTATGCTAAGTTCGACAAGTGTGCCTTCGGCTTAAACAAGTTGTATTTTTGGGACATGTGTTATCGAAGGAGGTATTCTTTGTCGATCCAAGCAAGGTACAAGATGTACTAGATTGAAGCCTCCCAAGAGTGTCCCTGAGATCCAAAGTTTTCTTGGACTTGCGGGTTATTACCGTAGGTTCATTGAAAATTTCTCCAAAATTGCTAGACCTTTGACTCAGCTTTTGCAAAAAGGGAAGAAATTTGAATGGTCAGCTAAATGTGAGGAGATTTTTCGGCTTCTGAGAACTCTCTTGACTAAAGCTCCAGTTCTTACTCTTCCGGATGTTCTTAAGAGCTTTGACATTTATTGCGATGCATCTCGCCATGGTCTTGGTTGTGTGCTTATGCAAGAAGGCCGAGTTGTGGCATATGCATCCAGGCAGTTGCGCCCTCATGAAGTTAATTATCCTACTCATGATTTGGAATTGGTGCCGTAGTCCATGCATTGAAGATTTGGCGACATTACCTTCTCGTGTCGTTGTGAGATCTATCACGATCATAAAAGCCTAAAGTATATATTCACTCAATCTGATTTGAATATGAGGCAAAGAAGATGGCTTGAACTGATCAAGGACTATGACATGAGTATTCACTATCACCCGTGCAAAGCCAATGTTGTGGCGAGCGCTTTAGCGAGAAAGTCACAATGCAGCGCACATTTTCTCTACCTGCGGCCAGGGACTTGTGTGCTAATTTTCAGCGCCTAAGTCTTGACTTGGTTGAAAAAGGTTTTCTTGCTGCATTACAAGTGAAGCCGACATTAGAATCTCAGATTCTTGAGGCCCAGAAAACTGATGCCGAGGTAGCCGAAATCAAGGAAAACTTGAAGGCGGGTAAAGCCAACGAGTTTTCTGAAGATGATCGCGGTATGATTCGATATCGCAATCGTTTGGTAGTACCTGCGGATCCTCAATTGAAGAGTCTAATTCTCAGAGAATCTCATAATTCCAAGTTTTCTCTACATCCTGGAAGTACCAAGATGTATCAGGATTTAAAGAAAACATTTTGGTGGAGCCAAATGAAGAGGCAAATTGCTCAGTATGTTGCTGAATGTGATATTTGCCAAAGGGTTAAAGCTGAACATCTGAAGCCAGCTAGTACCCTTCAACCTTTGCCTATTCCACAGTGGAAGTGGGAAGAGATCAGTATGGATTTTGTTACTGGTCTTCCCAAGACTTCCAATGGATCCGATGCTATTTGGGTAATCATCGACCGTTTGACAAAGGTGGCTCATTTTATTCCTGTCAAAACCATCTTCGCATGTGCAACTAGCGAGCTTTATATTGCTAGAATTGTTTGTCTTCATGGTGTTCCCAAGGTCATTGTTTACGACCGTGGCCTCGTTTACTTCCACTTTGGAATTGTCTTCATCGGGCTATGGGGTGAACTCTCTTCAAGATCGCTTATCATCCTCAAACTAGTGGTCGATGAGAGAGTGAACCAAGTGATGGAAGATCTTCTTGAGCCTATGTACTATCCTATAGCAAGGGTGGGAGAAATCTTTGCCATATGTGGAATTTTCCTACAATAATAGCTACCAAGCAAGTATTCAAATGTCACCTTTTGAAGCCTTGTATGGGAGGCTTGTAGGACCCCATTGAATTGGTGCGAGTGCCGTGAAAGATCATTCTATGGTCCGAGACTTAGTAAAGGAAGCGAAGAGCAAGTTAAATCGATTCGAGATTGTTTGAAAACTCGTCTCGTCGGAGAAGAGCTATCGCGATCATCGTCATCGTGAATTAAGCTTTGAGGTAGATGACCATGTCTATCTTAAAGTATCACCGATGAAAGGCACTCATCGTTTTGGGTAAAGGGAAGCTCGCACTCGTTATATCGGACCTTTCCGAATCATTGCAAAGCGAGGAGTCAGTAGCTTATCAACTAGAACTACCGAATCACTCTCTGCGATGCATGATACTTTTCATGTGTCTCAATTGAAGAAATGCCTTCGTGTTCCTATTGAGGCAAGCGCTATGAGCATCTTGATCTCCAACTCGACCTTTCCTATCAAGAACAACCAATACGTATCCTCGACACAATGGAGCAGGACAAGAAATCGTCTTGTCAAGTTCTTGAAAATTCGATGGGCTAATCATTACGAAGATGAAGCCACTTGGGAGCGCGAAGATCGATGCGGGTTGAGCACCCCATCTATTTGTTGTTTAGAACTTTCCTTTGAATCAAGAAAGGAAAGTTTAAACAAAACAATGTAAACAAAGATGTAATGATAACACTATGTTATTATGTAAAGTTCTTCTTTGTTATCTTTGAAGGAAATCAAGACAATGATGTTGAATTTCCTTATAAATCATCTCTATTTCACTTCTTCCTCATCTCTAACTTGTTCCAAATCTAGAGGACGAGATTTTCCTAAGGGGTAGGTTTGTAACACCCCAATTTTATAAACAAGATAATGTCTGCTTTATGAGCAGTAATGGAACACTGCTCATGACATTCTTATTCATAATTAACAATTTGGAATTCTTGTTATCAATTGAAACCTCCTTTTCTAGCCAAAGTCCAATAACTTATTTGAAGTTTCAAAGGGAATACAAGATGACACTTGTACTGTGACTGGGAAGTATTTTCCTTAAAGCCTAAAGAAATTATCTTGACCAAAAATAATTTTTGTTGAATTTTTAGAAATTATTTTGGCTTGGAGAAAAATGTTTGCCTTTAAATAAACATATTCGCTAAGATAATTATTTATGTATTTTACAAAGTGATAATGTGATTTTTAAAAATTTATCTCGGGAAATATATCATCCCGGTAGTCTCGATAAAGATTTCACGATTTTACAAATTTATTTGCTATTTTTAAAAGCCCAGTCAAACCTTTAAGCATTTGAATAGGGCTTAGTCAACTAATCTGGTCTGAACCCTAACCCTAGCACTGTAGCGACTCGAACCCATGCGGTTGGGTCCAACCCGATCAACTTGGTCCGGCTCAGTCACGCTCGTGCGTGAGCCTAAGATCCATCGCGTACCGTGAGCCGTTGATCTTCCATCGAACGGGCAAGGCTGCGACGTCATGTGGGTTATCCACGTATGCGCCACAACCTCCACCCTTGATCTTGATCGAGCGGTCAAAGGAGGTGTATGCATTCGGACGACTCGGATCCTCACGATCTCCACCGTCCATTCTCGATCCAATGGCGCCGCCTTTTCTTTTAAAACCTAAAGCGCGCTTTTCTTTGGCCGTCGATTCAAATCTCACGGCGTCCTTTTGCGCGTGCTATTAAGGCTGCGCTTCTCGGGCGTTAGATTTTCATCGTATGGTCGAGTGATGCATGCATTCGGACGACTCGAGTCCCTCTCGATCTCCGCCGTCCATTCTTGATCTAACCGCGCCGCTCGTTTCATTTTGAAATAAAAGGCGCGCAGCTATCTGGGCCTTTGGATTTAAATCCCACGGCGCTCCTTTTGACCGAGCGCAATTAAGGCCCAAATTTAGTGGGCCGTTGGATTCTAATCGTAGGGTCCAGATTTGTGTATGCAATCGGACCATCCGGTTCATTTTCCCATCTTGACCGTAGAAATCTAATCTAACGGTGCCGCGTCATCGCCTCAAAAAGGGTGACGTGTATTCTTTTATTTGACCGTTGGATTCCAATCCAACGTCCAGATTTGAAAGTAGACCCCGCATTTCCTTTGAGCTCTGTTTAAATCTCAATCGACCGATCTAGATCGCACGACCTATATTTAAAGATGCCGATTAAAACCTTTTGACCTCTCTATTTATCACAGCCGCCCATTTCTAATCGGACGGCTGATGTTCTTTTGAGCTTTAGGAGGCGCATGATCGAGGTCGCAAAGGGACCCACATGTCATATGTTGCCTCCTTCTTCCTTATCTCTGCAGACCCTCTCAGTAAACTAAGGAGATGATTTATCCCAAAGTTTATGCAACTAATTTTGGGATATTTAGCCTAAATAGACACCTCATCAACTCTAGACTCTTCCACTTTCCATCGTAGCTCAACTCTTATATATAACCCTAACTTTTGAGTCTGCCATTGTTGACCACTAGAGATTTTCATCGCCATTTCCAGTCCAGTGGAGTTTCTTGTTCCTCCAGCTTGTTTATCCATCTCAAGCGCTGGTTACACCTTGTAATGAAGATTTTATATCTTTTGTAGGTTAAAACCAGAGTTTATTTCTCTGTCAATCCACTTCGGTTTTCAGAGTCTTTGGTGTCTTTCCTATTCTAGTAAGCTAAACCTTTAGTTATTGTCATCACAGCACCTTAAGGACCTTAGAAACTCATATGGATCATTCACTTGCACATCAATAGCTTCAACCTTCTTTAAAGCGAAAAGTTGTTAATATAACTTTTCAGGTCTTTCATATCATTTTCAAGAACTAGGGTTTCTCTGTCAAGATATCATCCTACATAGGTCTAAACTAAACCACGGTAGCATAATAAGTTAGTCTCTTGATCTTTATTATTATCTACTTAACCTTGTAGCAGAGAATCATCTCTGTTCTTTGTTGTCGGTTTAACCGACAACTTTTGGAATTTTGGTAGTTTCTGTAATTTGGCCAACTAGGGTTAAACTAGGGTTTGCTTAGGATATTATCCACTCTAAACATTAGACTAAGTTTCGATTTAACATATTTTACTTAGTCTATTCTTGACTAACCCGAAAACTGCCTCTGTCCTGTTTTTAGTTCTTTTCAAAATCTGAAAACTGCAACTATGGTTTAAACACTAGTTTCTGTTATTTAAAAGCCGTGTATTATAATATGGGTTATTATCACTATTAGGGTAGTTGTGACTTAAGCATCTTTGTTAATCATGCATTTCTTTATTGATCATGCATTTTACATTGATCTATACTAGTTGTCATCTTTGGTGTTTATTGGAGTTTATTATCTTTTATAGAATCTGGTTCTTCGAGGCTTTTGACACTATTTGAACAACCCTGAACCTGCAATGAAGTGTATTATTATCAAGGCAAGCATCCTCTTTGCACCATGTTGATCCCAAATTTTACACAATAGATTTTCTAAGTCCAGTGACATCATGCATGCTATTTTTAGAAAATACCAATATGGATGTATTAGTTAGTTATGACTGAGTGACATTGTGGATTACCTTAATTATAACCATACACTCAACCTTAGCATAGTATTGTATCTTGTAGTATATTTTCAGATTTGGCTTAGACATGCAGTCTAGAGACTTTAGAGTTTGACAAGCATATCTTGTCAAACATGGGAATCTAAATGGCTTTTGTTATTTGAAACTCTTTGTCCGTTTACTTATTTGAAATGAGTTTTATATTTAAATTGATCTGGACAAGAGGAAGCTAGTGATGGTGCTTTTGTGCGAGATTGGGAATTGTGGTGGACTTGTCAGGTTAATTAAGGACCGAACTCTGACTATTCAATTCAAGTCCCCCACGTACTTCCACATGCAGTGTATGGGCGCTGTTTGGTTAAGTAAAATGTTAAGACTATTTGGTTAGAAACAGGAAAGTAGGAATATGTGTATTGACCTTGTATGGCATAGATGCTTAGGTCTTATGACTGCGTTGTATGCCATGTGAGCTTGTATGTCAGTATCAGATGTTCTTAGAAGGGTGAGGGCGTATATGTGCTCCGTAGCATATACGTACCTTAAAGATGCCGATTGCATCCTAATATGGGTAGTGAGCCCAGTTCGCATTTAATTGTTTGGATCGGCATTATCGACGCAACATGTGTGCCCAGTTAGCGGATGCTATCAGTCGTTGTTTAAGCGAGATCGGTTCACACATGGGGTCCAACTCAATAGTGTTAGCTTGTTGAAAAATACCAAATCTTAGTTTCCCGGTCGGCATACCAAAGGAAGTATGTCATCATTCGGAGGCATCCAAGGCAACAGGCTAGCTAAGTCATGTGGGTAAAGATGTACACCTGCGAGGTATAAACTGTTCGAATAGCCGTGTCCATGGTCATGGGCGATAACTTGAGTTGATGTCACTGTATAGAAGTTTTGATTTTCAAATCTGGTTTGGTTCTTGGTTTAGCATGAGGATTCATGCTCATCATTTACAATTGTTCCATTTACTTACTGTTCTACTTTAACTTTGATTTATTAAATTGCTTTATCAAAATTTAGCAATTGTAGGTTAAGATGTATTGCTTTATGCAAATCTGAACCTTTATACACTCCTGTTGCAACCTTATGCATATATAAATTCTACTCCTTTGTATAGGCTCTAATAACCACATTCTTTTATTAGTTTGTGTAAGACTTTTGAGTACCTTCCGTACTCAAGGTGCTATCACCTATTATTGCAGGTGAGGATGGTTATCTTTATGAAGTACCCAGTAGCGCCGATCGGTGGCGCTAACGAGTAAAGCTACTTCTTTCCTCCACGCAATTACTGCGGGTGGATGAGGCCATTGGTGGACTTTGATCTTTTATTTTGCTTCATTGTTGAACTTGTTGTAGTGACCAAGTCACTCTACAATGTAGTACAAGAACCGAAAGTTGTAAAATTATGTTTAATTATGTAAATGAATGACTTGTATGTGTTTGATGCAATGTTGATGAAGGATATATATACAATGGTCGTTGATCCTGGGAACCATTGTGGTATATATATATCCGGGAATCCTGTTTATTGGAATTGTCACTTGTTAAATTTATACCTTTAGCATGATCTTTAATAAAGGGACAGTACTGTTCCTTCATTAATAATTGTGCTACAGTATGAATTTAATTAAGTACATTTCCAATAACCGGGGGTCCTCACAGTGAGTAGGGCACGTTCAGCAGCACCACCACCACCATCACGCGCACCTGAGACGAGCAAATCCACTAGTGTACGTGCAGCACGTGCGAGCTCTTCATCAGTTGCTTCCACGGGTCGTACAACGGGGATTATATGCCACCGTTGCAAAGGGATGGGACACGTTATGAAAGATTACCCCAGTCAGCGAGCGTACATTGCGACAGAAGACGGTGGTTACATAAGTGCTAGTGATGTTGAGGATGAATATGCTCTTGCAGCTAACCTTGCAGGTAATGATGATGATCAAGAGGAGGAACATAGCGATGGGGAGGAAATTTTAGGTACCGCTGCTATGGAGAATTATAGGACCATAATTGTGCAACGAGTGTTGAGCACTCAAAGGGAGCAAGCGGAGAAGATACAGCGCCATAATTTGTTTTAGATGTTCCTCATCGTCAAGGATTGCCGTGTTCGTGTCATAATTGATGGTGGGAGTTGTAATAACTTGGTAAGTTTAGATTTGGTCAAGAAGCTTTGCTTGACCACACGTGCACATCCTCATCCATACCACATTCAGTGGTTCAACAACAGCGGTAAGGTGAAGGTAACACAATCTGCGAGAGTTCATTTTTCCATTGGTTCCTATCATGATGCTGCTGATTTCGACGTAGTGCCAATGCAAGCTTGCTCACTTTTATTAGGTCGTCCATGGGAATTTGATACTGATGAAACTCATCATGGTAGAAGTAATAAGTACTCTCTTATACACAAAGGAAAGAAAATAATTTTGCTACCTTTGACACCTGCTGAAATTGTGCAATGTGAAAAAGAGATAGCTGCAAATGAGATAAAAGAACATGAACATGAATCTGAAAATCAGCAAGTAGTGAAGAACATTTTCCCACGTAAGAAAGGGAAGTTGGCACCTAGTTCTAGAACTGAGGGAATTAAATTAAAGGTTTGTGTCATGCTTGCAACCAAATCTGATCTTGCTGAAATTGTCGATAATGATATGCCATGTTATGCTTTGATATGCAAAGACGCTTTATTTTCACTTGATAATATATCTAGCTCTTTGTCGTCTGTTGTCACTAACCTTTTGCAGGAGTATGAGGATGTGTTTCCAGCTGAACTGCCCCCGGGACTGCCACCTATTAGGGGGATTGAACACCAAATTGACTTAATTCCGGGAGCAACTTTGCCAAACCGTGCGGCGTATAGAACCAACCCGGAGGAGACTAAGGAAATTCAACGACAAGTCCAAGACCTTTTGGACCGAGGGTACGTACGAGAAAGCCTTAGTCTTTGTGTTGTTCCTGTTCTTTTGGTTCCTAAGAAAGACGGTAGTTGGCGTATGTGTGTTGATTGTAGAGCCATTAATAATATCACAATACGGTATTGTCATCCTATTCCTAGGTTGGACGACATGCTAGATGAGTTGAGTGGTTCTATTATTTTCACAAAGATTAACTTGCGTACCGGGTACCACCAGATTAGAATGAAATTGGGAGATGAATGGAAAACAACATTTAAAACTATGTTCGGGCTATATGAGTGGTTAGTGATGCCTTTTGGTTTAACTAATGCACCTAGAACTTTCATGCGTTTGATGAACGAAGTTTTCCGTGCTTTCATTGGAAAATTTGTGGTGGTTTATTTTGATGATATTCTGATATATAGCAAGTCATATGAAGAACACCTGAATCATTTACGTGCTGTTTTTAATGCTTTGCGAGATGCACGTTTGTTTGGTAACCTTGAGAAGTGCACTTTTGCACCGATCGAGTATCGTTTCTTGGCTATGTTGTTACTCCACAGGGCATTGAAGTTGATCACGACAAGATCGTCGCTATCCAGAGTTGGTCGCCTCCTAAAACGGTCACACAAGTGCGGCATTTTCTCAGGCTCGCTGGCTTCTATCGGCGTTTTGTTCGGGATTTCAGCACCATCGCTGCACCGCTGATTGAGCTTACAAAGAATGGTGTTCCTTTTACTTGGGGCACCATACAGCAACAAGCTTTCGACGCTCTCAAAGATAAGTTGACACACACCCCTTTGCTTCAACTACTTGATTTTTGCAAGACTTTTGAATTAGAATGTGATGCTAGTGGCATAGGTCTTGGTGGTGTGTTAATTCAAGAAGGAAAACCTGTTGCTTACTTTAGTGAAAAATTAAGTGGGTCTAGTTTGAACTATTCTACCTATGATAAAGAATTATATGCTCTAGTTCGAACTTTGGAAACATGGCAACATTATTTATGGCCCAAAGAGTTTGTAATACATTCTGATCATGAATCTTTGAAGCATATTCGAAGTCAAACCAATCTGAACCGTAGACATGCTAAGTGGGTTGAGTTTATTGAGTCTTTCCCTTATATCATTAAACATAAAAAGGGTAAATAAAATGTAATAGCTGATGCATTGTCTCGAAGATATACCATGCTTTCACAACTTGACTTCAAAATCTTTGGATTAGAGACAATAAAGGAGCAATATGTGCATGATGCTGATTTTAAAGATGTGTTGCTTAATTGTTGTGAGGACCCCGATTTATTTGACTTGTGATGCTTAGCCTTCCATTGACCCTAGCATCACAAAACAAATAAACCAAGCCTTGAGATGTGTATACTTCCCAGAAATGCAATATACACACCCCGTTACAAAATCATGCATCAATTCCATACATCACAATATAACAAGTCTAGCAAAAGACATACATAATAGAGTTATTACAACAAAGGGCCGACTGGCCAAAGACAACAAGAATCATTAACAGCGGAAGCAAAAGTGCCATAAGATGGCTAAGACAAAAGCCAACCAGTTAGCCACATAACCACAGGGCAACCGACCGGGCCGCCAAGCTAGTCGTCCATACCGCAGTGATACTCACAAAAGCCAATCCCTTGGGGATCAACTTTCTCTTCCTCTGCAACAATTAAGCAAAGCAAATGAGTACAAAACTGTACTCGCAAGACTTACGGGTAACAAAACCTAGTTACTACTATATGCAGGCTTTAATCAAAGGAGAAGGCTCAAGGTTAATTTCAGCATAACGCAAGTTTTATTTGCAATAGATAATAGTTTGAAAGCACTTAAGACAAACTGAAATTTATTTGCATAAATACACACGGGAAGATAAAGTAATGACACAAAGATATCCTGGAGATGACCAACCCAATGGCCACCACAACAATAGCACGAGTTACCCACTCGTACCACCCACATCAAGTTTTAATTTAAAAGGTTGTAGTCTAGTTCTTGCACGACCTTACCAAGCATGTCCATAACCTAGGACGAGGCTATTCGAATAGATCAAAAACCCTGCAGGGGTGTACCAATGTACCCACACTTCAGACCACCTTTTTGCCAAGCTATTAAGCACACTTCCTTTGGTATGCCGGCACGGCTAAGTCCTACGAGACGTTTCCAATGGAATGCGTTAATTAAGAGTCGCACGTATGGGGTTAACCCTTAGTGACCAGCCGGTGAAATTGGCCACTAGGACCACACGTTGTGGTGGAGTCAAGCAAAGCCGGGAGTCATTATCCATTTAGGGTAATGCTAGCTGGACATTACAAGACCCGATCGGGTGGAGGACCTAGAAAGGAACCACCTGGTCACGCCTTTGTGATCCTTTTTCTCTATAAACTACAGCCAGCGACTCATTAATTAATGCCTCCCAAAGTACTAATTCAAGAGAGGTCCCATTTCCCTCTAGTGTGGTTAGCACGCAAATGCGCTTGGCTTAGTGACACAAGTAACTCGGTCCTTACATGACATGGGCGACATCCTTCAAACCCGGGGGAGCCTGATGAACCACAGCCCCCCGTGCACACTGAACCCGTGCACCCACCGAGAAACAACCAAGTTTCGCCCACATCCAAACCATTTTGTTTTCATTTTTAGTTTCCACAATTAAACATAGCCCAAAGACTGAATCATAAAGATCATAATAAGTTTGTGTGATCAAGGTTATCGACAAATCGATAACCGCCCAATTCTACCGGTAACTAAGCATTGCTAAGCATCAAATCGTAAAGACAAATAAAAGATCATAAATCATTCACCGGGCTCTAATTCACCAGTGAGGATAATAACCTATGGTAGTGGTAGGGGTGAACAATTTCAAGGTAACAATGCAATAGGCTTAGCTACCTCTAATCGACAAAATTAACTTTGACACAAGAAGCATGCATACTTAGTTTTTACAAACAAGATATTAGAATTTAAAAGTAGTAGGAGCAATATGATCAAATGATGTTACACACCTTGCCTTGCTGAAGATCACTTTCTTGCTGCAGAGGATTCACTCACGAAATCAATAATCCCTTCGGAACCTAACGCAAAAAGGCGATAACCAAATAAGAACAAGAACTCCAAATAAAACTCCATAGCAAAAGTTCTCCAATTACCATGAAATTTATACAGCAGCAAGATTAAGATTTTAGACAAATTTAGGAACAAGAATCAAGTCATTTGGATTAGGTATGAAAAAGTTATGGCTAAACTAAGTTCTCTCAGCCTGTTAATTCAATAAAATTAATTACTGGTACTGTTCATGGCGAAAATTTCTATAATGATCTAAGGTTTGAAATTTTTATGGTAGGTAGATAATGTCATCCTAAGAACAGCAAAGTTGAGTTCACATCATTTGAAGTTATAATGAATTAGTTATGATTTTTCTAAGTTCTGGAACTAGTAGATCATTAATTTCAGGGGCAAGGATCTCATGAAGACCTATTCTACATTACAATACATTCCTAGTGGGTTTTAACAAAATTTAGTTTGCTCAGTTTGGAATTACAGAGAATAAGTTATGCATTTTACAAATTTTCAATGAATTTCTAGACGACCTCATACCCTAAACAAGATCATGCAGTTTATATCATTTTCTGCTACATAACAGTGCCTAAATTCATTCTCAGATTAAAGTTCATTCTATAACAGAGCTAAAGCAATTGGAATCATTCAAAAAGGAACTAAAATGACAAAGTTATGCACTTTTGAAATTTGAAACATTAAAAGACTTAGAAAATTTGAGCTCCCGGGAGGTCCAAAGGAACAGAAGGAAAAAGGAGAGGTCGTGGCCGTTGATCTTGCATCACAAGGCCACGGACCTCAAAGCACAGCGCACAAAAGACCTCCTCCCGCACTGGGGAGGTCTGGACCGTTGAGATTGGATCCGACGGCCACGACCAGTGCATGCACAGCGCACGCAAGGGAGGTCATGGCGCCTAACGGAGGTCGTGACTGTCAGATCAAGATCTGGCGGTCCCGAGCACTAGGGGAGGTCTAAAGGTCAACGATTGAACATACGAGATCTTAACGGCTTAGATCTCCCTTAGGAGGTCCTGAACGGTTGAGATCTACCCAGGGAGGTCCTGGACGGCTAAGATCAAGCGAGGGAGGTCCTTAATGGTCAAGATCTCACGGGGAGGTCCTGAACGGTAGGGATTTAACCGAGGAGGTCTTGGATGGCCAAGATCTACTCGGGGAGGTCCTATGCGATAGTGTTTTAACGGGAGGAGATCTGGACGGCTCAGATTAGGCCTAGGGAGGTCCTGAACGGTCCAGATCGACGCGGAGGGAGGTCCTGAGACTAAGGATTTTACAAAGGAAATCTAACGCTCAGATCTAATTCCGGGGAGGTCGTGAACGGCTAGGATTGAGCCTAAGAGGTCCTGAGCGGGGGTTGTCTTTGTAAAAGACCCGGGGGTGGCTTTTTACAAAGAGGACCCCAAGGGTGGTCTTTGCAAAATGACCAAGGGAGGTCTTTTGCGCACGGGAAAAGATCTAAACAGCTAGGATTTAACCAGGGTGGTCCTAGACGGCTAGGATCGACTCTAGGGGAGGTCCTAGCGTGTAAGATTTTTCACAGAGCCAGATCCAACGGCTAAAAGCTAAACCATGGAGGTCTTTAACGGCGGAGATTACTCTAAGAGGTCTTGGGACTTAGAATTTACACGGAAAACCCTCTACGGTACAGATCTGACTTGGAGGTGATCTTAACGGCTGAGATTATACTAGGGGGAGGTCCAGAGGCTTAAGCTTTTCGGAAAGGAGTCAAGGCTCGGATCTAAACCTAGGTTGGTCATGAACGGCCACGATTAACCCCAGGAGGTCCTAGCGGTTGGGATTTTACAGGGAGGTCTTGGGGGTGAGGATTTAGTGGAGGAGGACCCGATGGCTAAGATCTCCCAGGGGGGAGGTCTTAACGGCTCAGATTTGCTCGGGGTGGCCTGGGATTCCCTTTACAAAGACCAGGGGTGGTCTTTTTGCAAAGAGGACCCTAATGCGGTCTTTTGCAAAGAGGACCCCAAAGCGGAGGGTGATCCTAACGACTCGGATTTAACCTACGGAGGTCTTTAACGACCAGGATTTCAGCGGGGAGGCCCTGGAACTTAAAGACTTTACACACAAAGATCTAAAAGCCAAGGGCTAACGCTAGGAGATCATTAACGGTCTAGATTGAGCCTAGGAGGTCTGAAGACTTAATGAAACGCACGCGCCGCCGACAAGAACAACAATTAACACCAGGGATTGGACTCTTGGACAACTTAAATGCTAATCATAGGGCTACAGGACTTGTCCGAGTAAGGCCCGACAAAACGCCCGAGTCGGAGCTTGAGCTCACCGCCGGCGACGTGGTCCACGCCGGCGGGAACCAAGGACAAGGATGAACTCTAAATAACGAGGAGGATCTAAGGGTGCCAAAAACTAGAGCTAAAGCTCACCCTACCGGCGGCTAGCCGGAGATGACCGCCGGAGGTACAAAAACGACAACAGCAAAACTGGCCTACTCCAACAGAACGGAAGCTCAAGCACCAAGGCACTAACCTGAGGATGGTGAGGTCAAAGAAGTCGTCAGAGGAGCTCTAGCGACAAAAAGTCTTGCCGGAGATGGGGAAGAAAGCAGATCTGGCTTCAATGAACAAGCTCCCACTTTGCCAAATCCTGGGGAGGCCAAACAGAGCAAGTTAGGGAAATGCTCAAGGTGATTCAAATAAACTAGTTGACAGGACAAGAATCCCAAGTGAACCACTGGAGCTCGGACGGCCTCAAGGAGCTCCAAGGCTCGGCAATGGTGGCTAGGAGGTCTTCGGGTGTTCTGAGCACAAGAACACAGAGAGAAGGAGCTCAGGGCCCTATATGGCTGAGAGAGCAAGGAGGAGCTTAGGCCACTTCCATGGTTCACGGCTTTGCCAGGGACAAGCCGACGTGATGGGAACAGCTAGGGCACGACTTTGGGCAAAGCTGACACACATTAAATGCAAGGTGGCAAAAAGCTGCTGACATGCAATAAAGGCTGGCAGAGCTAGCCGATGACAAGGATATGATTTGACAAGGCGATGCTCAAAACTGCTCTAGTTCTGACACACACGCATGCGTGGGAAAAACGAGATGACCATCCGAGGTCCCACGGTCGATGAACAACCAGGATGACCGGTCAAAGAACGCCACGGCTTAAAACGGGCGCCGAGACCCAGCTAGAGAGGTCGGGATGGTTGGATTAGAATCGATGGGCTCAGATTTTAAGTGAGACTCAGAGGTCCTAACACTTAGGGGAGGTCTGAGCCCCAGATCTGAAGATAGACGGCCCACGATCACCCAATGCTAGGGGTGGTCGAGGAGGTCTTTTGAGGATGCCTAAAGGTGGTCTTTGCAAAAATTACAAAGGAGGTCCTATGGGTTGTTTTGCGAAAGACCAGCGGGGTGGTATTTGCAAAAATTGCCAACGTGGTTTGAGGAGGTCTTCGGGAGATCTGGAGGTTGTCTTTGCAAAAAGGACCAGAGGAGGTCCCGCAGGTGGGAGGTCTTTACAAAGACCAGAGGAGGTCTTTGAGGAGATCCCGAAGATCTAAACCGTAAGACCAGAATCCAACGGTTGAGGTGGTCTAGGCGGTTGGGTTCAACCATGATTCAGAGTCTGACTCAAACCCGAACCCAAGGTTGACTTAGGGTTTCATTTGAGCTGAGAATTTTGAGGAATTTTTAGAGATAGCAAACTAATTCCAAAATTTATGAAATTTTTACAGTAGCTTGCTAACCTTGAGATGAACCTTGTGAAAAATTTCTAGAGGTTTTTATGCTGAGCATTTTTTCCAGAAATTTCCCAAGGTGCTGAGCTAGGGTTTTGACCAAGGGTCAAAGTGGGTTGTGACCTCTTAAAATGTTCAAACAATTTCTAAAAATTGTGAAATTTTTCAGAGGGTCACATACCATCCCAAGAACTTAGGAAAAATATTTCCTGAGATGATCAAAAGGTTTGACAAGAATGTTTTTGGAAGACAAGGTTTTCGATCAGAGTGACTTGTGACTTGTAATCTCATAATTCTTTTGCAAGAATTCTTTAGAACATACAAGAATTGCAAGATGTAAGAAAAAGTTTTAATTTCTACTCATTTTCTTACATTTGAAACGCAAGCCAAAACTTGGGATGTTACAATTGTCAAGAGGAAAGGGTTGGAATAAATTTGTGGTGCATGATGGGTTCTTGTACCGTGCTAGCAAGCTATGCATTTCAGCTAGCTCCGTTCGTCTTTTGTTATTACAGGAGGTGCATGGAGGAGGATTAATGGGTCACTTCGGCGTGAAGAGGACCGAGGACATTCTGACCCACCACTTTTATTGGCCAAAGATGAGGTGAGACATCGAACGCTTCATTGCCCGCTGCACCATGTGCCAAAAATCCAAGTCACGACTTAATTCTCATGGTTTATACATGCCTCTTCCTGTTCCAAGCACACCTTGGGAAGAAATTTCTATGGACTTTGTTTTAGGTCTGCCTAGAACAAAGAAGGGGAGAGATAGTATTTTTGTTGTCGTGGATAGATTCTCTAAGATGGCTCATTTTATACCATGTCCTAAAAGTGATGATGCTACAAATGTTGCTGATTTGTTCTTTAAGGAAATTGTTCGCTTGCATGATATTCCGAATACGATAGTTTCCGATCGTGATGCTAAATTTCTTAGTCATTTTTGGAGAACTTTGTGGGCTAAATTGGGGACTAAGCTGTTATTTTCCACTACTTGTCATCCCTAAACCGATGGACAAACTAAGGTAGTCAATAGAATCTTGTCTACTATGCTTAGGGCTGTGCTTAAAAAGAATTTAAAAATGTGGGAAGAATGTTTACCTCATGTGGAATTTGCTTATAATCTGTGAGACCCCGGTTTATTAAACTTGTAATACTTAACCTTCCACTGGTTCTAGTATCACAAATAGAATAATCCGCGTCTCGATGAACATGTGCCTCCCAGAACAAGCAGCACACATACATCAATTCCAAGCATGCATCGTTTCCATACAACAGAATATAACAAGTCTACTAAAAGACATACATAATATAAGTTATTACAACACAGCCAACCGGCCAAATGACATAAGTACCAAAAGTAATAGCGGAAGCAAAAGTTGCCATAAGATGGCTTAAACCAAAAGACGACCGGTTAGCCACATAACACCACAGGGCAACCGACAGGCCGCCAAGCTAATCGCCCTTAAAGCGCCACAAAGACAACTCACAAAAGTGAGGTCCATCGGACTCACTATCATCCTCTGCACAACACAAGCAATGCAGTGAGTACAAAAATGTACTGCAAGACTTACGAGTAGCAAGCCTATACATAGCTACATGAAAGTCGTATTCAAAGGAATGAGGTTTTATGGTTCTTTGGACGCATAAAGCAAGTTTCATTTGCAATATTGTAATAAGTTGAACAGCAGTTTGTAAAATCTGTTTTTAAGCATTTAAATAACAACGAGTAAGCATAATTAACAAGTATCCACCTAGAAGTGACTTTCCCCAACGCCACCACATCATAGCATGAATCCCTGATTCATACCACCCATCAAGTTTTAATTTTTAAAAAGGTTGTAGTCTAACTCTTGAAAAGCTTATCCAAGCGTGTCCATAACCTAGGACGAGGCTATTCGAATAGTTTTAATCCCTGGAATTGATGTATGTGTGCTGCTTGTTCTGGGAGGCACATGTTCATCGAGACGCGGATTATTCTATTTGTGATACTAGAACCAGTGGAAGGTTAAGTATTACAAGTTTAATAAACCGGGGTCTCACAGAGCTTGGTATCAGAGCCATACTGACCGTAGGAACCCCTAGCTTGGTCGTCCCTAGTATATTTTGAAAACTTACTTTCCAAATGTCAGTGCGTTCCTGAAAATTTTAAGTAAGTTCTCAGATTTTACTCCTCACCTATCTTAGTTTGCTCACCTCACCTTGTTCTAAACTGAATTTGAAAGCTGAGTTTTCCTCTCATCTTCTTTCAAAAGATAGCTGTTTATCGAGTAGATTGGTTTTGGGTAAACCATGAGAGTTATAAAATGAAAGTGTTGGCTGTTTTGAGAAGATTAGGAGCTGCTGGGAGCTACAAATTTCGGCCAACAGTTGAATGGGAAAATCTGGACAGCAAGCAAGACAATTTCTAGACAGCTAGCATTTAGGTAGTAAAAGTGCTGAGAATGAGAGGTTAAATCCACTAAAATTTGTGGGGTTAAAAGGGTAAGAAGTGATATGAGTTAGCTTAGTGTCTAACCTTTCTTTAATAAATATCTCACCCTGTTTCCTTGCTGTTCTCAAACAGAAGTTACTATTCTGAATTTTGTCTTCCTAAAAATTGATTACTCGTTTTTCCATACGAGTTAGTCATAATAGGAGGATGATTGTTGTCTTTATGATCTTGCTGTAATTTTATGTTGTTACTTGAGCTTTTAAAGGTTGTTTTGTTTAGTGGTTAGTTGTTTTCTTTGTCTCCTGTTCCGGAGTTGTGTTTAACCTATTTTTGTGGAACAGGATGACAAGAACCACTCGCACAACACCGTTACTGGTTCCGATGAGGAGCTTCCCCCTCCTCCGACCATGGCTGAGGTTCTGGCTCAGATCGAGCGGAATCGCATGGACCAGACCCGGATCTTGGAGGTCATTGCGAGGAACACCTCCGCTCCCGCTGCTGCTTCAGGATCTGGAGGTGGTGGCCACCAGTCTCGTGGTGGGCTTGCGGAGTTTCTCCGTACGCAGCCGCCTACTTTCCCAAAGGCCGATCGATCGAAGACTAGCTGACCAGGTTTAATGAGACTTCTCTCAAGTATAAGGAAACAGTAGACCAAGAAAAAAAACACATGTTGTGACCAACGTACAAAGTATATGCTTATTATGTTGTAAAAATGATCTAATTAGCACTGTGAAACCACTTGTGGTCGGAACCGGTGTATGATTTTGACAAGTTTTACATCTATTTCCATAATCGAAATAACATATAGTACATTGTATGGTCGGAAGATATCATATGACTTGTATTGATGATATGAATGATAAAAAATATGCAAAAATGTATGCATAAAAATTATAAGTGTTCTTATTTATACACAGTATCCAAGGTGGTTGTAAAATGGTGCTAAGAACCAAAGACATGATGGACACTTCATGAAACGTATTCGTTCTCAAGTTCCGACTAGTAGTAAAGATCGTAAGAAAATGGCCGTTGCTAGGAAACTCCTTCCAGTGGGCAGGACCACATGCAGAGAGGAGAGATTTCAACTAGGAGGCTTTCCGTGTCTCGAGTAGTTGCAAAACAAGAGAAGAACATAATGTTTGAAATGAAGAAAGAAAGTCTTTAAACTCTTAAGAATGTAAGTAACTATATCTAGTTGTCTCTGTTATGTTACTTTTACTTGTTTTCTTCTTTGAGAAAAGAGTATGTGGTCACTAGCGAGAACCATCTCTGTGACAGCCATGATAAGGACCCTCATGGCATTTGACAACTATGTCAAAACCAAAAAGTAAAAGATATCCTTTAGAAAAATGTTGGAGAGCAATGGATCTTCTTCGATGATCTTAGACAACAATAGTATATAACCAGGCAAGGGATATGCGAAATATAAATAACATCACTTATCGGATTGGAAATAATGCAACTTTATTGAAATTGAAAATGAAAAGAATATTTATACATAGAACTTACGTAATTGATCAATATTCTAAGAATTAGACATAACACGCCCATCTGACATGGCTAGTCATACCGAACCAGGTCTGGTTACTTCGACCACAGACTATAGGTTACTAGTTAAGTGCTTGTGCGTTGCTACGAAACATCTCATGAATGTAATAATTTATCAATTAAAGTAGATACAATATATCTCAATTCGTTAAGGCACACGAAGCAGAGCAGAAGAGCAGGGGCGGAGAGGAGGAAGTGAGGCCCATCAAGATTCGATCAATGGAAACGACGACGAGGAGGGGGGCGGAGGCGCACACGGAGCAGAGCAGAAGAGCAGGGTGGAGGCGAGGGCGCAAAGGAGGAGGAGGCATAGGCGGTATCACAGGTGATGTTGGGAGAGGAGGAGTAGGGAGCGCACGATGCGAGGAGATAGTTTACTGATAACGTGGCCCACATGTCTATTTTTTAAAATTTGACCTCGTACTGCCACCTTAATTGCAAAAATAGGTCCTTTTGCATCAAAATTGCAAAACTAGCCCCTATTGAGCACGGAAGAACTAGAGGCCGACACGTGGCACTTCCTGCGCTGAGGGGTGCAAAACGGTGGTGCGCAGCGCGGAAGTCAGACGAATGCAGGAACCAGGGATGCGGCGTGGAATGTTGTGGGCCCGGGTGGCTTTCGCGCGCCGCTCTTCTAAAGCGCAGAACCAAAGGTGTAATGCATGTTAACTAGTTGTTTTCTCAAGAGTTCTTATACTATACTAGTTCAAGCTAGCACTGTGTAAGTAGGATGACTGTGTAAGTAGGATGAGTAGCAGAAGTGGGTCCTCGTTCAATTCAAAAATGCACATACAACAATTATTGGAGCGACAAGACATTGACGAGACCTTTGATTCTGCGCTTCAGGAGAGCGGCACGCTGCCAGGCCGCAACATTCCACGTCGCGTCCTTTGGTATATCACCTTGGATTCTTGACTCTGGTGCTTCTTTTCATATGACATCTGATTCTAACAGTCTCACCTCCATTGGTCCTTTAGTTGATCCTATCACTGTCCACACAGTCGATGGTACCTCTCTCTCAGTTGTAGGACGAGGCACTCTTTTGAATTCCTCTTTTCATGTTCCTATTGTTTCTTATGTTCCCAAACTAACCATGCTGCTCATATCTGCCGTCAGCTCACCGATCATGGTTGTCATGTTATTCTCGATTATGATTTTTGTTCTATTCAAGATCGACACATGGGACTCTAGTTGGTACTGGCCCTCGCCGCCGTGACTCACGGCGTATCTGGGAGCTTGGCTACCTTCATCTTCCTTCAGCTACCCCTACCAGTCTTGTCACCTCCACCACCGCCGTCGCTTCTGCTGCATCCTCCACAACATCTTTTGCTCAGTGGCATCATCGTTTGGGACATCTTTGCGATCGCATCTATCTTCTTTACTTCATCGTGGTCTTTTAGGGTCTGTGTCTGGTGATGCTTCTCTCAATTGTCAAGGTTGTAAGCTTGGTAAACAGCTTCAACTTTCTTATCCTTCCAGTGAGTCAGTGTCACAGCATCCTTTTGATCTTGTTCATTCTGATGTATAGGGTCCGACTCCTTTTGTTTCGAAAGGAGGTCATCGATATTATATAATTTTTATTGATGATTTTTCTCACCACACATGGATATACTTTATGTCATCTCGTAGTGAGGTTTTATCCATCTACAAGACTTTCGCCACCATGATCCATACTCAGTTTGATTCTCCTATTCGTGTCTTTTGTGCTGACTCTGCTGGGGAATACTTGTCAGGAGTCCTTCTTGGTTTTCTTGCTGAGCAGGGCACTTTCTCTCAATTTTCTTGTTATGGTGCTCATGCCCAAAATAGTGTGGCTGAACAGAAGCATCGTCATCTTCTTGAGGCAACCCGTGCTCTTATGCTTGCTTTTGCTGTCCCACCACACTTCTGGGCTGAGGTTGTTTCTACTGCCACTTTCGTGATTAATATTCAGCCTTCTTCTACTCTTCAAGGTGGGATCCCAGTTGAGCGTCTCTGTGACAAGACTCCTGACTATTCTAGTTGTCGCCTTTTTGGGTGTATGTGCTATGTTCTTCTTGCCCCTCGTGAGCGCACTAAGCTGACTGCTCAGTCCGTGGAGTGCGTTTTTCTGGACTATACGCTGAGCATAAGAGATATCATTGTTGGGATCCTATTGGCCGACGGATGCGGGTTTCTCGGGACATCACTTTTGATGAGTCTCGTCCTTTCTACCCTCGTCCTTCTCCGTCCACCACTCCAGCATTTCTTATCGAGCCACTTTCTTTCCTGATTTTTCCTACCACCCCCATTGTCACCACACCTCCATCACAGCCTTTGGCTTCTCCAGGGCCTCCTTCACCGTCTCCTTTGCCATCGACACCCACTCAGAGGCTCCTCCTGGCCTTGTTCCTTCTTATCCTCTCTACTACACTCATCGTCCGTGAGTTGGGGATTGTTCTCGGGACATCACTTTTGATGATTCTTGTCCTTTCTACCCTCGTCCTTCTCCTTCCATCACTCCAGCATCTCTTGTCGAGCCACCTTCTTTCCTGACTTTTCCTGACACCCCCATAGTCACTACACCTCCATCACAGCATTTGGCCTCTTCGGTTCCTCCTTCACCGTCTCCTTTGCCACCGCCACCCTCTCCAGAGGCTCCTCCCGGCCTTCGTCCTTCTTATCCTCTCTACTACACTCATCGTCCGTGAGTTGAGGATTCTTTTGATGCGCCATCTTCTTCAGCCTCTCCTCAATATGCTATTCGTGATTGCCAGTCTATTCGGCCTCCTACGCGCTTTTGTTTAACAGCTCTTACCGAACCGACTTCTTATCATGATGTTGTTGTTCATCCAGAGTGGCAGCATGCGATGGCAGAGGAGATTGCTGCCCTTGAGTGTCCTGGCACATGGGATCTTGTCCCTCTTCGCACGTGTTACTCCTATCACGTGCAAGTGGGTTTACAAGATTAAGACCCGCTCTGATGGTTCTCTTGAGCGCTATAAGGCTCATCTTGTGGCATGTGGTTTTCAGTAGGAGCATGGTCGTGATTATGATAGGACATTTGCACCTATGGCTCACATGACCACTGTCCGCTCTCTTCTTGTTGTGGCGTCTGTTCGGGCGTGGTCCATCTCTTAGCTTGATGTCAAGAATGCCTTTCTCAATGGTGAGCTGTGTGAAGAGGTTTATATGCAGCCACCACCGGGGTATTTTGTTCCTGAGGGTATGGTTTCTCGCCTTCGCCGATCTCTTTACGGCCTCAAGCAAGCTCCTCATGCCTGGTTTGATCATTTCTTTTCTGTTGTTACTGCAGCTGGTTTCTCTGCCAGTGCTCATGATCCTGCTCTCTTTATTCACACTTTTTCGCCTCGTGGTCAGACGCTTCTCCTTTTATATGTTGATGATATGATCATTACTGGAGATGATTCTCAGTACATCACCTTGTGAAGGTGTTGTGTATGCTGGCCCTAGCAGCAGCATAGGCGTGCATGAGTATGAGGCAATATTAGCGGCCGGCTGGTCGGCAAGACCTAACAGGAGACGTCATCGTATACGCTCATAGGAGACGGCATCGTATTGGGGCAGATCCTATCAGCGTCGGTCTCGGACACGTGAAGATGGGAGTCCACAAGCTTCGGAACTTCCGACAGGAATACAAAGTCATGATACGTAATAACAAGTCTTGTAGCCATACAACAATACAATGTAATCGGTACTTTCCAAATATAAGTAAGAGTCTGTATCCATCGTAGAGTTTGCATATGAGTCAGATTAGTTGATGTACTCTTTAAAAGAGCATCGTGTCTGTAATACACGGAAAGCAAGAAATAATCTATTGTCTTCCAATTGCTATTTTCTGTATCCTCTGAACTTCTTTGTCTTCTTTCCTCTGCTACCCTGTTCGTTCACGACGACGCCTTCCCGACGAGTTCGAAGGCGTCGATCATCATCTAATCAACCATACAACCTACGCAGCCAAAGCAGAATACATCATTTGGTATCAGAGCCGACCATCATGTCTTCCGGTGCGGACAAGAACGACGAGCCGTCCGTGGTGATGGCAGCGATCGCTGAATTGAAGCTTGAACTAAGCAAACATATAAGGGAGAGTTTTTCATCTCTTGAAGCTCGGGTGATCGCTCTGGAAGAGAGGTCATCCAATGTAGACGAACGCATCAAGAAATTGGAGGATCAAACAGGGTACGCTGGTATCCTGGGAAGCTTCCAACCACAACATACCACTATGAGCATACGGGAGGCATCATCATCAGAAGCCAAATTGGAACCATGGAACATAGCAGTTACAGAGACAGTTCCTTCGGTGCCTTTGCCGATTGGATCGTTTCCAAAAGCTTCGATAGTTCCAAGTTTTGGCACAACCCCGACTTTTGTGCAGCAGCAACCACTCCTAGTGCTTGACAAGTTCTTGCACGTGAACAAGGAGCAATCGATACGTCTAGTTGATGTCATCCAGAACTGGGACAATCCAGCTACGCAGCTCACCGTCCAGGGGGCTCAAGAGAAACACATCAATCTTTCAGGGTTGCCGCCTTGCTTGATGAAATTGCCGACAAGTCTATTGCACCCAAGCATGGAGGCTACAGTCTTCAAGGTCTCGTTGCGCTTTAGTGCAAAGCGGCATCAGTGTCACAGTCTCTCATCGACGTGGGGCTACGAAGGATTGCAGCCGTGGCCACCACCCTGCAGCTTGAGGACAAGCGGCTTGTCCGGTAAGGGTTTAATGTTGTGTATGCTGGCCCTAGCAGCAGCACAGGCGTGCATGAGTAGGAGACAACATTGGCGGCCGGCTGGTCGGCAAGACCTAACAGGAGACGGCATCGTATATGCTCACAGGAGACGGTATTGTATTGGGGCAGATCCTATCAGCGTCGGTCTCGGACGCGTGAAGATGGGAGTCCACAAGCTTTGGAACTTCCGACAGGAATACAAAGTCATGATATGTAATAACAAGTCCTGTAGCCATACAACAATACAATGTAATCGGTACTTTCCAAATATAAGTAAGAGTCTGTATCCATCATAGAGTTTGCATATGAGTCGGATTAGTTAATGTACTCTTTAAAAGAGCATCGCGTCTATAATACACGGGAAAGCAAGAAATAATCTATTGTTTTCCAATTGCTATTTTCTGTATCCTCTGAACTTCTCTATCTTCTTTCCTCTGCTACCCTGTTCGTTCACGACGGTGCCTTCCCGACGAGTTCGAAGGCCTCGATCATCATCGAATCAACCATACAACCTACGCAGCTGAAGCAGAATACATCAGAAGGAGCGTCTTAATGAGTAGTTTCTCATGTCTGATCTAGGTCCTCTTCGCTACTTTCTTGGGGTTGAGGTTACTTCTACACCTGAGGGCTTCTATCTGTCCCAAGAAAAGTATATTCAGGATCTTCTTGATCGTGCTTCTCTTACTGATCAGCACACCGCTGAGACTCCTATGGAGCTTAATGTTCATCTCCGGCCCACTGATGGTGAGCCTCTTCCTGATTCTACTCGCTATCATCACCTTGTTGGGAGTCTTGTTTATCTGGGTGTCACTCGTCATGATATTTCATACCCTGTGCATATCTTGAGTCAGTTTGTTTCTACCCCCACTCAGCTCCAATATAGTCATCTTCTTCGTGTTCTATGATATCTTCATGGAACCATCACTCGTTGTCTGTTTTTCCCTCGCTCCAGCTCTTAACAACTCCAGGCATATTCTGATGCCACTTGGGCTAGTGATCACTCTGATCGCCGGTCTCTCTCTGCTTATTGTGTTTTTCTTGGTGGTTCTTTCATTGCTTGGAAGACTAAGAAGCATACAGCAGTTTCTCGTTCGAGTGTTGAGGCTGAGTTACGAGCAATGGCTTCGTTGACTGCGGAGGTTACTTGGCTACAGTGGTTACTTGAGGATTTTGGTGTTTCTGTTTTAGCACCCACTCCTCTTTCGTCTGACAGTACATGGGCTATTAGTATTGCTACAAATCCAGTGAAGCATGAGCTTACAAAGCATATTGGTGTTAATGCTTCCTATATGCGGACACAGGTACATGACTAGATTGTTGCTCTTCAGTATGTGCCTTCAGAACTTCAAGTGACAGACTTCTTCACAAAGGCGTAGACCAGAGCTCAGCACAGCTTATATCTCTCTAAACTTAGTGTTGTTGATCCACCATAAGTTTGAGGGGGGGTGTGTTAGATGTGTTAGATGTATATGTATTTTTCCCATTGTATAAGGGGTTCCTTGCATATATGCCACACCTGTACTTGTATATATATTGGCCCATTGACCTCATAATGAATACAAGCGCTATTCATAACAAAAAGTGGCGTGAAGCCTTACAACCAAATGACCACTGAAAATTAAACTCAAGCAATACAAATCCTGAATGGATGAATGAATGTGCCAAAATAATATCTCTGTGAGATCAATTCACACTTCAGAGTTGAGACTTGAGTCTCCCAATCTGAACAGGCTGACCATGGTGGCTGGTGAGGATCATGCATAGTTCAATTCAGGGCCCTCCAGATATCCAAATGTTGCCCCCACTCCACAAGAACTAGCCAGCAATCCCCTGCCCGGGTACGCAATGTTGTGCAATTTATACGTGATAAGGACCGTGATAATCAGCGCATTTTCGTCAACTTTCCAAAAATGCCAATCAAAATTTGACACTGAAACGGCATGACTAAATCTCCAAGTTTAATTTAATGGTGGTATGTTTGCAAGCGGCTAGCTAGTCTTGAGTACTTTCCAGAGGCATAGCCGCATAGATGCAAATGTTCCTAAATATTAATACTAGTATATGTGGTGATAGTTATCAGCAATAAAAAATTCATGGCTAACTCCAAATTTTCTGTTTTTATCACCCAACTCGCTTATTTCTAGTATATATCTGCTGCACAATCTTGTACATGCTTTACAGAATAGTTTTTCAGATTTTATTACATATAAAAACAAATCCATTAGGACCATTAGTACACATAAAACAAATTTCAAAGCGGTCTCCATTTATCATTTTATCTTTAGATACCATTGATGTCTGTACAATACAACTACTACCATTTTTTTCCTATCTTAGTTAATCTAAATTTGAGTAAAAGACAAATAGTGCTAGCCTAGCTAGTGCTGCTGATAGATTAGAACCTGCAAAAGATGCTGGAGATTGCAGGTGCAAGCAGAATCCTTCTGATAGCTATGCAGAGCTATGAAGACCGGAGAGAATTATTCAAACAAAAACAAGACAACTAGAAGATTAGAACTCGCCAAAATCCCCACCGGACCAGTCAGATCAGTGAACAGTAGTGGTCAGACAGGTGAAAAGTAGCGGCCAGACCAAGTGAATAGTAAAATTCAGCAAAGAATTGAATTTCAGCACGATTTCAAAATCACAAATTGATCCAACTTTTTAACCACAACTCCAAACTTTATGAAACTCAAAACACACCTTCTCTCTAGGATGTCAGGAACCTATTCCAATCAAAGATCTTAAAGATCAATGTCGAAGTTCTGAAATTTTTCCGTTTGAGTGAAGGTTACACCAAAACTGGCCAAATACAAAACGAAGATTGAAAGGAGCACGTAAGAGGAATTAATCCATGATAGCTAAGGATGGCTTTCCATATATCCTAACACCCTCAATCACAATAAGAATCAAGCCAAAAGCCATAAAGGGCAAAACCCCCTAAATCACCATTTCTTCCACCAAAACTGGGCAAACTCAAGAACTTGCAATAGAAAGTAACTAGATGGATGAGATCTGATCTCCAAGAGATATATCCATCACTTACACACCCTAGGTACAAAGCAAGATCAAGAAGGGAGAAAGGAACACCAAAAACCAAGCCAAATAAAAAAATCAACACTTAAGCATATGAGAGGAAAACTTGGACGAATTTGGATATTTGATTTCTACTTGGAGATGAATGTTTACATCCACTCCCTTCGGAGGACAAATCCACTAGGATAGCACACACAAGTGCTCTCATCTATCTCAAGGCATCTCTCAAACCCTAACCTCCAACTCTCTCCATCTCCTTAAATTTCACATTAGGATTCCTTGGCTTAGGTGGGTGTGCAAATCCTGCACCACCCCCTTATATAGTGGAGTCTAGGTTTAGAGAGAAAACCCTAACAGGTGCCCATTAAGTGCACATACAAATGGGTCTCACTCACGTACGCTTCTCAATGCATCGTCTTCATGTTTAGCTCCATTAGACCAAATCCATTATGCTTTGCCCTCCATGGAGTATCCTTGACCTTATCCACTTAGGCCACCATCGTGATTTCACACACCACCACTTTTCCGGTATTGGGCAATTCACCAAAATACCCCTCTATCGACCTTTCCTGGTTCCTTCACATCGAAGCATCACCTATGCTTCACCATTATCCACATGGCCCCAAAGACTTCTCGCTAAGCCTCTCGTGCATCTGGATCTCCCCGAACCATCCTCGCTTGCAAACGAGCCCAAGTCACCTGGCACATCACATGCCTTACCATACGCCATGACCGCACCTGGCTTTCTTGACCATTCTGGACCTCAGCTCCTCCCTAAGCTTACTCCCGGTCCACCTTGTCGTTGCCTGCCATGTTCATCACCGATAACTCCCACTCCAGTCCCTCATCTTCTCGGCTTGTAACCACTCCAGTAACCTCAATCATCTTTTGGCGGCACCTTCATCGTTCTCAACCTTGGTTCTCCTAACCTAGTCCTGATCCCGTCTGCCTCACCATGACATAGCTCCAGAGTCCTACAACCAACACCAACAAGCAAACCGTCACATAGTACCGCACGGCATACAAAATCATCAATTGACACAATTGATAAGTCATGGGCACATACCTTCAAAGCTTCGCTCCCAAAAGCATCACTTTACCTCAAAAGGTCTTTGCTCAAACTTTGCCTTGCATAGTTCTTGTCCATCTTGCACCTTGCTTGAGTCCAACCATCTCACCTGGCATCTATGACCGTTCTGGACCTTGGTTCTCCTAACTAAATCCTGGCCCTCCTTGTCGTTGACCATAGTTGACTACAAGCCACTTGCACAATAATATACCAAGCAACCTTTTCTAGACACAAGTTCTTCCCAACTTGACCCACATTTGTCCAAATATGCAATATGCAACATTACCATGACCTTAGGTTAAAACCCCAAAATTAGCACATCTCACTCTGCTGATGTCGCTATGGCCGGTCTGATCGCACCTGGCCAGTCTGACTGCCAGCCCCGGTAACAGGGGAACGGTCAAACCACCAACTAGCGGTCGGTTAGAGTGCTTCCCAATTCTTGAAAAAAACCCTCTCTCGAGTTTATGGCAAAACTCTATCTAGTTTCGTGTCTAGTCTCCATTTTCAATGGCACCTAGTGCAAATACTCCCACACAAGTGTTTGGTGCACAATCCTTAAAAGCTATCATCGTCGACCACGACCTATTTGACCGCCACCCCTGGTCGGTCATACCGCCAGCCCCTGCTGTTCAGACCACCCCCCAGGGTCGGTCACATCGCTGGTTGCCTGACAGCAAACCAAACAATTTGCAAAAGTTGGAGTTCACTCCCAAACTCCTTGATAACAATTCCAATTGTTCAACACCTAGATTAGAATCATACCACATGGTCTCCACACAGCTAAACACGGGGTCTGGTCCCACTATTGCACACATATCGCTAACTGATTGCCTAGTTCTACGTTTCTTGATAAGGGGCAGCCAGTGTAGCTAGGTAGGGGCACCATCCATCATGGATGTAATGAACTCACTGCACATTCCTACTCTTGTTGGGTTGATAATAACCTCTGAGTTGACAAGGGCTTCATTACCTCCTACTCCTCCTATGTTCCTATCTTTTAGCTTCCAGATAAAGATCAATTGGGCTTGTCTCCTCCTGACTTTCAGGCTTAAGATAAAGATTAATGGAGATAGTCAACCCCTAGCTACCTCCCCTCTATCTTTGTCATCTTGTCGAAAGTAGTCAACATTGCAAATTTTGCAATGCAAGTTGTTTCTTGGAAGAGAATTGAAGTGAGGGGTAGGCCAAAAGTGGCCAACAATGGCAATTGGTGATCATATCCTAAGACACCATGCTTGCAACTTGCCATTGTTTGATGAGTGTTGGGTGCGAGGGTCAGCAGGAATATAGCTATAGAAAAGCTTGACCTTTCTCTTCGTCATGGATGATACAAAACACTCGCCACTTATGGTGGAGAATGGTAGAGATCGATCACCTCTCGATCGACTGACATCTTGTTTGGTAAATGGAATTTAGGAGAAATTTGTGTCTATCTGCTAAAGTGTAACATCCCATTTTGGGACTAATTGAGTAAAAGTTCAAATTTGGAATTTGAATTCAAAGTACAACTCAAAATTCCCTCAAATTCAAGGTTTCTAGTTTCATTTCTTCCTTGGGTTCATGCCAACCCATCCCCCCGGACGCCCCCTGGCCCAGCCCAGAATGGCCCATGCTACCCTTGCCCGCGCTGCTCGCGCCCAGAGCGCGTCGAGCACACTCCCAACTCGGCTCTGCCACATCCGTTGGTGCACCACCTCGCCCGCCTCAGCATCCACCTCGCACCTCGCCCAGACCCCTCCCCCACTGGCTCCCCTCCTCTCCTTGCCATGTGCCTTGGCCTGCGCCCGCTGTGCGCACCGCACATTGAATCTGCACCACCTTCGGCCTCCACGTCACCACCGTGCAGGCACGTGAAGCGCCGCGCCCTCAATGTCCACTTCCCTCCCTACCATGGCTTTATAATCCAGGCTAGCCCTCGCCCTTGCCCCCTCTTCGCCATTCCCCTCCTCTCCATCTCTTTCGCCGATCTCAACCAAAAGGGGTGCAAGTTCCGCTTTTGGTCGCCGGACCACCATCACATCACCACTGCTCTGGTGAGGTCCCCACATCGCCACCTGTGTCACCCCATGTTCTTGGGCACAAGGGACCTTTTCCCCAAGTTGATTCCCTCTTTTGTCCATAGGAATCGCCAGAACCCGCTTCTTCCTCATCTCTGGCCGAAACTGCCTTTTTCATCACCAACTCCGGCTAGGTGAATTTCCCTCCAATTCCTCTCCCTACCATGGCCTCCTTAACCCTCTTGTGCTTCTTCGACCATTCACGGTGCCCCTCTTCTCTTAGGTCCTCACGGCCTCAAGGAAGCACCGTCACCGCCTCAGATCATCATCATCGGCCACACTCCGTCCACCTCCATCAACACTTTCTGTCCCGGTAGGTCCCCTACCCTTTGAAGATGATCGTGAGCGCCAGTTTTTGTCAAATACATCATCGGGGCATAGACGTCACCGTAGCACTGAGAGCCGTCGCCGCCAAGCCACGGTGGCCCTCACCGCCGGTACCCCTAGAATCGCCCGAGCCATGGGGTTGCATTTTTGGGCATTCCGTGCCGCCCCCATAGCCCGGCTCACCGGCAACGAGCACAACAAGGAACTTCCTAGAGCCTCCTCTACTCTGTCGGGACCAGATAGCTACTGTAGATGGTCATTAAGACTAAATTGTTGTTGTTAGGGCTATGCAATGATTAGGAGCTGGTTTAATTACTGCCATGATTATACTGATGTGTGGGCTTGAGATTAATTAATGAGGGGTAATTAAAATCTGGATGTTCACTGTGAGTAAATGATGATCGGGTCCCACCGTCTTAAGTGCACAGGGTGGCCCATGTCCATGGACCAGCGCAGTGCATGTGGACCTTCAGTCCATGCATTGTTCGTGTGAACCTAGTCACTAGCAGATAGTCTCCATCTGTCAGTGAATAGTTTTTCTTTAGAAAAATATTTAAAATGAAAATTAAATCACTTTGCAGTGGGCCCCACCTGTCAGAGAGAGAATTTCTCTCCTCTATTTATTTCTGGATTTAATCCAAATTTAAACTTTAGAGAGACCATTCTCGCTTGTTCTAACTCCAAATTTAATGAATTTTGTTTCTAAAATTTTCTAAATTCATTGTCAGACCCCGAGCGTGGAATACTCGAAGACCCTATACGTATTCGTGTTAGTCCCTGGATTAGTAGCTAGCACACACATTCACAATACTTGGCATTCACAACCATATATACACATACAAAAGTAAAGAAAATGGTACTCTACTTAAGTTATTACAGGATTATTACAAAGCGGCCAACCAGTCAAATAAAAGCGGTCATTAGAGTAAAACAAATAACAATAGAAGACTTAATGAAGTAGAAAAATCCAGCGATATGCCCATCCGATCCCACAGGCAACCGACAACGAACAAGGCCTAGGTAGACCCATCACCGAACCCTTTGGTGCTGGAAGCAAAGAACACATCGTCAGGCGTCAACTCATCTTCGATCTCTGAACAACAATATTAGCAAGATTGAGTACTTGTGTACTCAGCAAGACTTGTAGTGTATCGCAAAATTTTATTAGATGTAAGGCTATCAAGAGAAAGAGGCTCTACTCTACAAGTTATTTTGCTCAAGGCTATTTTTATTTGCAATATTCATAAGTAGTATTTTGCAATGGAATTGAAAAGAACAGTATAAATAAGTACAGGACAGTAAGTAAAGAACTGAACAAATAAAATAATAACCACACCCGCAACCCTAATCGGATACAAGCAAAAAATATATTCATATTCAGCCATAGAAATGGCACTAACAAATTCACATTCAGCCATAGAAATGGCAGTCCTACTATAGACATAGCAATGCTATAGACATAGCAGTCTAGCCACACACATGGCAGTTACTCAACAAATCAAAAACCCCATGTCATCAACCAAGTTTTGGTGACAAAGCAATTTTGGAAAAACAAGACTACCAACATACCAGTCGCACTAAGCATGCTCATAACTGTGAGCACAGCTATTTAAATAGATTTTTACTCTACAAAGGTGTACAACTTTACCCATAGTACACGGTATTCTAGTTTCCTGGAATATCTCTAGTTTGCTCAGCATCAGTCGATACCACTACTCACTACCAAATGTAAGCAGCCTAGAGTTTGCGACGCAGCCTTTACAATATCTAGTCCTAACCTTGTACTAGTGTAACAACCCGATTTTCAGAATAGGGATGTTAATATTTAATTTGGCGATCTATTAAATATTTGACTGTGTTTTACAAAATTTCCCGTGCTCAAGTAAAAAAGAATGTTTTTAAAATCAAATCGAATTAATTAAAATGTTGCATCTAAAGTTACATCGAGTTGTTTAAGAAGTTGCATAAAAATAATAATAATGATAATCAATATTAAATCGAATTGTGAGAAAGACTGCATTTATTTTTCATTTGTATTGATTTCTTGTTTTCACTTGTATCGCAAAAATCATGACATCTTGCATGCATTTCTATCATCGTTTTCTTTTCTAGTTTGACCGACTACAGACAAAACATCTGCGTGACCCATCCTTTTGTTGCCATTTCTACAAGCCATTCTCTTTCCTCCTCACTGCTAATTATTTGTTTCCCCAACTATCCAACTGACTTGAATAGCCCCATCACCATGCCATTCTTTTACCTCACTGCCAACTTTACACATCAAGACACTGCCATCTTCCCCTTCTCTCTCCCCACTCACCATTTCTTTATTCCCAAGAGAGAGCAACCACACTGCCAATTGCTTTCTCCCAGCCGAACACCCCTCTCCACCAAACCTTTTCCTCCCCAAGCCATTTCTCGTCCTCTCCAACAGAGCAGCATAGCCATCCATTTCCTCCAGCCGAACCATTCTTCCCTCCTGTCACTTTCTTGTCCAACTGAGCACACACACTCATTTCTTCTTCCACCTCCCTCTTGTTGGGGTTGAATCACTCAATCCTCTCTCTGGTTGGGATTGAATCACACAATCCTCTCTCGTCTCTCTGGATACACACACACAAAGGGAGACAAGCACTCACAGAGAAGAAACTTCTTAGGATTGAATCACTCAATCTCTATTACTTCAACTGCTTATCTCAAACTTAACAGGAATTACACGGCTTAAATAAGCCTCATGCAGATAATTAAGGTCACACGACCTGAACCCACTAATCCATGTACCCACTAAATCCACTAGGACCTATTCTCATGTCACGACCTCCTGGAACCTCTCCACGATCCAAAAGACTCGGCCAACTTATTGACTCAGGCTACCGCTGCATTCAGGCGCTACAACCTCTGCAACTCTACGACCACTACAGGCACTTTGACTATTGTAGCTTCGACTGCTACAGTACTCTCACGACCACTGTACCTTCTCATCGCTATAGTACTTCTCGACCACGATCGTTGTAGCTACGACTACTCATGCGCGTCCTTTGCACGTTGTAGATATTGGCGTCGCCGTCCGACCGCATCTCACGGCTCAGCATGCACTCCGGCTCAATGTATCACACGTATTGCCGTGCGCTTCTTCTGGTGCCACACACTACTATCATGCAAAGACCTATACAACACGATCATTACAGCAAGATTAATACTGTTCATGGTGAAATTTTCTAGAATGATCTAGGGTCTGAAATTTTTATAGCAGGAAGATTATGACATCCTAATAACAGCAAAGTTGGATTTACTAAATTTGGAGTTATACACATTTACTTATGATTTTTCTAAGTTGTAAATCTAATGCAAATCATTTTACAGAATTATGAACATGCTCAAATCCTATTTTATATGAAAGTATACTAACAGATGAATTTAACAAAATTGATTTTGTACAATTTGGATTTATACAGAAAAAGATATGCATTTATCAAGATTAAAACTATTTCTGGAATATTCAAAATGACAGAAATCAAGTTATTTCTAACTACACAATTTTCTGCTACTGCAACAAGCTTAAATCCATTTTTATAATAAACTAAAGTGATAACCAAATTTATTACAGTTGGAATTATCTAAAAAGCAGTTAAAATAAATTAGTTATGAGTTTCTAAAGTTTTTATATCATTTTCAGTTGTTAAATAAATACTTACTGAAATACAGACAAACTCCAAATAAAAGAAAACGACGTGGACAACTCTCCACCCTTTGATCTAAAATCCTACGGCTCACGCGCGCCGAAAACAGCGCACGCACGTGAAACCTAATCGGAGCCCACCGTTGGATCAAGATCCAACGGCGCACGAAGGTGTATGCAACCGGACGGTGCAGTTGCTTGGGCCAATCCCAGCCGCAGATCTGCAGATGGACGGTCCAGAGTGCACCAACGGTCGGAAGGTCCGATTGCACACACGATCTCAGCCGTTGATCGCAAGATCGACGGTCGAGAACGACCAAGGCATCCGGAGGGTCCGAATGCACTCACGATCAAGGCCGCAGATCTAAAAATGAACGGTAGATAATGAACGCAGTTCAAAGGAAGATGCTGACATGTGGGACCGCATGTCAGTGACGTGAGTCACCCACGCGAACGTTTGACCCACGTGCACAGTGCACTGGGCCCACTTGTCAGCGACTGAAAGTGGCGGTTAGGACAGGATTAATGCTTCTAATGATTACCATTAATTAGACACTAATGACTGCTGAGATTTGACTTTAACCCCTCGGGCCCACAAGTCAGCGACCCAGAGGAGATTTCCGACAGCGATTAAATGCCGACACATTAATTAACCAATGATTAAGCATTAATGATGTCGGAACAGTGCGGAGTTGCACCAGAGAGCGATTTCAGGATTTTGGGCCCACTGGTCAGTGGCTCAACGACAATGATTAAGACATAATTAATAACTAATGATTAGCAATTAATGTGTCCTAATCAAATGACGAAAACGGGAGCTCTGTGCCGGCAAAACCCGAGTAAGTTCAACGGCAAATCGCCGGCAACACTGGCCGCGGCGGCGTCGAACAAGAACCAAAATGGAATCGCAATAGCACTACGAACCTAATGGTAGCATTCTCACCGGCGGCGAGAGACTAGAACGCCGGCTAGCCGGAAAAACGAAAATGGGAGCTTACTGCTAAATACGAAAATCGCGATGAGCTCTACTGCAAGCCTAGGATGCGGGTGCCAGAGCTTCTAAGGACTAATAAGAAGCTACCTTAGTGACAAGAAGCTTCAAAGATGGCCGGAGATGCTTGATCACGGTGAAAGCTCGCCGGACACGAAGAAGAAAGGTTGAAAACGACACCCTGAGCCAAATGAGTGATACTAAAGCATCAATATAGCTTCATGATGATTCACAGAAGCTACATGAGCAAGTAATTGGAAAATGGAGCACTCACCTGAGCTGAGGAAGAAGATGACCAATTTCGGCCGAATTTGAACAAACCCCAAATTGGACAATTCCTGAGAATCAAATCCAAAATTAAGTGAGGGGAAATGTTCAAGGAAGTAAATAGATAGGGTTAGGGCAAAGAAACGTGAAGGAGGACCACTGGAACACCAAGAACACCAATGGAGCTCCACGGGTCAACAATGGCGGTTTGCCATTTTTGAGGTGTTAAGCTCCAATACGGTGAATAAAGCTTGGTGGTGGTCTAAAGAAACACCAGGAGGCATTGAGAGTGCTTATAAAGCCATGAAAGCATTAGGGTTTGCACCACTCCTCTCTCGGGCGGCAAAACACAAAGCACAAGGTGCGGCCGACAAGGAAAAAGAGGTTAGGACGTGCATTAGGGCATGGCCTGGCTCAATGTACCGCCCATACCCCTAAACGTCGACTAGGGTGGCTTTAGGGAGCAAGAAATGACACTGCCATCACTCCCCCTACAGTGCTCGCACGGCCGGAGGTTGAAGACGACCCGCGAAAAGGCTCGGTGGTTCTCAGCCCTACGATCAAAATCGGACGACCACGAAAGCGCCACGCCTCCCAGGTTTAAAACACAATGGGGAGATTGCGAGCCTTACGATTAGAAACGAATGGCTCAGATAGCTCCACGTTGTAAACTCAATTTACAACGAAGGGGCACGCGAGCGTTGGATCTTAATCCAACGGCCCCGATTCAAAAATGCAACCGGAGGGTCCGAAGGTTGCGGTGAACCCGAACGGTTGGATGGAGATCTAACGGTTGACATTCGCGCAAGCAACCGGAAGGTCCGAAGGGTTACACGCGCGCGGGCCGTGCGATCGAAATCCAACGGACGAGATCCAAGGCGCGCTTTAAAGAGTGGCTCGGTGCAGTTAGTCGACTGGACCAAGTCAAAAGGCTCGAGCCCGAGTCTGACTCGAACCCGAGTAACAGTAAAACCAAGTTTGGCTTTGAATTAAGAACAGAGACTTTGGAAGATTTATTTGAGGTAGCAAATTAACTCCAAAAATTATGAAATTTTTACAGGAGCTTGCTAACCCAGATATTAACCTTGAGTAAAATTTTCAGAGGTTTTTATCTTGAGAATAAATCTCCAAAAATTTCTGCAAGGCTCTGTTTTAATGTTTGACTGAGAGTCAAACAGGTTTGACTGCCTCCAAAAATATTCAAACAATTTCTAAAAATTGTGAAATTTTTCAGAGGGGTCACATACCATCACAGAGACTTAGGAAAAATATTTTCAGAGGATGATCATAAGATTTGACAAGATTGTTTTTGGAATGTCAAGATTTGGATCAACTAGACTTGTGACAATGTATTTCCATAATTCCTTGAACAAGAATTGATTGGCACAAAAAGGAAATACATGATGTAAGAAAAAGTTTTAATTTCTACTGATTTTCTTACATTTGAAACACAAGCCCAAAATGGGATGTTACAGGAACGAAGCGGGCTGCGCGGGGATGGGCCGAAAGAGGAGGGGTTTGGGCCGAGGCTTAGGAATAGGAATGGGCTCTTGCCGGAGATTGGGCCCAAGCTATTATCTGAGATAATAATTTAGTTTTCTTTTTAGAAAATAGTAGAAAGGATAAATAACCAATATAAAATAGCAAATGCACTCGAAAAAATTCTAGAAAATACATCCAAGCACATAGAACCCAAATAAAATAATTTTTATAATAGTTGATGTCGACATTAATCATATTAAATTATTTTTGTACTCTAAAAATTCATATTAAGCTTTAACTTTAGCAGAAAAAATCCAAATGGTTCTTTTTCTTTTAAAACTTCAAAAACAGACCAAAATTTTGGGATGTTGCACATACCTTTCTAGCTTCTCTTGGATCGACAAAACCATCAGGTTGTGTTATGTGCATATCCTCACTTAGGTTTCCAGTTAGGAAAGTCATCTTGACATCCATTGGCCATATCTCATGGTTAAAATATGCATCAATAGCTATAATGATCCAAATAGACTTTAGCATAGCAACGGGTGAGAAGGTTTCATCATAATCAACACCTTGAAATTATTTGAAACCCTTCGCAACCATTTGTGCCTTATGAATATGAACATTTCCATCTATATCTATCTTTTTCTTAAAAATCTATTTGCACTCAATGGTTTTGACACCATCAAATGCATCAACCAAGTTCCAAACTTGATTATCATACATAGACTTTATCTCGGATCTGATGGCTTCAAGCTATGACTCAGAGTCTACATCCACCATCGCTTCCGCATAAGTTTTAGGCTCATCATTATTCAACAATAAAACATCATGTCCATACCTTATAGGCAATTGACGTGGCTTTTTAGATCTATGTGGGGCTGATGCCTCATCTACAGGTTGAACAATATTTTGTTCATCCTATAGAGGTTCAGTAGGAGTTGAAACATTTTTAGATGTTTCCTGAATTTCTTTGAGTTGCACCTTGCTCCCACTGGCTCCTTTGGAAAGGAACTCTTTCTCCAAGAAGACATCATTTCGGACAACAAATACTTTGTTATCTACCCGATTATAAAAATAATATCGTTTAGTTTCTTTATGATACCCCATAAACATGCACTTATCGGACTTGGGTGTGAGTTTATCAGACATCAAATGTTTGACATATGCCTCACAACCCTATACTCTGAGAAAAGACAATCCAGGACACTTCTTGGTCCATATCTCATATGGTGTCGTTTCTACAGTTTTTGATGGAACTCTATTTAAAGTGAAAGCTGTTGTTTCTAGAGTGTATCCCCAGAATTACAATAGAAGATCAGATTGGCTCATCATTGACCGAACCATGTCCAATAATATTCGGTTCCATCGTTTCGACATCCCATTCCATTGAGGCGTTCTCGGCGAAGTGAGTTGTGGAACAATTCCACACTTCTTCAGATGATCACCAAACTCATGGCTCAAATATTCACCTCCACGATCCGACTGTAGACAGTTGATTGTCTTGCCAAGTTGATTATGCACTTCATTCTGAAATTCCTTAAACTTTTCAAAGGATTCCGACTTATGCCTCATCAAATAGACAACCATATCTACTAAAATCATCAGTAAAAGTTATGAAGTACTGAAAACCACCTCGACCAAGTGCTCATTGGTCCATATATATCTGTATGTACAAGGGCTAACGGTCACTCGCTCTCTCACTCTCGGTCGTGAAAGGCGTCTTTGTCATCTTACCAAGTAAACAAGATTCATATGTTTCAAATGATTCAAAATCAAATAAGGTTAGAACACTATCTTTATGGAGCTTCATCATGCGCTTCTCATTTATATGATCAAGACGACAATGCCAAACAAAAGTGGGATTCACATCATTAGGTCAAAGTCTCTTAGCATTAATGTTATAGATGAGCTCATCCTCAAGATTCAAAACATACAATCCATTCACCAATGGAGCATGACCATAAAGCATATCTTCAAAATAAATTGAATAATAATTGTTCTTTATTCTGAACTCATAACCTTCTGCTCCTAAACAAGAAGTAGAAATAATGTTTTTTTCTTAAGGTTGTAACACAATAACAATTATTTAGTTCCATAACTAATCATGAGAGTAAAACTAATGGTAAAATGCCAATAGCTATTGCAACAACTCTTACTCCATAGCCCACACGAAGATCAACATCTCCTCTTGCCAAACTTCTACTCCTTGTTAGTCCCTGTATCGAATTGCAAATATAAGCAACTGATCTAGTATCAAATACCTAAGAACTGGTCTGAGAAGTGGTAAATTAATTTGTATAACATTTATACCTAAACTAGAAGTCTTACTTCCTTTGTTCTTTTCATCTCTGCCAAGTACTTCTTGCAATTTCTCTTCCAATGCCAGTCTCATGACAATGGTAACATTCGTGTCGGAGCTTGGGACCTAACTTGAGCTTCTTAAGCTTAGCCTTGAGACTCTCGATCTCATCTTGAGTCTTTCCTTTGCCTTTTCTATTTTCTGACTTACCCTTCTTCTTGAAGCTAGTAGTCTCTTGTACCATCATCACATGATTAGAACTTTTCTTGATGCTCTTCTCAGCACCTTTAAGCATGCCATGCAACTCGGTCATTGGCTTCTTCATGTCATTCATATAAAAATTCAATATGATAGGCTCAAATCTCACAGGGAGCTATTGGAGAATCAAATCAGTAGCCAACTCTTGGCTAAGGGGAAAACCAAGCTTTTCTAAGCTCTCAATGAGACCAATCATTTTTATCATACGAGGATTGACTGGGTTACCTTCTGACAACCTACAAGAAAACAATGCCTTAGAGGTGTTCAAGCTCTCTGCCCTTGCTTGATCCTGAAACATACCCTTCAGACTCACAATCATATTGTAAGTATCTGTAGTCTCATATTGCTTCTGAAACTGAGAGTTCATGGTAGCAAGCATAAGACTGTGCACATTGACTACGTCATTGCCATGCTTCTCATAAGCATTCTTTTCAGCACGAGTAGCATTAGCATTTGGTTCCTCGGGATATGGACCCTCTAGAATATATTCCTTCTTTTCTTGTTTGAGAACAATTCTCAAATTTTGAAACTAGTCAATGAAGTTTGAACCATTCAACTTTTCTTTCTTAAGAATGGATCACAAATTAAAGGTAAGTGTAGAAGAAGTAGTAGGTGTCATGATCTACAACACAATATGCAAAAACTTAGCACTATGTTTATGTAAAATCTTCTATTAAACACTCATGTTGGTGATTATGTTCGATCCAGCTCGTATCTCCATACAACCAGCTCGTATCTTCATACAACCAGTCTGTACCTGCTTGTATCTCCATACGACTAGTGGTTGAACTCAATCAACAACAGATAATAAAAGATACTCCCACTGTATGTTCTAAATTATGTTTCCCTCTAACATCATATACTGAGTTCAAGATCCATAAATCATTAAGTCCTACTGAGCTTTGGCATCACTGCTAGAAATCTAGTGATTTTAGGTAAGCAACCCTTTGCTAGTCATGTCTCATATGACTCTTGTTGTTGGGTGGTATCTTTATGCCCTGGCGGCCAACATTATGCCCTAAGGCCCAAAACCGTTTTGATAGCCTTGTTAAGTCAAACCAACACTATGCTTGTGGGTGTTCGACACCCACCCTATCTTATTAAGATAGTTAATGGCACTCTACTTTGGTAGACTTGCCAATCAACGATCAAAATCGTGATAGTCGCAGCAATTGGAAAGGCATCAAATTTACTTAATTTTTCTTGAGAGATACTATTCTACCATGTTAAAACATCTAATAATAAAACATGATCAATAGCATGGTAGGAATAAACACAAATATTCACATAAAATCATATTAAACTGTGAAATAGTATGACCTTTAACATGATGATCTCCATCACCATGCTTCCTATCCTCCGACCACCATGCTTGAAGTCTCGACCGCATTCATCTACTAAGCAATTACTCCTAGGAGCTAGTAATGAATTACATAAGATAATATTAAGCATCACATGTCGACACGTAGACCGTTATACAATAATATGTAGCTCGATGGCTATCTCACAGCATGACACACAGGCCATGAAAATTCATTCATGCATCACATACACAATGGGCCATACTAGTCACATCAAACCTTGCAAAAATGAGTTATGCATAGAATCCAATTCTATCGGGTGACATGAACACATATTACTACAACACGTAGTACGATTACCCAGCATAGCGGTCCCACTAGCCAGTTAGCGGGCGGGGTTCAAAGGGGCAGCGCCCCTCGCTGGTCAAGGGCAGCACGCTCAGAAAATTTTTTCGATACATGAATCTTATTCACGTAACCGAGCCTCAGAAATCATCGGATTAATCATATTAACCCTATTCTGAACCAATCTGATCACTCCTTTTTACGACCACGCATCGTGGCATACCTCGATGGTGGAATCCGACCGGTAGGAGTATCATGCAATGTGATCGTAAACAAGTCAAGCAATCATATGGTGCTTTAAGCTCATACCTCTTGCAAACCCATCTACTATCGCCGAACATCTAATTGATCTTATCGACCAGTTCCTAGATCGTTCCATCCATATGAACCGATCTAGGTTACCAGACCAGACCAATAGTAGATCCAATCTACTACTATCACATATCAAGCATATACGATCGATCTAGATCAAAAACTACACAGGATGGCTCTCGTACCACTAAAGGGATACGGGTAGGCTACGCTAGTTGGCAATTCAAAAATTCTACAACATAAATCAGAAAGTCATGCAAATAGAAGACCATAGATCGTTACCACTAGACGCACAGTGAAGCGAAAGAAGAGTTGGAGTAGCTTGATCCAATGTAGAGCGCGTCAATGAAGTAGTTGTAGTCAATCGTCCACCGTAGTCGATCGTCCAACGAAGTTGATTGTCTCCTCCAGCAACCAATTGAGTTCCGGTAGGGCTCTCTTGAGAAGATGGCGGCTAGGGTTTCGGTGGAGTAACTCATGTCAGCTCGTATGTCCCCCAATAACCTCAAGCATCTCCTTATATAGTGCCTATGACAGATCCTATCTGAACACGTTTTGTTCAACCCGTCAAGTGTGTGACCCGTTAGGTTAATGTGTAATTTGTTGTGACTCGGAAACCCTTTCCGATCATGAGTCGTTAGCGGTTCCTAACAGAACATAACAACTCTCGAATACACATAAATTATATCGGACAAACCTTAATGCAATATGATCTACAACCAAATCCTTATCACTAACAACTAGCTCGTATCTCTATACGACTAGTTCATACTTAGTCTCGACCAATTCGTAACTCCTTATGAGCAGATTTTGACCACTTAGTGATTATGTTCGACCAGTCTACGACCGGCTCGTATCTCCATACGACTAGTCCGTATCTAATCGAACTGAATGACCTTTTCGTGTATTCTCCCTTTGCCTCACAATATCTAGTTTGAACTCCATGTGAGATATTTGTCATCCATGGACTGTTCAATACTTTCTCTATCGAGTGACGGATAACTTCATATGGTCGAACTCTTCGACCACCAGTGGTATGGCTTTGCACTTTTTTTATCCAACCACATTGAGGGACCCAGAAATATCTCTCCTGTTATGTTTGGAGGAGCAAATCCCATATCCGACCAATCATATTCCTCCACATGTTTCATAGCATACCCGAAAACTACCTTTATAACTACCTAGTTACGAGTAGCGTTTGGCAACCCCTAAGAGTGCTATTACACATGTAGAAAACCATGCTGATCTCAGATCTAAGAATTATACATCATCATTGCTTGAGACCAACCGACGATGCATAGAATCATAACAATCTCAACAGTGTCTCAAGATGGGTCAATCTAACACTATGTTCTCTAACATGTGTCCACATTATTGATTCGATATCCCTATATGCATGAGCAGTGAAATATGATCATCAATCCATACATGTGCTGGTTGTAGAGTCACCGGTGTTCCGACCAGTGACATCCGATCAGAGATTTATTTAGAATGACATCATATAAGTTAAAAGATCTTCACCAACAAGTCACATACTTGTTGATCCATATACCTGATGATTCATTCAAGGAACAGAATAATATTTATTCAATAACTCATAAACGTGACACAATCATTTCTATAATTGCATCTAGCGCATATCACCAACACGTTGTGTAGTCTTCAACCAAAAAAACGCTGGGTATTTTGTGTAGTGCAGGATGGCCGGGAGCAGGGGCTGGTGCAGGGCGCGATGGAGCTTTATGAACACGGGCGTCCGGGCGCGAACAATTCTTTGGGTCTTGGTGTTGGCAGGGGGCAGTAAAATAGGCTGAATGCGTTCTGTTTTTCGCCCCCCAATGCTCAGTACTTCTCCGCTATTCTCGCGATCGAGGAGTACGTTCCAAGTGCAGCACAGATGATGCCCAGTATTACTATGGCAACGCTTGCAATGACCTGGAATTGCATGGGAAGGAGAAAAAACAACCATGTCAAGGGTGCATGCACGGCACATCTCAGAAAGAACCGGTAAACAGAACCTCCCTCAACCGCAAGTGTCAGTACTCATAGTTCAAACTTCAACAAACATCTCCAGTAAGGAACTAGAGATGAAGGAAAGGTAATTTTGTGACACATCACACAACTGCTATCTCACGGCTATATTTACCTGTGAACGTGTTGCTTTATTCCTTGCGATCTTCAAGAAGCACAAAGCCGGCATTATGAGTGCCTGGAATGACCGTCAATTATTTTCAGAAAGAATACGTCCATTACTCATTCAAGTACTCTGTTTACCATCTGCATACTGTTGCTACTATTTAGATATGTAGAACAAGGTGTCAGGAGACAGCTCCATTTCTCCAGTATAATCTTTGATTTTTATGATATTTGTACAGTTGTTCTTATTGTACAGCTGGGAACATACAGGTAGTTAAATGAAGAAAAACGACGTACCACAAGTATGCTAAGAAGAGATCCAGTGAAAGCCATCACAAGACCTGAAACATCCAACACACAACTCAGAAACACAGGGTATACGTTGCTAAACACACAATATTGAAGAAAATTCTTCTTTTCTCCCTTAACAACAAGACAGTATATTTCTCATTGTATAACTTTTGAATTTACTTAAGCCTTAAGGTGAATGACAGTGAAGACTGGATTACGTTAAAGACAATAAAAGCTAGTATGATATCTGAAGGTTCAGCGTGCCAAAAACAATTCATGACTGCAGAAGCAGAAATAGATTTACACTTCAAGAAAATGGGTTTATACATACCAAAGAATGGCAGAAGAAAGGCAATGCATACAGTTGATGCAACAAGGCCAGTCCTCAGTATAATAGAGCAGATTGTTTCATTCAGAAATCCTGCAGGACGTAGCTCTTCTAAACTCCGAGCCAATGGGTTTAACATCAAGGCATATCTGTGTGTGATTGAGGATGAAGCAATCCCTAAGCATAGTTAGGCACATTAAAAATCAAAATATAATTCTAGAAACTTGAAGATTCCAAAGTTTGATAATCAAAAGGATACTTGGTGAAAGGGATGATCACCTGAAAACAAAAGAAAGTTTAATGAGGGGTATTAGGGAAAAAAAGGTTGCCGGAACTAGGGACTACAGAGTCAAAATCAGGCCAACGACAATTTACCGTGGTCCATACTGCAACTTTTGAGGCAAATGAATCTTTTGGAAGATTCAAAGTTATTTGTGATAGAGTCTTTTCTCCAAACATGAGATAGCCAATGATAGCAAAAGCGCCGTATATTGCCGTGCAAGTTGCGAAACTGCGTAACACATTATTCATAACTTTGAGAAATTTCATTATTGAACAACAACGTATTTAACCCACATCAGGATGCAATTCATACCTACCAAATATACATTGCCTTTGTGAATTTCTTGCGATCAGACATTGATTGGTAGATATTTGGAAATACTGAGTGCCCAGCGTAGCAAAAACCATAAATTCCAATAGCATAGGGTAGACCACCCCAGTTTATTGCTTTCCCAGTCAAATGAAACCCGACAACGTCAGTAGTACCAACTAAACCAACAGATAGGAAAACCAGAAGAGTTGCAATCACGCCACCCGCTGCAGAAATAATTAGTTCAGTTAGTTATGTTAATAATATTAATTAATAACGATGATCAGATGAAAAATGAAGTAGGCTAAGAGCAGTGATACCTGAAAGGTACGAGAGCACTCGAAGATCTCGCAACCATACACTTGGCAAAACTACAAGAGCAAATAACACTCCAAAGAAATGCCTCCCATCAGCATGTATCCCAAACCAATTAAGATTGGTGCTAGGAAAAATTGATGTCAGATTGTCACCTTCCAATATAATGAACTCCACACAATAGGACTGTAGTCAATAAATAACATAGATGATACAATTGTGAAAAGTACTCCAACAGATTTGGTCAATAAAAAATAGTCTAGGCAGAATGAGCTACTTACATATAGTTCTGTATACAAAACAATCTGTACAGACAAAAACACAAGCATTAGTTAATGTTCCTTCAATAACAAAACTTAGAAAACTACTGTATGCATGAAAATAAGACAAAGAGGACGGTGAATTATACAGAATATAGTTGGTTTTAATTTGTATCCACAATCCTGAGGTTTCGTTGATTGAAGTTTATGCGATATACGCTCTAAACATGGTAGCAATGTTTTAGAACAACTAGAAACTAGAGCTTGAATTGGCAGGGCTGCTTCTGCCAGTTTGTGTACAGTTCAGATATGACAGAAATTCTACAAGGATGGGATCATCAATCTCACAGCATGTATACACAAAGAAAAACTGTGCACGCTACATGCGTCCGCATTGTTCAATTGACATACTTGCGCAAACAGTTTTATTTCATTTACGAAACAGAACGAATAATAGTGATCTAAGAAGTACATAAATCATTTATCAAGGCATGTACACTATAAAGGTGCACAGCCTTACAAACATCAGTAGATTTTTTTCTTCAGATTATGACTTACGACTTCAGTTGGTGCCCAGATATTACTAAAAATTTAAAATATATCCTTGAAATGTCTTCCGATCCATGCCATGCTAAAGAAACCAGGACTTACAGAAATGAGCAAACGGCCAATTCTTCCAAAGGCAGCTTCCCCAACGTCTGGATAGGTTGAAATGCCATCTTTGCTCTCAAAACAATATTTCAGAAGAACTCCAGTATAACAACAAGCAATAGCAAAAATAGCTAGAACTGCAAGACCAGCCCATCCAGCTTCATGAATTGTAAACGGAGTGGAAAAAGGCCCACTCCTGCAAGCACATTAACCCTGCCAACAACAAAGAAATTATCAAACCTGTCAAATCCTAAGCAAGTATTGTGAATCCTTATATTCCAGTGATTTATAGTAGAGAGTACCATTGAACACTGTCTGTGTTACGCTGCATCCTTGGCTGATGGGGACTTCAGAATGAAGTGTGGGTTTCTCATCTGTTGCCGAACTAGTAGGTTTTTGCAAGTTCTTGACGGATTCTCGCCTTCCTTCTAGCTTCTCCGACAAAAGAGGCAACTTCAGGTCACAGCCTAGACCACTACATTGATCACTGTCGAAAATTGAGTTTTTGCTTGTAGTAGGACCCAGGTAACGGAAGCTTGGAGATGCGGCGATTGTGTAGGTGTCAGTTGTTTCCCTGCAAGATAAACGGCATCTCATGATTGCATCATCTGTCCATTATTACAAGCCAAGGATAGTAACCTTTCATCTTTAAAGTGTAAGCACTGTAGTTATTATTCTTTGAGGCGATCGAGCTTGTTCAAAAAAAAGAGAGGCGATCCAGCAGAGAATGCAACCACGCACCGGTAGCTCTGCGGCCACTGGCGTGAGTTGAACGAGCCCACCTCCCCCTCCTCCTCGTCGCTATCGCGATCGCTGCCGAGCGGGCTATCTTCGATGTCGCGGTCCTCCGGCATCGAATCCTCCTTCCAGTGCCCCGCCGCCGCCATCTCGCTCTCACGCGCGCAGCACAAGCGGAATATGCTTGGAGAGAGATGGAGGCGATGAGGGAGATATCGATGACCGGGATTGGGTTGGGGCATAAATAGGGGGTGCTCGCGCTTCGCGACAAGGCGGCCAGAGGCGCGAATTGCTTGGAAAGGGTGGCTTTATTGAAAGAGAAACGATAGTACTCGTGTGCACGACACAAATAAAAAATAAAAAAGTCCGAGGCGTCACTCCTAGCCACTCATTCTTCTACTCTAGTCACTCATTCCTTTTTTTTCTCTAGATGCATGATGGTACAGTTGCACCTTTAAAATTTTTACATAAAAATCTGGTATATACCCCTCTTAATACGTAAAGTATACACTACCCATACTAACATAGATACTCCTCAACTCCTGCCAGCCCATTTAGCATTAGGCTCAACAGAATATAAGAATCAAGTCCAAGTCAACTAGTCAAGGAAGCGTCAGGCCTAAGTGCCATCTGTCCATCCAGGCGCTCTGGCAGCGCATGAGCGTAGGGGTACAGCACTGCAGCTGGTAGCTCATCGTGGCCTCAGCGCATCGCGGCGCTCTAGCGCCGCTTCTGGCTTCTGTGTCGACGATCTCGGCCTCGACACGCCGGTGGCCGGTCGCGCCCCTCAAGTCTCAATCCCGAGGACCGCCCGTCTGCCCGCTGCCCTCCTTGGCTCCAAGCTCCTTCAAGGTCTAGTGTTGGCTTGATCTCCGCGTTACTTTCCTTATACCCCTTGCTGCCTGCCTACTAATTCATTTGCATGGCATCTTTGCATCTTACTGATTCATTTACTTCATATGACAAGGATAAAGTTATTAAACTTACTAAGTTTTATCCTAAAGATTTCTCGAACACAGATTTTATCTAACTTTCTTTGCAACTTAATATGTTTATCACTGATATGCATCAAGATACAAGGTTTCGAGAAGTAAAGAATCTCAGTGAGCTCTCTGTTAAACTTGTTGAGACAAAGAAGCATGATCACTATAAAATTATTTATTTGTTGCTCAAATTGGTATTGATCCTTCCTGTGGCTAATGCAAGTGTAGAGAGGGTATTTTCGGCAATGAATCATGTGAAAAATAAGCTAAGAAATAGCATGGGTGAACAATACTTGAATGATTGCTTAGTTATGTACATTGAGAGTGAATTTTTTCTACAAGTTAGTGATGCTGTCATCAATCGCTTTCAAAGCAAGATGGAATGTTGTATCAAGTTATAATTAAGTAATTTTCTAAAATATTTTTTGATGTTGGTTATAGTGCGAACATGTAATTTGACATATTTGAACTTATGTACTATGTCATTTGAACTTGTGGAACGGACGTGTCTTAAGTTTGCATTCCTATCGTCAAAATCCTAGCTCCGCCACTGTCTCCAACCTCATCCCTCCCCAATCTCCCTCACTACCGGCACTTGAGCTTCGGGCAACGTCGCAGGAACGAAGGGCCATGGCGCCGACCAGGAGGAAGCTGGCGATCTGGGGCATAGACAGACCGAGGCGGTCGTGGAGGGAGACGAAGCAGCGAGAGACGTTGCCTACCCTGGAGCAAAGGAGCAGCGGGTCGGCGGCGACGATTGAGACAATGTCAGGGCGGGAGAGGCCGACGACGGAGAGGAGGGTGAGCACGGTGTCTGGCTTGGAGGCGGACTTGAGTTGGGAGAGCTTCTTGGACGCTTTGAGCACTTGGGCGCAGGTGAGGCCGCAAGTGGCGACGATGTATCGTCGATCGAGAATGGAGTAGGGGAGCCTGTGTGGTTTGGTGTTTATCTTCGCTGAGCTTGCCTCACCTCTCGTGCCGGTCCCTATCGACAATGACGAAGGAGGTTCCAATCGTTAAATGCTCCCCTATTGCTTCTTGAATTAGTTTTCTTCCTCTTCTTCACTGCTGTTTTAATGAAAAGATTGATTTGTTGCTTCTTTGAACCTTGATATGCTGCGGCCCGTTGAAAAAACTATTGCGACTGTCGAAAAACAATGTTGCATACTGTTCTTTGAGATGTTGCAACTCATTTAAAAAAATGTTGCATCTTGTTCACAGTAATGTTGCAAGATTTTTTTAACACATCATTTTTCCAAATGTTTGTGTTTGATTCTGAGATTTTTGATATGTTGCAACAAGCGAAAAAAATGTTGCACATTTCTTTCCCATGTGTTGCATCGGACCGTACGATGGGAAGCCTCCCATCGTACGTCCCAGTCGTAGTTGCGCCCTTATTGAAAACATTGCCTGCATTATAGGTTTAACTAACGCACAGGTCCCAAAGAATGCAGGAGTGAATGAAATTAGGCAAAATCTAAATAGTGCGCACTCTCGTTTTAGTCTTAACACGTGGTTGAATCCATGTGGCGTGCTTCTTCTCCGACGATGGCGATCGACCAACTGGGGTCAAACTTAGGGTTCACTAGGAGTTAGGGAGTGATTCATCGTGCCCCTAGTTGTAGAGGGAGGGGTGGGAGGCAGCAGCCCGACGGTGGTGGCAGTGCGGCGAGGTGACGATAGAGGACTTAGGTTGGGCGGGGCTTCGACAGCGGCGGGCAGGAAGTGGAGGTGGTGTGGCAAGCCACCGCACATGCGGTCGTGCACCACTGTCGGGAACAGCGTCGGAAGCCGCAGGGGAAGAGGGCCAACATGGCGGGGACAGAGGTCGAGAGGCAGGTGGGCCAAAGGTGGAGGAGACAATGTGCTCGGGTGATCACGCGATTAGCATATCGAGCTACCGCTCATGGTGTAGTTGCGTCCATGAAATTACACCCGTTTACGACCTAGTTGTGCTGGGCCTCAAAATTCCCAACCCGACCAGGGTTCGTGTTGAGGACACACCTAGCACATGTACATCTTATTCATCTTAAGTTGTTGCATTCAAGTTGTGTGTACTCTCTGGTACATGTAGCGTCAACCGTCACATAAGATGAACAACTCTACATTAACATGACATCAACATATGTCATCACTTATGTTAGCAAATATATAATATCATCACATGGAAACATCATGATGAGGTCATTGCACATATCAGTCTATTTAACCAAGAAGTATAATGATGTCATCGCACGTATCGAGAAACCGGATGGGATCATCACATGTATCAGCATACTTAGCCAAGAAGTATATGATGTCATTACTTATGTCAGAAAATATGTGATGTCATCGCTTAGATCATCATCTTTCTTGGATATAAAGTAATGAGTTGTAAAGTTGAACTTTACAACTGGAATTGAGTTATAACTCTAATTGCAAACAACCTACCATGTGGATATCCCTAGAACACACACATTGTCCCCTTCCCAAATACTACTTCAACACCAACTGGGCCAATCACCAGAGCTAGAACAAAGCAAATTAATCAATAGGTGAATCTTTTCCTCAATGAGCTACACGTTGATTTTTATAAGAATAGATTACTACCTAATACATCTACTTTACTTGTTATAAGGTTTCATGAAGAAACTTTGGAGGCAAAGGAAAATAGGCTACCACAACTTCAAGAACAAAGGAACCAACACGAAGAACACAAGCCGGTCTGACCTTTTTAGAAAACATCAGTCTAACCGAGAGAAGATAAATCCATATTTAATTATTGTCAAAAGGCATGCTACCAACTAGGTTGCTTGCTACACAAATAATGCATAGCATTCAGACTTAACACTGTAGCAAACGACACACTGTAGTAACCGGTCCACTGTAGCACTGACTTAAAAGGGCTATATAAGGAGGGGTACACCCTCCCATGTAAATTAGATGTTGAAAATTTCAAAAATCAAATTCTTGTTCTAGGGTTTAAGTGAGCCATTTCCACCCCTTAGAATTGGAAAATATATGATATTCTTGTCTCTGTCATTCTTGTGTTTGCCTCCGTGATTGCAAGAACATGTTTACTCCACGTGAGCGAGTAGACAAAAGCATCGAAGCATGTGGTTGGATGAATCGAGTGCCGCAGGTTGTCGTAGTAGAGACGGTGGTTGGCGGTGTCATTCATCAGGTTGCACAGGTCTAGTTATCTCCAATCCTACGTCGTGAAGATAGGGCAACAACCCCGCCCCACATCAGTTGGTATCGGAGCTCAAGGTTGATACAGTAGGATTTTACCCTTAGCTATTATATTTGTTGTTTTCACTCCTATCTAGAAAAGGTCGTACAAAAATATTGTTCTTTGCCGTAGTTTCAATTAAAGATTTTAGTGAGTTTTGCTAGGGTTTTGATCCATTAGAACCTTGCTTACTTGCTGATCTAAAATCTTTATTTGTGTTGCTTTTGTTTGAGCTAATCTGTTCAATTTTAATAATCAGAAAATCATTATTAGTCGAATAGAAAGCTATTGTTGTGTTGCACAAAACTTCACTCAAATTTGAGATTGTGCAACTTGGTAAGCTGAGCTTCACTTATATTCTTTTGAGAACTCAATCTATCCTTTGTGAAAACTTTGGTCCTAATTAAAGGCTAGATTTTGAGTATTGCTAGGGCTTTGCACACTTGATATCATTCTTTAATTTTTGAAACTAAATTATTGGATATCTTGTGACCTCTTGATATATGTGCTGACCTTGGTGCAAAAGAAAAGCAAAGAGAAAATAGTACAGAAAGAAAGAAAGAAAGAAAGAAAGAAAGAAAGAAAGAACATAGAAAAGAAGTAAGAAAGAAAGAAAAGAAAGAAGTGACGTGGTCAATACTTTTATCAAGCATAAATTCCTTTCCAAAGTTTGGTATAGTTTGTTATTCTTGTGTGCAAATCCGTAGCCCGTTTACATCAATTGCAATCAAAATAGTGTCTTTCTATAACTTATGCAACACAATGTATTTTGTTCTTCATTTATACCTATTTTGTTCTTCACTTATACCAGGTGTTATAGCTCATTCCTTTGTTGCATTAAGTTCCATTATCATTACACGTGAGTTGCTATAATCTTCACTTATATCAAAAGATTAGCAGCTAGGCATTAGATTCTAGTTTGGATTATTACTTAACTTTACAATATATAGAATTTCAATTGCATAGGATTATACTAACCCTCCAAGATCCACATATTAGCCACTGTCATTTACAACACTTGGACCTTGATTAACTTAATCCATCACCTTCGTGTTGTCTACTATCACCGAAGTATGTACAGTTTTTCAATCCGTGAAGCAATCATAAGAACTTCGGTAAGTAAGAGGTGAGGTTGAGCGACTCCACATGAATTCCACACATATTCTTTCCTTTTTTGTTCGCAACTAGTGATGGCATGTTATAAGTACATGGAACTTCCCTTCTATGGAAGTAATGATCCAGATGAGTACCCCAAATGGTAGAAACAAATAGAATTAGAACTCAAGCGCCACCAATTTGTTGGCTTTAGGAAGGTGTTATGAGCCATTGTGGAATTCGAAGATTACGCAAATTATTGGTGGATGCAATATCCAAGAAGGTGCTTTGTGAAAACTTGGGAAGAATAGAAGAGGGTTATGAGAAACGAATTTGTATCATATGATTGGTGCAAAGTAAAGTCAAAAGCCATGTTTACTCTTAAGCCGCCAATCCAAGAGAGCAAAGTAAATTTAAAAGCCATGTTTACTCTTAAACCTCCAATCCAAGAGAGCCAAGAGAAGTCTAAAGCTAGGTTTAATTTAAGCCATCAAATCATGAGAAGCGATCGAGCATGGGACTTCCGCTTTGACCGAAGTGTTGAGTAGTGCTACCCTATTGCTACCTGCAACACATGAGGAGGCCATGGTTGATGGTAGGTCTTTAGAGGATAAAATACATCAAAACCCATGCAATGATGAGAACCACATAGCCCAACTGAGTGGGAGTGCTAAAAATAGTATGTGAGTTTGAGTGCATCCGAATTGAGAATGAGAGAGATATACAAAAAGAAATAAGAGAAGTAGATGATGGCAAATGTGAGGTTATTTCTAAAACTAACAACTTAATCTCTACTTATAGTTGTGTTTCTCTTAGTGTGCAGGTTGACTATGAAGTTGAGGAATTGAATAATAAAGAACCTGCACTAGTTGAAAAGAAGGATGAGAAGACAATCACAGGAGAATATTGAACACTTGTTGCCCCATGGTTAGATCATGAAGAAATGCGACCTATAGCACCTACATCATCTGACGAAGTTGAAATAGGTAATAATGGTGCTGAATTGGTTGTTCATCAAGAGAAGGTGAGTAAATGTGAGAATTATTGTGCTCAATTGGAAATTCCATGTTCTAAATCTCATATCCTCAATTTACATAATATGGAGTTGATCACTTATAAAGAAATTCTTAGTAGGATATTAACTGATAATTCATTATGTTATATCATGTTTGATAAACCTATTGAACTAGATAGGATAATTGGGAATGTTTTGGAAATAATATCCTTGAAGTGTTTGCATAGAAACTATACCTACACATACAAATTTAATTTGGTTGGAGATTATGGTGTAGACAACAAGTTTTATGTGTATAGAATATATATTACATATGATAATCTTGTCGAACTAAAACTAGAAGTAATGGGCAAACAATCTTTTATGTCATATTTTATTCAGCTTGATTCAAACCCAAGAAATAGTGCTTATTGTGTAGAACAATTTATATTGCGTACTTATTCATGTTTTGCATCACACACACGTATAAGCAATCATAATAGCACAGTAGAAGCATAGAAGACGCTAAAAAATTTCTCATCAACATTAAAAGGATTTGATATTAGAATGGTGAAATATGATCCTATGAGAGAATTGTGAAATTTAGAAGAAGCTATGGTACTACCCATTAGTAACTTATTTACATGCTTTCAAAAGTCGATGACGACTTTTTCTCATAAGAGGGAGAATGATAACAACACCAGTGCTAATTACACATACACATTATAAATGGCATATGACTCTTGTACTTATGGCTATTGTTCTGCTAATTATGATGTGCAAAACAAAGGGAGTACTAAAACGGATGATAAATATATTTACCATGCATATACGTTGTTCTCTTTGTTTAGTACACCTTCAGGCAATCAAAAGCAAGGACTGCTTTTCTTGAAGAAGGGGAGGATGATGAGGACACACCTAGCACATATACATCTTCTCTATCTTGAGTTGCAGCATTAAAGTTGTGTGCACTCTCTGGTATATATAGCCTTAACCGCCACATGAAGATAAGATGAACATCTCCATATAAACATTACATGAGCGGATGTCATCGCTTATGTTAGCAAATATATAATATCATCATATATCAACATCATGATGAGGTCATCGCACATATCAGCATACTTAGCCAATAAGTATAATAATATCATCGCACGTGTCAGCAAACTAGATGATGTCATCATATGTGTTAGCATACTTAACCAAGAAGCATATGATGTCATTGCTTATGTCAGCAAATATATGATGTCATCGCTTAGGTCATCATCTTTCTTAGACATAAAGTAATGAGTTGTAAAGTTGAACTTTACAACTTTAATTGAGTTATAACTCTAGTTGCAAACAACCTACCATGTGGATATCCCTAGAACACACACATTGTCCCCTTCTCTAAATGCTACTACAACACCAACTAGGCCAATCACCAAAGCTAGAACAAAGCAAATTAATCAAGAGGTGAATCTTTTTCTCAATGAGCTACACATTGATTTTTATAAGAATAGATTGCTACATAATGCCTCTACTTTACTTGTTATAAGGTTTAACAAATAAACTTTGGAGGCAAAGGAAAATAGGCTACTACAACTTCAAGAACCAAGGAACCAGCATGAAGAATAGAAGTCGGTCTGACCTGTTTAGAAAACACCGGTTTGACCAGGAGGAAATCAATCCCAATTTGATTGTTGTCAAAGGTGTGCTATCAACTAGTTTTCTTGCTACACAAAGAATGCATAACAGTTAGTCTGATCGCTGTAGCAACCAACGCCTTGTAGCAACGGGCCTACTGTAGCATGGGCACTGTAGCATCAACTTAAAAGGGCTATATAAGGAGGGGTACACACTCCCATGTAAATTAGAGTTGAATTTTCAGAAATAAATACTTCTTTGTTCTAGGTTTTGAGTGAGCCATCTCCACGCCCTTAGAATTGGGAAATATCTGAGATTCTTGTCTCCGTTATTCTTGCGTTTGCCTCCGTGATTGCAAGAACACGTTTACTCCATGTGAGCTAGTAGACAAAAGGATTGAACCGTGTGGTTGGGTGAATCGAGTGCCGCAGGTTGCCGTAGTAGAGACGGTGGTTAACAGTGTCATTCATCAGGTTGCACGAATCCAATTATCTCCAATTCTACACTGTGAAGATCAGGCAACAACCCCGCCCCGCATCAGTTCGGCAGACCAACAAATTACAAACCGAACTATGACTCGTTCACTCGGTCTGCTAACTGCGTGGAAACTACTGTAAGACTCGCAATCAAACATAGGGAACCTGGCGTGTGGGCCGGTTAAATCGTCACATGCACAATCAATAATAACAGGCAAGAAATTATAGGTTTGATCATGCATGATGCATCGAATTAATGTCGGTGTCCAGCAAAAGGAATACACTGTAGATGATGATCGAGATGCTATATATGCCTGATGAAATAAAATGATGTCTCTACAGAAGTATGTGCGCAGAACATGCGGTCATGTGAAGAGCCACCGTGCAAGTGCAACGCCCCAACAAGAGAGCGGTAGTTGGCGAGGTTTTGTTAATTTCCTGTGTATAAACCATATATGCATGAAGCATGCTAATGGATGGGTTCATGCGCAAATGCTTTTTAAGAGTTATCGCTTAATAATATGGTCATGATTCAGTACGAACAGACGAGTTATCTTTAAATATTTTGTAAAAAAGAATTAAAAAATAAAAAGAACTCAATACACTCGTGTGCAGATACGTAGCTAATCAACTAATAAATATAGGTTCCTTATTAGTAATAGAATATTTTCTTCTTCTTTTTATTTTAGCTATATCCTTGATTGTGATTCGATTCACGAACGTTTTCAACGGTAGCTTAGTGATGACGAGTGATAGAATGATAAAAGTCTCGTCAATAAGCGATAAATGCATCTACGCTATAAGAGATTTACAATGATCTCCTTGTGTTTTTCTTGCAACACTACAAGAGATGTACCACATTCTCCTTGTGCTTTTACGCAGCACTACAAGAGATTTACTACGATCTCCTTATACATTTTACTGCAATCTCCTTGTGCTTTTACTATAATACTACAAGAGATTTACTACGACCTCATTATGCCTCGTACTGTAACCTCCTTGTGCTTTCACTACTACAAAAGGGCTAATACTAGATGCCTCATCACAACCGTCTGTGTTGTAATTATCACAAACAGTGTCTGTGATACGTCACTATCACAGACGGTTCTTAATACAAACCGTATGTGATATGCTAGCACTATAAATATCGGCTCCCGACAGACCCACTGCCCCCTAGCGCCTCCATCCCCTAACCCAATTTCGGTTTGAGCCGCCACCCCTATCGCGCCACCTTAGAGAGGAGAAGGAAAGGAGGAAGCTAGAGAGGAGGAAGGGAGGAGAAGGAGAAGGTGAGGAATCTCACGGATTACTTGGATTTTTTGTCGTGAGCTCCGAAGGTAACGATCTGTAACTCTTTATATTTGCTCTAGGTTAATCAATTTTAGTATGTTTGGTTAATAGAAGGAGTAACGTATTTGCAGTTTATTTATCTAATTTAACACTACTAATTTGTTACGTGTGTAGATGGACTAAAACTGAATGTACAGTGCGAGCCGTGTGAGTGAAGAGTATATTAAAGGCATGTTTGCTTTTAAAAGAGCCGCTGAGAGGATATGTTGAAGAAGGGGATAGAATTTATGTATTGTCCATACATTGATTGCGGTAATCTGAAGATGTTTAACAACCCAGCGCAGATCGAAGCGCACTTGATTCGAAGGGGTTTCAAAAAAGAGTATACATGTTGGACTAGTCACGGTGAAGAGCAGATTATACAGAAGTTAATAATGACGACATCGCCGAGAAATTCAACGATATGCCGGATATAGACTGTGCTTTTGATGAGGATAAGTCGTACGATGACAATCTAGATTAGATGCTACGCGATGCAAAAGGGAACTACAGTGAGAGAGAGTTTTGTAAATTCGAGTGTAGAAGTACATTTTGATGTAACTACTTATCCAAGGGCCGAAGCAACCTGGGAATGATATTGATGTGTACCTAGCACCATTGCTGGAAGATCTTGTGACACTGTGGAATGAAGGGGTACAAGTATGAGATGCGTACAAATGAGAGAACTTCTCTTTACACGCCATGTTATTCTGCACCATCAATGATTTTTCTGCCTTTGGTAGCCTATCAGGGTTCAATACAAAAGGAGCCAAAGCCTGTCCGCACTGCTTAGATGGTATGGAGAGTGTATGGCTGAACAACTCACGCAAAACTGTGTATATGCATCACCGTAAGTTCCTTCCCAGGATTCACCCATACCGCAAGATGAAGAAACAATTCAACATAAATAAGGAGGACGGTTCAGCTCTAAGGGCTTTTAGAGGGAAAGAGGTCTATGATATGGTTAAGGATATTGATGTTGTGCTTGAAAATGGTCATAAATTAAGGACCCCTCAGAAGAACATCTATAAGAAGCAGTCAATTTTTTTAGAACTTGCCTTATTGGGAGCACTTAGAAGTTCGTCACTGCATCGACGTCATGCACGTGGAGAAGAATGTATGTGATAGCTTGATTGGTCTCTTACTGAACATTAGTGGCAAAACAAAAGATGGTGTTAACGCACGACGTGACTTGGCTGATATGAACATAAGGACCGCAGTAGCACTGAAAGAGACCGATAAAGGACGAACATACCTTCCCCCAGCTTGCTACACTCTGTCCAAGGTCGAGAGAAATGAATTGTGCCAGAGCTTGCATGGTGTGAAAGTTCTATCCGGTTACTCTGCCAATATTAAGAAACTTCTTTATATGGAAGAATTGAAATTAATTGGTATAAAGTATCATGATTGTCAAGTGCTGATGACAGAAATGCTTCCTGTTGCAATTAGGAGTGTCTATGTAATACCCTATTTAATTAAATAAACAATTTAAGGATTAGAAGAGGTATTTAAGAGTGAAATTTCAGAATTTAGTGAGTTGAAGAGAGTAGTGGGCCGCCGGCCCATAGCCCAAGTGGGGGAGCCCAACTTAAGAGGGAGGGGAGACCAAACCCTAGGGTTGCTACAGTAACTTCACCCAGGTATTGTAGCACCGCCACACTGTAGCAATCCGCTTCCTGCTGCCATGGCAAGAAGAGAAAGGAAGGAGAGGAAGGAAGAAGAAGGGGAGAAGGAAAAGAGGAAGGAAAGGAAGGAGCCTTGCTGGGTCTCCGCGTTCATCATCTCGTTCTCCAAGGGTAACCCATGATCCTGTTCGATTAGTTGTATAGTTTCGCGATTTGGCAATATCGGTATTTCTGTTTCTTCAGGACAGTTCGTGTTGTATCGTCGTTTTTGTTTTAGTTGCGGGCTGATTCAGCTCTGGACTTCTTCTAGAGAATTGTAGAGGACATCGTTAGCTTTCGATGAAGTATTAGATCGTAAAATTTGGACCTCTGTAGCAGAAGTTATGAATTAATTGGTGGGACTGTTCTCGAATCTGTCGGTAATGTGACAGGTTTCAGTAATCTGTCTTGTTCGATCTGTTAAAGGGCGAATCTGAGGAGCTCAATATAACAAAAGTTGTAGATATTTGTCGTAGCTTTCAGGGAAGCTCAAGAACGCAAAGTTGGGACAAACGAGCTAAAAGTTATGATAGTTTTAGTGTACTATCCAGAGAACCTGACGTGAAAACGATGTTCTGTTAATTGGCTTGATAGGGGTAGTAGTTAGGCTCACCAACTAGGTTTAGTTGGGTAATTTGATAACCTTTCAATGAAGTCCAAGATCACCTCATTTGTACTAATGTACTAAAATATACGAATTTTTGAACATGACTGTTCCCAGAGGGGTCATTTCAGCATTCTAGAATTTGAAGTCGGGGTCGCGTTTCAAGTTATTGCTAGTTCGTGCTTACTTTTATAGTTTGTTTGGTCCTTCACTGTTGTCTTAGTATGTATTTAAATGAATTTAGGTGGCGGATTGGTCCCGAAGGCAGCACCCTCTTCACATGCTCTGTTCTCACGCGGTTAAGGCAAGTACTCTGGTTGATATAATAATTATGAATGGTTGATAGAGAGTGCTAGTATTTTGATACGTATTAGCTATGCATGGTTGATAGTGTGATATGTATGATTAAGGATGGTGAATGCTGGAGATACGATTAATTGTTATTCATGAGTGATTGTTCATGTTTGCTATTATTATGAATATATGTGTTATTCATGGATGCTAGAATGCTATGAATGTCAAACGATGATGAATGCTGGAAGTATGAATAAGTTTATTCATGTATGACGTTGTTGTGAATACAAATTTATGATGGTTTAAAGTTTTGTTCATGTGCATCATACTATCATATTGGAGGTTTGATCACGTGGTGACTATGCATATTCGAGGTCCCTGTCATGTAGATGACGGGCTTGAGGTCCCCACATTCGTGGAATGTGGGCATTGAAAAGAGGTCCCCATCATGAAAACGATGAGTTTATGGTCCCCACACTTGTGGAGTGTAGGCTTGAGGTCCCCTTTACTTGCGGAGTATTGGGCAATTGGTCCCTACGCTTGCGAGCACAGGCATGGGTATGCAGCGACGGTTACATACTTTGCATTACCGGTAAAATGCAAAAGTGAAAGAGAAAGAGAAAGTGCACTTGAGCATCTTGCATAGCATGAGCATATGACATGTTTATAATAGAGACTGTAGATGGATGTTGATGATTACAGTTTTTTATGTTATTATTGCCATTTATTGTACTTGCTGAGTCTTTAGACTCACTCTTGCTGTTGTTGTGTTTTTAGGTACCCCTTTACAAGAACGGCATGCATGGGAGGGAGTAAGACTTAGAGTGGTTGCACAATTGCACGAACTACTCACATTTGAATTGATAGAATGATAATTTAGTAGATCAGAAACTTGCTTAAAGAATTCTTTATGATTACTCCTCTCGCTTGGAATAATTTGTAATAGAGTTGATTAGAGGATCATGGATGTCCTTTTGTTTATGCTTGTAGTTATTTAGCATGCTATGGATGATATAATGATGATTAGTATAGTTTTGTTGGTCTCTTGTTGATCTTTGGATATTGGATTATTTAACTATGTTATATTTAAAGGTTGGGACCTCGGTTTAGTAACTAAACAAAGGAGGTTCTCTGGATTTTAAAGAATTGTATCAATGTTAAAATGGTTATATTGTTAGTTTAGTAGCATTCCAGGTCTTTGTCAGGCTGGGGTGTTACAGTTGGTATCATAGCGGGCTTTAAGTCCGTGGTGAATAGATTAATTAAAAATTGCTAATGGCTAATCAACTTAAAATTTGACACACTGGTGCACAGTAGGATGGGAATGGGCAAAGCATTGTATTTACGTTTCCGCTATATCATATTGATGATTGCTGATATTAATTGAGTATGATTGCTCATTAATTGATTATATAATTATTTTGTGTGGGGATAACCCATGTTGAGAAGTTGAGGTCGTGGTTGTAACCCTGGGTTTTACCAGGTTACACTACCGTTCGCGATATGAGAATAGGGAAGTGGTTACCTCGGATATCTTAGTACAGGTGTTGATAGGAAGTATCTTTAGAAGAGTTGTTCTCTTCTTTGAATTTGAATTTGGTCAACTCTTATCCAGTTGAGATTGATGAGTTTCTCTTGGGTTATTAGTTCATTGCGGTTGATGGGTTACTTTGAAAAAGGTTGGTGTGTTTCCTTTGCCTTAATTTTTCCCGTAAAGCAATCATTGTTTTCCCAACCGATGAGTTATTCTTGCAGCTAATGAACTTGGTTGATTGTCAAGTTTGACTTTATATTGGAGTTTTGTCTTTCTCATTGGAAAACTTGACCCACTTATTTGTGTGATGTTTTTGGGTAATGAAAGCTTTCTTTTGCAAGTCCTTTAGTACGTGGGGGTTTTGACTCAATGTATCTCTCTTGGGTATTTTGAGTGTTGAAGATTAATGGATTTTCTTTATGAAAGAAGATGTTAAACCTTTTAGTGTTGTGTTGCCTTGGTTAAGTGAGAGGTTATAACCAAAGCAATTAATGGATATGATATGGGTCATCATGTTAGATCTGCAGTGTATGCATGATCGATCCTAACAAAGATCCTTGAAAGGAAAGTGATTAATTTGAAAGTGTCTTGTAGTAGTTCTCGAGGAGCTGTGATTAAGAGTATGGTTATACCTAGTTGTAATCAATAGAGTTAATAAGAGGTGTAGAACGTTGATGAAATTGAGTCGATGACTAAGAGTGATACATTTGGTAAGCTTCTTTGGTAAATTGGATTAACGAGTCTCAATGGTTTAATCTAACCTTTTGGGATGGTTAAGTTCAAAAGGAGTTAGATTATTGTCTTAGTGGGTACTAATCTTGAAGTAACCTTTTTGGGGATACCTAGTGATTATAAGTAATTGCTAGGTGCAAATAATATCTATTAATGTCTCGTGATGAGCATCACTAAGAGACAAATTGATGGGATTTAACGGATGAACAATATTTACATGATGGTAGAACTATCAGATAAAAGTATGTCTTGATGAAAGGGTATTGGAATAACCTTTTAATTCGTGCAGTAGTTTTCCTCTAAAATAAAGTGGTTGTTGTAGTGAGAATATAATATTTTGGCATACATTCAATTGAGGATGAGATGATAAAGGAGTCTGTAACATCTTGGTAAGCCTTTGGGGGCTTACTAAAAGGAAGAGTTGACGATAACGAGTCTTGTTAAGGGTAGATCATTCTTAACGTTAGTAAGTTTGTCCTCAAGAGATTCTGACTCGTCGTAGTAGTGATGATTCTTCTAGAGAGGAAGTAAGTTAATTGTCTTTCGTAATATCAGTCAAATGAAATGTTCGGAGTTTTGTATTCGTGGACTTTTGGGAGTTCATGATTTAGGTAGTAGAGAGAATTAATTGAGCAATGTGACGTATGGAAAGGTTCTGATTGGTTCCTAGGTGGTTAATGTGATTTGGTTAAGGGCATTTCTGGTTTGTGTTGGCAAGTAGTGTTGTAATCAAAGAAAAAAAATGTGTACCATAATTACTGGAGATTGGAGTTAAGTATGGTAATTTGCAACATTCCTGTTCTTACCGTTAAGAGTTTCTTAGGTTTCCCATAGCAGTGTTTTATTTTGATTCTTGGGGTTGAAAGTCCCTTCTTGTGGGACATGTGCCCTCGTTAGCAGACTTGTAATTTTGTTTTTAGAGATCATTTCCTTTTGACTGTTTCTCTTGGTCTCGTGCTCACTCCGAGGGGCAACGTTTTCTTGTGTGTTGAAACTTGTTTTAGTTTGTCTCTTCCTTCTTGAGAAAGGAATTAACCAACTTGTGTTGTCGAGTCTTCTAATGTGTAATTTGGCAACTGGTTGGTGGAGGACCAATATATGATAGAGGTGAGATCTTGGGAACCAGGCTATGTGAAGAGCAGTAGACAGTGGTTTGATTTTAACCTTTAACACATGGAGAGGATTCGATGGAATGCTTTGGCGATGAAATAAAATTTGATTAGTGTTACAACTAGTGGAACCTATGGCGAGTTCTGATCCAATAACCTTTGTCCATGTTGGAATGTTAGAGTTAACGAAAGTATAGACTCTTGATAAATTTATTAGAGTATCGCGATTGGGTGAATTTTAATCATCAGATTTGAGAGTTTCGTATCCGTTACCCTGAATTATGTTTATAGTAGCCTTGGGGATTGAATTTGGGTTTGGTGATCTATACTAGACCCTTAGTTGCTCAATGACTATGTGTAGAAGAGTTTTGATGGTGAAGTTTAATGAGAATAGCGGTGTGGAGAAACCTACGTGTTGTGCTAATTAATGGGATAGCAGGAATAGTTGAGTATTGTCAAGTATGACTCGGCCTCAGTGACTAACCCTATAGGAGTTAGATTATCTCTAAGGATAGCTTGGTCAAGAATTTATATATTGATTTATTGACGCTAGTGATTGAGTATGTTTGAATCTTAGTCAATTAGTGAGGGTATTGCGAATGGGTGTATTGTAGTCGTGTAGCTGAATTTGATTAGTGTGGTTTAGTGAAGGTTCAAGATTGGTGAAATGAAATGCCTTGGACGGTTACTTGATTAGTGAGGAACGTTGATATTAATGACTGAGGTTATTGTTGAGCTGTGTGAAATTTCAGTAAACGAATTTGAGGATTTCCTATCAATCATACCAGAAATTCATTGTAGGAGACATGGAGGTTGAATGTGGGCTTTGTATTTTTATGCTAGAACCTTGGAGGCCCAATATTATGTGTAGAAGTAGAAGAACAAAAGTGGATTCTGAATAGTGTGTGATAGAATACTTTGGGTTTAGTAAATGAGTATGTGTCTTTGAGAATTTCAAGTTGATTATCCTTAATAGAATGAGGTGATGTGATTGTGGGTGAAAAATCTTTATTGAGGTGTTGGGAACCATTTGTCAAAATAATTCTTTTGGTATAGGAGTGGACTAGAGAATCCTTTTGTGGATTAGTAGAGTCTTTCTAAATAAGTGTGGTCGTTCTTTTGGTTTGAGGATCGTTTTGGGGTTATCGGTTAAGAGGAAGGAGTTAGTGTGATGATTTGAAACCCATGATTGGGAGGAGGTTTATTTCATAAAAGAACATCCGAGGAAAAAGTTTTTTCGAGTAGAAGTATTATCTTGATTCTTGTTTGACTGAGTGTTTATGACGGAGATCATGTACAATTTGAGTTGACTTTATGTGGGCATGGTGATTCTTTCGGTTTAAGAAAAATATAATAAAGGAAATGATTGATTTGGATATTCAGTGATTTCTCTTTTGGTGACATGGTGGTTATTTGCAACCGCTTAACTGGAGAGTGGAAAGGTTTTCGTGATGAATCTTCGATTCTGGATTTGACTCTTTTGGCAGAGTTGGTAATGTGTGGTTGCGATGGGAATTCCTTTCTTTTTGTTGTGTTCCATTTATAAAGAGTTTGTTTAAAAGAAGTTCGTTTGTGTCCCTGGTCAAAGGAGATGCTCCTTGTTAAGATGAAGAGGTGGATTGAGAGTTGGAACCAGAGTTTTATGTGTTACGTGTAGAATGTTTGGTTTGGTACCAAAGGGATGGTTGGCCCAAGGTACATTGGTTTGATTTCAGAAGCTAGCATTTCGCTAGGACCGTCTCGAGTCCATACGCGGGCGGGGTACACAACGTTTTGTATAACCCGGTGTCGAGAGAGTATTCGAGAGTCTATAGTGTGAGTTTTCGTTAGGAACGATGAACCATGAGTAAAACCATACGTTCGAGTCCCGTTCGTTGAGTGCACCTGATAAGGTCGAGACGAGCATTGAGGTGTAAGATGTTGGAATCCATCAAAGTGATGTGGTCCCATAAGTACGAGAGGGAAGTGACTTGGGAGTTCGAGTCACGCATGCGCGAGCTATATTTAGAATTTTTCACATCGGGTATGTGCTACATGCGATTAATTTCTGTTGTGGTTGTTCTTTTCGAGTAGAGCGGTGAGTAGAATTCGGGGTCGAATTCTATTTAAGGGGGGTAGAATGTAATAACTCATTTAATTAAATAAATAATTTAAGGATTAGAAGAGGTATTTAAGAGTGAAATTTCAGAATTTAGTGAGTTGAGTAGAGTAGTGGGCCGCCGGCCCATAGCCCAAGTGGGGGAGCCCAACTTAAGAGGGAGGGGAGACCAAACACTAGGGTTGCTATAGTAACTTCGCACAGGTACTGTAGCACCACCGCACTGTAGCAATCCGGGTACTGTAGCAATCCGCTTCTTGCTGCCATGGCAAGAGGAGAAAGGAAGGAGAGGAAGGAAGAAGAAGCGGGAGAAGGAAAGGAAGGAGTCTCACTGGGTCTCCGCATTCGTCATCTCGTTCTCCAAGGGTAACCCATGATCTTGTTCGATTAGTTGTATAGTTTCGCGATTTGACAATATCGGTATTTCTGTTTCTTCAGGACAGTTCGTGTTAGATCGTCGTTTTGTTTTAGTTGCGGGCTGATTCAGCTCTGGACTTCTCCTAAAGAATTGTAGAGGACGTCGTTAGCTTTCGATGAAGTATTAGATCATAAAATTTGGACCTCTGTAGCAGAAGTTATGAATTAATTGGTGGGACTGTTCTGTGAATCTGTCGGTAATGTGACAGGTTTCAGTAATCTGTCTTGTTCGATCTGTTAAAGGGCGAATCCGAGGATCTCAATATAACGAAAGTTGTAGATATTTGTCTTATCTTTCAGGGAAGATCAATAACGGAAAGTTTGGACAAACGAGCTAAAAGTTATGATAGTTTTAGTGTACTATCCAGAGAACCTGATGTGAAAATGATGTTCTGTTAATTGGCTTGATAGGGGTAGTAGTTAGCCGAATCAGGAAGGCTCACCAACTAGATTTAGTTGGGTAATTTGATAACCTTTCAATGAAGTCCAAGATCACCTCATTTGGACTACTGTACTAAAATATACGAATTTTTGAACATGATTGTTCCCAGAGGGGTCATTTCAGCATTCTGGAATTTGAAGTCGGGGTCGCGTTTCGAGTTATTGCTAGTTCGTGCTTACTTTTATAGTTTGTTTGGTTCTTCACTGTTGTCTTAGTATGTTTTTAAATGAATTTAGGTGGGGGATTGGTCCCGGAGGCAGCACCCTCTTCACATGCTCTGTTCTCACGCGGTTAAGGCAAGTACTCTGGTTGATATAATAATTATGAATGGTTGATAGAGAGTGCTAGTATTTTGATACGTATTAGCTATGCATGGTTGATAGTGTGATATGTATGATTAAGGATGGTGAATGCTAGAGATACGATTAATTGTTATTCATGAGTGATTGTTCATGTTTGCTATTATTATGAATATATGTGTTATTCATGGATGCTAGAATGCTATGAATGTCAAACGATGATGAATGCTGGAAGTATGAATAAGTTTATTCATGTATGACATTGTTGTGAATACAAATTTATGATGGTTTAAAGTTTTGTTCATGTGCATCATACTATCATATTGGAGGCTTGATCACGTGGTGACTATGCATATTCGAGGTCCCTGTCATGTAGATGACGGGCTTGAGGTCCCCACATTCGTGGAATGTGGGCATTGAAAAGAGGTCCCCATCATGAAAACGATGGGCTTATGGTCCCCACACTTGTGGAGTGTAGGCTTGAGGTCCCCTTTACTTGCGGAGTATTGGGCAATTGGTCCCTGCGCTTGCGAGCACAGGCATGGATATGCAGCGACGGTTGCATACTTTGCATTACCGGTAAAATGCAAAAGTGAAAGAGAAAGAGAAAGTGCACTTGAGCATCTTGCATAGCATGAGCATATGACATGTTTATAATAGAGACTGTAGATGGATGTTGATGATTACAGTTGTTTTTATTATTGCCATTTATTGTACTTGCTGAGTCTTTAGACTCACTCTTGTTGTTGTTGTGTTTTTAGGTACCCCTTTACAAGAACGGCATGCATGGGAGGGAGTAAGACTTAGAGTGGTTGCACAATTGCACGAACTACTCACATTTGAATTGATAGAATGATAATTTAGTAGATCAGAAACTTGCTTAAAGAATTCTTTATGATTACTCCCTCTGCTTGGAATAATTTGTAATATAGTTGATTAGAGGATCATGGATGTCCTTTTGTTTATGCTTGTAGTTATTTAGCATGCTATGGATGATATAATGATGATTAGTATAGTTTTGGTGGTCTCTTGTTGATGCTGGATATTGGATTATTTAACTATGTTACATTTAAAGGTTGGGACCTCCGGTTTAGTAACTAAACAAAGGAGGTTCTGTCGGATTTGAAAGAATTGTATCAATGTTAAAATGGTTATATTGTTAGTTTAGTAGCATTCCAGGTCTTTATCAGGCTGGGGTGTTACAGTCTAGCCGAACAAGGTCCGAGTGGCAATGTTAAGGTTGTGTTATTTCTTTAACTCAATTGCTCGAGAAGGTCATCGATCCCGAAGGACTAGATGCTCTACAGGCCGAGGTGGTGACGACTCTATGTCTTCTTGAGATGTATTTCCCTTCGTTTTTTTTCGATACCAGGGTCCATCTCATTGTTCACCTTATGAAAGAGATAAAGATAAGTAGCCCTATGTTCCTATGTCATATGTACCTGTTCGAGAGGTACATGGGAATTCTTAAGTCCTACGTACGAAATCGATCTCGACCATAGGACAACATCATCGAAGGTTATGCAACCGAAGAGGTCATTGAGTTCTGCGTCGACTACATGGCTCAGGTGGAACCGATAGGTGTGCCTCTATCTTGTCATGAGGGGAGACTGGAGTTATCGGGACCATCGGAAGGAAATCAATCACTACCGGTCTGGATACGTACGCTCAAGCCCATTTCACACCCTTGCAACACATAACCCAAGTGTCCCCGTACATCGACAAGCACAAAGACATGGTACGCCAACAGAATCCAGACCGGTCTGAGGTTTGGATCACAAGAGAGCACAATCGTCGGTTCAATGAATGGTTAAAGGTGTGATTCATTGGGGCTCATCAAGTGATGATACGCTACTATGGTTGGCAAAAGGGCCAAAATTTACAATTGTGACATGGCAAAGATACAACATAAATGGGTACACATTTTATACGACAGCTCAGGATAGGAAGAGCACAATCCAGAACAGCAGTGTCTGCATAGATGTGTTTCACGAGCAGTTCAATACCGCCAGGCCACGTGGGTTGAACTCCTACTATGGGTTCATAGAGGAGATTTGAGAGCTCGACTACGTACTTTTCAAGATCCCTCTATTTCAATGTCATTGGGTTAAACTTCAGCAAGGTGTGAAGGTCGACAAGTACGGCGTCACTACTGCGGACCTCAAACATGTTGGATACAAGGACGAACCATTCGTACTCACTAAGCAAGTTGTTCAAGTTTTTTATGTAACGGACTCGGCAAATAAGAACCGCCACGTAGTTCTTCTTAGAAAAAAGAAGGATTGTCGGAGTTGAGAATGTCGTAGGTAAGGAAGAGTACAATCAATTTGATAAGTTGCCTCCTTTCGGAGATGGCATCAGGCTCGAGCAAGAACCCAGTGAGGAAGCTAGCTATATGCTCGTCGATCATCATGAAGGGCTATATTTTAAATAAGAATTTATTGTAACTTATTCCATAACATGAGACATGTTAATGTGGAATTGTCATGTGTTAATGTGTTATATATGGACTTGTCATCTTTGATTTTGCTGTCAATGTGGATTTCATTGTAATGTGGGATGGTAATATATGTACATGCCAAATTATGAATATCTTTGAATGTGCTCTTGTATGACCTAATGTCTCCCTACTCTTGTATGCCTAATACATGTTGCACATATCTCTAAATGAAGTATTATATAGTTTCATATCACATATGGTTCTATAATAGAATCGTCTGTGATATTGTCCATATCATATACAAAGACTAAACATACACTTCAAAATTTAACTTCTAAAAGAAATCAAAAACAAAAGCTTATGATCATCCTCTGGAACTAATTTATTCAAATACTATATTAATTATCATAAATTAATATAATTTTTACCAAATTTGTGGGACTAGATTCAGTCCTCAGAAAATTCAAACTCAATACAATGACCTATTCTAGGTTTGAATTAGAACTATACGAAATATATCATGAATAGTAAGGTTTAATAGTTTTTATGAATACTAGACCTTCCCAAGAACCCCTCTGATTAATTTCATATTTTTATGATTTTATTTGCTATCTTTAAGACCCTGTTCAAAGTTGGAGTTTAGATTTGAACCTAAGTCAACACTATTTAGACTTGGATTAACTTGAGCCAATGAGGACCCTTCAATCGGGATCGAATGGTCCGAATGAACTACGCGTTTGGACAGTCCAAACGTCCAATGAGGACCCTTCGATCGGGATTGAATGGTCCAAATCAACCGCGCGTTCGGACAATCCAAACGTCCTCGTCCAATGAGGACCCTTCCATCGGGATCAAATGGTCCAAATCAACCGCGTGTTCGGACAGTCCGAACGTCCTCACGCGTTAGGACTTGGACAATGTCACAGATGGTTCTATAATAGAACCGTCTGTGATATGGACAATATCACAGACAGTCCTATTTATAGAACCGTCTGTGATTACTTATCACAGACGGTTCCATAATAGAATCATCTGTGATATGCCTTTATTAAGCACGAGAACCGCTAGGTTTTCCACCCTTACTAGTCACTCGCCCATACTCTTGCCCGTTCACGTCCCCACCCGAGCGCCCCCGCCCTTGACGCTGCCGCCCAAGGTACCGCTATGGTTTTCCTCCTTACTCGACACTTCTTCCCAACGCCTTACTCCTCACTCGCCCATTCACCAAGCCTCCCCGCGCCCGACAGCGCACGGCACCTCCACGCCACCAGCCGCCCGAAGCCTCCTCACGACACCCGCCCCCCGACTGTCGACAATGCCCGGCGCCGCCTCGCCGATGCCTCCTCCTTCCCCTTCTCCCCATCGTCAATTTGTGAGTATCATTGTTTATCTTTTATGCATCCCTTGTGTATTTTTGTGTTGTATTGGTTCATATCTGGAATTGGTACTGGAAGATATTGCAAATTGGTGCTAATGGGTTCGGTTCAATGCTCTGTGATGATTGTCAAATCTGAATCAAATTGGTAAGACCCTTCTGAGTTTGGAAAAAGGAACCAAGATCATCATTAACTTTTATTCCAACACACCCTCCCTTAACTATACTTTCCACCCAGGAGCATCACTTAGCAGAAAAGCCTTTCATCCTTAAAGTTTGAATTAAAAATGACCATTTAACTTTGTCATAAGCTTTCTCAAAATCTATCTTGAAAACTATTCCATCCAAATTCTTTTTATGCAATTCGTGAAGGGTTTCGTGGAGGATAACAACTCCATCATGAATAAATCTCCCCTGCATAAACGTCGACTGGGAAGGTCTAACAATCTTTTGTGCTACACCCATAAGTCTATTAGTAATAACTTTAGTAAAATTTTTAAAACTAACATTTAAAATACAAATAAGTCTGTACTGTTGTATTTATTTAGCATCCGCTTTTTTGGGAAGTAATGTAATGATCCCAAAATTCAAGCTAAAGAGAGGAAGTGAGCATTTATGAAAATCCTGGAACATAGCTAACAAATCATATTTAATGATATCCCAAAACACCTGATAGAACTCGGTAGGGAAACCATCTAGCATAGGTGCTTTGTTATGATCCATTTGAAAAATTGCTTCCTTCACCTCTTTTTCAGTGAAAGATTCTGTAAGGAAATTATTTTCCACCTCTGAAACTTGAGGTATATCATTCACTATAGTATCAACCATAGATAGATGATTATTTTCGGAAGGTCCAAACAAATCTTTATAATAATTGGTGATATACGTTTTTAATTGTACATCATCCCGAATTATTCCTTCCTCTTGTTCGAGCTAAAAAATTCTTTGACGTCTATGTTTCCCATTCGCAATCAAATGATAATAGCGTGTATTTCTATCCCCTTCCAAAAGAAATTTTGCTTTGGACCTCTAATACCACTTAATTTCTTCTTCTCTCAGAAGATGAGCCAATCTCTCATTAGCAATCCTTTTAAGATTAAGATCATGATCAGACAACCTCACAATCTCAGCTTTTTTTTATCAAGCTCATCAATTAATAAATTAAGCTCTATTTTTTCCTTTTATACGTCCCATCGATATTTTTAGCCCAACCACGAAGAAAACTCAAAATTATCATAATATTTTTCATCCGATCTAATGACTTCCTCTAAAAGAAGTCGCTCACGATGATATTAAAATCACCCCCAATTAAAAATAGGAAGTGATTCTTTCCTATAGGCATGAACAAGTTCAGTAAGGAACTTTTTCTTGAATTGAATTTGAACTACACCGTAAACAGCCACAAGAACCCATTGGAAATCATCCTATCTATTTTTTAAATGAAACTTTACATAAAAATCACCAGCATTAATAGAGCCAATATCGAAAACCCAAGGATCCACCCCTAAAAGGAAACCCCCCGACCGACCTTGTGGGGGAGAAAAATGCCACAAAAAAATCCCACCCACCACAAAGAGGAAAAAATCTACTTTACAACACTGAACTTTTCAGAAAGTCCAAAAATCAACCCTAAACTATAAAACCAGACACGAGGCAACCTCCAACTCTCAAAATCGTTCACTTTACCCCCTTTCGCCCTAAACCACTCTGGTTTCACTGACGTGGTATCCACATTAGCACCCACGTCATCGTACTTTGCCACCTCAGCAGACAAATCACCTCCTCCCTCCTCCCTGGCCGCCGCCTCCTCTTCATTTTCTCCTCCCCGCACGCACACCCTCCCTCGTCACCGCCGCCTCGACCCCTCCCTCGTAGCCTCACCTCCCTCCTCATCACCACCTCCCCCCACCCACGCCCCCCCCCGCCGCCACCTCATCCCCTCCCTCGTCAGCGGCCAGCGCCACCTCCCCCCACCCTCGCGTCGCGGCCTCCACCACACACGTCCTCCCTCACCGCCTCCCTCCTCCCTGACTACTGCCACCGCCTCCTCCCTGGCCGCCGCCTCCTCGTCCCTCCTTCCTTGTCGCCACCGCTGCCTCCCCTCCCTCGCAGCCTCCCCTCCCTCGCGCGCCACTGCCTCCTCGTCCCCTCCCTCACCGTCGTTGTGGGCGCGCACACACGCGCCGCACCGATGAGTGTGTCGAGGAAGACCGATCGTCGAGGAAGACCTCGCGGCCCACCATGACGACGCGTGCGTGAGCGAACACGGCGCCACTGCAATGCAGCAGAGGGAGAGGCAGAAGCTGGTTGTGGGCGCATCGGAGGCCGAGGAAGGCCTGGGAGCTCAGGAGCGATTCGAAGCGGCGGCAGACGATGGGGAGCGGCAGGAGGAAGAGCCGCACCTCACCTTCTTCCCCGATCTCAGCCAAACCTACCGCCACGACCTCTTCTTCTCACTCGGTAAGCCTCCGGTCAATTCCCTCGCAATGGAGCATCCCCGGACTACCCTCTCCTCTCCCCCACAACTCTCTCCGGCTCTCCCTCACCGTGGCGCCGCCCCCACGGCGCTCCTGTCGCGCCACCGTCGGCCCTCGCCGCTAGACCCGCTCGACACCCCTCCATCGCCAGTGACCATCCAGATGGTCTCCCCTTGCTCTCCTGGTGCTCAGGCGCGCACTACTTACCTCCCCCTCCCACTCTGGCGCCGCCGCACCGCATCGCCTCCATGGTTGGCCATCGCGAGCCACCCCAGCCTGCCACTGGCCACCGCTTGTTGTGCCTCCACCGCCCACGAGCTCACCTCGGCCACCCCCAGTCCATTTCGCTCGTGCTCGTCCGCCGGCGTCGACCCTCCCACTGGCATCGCCCTCGCCGCCCAAGCTCTGCCGCCACCCTTGTTTATCTCTGTATGTATGCTTGAGTGTATGACAGTGGGCCCACGAGCAAAACCATTGACACGTCAACGCCAAATCACCCAAAACCACCCCTGTTTGGGTTGAGGGGGGGGGTAAAATGAACGGTTTTGATAGTTGGAGGTGTAGGATGTCCGGTTTTGTAGTTTAGGTTGATTTCCGGACTTTTCGAAAAGTTCAGGGTTGTAAAGTAGACTTTTTCCCCACAAAGATGGTTAAGACTAGCCACAGAAAAATCTTTTTTACCAGTTTCTAGGATGGCCACAAAATCTAAATGTTGTTCCTTAACCAAATCACAACTATAACAATGCTTAGCCAAGTCTCTCAGACCTCTCCTATTCCAAAAAAATACATTTCATTTTAACTTTAATTTAAGTGGCTTATTATGGAACCTTTTCTTTTTCGACCTCTTTTTATATATCACTAATGTGAAATTAGATTGATCATCCTCCAAATTACCATCTAAATCATCGCAAAAGTGACTGAAGGCAGATAAATCATTGCAATCTAGATTTTCATCCTCAATATCTTCTACTTCTACAATTTATTTATTTTTTAATCTTCCTAGTTCAATAGTCTTAAGATTGTTAATTGAACTACCAATCTCAGAACTATCAACTCCTAATGAAATGCCAATGCTAGTAATTTTTTCAACAATTTGCTCATCGAAAAAAGACACAAATGAAATATTATTACCAGACTTACTTGGATTGCTTGAATCAATTTCGAGGTTTTGCACTTTCGCACGCCGTATAGCCTTTTGGATCAAGTCACCATCACCAGACTGCTGCTTCTTAATGCGCTCACTTTGCTAAGGCTCCACCGTATCCTCCTTGTGAATCAATGATGACCGAATAACCCCAGCATAAGTGGGACAACTAAAGCCCACCTTGCTGTGCTTGCCACACCCGGAATCCAGTGTAGAGAAGCATTCATGCTGGCCGGCTGTAATGGCCTTGTCACACCCAGAATCCTGTGTAGAATAGTATTCATACTGGCCAACGCTGGGATGTGCAATGGCCTTGCCAGACCTTGCTTCCTCAGCCCTTCCTTGGTTAGCTGATGAATCAAGAAAGTTAGCAGAGGCCGGGACACTGTCCAGAGGGGCGTCGCCCACCTCTGTCGCCACCAAGACCTGCTCCTGTGGCGACGCAGCACCTAGGACCTCCTGAACTTCCAACAAATCCAAAGCAGCACAATCAATCGACTCCACCTCAGCAGCCTTTGAATCAGCTAACTAATTTGCAGAAAAACCAGGCAAGGTTGTGTCTGGACAATGTTCCTTGGTGCTCACCATGAACACACCATCCCCTCGTGAAACAGTCGCTATCACTTTTTATCTACCCTTGGTGTAACCTAGACTGTATCCGAGGCCAAAAGCCCTAAGGTATTCCCCTTAGTAATTGAGATGGACTGTCCCTCGCGGTTCTCAGGAGCACTAGATTTCAGAACTGAATTATTCTTGAATCTTTTAGAATCTCTATCCTCCATCTCAGCATCTTTGTCTCTTTTCGGATTGTCCTCCCCTTCATGACCCTCTTGCTGATAGATGTTTTCTTCTACATCATCTACCTCCGCAACATCCACTTTGACGCTCAGAACCTGAACCCAAACCTTCTGAAGCTGGTACTTAGGTGTTGGCTTCAAATTCCATTCCTTGAATTGCATCACCACCTTATGCTCTTTCACATGCACGTCCCCAATGGCCGTCATACGAAACATATCAAGTCTGGTTTGAAAATGAACTAAAAATGCCTTATCCCCCTGAACCTCCACCTGAGGCTGCCAATTCGTTGGAATTAGTCTTCTTAGCTCTGCAATCATAAGATCTTCTGACAGTTGATCACCAATGATCCTAACAAGCTCTGTCTTATTATTCTCTTTCTTCAGTTTCTTCGACTCAGATGTTGGGATGTGGTAAAACCCCAACCCATCAGCACCGAACCCGCACAAGTTAGCGACAGGTCTCGGCCTCAGCGACAATGGACACTTGTTTGCTAAATGATCATCGCCCTCACAAATGTCACATGATAAGATTACTTTGCAACTGGCTATCCCATGTCCCTTCTCTTTACACTGAAAGCAAATAATATTGGAAATAGTATTTGCGGATCCGGTGTAACCAGGATGAAAACCCCCTCCAAACCTGCCACGCCCTCAACCTCTGATGCCGCCTCCAACCCTCCCTCGACCATTGCTAGGCACCTGAGCCTGAAACTGATTAAAGTTAGTACTGCCCACACCAATAGCTGGGAGACTTTCTTGCCCGCTGAAAACGCCGCCCGGCCCTGCAGCCTATCCGCCGGCACCACCACTGATTGAAAACTGCCCAGTACCTCCATTGCCAGGGAACCGTCCACCTCCGAAGAAAGCCTGCCCACCAGCTTGGCCAACGCCACCGATGTCTGGGTTCTTCCCACTGCCGAAAGCTGTAGCTCCACCTGGCACAGAAGCCTGGCTACCATTGCCATCCCTACCAGTGAAGAAACCCCTGCCTCCCGGCCTCTGTTGTCCCCCAACGAGGCTAACCCCAACAGCCGGATCTCCCACGCCTGCAGAGTTTGGGAACCGACCACCGTTGAAACCAACCGACGGCACAGTCGCACCAAAACCTTTACTTAGTTGATTGCTGCCGGCATGTCCCCGACCAAAAGCCATGTCGCTGCAATCCCCAAGCGCCTCTACAAAAGTGCGTCGGTCATCACAGGAGTTGACGAGACGCACGCTAGCTCTTTCCAACAAACCGACTCAGCCAGGGTAACAGTAGCGGATCCAGGATTTCCAGGATGGGTGTTCGGAAGTATTTGAAATCAGCTTCTTACGGTGTAATATGACATAACGGCATTCTTCTAGCATTTAGCACATAAGGTATTGATTCATATTATCACGAAATATGGATAATGAGTTGAACTTGGGCATTGACAAGCAGTAATTGATGTCACAATTCCATGAAAATGCTGTGAGCCTATGAGCAGTTGTAGTGCCAGTGGTTCCAAAGATCGGTAATCAGGAAGAATTGAGTTGCAAAAGTTCAAAGTCGTGCACCACATTAGTTTTAGGAGGCTTGTCCTTAGACCTTATTATCTTGTCTATACAAGAAAAAAGCGAAACACATGATACTGAAGAATGGCAGTATGGCACAAATCTTTTTGACTTTGTAGTCTAGCTCAAATGTTTAGACTCCCAATTTGTTCAAGCCTAGTTGTAATGTGGTCTTTGGGTTTGGGTTTCAAGTTCAACCACTACGAATGACGCATAGGAATTTGTGTAAAGATGTGGCACAGAGTGCAACAACCTACAAGCTATCGCTGAATCATCATTGCCAAAACAGTGATAAGCGATACACTAACAAACGCCTAGAATTTCAGGACTTAAGCGTACCAGTGCCAGGGCAGTTCAATATCTCAATATCCTTTGGTAATAATTAATTCCCCACGCATTCCTCACCTAAACACATCTCAAATTTGCTCAAACCAGTTGGTACTATTGACTATTGATAATTTAAACCGACTCAAAAATCAAGCATCGACTCTGAAGACTGAACAATTCTTCACTGCTACTAGTTAAAAGGAGCATATGCTTCAGAGACCAACCCACGGGTCAGGCATCCCACACAAAGCACAAAAATTCACAAACATCGATCGAGCATTCCACTCGACCTGTCGATTGCACAATGTAACTTTGACAACCGCAAATTGGCAAACTAAATGTCAGGAAGCAAAGATACAATCATTCAGCCCTATTGGTCTCTAGTAGTAGCATCAATCAAGAACTCGCCATACTTCAAGAAAACGGCAACACCAAGTGCGGTGCATAACCAAAGAAGAGAGGTGCACTTGGGCATGGGGGCGAAGGTGCGGGTTTGTCGTGGGCGGAGACGGGTGCAGCGGGGTCGGCGCCGGTGGGGAGCCCGTGCGCGACGAAGAAGGCGCGGAGGAGACATGACGAGGCCCACCGCTGAGGAAGTGGCCATTGAGGCGTACGGTGGCGGGGTCCAGCGCGTCCTTGCGCCGCCGCCGCCGCCGTCGCAGAGTGAGAAGAGAAAGGGGAGGAATAGGATAGGGTTATGTCTCGGCAGGGGGCGACTCGGCTGCGTGAGGCGCTTGTGTTGAGGCTGCCGAATGGCGAGTGCGGAGTGTCGGCTGCGGGCTGTGGCTTGGTCGCACTCGCGAGTCGCGACGCTTGGACCTTGGAGTTGGGCCGAGTGGGCTGCGCCTGCGCCTGCGCGGACGGGAGTGCCGGGCTCGATCGGGGTGCAGTGCAGTGCACAGTGCAAAATATGTATTTTAAGTATATTTACTGGTATATATATCTAATATACCTAATAAATACTAGTTTTTTTTAAAAAAAAAAATAGATATACATATGTACACCTATATCCCTGTACTAGATCCGCCAGGGCAATCGTTTCTTTTGACGTTGAACCGATTTGTTAAGAGGCCAACCAACCTCAGTTGGGCCCGGCCCAATGCTAACAGCGTTAACCATCTTTTGGACTGGCAACGGAACCGGCAAAAATGACGCATCATCCAAAATTTGAACGGTCTTCAATTCCGGCGAAAATGACGCTCTGTTGACTTGGCACTCCGACCCTAATTTCCGTCGCCTGCAAGCTCGATCCATGTAGTGGCCAAAGTCATTGGAGGAGACAAGCGAGGAGGCGGTACCGGCCCTTGCCATGGCCGGCTCTTGCTCTGTCCCGGCAAAAACCCACCGCACGAAGCTCCGCAGGAGAGTACCCCGCTGCAACTGCATCATCAAAGACCTGCAAGGATCTGCGAAAAGAAGATGAGATGGAAGATTGAACCCCGTTACCGCTTGAAGATTTCGAAGCGCCTCTAGAACCGACAGTCGGCCGATTCTGCATTCTCGAATCGACTGCCGCTTCCGCCAAGATGATCTCATCATCATCGGAAGAACCACCTTCCTGCAATTTCCAAAACCTAGATCCAATCGCAGCACTAACCACCCGATGAACCTGAGAAAACGGCACTTGGACCTCACCATCGTCGGTCACAACACCGAAGCCGGCAACAACCCCCTCCAAATCCGGCATCATCTCACCATTTCTTGCTTTGGGGTCAGTTCTGATCATTTAGTATGCATTCTCTCGAGAGGAGAGTGTATTGCAATACATTGTTTCAGCCTTTCAGGTCTTCACCTGCCTACCTGCCTTTTGAATTCAGACTGTTACAGAGTCCCATTTCACTGATTCCATTCAGCTCCCCAGAATCTGAGGCATGACCATTCTGTTCTGCGATCTATATAGATGTGATTTTCATCTGAAATGCAGAGTGGGAAATTTGCTGTGAAACAGGCAAATCATGCCTCAACTCCAGGACCTGAGATTTATTTCGTGATTGCCCAGATTCATGGAGAACTAAGAACACCGCCCAAGTATCCGTCCGATTAATATCCGACGGTCGGGCACTATCTCTTGGGATGCAATGCAACTATAGCCGTCAGTTGCGCGTGTGGACACGGCTGCCGCAACCAGTCGTCTGTCTGTCCATGCCCAATGGCGTCTGCCTCTACGCCGGCGACGCCGCCGGCCGGCGGGGAGGCACGCCGTGTACGTTGCGGCCGTACCGCTGCGGGGGCCCAGGGGCCCGGCCCAGACCCTGATGTCGGCGGGCTACTTCCTAGGCCAACCCAATCCATTCGTTCCTTCTCCTTTCTACTCTCCAAGATCTTCATGGTGATGAGTCGTCATGTTCGGGTTGCAGCCGTTGTTGGTCTTCGATTTCCAGCCTCGAAACCCCGAGGATGCTCTTGCCGCGTTCTCAGTGCTGTCGCAGAGCAAAATACCCGGTAATTAGCGCAGAGTTTTTCTGGTTCACAATGGAAGCAAAGTCATCTTCTCTTTTGGTTGGTGTTACGATTGATTCATTTATCTGCAACAATGGACAGGAGTGGTTCGGAGAAGAACGCTGCAGAGGATCCCGGACAGGAGGTGCTGGTTCGTCGGGCTCTGCGACGTCGACGCCGTCCACGCCGCCGACAGGTTCAGCGAGCAGTGGCCGTCCGACCTGGTCGTCGGAAAGCACGACTGTCGAGACTACACGAACGGTTGGTAGAGCAGGCGCGGCCCATGTCTGTCTGCATTACCAGCTTCTCGTTGCCACTAACACATTTTGTGAATCTGTGATGGTTGTGACCTATCTTAATCGTTTCTTTCTCTCTGATCGCAAGGGCTGGTCGAGGTCTTGACAGGAGAAAAACGTGTCTTGGAGTCGCTCAAATCAGCCGCCAATGAGGCGGCACCATGGTGCGAGTTGTCCCCCTTCGTTTTCGTGGTGCACTGATATTGTTTAGTGAATCTTTGCTCGAGATATCGTTTGAAAATATTGGTGATGTTACGTATGCGTAAACGATGCCATTTGATTGCGATAACCTCAGATGATTCAGTAGATTGCTTGTCATTAGTTGATTCACTTTCTGTTCAGCATGTTCTCAGCTTGTCTGACAGAGTTCATTCTGATGATTTTTCACTATTACTTGCTGAAATAGGTTCACTATTAGTTGATTCACTTTCTGTTCAGCATGTTACCTTACTTTGCAGATGGTCCATCTATCAGAATGTGAACTGCTATCATCGTTTTGGGATTTCTAATTAGAGACCAAGATACCGCCTGCAAGTGAAACTAATTAGCCTTCTCGGACAAAGGCGTAAGGAAGAAACGAAGACACTTCGCCAAGTTCCTTGGCTGGACATTGAAACAAAAGTAGCAATACTTATTTCTGTAATCTGGTGACGTTTGCTGAACTAGAAAGTGTTGGTTCAATTTTTTATCAGCAGTTTCTTTGCCATACCTGACGAAAGAATTACCATGAAATTTTTCCTAGCAAACTGGAGGACAGAAAAACAAGATACACACAGCACTATGTGAACAATGGCCACCATGCAGATGGCTTTAGCAAATAGACACGAATTTCTCCTGAATTCCGTTTACCAAACGGGATGTCGGTCGATCGAGAGGTGATCGATCTCTGCCATTCTCCACCATAAGTGGCGAGTGTTTTGTATCATCCACGACGAAGAGAAAGCTCAAGCTTTTCTGTTAGCTATATTCCTGCTGACCCTCGCACCCAACGCCCCTCAAACAATGGCTAGTTGCAAGCATGATGTCTTAGGATATGATCACCAATTGCCATTGTTGGCCAACTTTGGCCCACCCCTCACCTCAATTCTCTTCCAAGAAACAACTTGCATTGCAAAATTTGCAATGCCGACTACTTTGGACATGATGACACAGATAGAGGAGAGGTAGCTAGGGGGTTGACTATCTCCATTAATCTTTATCTTAAGCCTGAAAGTCAGGAGGAGACAAGCCCAATTGATCTTTATCTGGAAGCTGAAAGATAGGATCATAGGAGGAGTAGGAGGCAATGAAGCCCTTGTCAACTCAGAGGTTATCACCAACCCAACAAGAGCAGGTAATGTGCAGTGAGTTAATTGCATCCATGATGGATGGTGCCCCTACCAAGCTGCACTGGCTGGCCCTTATCAAGAAACGTAGAACCAGGCAATCGGTTACCGATATGCGTGCAACAGTGGGACCAGACCCTGTGTTTAGCTGTGTGAGACCATGTGGTATGATCCTAAACTAGATGTTGAATAATTGGCATAATTGTCGAGGAGTTTGAGGAGTGAAATCTAAGTTTTGCAAATTGTTAGGTTTGCTGTCAAGCAACTGGTGGTCTAACCGGCCCTGGGGGTGGTATGACTGCCTGGTGGCGGTCAAGTGGCGGTCAAACAGGTCGTGGCTGGCGATGATAGCTATTGAGGATTGCACACCAAACATTTGTATAGAAGTGTTAGCACTAAGTGTCATTAAAAATAGAGACTAGACGCGAAACTAGATAGAGTTTTGCCAAAAACTCGAGACGGTGTTTTCAAGAACTAGGAAGCAGTCTAACCAGCCGCTAGTTCGCGGTTAGACTGGTGCGCAGTCTAACCGTTTCCTCTGTTACCGGGACTGGCAGTCAGACCAGCTAGGTGCGGTCAGACCAACCATGGCGGCATTAGCAGAGTGAGATGTGTTGATTTTGGGGTTTTGACCTAAGGTCATGGTAATATTGCATATGTGTTGCATATTGCATATTTAGACTAATGTGGGTCAAGTTAGGAAGAACTTGTGTGTGAAAAAGGTTTCTCGGTATATTATTGTGCAAGTGACTTGGAGTCAATTATGGTCAACGGTAAGGATGATCGAGACATGGTTAGGAGAACCAAGACCCAAAACTTTCATGGATACCGAGTGAAATGGTTGGACTTAAGCAACGTGCAAGATGGACAAGACCTATGAAAAACAAAGTTTGAGCAAAGACCTTTTGAGATAAAGTAAAGCTTCGGGAGCGAAGCTTTGAAGGTATATGTTTGTGACTCATCAATTGTATCAATTGATGATTTTATGTGTTGTGCGGTACTACGTGACGGTTTGCTTGTTGGTGTTGGTTATAGGACTTCAGAGCTATGTCATGGTGAGGCGGACAGGATCAAGACTAGGTTAGGAGAACTGAGGTTGAGAACGATTAAGGTGCCGTCGGAAGAAGACTGAGGCTACCGAGGTGGTTATAAGCTGAGAAGATGAGGAACTGGAGTGGGAGCTACTGGTGATGGACATGGCGGGCAACGACAAGGTGGACTAGGACTAAGCTCAGAGAGGTGCTAAGGTCCAGAAAAGCCAAGAAAACCAAGTGCGGTCATGACACATGGTAAGGCATGTGATGCACCAAGTGACTTAGCCCTGTTTGCAAGCGAGAATGGTTCGATGGGATCCAAACGCGTTCTCCAAAGCAATGCCTTCAAGAAGGTAACGCCGCTCAGGTCGACGTGGGTTGCCGGATCCAACCAGTGAAGGCTAGATCAAGAGTTTTCACCCTGGGTCGAAGGTACCAACGCTCCAAGACCACACCACAGTACGACCTCATCGCTGGATCCAACCAATGAAGGCAAAATCACCATGACGACGTTTGCAACATCCCCAACGGCCAACCGCCGCCAGCACCAAAGGAAGGCGACGTTCACCTAGCCCACGCGTCGGCCGGTTAACAACCGTCCACCCGGGAGGAGTCGAGCACCGCACAAGCCACCGCCACTGAGCCGTCGTGATCTCTACGAATTGCGCCAAAACTGGATCTGCACCGCGCCACCTCCGTTGTCATGCCAACAACGTAGTTGTGCTACCAGAAGAAGCCAGCGGAGAAGGGCTCCCGGATCGCCACGGCCGAAGATGAGCTAGTGGAGAAGGGCCCTAGATCCAACCCCGACGAAAGTCCACACCGTTGGAAATCGACGAACAGACGACGGGCGAATGGAGCACGATAAAGATCAGGCGCCATCACCGAGAAGAAGAAGCTCCGCTGCCACCGCTGGCCGGCCAGCAGCCACCGACAGCGGTGGCAAGGAGGAATGGAAGAGGAGAAGGGGGCTTGTTTGGTGGTGGCTAGGGTTTTTAGGAGGAAGGCCTACGAGCTCCTTTTAATCTTCATTTTCGTATTTGGCCCATTTTGGTGCAACCTTCACTCAAATGGAAAAAGCTCAGAACTTTGACTATGATCTTCAAGATCTTTGATTGGAATAGGTTCCTGACATCTTAGAGAAGGTGTGTTTCAAGTTTCATAAAGTTTGAAGTTGTGGTTTAAAAGTTAGGTCAATTTGTGATTTTGAAATCATGCTGAAATTCAGTTCTGTGCTGAATTTTACTATTCACATGGTTTGGTCGCTACTTTTCACCGATTTGACCAGTCCTGTGGGGATTTTGGCGAGTTTTAATCTTCTTGTTGTCTTGTTTTTGTTTGAATAATTCTGTCTGATCTTCATAGTTACACGTAGCTATTGGAGTGAAAGAACCTAAAACTCCTTAAGGCTTCTGCCTGGACCTGCAATCTCCAGCATCTTCTGCAGGTTCTAATCTATCACCAGCACTAGCTAAGCTAGCACTATTTGTCTTTTACTCAAATTTAGATTAACTAAGAGGCAAAAATGGTAGTAGTTGTATTGTACAGACATCAATCTTATCTAAAGATAAAATGATAAATCGAGACTGCTTTGAAATGTGTTTTATGTGTAGTAATGGTCCTAATGGATTTGTTTTTATATGTAATAAAATCTGAAAAGCTATTCTGTAAAGCATATGCAACATTGTGCAGCAGATATATACCAGAAATAAGCGAGTTGGGTGATGAAAACAGAAAATTCGGAGTTAAAATGACAGAGTTAGCCATGAATTTTTTATGGCTGATAACTATCACCATATATACTAGTATTAATATTTAGGAACATTTGCATCTGTGCGGCTATGCCTCTGGAAAGTACTCGAGACTAACTAGCCGCTTTCAAACATGCCACCATTAAATTAAACTTGGAGATTCAGTCATGCCATTTCAGTGTCAAATTTTGATTGGCATTTTTGGAAAGTCGACGAAAATGCGCTGATTATTGCGGTCCTTGTCACGTATAAATTGCGCAACGTTGCGTACCCGGGCAGGGGATTGCTGGCCAGTTCTTGTGGAGTGGGGGCAACATTTGGATATCTGGATGGCCCTGAATTGCAATATGCATGATCCTCACCAGCCACCATGGTCAGCCTGTTCAGATTGGGAGACAAGTCTCAACCCTGAAGCGTGAATTGATCTGACAGAGATCTTATTTTGGCATCTGGAGGGCCCTGAATTGCACTATGCATGATCCTCACCAGCCACCATGGTCAGCCTGTTCAGATTGGGAGACTAGTCTCAACCCTGAAGCGTGAATTGATCTGCAGAGATCTGATTTTGGCATATTCATTCATCCATTCATTGGGAACTTAGGGTGACTTCTCAGCTCAGCTCAGCTCTCTGTACGGTCGCTGTCATCCTGGTTTCCTCTGCTGAATAAGGGTGGCGTACGGTCAGCACAGCACATCGCTATAGCGTAAAGTCGGGAACCAATTGCGCCTATGTGTTGAAATGCTTGCTAATTGTCAGTTAGAGGAGACCTGCCAATAAGGTCTGTATTATCTCGTTCAAATCAGTAGCCATGATCTGCAGAAGATACCTGCGTAATAATATATATATATATATATATATATATATATATATATATATATATATATATATATATTGCTAAACTCACCAGTCCAATATTCATCAAGCTAAAATTCCACGAGAATCATGTATCAGGCTGTCAGCTAGCTATGATTTGTATTTTTCTAGGAAACACAAATTCGTCCTCTCCCAGGGAGGCAGGGACAAGTTGTCAGATTAACAGAAATTTGGCCCGTTAGACCAAGGATGGTGATGTTTCTTTCATCTAACCCAGTTTTGCACTGGTGTACGTATGGCCAAGTTCAAATTTGAGAATTACAAATATCTTAACTTGCAACTTCATTGCAGTGATGTCCAGTTAATTCTTCAGAAAGAGTTGATCATGTAAGATGTCTGACAGAACAACATGAACATAACTAAACATTCAGTCCTCGCTCCTCAAAAAGAAAAAGAACGAGATACATACAAAATTGTGCTCCAAAATTCTAGAAGCAAAAAGCATCAAAACAATAAAAACAACTAAAACCAAAGGACAAAGAAGAAGAAGAAAAAATCAGCGCTTCACATGTAAATTGTAGTGACCTCTTAGCCAAATCAAGAATTCGACATAAGCATGACAACCCAATTACCATGGCACTTGTACTAGTAGATTAGTAGTCTCTGCTACTTAAAAATTAGAGTCGGTGGTCGTTCGTTCTCTCCACCCTTCCACCTCTATCTCTTTCTATTGACATGTGGGTCACGTTAGCGGTAAACTATCTCTTTGCATCGTGCGCCCCACTCCTCCTCTTCCAGCATCACCTGCGACACCACCTGTGTTTCCTCCTTTGCCCCCTCCTCATCGCTGCTTCCATCAGTCGGATCTGGATGTGCCTCACTTCCTCCTTTCCTTTTGCCCCTGCTCTTCTGCTCTGCTCGCGCGCCTTGACGAATTAAGATATATTATATCTACTTTAATTCATAAACTATTACATTTATAAGATGTTTCGTAGTAATGACGGGCACTTAACTAGTAACCTATACATACATCCAAGATACGTTGCGTACTCTATACATTAATCTATTATACACCATCTAGGCATACGTAAGTATGTATAACCCTACTATACGTCTATATGCCCAATCGTACATACATATATACGATACAAAACCTACGGCTACGCGTAGATAGCGTAGCGCATGCTCTCGCGCACCATGAGGTGGCTGACCTCGTCGGCGCGCGGACGCCAGCCGCTCGCCGCCCAGGCCTCCTCCGTGATGCCGCCGCCGTCCTCGCCGTCGAAGCGGATGGTGCACGCCAGCGCCAGTAGCGCCCTGGCCAGCGCGCCGGCCACGCTCGGCCCCACAGCGCCGCCGCGCGCAGCAGCAGCACCACCGCCGACGTCCTCCTCGCCGCCGACGACGTGCCCGAGCGCGCTCTCGTCCACCACCCGCGCCGTCCTCCTCCGCCGCCACCACCGCAGCCCCTGCCGGACGAGCGACCCCACGCTCCACATGGCCAGCCACCAAGAAGCTAGGCACACCAAGCAAGAACCCTTCCCCCCTCTCTCCTCCTCCCCCTCCTTAGCTTCTCGACCCTCTCACGACGAGAGACCGGCGGCGACACGGCAGCCGACGAAGCACATCCTTAATTACGTGCACGCGCGCGCCCTCTCCTAGTCCTATCTCGGTTCGTTCGGTCACACGGCTCGCGCCGCCTCCATGGAACCCCCTCCCGTGCTTCTTGCCACCAGCTGCTGCTCCCTGATTTGCCTCCACCAGCACATCTCGTGGTGGCGGATCACAGCAACTATATATGCTCGGACGAAACTAGGAGGCTAGCTAGAGCGCATGGAAGCACGCAAGACCATGGCCGTATATATGGAGGAAGAGGAGACAGGAGGAGGTAGCTTGGCGAGCTAGGCTGGTAGCCTGGTAGGGGAGGGGGAGGATAGCGTTGGTGGTGGGGAGAGGGGAGCACTTTGGCTGATAAAGGAGGTGGGAAAGGTTACTAGTGGGAGGATTCCGCTGTGCTCTGTCCTGTATGTGGCTGTGTGGTGGTGCTGGTGCTGGTGCTGGTTTCTTTCACCGTGTGAGGAGACGTAGACCGGCCCAACCTTTACATGCCAAATTAATGCTCTGTTTTGCGTGTGGTTTTTGTCTAATGTTTGGTGGTCGCTATTTTCTTGCATTATAACGTCGTCACTGACAGTAGCAGTATACGTTCGACGTGGTCCTATGAAGTAGGAACAGCTCTTGAAATATGATATTACTACGATGATAGGCACGCTCCGCTGCGCCCCGTCTGGAGCATGGTATTAGGCTTGTTTTTTTCGTGTGTTGTTGAGCAGAATAAAAAGTAGGGAGTGTCTATCTGACATGTGATGAAAATGTCACTTTTTGCCATTAGATGAAGATCCATCGCCAGGAGCTAAAATTGAAAGATGTATAGCAGTTCTCAAAAAGTATGACAGTAGGTGTGTATATATGTGTTGCACTACCCTAAAGATGTGATGGAAGTAACATCTGGATTACTGATCTTTTGTTACCACAGCAAACCGAAGCGATCGACATTTGCAAGTAACACATCAAACCGAAATAATATTCTGGCAGGCATATACAGCACAACCTTTCTTGTGTATGGCATAGATCGTGAAGCCTAGCACAAATCATAATGAGAGGAAACAATAGCTGTGAGGACCCCGGATTAGATTAGCAAGACGTAGACGTTTCTGGCCTTACGAATATAACTCTGGGAATAAGAGAAATGAAATCCAATTTAGTTCGATTAAGTGAGAGGACCAGGCTGATCTAGAGCCACAGATACCCACTATTACAAAACAGGACATACTAGACGCCTCATCATAGACGGTTCTGTATTGTACATATCACAGACGGTTCCAAAGGGAACTATCAGTTATATGAGTTATCACATACTGTTCGTATTAAGAATCGTCTGTCAAGTATCACAAACAGTTCGTAAAAATAACCGTTTGTGATATTTAGAACTATCACAAATGGTTTTCAATAAACAATTGTCTGTGATACATCCCAGACGGTTATTAATACGAACCGTTTGTGATAATTACACTTCACAGACGGGTTTTATATGAACCGTCCGTGATGTTTCGGCTCCCGCACCATACGTCTCTTCGTCTCCTGCACCGACAGGCGATCGATGGGTCGTCTCTTCGTCTTGCGCACCGACATTACGTACGATGCGTCTCTTCGACGTTTTATAAGAATGATATCATCGCGCGTCATGGTGAGCACGCATATCGTATTGATCTACGTATAATACACATATGGTGAGCACGTGGAGCATGACGGCGAGGGCCAAGCTGGCGAGGAGGTCAGCGATCGCCCCTCTTCCTGACGATGTCGTCGTCATGCAAGCAGCGCGCCGTGGGGAAGAGCGTGGCACTGGAACGGGAGGAGGCGATGAAGTGGCAGGATAACGAGCGCTACCTCACCATCGTCCACCACCTAGCTGGCGCCGGCAACCCGGAGGCCTGCTTCATCATCGGCCTTGCGCTTGTCTTCGTGCGCCAAGACATGCAGCGCGGCCTCGTGTTCTTGGAACGGGCAGCCGTCGCCTGCCACAAGGCCACGGCCTACGTGCTCGGCCGCCTCCTCTACACGGCCGCGAGACGCGCAACTTTGCGAAGCACTACATCAGGCAGGTTGATGGTGAGCCGACCAACGGCGGGTGCGAGACGGCCAAGAGGACCAACCGGGAGTGCAAGCGGTGCCAGAGGCTCGTCGCACACATGGTCCAGGCAACGGCGTGGAACAAGATCGGGCCACTAGGCTGGGTGTGGGCGCTGTCGGAGGACGGCCACCGGTGCATGAGCACCGTCTGCGGCAAAGAAGGGTGGGACGACTACGCCGTCTTCTGCAGCGATGATCTTTGCAGAGGTGTTGGACTACTTGCTGTAAAATTAGCGATTTTATGTATTTGTGAATTTGCATTTATCTATATCAGAATGTGTCAAATGTTCTGAATTTTTAATTTGTATTTATGTATTTATCACAGACTACCAAACGAGAGAACTTCTCTTTACGCGCCATGTTGTTCTGCACTATCAATGATTTATCACAAGATTAAAACTTAACCTAAAGCAACTCCCCAAATGAAAATAGAAATAAAAACTTATGATTATCATCTGGAACCAATTTATTAAAATACTAGAATAATTATCATGAATTAATATAATTTTTACCAAATTTTTGGAACTATATTTCACCTGTAGAAAATTTAAACTTAATATAATGACCTATTATAGATTTGAATATAAAATATACCAATTAAATTATGAAAAGTAAGTTTTAAGAATTTTTATAAACACTAGACCTCCCAGGAAGCCCTATGAATTATTTGAAGATTTTAGGAAATTTATTTCTATTTATAAGACCTAGGTCAAAGTGGCAGTTAAGTTTTAAATCTCAGTCAACCCTAATTAGACTTAGATCAACGAGAGGCATTCAGGATCATCCAATATAGATCGCACGATCCACACGGGCCGTGCATTCGGCACTCCGAACGTACTCACATGCCCAACCATCCGATGTTAAATCAACCATCCAGATCAAGTGTAAACGTTTGGACCATCAGAACGCACAACGATTATGGACCGTTAGATATCGATCGAGCTGCCCAAACACTAGGTCCGAACGTCGCTATCACAGACAGTTTCATTAAAAAACTGTCTGTGATAGACACCATATCACAGACGATTATTTAAATGAACCGTTTGTGATAGCGATTTTCGGACCTGGTGTTTGGGTGGCCCGATTGAGATCTAATGGTCCATAATCGTTGTGCGATCCGATGGTCCAAATGTCCACGCTTGATCTGGACGGTTGATTTAAAATCGGATGGCTGGGCATGTGAGTACGTTCGGAGTGCCAAACGCGCGGCCGTGTGGATCGTGCGATCTATATAGGATGGTCCTGAATGCCTCTGGTTGATCTAAGTCTAATTAGGGTTGACTGAGATTTAAAACTTAACTGCCACTTTGACCTAGGTCTTATAAATAAAAATAAATTTCCTAAAATCTTGAAATAATTCATAGGGCTTCCTGGGAAGGTCTAGTGTTCATAAAAATTCTTAAACCTTATTTTTCATGATTTAATTGGAATAGTTTATATTCAAACCTAGAATAGGTCATTATGATTTCTCATAAGATTAAAACTTAATATAATGACCTATTCTAGATTTGAATATAAACTATACCAATTAATTCATGAAAAGTAAGGTTTAATAATTTTTATAAACACTAGACCTTTCCAAGAAGCCCTATGAATTATTTGAAGATTTTAGGAAATTTATTTCTATTTATAAGACCTAGGTCAAAGTGGCATCTAAGTTGTAAATCTCAGTCAACCCGAATTAGACTTACATCAACCAGAGACATTCAGGACCGTCCGATATAGATCACACGATCCACACGGGCCGCAAGTTCGGCACTCCGAATGTACTCACGTGCCGAGCTGTCCGATTTTAAATCAACCGTCCACATCAAGCGTAAACGTTTGGACCATCGGAACGCACAACGATTATGGACCATTAGATCTCGATCGGACTGTTTAAACACCAGGTCCGAACGTCGCTACCACAAACGGCTCCATTAAAGAACTGTCTGTGATAGACACCATATCACAGACGGATGTTTAAACGAACCGTCTTTGATTGTGACGTTCCGACCTGGTGTTTGGGTGGCCCGATTGAGATCTAACGATCCATAATCGTTGTGCGTTCCGATGGTCCGAATGTCTACGCTTGATCTGGACAATTGATTTAAAATCGGACGACTGGGCATGTGAGTACGTTCGGAGTGCCAAACGCGCGGCCCGTGTGGATCGTGCGATCTATATCGGACGGTCCTGAATGCCTCTGGTTGATCTAAGTCTAATTAGGGTTGACTGAGATTTAAAACTTAACTGCCACCTTGACCTACGTCTTATAAATAGAAATAAATTTCCTAAAATCTTGAAATAATTCATAGAGCTTCCTGGGAAGGTCTAGTGTTCATAAAAATTCTTAAACCTTATTTTTCATGATTTAATTGGAATAGTTTATATTCAAACCTAGAATAGGTCATGATGATTTCTCACAAGATTAAAACTTAATATAATGACCTATTCTAGATTTGAATATAAACTATACCAATTAAATCATGAAAAGTAAGGTTTAATAATTTTTATGAATACTAGACCTTCCCAGGAAGCCCTATGAATTATTTCAAGATTTTAAAAAATTTATTTCTATTTATAAGACCTAGGTCAAAGTGGCATCTAAGTTGTAAATCTCAGTCAACCCTAATTAGACTTAGATCAACCAGAGACATTCAGGACCATCCGATATAGATCACACGATCCACACGGGCCGTGCGTTCGGCACTCCGAACGTACTCACGCGCCCAGCCGTCCGATTTTAAATCAATCGTCTAGATCAAGCGTAAACGTTTGGACCATCGGAACACACAACGATTATGAACCGTTAGATCTCGATTGGACTATCCAAATACCAGGTCCAAACGTCGCTACCACAGACGGCTCCATTAAAGAACTGTCTGTGATAGACACCATATCACAGACAGTTGTTTAAACGAACCGTCTGTGATAGCGACGCTCGGACCTAGTGTTTGGGTGGCCTGATCGAGATCTAATGGTCCATAATCGTTGTGCGTTCCAATGATCCGAGCGTTTACGCTTGATCTGGACGGTTGATTTAATATCGGACGGTTGGGCGTATGAGCACGTTCGAGTGTCGAGCACTGCGCATGTGATCGTGCGATCTATATTGGGCGATCACGAATGCCTCGTTGATCTAAGTCTAATTAGGGTTGATTGAGATTTAAACTTAATTGCCATTTTGACCTAGGTCTTATAAATAAAAATAATTTTGAAAATCTTGAAATAATTCATAGAACTCGAAGGTCTAGTGTTCATAAAATTCTTAAACCTTACTTTCATGATTTAGTGGTATAGTTATATTCAAACCTAGAATAGGTCATTATGATTTCTCACAAGATTAAAATTTAATATAATGACCTATTCTAGGTTTGAATATAAACTATACTAATTAAATCATGAAAAGTAAGGTTTAAGAATTTTTTATGAACAGTAGACCTTCCCAGGAAGCCCTATGAAATATTTCAAGATTTTAGGAAATTTATTTCTATTTATACGACCTAGGTTAAAGTGGCAGTTTAGTTTTAAATCTCACTCAACCCTAATTAGACTTAGATCAACTAGAGGCATGCAGGACCATTCGATATAGATCGCACGATCCACACGGGTCGTGTGTTCGGCAGTCTGAACGTACTCACACGCCCAGCCGTCTGATTTTATATCAACCGTGCAGATCAAGCGAAAACATTCGGACCATCCGAACGCACAACGATTATGGACCATTAGATCTCGATCGGGCCACCCAAACACCAGGTCCGAATGTGACTATCACAGATGGTTCGTTTAAATAACCGTCTGTGATATGGTGTCTATCACAAACGGTTCTTTAAAGAAACCGTCTGTGATATGTTCCATATGATGATGGTTATTTTATAGAACCGTCTGTGATGTTATGGCACTATAAATATCGGACCCCCTGACCCAATTTCGTTTTAAGCCGCCGCCCCCATTGCGCCACCTTAGAGATGAAGGAAAGGAGGAAGGGAGGAGAAGGAGAAGGTCATCATTAGGAATCTCGCGGGATATTTGAAATTTTCATCGTGAGCTCTGAGGGTAACGATCTGTACTAACTTTTATATTTGCTCTAGGTTAATCTTTAATAGGAGGAGTAACGTATTTGCAGTTTATTAATCTAATTTAATTCTACTAATTTGTTATATGTGTGTAGTGTAGATGAACCGAAACTAGATATACGGTGCGAACTGTGTGAGTCAAGAGTACATTAATGGTGTGTTTACTTTTAAAAGAGCTGCCGAGCAGGATATGTTGAAGAAGGGGATAGAATTTATGTATTGTCTATACATTGATTGCGGTAATATGAAGATATTTAACAATTCGATGCAGATCGCAAGGCACTTGATTCGAAGGGGTTTCAAAAAAGGGTATACATGTTGGACCAGTCACGGTGAAGAGCATATTATACAGGAAGTTAGTAATGACGACATCTTCGAGGAAGTCAACGATATGCCGGATGTGGACTATGCTTTTCATGAGGATAGGTCGCACGATGACAATCTGGATCAGATGCTACGCGATGCAGAAGGGAACTACAGTGAGAGAGAGTTTTGTAAATTCGAGCGCTTAATGGAGGACTCAGGGAAACCTTTGTTCCCTGGCTGCAAGCCGAAATACACAAGGTTGTCAACCGTGCTTGAACTGCTGAAATTGAAGGCAAGCAATGGTTGGTCCGACAAGAGTGTCACGGCGTTGTTAGGTCTCCTAGCGGATATCCTTCCATAGGGAAACGTGTTGCCCAGCACGACCTACCAAGTCAAGAAGGTTCTTTGTCCATTGAGAATGGAAGTAGAAAGAATACATGCATGTCCGAACGATTGTATCCTGTACCGTAAAGAGTATGCAGACATGCATGTATATCCCGTGTGCAAAGCATCCTGGTACAAGCGTAAGAATACTGCTAAGGTGAAGTAAGGACCTCCTGCTAAGATGTTGTGGTATCTGCCTGTGATCCCATGTTTGAAGCATTTATTCGCGAACCCAAAGGAGGCAAAATTGCTGTGTTGGCACTCGAAGGAGCGTAAGAAAGATGGAAAACTAATACACCCTACTGATTCTGCCCAGTAGAGAAACTTTGATCAGAGCTTTAAAGAGTTCAGTGTGGAACCGATGAACATAAGTTTAGGTTAAGTACTGATGGAATGAATCTTTTTGGTAACATGGGTAGCCGACATAGCACCTGACCCGTGAATCTATGTATGTACAACCTTCCTCCTTGGCTGTGTATGAAGCGGAAGTACATTTTGATATCACTACTTATCCAAGGGCTGAAACAACCTGGAAACGATATTGATGTGTACCTAGCACCATTACCGGAAGATCTTGTGACACCGTGGAATGATGGGGTACAAGTATGGGATGTGTACAAACGAGAGAACTTCTCTTTACACGCCATGTTGTTCTGCACCATCAATGATTTCCCGCCCTTGGTAACCTGTTGGGGTTCAGTACAAAAGTAGCCAAAGCCTGTCCGCACTGCTTTAGATGGTACAGAGAGTGTATGGCTGAACAACTCGCGCAAAACTGTGTATATGCGTCACCGTAGGTTCCTCTCCAGGATTCACCCATACCGCAAGATGAAGAAACAATTCGACGAAAATAAGGAGGACGGTTCAGCTCAAGTGCTTATAGAGGAAAAGAGGCCTATGATATGGTTAAGGATATCGATGTTGTGCTTAGGAAGGGACGTAAATTAAGGACCTGACAGAACAACATCTAGAAGAAGCGGTCAATTTTTTGGGACTTGCCTTATTGGGAGCACTTAGAAGTTCGTCACTGCATGGACGTCATGCACGTGGAAAAGAATGTATGTGATAGCTTGCTTGGTCTCTTACTGAACATTAGTGGCAAAACAAAGGATGATGTTAACGCCCGGTGTGACTTGGTCGATATGAACATAAGGACCGAGTTAGCACCGCAAGAGACCGATAAGGACGAACGTACCTTCCCCTAGCTTGCTACACTCTATCCAAAGCCGAGAGAAATGAACTGTGCCAGATTTTGCATGGTATGAAAGTTCGTCCGGTTACTCTGCCAGCATTAAGAAGTTTGTTTCTATAGAAGATTTGAAATTAATTGGTATGAAATCTCATGATTGCCATGTGCTGATGAAACAAATGCTTCCTATTGCAATTAGGAGTATCTTGCCGAACAAGGTCCGAGTGGCAATCTTGAGGCTGTGTTAGTTCTTTAACTCCATTGCTCAGAAGGTCATGATCCAGAAGGACTAGATGCTTTGCAAGCCGAGGTGGTGACGACTCTATGTCATCTTGAGATGTATTTTCCTCCATCATTTTTCGATATCATGGTCCATCTCATTGTTCACCTTATGAAAGAGATAAAGATATGCAGCCCTATGTTCCTACGTCATATGTACCCGTTCGAGAGGTACATGGGAATTCTCAAGTCCTACGTACGGAATCGATCTCGACCGAAGGGCAGCATCATCGAAGGTTATGCAACCGAAGAGGTCATTGAGCTCTGCGTTGACTACATGCCTCAGGTGGAACCGATAGGTGTGCTTCTATCTCGTCATGAGGGGAGACTGGAGGGTATCGGGACCATCGGAAGGAAATCAATCACTCCCGATCTGGATACGTACGCTCAAGCCCATTTCACGGTCTTGCAACACATGACCCAAGTCGGAGGTTTGGATCACGAGAGAGCACAACCGTCGGTTAAACGAATGGTTAAAGGTGCGATACACTGGGAGGTCATCACGTGATGATCTGTTGCTATAGTTGGGAAAAGGGCCAAAATTTAGAATTGTGATATGGCAAGGATACGACATAAATGGGTACATATTTTATACGACAGCTCAGGATAGGAAGAGCACAGTCCAAAACAGCGGTGTCCGGATAGATGCATTTGACGAGCAGTTCAATACCGCCAGCCACGTGGGTTGAACTCCTACTGTGGGTTCATAGAAGAGATTTGGGAGCTCGATTATGTACTTTTTAAGATCCCTCTGTTTCGATGCCATTGGGTTAAACTTCCGCAGGGTGTGAAGGTCGACCAGTACGGCGTCACTACTGTGGACCTCAAACGTGTCGGATACAAGGACGAACTACTCATACTCGCTAAGCAAGTTGTTCAAGTTTTTTATGTAACGGACCCGGCAAATAAGAACCGCCACGTAGTTCTTCATGGAAAAAGAAGGATTGTCGAAGTTGAGAATGTCGTGGATGAGGAAGAGTACAATCAATTCGATGAGTTGCCTCCTTTCGGAGACGGCATCAGGCTCGAGGAAGAACCCAGTAAGGAAGCTAGCTATATGCGCGTCGATTATCATGAAGGCCTATATTTTAAATAAGAATTTATTCCATTGTAATTTATTCCATGACATGAGACATGTCAATGTGGAATTGCCATGTGTTAATGTGTTATATATGGACTTGTCATCCCTGATTTTGCAGTCAATGTGGACTTCATTGTAATGTGGAATGGTAATATTATGCACATGTACAACCTATTTGTCTCATGTCCTAATATGCCAAATTATGGAGTTATCATCTCTGATTTTGCTGTCAATGTGGACTTCATTGTAATGTGGAATGGTAATATTATGCACATGGACTTGTCAACCTAATATGTTAAATTATGGATTTCTCTGAATGTGCTCTTGTATGACCATATCACAGACGGTTCCATTATAGAACCGTCTGTGATATGCCTTTATTAGGCGGGAACCGCTAGGTTTTGCGCCCTTACTCGTCACTCACACTTACTCTTGCTCGTTCACCTCCCCACCTGAGCGCCCCCGCCCTTGACGCCGCCGACTCCAGCGCCTCCTCTGGTCCTCGCGTCGCTGGCTCCAACGCCTCCTCCGGTCCTCCCTCGCGCCGCTGATGACTCGGCCTCCTCCACATTGGAGCCACGCCGCTAGGCCTCCTCCTCCACGCCGGAGCCACACCACTATGTTTTTGGTTTGGAGTACCATCGTCTCATGAGCATCTCTGTATTCATTTATTGTGTATCACTTTGAGTATATATATGTTGTACTAGTTCAATTCTGAAATTGATTTGTTAGTACTGGGAGATATATTGCAAAGTGACTTTTGAGGGATCTGTTCAAACTGCTTTGTGATAATAATTGTCATAAACTGAAATTGGTGTGATAGCATATTCAGATTTGAGCTCTATATGTGTTGCTTACCGCTGTCTTTTATTTCTATTTGATTCAGCTATACCATAATCTGGAGATTTGATTGCTTTGCATCTTCAGGAGATTTGATTGGTTGAGCTGTTATTGCTTTGACGTTCTGTAAGTTGACAGACTTAGAAGTTTCAGTTTGAGAGCTTGGAGGATTTACATTTACATATCTTCATTTGGTCATTTAAATGCTAGTAGATTAATGCTTTAATGTCTTATGATTATGCTGGAATTAATTTTGATTATTTGCTAGAACCACATTTCTTACAACAGTTCGGTTGATTATGATTTGGTCATTTATGCTGAAATCTTTAATTTACATGTGGTATATGCTCATCATTTCATTCACCTTAAATGACTTGGTGAAATTTCATATGTATAGATAGCAAGTAAGCGAGATGGCGTCCGCACCGTCTTCTCCGCCGTCATCGACGTTGCCGAATGCATATGGATCTCCAAGCAAAGTGGTACGTACGCGAGATGGCAGTGGAAAATCGAAAATTCCTACAGGTCGAATGACCGTCACGGAGGTCAATGACATTGGGATCCCTGTGAATCCCCCGAAAGCAGCGACGAAATTCCAGACCATCTGCTCTGGATTTTTGCTGCTTGTTTTCAGAGGGCATGACTAGCAATTCCTAAGGCTAGCCGAAAAGCAAAAAAATTAGTCTGTGATATGCCGGCTATCACAGACGGTCCTATTTACTAACCGTCTGTGATATATCGGCTATCCCATACGGTTGGTAAATAGAACCGTGATATACGTATATCACAGACGGCTCTATTCACTAACCGTGCGGGATAGTAGGACATATCATAGACGGTTGGTGAATAGAGCCGTCTGTGATATACGTATATCTCAGACGGTTCTATTTACCAACTGTATGGGATAGCCGATATATCACAGACGGTTAGTAAATAGGACCGTCTGTGATATATAGTATATTACAGACGGATTGTAAATAAAACCGTCTGTGATAGTAGACATATCACAGACGATTTTTGAGCCGTCTGTGATACGACTGTTATCACAGACATACAAATATAGACGTTTCTAAAACCGTCTATGATGATGGTTCTGAACCATCTGTGATGATGTTTTCTGTAGTAGTGACCATACATACTGCTCCTCTACACGTACTACATGGTAACTGGTTCTCGGCAGCCCAAGTCCCCACTTAATTGAATCAAAAAGAATTTCAAAACATCGGATATGTGTCCCGTGTTGGCTCCCAAGATCAGTGACCAACACTCACATATCCTCGTCAACATTGATCACAGTCATACACAAGCATGCATTAATATTACAGAGTGGCATACAACATAGGAATTAGGTCTACATCTATTACAAAAAGTGGTTGACCGGCCAAATTCAAATGAATAACACAAGTACGCAACTTAGGTCCACATCTATTACAAAAAGTGGCTGACCGGCCAAATTCAAATGAATAACACAAGTACGCAGCAGAAATAAAGGAATAAAAACCAAAAGTCCAGCAAGGTGTGCCCAAACCCAAAGGCAACTGACTGGGAGTTAGAAACAACATCATTCGTTAGCGTCGCCGAAATCGACGCCAACGAATTGATCGAGCGTGTAGTCTTCCTCACCTGAACAATGTGGAGAATCCTGTTAAGTACAAAATGTACTTGCAAGTCTTACACAAATAAAAATTATACATGCTAGTGGTTGTCCAAAAGAGAGGCATTGGTAGCTTAAGTTTTGCATAAAACGCACCAATTTTCAGCCCTAAACAATCTAGTTTGAAATTGCCATTTTATAAACAAATATTTAGTAAAAAAAATACAAGTGACAATAATTTATACATATATCAAACAATAACAAAGTGGCAGCCCACTTTGATAAACTAACATGCATGAATAACCATTCATGCCGATACTAAGTTGTAACCCATATCAATTTTAATTTAGAGTATAATGATGATGTCATTCAAAACCAAGTGGTCATCTATAACCATGGACACGACTATTCGAATAGATTAATCCCTACAAGGAGTACAATGTTACCCACACAACTCGACCAGCCTGCAAGCCTCGGATAATAACACACTACCTAAGGTATGTCGGTCGGAGAAATCGAGACTCGATATTATTTAGCAAGAAGGCCCTATTGAGTTGAATCCCCCTTGCGAGATGAACCATAAACCCAATACAAGCTACTGATAGAGCTTGCTAAGCGGGCACACAAGTTATGTTGGAGATACCGATACAATGTAAAGAAAGAAAAAATAGTGCTCCCATGCACATTATAGAAAGTTGCATCGGATCCTACGAACATATAATCAAACACACATGTCCTCACACCACCTGGGACTCAACCCAATAAGACCCTCCTCTTACTTAACCAAGCGGTGCCCATACACCGCGTGTGAAAGTACGAGTGGTACTTGGAATTGACAGCCCAAAGTTAGGTCCTTAGCGGTCCGGACAAGTCTACCACATACCCGAGTCTCGTGCACGAAGGCACCCACACTACTAGCCACATGTCTAGACCAAAAACCATTTGAAATAAACAAAGCTTAAACTCAATAACCAAATATGAAGATCTGGACAAAAACATAAATATAAAAAGGTTTAGTGTTTCCCACAATTGACGGGCTAACCCCGTCAACCGATCTAACACATTTACTAGACTCGCATGGCTAAGCATGCGTAATAGATACATCATCACAACCATCTAAGCTTAAGCATATTTGTAATGGAAATATCAAGGATGACCTGTAAGGGTAGGACATAGCTAACTAACTCACAAAAATATTGATAGACCAAAATAGCATGCAAGCAAGTGTCATTGCAATTCAAAATACTAACTTAACAAAATCTGGGATCAATATGATGCATAAATAATTGCAAGATGATGCTTTCGATGCTGAAAATCCACTTGTTCGCTCTTGGTTGCGTAATCGTTCACTTCTGGCACTTCGGAATCTAAAAAAAAGGACGACATCGAATCAATACCGAGAAAACCCAAAAAATTCAAAATACTCAAAAATGCATGAAATTTATACAGTATTTAGATTATGATTTTACATGAATTTAGGTGAAAGAATTCAATTGGAGTTGTTATGTGAAAGTTATAGGTTTTCAAAAATCAATTAAGAAGAAAATGCTGGAAAAATCTAGGTTCTCTCACTGTCCATCCGAAATTAATTATTTCGTGAAAATTTGCATAATAGTGGTGGAGGTAAAAACTATACGGTCAGCTACAGAATAAAATTTTATGAACAACCCAATTGGATTCATCTTATTTGGAGTTCATATGAATTTTCTATGAATTTTTGAAGTTATTGAATTTTCAATGTAAAAATAATTGTTTTCTGAATTTTCCATTGCATTTAATACTTTTTGCACATAGGCTAACCCAGCCTCTGTCATGAAAGATAGGGCCTATGTATTTTCCTTTCTTTTTCATTTATTTGCTAAAGGAAAACATCTACCGACAATTCTAACCCTTCTCATAATCATTTACTTAACCGATGCTCTAGCGTTGAATCCAATCACAAGCATAACACTCTCCGATTATATTCTCATATCTTGATCTAAAACCTGTACTAACCTCCACTAAGGCATAATTAAGGTAGTTAATCCAACGAATAATGCCCGGACTCATAAACTTCCATCTACACAATCCATCTGATAGTCGTACGAAATCCGCCAAGTTATGGGCATATGATCATGACCAAATCCATCAATTTTTCTTTGCTAGACTATTTAAGCTAATATTAAGCATCTAACTCTACTAGTCTCACCTCGGCAATTCATAATCACATACACCAAAATTTCCACCGATCAAGGTTTATTTGACTAACCGACCCCTAATGAGCTTTACAATTTAATTGCACATCCAATCACTTAATAGCTCACTAATCGATCAACTCATATTCATTTCACTGAACTAAACATGTATAACATCTACCAATCCAATTGAGGGTACAACTCCATCAACTCGGCACATATGACTTATCTACTAATTACGTGGCAAAATCTAAAGACTTATCCACAATCAAATAATCCATTGCTACCTTCTCCCAATTCTAGTATATATGACTCACATAGCTATCACTTAAGACATCCGATCAATTTGCTGATGCTTAAATAAATTATTCGATTCAACCTCCATATTTCATTAAATATCATCTCATGAGCTATCCATCAAGTAATAATTTATAAAATCCTTATGCGTCCTAACTCCTAAAATTACTAATCCGACATGAGGGAAAAACCTCCAATTACTTTATCATCCAAGATCACCACCAATTTCCATGTGACTCCAAATAATATCATCCGATCGAATACTCCAATAATACATTTAATCTAGCATACACCAATCAACAATATACATATTCCACTATAACGATATAATTATTCGTATCTACCGACATCACATCACATGATCATGCCCACACACAATAAGATCTAACGGGAGAGTTACACCGATTTTAAGCTATCAAACAATTTTTATACTTAAACATGCATAAAAAGATGCCATGCTTATGACTATTATGCAACATGCACAACTAATAACATAACGCGGTAACGTGATTAACACTAAGGATTTTACCGCAGAACTAGGCGTGCAAGTCACCACCGGCATCGTTTTCTCGGCCACTCATCCGCGTCCACCGTAGTCGTCGTCGGTCCCGTGTCCCGCTCGGTTGCTCGTCCACGTCTGCATCCACATCCGTCATAGTCGTCGCCGGTTCTGGTTCCGCGTCCGCATCCACCGTAGTTGCCACCGAACTCGTCCACGTCCACGTCCCACCGCATTCACCGCCATGCCGTCGCCACGCTCTAGCGTGACACGCCATGCCGGCTCTGCCCCGACGCTGTCGCACTTGGTACCTCACAGCAGCATGCATGCGTTGCATGCATGTCCTCATGCATGCATGGTGCCGGCCCCGACGTCACCGTGCCGCAGCGAGCCAAGCTGTCGCGCCCTCGGTTCGACCGCGTCACATGCATGCATGTCTGTCAAGGCGCATGCGCCATGGATGGCTCCAGCTGCCTCTCGGCCACCGTCACACCAGGGTTTTCAATTTCGTTTGATAAAAAATTTCGGGGCTCAGCGAAATGGCCAAAATTTTTGAAATTTTGGTAATTTCGAATTCAATTCGGGCAAATGGCCGAAATTGGCATTCAAATTTGACTGAATTTCATCAAAATTTTGACAAATTTTGAATGATGTTTGAATTTGGTTTGAATTCATGTGCAACCGAAATTGTTTGACCGAAAGAGCAAAATTTCGTGCTCCAGCAAAATGTCCGAAATTTCGCGAAATTTTGTCGAAATTTGAAACCCTGCGTCACACGCATGCATGTGCAGCGCCTTGATGTCACCGCGCAGCATACCGCCAATCCACTGCTTGGAACCATGCCAGCCACACCGACTTTCTCACCACGGCGTCCATGTCAATGTTGCCTCTCCGTCTCGGTGCTGTCGCATGCAGCGCACCAATGCTGGCCGTGCACCGCGCCGGACTCGCCTTGTCGCCGTGCCTCCTTGCCTTGGATGTCGCTGCTCCACCAAGCCGTCGTCGCCCTCGGTTGTCGCAGCGCGCCTTGGCTGCCTTGGCCACAAGCTGCCAACGAACAAGCCATGGCCAAGTCGATGCCGTCGAGCCCGACCACATGCCGTTGCTGCATGCTTCACGCGGCATGCTTGTGTTGGTTGCGCCTCAGCCGCCGCTGCCGTCGGGCCGCTGGACAGCACCGCTTGGTCCTACGCCGAGCCGCTGTCCTCGCACCACTGCAACGCCGCCGCAGCTCCACACCGCCAGCCACCAGCTGCCAGCGCTGTTGGCCCAGCTCTTCTCCCGAGAAGACTCACTCATAGCTTCCTTTCTTTTTGAAACACACGCACACCAAGTCTCTTGGAAGAACACAAGTTTCTTTTGTGCCTAGCTGCAACTGCTTGGCTTTTCTCTATTGTTCTACTCAACTTAAATGATTACACTAGCTTAAATAAGCACCGGACGTTGGCCGGTGGCCTCACGCCATGATCTAACTAACCGCTAATATGCATGTAAGACTCGGCAATACACGGCTCGACATGGCTGCCGTAACTCATGCCATGCACTCCTAAAGCCACGGCCATGCTCCACTAACACAACCAGGCCACAATGCTACATGCGAACTAACTAACATGCAGCTCTAGCTCCACTAATGCATGTTCAACTACACACACAGACGGCCGAGTAACAGCTCTGACCGCTTCTAGCTACGTCGTGCATGCTGCTGCTACTACCAACTAGATACAAAAGTCAAAATTAATTTCCAACAATCTCCCTAATCTTGACTTCACTTACTTCACAAGCCGAAGTCCGATCTCCTGACGCATCTCCAAGGAGTTTTGCCTTCTTCTTGCTGACCATGCCGCCGGTGACACAACTTGCCGACGTCTTTTTCTTCTACCTTAGCTCTGATTGTCTTTTGCCGGTAACACAACTAGACGGTGATGGAGACTCTCACTAGAGCTTACACACATGAGAACTTGGAACACACCTACAAGAACTCATGGGCACACACATGCATTCAACTAGACGGTGATGGAGACTTTCACTAGAGCTTACACACATTAGAACTTGGAACACACCTACAAGAACTCATGGGCACACACATGCATCATGCACTGACTCACCTACATGCATGACCATGATACAAATATATGCACGTATGTAACACACCTCCTACATGTACAAAGAAATAAATGACACATGCAACACTCCTACTGTGTCATCTCCGTTTGTCGGCCTCATGCCGACTCTCCTCATGGCAGCTCCGCACCGCTGTTAGTCACCCTTCACCGTAGCAATCACGCTGACGCTGCCGCTGCAATTGGAGCCAGGCTGCACATGCCCTGGGCCGAGCCACCGTCGCACCACCTGGGGCCGAGCCGCTGCGCCGCGGCCATGCCGCGCCTCAAACTGTTGCCTCTAGGCAGACGCCAAGCGTCGTAGCCGCCGCCGCTTGACCGAGCCATGCGCTGCCCGGCCGTGCCGCATGGCTTCTCCTCGCACCTTGCTCTGATACCAATTGTTGGCCCAGCTCTTCTCCTGGAGAAAACTCACTCATAACTTCCTTTCTTTTTTAAACACATTTACACAAAGTCTCTTGGAAGAACACAAGTTTCTTTTGTGCCCAGCTGCAACTGCTTGGCTTTTCTCTATTGCTCTACTCAACTTAACTGATTACACTGGCTTAAATAAGCACAGGAAGTTGGCCGGTGGCCTCACGCCATGATCTAACTACCGCTAATATGCATGCAAGACTCGGCAATACACGGCTCGACGTGGCTGTCGTAACTCATGCCATGCACTCCTAAAGCCACGGCCATGCTCCACTAACACAACCAGGCGCGGCGCCAGGGGGGTGCCTGTGGTGCACAGGCACCCCCAAAAAAAATTGCAAAACTTTTTTAATTAGGTATATATATGAGCAATTTTTAACTAGGTATATATATGAACAAAAATAGAACTATTTTGCATATTATTAGTATGTATTCAACAATCCGCAAAGCACTCATACAACTTGGAAAAGACCCCTCACAGAAGAATGATTGGCCAAAAATACATGCTATGGTGGGAGCTTTTGAGTCATTTGACTTTGTTTTCAATGCACATTTGATGCTTGTCATACTGATACACAGATAAGTTGTCTCAGTCTTTGTAAAAGAGGGACCAAAATATTATTAATGTTGTGGCAATTGTTAATTTGACTAAGGATAAAATGCAATAAATGATGTATGATGGGTGGGAAGAATTCCTTCAAGAAAAGGTAACATCATTTTGCATTAAATACGACATCAAAGTTCCTAAGTCGGATGGTAGATATATGCCTTATAAAATATCATCATATTTTTACCCAAAACAAATAAATGATGATCATTTTAGAAGGGAAGTGTATCTTAGTATCATCGATAATGTTCTCAAAGAGCTTGACAATCGGTTTGACAAGATTAATATGGAGTTGCTTGTTTGCATGTCCGCTTTAAATCCTCTGAATTCATTTGTTTCTTATGATTGCCTTACCAACTTTTATCCTAATGATTTTTCAAGCACGGATTTAATAAGACTTTTCTTTCCAACTTGATAACTTCATTGATGATATACGAAGCGATGATAGATTTAAGAGCCTAAAGAATTTTGGTGAGCTTTCTACTAAAATTGTTGAAACAAGAAAACATGACATTTACAAGTTGATGTGCTTGCTTTTCAAACTGGTATTGCTCTACCGTGGCAGCGGTGAGCGTTGAAAGAGTATTTTCGGCGATAAATCTTGTGAAGAACAAGTTGAGAAATAGTATGGACGATCAAGTATTGAATGATTGTTTAGTCACTTTTATAGAGCGAGATATCTTCTCGAAAATTAGTGATGATGATATAATCAAGTGTTTTCAAGGAATGACATCGCGTCGTGTGGTATTATGATTTCCATTAGCTATTTAGGGCTCTTTTATTTATGTAAGATTTTATTTGAACTATTTGTATTGCATTATTAACTAATTTTGAACTCTTTTGTGTAATTGTATTAGACTTGTGAAATTACATATGTATCAAACAAGATTTTTTTTAGCCTTAAGTGTGCACCCCCAGTGCTAAATTTCTGGCTCCGCCACTGAACACAACCAGGCCACAATGCTACATGCGAACTAACTAACATGCAGCACTAGCTCCACTAATGCATGCCACAAAGATAGGAACTTCAACTAAACACACGCACGGCCAAGTAACAGCTCTGACCGCTTCTAGCTACATCGTGCATGCTGCTGCTACTACCAACTAGATACAAAAGTCAAGATTAATTTCCAACAAGCGCCTCCTCCTCTTGCACTGCAGCAAGTTTCCCCCACCACTGCTCCTCCTCTTCTTCAAAATGCTCAAACAATCATGCATGCGAAAACTAATTGGATGAATGGATTGCTCTTGCGATGAGGGTCGAGGCTGCATAACATGCATTGTTGGATTCTTAATTTTTGGTGGTAATTGAGAAGAGAGAAGTGGAGAGATGAACTAGTGTTGGAGAAAGAATGGACTGGTTCTGTTAGGGAAGATGGTGGCGTGGAGAATGGAGTGGCTGTGTGACTTTGGTTGTTTGGGAGAATAAAAGGCAGTGGGGGAGAGAATTTTTTTAAAAAATAATATTATTTTAAAAGATAATTACAAAAATAAATAGTTGTTCCAAAAAATTACAAAAATATGTCCGACAGGGACCCTGTTCAGCCCTGTCGCCGGTCGAGCTCTCTGTCGCAATTGAACCGACGATAGGTTCCTATCGCCAATTGAACCGACAATATGTTCCTGTCGTCATTGCAACTGGTGATAGGTTTCTGTCGCCGTTTCATCTGGCGACAGGAAGCGCAAACTCTAAACAAGTTGTTTTGTTTGTGATTTTTGTAGAATTTCAATGGTACGAAATGTGTTAAACTGACAATAGGATTTTGTGATCGTCGTATGTTGTTCTAATGCGGTGATTTTTTAAAGATTTTTTTTAGGACGATTGAGGTATCAATGATTCATAAGTACGAAGCCAAGTGATATTACCATGTGTTTGGGAATTCATACACAATGTTTGGCTGATGAGATGGCCAATAGTGATTTTGACGGCGTGTAGGACTGTAATGTACGAATGAGCTAGAAGAAATAGCAGCAACACAACTCCCTTGGAGAACTTTGGGGAAATGACGCAACGATAACAACACGATACTTGATCGGACAAGGGGGTTACATGGCACGCACGCTAACGAATCGAGGACGGTACATGCATGCCTTTAGGGAAATAGAAATACATGGGATATGTGGACGAAGAAGGTACAACTACTACGTGGAACGTGGCCATTTTCCCTTGCGTCCCAGCTCAGCATTGTACTCATCGCCTTGCGCCTTAGCACTCGCCGTGGTGGCCCTCTTTCGCTCCCTCTCGACCTCCCGTCGCCTGGCATGCTCGCGCTCCTGCTCCTCGCGTAGCCTGTCCCGCCTGCCCTGCTCGGCCTCCTCAGCCTGCAACTCTTCGAGGCACCTTTCACGGGTCTCGATGTCCTCCCTGACTCAGCTCTTCTGTGTCAGCAACCACCACATGTCGTAGGGGTGGATCTTGTCGTCGATCCACTGGTTGAAGTCGCATAGGCGCAGCGGAGACTGCGGTGGGAAGAGAGACTTGGTTACGCCGTTACGGGAAGAAAAACAATAGTATATAGCGAAATGCGATTTCATTACCGGCTGCCTGTGGCTCTGTGTGTCAAACCTGCGGTCAGGGTAGTCTACGTCGTAGTTTGGGCAGCACCAATAGCGCTGCCCAATGGTCCACTCGTTGGTTGATTTGACGCATTTGCAGGCGTCCCGACACTAGCATACGGGTGATGCCACCCCTATCGGGGGCCCTTCTGGAGGGCGTTCAATGGGCATAGGTGGGGGGCCGCGGCTTGATCCGAATCATTGGGCGTACTACGAGGCAACTTCCTCGGATCCACCAGCTCCGGAAAAGTTTGGTGTGTGAAAGGTTGCTGACTAGCCGCATGATAGCGAGCGGCGGTCTCATGGGGAGACACCCAGCCCTTCAAAAGCTTGCGGATTTTATCCATTCCTTCTCCTTGTCTATGTTTTATAGTTAGTGGTGTTGGTGTAGAGTTGCTGGCTGAGTAGCGCTGTATTTATAGCTAGAGCGGACACAGCTGTAGCAGGGGCTCCATTGTGATGTTGTGCAGATGCGTTTCGCGTCCGTGGGTCACGTGATCATAAGAAGCTGGCTCATCAGGTCACATCGTCCCAAAAAGCGCTCATCGGGTCACATCATCCTAAAAAGCTAGCTCATCTAGTCACGTTATCCTAAAAAGCTAGCTCGTCGGGTCATATCGTCCAAAAAAGCTAGCTCGTCCGTCACGCCGCCCGTAAAAGTCGGCTCGCCCGACACGCCTCACGATTTTCAAGAAAAAGAGATATCGAAACACGAGACTACCATAATAATAGTTGTACACAAATTAATATTTACATGGCTACCATTACTGATATTTGGAGGAACAAATATCTACTGGCTCCCCTGTTGGGGAACACCCCGCGTGTCACCCCGGGCCTCGCTCGTCGATGGTTTGAGTACGTTAGAGGGTCAGGTTGCCTGACTACCCGACCCAAGCGAGTAACCTGAGGTGGTGTCGCGAGAGGCAGGTCCTACGTCGGTTGGGTCGATCCCAGCGCACCATACAGCTCAGAAGCCTCCAAGGAGAACTGGGTGTCACGCGGGTCCCTGAAGAAGTCCTCGAGGGGTGCCGATAGGTCTGCATCATCTCGCGATAATGAATCGTCATCCCAAACCGTTCCTGCGAAGCATTACATTACAAACGTAATCATGGCAAAAAGAATGTTACGCACCTGCTGGCCCGAAGATGTGCTCCGACGACTCAGCAAACTCTTGCCCCGCGTACGTGTGAATCTCAGGACCTGCAAGAGAAGATCATCGTTAGTAACTTGTGAGGTTCGAAATAAAGAAGTGAAACTAAATGTCTCCTACTCACCTCCAAAATGTCCTGTGGTGCTCCCCCACGGTGCCACGACGACGAGCCCGCCATGTCCGTGGCAGGAGCCCGTGGCCGTGAACCACCTCAGCTGACCCCTCGTCCTCGCACTGGTCGATCCACCGAGTCCCTCAGCGTGCGACAAATCGCGATCTGGACCCCTCGTCTCGTGGCCTCCCTAATCCGCTGCAGGACCCCTCTCGTGGTCCCTAGTGTCATGTGTTGTGCGAAGTCTGCCAAGTCGATAATCTCCCAGTGTAGATCCGTCTACACAAATGAACAAGTTAAAAACATAAATCTGGCAAATTACATATGAATTAAGGACAGTTCAATGCGTACGGAGCGGTGGAAAGCGGAGTCCGGCTGGGTGGGGTACGTGTCAGACGTCGCAGCCTCATGTAGTGGTGGGTCGACCACGACCCGGACGCAGCGAAGCCTTGTCCGACTAGCGTACCACTCCATGTACTCCCCGTACGTCTCCGGGTCGTAGGGATCATTGCCGCACTGGATGCGGTCGTCGTGCGCGCCACTCCAAGCCTAAACCCAAGGGGCCATCCTGTCCACCTAAGACATCGTGCCTCGTACTCCCTTCCTAGTGTACCTGTGTACGGCAAGATAATTATTTGGTCGGCATGTAAAGCACATTGTACGAAAGTAGTAAAACATGAACTTACACGTAAACGTGTGCTGGCACCCGTGTCCCCCCCCAAGGGGCTGGGACCTCCTGTCGCAGACCGAGCTGGCGCATGACCCGCTGCACCTGGTATTCCTCCACGAAGACGTCATGCACCAATGCCCTCCGCGTATACCAGTACACGTAGTCTCGCGTGCACAGGCTCGACAGTCCCTAGGGCGAGCGCGCGTGCACCCTCTCTGGAGTGTATGGTGTCCAGATGACGCGGTCATCGGTCAGCTGATCAAACATCGCAACGTACTCCGGGTAGGACCCCTGCGAAGTGATCAGCGTATAGGTGACCTGTGCAATAGAACACCGTAAACTTAGCAGAGGAAATCGTTATTATAATGTGAAAATAATAAATGATCATGAAACTAACCCGTCGGCGGCACCACAACGTGCCCATGGTCGGCCCGTCCACATCGTCGTCCTGGACGTACAAGCTGACCGCGTACGGTCTCAAGTCCAGCTGTGGTCGACCGATCTGGAAGCACTCCAAGGACCACAACTATAGAAGTAGCGGGCATCCGGAGAGGATGGAGCTGTCCTAGGCATGGTGGCACACATTGCACAATGTGTGCTACATCGTGCACAGCACAACCGGACCCTAAGAGTAATCCGGGATCTCGTCCACTGGCAAGTCAGCCACCTCACGCGCGTACCGAACGTAGTGCTTGTCGACGCTGTCACCGTGGGACCCTATGAACAAGACCCACCCAAAAAGCCACAGTAGGTAGGCCTCGAAGTGCCTCCTAACAACGACGTTGCCGGCGTTCTGCGCCGTATGCTCAGGCTGCAAGAAGACATGTACACGTTAGCAAGGTTCACATACAAATTGATGCGAGATGACAATAGTTACGAAGACTTACATAGAACTGGCAGATCTACCTCAATGTCGGCTCTGGCAGCCTGTTTAACTCCGTGTACCCGCTACCGGTGGGAGCACATCGTGGAACCTCGCTATGAGGTCGGTGCGCCACGTGACCGGAATGTCGTACGCCGCCAGGGGAGCTTGTGCATGGCAACCTAGTCAGGAAGCCCACGTCCTGTAGCGTCGGTGCCATCTCCCCGCACGAAAGGTGGAACGTGTGCGTCTCTGGCCTCCAGCGGTCAACTAGCGCCGTCAGTAGGGCCCGATCGTATGGAAAACGCCTAGACGTATGACCAAGACCGCGGTCCTGGTCTTCCTCCCATGTCGCCTCCACCATCCTCGCGAATGGAAGGAGGCCTGCCGCTCACAACCTGCGTCAAAACGATTAAGAACAAATGTGACTGCACGTAAAATAAACGAACCACGGTGGAGTGCATTAGGTTAGAAATCTACGAACCTCGGAACCTAATCTGGGTGCAGCCTCCATGCCCTGATGGGCGTGCACAGCCGTAACGTGCCAAGCTCAATCGGCGCCTCGCCCTCTGGGGGAGCACGGTACTCAAGCGACTACGGTGATGCGCGTCAACCACCGGGTCAAGCAACTCGTATTGGCTGCGTCCGCCATACCTGAAAATGTAGTAATAAATAAAGTTCATAATTTTTTCATGCATCTTTACGTAGGATATGTAGCAATTACATATTTTCTTTACGATTTTCATGTGTCAGGCTATTCCCCAAGTTTAAATGGTATTTTCGGCTCTAACAAAATAATTACTCTACTTAGCTACTCAATACATTTTTAATAGATTTATAATAGACATCTTTCTATTTCTGGAGATTGATCCTAAATCGTTCCAGTGCTACATAATTCGACTATTTTGGGAATTATTCTCATTGCTCTTCCAACCCTACTCAGCTACTGGATTTTCTTTATAATCTTCAAATGTGTCATGCAATTTTTCTAGTTTAAAAAATAATTTCTGCATTAATAATATAATTACCGCGCACAAATAGGGAGTTTAATAAAGATGGAATTATTCTGATTCCTCATTGTGCTATGACTACCGGCTACATAACTTAAAATATATACTACACAATTTGACTACATTTATCTAACCTACTCAATCCTATCTCGCTATTTTTGTTTGCTAACCAACAAGGCTTTCACATAATGTACAAAGTTTCAAAAAAATATACCTATGAGATGACTGATCGGGCTCGGTGCTCCAACGACAATCTCTGCTCCGCGACAAACTGGCAGAGCTTCGCTACCTTTCTTCTCTCCCTCTCCTTCTCTCTCATTTTTTTCTGGAATTAAAATGAATTATGGACTGGTTTTTTGGCTTTTTTATAGTCGGCTAACTATCACCAGTGGAACTGGCGACAGGAACCTATCGCCAGTTCAACTGGCGATAGGTAGTTGGACCGCGACAGTTGAACTGGCGATATGGACATATTTTTGTAATTTTTTGGAATGACTATTATTTTTGTAATTATTTTTTAAAATAATATTATTTTTTTAAAAAATCGTGGGGAGATGAGCTTGACTGGGAATATAAAAGAAAGGAAAATACTAAGCAACACTCGAGTGTTTTCTGTGGTCGCGGGTACTCATTTTCTTGTCCCTTCAATGCTGCTTTGTGATCCACGCTAGGCAGGTGTCCACATCCACCCGAGCGTGGAAAAAATGTCAATTGGATGCTATTACTTGCATGTCAACTATTTCAGTATAACACACATGTATATTTACTATTACTTGCATGTTAATTAGAGCCTACATGGTCATATAATAATAGCTTGTTTTGTCCAACACAACGCCTCCACTGCTTGTTTACTGAACATGCTACTATATGAAAAATAAGCTTTTGTTATGTGTCTATCAATCCGTAACTTAGAGTGCATTTTTTATTGGGAATTGCTACTTAACTTTCGACAGTTTTTTGCTCAACCTCTCAAAGTACATGTGAAGAACGTAACGGGTTCACCACATTGCCGTATTTTATTGGTTTATAATTTTATTTTTTGTCTTTGTTTTTACTCAACCTCTCAAAGTACATGTGAAGAACATAACAGGTTCACCACATTACTGTATTTTGTTGGTATATAATTTTTTTTTGTCTTTGTTTTTGTTCAACCACTCAAAGTACATGTGAGATTTTGAATCATGTGATGGAAATATGAGTTATTAAGACTTTCAAGAATAATTACAGTGACCAAGAATAAAAATTACATAAATAATTTACTGTAATTTATTTATAATGGAGTTGTATTTTTTTATCTTTGTTTTTGCTCAACCTCTCAAAGTACATGTGAGATTTTGAATTATGTGATGAAAATATGAGTTATTAAGACATTCAAGAATAATTACAGTGTCTAAGAACCAAAATTACATAAATAATTTACTGTAATTTATGTATAATGTAGTTGTAAATGAACTTTCAGAATATGACAGTTTTTTACAGAAAAATATGTGAATTCTGTAGACAGACCCTTTTTAATTTGTATATTGGGTATAATGAATGTGTTTTCCATTTTTACTTTATATGAATATGCATTGTATATGTTGGATTATGTGGGCCAAGCCCATACAAGAAGAATAATTCCTAAATTAAATCTCAAAGGCCCACTCATGCAAAGGAAGGTTGCATGTGAACTTTAGTACCATATTGCTAGTTCTAGGAGAGGAAGACCACCTTAAAAGGGATGGTGCACTCCTAGCCACTTGAGGCATGTGGGGGAGAGAACTAGAGGAACACACACGCGCGCGCTCGCCTCGCCGGCAGGCGGGCGGGGGCGGGCGGGGGCGCGGCGCACGCACTGCGTGAATGGTCCGCCAAAATCGGCGTCAAAGCTTGCAGACGAGGCTTCCTTTGCGCTTTTATCTTTTGTTTTGTGTGGCGGTGAATCCGGATCGGTTCTGAGACTAATCCGTTTGATACTGAGTTATGGAGAACGGCAGCGCCTTTGATCACACGCCCCGATTCTTCCATAACATCGAATCGCCGCCCATACGCAGACGAAATCAATCTAGGTTTTCGCCTCTTCCATTGTATCGCGCCGCCCCACGTAGTCTACTCCGCCCCGTTAACCAGCGCACCGCCGCTCGGGAGAGCAGTGTCTCCGAACCGCCGCCGAATTTCTCGCACCGAGAGGGCGAATAAGGTTTTTGGAAGCGCTGCGCGATCGCTGCCGTAGCTCGCTCGTCTTCCTCGACGCCGGCCGCGAATCGTCATCAACTTCGTGTCATCCACACCGCGCTCGCAGTGTCACCATCGACAAACCGATCCAACGTAATCATCTGCACGCAACGGTCATGTTCTCCGCTTTAGATCTGCTCATGTTCTTTTTCCGGTTGACATGACTAGATCTCATATGCCCGTGATGGTTATGTTATTTTGCGTGCATGATGTCATGATTAATTTATGGAATAAATTGAACCTACATGTGCTTATAGATTTAACAGTATATAGATACTTCATCATAGATGTGGTACTGGTAAGTGTTTTCCAGCATTTAATGGGACAGGGAAGTCCAGTAACAAGAGCTTGAACAGGGGCAACAGTGGACGAAAACGAATGATAATCTAATGGCTGAGAATTTGAGTACTTCCAAACAAATTAGTACTCGAATGTTCCCTGGACGGCTAGACACCTCGACACGATAATACAGAGGCTGAAAGTATGAAACCTTGGTAAGCTGCACAGACGGCGATGTAGGTGGGGTTGACTGACGCGGCTCCATATCTGATGAAATGGGAGTGCTTAGTGGAGTTGGAGGCGGATTGGGTGCTGGCTGTGATGCAACCATGCGTGGTAAAGAGACCGCCCACGCCCAAGCGCGATGAGGTACTTTCGTGGCAACAGACACTCGCCTAATCGCCGTGAACACTCGCCGCCATCGCAGGGCACCGGAACAAGAGGGCTGTTGGGAGGACTAGGGTGAAAACGGATCGGATAGTTTCCGATCGATCCGGACGGAAACGGATTCGGATTGTCTTGGCTTAGATTTTCCTCGGATAGTTTTCGAATCGGAAACGAATTCGATTTTTTTTTATCGGAAACGGAAATGAATACGGTAGATATGTTATCCGGCAGATACGGAAACAAATACGGATTATCCGGATAAGACGAAGTCCGGATATCCGGATTTCAGCCCAAAAGAAGAAAAGAGATTTTAATTGATTTTTGAATTTCAGAAAATACAACAAATCAAATAGTCTTTTAGACAATAGCAAATAGAGTTAAAAATTCTAGAAAAAATCACATAAATTCTTTGAATTATTTTTAAGTTAATAAAATTAATTCCAACTCAAAGTTGGTTTTTATTTTTTGTATATAAATTATTTTTAATTTCTAAAAAATAGGAAAAACCTTTTTAAAATCCAGAAAATTCATTAAATTAATTAAAATTTTATTTTATAATAAATTTAATTTTTGACATTAAAAACTAGGAAACTAAATAATTGATTTTATTTTATTATTTTTTCCTTTTTAATGAGGAAAACTCTTTTAAATCTCAGAAAATCCAATAAAATAATAACTTTATTAAATTTTTTTTGGTAACATACTTTGGGATGTTACAGTCATTTGCGTATAGATTAACCATCCAGCCTAATCAATGTTAGTGTGAACTAAGTTTTATGTATGTGATGAAGTAAGTGTGAATGTGTGATGACTTGTGACTTTGTGAGTTATGACTTATGAGCTAAATATGGTAAACTAAGTGTTATGTTTGTGATGAACTAGTTAATGCAGCTTGCTAGTGCCAATGTTATGTGTGGTTGCTAAAAATATGAACCATCATGAATGTTTGCATCAAATAAATTAGTTATATGTTTTTGTTAAATTCTGGCATACAATTTAAGGAGTTTTCATGTTCCGAAAAATATCCGCGGCCATATTCGTTTCGATTCGTATTCATATTCGATATTATTCGTATTCGTATTTATATTCAAGGTATTCGTATTCGTATCCGGATCCGAGAAAAATATGAAAACAAATATGATAGATCCATTATCCATCCATATCTAATCCGTTTTCACCCCTAGGCAGGACAGTAAAGACATTGACCTGAAACGAGGCGACTATTCTCTTAAGTGCGCCACGTGATCCACTGACTTGAAGGCTGTATTGTCGACCATACAACCTTGTTATCTCCAGCAGTATAAAACCAACAATATTGGGAGCAGTTGTTGTCAGGTTGAGTGCTGGGATGCCGACCAGTTCTTGTCCCACATCACCAAAGAAAACGAATTCGGCGACCGGCGCATCATCGTCGTCAATGCCGCATATGTCTATTCCGCAGACAGCCAGCTTGTACCTATATGCCCAATATGTCAGATGCACAGTGTGGTGGTTCGAATAAATGACTGTATCACGCGTATGAATGAGATGCACTGTGCAGCTAGCTGATTACGTCATGAAGGCTGAGTACATATGTTGGAACAGCATTGTACGGTGCAAGTGTGAAGTCAGAGGGTTGATGTTGTCTGTGAGGAAAACTTTAAAAGTCGTTCTTTTGGTGGAAAAGGAACCACAAAAACTAACTAAGATGGTACACGTCAAACCACATCTACAAGGACATTGTAAGTTACTGAAGAAATCTACATTGAGTCATGAGACTATTGTTTGTCCTGTTTCAGTGAGCAATATGTATCTACAGGTAATGGCTTAATTACCAGGCTATACTTATAGCCTAAACCGTAGAGAGATGCAACGAGTGGAAGTTGTGTAAAGGTTAATTCCATGTCCTTGTATCTAACCTTCTGTTTTACCAGATTGACAAATCTGCTATCTGTATTGACATTCTGCTATGGTTTGGCAATATGATGAAGAACAGAACATTACATGGTCTGATTTTTAGTTTTTTTTTTTCATCCTAAAAGATGTCAGTTGGAAGAGCTGCATGAGGGCAGGATTTGTACCTATAGATTTTGAGGCGAAGGAAAGCATCAGGCAGGAGGATGTAAAGCTATCTTGTTGTCTTAAGCTCCGTAGGTACCTACTTGATTTTTTTATGTCCTTGGTAGAATGTAGGATCTGTCTTATCTGAATGCAAGATGTTCTCATAAAGGACAACCCAAAAAAAACCAGAGTATATACGAAAATTTAGGAAGAGTCACTATTACAGAAAATATCATCACAGAAAATATTATCACAGACAATTCAAAATCATCATTACAGACGGTTTTCTGAACCGTCTAACTTTATGGGTCTGTGATAATATGATGTCATTGAACCATCTGTGAAAAAAGCTATTACAGTTGGTTTTGAACAATAATCATCTGTGATCATCAATTATCACAGACGGTATTTTAGTAAAAACCATCTGTGATAGTTTTTTCTATTGCAAAAAATTTTAACTTTTAAGTCAAACTAATCAATTGCTGGACATTAGTTTCCATATACTCTTTCGATAGTTTGCAAGTATGTAATTAAAATATACTCTCTCTCAATCAATGGCTCACCCTCTGATGAGGACGAGGTCGAGTATAGGTGTCCATCTCGAATTGAATTGGCCTCCCTTGTCGACCACAGATGGGGGTCCTCACTGAGAACAAAATTTGACAGGATGGAGGGGACGGAATCAGAGTGAGAAGAAAACCTGGATAGGGATTTGGGGTAAAACTTCTTACTCACCTGAGGCCAAGATGGGGGGGCGGCCAGATTTGGTGGTACTGGCCGAGCCGCAGCACCCCACTCACCGGAGGCGCCGTCAAACAACAGGCTGTGGACGCATGTCGGCCTCCTGCGGCAGACATGGAGCTCCTGTGCGTCCCTCCTCCTCCTCCTCCTTGTTGGCTGTGTCTCCTAGCCGAACCATGCTGGGAAATCGAGGGCGGTTGCTGATGCTCGGCGTGGGGAGGGGAGAGACTGATGGAATATAAGACGGGGGTGGCTATAATATATAAGGATAGTGCCAAAATATTTCGCCTCCCGCGCACGCGTAAAAAAAATTCCACCCTCTCGCGCTGCGAAGTACATACGGTTTCAAACAAAAACTGTCTGTGATATTTAGTAATATCACAGATGGTTTTTAATACAAACCGTCTGTGATGAGCTAATGCCATGACTTGAACACACGTAAATGCCTAACTCTGTGATTTTACCATGACTTGGACACCTACCTATATTCCTTATCGGGAGATACTTATCACAGACGGTTTTTAATACAAACTGTCTGTGATGAGATACTGATCAGAGACGGTTCGTATTAAGAACCGTCTGTGAAGTATCACAGACGGTTTGTGATATGAACCATCTATGATATTAGCTCATCACAGACAGTTCTTAGCGTATCCAGTAACAGGGACGGTCGCTCTGGTAAAACAGTCTGTGATTACCATTAACACTGACAGTTTTGGAAAACCATCTGTGATGAGGCGTCTAGTATTAGCCTTTTTGTAGTAGTAAGTCCCTCATCAAACAGAATACTATTTCAAAACAAAAGGCTGATTCCGGGATGATAGCACTGAAACAACGGTTTGTATATAGGTGGTATGACAGACATTTATACTGGTAGAAAGGATACGATGTGTTTATATTCATTTGGAGGATGATGGAAGGAAAAGGCGTCTGTACTAGTGTTTCAAATTTTGACGAAATTTCGTGAAATTTCGGCCATTTCGCTGGAGCTCGAATTTCCCCCCTTTCGGTCAAAAAAATTCGGCTGCACATGAATCAGGCCAAATTCAAACTGAATTCAAAATTTTGTCAAAATTTGTCAATTTTTTTTAATGAAATTCAGTCAAATTTTAATGCCAATTTCGGTCATTTGCCCAAATTGAATTCGAAATTACCGAAATTTTGGTAATTTCGGCAATTTCGGTCACCCCCAAAATTTGTGTTCAACCGAATTCGAAAACCCTGGTCTGTACTGGCTGAAGTCTTGTGAAGAAAACCTTAGTAACTGGTGGGAATTTTGTTCCTAAGCAATCTACACAGCTTTGGAATGAATGACATTTAGGGGCTCTCTATGCCATCATGTATCATGTAGTGACTATGACAACTATCGGTGGTAAGAAAACATGGCTAAAAGTAATCGGTAGCATGCATGGTTTAGTAAAGACCTTGGTTCTGCTGTGACGCTGTTGCACCTTGGACATTTGTAACGTTTATCGATCTGTACCGTTTTCCTCCTGCAATCACCGCAGGCTAGGTACCACCATCCATCGTTGGGAGCAAGATCTTTGATCGCGATGTCGACAGTATAGTTCTGGCCCTATGATTATTTAGACGGTAAGGCACATACATTTATGTAAACGTAAACTAATAGGTCACGATTTAATATATGAATGTTGTTGAAAGCATATCTCACGATAGCGTCATGGGCATTTAGGGTAGACAAACATGCGACTGTTGTGGGTGTAGGCCCAGCTTGGTTTGGATTTTAACGGAACCATGTATTATGATTGTTGAGGAATCATCGCTGACGAGTCTAGTTCGAGCGATTACCTTGTAGACAAGTGTAAAATCATAAGAACAATGCAAGAATAGAAGAACAAAATAATAGATTGAACACAGAGATGTAGGGGGACTTCTTGCTTCTCTTTATTCCTTCTTCAATCCATCAGCCTTTACAATGACTAGTACCTCCTATTTATAGGCTACAACCCTGCTAGAGTTTGGGATGAGGAGCCCACCTTAGGCTAGGACTCCCGGTCCTATGCCCGGTTTCTTAATACTCCCACTTGGGCACTCATCCTTCATGTCCATATCTCGTCAAAACTCCATAAAAATCCAGTGGGAAAATTTTGGAGAAAGAGTATATGAAACACGTTCTGCTGTGCTGCACGAATTGTCTCGTTAAAAACCTTAACCGAGGAACTTCAAGAAAACTTGTCAAGGAAAAAGAGTACAATCCACCCAATTTTATTTAATCTCCTGGATTTATTCTTTGGGTACTCGATATTCATGGTTAAGCTTTAGTAATAAGTTTTTGAATATTCTCCCCCTCAATTCTGCACTTCTCTAAGTCTTATCATTCCAATTTCACGGATGCATCTTTCAAAGCTAGACGCTGGAAGTGACTTAGTGAATAAATCTGTAAGATTTTCACACGATTTAGTATGCAGTACTTTAATTTTGTCTATCTTTTGCAATTCATGAGCATAGAAGAACTTAGGGTTGATAAGCTTTGTGAGAGGATTCTTCACAAAACCCATCTGTACTTGTGCAGCACAAGCTGCATTATCTTCATAGACAATAGTGGGGGCTTGCGCGGTATTCAATCCACACGACTGCTGGATGTGGTGAATCATCCGCCGACGCCAAGTACATTCTCGTGAGGCCTCTTACAATGCTATTATTTTCGAGTGGTTCGTCGAAGTCGATACAAGACTCTGCTTAGACGATTTCCATGGAATTGCAGTTCCACCACATAGGAGTTCATAGCATTTTTGTGATTTGGCTATATGCGGGTCCTACAGGTACCCGTCATCTGCATAGCTAGTCATATAAAGGTCTTGGTTCTTTCTGTAAAACAGATCAAATTCTTTGCTTCCTTGGAGGTATCGAAAGATATCCTTCATTACCTGCCAATGCCTTTGGTAGGTTATGTACTATACCTTACTAATAGGTTCACGGCAAATGCAATATCCGATTTAGTACAGTTTGCTAAATACATAACTGCTCCTACTGCACTCAAGTATAGGAATTTTGGTCCCAGGACTTCCTCTCCCTCTTCTCTAGGTCTATATGGGTCCTTGTCTTGCTGTAAGGATCACCCGACCATCAGCACTTTCGAAGAGTATGCCTTTTTAAAGTCAAATATTTCTAACACTTTCTGAGTGTAGGTTGATTGATGCACTAATATCCCTTCAAGGGCATGTCTAAACTGCAAGCCTAGGCAATATTTGGTTTTACCCAAACATTTCATTGAAAACTCCGACTCTAGGTAAGAGCTTGCTTTCTTAATATCCTTCAGAGTTCCGATGATATTCAGACCATCTTCATACACTGCGATTATACAAAATCCATCATGTGATCGTCGTATAAATACATAGGGATTATTCTCATTGTTCGTGTAGCCTTTCTTGCATAGAAAGTCGCTTCAAGCGATTATACCATATTCTGCCTAATTGCTTAACTTCGTACAGTGACTTTCTGAGTTTCATGTTGTACAGATTTCTATTTGCTCTGTCTTGGTTCACGACAGGGATACATTAAGGTATCTTTATATAAATGTATGAATCTAATATTTCATAAAGGTATGCCGGTACTCCATCCATCAATTTCACTTCTAACTTCAAGTTCACTGCTATTGAGATAAATGTCTAAAGGGAGTTCCGCCCATGACTTGGGAATATGTTTCTTCATAATCATCTCCTGGACGTTCAGTAAAACCTTGTGCAACGAGCCTTGCTTCTTTTCATTTCTCTTTCGAATAAATACACATTTATGCCCTACGGGGTGCAGAAGGGGAAGCGTGCGGCTTACAGGCCCAAACGCTTTTCTTTTATTCGGAGAGAATAATTCAGCTTCTATTGCATTCTTCCAATCTGATCTTTTCTTTCATCCAGCGAGCGATGCAGGCTTTGGATCAAGATTGATGATTGTGGTAAGTTTCTTTGCAAAGTAAATATCGACATTGGCTGTTGTCATATTAAAAAATCCTCTTGAGGTCATAAAGTTTATAGCTATTTTTTCAAGGGGCGATTTTTCTAATGCTTCTACTTGCTCACCACTGCTTCCAATTGCAGGGCAAGTCCCTTTAGTTTTTCAGCTCCGATGTGTGCGCATACATCCATACTGATGTCTCCCTTCATGGGGATGTTCAATTCTGCTATGCCTTTTCTGAAGGTTCCATACCGATGCTAGGTCTCAACTGGCTCCATTTCTGGTTCTGGGGCACTTCGGTGATCGGCTGTGTCAAGTCCCTCTCATCCTTTTTCACCAGACATCCCTGGTTACTTCGGATTCGAGGCCGGAGTTCGCGTTCTTTTCTGAGGCATCTGGAAGGGATTAAGGATACCTTCATCAGTATTTTAACCCTCTCCAGTGCATTGCGTATAGGCAAATGCTACTTAGTCACGCTCTTCAAATCACTAAAGTGGTCTGGTAGTTGATTCGCTAATATTTGCAAATCAATTATCTTCTGGACTACAATTGTTTTCTGGACTTCAATTATCTTTTGGACTTCTCTTGTCTTCTAGACTTCTTTATTTGCTTTACTAGTGCGCGAGTCATAGGCATAGATTTCAATTATCTTCTGGACTTCAGTTGTCTTCGGGACTTCTCTTGTCTTCTAGACTTCAATTGTCTTTGGGACTTCCTGTGGCTTGCCACGTTATTTCCCGATATTTTCATCAATGGTTGATTTCCTCCCCCTAATGATGGAAAATTTATCTCATCTAATATACTATCGACGAATCGGGCATTGTGCAAATCTTCAGTCATAGGGTCTAAATACTTGATTATGGATGCTATCTCATAACCAACGTATATCCCAGACTTTCGGAAAAGGCCCATTGCAGTTCGCTGTGGTGGTGGTATAAGTACATAAACCTTGCAACCAAACATGCGAAGATGAGAAGTTTTCGGTGCTGACCCTTACGCTAGTTGCATAGGTGGATGGATGTTATAGGCCGACGGTCTAAAATTGATGAGAGTTGTTGCGAGCAGGACTGCGTGTCCCCAATATGTAGGTGGTAAATTATAATTCTTCAAAGTTCTGCTAGTCCATTCTGGGTGCGGACATACGGTACAGAATGCTCAACTTTAATTCCCATTTTCATGCAATAATCATCAAATGCCTTCGGAGTACGTTCTCCAGCGTTGTCCATTTAGGTGGACTTCACTTGATGATCAGGGAAATTATTTTTTCAACTGTTAATTATCTGCGAGATTTAGCTTTTGCAAAAGCGTGGTTTCTCGTAGACAATAAACATACGTGCGACCATTCCGAGGAAGCATCGATGAGCATCATAAAATATCTAAATGACCATTACAAAGGCTGTATAGGACCGCAAATGTCTCCCTGAATACGGTCCAGGAATGTAGGGACTTCATCCTTTGCTTTCAGAGCAGAAGGTTTAGTAGTTAATTTTCTGGTGGCACATGCAGGGCACACAAAATCTTCTTGATTCGGGAAAGTTTTTACATTGATGTTATGTCCGCTCGTGATAAAAGGATATCTCGATTTGCTATATTTACTAACCGCCGTGAATTGTTAATTATATTTCTCATCATCCTAAGACCTAGACGGCATAATCTATCATGCTAGAGATAGAAAAGTTCAGAGCTTCTAAATACGATTTTCAAGGCAGTATAGGCTGCAGGTGTCTTAATATTAGTGTAGTATAGCCCGCAAACGAAGGAAGACTACAATAGAGTTATGTATGGAGGAAAGGAAGTCGTTCTAATACTATTTTTCAGATATGTCGCTATAGTCATTAAACCTAAGTTCATATAGCATATAAAGTACAAATGAAATTTGTATAGCAAGTAGTGAAGCACTTACGGTTGTAGGGCACCATTATGTAGTCCACGTAGTTTTGAGCAAGCAATCCTGCCGTTATGTATTTCGACGAGGATGTGTCCGCCAAGATGGTTTGCTCGAGACCACGCAGGGTCGAGGAAACCCACCGGTTCTTTCAATCGCCGCAGCTTTAATCATGTATCTATACATAAGCAATGAGTTGTTATATTACGTGAATGTACGTGAATGTAGAACTTGATTGTACACACTTACGATGTCCAAAGATCGTAGAAGTGAGGCATCGAGGGCTTTGAGGTTGAATAGGTCGAACAAGTCGCCAAGCCCACGATGAAGGGGGCCGCGTGGAGGAAATAGTCCTCCGTATCCGACGGTGATTCCATCGCACCCTTCTCTTTGGTCTTCTTCAAGTACCACTATGCAAACTCGACAACCTAATCCAACGTAGGCTATCATCGTGCTCGCCGCCAACGGACTCCAAAGAGTATTTCTTAGGGTTAGGAGGCTAAGCGCCTTAATGTTCTTCGATTTCGATTTGTTCGAACGACTTGCGCGCCACGCGCCTTCCTCCGTCGACGACTCGAGAACCGATACGCGCACGCTTTTTGTTCGTTCGGTGTCTTCTCCACGGAACCGATGAGGCGGGCTTCGGGCGAAGGTTGAGGTGCGCCATGGAGGGTCCTGTTGAGAGACATGGTCGGTCGAGGTGGTTGGGGTAGAGTCATCAAAGGTTGAGGCGGCATCGCAGGTCCGGGACGATGTCCTTCAAAAGTTGAATTGGAGGGCATGGTGGGTGTGGAGATGGATGGGGTGGAGTCATCAAGGTTGAGGCGACATCGCAGGTCCGATGATGTCCTTCTTGGCCACCGAATAAAACCGCATGCAGGCATCCCCTAGTGTTATGATTTCGTCGTTCGCGAATCTCGGTAGGGACGGCCCTAAAATTATCATGTACCATGTCCACCGACCTGGCGTAACCTCGCATCACCGGGCACCGTGCGCACTATCCCTTCATTGCATGGATACACCACCCCGCCCAAACCTCAATAGACATCCCAACCATCCTCACTTGGAGTGTGCAGGCGGCTCCTACAAAACGATACGCAATTAGCTAAGGCGCCCTATAGGTCTATCTTTGAGCATTCGAGAGATGTACATTACCTTGATGTCGCCGATAGGTAATTGGACATCATCGTGTTCACAATTTTGCGTGGACGCGACGCTACTCCGATGTTGAGGAGGATCGCCACCAAAACAACGGGCGCTCTGCGATCGTTGTTGAGGAGTAGTAGTTGATTCACTTGGTCCCGCAATCTTGCTATCTTTTCTTCAAATTTTGCAAAGAGCACCCGCTTTCTTCCTTCAAATTTTGAAGTAGCACATATTCCAACATCGTGTCGCACTCGCCTTGGATCTCTTCCCGCTCCTATACGTGCAAAGAGTCGCCCGGGAATCCATCCTCCAAGATACGTTAACCCCTTTGCCTCGCGTGCACCCGGTGCTCCTTGTTTCCTGGGCCGTAGTTAGTATATCCTTCTCCCGCTCGCTTGGAAGGAGCCTTCTAACATGCGGAACTCAATTCTTCTTGCAAGAGGTCATCATGTTATTATATACATTATGAAGTTATAGACTTATTAACAACTAGGTAGTTCAAGACATTTACTACACGGTTGGCCACATCCGTCTCGCGGGTTTGTGAAAGAGATTTACCAAACGAATCGATGCCCTCGCTCTAACGGGAGAGAGAGCGCTGGTCCGTGATCTCAAGAAATGGCCTTGTTTCGTTCGCGTCCTCCGCGCCCATTGCGCGGTTTTACCCGCGCATCTGGGCCGTGTCGAGTTTGTGGGGTGAGTGTTAAGTGTCCGGAGAGCCTTGCGTCGTGACTTTCCTCACGAAATTCGGGCGTCGCTTCATTTGCACAAAGGCGCCCCATATATCCCGCGACAAGAATTTATACGCCGTGAAGGGCGTTCGACCTGTTCACGCATCTTGTGACAAGCACGCTCTTGAAGGTCCTCCACGCCTTTCCGATCGAGAGCAACGCCTCGTTTCCACGCGCCCGTGTCTGCGGGTGGGAAAGTGAACGATTTTAAAACTTCGCCCCACACCGCTTCTCCGAACATCCGACACGTTGTCCCACCAGGTGTGGTGATGGGGACCTGCTCCTTCCAAGTATCCCGCACAAGGTTCGAATCCCGCACGCTTTGGGGGACTCAGGGATCCCATTGGCATTGACCTCCGTGGACGGTCATTATGCTCGGAGGAATTCTCGATGTTCCTCTCGCCATCTCGCGACGTACCACTTTCTCTGAGATCCGGACGGCGCGAAGATGGTGCGACGCCATGTCGCTACTTGCTATCTATATATGCACGAAGCAATATGCGTAAGCTCTAATCGACAGATTCAAGCGTATTTACTCAACTTAACCTAAAATGATGCACAAACGTATAATATATAAAGAAGGATTGATGGTAGTTTGTGCTCTCGTATGAGAGTTGCAAAAGAACAAGTCTTTGCCATCTCAATCCTATTGTCTATACTCTTCATTAAATGAATATGATAGTATAAATTCAAACTATGAGCTCTAAACAATACTTTGCTTAATCACAAATGATCTCAATCATATCAAAATGATCTCTTAAAACATTCAATCTCAAGATAAGAGAAAAGTTCATCAGAGCTAACTGTAACAAAGCCCACCGATCAATTTCAGTTCACATTATCAAAGACTATCAAAGTCACATCACGTAGGGTTCACAATACAATAGAGCTCATGAATGAACTAATAAAAGATATCAAATTGACGGATGCATTCAACCGTCTCGTGATAACTAGCATTCAACCAAAGTAACAAATTAACGTGATATGAAATTGACAAGAGCAAGTAATTTGTACAATAGAGCTCAAGAATCAACTAACTATCACATTCAATCTCGTGATAAGACAGAGTTCATCACGAGCATGTCAACAAAGCCCACCGATCAATTTGCCTGATCTTTAGGAATACTCACAGAGGATGCCGCACAACAACTCACGGTGCAAGGAGGAGCCGGTGCAGGGAGGAGGCGACGCGGGAGGAGGGAGAGGCGCGGGAGGAGGTCGACACGGGGAGGAGGACGGCGGGAGGAGGCCGGTGCAGAGGGGAGGAGGCCGACACGGGAGGAGGCCGGTGCAGAGGGAGGAGGCCGACACGGAGGAGGCCGCGCGAGGCGCGGAGAGCAGCTCGCCGATGAAGGGGCTGGGCGCCGGGTCTTACGGACGGGAGGTGAACGCGAACCCTAGAGGAGCCGAGAGCGCGCGAGAGCCTGAGGCGCGGAGACGAAGTGACGAGTAAAGAGCAAAACCCTAGGGTGGTGCGCTTTGATAAAGAATATCACAGACGCTCTATTAATGAATCGCTCGAGATATCATCAATATCATGAGCGGCTTATTTAAGCACTGTCGTGATAATACAGACGATTTGCTTAAAGAAATCGTCGAGATATCCTCAATATCACGCACGGTTCTTGAATGGCACCGCTCGTGATATTGAGGATATCTCGCACGCTTCTTAAGCAAACCGTCAGTGATATTATCACGCATTGCTTAAATAGAGCCGTCGTGATATTGATGATATCTCGACGGTTCTTTAATAGAGCCGTCGTGATAATATATCACGACGGATCCATTATAGAGCCGCTCGTGCTATGGATCTCATTCCCTTCATCTCCGCGCGAGTGTCTCTTCGTCTCTCGCTCAACTTTTATATAAATAGACAACCCTTATCAAAGGGATTTCTCAAGCTCCTTGATCATCCCTCTCTCCACAAATTCCAAATGGCTTCCTCTCGCCCTACTGTCTTGGCCTACATTTTGGTTGTGTACTCGCACCTCTCTCGATCGCAACCCGCCCAAGCCTGCGAACAAGGCGTCCGTCGCAATGCAATCCGTTGTAGACCCTCCCATCTACCGAGACCATAACGGCGCCATCGGCCGATTGGAGCTCCTCCTCAACAGATCAGGCGAGGCTCTCCAAAGATCCGGCGAGTAAACCTCGTCGTGGAGATTGTCCTATGGAACTCTTTGGTCCGCACCGAGGATGCAGCCCGAGAGTCGAGGACGACATCGACATTGCAGAGAGCGGGTCCGCTAGCCGAGACCGTGGAGACCGGGGTTGATGGCCTCGGCTATATGGGACTTGATTACGAGTCCGAACATCTACAAGAGGAAATTGAGCGTGCAAGGTCACGGTGGAGGCGTTTGGTGAGACATCGGTGATCCCGCTCCCACCAAGCCGACGAGAATGCGCACGAAGATTTGAAGACTAAGATAGGATCGCCATCCTTTTTTATCGCCTGTGATGTAAAACGATAAGGCGATCTATTGTCATGCTCGTGATGTAAATATGGTCTTTTGTCATTGATGATATGGTCTTTTTATCGCCTGCGTGATGATATGGTCTTTTTATCATCTAATTATTACCGGGCAAATCAGACGCTATCGCTGAGCGGTTGAATAAAGAACCGCTCGTGATAATATACTCATCACGCATTTGCTCTCACTAACCGCTCAGGTTGACCATCACGACGCTTCCATGTGGAACCGTCGTGATATCCTCCATATCACGCATTTGCTAATAAGTATAACCGTGCTGTGATATTGAGTATATACTTATTAACCGCTCGTGATATTGAGTATATCACGAGCGGTTCCACATGGAGCCGTCTATGAAAGTTCAACACGACGGTTTTGTAGAACCGTCGTGATATACTCGTATCACGCACGGTTGGAAATAAGAACCGCTCGTGATATTTCACCCTATAAATATAAAGACTCGGCAGAGGCCCTCGCTCTAGCGCCGCTCCGATCTCTTCTTGGAATAGAGGGGCTTGAGAAGCTTTTGCTCTGTGTTGGTCAGAGGAGGCTTGTTTATTTGGCTTGCCTTGTTCTTGGTTGTGGGTTGCCCTAGCAACTTATGGTCATTTGGCTTGCATGCATGCTTGCTTTGTGAGGCTTGGTGGTAGCTCTCGGTTTGGGTGTTGTGAATGAGTGTTTTTGTGAGTGGGATAAGTCGTGTATTTCGACTGTGGCTCTCTTGCCCTGCTCATTGGCTCAAGGAGAAGGACAAGTGAGGAATCTCATGATATTAGGAATTTTCGCCGTGAGCTCCGAGGGTAACGATCTTTAACTCTTTATATTTGCTTAATAGGAGGAGTAACGATTTGCGCTAATAGGAGGAGTAACGATTTGCAGTTTATTAATATAATTTAACACTACTAATTGTTACATGTGTAGCGTAGATGGACCGAATCGGATGTACGGTATGTAACCGCGTGAGTGAAGAGTACATTAATGGCGTGATTGCTTTTAAAAGAGCCATGAGCAGATATGCTGAATAAGGATAGAATTTATGTATCGCCCATGCATTGATTGCGATAATCAAGATTTTAACAACCCGCGCAGCATCGTAGGGCACTTGATTGAAGGGGTTTCAAAAGGGTATACATGTTGGACCATCACGGTGAAGAGCAGATTATACAGAAGTTAATAATGATGACATCGACGAGGAATTCAACGATATGCCGGATGTGGATCGGTTTTTGATGACGATAGGTCGACGATGACAATCTGATCGATGCTACGCGATGCGTATGAAACTACTGAGAGAGAGTTTTGTAAATTCGAGCGCTTAATGGAGGACTCGGGAAACCTTTGTTCCCGGCCGCAAGCCGAATACACAAGATTGTCAACCGCATTTGAACCGCTGAAATTGAAGGCGAGCAATGGTTGGTCCGACAAGAGTTTCACGGCGTTGTTAGGTCTCCTAGCGGACATTCTTCCGAGGGAAACGTGTTGCCCAAAGACCACCTACCAAGCCAAGAAGGTTCTTTGTCCATTGGGAATGGAAGTAGAAAGAATACATGCATGTCCGAACGATTGTATCCTCGTATCGTAAAGAGTATGCGACTTGCATGTATGTCCTGTGCAAAGTATCCCGATACAAGCGTAAGAATACTACTAAGGTGAAGCAAGGACCTCTCGCTAAGGTGTTGTGGTATCCGCTCGTGATCCCACGCTTGAAGCGCTTATTTGCGAACCGAAGGAGGCAAGATTGCCGCGTTGGCACTCTGAGGAGCGTAAGAAAGATGGAAAACTAAGACACCTCACGATTCTGCGCAGTGGAGAAACTTGATCCGACCTTCAAAGAGTTCGGTGCGGAACCGAGGAACATAAGGTTAGGTTGAGTACAGATGGAATGAATCCTTTCGGTAACATGAGCAGCCGACATAGCACATGGCCCGTGAACCTATGTATGTACAACCTTCCTCCTTGGTCAGGTATGAAGCGGAAGTACATTTTGATGTCACTACTTATCCAAGGGCCAAGCAACCTGGGAACGATATTGATGTGTACCTAGCACCATTATCGGATGATCTTGTGACACTGTGGAACGAGGGGTACAAGTATGGGATGCGCATAAACGAGAACTTCTCTTTACGCGCCATGTTGTTCTCGCACTATCAATGATTTTCCGCACTATCAAAGACAAGCCCGAGGCCGACGATGAAACAAGCCCCGGGTTGCCGCGGCGCCGTGTGGTTGACGACGGCGAGGTAGCGCGTTGTCCCGCCACTTCATCGCCTCCTCTCGCTCCAGCCGCCACGCGCCTCCCACGGCTCCTTGACACCTTGTACAAGGCCTTACAACTATACGTACATACATTCAAGATGTTAGAATAAATAGTAGTATGTACGCACGTATATTGTAGACATAAAGATGTACGCACGTTAATCGTAGGTCGCATAGGTCCTCCATGGGTGAGAGAGCTCGCGGCACACCGCCGACGATGTCGACGACGACATCGTGAGAAAGAGCGGCGATCACCGACCTCCTCGCCTTGGTGCCTGGCTCGATCGCTCGCATGCTAACCTTGGCGATTGACGTACTCAAAACCGTGAGACGAAGAGCGATGGGAGGAGTTTAATCTTCGTGATTATTCCGCCTTATATCAAGAATTAGGAGTAATCGCACGTGAGACGAAGAGACGCATGTATCGTCGGCGCGCGCAGACGAAGAGACGGTTGTGCGATGGTGAAGAGACACATCGCTGGGAGCGATATCACTGCGGCTCTATATGGGAACCGCTCGTGATAATAATATCACCGACGGTTATTTAATAGAGCCGCTCAGGATACTAGTATATTACGCATGTGTTCAAATTGAACCGCTCGTGATATTTCACGACGGTTTTATTTCCAAACCGCTCGCGATGGCGTCCTCATCACGAGCGGTTCATATTACCAACCGCCTCGTGATACTTCATGACGGTTGGTAATATGAACCGCTCGTGATATGTCCTCATGATGAGGTGTCTGCTATTGCCTGTTTTGTAGTAGTGGTACAACAAGGCTTATTCAATGACCAAAGTTGTGCCCATCTGGAGTATAATTATGGCTCTTCCTAAGCTTATTATACAAGTATCGCTTCTTGCGATTATTGTAAGACTACCAGCGTTCTTGCTGATTGACTGAAATATTTTATTTCTCTCAGGATGGTATTCTTTGTGCCGCTATCTGCTAAGCACACTTCCTCCATAGGGCGCCACACGCGTTCTAATATAATGTACTTTATTGATATGTAGCAGAAAGCATGAAACACATAAATAAAATACTTCAAACATCAGAACATTACTTGCTATTATAAAGACGGAAAATAAGTCTTGTAGAACTCACTCATAAGAATTTAATGCTTTGCTCTCCTAGAGCTTACAACCATTATTCAATAATTCAATGTTTTGCTTCAATTACAAATTGCAAGTTTTTATAAAAGATCCAAGTGCAATGCGTGCACTAGATCAAATCGGCGAAGTATTCTGGAACTTCTGCCTCAATCTGCTCCATGGCGATCTTCTCCTCTTGGGCAACTATGGCTGAGGCCGCTGTGATGTCCAAAGGAGGGGTGGGGGGCTGCTACTGGGCTGTCCACATCCATTAGTGCAACTAATGGCTGTGGACCCTCTGTGCCTGCAATGACGAGATGTGACATATGACATATGCTGTCATTTGCATCAATAACGTACGACGCACGACCTTACCCTTCTTGCTCCTCTCATTCGTGAGAGGTTTCATCACCTTGTAGCTGCTAGCAGTGGCTTCATGACCAACATTACTACTAGGTGGCTCTGAGATGTAGTTCTTTCTTAGAACATCATCTTGAACTTTCCACAACTTGCATGATGTCAATTAATTCGGCATACTGCTTGTAGCCGTCTTGATGATAGTTGTGTGTGGTTGCACCGCGTTCGGGTGAAAGTTAGAGAGTCTTCTCAATCTTCTGCTCATCCGTGATTATATTATCACAGAGTTGAAGACTTGTACAAATTCTGACCATGCTGGGTTAGTTCTTCAAATTCATGATTCGTGATGCCAGCCATCTTCATATTTATGCAAAAATTCATAAGATTACTGCTAGTAATCTGCATAAAATAGTTGCAAAATTCTCATAATGCTCTTCGAACTCCCGGTTCGTGATCCCGTATTTTTCTATGTATTTTTCATGATTTACTGCTATTTTCAGTGATTGAAAGCAATATAAACAATCACAGATAATCATGGCCAGCGCACCGCGATGCGGCTTCGGGCGGACCGCATGCGCAAAAAAAAAAAATTCGTGTACGGTTCATCCAAAAACATTGTTAATGCAATGCAATATTTATGCAATGTCGTTCATGTAATTACCGATCGGCTTGGCCGACGATTTCAAGTCGGCTTGCGGTAGATTAGAACGAATTTGTAATTTTTAATCTACAGTACAATTGACATCCACTCTTTCATGCAATCTACCGATCGACATTATGCCGACGACTTCAAGTCTGCTCACGGTAGATTAGAGCGAATTTGCACCGTAGTAAACCAATCTAGAAAACAAATTTGCAGAATTGAATGCGATCTAGAAAGTATGATCCAATTTACGAGTGTTGTTCATCGACGGTTACCTTTCCGATGCGAGGAGAGTCGATCGTGCTGATAACGTGTTGAGGAACCGTCGCTGGCGAGTCCAGTCCGAGCGATTACCTCGTAGACAAGCGTAGAATCGTAAGAGCAATGCAAGAACAGAACAACAGAATAATAGATTGAACACAGAGATGTAGGTGGACTTCTTGCTTCTCTTTATTTCTTTATCAATCCATCGGCCTTTACAATGACTAGTACCCCTATTTATAGGCTACAACCCTGCTAGAGTTTGAAATGAGGAGCCCATCTTGGGCTAAGACTCCCGGTCCTGGGTCCGGTTTTTTAACACTGATGAGGTATACCGGCAAAGTTGGAAAATAAACCTGGAGGTGATATGAATTGGCAGCTGGGTGTGTAATACATCTATGGACGGTACAGAATGGAAAACCTTCCAAGTGGTAGTTCGTTAAATACGATTGTAGGACATGCTGACCTATTATGTAGGGCAAGCACTCTTGGTATAGGAACGTTGGTGTACCATCTGCACACTGTGCTTCCTTGAAGAGAGAGTTGTCCTGTGAGGTTATGGAAAATATGTAACTAATGTATGAACGCAATGGTAACGCAAGCGAACAATGATGTGTCAGAAGGAGGTAATTATGAAAGGGAACAGCAGGGATGTGTACCTTCATATAGCCTGAGAGTTAGGCCAACAAATAGAACAACGAGAGGACCATTTGATGCAGCAGTTTGTAATCCTTGCACGTCAAATTCAGTGGCGTACTTGAGCTACCGTAGCCGTCTCTCTGCATTCGTAATTGGGAAGGGAACAACTTAAGTTTTCTTCATCGCTATGTTAGTATAGGAAACAAGGTACGATGTAGGGAAACATGCTAACACATATGGTGTGTCGTACATAGTGCTGACAAAAGAAATACATATGGAGCAATGCTAGTAGAGATGCGATGTACCTGCCATCTGTGATGTTTATATTACGAACCGGTTTCATGATTCCTCTTGCAAGCACCGTTTTGACATGTGAGATGCCCGTGATAAGACCTACGATATCTTTGTACCAGAAGCGCAATAAGTCAAACTGCTGCGGGACACGAATTGTCATATATATATATATATATATATATATAATGAAAATGATAGGAGGAGGTATGGGTACTACAAAGGGAGGGTATAGTTTTTGCAACGAAAATCAGGTAAGGCCATCGTACCGATTTGTGTCTAAACGATAGTACCATCACATATAAGAAACATAGTCTAGGAAGGGTGAAATATGCAGGCAGCAAAAATGCAGTGGCAAAAGCAGTCGACATCTCTATCTTAACTATAAGCAAGCTATAATTTTAAGACTGAATCAGGCAGAAATAGTCACAAGGCAAGATGAATGCACTGTTTTGGCATGCGAGATGGGCATAGTAAGTAAATTGTCCATATTTTCTCATCAGTTTAAACTTTTGGGTATAGTATACTATATATCGAGTTATATTGAGTTCAAAACCCGATTGATGCAATTAAAAAATAATAATCGCAGCCCACTTCTATTCCACGTCTTAGGTCTGAGGAAATAACTGAAATTTGTGTGATGCATGAACAACTATGTACATAGGAAACATATATGATAGTTGGAACTATGGATATTAGCAAGGGAGGGTATAACATTTACAATGGAAATCAACAAGGATCATTTTAGTTGATAAAATACCAAAGTTGGTTGACCACGTGTGCTAATATGACACGAGAAATACCTGAAAGGAACAGCTTCTGCCCGATACGTGTTCTGTGAACATCGAACGAAGCTAGTGTGCATGTGTAAAACAGGAAATCAGCTGCGCAGGTGTGTCCTCCTTGATCTTTGTGTGTACTAGTAGCTTTCGGCGCGCCTTGGCTCGCCCGTGTGAACGCGCGAGCAGCAATTAAAGCGAAACTGCGTGGTCGAACGGATGGGAAAGCGGGCGAGTGCTGAAGCGCGAATGCAGCGCCGGCACGCAAACCAAAATTTAAATCGGACGGTCGGGGAGGCGTCACGCGGTAAATCCGACGGGGAAACACAATAGGAGTGACGTGGCCTTCTTTCCGCGCGAGAAATTTCGCTCGGTTGTTTATACCGGAGGATTGTAAACCTAGCCATGATAGGACAGCTGACAGATTGATAGGATGCTTTGGCATTGGCGACCTCGCAATACTCTATGTAGTAAACATGATCTTTGTTTAGAGCTGTACTAAACAGGTTAAGATGCGTTCTCGGAATCTGAGCCTCCATGGTCGTGCCCCGATCAGTAAGCCAGTAGTGTATGAAATGTATGTAAATGTGAAGAGGATGAAGAAAAGAAATAACAGCAAAGGGAGCTGACATGTTCATCTAAAAGGACGAAATCAAGACGCATGATGTTGACCCGGACTTCTAAATTCGGACTCTATGTGTATTCTGAGCTAGTCCCATAATAAGTAACTAGTTCACACAGTAGCAACATTAATGAAATCATATTCACACAATAAAATATCTAAGAAGCAGACAAATTAATATTACTTAATAGCATAGGACCTTATGGTCAAGATTTACAGAGTTTGCCACGTAGAGCTTAAGACAAAAGAGTAAACTTGCAGCGGAATAAAATAGCTCGTGGTAGCCATCCGACATGCCCACATGCAATCGAGTGGAGAACACAATCTAGTTTGCATAGTCCTTGAAGTACTCCTCCTTATAGAACTCTGTGTTCCCTGGTTCTTCCTCAGTGACTAATCAACAATGGCACAAAGCCGTGAGTACATAAAGTACTCAGCAAGTCATAGGGAAATGTATGAAAATAGTATTCATATAAGGCTTGAACAAGAATATCTTTATGTCTATTTTGCATAAAGCAATAGTGACAGTAAATAAATTGAAAAACACAATTTAAAAGATTAAATACATAAGTAAACAAGCATTGTGAAACAACTAGTGAACCACCTGTTCACTTCCCAATCATCAACCAGTGAACTACCTGCTCACTTGCCATCCAACAACCATTCGAATATTTTATGGGAAACTCTACCCTCGTGTGAAATCACTAGGCATTATCTATAACCGGAGACACAACTATTCGAATAGTTTTACACTCTGCAGAGGTGGTACAGCTTGACCCATAAGAGATAATCAACTTTCTAATGTCGACCATGACATGCTTCTGTAGGCGTGTGACTAAGTGATTATCATAAAGCTTTTACAAAGTTCTGCCTTAATCTAGTTCTGCTCACTAAGGTTTTGCCACCGACTGGTTCCACGAACTCACAACATTCCATCACAACATACATCACAGTCGAGGCCCCCTCTTGCACCAGTGAATGTCTAACCTAGGGTTCACAATTACACCAAAATAGAATTAAAATCAAGACATCGCTAATTAATTTGCTAGGTCCATCCCACACTGGATATGTGGTTGTACGGTAAGGATTAGATCAATGGCGCACAAAGTTAAGTCTTTAGTGATTACTCAGGCGAAGCATCCTCATCGTAAATGTGCTACCTGCACCCCTTTTACTGCATGATCAATCGCCTGAGTACGAAATCATTTTTGGTTTAACCAAGCCAAGGCACAACAAATTTAACAACAGTGGCTACCCGTCATGATTCCATATATCATTAAGTCGATATTTCCATTTTTGAACATGTGATCATGAATTCCATCGCGACTAAGCATGGCTAAGCTTAAGACGATACCCATGTTGGTAATACAAATATATCCAACTAAGATTAACCCAACCTATGGTGTCCAAGGATACATGTCAATCGTAAATATTCAAGGTGGCATAAAGTCGAATAGGATTTTAACTATTCCCAAAAATAGTTATTATAAAATTAGTAATGCATGTTGATATAAATAATATAATTTTATAAAAATAGGTACAACATGGTAAAAGGTCTACGATTTGCCTTTGTTGAAGGTTGGAGCAGCTTCGGCGGGCTGGTCCACGAAAGCTTCGGAAACGCCAGAATCTATACGCGCAAAACGAGATAAATAAATACAATAAATTCAAAAAAATAATAAAATTAGTAATAATAGAGAGATCAAGAATTTAGATGAATTCAAGAATAAGAATCGACGGAATTGAAGTTCGTATGAGGGAGAACGAATGTCTGGAAGTTTGATATCACATAAAATGATAGAATTAAAAAGAGAAATCCTAGAATTCACTGTGCTGATTTTCTTTTCACAGAGAAGGGAAAAGAGAGCATGACAACAAGGGGCCACTTGCTAGAGAAAGAGAGGATTAGAAGGGAAAGGCTCGAAGAGAAATACAGTGGGGCTACCCTGTTAGTGACTCAAAAACAAAACACAGAGAGCACAACAGAAAGAAGAAGAACAGAGCAGGGGAGGTGGCGCTCGGGATGGTGGTGGACGGCGGTGACCAAAATGGAACCCCGGCCTTGAGAGGAAGCCGTAGGGGGAGGCGGCGCGGTGGCCAGCGGCCGCGGCAAAAACGGCGCACGGGCGGCAGCGCTCCGGTGACGGGTAGAGGAGATCGGTGTGAGCACCAGCTGTGCCTCGGCGTGGGGATGGGGTAGACAGGGTCGGGGAGGTCGGTGGGTGGCTGGAGTGGTGGCGCCACGGTGGCTGGTGAAGGGAGAAAGGCGACGACGGTGGAGGAGCTCCATGGTGACGAATTGAGGTGGGGGTAGGGAAGAGGGGTACCGGGAATGCGTGGTGATGCAGCTAGGGGGGCAAAAGCTTGCCCGAAGAGGGAGATAAGGGAAGGAGTGGCGCAGCCGGACTTGGGGAAGAAAGAGGAAGAAGCGGCGGTGGTTGCTCCGTGGGGGGAGGGGAGGAAAAGGGGCTGGCTGGCCCTTTTATAAGGGAAACGGGGGGAGCGACGTGGCACGACGGGATAGGGCATGCGGGTAGTGCACTGGGCACGATCGTGGGCAGGCAGCGCGAGGGTGCGTGGGCAATGAGGGCATGGGCTCGCGCCGGGAGCGAGGGCAGTGGCGCCGGGCACCCCGGGCTGCACGACGGCTAGGGCATGGGCTCGCGCCAAGAGCGGGGGCAACGACGCTGGGCTACACGGTGGCTAGGCATGGGCACGCGCGGGTTGTCAGGACAGGGCATCCAGAGCAGAGGCCAAGAAAGGAAAAGAAAGGAGGAAAGAAAAAAAGACAAAAGGGAAAAAGAAAAGGGAAAATCCAAAAATAAATTAAATTAAAAAAATTCAAGGAAATACCATAAAAATCCTTGGAACCCGAAGAATTCGAATAAAACAATTTTGAATTTAATTGAAGTTTTATTTAATCATTTAAAATGTTTTCATTCTTTGAAATTTCAATTTAAGCTTTAATTAATTCAACAAGATTCAAATGGTTAATTTTAATTTTTAAAACTTCAAAAAGACTCCAAAAATTGGGATGTTACACATGACCTTTCTAGATGTAGTGTCATCTGTATACTCAGAGAACCGAGTCATCCTGACACATACGTGCCAGCGGTGAGATTGTTATGTGACATCCTTTATAAGAACGTATATAGTAGCATCTGGAGTTTGCAGCGTATCTGTCGGAGGAGGGGATACTTCATCAAATTACTTGCCTAGGAACCCTGCCTCAGAATGGAGTGGCTGAAACGAAGAATCGACATTTGTTAGAGGTAGCACGTTCACTCTTGTTTCAGATGAATGTACCAAAGGGAGTGTGGAGTGATGCAGTGATGACAGCAACGTATCTCATCAATCGTATGCCATCTCGAATACTTAGGATGAAGTCTCCAGCTGAACTTCTATTAGGTCAGTGGGAGTTTAAGGTTTTTGCTAAGGTGTTTGGCTTTGTGTACTTTGTACGAGATCACTAGCTAACGGTTGTCAAGATAGATAATTAGGCAGTGAAGTGTATATTTGTAGGATATTCATCAAGTTAGAAGGGTTATGGATGTTGGAACCCAGTTGAGAGAAGATTGTTTGTAAGTATGGATGTGACTTTCCAGGGGAGTGAGGATGGAATGTGCAAGAGATGTAACAACCTCAGAAGAATTGAAGGTTTATCAGCAAAGGTGCTTTGGAAGACAGGGGGAGAAGAATTTGACACCACCTAGTCATTAACTGAACAATGAGTACCGACGGAGGAGCAACAACAGGAACAACCACAACCTGATCAATAACTGGTCTTTCCAGTTGATCTAATCCCAAATCCCTTATTGGGTTTATCTCCATCAAGTTCCTTGCCTCCCCCCTTGGGGTGAGTAGTAATGTTCCTTCTGATTCCTCTCATTTAGAGTTACCACTTGCACAATGTAGGAAAACTAGAGCTACTATCGGAAAGCCTCCAGTTTGGTATGGTTTTGAACATGGCATTGAAAATCTCATCTCATATTTCACTTGCATACAAAACATTTGTTTCACACTACTACAAAAAAGCTAATACTGGACGCCTCATCACAGATGGTTGACCAAAACCGTCTGTATTACAAGCAATCACAGATGGTTTTGGTTTAGAGACCGTCTGTGTTACTGGCTGCGCTAAAAACCGTCTGTGATGAGCTAATATCACAGACGGTTCGTATCATAAACCGTCTGTGATACTATCACAGACGGTTCTTAATACGAACCGTCTGTGATAAGTATCTCCTGATTTTACCTGACTCTGTGACTTGAAATGCCTAATTCTCTAATTTTACCATGGCTTGAAAATTCCAAGTCACAAACGGTTTTTAATACAAACCGTCTGTGATGAGATACTTATCACAGATGGATCATATTAAGAACCGTCTGTGATGAGATACTTATCATAGACGGTTCGTGATACGAACCGTCTGTGATATGTCATCACAGACGGTTTTTGTATGAAATCGTCTTTGATTCACAGCGCTGGATTTTGAAAAATTTTGAACGTATGCGCGGGAGGCAAAATGTTTTGGTGCTATCCTTATATATTATATATAGCCACCCCAGCTTTGTCTTCCATCAGTCTCTCCCTCTCCCTCTCCCCTCCCTACGTCGAGCTCCAGCGACCACCCTCGATTCCTCGTCGCGGTTTGGTGAGGAGACACAGCCGACGAGGAGGAGGAGGAGGAGGGATGCGAGAAGCTCCTTGTCTGCCACAGGAGGTAGACTGCTAGAAGGTACGTGTACATCCCCAAAACATACACAATTTGTTGGCTGTTTGTTGTAAAGAATGATCTTAATTTTGTGTTACCTAAGGTCGGAGCGCCGCCGGAGGTTTTCAGTCGTCTCTCCTTGCTGACGAGTTTGAGTCGAACTCAGACAACATGCAAGAATAGCTTGTGATATGCTAGTGAGGTACAAAGAGAAGTAGTGTTGAACCAATCCAAGAAGCCGATGAGTTCTTCAGGAGCTTGGAGGCACAGATGGTTTCTAGCTAGTTTAACTTTGTAACTTTATTCTTTTTTTCCCATTCGGAAGGGACGTTGTGAAACCTTTTGGTTTCCCTTTTCTATAATGTGTTTGTGATCAGAATTATAATTGGATTTTAGTTGTTTTTGTTAGAGGTTTCATATGGAAACTACTGTCTAGTAATTGATTGGATTGACTCAAAATCTGATTTTTTTTCAATAGAATAAACTATCATAGACGGTTCTAAACAAGAACCGTCTGTGATAATTGCTTATCACAGATGATTCTTGTTTAGATCCGTCTGTGAAAATAGACTATCACAGATGGTTCTGAATAAGAACCGTCTGTGATAATTGACTATCACAAACGGTTCTTATTTAGAACCGTCTGTGATAGCTTTTTTCACAGACGGTTCAAAAACCGTCTGTGATGATTCATGTCATCACTAACCCATAGACTCAAACGGCTCACGAAACCATTTGTGATGGTGTTTTTGAACCGTCTGTGAAGACCTTTTCTGTAGTAGCGTCATCTTTTCATACAGTGCCTATTCCAAAGGATTAGCGAGTTGCTAAGCAGAATCCTACGTAGAAAGGTGCTATGAAAGAGGAGCTTAGTACATTTAAGAAGAACAATACATGTGATCTTGTTCCACTTTCGGCTGGGAAGAGGGCAGTGGGATGCAAATGGGAGCTTACAGTTAAGCAACCTCCTGAAGGCAAGATAGAAAGATACACGGCACGGTTAGTTGCAAAAGTTTGTAGTCAAACCTATAGGATAGACTATGACGAGACCTTTGCACCAGTGGTGAAGATGAGCACAGTGAGAATGTTGATCTGCTATGCATCTAACTTCACATGGACCCAAATCAATTTGATGTAAAGAATGCTTTTATACATAGTGATTTACAAGAGGAGGTATACATGAAGATTCCTCTAGGCTTTGAGAATAGGCAGACTGACGGGAAGGTGTGTAAACTTAAGAAGTCTTTATATGGTTTGAAGCAATCTCCAAGGGTATGATTTCTAGATTCAGGCATGCAGTCAGTAGTATGGGCTATTCTTAGTGCAATGGAGATTATATTGTGTTTTATAGGCATTAAGGGTCACATATCACCATATTATCAGTCTATGTTGATATTGTGATCACTGGAGATGATACCGAGGAAATCAAGTCCTTGAAGGAAAGACTGGGAGAGACAGTTGAGGTGAAAGATCTTAGAACTCTTCGATACTTTCTTGGGATTGAGATTGATTGTTCTTCGAAGGGCATAGTTCTCTCCTAGAGGAAGTATGTTCTTGATCTATTGGCTGAAATATGTATGCTTGGGTGTTGCCCTATTGCTTCGCCTATTGATAGGAATCACAAGTTATGTGTTGAGTTGGGAGATCCAATTGACAAGAGGCTAACCAAAAGCTTGTTGGGCGTTTCATCTATTTGTGTCATACAAGACCTGATATTTCATATGCAGTGAGTGTTGTGAGTGAATATATGCATGATCCTAGAACAAGACACATGAATGATGTATGTCCAGTCATGCGGTATTTGAAAGTAACCCTTGGAAAGACCTTTGGTTCAGGAAGAATTAGCACTTGAATGTGGAAGGGTATTGCGATGCTGATTGGGCGAGTAGCGTGAATGACAGGAGGTCTACCTCTAGATATTGTATGTTTGTCGGAGGTAACCTTGTATCATGGAGGAGCAAGAAACATGAGGTTGTGGCTTGGTCTACTATAGAGGCAGAGTATGAAGCAATGACGTTGAGCGTAAGTGAAATGATATGGATGAAGGGTTTATTGCCTGAGCTTCGGGTATGGAAGAATAACCCCTTGGTGTTGCATTGTGATAATAAATCTGCAATCAACATTGCTAACAATCTGGTATAGCATGACAATACCAAGCATGTTGAGTTTGATAGGTTCTTCATCAAGGAGTAGCTCGATGGCGGGATACTGAAGTTGGAATATGTCAAGTCTGGTGAACAGTTGACTGATTGTTTCACTAAAGAGTTAGGTTTTAGTGAGGGTGCTACAACATGTAACAAGATGATTATGATTGATATCTTTGGTACATCTTAAGGGGGAGTGTTGAGTACATTAGAGATAATCTTGTAAGGGCCTAATTACACTTTTGTGCCTCTATAAATAAAGGGTATAAGGTCTTGTGGGACAACACGTAATTATTCCCAAAATCTACAATATAATCCTATGATCTCGTCCGTCTGATTGACCTAAGAATTATTTAATTACGATGATTGAATCAATGCTTGAATTAGGATGTTAGCAACCTTAGCTTCTTGGGATCGAATGGATAAAAATCCTTGATCATGTGATTGAGTTGTTTACATATTTGAGATCTTATTCTATCACTTTTTAGATGAGAGAACAACTGGCTAGTGCAATCAACTTACAGCTCACAACCCACATATCTCCAGCAGCTATTGAAGCATCTTTTTTATCTATGTGTAAGCAGGCCATGGCAGTGGCCGAACACTACTCCTGGACTTTCAACATGCACACACCATCCCCTCGAACAGCAGTCTCGATATTCTTTCTGACTGCCCTTAGTGTTACCCAGACAGTGTTCGATGCCAGAAGCCCCAAGGTATTCCCCTTAGTAATTAAGGTAGATTGACCCTTGTGGTTATCAGGAGCATTCGGTTGAGAATCTGAATTAGTCTTCAATCTCTTTGCATCTCTATCTTCCATCTCAACATCTTTGCCCTTGCCTAAGTTGTCCTCCCCCTCATGATTCTCTCTCCGATCAATGTCTTCATTAACAACATCCACCGCAATATCTTCAACTTCGAAAAAAAAATATCATAGACATATTCACCAACCACATTCTCTACACTAGAAGGTATTGCATTTATGTCCAGCACTCCCACTAGCATACGAACCAAATCATTCTTACGAACCTTTTCCATGTCTACTCTCATTACTATGCCAATGATCGACCCTATAGCACAAAGGCTCACAAAGTCACAAGCTTCAAAAGGCACTCCTAAAACCTGAACCCATATCTTCTAAAGCTCATACTTAGGTGTGGGGTTCAGATTCTATTCCCCGAATTGCAACACCACCTTATGCTCATTTACATACACGTCACCAATAGCCGCCATACGAAGCATATCAAGCCTAGTTGGAAAATGCACCAAAAATGCATTTCCCCCTGCACCTCCACCTTTGGCTACCAATTCATTGGAATTAGTATTCTCAGCTAAGTAACCAAAAGGCCTTCAGACTAATGATCACCTGTGATTCAAACTAGCCCTATCTTATTGTTCTCTTTCTTCAGCTTCTTCGACCTAGCTATTGGAATGTGATAAAATCCCAACCCATCAGCACCGAACACACACAGATTAGCAATGGGTCTCAGCATCAGCGACAACGAACACTTATTTGCCAAAGGGTCAGTGTCCTCACAAATATCACACAGAAAGTTTGCATTGCAATTGGCAATTGCATGCCCTTTCCCTTTACAGGGAAAGCAAATAAGATTTGAAACAGCACCTGCGGAACTAGTGTTAACATGAGAATGGTTTCCCCCACCAAACCGGCCACGTCCTTGACCTCTGAAGTTACCATCTCTGAATCTTCCATGGCCAAAGCTGGGCGTCCGAACTTGATGTTGGTTAGCGGTTGATCTCTGTCTGCCAAAGACTAGGACACTTCCCTACCCACCAAGAGCACTGCCCGGCCCAGCATCCTTGCCGCCAACACCCCCATTGACAGAGAACTGTCCACTACCTCCGATGCCCGAGAACTTCCTACCACCTTTGACCACCGAAGATTGGTAAAGCTCCTCCGTTGCCTGGGAATTGATCACCATCGAAACCGACAGAGGGGACAATCGCCTCCTTTCTCTGACCACCGGCATGACCCCAGCCAAAATCCATGTCGCTGCACTGGCACAGAACTTCGGCAAACAAGCGTCGATCTCCAGTTGTCGTCCCAAAACAGCCATCAGAAGACTGTTTAGGGTTTTGCCTTACTGCACTCCAGGTACGATGAAAGAACCTACGAAACCTAGGCAACCGTTTCCTTTGGGCCTGTTCCGAATTGATTAAAGGCAACCAAGCTGAGCCCGTGGAGTGGAGTAAGGTGGATAATGTCAGGATGACCAATGAGGATACCGTTGCAGTGGAGGATATCGGGTTGTGCCCTCAAATGGCTGATTCCGTGGCTGTTGAAGACTCCATGATTGTTAAGGCGGATGCAGAGCATAACAAGGTGTCTATTCAATGTACAACACCAGATGATGTTTTCCAGCCAACGATTATCTATGTGGATGATTCGGTGGAGCCTAGACAGAGCGAGCGCATCAAGAAGCAGTAGTTCGTTGATGAAGACTCGGTCCAAAAGGCCAAGCGGCGTGCAAAAGTTCGCAATCTCGAATTTGATACAAGTAAGTCTGGTAATAAACTTTCCTTTTTGTCTTTTTCTGATGAGCAAGTTATTGAAAAAGTTGCTAGCATTGGAATTTCCTTAGGACATGACAGTACAGAGATTGCTAGCACTATTAAAAGTATTAAGCATCTTGAATTTGGAAGACTAAGAAATAAAGGTATTGTACATGTTGAGGAGTTGGAGGATGAGAATCAGGATTGCATCGATATCTCAGCCCTTAATCATTTATGTAGTGATCTAGTTGATGATTTTTTTTGGAGGACGATCACTCTAATTTTACATTGGTAACAAATAAAAAGAGGTCATCCAACTTTGGGAAGAAGAGAGGAAAGAATTCTCTTATTTGGAATAGCAGAGGTCTGGGTGACTTGGCTAAACATCGGTACATTTGTGAAGTGGTTAAGGAGCAACAATTAGATTTTGTGGTCATTCTTGAAACTGGCAAAAAAGACTTCAGTGGCTAGTCTTAATCATCTTTGTGGTGGACAAAATTTTTTGTGGTATTTTCCTCCGCCACAAGGATGGTTAGGGGGGTATTCCTTTAGGGGTGGATCCTTAGGTTTATGATATTGTCTCTATTGATGCTGGTGATTTTTATGTGAAGTTTCATTTAAAAAATAGATATGATGATTTCCAATGGGTTCTTGTGGCTGTTTACGGTGCAGCTCAAACTCAATTCAAGGAAAAGTTCCTTATTGAACTTCTTCATGCCTGTAGGAAAGAACCACTTTCCATTTTAGTTGGGGTGATTTTAATATCATTAGGCATTCATGCAAAAAAAAATAATGACAATTTTGAATATAGATGTCCTTTCTTGTTTAATGTTGTGATTAATAATTTAGATTTATGGGAAATTGAGTTATCTGATAGACAATTTACTGGGGCCAATTCGTTAACCAATCCAACCTTTCAAAAGCTGGACAGAGTTTTAATGAGTATAGACTGAGAAAATAAATTTCCAATGGTTACCGTTAATGCTCTTGAAATGTCTTTATCTGATCACACGTCGTTGCTTTTAAATACGAGAGCGGCCTCTTTTAGAGGGAATCAACATTTATTTAAATTTGAATTAAGTTGGTTGTGTAGGGAGGGGTTTAAGGAAATGGTGACTGATGTGTGGAAAAAGGATTTTAGGGGTCATTCTGCCTGACAAATTTGGCAAGGTAAGGTTAGATCTCTTAGATAATTTCTTCACTGTTGGGCTAGAAGTAGCAGTGGGACTTATAAAAAGAGAAAGATGGAACTCAACTTGATTATTGATGAACTAGATAAAAAAGCTGAGATTCTGAGTTTATCTGACAACAACCTTAATCTGAAAAAATTCTAATGAGAGATTGGCACAACTTTTAAGAGAAGAAGAAATTAAGGGGTACCAAATGTCCAAAGCAAAATTTCTTTTAGAGGGAGATAGAAATACTCATTTTTATCACTTGATTGCGAATGGTTGGCATAGAAAACAAAGAATTTTTCAGCTGGAACAAGAGGAGGGAATAATTCGGGGTGATGTACAATTTAAAAAAAAACATCACCAACTATTACAAAGGTTTGTTTGGACCATTCGAAGATAATCATTTATCCATGATTGATGATTTTAGGAATGATATACCTCAAGTCTCGGATGTTGAAAACAATTTCCTTACAGCAACTTTCATTGAGAAGGAGGTGAAAGAAGAAATCTTTCAAATGGAACATAACAAAACACCTGGGCCCGATGGTTTCCCAGCAGAGTTCTATCAGGTGTTCTGGGAAGTCATTAAAAATGACTTAATGGCCATGTTTCATGATTTTTATATTTGCTCTTTGCCTCTTTTTAGCTTGATTGATGATGGGTTATCAATTTTAAAATATGCTAATGGCACTATCCTCTTCTTGAATAATGATTTTGAGCAAGCAAAAAATCTCGAACTTATTTTATGTGTGTTTGAACAATTATCAGGTTTAAAGATTAATTTCTATAAGAGCGAGATTTTTTTGTTTTGGTAAGGCCAAAGAAATTGAACCGCAGTATACTAAGTTATATGGTTGTGAAGTGGGTGCCTTTCCTTTCAGGTACTTAGGTCTTCCAATTCACTTCAAAAAATTAAGAAATTGTGATTGGAAGGGGGCTGAAAGGGGGCTGAGGATAGGGTTGAAAAGAAACTTGGCAGTTGGAAAGGAAAAAATATGTCCGTTGGTGGACGCTTAGTACTTATTAACTCAGTGCTAAGCAGTCTACCAATGTTTATGTTATCTTTTTTTGAGGTGCCTAGAGAGGTTCTTAAAAGACTAGATTTTTATCGATCTAGATTTTACTAGCAGAGTGACAGTCTTAAACAAAAATATAGGCTTGCTAAATGGAGTTTAATGTGTACACCCAAAGAGCAGGGAGGTCTAGGCATTCAAAATTTACACATGAAAAAACAAAAGTTTACTAGGAAAGTGGTTGTTTAAGTTGATAAATGAAGAAGGGGTATGACAATCTTTGCTAACAAAGAAATATTTGGGTGAGAAGAGTATTTTGTGGGTGATTAATAAACCTGGAACTTCTCACACTACTACAAAACAGGCAATAGTAGACGCCTCATCACAGACGGTTAAAATGGAACCGTCTGTGTTGGGTCTGTCGGGCCTATCACAGACGATTTGTATTACAAACCGTCTGTGATACTCAGTATCATAGACGGTTCTATTCAAAAACCGTCTGTGATAATCTCCAGTATTATTGACGGTTCTTGAATAGAACCGTCTATGATACTATCACAGACGGTTCTATTAAAAAACCGTCTGTGATAACGGAGATTATCACAAACGGTTTTTGAATAGAACCGTCTATGATAGTATCACAGACGGTTTGTATCATGAACCGTCTGTGATAAGTACCCCATCACAGATGGTTGGTGATACGAGCCGTCTGTGATATATCATTCACAACGCGGGAGTTCGAAAATTTTGAATGCGTGCGCGGGAGTAGCAGGAGCCCTTATATATTAATAAGGACTCCTCCAAATCCAGCGTGACCTTTGGGCTCCCTTCTCCCGCCGCCGGCCCTCGTCCCTCCCGTTCGTCCCGCCGCCACCCAGTGCTCCCTCCACCGGGCCTCCTCCTCCGCTCGTCCTCTCCCCGACGACAGGCCGACGTCTCCCCCACCGGCTCTCCTCCCCGCGCCGCCCCCATCCTAGAGCCGACCCTCCTCCCTCCGACGCCGCCTGTCCTCCCCCCGCCGGCTTCTCCTAGATCGAGGTATACATGTGTGCTTGAATATAGTTTTGTGATTGAATGTGTGCTTGAATATAGTTTTGTGATTGAATGGATGGGAACAATGTGGCTTGATGATCGACAAATGCTTGGCTTGCAGCCCTTGTAGTGACTAATCTAATCAACGCCGGGGATATCGGGGAGGGACAGACCAACGACTTCCTCCGCAACATCTAGGAGCTGCAGGCCAAGGCGACGGAGGCAGCGAAGCCCAAGCTGGCGACACGGCGGGAGGAAGGAGGGTGGGGATGAGGATAAAGATGCGCCTTTCGAGGAGCTCCGCGACGAGGACAAGATCATGGCCTTCTTCAGAAGGCTCATGAACGAGTGGAGCCAGGAGGTGGACGAGGTGCCAGAGGTGGAGAGGCGGATAGCCAAGGGGAATACATTTAGTATTTTTTTTGCAGTTAAAAAAACTATCACAGACGGTTCTGAACAAGAACCGTCTATGAAAATATACTATCACAGACGGTTCTACTTTCGAACCGTCTGTGATAACGCCTGTTATCACAGACGAACTTTTTCAAACAGTTCGAAAAACCGTCTGTGATGACGGTTCCGAACCGTCTGTGATGAGGCTATGTGTAGTAGTGTCATTTTTGGTCGGGCCTATTGAAAATTAGAGATCTTTTTTTCACTTTGGTGCATTTCAGGTTAAAAATGGAATACAAACGAGGTTTTGGGAAGATATTTTGTTAGGAAACTCTACACTAAAAAGGCAATATCCACATCTCTATAATGTGGTGAGGAGAAAGGATGATACAATTATTATTGAGCCTAAGTTACTTGCCTAGAAGGAGTTAATATTGAGAATTGCTAATTTACACTTGAGCTCTCAAAAAGACATTTTCAGGTGAAATCTGAATAAATCTAGGATGTTTTCAGTACAGTCTTTCTATATGGCGTTTATTGGAAATTATCGAGCCCCCGTTAGGGATTTTTTTGGGTTAATTAAAATTTCATTAAAAGTGAAAATTTTCTTATGGTATCTCAAAAGAGAGGTAGTATTAACTAAAAATAATCTGCTCAAAAGAAATTGGAGGGGAAGCAAAAAGTGTTGCTTTTGTATTAAAGAGGAAAAAATTCAGCATCTTTTTCTTGACTGGCTCTTTGCACGTCTTGCATGGTGGACGGTACAATGTGCGTTTAATTTATCTCCTCCTGCAAGTATAGCAAATATGTTTAGGAATTGGTTAGTCGGCATTCCAAAATTATTAAAGACACAACTCCTCGTGGGAGCTAGTGCGTTATGTTGGTCTATTTGGTTATATCGTAATGATGTCGTTTTTTATTAAAAAAAATATTACTAATCCCTTGCAGGTTATTTTTTTAGTGGGTATTGGCTGAGCGCTTGGACAACTATGCAGAAATCACCCCAGAAGGATTCCATGTTGGCCGGAAGTGCTGGATTGGAGTTTGTGGTGAAGCAAATCTTCAATATTCATGGGTGGGCGGTCTAGTCACAGGATTTGTAATGATTGAGTTTAATTTTTAGTCGTCTTTTGGTTGTAAGGCTTCAAGTTACATTTAGCCTTTGGGGTTAATTTGGTACATTTTCCTCTTTAATAAATTAGGTTGTGTGTATCCTTGATGTAAAGGCTGGAAGAGTATTCTCTTCTATTTTCGAAAAAAAAAAGCTCACAACCCACATGTCACGGATTCAAATCCCAAAAAAATCATAGTGAAAAATCCACACAAATAACCCACCCAACCTAGAGTTAGTTGGAATCGAACTCTGGTAATCAGACAAAAGAAACAAGATGTCTCACTACTAGGCTATTCTACTGTTGACATCTTATTCTATCACTTTAATAGAAATCCCTATCACTACCGATGTATTATACATGTTGTTACTACATAAAACGTGATACGAACTGTTTTTTGTTATTTTATTTTCCGGTTTTGTCAAAATTTAGCAAGACAAATCCATTCATTACACTATCGAGATGATCTCGGCAGCGCATATAAAATGATTATATTCGTGAGGGACCATGCCAAGTCTATAAATCGCTGTTGGTAAATGGATGGCTGGTATTACTTTTCCATTCGTGTTAGGTGTGCGCTTATGAAAGGCCGAAGAGATCCTGTCATGATCGTTGATCGAGAAGAACAACAATAAACGAAAGATTAATCAACTTGTTTCAAAGAAAAAAATGGGATTAATCATCCAGCTTTCTCCTGTTTTGTCTTTCTCTACCTCTTCTGCAAACCTTTTTCTTTTTCTCTTCAGTTCTCTCTGGGTTATATACAAGTGCCATCCTGATTCCATTTTTCAATCAATTAGTCCACCATTATTAAGAAAAAAATCTTAGTACATCTGTACTTTTGTCTGCCAGCATGAAATTCTAAGCAGTAGGTAACATCACTGTATCAATCAAAACTTAGTTTGTGTTGGTGTTTGGTAAAATATGAAATTATCATTGAACTGTTGTTCACCCAACTTGTTGTAAAAGAAAGAATGACCTAGCAATATATACAGTTTGTTCCGCCCCTTGACCACATTTACCAATTACCACTAACATGTACTGAGAGTCTGAGATGCTTCTGTGTTCTACCATTGTGTTCAGTTATTAGCTCATTGTGTTCAGTTATTAGCTATGATTAGGGACGGCAATTGTGCCCATTTATCTGCATACCGCGGGTAAAAACTCTAATGGAGGCAGGCATGGGCCTCTTTCTTTGCCTATGGGCATGGAAGTGGGAGTAATTCTTTGCCCATCGGGCAAACGGGTATGGGCATGGGTAAGCTCTACCCGTACCCGTCGCGCCCGTTTACCTGCCAACCACACTAACAAGTGGGCCCATGAAGAAAACCCTAGACATCACATTGATACATTCCTCACTCCAGGCATCAACCGCCCCATGCCCACACCTGTCCCAAATCCACTCAACCACCCCTATCAGCCGCTGCTGGCTCAGCACCCCCGTCCACCCTCCTAGCCACTCCTTCCTCCATATCTTCCTCCTCCCGTCATCCTCTACCTCACCGTCCCCGTCCTCCCGCCGGCCACACCACTCCCGCCTCTCGCTCCCACTCCCTCCCCAATCCACAGACTACCACCGGACGCCTCGCCTTCGGTTCCTCCTCCCCACCGGCCTCCTCCCCTTCGATGCCTCCTTCGGAGTCCCCCCCCACAAGGTGTCGTCGGGATTCGGCGAGACACTGTTGCTATCGAGGATCCATTGAGTCCTCCCCTTCGATGCCTCCTTCGGAGCCCCCCACAAGGCGCCGCCGCTGCCATTGAGATTCGGCAGGACGCTGCCGCTATCGGGATCCAGTGAGGCGCTGCTGCCGTCGGGATCCAGTGAGCACGACGCCATCCAACCACTCGTCGCCACCACTGCCCCCTAGCAGGTCACTAGAATCCATCTCCTCATCTCTCCTTTTGGCTTTGTGAATTGTGATAAACTGTTGATTCAATTGAGAGTTGGTGGGCGTACGGTCATACTCGTGGGCATCGGGCACCCGCTGGTGACAGGCATGGGTGAGGCTCTTCACCCGCCGCCCTTCGTGGGCATGCCCGTGGGGGACATTTGGGCTGGCGGGCATGGGTATGGACGAGCACTACCCGTGTTCGCCGCGCTCGATTGCCATCCCTAGCTATGATGATATATTTATAGTTACACAGTTTAAAAGGGCATGAATGGAATTCACCCCAAATTAAACTCACCAGCTAATCTAGCCAAGCTAGCTATGACAAGTTTGATGGACTAGCTTGCAGTGGTGGAGCGTGAGGCAAACAAGAGGAGGCCAGTTGCCCAATGACATTGAACAATAACAATTATACAAGTGCTAGATCAACAAAGAAGTCATGGAGGAATTTATGATACGGCCCCAAGTGTTACTCCTACTTTAGATTATGTTTCCAACTCATGACCTGATGTAGTATCTCGTATTGGTGTTGATTCAATGAATGGAAAAGAGTAAGAACATGTATTGGCCGAGAGGGAGGCCGAGGAGAAGAAAACCTGGTGCATGTGGCTTGTGGGAGTTGGCTGAGTGCAGGGCATGCGGCATACAATAGGAAGAGGCTGAGAGGGAGCCTGCCGCGTGTGCAAGGAGACGAACGCGTGGAGTCCTGGCTGTGTGCGCAAGGAGGCAAGCGTGTGGAGTCCAACCAAGTGGCGCACGGGAAGAAGCCTAGTCCAACTACGTGGAAAGAACGAGTTCATGGGAGGGGCATTTTTGCATGGAGAAAAATACCAGAAAATCACCGGTTGTTTTGGTAGCCATGTCGTGCGTGTGTTCTTGAGGTCTTCCCATCTAGGGTTTGTGAGAGTTGGCATAGATCAAAGACGTGTTGTTCTTGAGATTGTCCACATAATCTATACAATCCAATCTTCTAATTCATAATCAATACATTGTTCACGGTTTGGGAGACCACGGTTGATCGCTTCTACTTCGGTTCTTGCTGATCTAGTGCGATTCAAAAACATTATCAAGCTTGTTACTACACTACCGCCGGAGTATTACTACACAAAAGACATAGTATTACTGCACTACCGCAGGAGTGTCACTACACTTTTACTGTACCGTGAAAGATCGGGCACTCCGCGTGTCAAATGAATATGCCTACCCAAATTCAGACCTAATTAGCATAAGCCCCAGTCAGCCTTGGCTCTTCGATTTATAAGAAATTTAAATGAGTTTCTTGGCTTATATGATACTATGGTAGTAAGAGACGAAGCAATCAAGCAAGATTAGAAAACTACGCGGAGCCCCTTTCTTGTTGCCTTATTGGAAGCTCCGAGATGGCAAGACGATAAGAAGCTATTACCTATTGGCCACAACCACCGGCTGGACTGCCGGAGACCTGGAGCATCGCGGATCCAAGTTGAGAGAGCGTGAGGATAATTTTGGTATCCAGTTTGCTATGGAGAGAAGATGCACATTGGGAACAAGGGAAGAAGAAGATTTACCTAGGGAGAGTGAGTTTGTGAGGGATCAATGGAGAAGAAGTCATGAAGTGATATAGTGCTCACCGCTCATTGCTCTACTCAATGGTTAGAGTGGGCCAAATACTGGGCTAGATACCTAGATGGACCATGTGTATATCTAAGTCCTAAATAATTTTGTTTGGAAGGGGACGCCGGAGCCCTTTTTGGCCTCAACAAGGCTCTGCCACTGCTAGCTTGCTCATTCTAATCCTAGTAAGTATGGCCAAATAGGACCATTTTGTTGGACCAAAATGACGACTAGAGGGGGGGTGAATAGGAGCACTGTCTCTTTTTCACCTTGATCGAATTCAATATGATTTTCACTTCAATAGCTATGAGAGCTATGAAGATCAATATACAAGCATAGCGGAAGACTTGTATTGAATCCAATCAACTCCCTAAAGAAAACAGACCAAAATTACCAAAAAAAAACTCAAGACAAAATGACTTGGGCGGTCGGACCTCTAGGATGAATAGTGAAATCAGCCAAAATGCATGATCACAAGTTGGTCTAAGATTTGATCCACAACTCCAAACTATATGAAACTTGAAATAAACATTCTCTAGGATGTCAGGAATCTATTCCAGTCAAGGATCGTAAAGATCATTACTAAAGTTCTGACTTTTTTCGGTTTGAGTGAAGATTGCTTCGAAACCGAGTCAAAACCAAAATATGATCCAAAAACTTGTTTGTGGGTAAGAGATAATCAAGACAATCCTAGATACATTCCCACATGTCACAGCAAGCAAGATCCAGACCAGAAATCAAAGGAAAACCAAAGGATCATAGAAAGCCCCAAAATCACAAAAGAGAAAGCAAGAACAAGAAAATACTCATCTTAAAGAAACTTGTTTGGATTGATTTCAGATTGATGTTGGTTTACAGCCACTCCATCCTGGAGGACAAAAAGCTCAACACTTGAGTACACAATCAATCCAACTCTCTAGAATCCTAACCTCTCCACTTCCCTCTGTTCTCCCTAAAACCAAACTAGGGTTTCTCGTGCCAGAGTTGGAGGGTGCATAGCCAGCACCCCCTTATTTATAGTGGAGGCTAGCTTCTAGAAGAAGACATCTAAATGGGCACCCGTTAAGCCCACACACAACAGGTTTCACTTGCATCAACCTCTGCGCCACTTGATGCGACCTGTCGCACTGAACTATCGCACTGCTTGATGTGACCCGTCACACAGAACTGTTGCGCTGCTTGATGTAACCCGTCACACCAAACTGCCACACCGTTTGATGCAACCCGTCACACCGAACTATCCCGCTCGGTCATTATTGTTCTTTTTGCACCATACTTTAGTCCAACCATCTCTACCAGTATCCACGATCATTCTAGACCTTGGTTCTCCTAACCAAGTCCTGATCCTCCTTACCATTGACCATAGTTGACCACCAAGCCACCTACACAAAAATAGACCAAGAAATCGATTCTGGGAATAAGTTCTTTGCAACTTGACGCACGTTAGTCAAAACACACATCAGAGACACATGCATCACATATGTATCTACGACCACTATCTACGACCAGTGTCCAAGACCACTATTTACGACCAGTGTTCACGACCACTGTCTACGACCAGTGCCCACGACTACTGTCCGTGATGAACAGTACTCAAAGCAACAATACTCGGTAAATAGTGCTCGTAGCTGTAGTACTCGGAATGAACAGCACTCGAAGCTACAGTACTCGATAAATAGTACTCATAGCTGCAGTACTCGAAGATGTCGACCACTCAGCACTCGTAGCTACAATACTTAATGAATAGTACTCATAGCTTTCGACCACTCATTATTCGTAGCTACAGTACTTAGAGCCTTCGACCACTTGATAGTCGTAGCTACAATATTCGGAGCATTCGACCACCCGGTACTCGGTTGCGGTTAAACCGATATTCCTGAACTCTGCAGAAAACAAGTGATTCGATAAACCCTCAACACCATTGCCAATTGTATCATCATCCTAAGATCATGAGCATATCCCCATGATATCCACACATTTAGCCCCAAAAGAGAATACTAATTGCGTGATTAACTGTACAGAAAATGAAGATGTACACAAAAAGGTAAAAACACTTTGGCAGCGTGAATGAATAAAGGAGTAACTTTTCAAGTCCGAAGGAAATGCATGCATAGAACATCAAGTGATCTCAACCACCAATCCACACGACAAATCTCCAGTTCCTTTTGATTCTATTGGTTCTTTTATCTTAGGATATGTATGTTGATATGATATGTACTAATGTACTAGCAAGCTAGGATGTGATTAATTAGAGAGATCAAGATGGAGGCATGTATGGTTTTGTTTTCTTTCCCAACATTCCCATAAGCTGGCTAAGGATGCCCTAGATGGCCAATAGCCTAAACCCAACTAGAAATCTCTAGTCAAATAAAAAATGGAACCTTACTAGAATAATTAGTGGGGCAGGACATGCCTATGCACTAAGTATAAGTGGTCCATACACTCGCCTAATTATGTGATCCACTATCTGAAGCAAACACCAACATATTATAATCCTCCATGTCCCAGTAAAAAAGGAATGCTAGCCAGAAAGAATAAATAGATAGTTCCTCTGGTAGTGCAGTAAATTAATGATCAATGTGCAATCTCTATCCTTGATTCCAACTCATGCATGGATGATGACAAATCCTTACGCTCTTAATTTGACTTTTTTTTAATCTTCTCTTCTCGATCCTTTAATTGGTTCTGTGGCTATGAATTAATTGAACACATATAGTTTGGCCTCACCTGATTAGTTGATCAGTTTTGGTCATACATTAGTTGAGAGGAAGTTGTTGTCTTATTTTTCTTTATCTATCTTTTCTTCTTCCTCTCTCCTGTCCATGATGCTATTCGTTTGTGGAGTGTGGGGTCCATGGAACATTTTTCCCATCGAAAGACTTGTCGAATCGGAGCTTTGAAGAGACCCAGCTAAATAAAGTGTGTACCTATGTACATGTGTGCATCGTAGTGTGTGGACATCGAGGTTGGAACAGATGCTTAATATGCATGCCAACCTACATGTATAGAAGATCAGATTTGCCTGAGTCTGAGAAAGTAGCTCACTAATGTACTTATGGGAGATTGGGATCTGCTAAGTGTTTTTATATCTAGCTAGCTTAGGAGTAAAGTGGGCATAAGTATAATGGAATTAGTTGTGCATGGAAACGACAAAACATGCTATTTGTTTGCTGAAATGCACTGCACTGTCTACATGTTACACTACGTAGAGCTTAAAACTTTGTACTATACCATAGCGTTTCGACTAAGAATTTAAGACAACCTGAATTCTACACTTCGATATGGACTACTCACCGGTTGGCTGCTTCCTATTAAATTTAAGCAATGATATGCTACTATTATCCTAATTACATATACAGTGTTCATGTAACGCTTGTCTGTACATGATGCAGTGGGAGAGCCTATAATTGCCGCTTTAATTCAGTCGCTCTTATTAAAATGGACCAGACTGACTTTGCATCATCTTTACGCCCTATTCAGCCTATCTTTTATTTTCCTCCGGGTCGATCGCCCAACAATACTAACGATATGATATTACTACAGAAAAGATCATCACAAACGGTTCAAAAATGTCATCACAGATGGTTCCGTGAGCCGTTTGAGTTGATAGGTTAGTAATGATATGAGATCATCACAAACGATTTTCGAACCGTCTGTAATGCATACTATCACAGACGATTATTAACTCAAAACCGCCTATAATAATTGACTATCACAGACGGTTTGTAGATGAAACCGTCTGTGGATAGCTTATGTATCACAAATGGTTTGTAGTTGAAACCGTCTGTGATAGCTGATGTATCACAGACGGTTTGTAGATGAAACTGTAACATCCCAAATTTTAGGTTTGTGTTTCAAATATAAGAAAATGTGTAAAAATTAAAAACTTTTCTTACACCTTGTATTTCCTGTACGTTCTGAAACATTCTTGTAAAGGAATTATGGAAATACAAAGTCACAAGTCATTTTGACAAAACCTTGTCCTTCAAAAACTTTCTTGTCAAACTATGTGATCATTCCTTGGAAATATTTTTCTTAAGTTCTAGGGTGAGTGTGTGACCCCTTTGAAAAATTTCACAATTTTTAGAAATTGTTTGAATATTTTTAGAGGGCAGTCAAACCTGTTTGAATTTCAGTCAAACCCTAGCTCAGCACCTTGCAAAAATTTTGGAGGCAAATTCACTACATGAAAACCTCTGAAAATTTTATACAAGGTCAATATCTAAGTTAGCAAGCTCCTGTAAAACTTTCAGAATTTTTGGAGTTGTTTTGCTACCTTAAACAAATCCCCAAAGTCCAGCTCAATTTAAAACCCTAAATTTCAAATCCTAGCTTGAGTCTGACTCGGACTCGAGTCAGACCTGAGCTAAAGTCATGCGACTCGGTCGAGTCAAGTCGCCCGAGCGGCACCCGGGCTCGACTTTTGGCCGCATGCGTGTCGACCGTTAGATCTCCATCGGGCGGTCCACGTTTGTGGAAACTTCGGACCTCCCGAGAGCCGCCTCGTTTCTGAGCCGTTGGATTTCAATCCAACGCTCACGACCTCTCCTGCTGCTCTAAACCTCCGGAGGACTTGTGAGCTCTGAGCCATCCGATTCTAATTTAAGGGCTCGCGACCACCCCGTCGACCTCCTCTGTTCTTCTTCTTCCTCTCGCGCCCGTACGCACGTGCGAGCCATGGCAGGGAGCAGCTGTGCCTTGTCATTTCGAGCTTGTCCTCGTCAACGTCTCTCTACTGGGCATTAAATACGTGTCAGTGCTTTCGGCCGAAGTAGTGCCCCTCACTTTCCCCTGTCATTTCTGTTGGTCCATGGCAGCGCCATGAACCGAGCTCACCTTTGGGCCTTCGTTTTTGCCAAACCCTAGTGCTCCAGCTTTATAAAGCTCCCCAAATCCCTCCTGGAGTTCCTTTACAGCACCTCTCAGCTTCCCATTACTTGTTGAGCGCAAACCACCGAGACTGTTGTTCCGCCATTGTTGGGACCTTGGAGCTCTTCGTCGCCATCGGAGCTCCAATGGTTCTTTTGCCCATTAATGCTCTTCCTTTTGGACCTCTTGACGTCGCAAGTCTTTTCTCTACCTCGATTTGGGTTGTATTCTCAGGAACAGCCTAATTTGGAGTTTTGGGATCTTCGCGGCTGTAAGAGCTCATTCGTCCCCATCTCCGGTAATGGCCTTCTCAGCTCAAGTGATTGCTCCTAGACCTCCTCTGGGCCATTGCATAGCTGCTTAGATCAACCCTGTACCTTTTCCTAGTGCAGAGCTCCTGGTCCTCATTGTCGTCTCCAACTCCAGTGTCGGTCTCCGCCGCCAGGTCTTCTCTAAGCTCCTTCGAACCTCCCTTGCGTCCAGGTGAGTTCGCAATAGCCCCGTAGTGCTCTAGGACCTGCTAGTTTAGACCGTTGCGTAGGTTTTTGTCGTTTTCGATTTTTACCGTAGAAGCTCCTCCGCCCCTCTCCGGTTCGCCGACGTTCTAGGTCAGCTCCGCCGTCGAGAGTGCCCTCATTATGTTAGCAATAGTATTGTGCACATTTTCGTACCTTTGGTTCACGCCGTCGTGGCCGGAGTCGCCGGCGACGAGCCGGCGGGCAGAGTGCAGTACTCTGTACTGTTGTCGAAATTTCGATAAGTCCCTGGACCTCCTTGAGTTATTCTCAGCTGTTAATGACCTCCTCAGGTTAGATCTGCACTGTAGGATCTTTGTCTGCGAAAGCCTTAGTGCTAGGACCACCCCTGGATTTGATCCTAGCCGTTTAGGACCTCCCTGGTTCGATCTTAGCCGTTAGGATCATCTCCGCGCGAAAAGACCACCCCATGGTCATTTTTGCAAAAACCACCCTCGGGACCTCCCTTGGGGTCCTCTTTGCAAAAGACCACCCATTGGTCTTTTGCAAAGAAAACCTCAGGACCTCCCCCTCCGCAAGTCTTAACCTTTAGGACCACCCCTGGGTAGATCTTGACCGTTCAAGACCTCCTAGTGGAGATCTGAGCCGTTAAGACCTCCCTCTATTAAGACCTTGACGTTGCAGACCTCCTCGTGTTGATCTTCACCGTTGAAGACCTCCCCCGTGAGATCTTAGCCGTCAGGACCTCCCCAGTCTAGATCTTGGCCGTCTCGGACCTCCTCTGGTAGATCTTGGCCGTCTCGGACCTTCTCCGTTAGATCCTTAGTTGTAGGACCTCCCGTCAGCTCTAGACCGTTAGATCTTGATCTAACGGGCCAGACCTCCTCAGCGCGTTTAGAGTCCTTTGTGTTTCGATCCTTTTGTGTCGTTGATCTCTTGATATGCGGCTCGGATGGCGCGAGCGTTCGGACCTCCGACTGGAGCTCCCGCTATGGGCCGCTCATCTTTAGATCTGTGATCCACGTTGGTTGGGACGATCGGGCCTCCGAAGACCTCCCCACGGTGAACCGTTGGATCTAAATCCAACGGTTGGTCCCGTTGTGCGTGGGGCGCATTTCGTTCGGCCCCCGCATTTGGGTCGTTGGATTCTAGATCAATGGCCCAGGTTTTTCCTTGTTGGTTTGATTACTAGTAAATCCTGAAACCTTTTATTTGCAATCTGAAAATTGTTTTAAACTTGGAAATATCATAACTAATTCATTTTAATTCCTTTTTAGACGATTCCAACTGTGTTAAATTCCTATTTAACTAAAGTTTAATCTAAAAATGCATTTATACATTGTTCTGTGCCAGAAAATCTTGTAAACAATATTTGCCCTTGCCGCCTCACTTTTTAGTGGTCGACTTCACAGATGTCGACCGGGCACGAGGTGTAGATGCATCCAGTGCAAATAGCTCTCGTTGACTTGGCATCATTATAGAACTTTCCCATGAAGTTAACACCGATGCAGGTAACTCTGGTACAGGTAGCTCCAGGTAGATGTCCCTCTTGGGTCACTGGATAAATGTTCCAATAGCTTGCCTTAGAGTCAAGACCTCGTTGTTTGGGGGCATTTGGAGCGAGAAGACCTGGAAATTGGGATGAACACCATCCACATTCACTTTTGTGAAACCTGGCGCTAGATTTACAACGTGCAACAAGGCCCCAAAACTGGATGGATACGCCTGGCCCCAAGCAGCGTCCAGGGCAATGGAGGCATATCTCACTTGGAGCTTACACTTCATAGCCACCTACATAACGATAGAAAATTAGCTACTCCAACGGCCTTATAAATGGATCGAGCATTCCAGAGATAATAATTATTACCAGGATGTCATTGACAAGAAATCTGTCATCACTTTCTGAGCGGCTGGATGCGCAGCTACTCTGAAGGCTGGAGGGGGCCTGGCTAGCATAGTAGCAGCGGGGGCTTGTAACTAATTTCCCCTATGCCTTTCCTCAATACTCTCTATTTGCAATCGCATCTCATCTCTAAGGGATTTACGCATCTCCTCTCGTAGCCGTGCATCTCGCTCAGCTTTGGCTCTCTTCCTACCCCGATACGCTCTAGAGTCCTCTGAGAATCCATGTTTTAATAGAACATAAAGACCAAGGTCTCTCGTGCAACCCAGGTGCTCCTTGTTTCCCAGGGCCACGGAGAGTATATCTCTCTCCCTGACTACCTGGAATGAGCCTTGGAAAGATTCTGCACTCAGCGCTTCCTTCAAGAGCCCGACATGTTATTTCACTTCCTATGAAGTTGTGGAGTAATTACAAACTAGGTAGTTCGATATCTTATCAGGCGCTAGGACACTTCCTCGTCTGTGGGGTTTGGAAAGGAGATGGTCCCCGAGACACGGTAGATGACCTCGCTCTAATCCAGTTTCGAGCGCGCTCATCAGGGATCCTAGCAAAAGGCGGGAAGGCCTCCCACAGGCTTGCCTGCTCATCCTCATTCCTCCATTGTGGGATTTTACCCGCATACCCAGTGGTGCCTAGTCTATGGGGGTGCGTGTTTTTTTGCCTGGAGGGCCTCATGTGCCACACTTTCACTCCTAAAATTATCTATCATCTTCTTTGTCACAAAGTCTTCCTAGTACTCCTCCACGAACAGATACTTATGGAAGAGCATCAGATCCTTCTCCACATATTACTTGATAAGCGTGCTCTTGAAGTTCTTCCATGCTTTGCACGCCGCTAGCAACGCCTGTCGTCGCACAGAGGCCTGGTGTTCTTTCGGGATCTCGAACGATCTGAAAATTTCCATCACCAGCACATCTTTATGATCTTTGGTCAACTCCTTCCATGAATCATAGGTGATCTTGACCCGTGCCCGTGCAACTATTATGTCTATTCTCTGGAATGCGAACACTGCTCGGCAAGGACTGAGAGGGGTCCCAGACGCATCGACATTCATGATGGTAAATCAGTCCCCAGGCATTTTCGATATTCCTCTTCTAACGCGCTTTGATTTTCCAAAGGACTGCACATCAGACGAATGAGGCGACAATGACGGAGAATGAGCGGACAACATCTTCACAAGAAATAGAAGTTCTGATACACATGAATATATTATCATAAGATTCTAAAATAGTGCTTTACCTGTCTGCCGGCAGGATCTTTAAACAAAAGACAACAGATAATACTTTCGGCCAACAGGAGATCAAAGCAAAATGATCACCAAAACAACACTCCAGTCAGCCAACAAAACTGAAGGTTCAACCAATTAACCAACCAAAAGTAATAGATTAAATGCTAAAGATCAATGAACAGTATGAAGCATTCCAATTAGAGCTCAGATTCAAACGCAATTATCAAAACAATTTCAGTACAAGACTATTATCATCAGAGAGCATTCATCTCAAGCCCACCACACCACATTGCAATATATTCCAGTAGCAGTATCAGAATAAATACAATATGAATCACTAACTAGAACATATCAAATGCAAAGGGGTAATTAAATCGAAATGTTGTGATACTCACGAAGCAGATGGCAATCAAAGCCACTGAGCAACTCGACATCGGTTACCTTTGGGCGTCGAGGAGAAGAATGGAGCAGCAGGACGACGTCGCAAGGGAGGCGCGCCGGGCTCAAGGGAGGAGGAGGCGACGTGTGCTCAGGAGAGGGGAGGAGGCAGGCTCGAGGAGGAGACACGTCGGGCTAAGGAGAGAAGGGGCGCCCGATTCGGGGAGGCGGCGGCTCGGGCTCGGGGAGGAGGCGGCGGGCTCGGGAGAGGAGGCATACCGAACTCAAGGAGGAGGAGGCGTCGAGGACGGCGGCGACGGGTTCAGGAGAGGAGGGATGTTAGCGAAACTTAATCATTTGAGTGGGGAGCATGGGCAAACCCTAGAGTCCGAATATAAATAGGGTTGCACATCACAGACGGTTCTAAAGTAGAACCGTGTGTGCTAAATACATATCACAGACGATTCTAATAAATAACCACCTGTGATAGCTTATGTATCACAAATGGTTCTAATAAATAACCGTCTGTGATAGCTGATGTATCACAGACGGTTGGTCATAAGGAACCGTCTGTAATATTCTTTTGGATTGCTAAATCTATTTATGTTTATTGGCTAGCCATGCCCTTTCAAACAAGCAGAAACACAAGTATATGTATACATCCAATTCACATTCATTTCAGAAAACAAGCACATCCATTTCACAAATCAATGAACTCAAATGAACTAAAATTAACCATTTATGAATAAATACACACATGTACCATTAAGTTCAATCTTATCCCAATCAAGTTCAATTAATCTACATTGTGGAACTCCTCATATGACACATTCTCATATACATAAATACAAATTCAGAACATATAACACAAAAACATTTCATTCATCATTCCACTTGCTTATTTCCTTTAAAAATTAGCCCTTCATGATGATCAATACATATGTAGCTAGTTTCATCACGTTGTTCTTCTTCGATCCAACTCGTCAAATTGATTGTATTCTTCCTTGTCCACTACATTCTCAACTCCTACAATCCTCCTTTTTCCAGGAAGAACTACACTGTGCTTTTTATTTGCCTGGTCGGTTACATAGAAGACTTCAACAACTTGGTCAGCGATTACGAAGGGTTCGTCTTTATATCTGACACATTCGAGATCCACGGTAGTTACGTTGTACTTGTCGACCTTCACTTGTGGGAGATAGACCCAATGGCACCGAAATAGGGGATCTTAAAAAGTACGTAGTCGAGCTCCCAAATCTCCTCTATGAACCCATAGTAAGAGCTCCTAACCCATCGGTACTGAACACATCTATGCAGACACCGCTTTTCTAGTTAGTGCTCTTTATATCCTGAGTCTGCGTATAGAATATGTACTCATTTATGTCGTATCCTTGCTATGTCACAACTGTAAATGTTGTCTGTTTTGCCAACCAATGTCACCATATCACTTGACGAGCTCCTAACGAGTCGCTCCTTCAACTATTGGTTGAATCAACTGTTGTGCTATCTCATGATCCAAACATTCGGCCACTCCAAATTATGTTGCCAAAGCACGACCTTGTGTTGGTCGATATACGGGGACACTTCAATCATGTGTTGCAAGACCGTGAAATGGGCTTGAGCATACGCATCCATATCTAGAGTGATTGTTGTCACAGCCCCAATTTCAGTTATTGGAATTTAGGCTCATTTCATGAGCATATATGTTATTTTTGAATCATTTGCACAATTGATTGCAATTAAAAATTTAAATTCAAGTCAAATTTAAAACATGAAAAGAAACTTCCATAAGAAAGCTGAAGAAAATGCTTGGAAAGAACCCAAGAAAATAATTTAATCAAATACAAGTTTAATTATCATGATTTAATATAATTTTTGTCAAATTTTTAGAGGTCAGTTTGACCTTGAGAAAAATCTGTGTTCCTTACTTAAAACAATTCGACCAAGTATTTTAAATTAGGTATTTAAGACTTGAACAGAGAAGTCTTCGAATTTTTATGGGATCTATATCATCCTAGTAGCTTCTCTAAAAATTTTCATATTTTTATAAATTTATTTGATATTTTTAAACCTTCGGTCAAACTTTTAAGTTTGATTTTGGTTCTAGTCAAACTTTACACCCAGCCCAAGCCAATTGGTACTGTAGCGACTCAAACCCATGCGACTTGGTTAGGTCCAGCCCTGTACTGTCAGGATCGACTCAAACTACATTCAAAAGGGCTCAGTCCAACCTCTGGGTTGCACGCAAACCGTCCGATTTGAAACGGATAGTCCAGATCAGTGAGAACGTTCGGACCGCCGAACAGCTTCCTCAATCTGGGCCATCCATTTTAAATCCAACCGCGCTTCCTTTTAGTTGAACCCAGCGCACGCGCCGTCCGATTTTGAACATACAGTCTAGATCAGCAGGAACGTTTGGACCTGCGAACAGCTCACGTGATCTAGGCCGTCAAATTTAAATCAGACCGCGTCGTTTTCAATAGGGTAAGCCCATCGCGCGCGAGCTGTTAGATTTAAATTCAAGCCTCAGATGGCGTGGTAACGTTCGGAACTCCGAACGGGCCTTGACTTAGGACCGTAGGATCTAGATCGGACCGTCCACATGGATTTGGAACATTCGGACCGCCGAACAGTGTTTTTAATCTGGACCTTTAAAAATATATCTTATAATCCACAATCCTTCACTCTCGATCGCATCGATTCTTTGAGACTGACATCCTTGGCCCACATGTCGGTCTCCCTCTTCTTTATCTTCTCCGTGCCACTGCGCTAGCACCGAGCACATCGCGCGTGAGGTGGCTTCGCACCTGCGTTTTTTTGGGCAAGCAGCGCCACTTGGCTTCACCATTGCTGATAATGCTTAACCTGGTATTGCCACGAATATATTTTGTGTCAGAAGTGACCGTAGAGGACCACCAAAACCACCGTGCCATCCTTTTGACCAAATCAGGGCGGCCATTGTTTCTTCCTCCTCAACAAAGCGTATCTTCTCGTCTCTGTGCCATTCTTTCTCTTTTGCCATACCTTATCCTTGGTGCTAATGTGAGTTCTTGGTTTTGATCGTAGCTTCTGGACTCTAAGGTTGTCATTTGTCAGCCCAGAGCACGCCCAGAGTTCCGCCGTCGTGGATTTCTTCGCTCTAGTGAGCTCCTTTGTATCTCTTACGCGTCATCTCGTGCCTTTTGGTACTTTAGAGAAAACCCCTCAATCTATTTGCTCAATGTACCACAGGATCATCGGGAATTTGGGTTTTATTCAACTCTGGTCAACTTCAGTTATTTCGTTCTCATCTCCGACATGGTGCGTTTCTGTTCAATTACTTCTTGTCACACCATCTTTGGAGCATGCTTAACCTATTTCGATCACTCACTTCCTTGGATGTTGCCCAGGATTTTCTCTCCTCGCAGCACCCTCGTCGCCGCTATTAGGTCTTTGTCACCGGCGAGCTTCAGTGCCTCTCAAGTCACCTTCTTAGCTCAGGTAGTTTCCTTATGACCCTTATGTGCTTAAGCATGCTTCCATTCGTTTAGATCGTTGTCGGGTCGGCGTAGCCGCTTGTGCCGTAATAGCGCCACTGCATCCCGTTGTCGCATCACCGCTAGAGCTCACCGCCAGCCAAACCCCGGCCACGCTAGGTCCAGTGAGCTATTGTGAATCCATTTTGGGTCCTGGTCTGCGCCGCCTTAGACCACAGCTTCGGTGAGCCGCAGAGCCAGCTCTCGGGAGCTAGCGCTCTATTGTCGGATTTCTGACTAGAGCAGTAGCATTATTTTTAAACTCTAATCTCTGTCGATTAGTACTAAAGAAGGTTTAATCTGGTTTATTTATTCACTAAAAATAGTTCGAACTCCAAAAATTCTTTAATACTTTGTTAACTCCAAATCTAGTGAAATGAATTTTGTCAGTTATAGTTGTCACTGAACTGTAGTCTGGAATAGCTTTCAAACATGTCTCTGTTACAGAAAATTTTGTAGTTAATTTATTTGCACATCAAGAACATTAACCTCATACAATACACAGAAAGTTTAATTAAACTCCAACTGAACCAAAACTCTCACCTAAGTTCACTTCGAAAACAGAACCATACCTTTGTAAACTGGTCATGCATGTTCCAGCATTTCGGCTTTAGGGATATTTCTCTCGATGTTCATTTGCGATCATTTTTTTAAATTCTGAAATCCCCGACACGAGTGATTATATTTTTGAGCAACTAGAGAGTGAACAAGTGGTTTATCAACAAGGCAAGCATCCACTTGCATCATTTTGATCCCAGTTTTTGTACTTTAGTATTTTGAAATGCTATGATAATTGCGTGCATGCTATTTTGGTGTATCACTAATTTGTGAGTCTAGTTAGTTATATCCTAATCATTGTGGCTTACCCTTAATCATCTCATACACTCATGCTTAAGATAGGAGTCATGTGTTGGAATATATGGTCTTTATATAAATGCTTAGCTATGCAGGTCATTAGATACGGTAGTCGGTTGATGGGGTTATCTTGTCAACTGTGGGAAACACTGAACAAGTTATCATTTTTTTACTTTGGTTCAGATCTTGGATCTGTTTGTTAAGTGTAAGTTTCTCAAATTTAACCATGTTTTCGATCTGGACAAGTGGATGCTAGTGAGGGTGCCTTCATGCACGAGATTTGGGTATGTGATAGTCTTGTCCAGATCACCAAGGACCGAACTTTGGGGTAGTCAATGCAAGTACCATACGTACTTTCATACGCGGTGTATGGGCGCCGCTTGGTTAAGTAAGGGAAATTTTTTATTGAGTTGGACCACAGGTGGTGTAAGGACACATGTGTTTGATCATGTTGTTTTTAGGGCTTTGATTGCAATTTAATATGTGCAGTGAGCACAGTTTTACTTTCTATTAATTGGGTCAACACTCTTGGTACAATGTGCGTGCCCCGGTTAGAAGGTTCTATCAGAAACTTGTACTAAACGGGATCAGGTCTCGCATGGGTGATTCAACTCAATAAGAGGTTCTTGCTAAAAAATACCGAGTCTTGATTTCCCCGGTGAGCATACCAAAGGAAGTGTGCTATTATCCGATGGCTTACGGGCTGATCAAGTCGTGTGGGTAAAGATGTACACCCCTGCAGGGTTAAAACTATTCAAATAACCGTGTCCACGGTTACAAACGACACTTGTTTTGATTGACATCATTGTTAGACTCAAAAATTAGAACTTAATAGGGTGATACTTGGTATCGGCATGAATGGGTGTTCATGCGTGTTAGTTGATCATAGTGGGCAGCCACTATGAGATGTTTTTTATTATGATTATCTCAAAGTCACTTAAATTCTTCAGGTCCAAATTGGGTTTACAAAATGGCCTCTGCAAATTTTAAAATGTAGGAGTAAAACTTGTTGCTTTATGCCAAACTACTGCCATTACAGCTTTCCCTTGAACAACCTTTAACATGTATAACATCTAATCCTTTGGCTAGGTTCTTTTAACCACTTTCTTTTGTTAGTTTTGTGTAAGTCTTGCGAGTACCTTTTGTACTCAGTGATATTAATCACTTTTTGCATGTGAGGACGATTATGCTTACGATCCATCCGTTAGCGCCGATTATGGTGACGCTAACGAATGATATTATTTCTACCTCCACTCAATTGCCTGCGGGTGATGGGCAAACTAGTTGGAACTTTTGCTGTTTATATTTGTTTTCCGCTGCAAACTTTTACTCTAGCTGACCGGCGGTCACTTGTATAATTGTGTACCGAACACCAGTCTTGTAAAGTTTAATGTTATGTGTATGTATGACTTGTGTATGACTATGTACTAATGTTGTATAGGATATGTGCACATTAGTTTTTGATATTGGGAACTAATGTGAGACACATATATGGGAAAACTAGAATCGAGCTTGTTTCTTGTTAAGAGTTATGCCTTGGGTATAATCTCTTAATTTAGAATGGATTCGATTTTGGGGTCTCACAATTACTTTCCTTCTGATGGTCCCGACACCCTCAAGCCTCCCCTCATGGCGAGATCGAGGCACACCTATCGGTTCGACCTGAGCCATGTAATCGACGCAAAACTCAATAACATCTTCGGTTGCATAACCTTTGACAATGCTGCCCTCCGGCCGAGATCGATTCCGTACATAGGACTTGAGAATTCTCATGAACCTCTCGAATGGGTGCATGCTACGTAGTAACATGGGCCCACACATCTTGATCTCCCTCACAATGTGAACAATGAGATGGACCATGATATCAAAAAATGATGGAGGGAAATACATATCAAGATTACATAGAGTTGTCACCACCTCGTCTTGCAGAGCATCTAGTCTTCGGGATCTATGACCTTCTAAGCAATTATGTTAAAGAAATAACACGGCCTCATGATTGTGTCTCGAGCTTTGATTAGAAAAATATTTCTAATTGCAACAGGGAGTATCTGTGTCATTAGCACATGATAATCATGAGACTTTATGCCAATTAACTTTAAATCTTCTATCGAAATAAGTTTCTTCATGTTGGCGGAATAACCAGACGGAACTTTCACACCATGCACAAGGACATGCTTATTCAACATATCCTCCTCGAAAGCTCTTGTAAAAGCAGATATGCCATTAATGTACCCTTCACTCACACAGTTCTCAGAGTATATCCAGCTTTGGTCCAAGTACGCTACGCATATAACAATTTAGTGTTAAATATTGAATTAATTAATTAGTATATATGTAGCAAGGATTAATTAAATTGAATTAAGTAGAAATAGACTATGAATTGGCTAAATTAACCCTAAACCATATGCTAGATGTAAATAATCTTCTCTCTACATCAAGCAAGATCTAAACCATCTTCAATTCTCTCTTTATCAAGCTAGATATAGAATATAATGCAATTAGGAACAAATTACTAACCATAGAAAGTCAAGAACAAATAGATCTACAATCACTCTTCCTTTGAAAGAGTGAACTAATATAGAGAAGGTGTTTGGATTAGGACAGTGAGCTAATAAGAAAATTTTCTTTAAAAGAACATAAGAATAGAGAAGGTGTTTGGATTAGGACAGTGAGAATGTAAGAATAGAGAAGGTGTTTGGATTGGGACAGTGAGCTAATACCATGCTCGATGTAAATAATCCTCCCACCTCCTTCGCGGTCTCTTTTCACCAAATCGCCTCAAAGCCCCTCCTCCTCAAAGCAGCAGCTTGTGAGAACAAATCTGGGATTTAAGACAGATCTGTGAGGTTCGGGTCTGTAATAAGTAAAATTATCACAGATGGTTTTAATACAAACTGTCTGTGATGAGTTAAGAAAAAACCGTCTATGATATTTAGTAATATCACAGACGGTTTTAAGAAAAATCCGTCTGTGATACTTCACAGATGGTTTTCAACATGAACCGTATGTGATATTACCTCTTCACAGATGGTTTTTAGAGTAGCTAGTAACATAGACGGTCTCTAAACCAAAACCATCTGTGATTGTAATTAATACTGACGGTTTTGATAAACTGTCTGTGACTATGATGAGGCGTCCAGTATTAACCTTTTTTTGTAGTAGTGTGATATTATTATCCAGAGATTACAAAGCCAATCCAATCCAATTTACTTCACGGCTAATTAATCTAAGGGTGGTACTACAGCTCGGACGTACGATCCATCGTATAGTCTGATCGCAACATAATGTAAGAATAGTTGAACCATTTTTCCTCTCGTGTGAAATATTCTTTTCATCGCGTCGCAACATTTTTTTCAACGGTTCACAACATTTTTTTCACCGGCCGCAACATATCAAAGAAATTTCAAAAAGCAACAATCAGGCACTGCAACAAATTTGTCAATGAGACGCAACATTGATGCAGTCACCGTGCAACAAAAAAAAATTCCTTGTGCAACAAACACAGCACAACCAGCAAGTCCCCCACCGATCAAACCAAAACTCACACAAGCAACGACGAGGGGGTATGTGCCCAACCCTGTGCCGGAGGCGGTGGAGGCCGGCGCCGCGATGGAGGTCTTTGGTCGGAGCAGGCGGCGGCGGAGGAGAATGGAGAGGAGCAGTAGGAGGAGCACGACGCGGTGGCCTAGCCGTCGCCATGGGCGGTGGGGCTCCAGAGCTCGATGGCGGAGGATGAGGACGGAGAGTAGCAGTAGGAGGAGTGCGGCCTGGTGGCCCAGTCGCCACCATGGGCAGTGGGGCTCCATAGCTCGTTGGCGCCGAGGAGGGTCTCTGGCGGCGGCATGGCGATTCGGTCTACATTAGCGTCGTGTACTCGTGTTGCACTGCTGTGTTCCAGGAGCGAGCTTGGTTGGTTGGAGAGAGGGAGATGAACAGGCAGTGTAAATGGGTGGGGGAGAAAGCTTAAGTGTTGTGTCTGTCGGTTCGGTGGAGTGTGGTGAATAGGTAGAACAACATGTTTGTGGATGTGGTAGTGCCACGTGGTGATGAGCATCTGATATTTCTATTTCGGCGGACGTATGTGTCTTATGATTTCCCTTAATCTAAACTAATCTAATCCCCTTTTCTCCACGATAAACTATCGCATCAATTCGGTTGCTGTTCCTGACACGTATCGAGTCGCCATGAAGCTATGATCAGATAGCTAGCTCGATCCATGCCACGCCATTCTCTGTGAGTCGTTGCAACGTGCATGGTGTGGATGCTGCTGTGGATTTGCTGCACCTGCCACCCCAGACACGCGCAAGATTCCCTGGATACTGCTGTTGCTAATTGCTCTGTTTGTTTTATGCATGCACGCTGCAGATGTGCAGGGATCGGATCAAGCTGGGCATCATATATTCATATTTGTTTGCTTGTTTGTTCTACTTTTGAAGACCTAGAAGGGAATATGATTTACTTTCTGAAGGATTTTTTAGGTCTCTAGTAGAGAGAGATTAAGTCTATCCCTGGCTTGGTCTCCAAAGAGAAATAAAGAAAGGATTCAGTCTTTGATCATGGTTCAAGTGATTGTCACCACTTAACCACGGAACTATTACAGGAAGAAGAGAGAGAGAGAGAGAGAGACTGTCCTAATGGAACCAAATTCTGTTCACTTTCCAAACCTTCATGGGTCGGAGTTGCATGTTCCGGGCCGGCCCAAGCCATGGGACCGACGTCTGAAGGCTGGGCCACCAAGGCCGAAACGGAAGAGAAACCACTTCGTGTTCGATCTGCAGGCCTAAAGCCCAAACCAAGAGAGCACCCGAAGCGCCGTGTCGGCGTGTTCGGCGAAACCTCGTGGTGCGGCGCGGCGCCGGTGACGGAGACGGAACCGTACAGTTGTCACCCCGATGGGCCATTCGTCGTGGTTAAGACGAATCCTATATTCCCAGTGATTGTCGCGCTCGCGCGCCACTCCGTGCGCTATCTGGCACTTTCCGTGCTTTCATTTTCAGGGAGAGTTCAGGGATCAATTCCCCGGCATGGTGGAGCGGCAGGACATCAGTCTGATGCTGCCTCATGTACTGGACTGGAAGCGACAAGACATTTATTCTTGGAGGAAAGGGTTGGGTTGGGTTGCTTCAAAGCACGACAAAGTGGAGGCGTTCCTGCAAAAGTACGAGTCTTCTTGCTTGGAAGCACGGCAAAGTGTCCTCTCAGTGTAGTGCACCATGATGTTGCTACTGCCTACTGCAGATAGGCAATGTAACAGTGCCCAAAAGAAAGGTGACAAGCCGGCAAGAAGGAAGACAAGATCATTCAGTAAGCAGAGGTCAGTGCCCCTTATCCACCAACACCCAGGAGAGGAGTTATCCCATGTCATATTTTCAGTGCTGTGGTATGCGGTGTTATAGATTTATCTTCTGACATCATGAAGTATATCCACTCGGTTGTACTTTTGCTTCTATTTCTTGATCAGGATGAAGGGATTTTTTTTTGGGGTGGGGGGAATCGATCATGTGCCCATCTTTTACGTGGCTTCTATCGTGAGCATCTATTTTCATTGTTCTTGATAATTTGCTATAAAGTTAGAGAGAAAATCGGCCATTTGCCACAATTTTTGCCCCTGTCTTCCTCCTCCTCCTCTTCCTCATGGAAGATATGTCGCTCTCCTCCCCATGCCAACCGCCGGCGTCGCCGCCCTCGTCCCCATGGCCAGCCGCTGGCCTCCGAGCTCGCGTCGACATCTCTACCCTCCTCCCCGTGGCTTGCTCCCGCCGCCTCGCCCTCCTCCCCGTGGCCAGCTCCCATCGCCAGCCTCAGTGTCGCACTCCTCCCTATGGCCAACCGCCAGCTCCCCAGCTCCCGCTGGTGTCGCCGCCCTTCTCCCCATGGCCAGCCGCCGGCCTCCCGAGCTCCTACCGCCACCGCCCTCCTCAGCTCCCGTCAGCATCACCGCTCTCCTCCCCATGTGCTGCTCCCACCGCCACCAAAAACCATCCAAAAAGGCAAAATAATCGATTTCCTCTCTGATTTTGGGACAAATTATCAAGCGTAAAGAAAATAGATGCAAATGATAAAAGTCATGTTGGAGAGTTCGTGTTAGATCTAAATAACGAGTTGTATGACGGTTAGACTCTACTTTGAGACTATAAATAAAGGGTGTGGGATCCTACGGGACACACACAATTAATTCCCGAAATTCCACATGGTATCAGAGCCATAACCCAAACCCATCCCTCAACCGCCGATCGAACCCTAACCCATACCTGAGCCGCCACCGCCTATCCTCTCGTAGTCAAGACCCCCGGGCCGTAGTTGCGCTGCCTCATGTCGTAGGCGAGCCCTTGCTGCGACTGGGGAACCAGATCCGACGGATCCAGTGCGGATCGAGCGCTCTAGACCTGCGGGCCGCCGCTGCGCTTGGACCGTGACGAAGCAATGCCGCTCGGGTTCCATCTTGCCTTTGCCTTCACGCCGCCCCAGTCCCCACTCGGAATCGCCGCCATCGCCGCATTGAAGACTTTGAAGTTGAAGAAGAAAGTAGAGGAAGAATTATCGGCCGAACCGAACAAAGCTCTTGGTTGAAGAAAAAAAGGAAGAGAAAAAAAACTACTATCAACTCAACTAGAAAAGAGTCTCGGCCGGAGAAGAAAAAAGTGAAGTTCTGTGTTAGAAGGAAAAAAAAAGAGTTCTGTGTTGAATTTTTTTACGTTACGGCTTTGCATGATTAGGGTACCCGTGAAGAGAGTCATCGAGGTTCGACAGAATGTTGATGTGTGAAGCATTGCCGTGATCGTGAGAGATACGCTCGGCATATCTTAGTAGTGATTGGCATTGCTCTGGTTGTTTGAGAAGATGACCCCTGAGGGAATTGAGGATGCGAGCAAGGAGGAGGAAGAAGCCGTAATGAGGGCGGTAGAAGAGAGAATGAAGACAATTGTTGAGACTACTTCCCCGCTAGTAACTCAAGGTGACATGAGAAGCATGTTACAGGACCTCTTCATGACAGGTATGATAGGTCTGAGGGCTGGTGCAGGGTCATCTGACTTAAAACTGGAGCTGATGTCGAATGATGTAAAGTTGGAAGGAAGTAAGAATTACCTGAGTTGGTCTAGAAGGGCTCAGCTAATTCTGAGTACGAATGGGGTGGAGCACTACCTGCGGGAGACTTGTGTTGAACCTACACACAAGGCGATCATAGATTGGAGGATGTGAAACACCACCAACCCTGTGGTAGTAGCTTGGTTGCTAACTTCGATGTCTCCATCCAACGCTCGGATGGTGGAGATGATACAGACTGCACCAGCAATGTGGAAGACACTGAGCAACATGTACTCTGGGGCAGGACATGTGATGATGATGGTGGAGGTCTAGGGCAAGGTTGGGGCCCTGAAATAGGAGGAGAACGCTGTCCAGGAGTATGCTAGTGAACTGCAGCAACTGTGGGTAGATTTAGATCACTATGATCCACTGCAGTTAACATGTTTTGGTGATATTGAGGCTGGTAGAGTGTGGCTGCAATGCAGACGGGTTACACACTTTTAGAAAGGGACTGAACCCAAAGTTTGAGAGTAGAAGGGCTGCCATGTTTCACTTGGCAAACTTGCCTACTATAGAGGAGGCTATTTCGGCCATGGTGCAGAAGGAGGTTCGACTACGAGTAATAGGGGACAACAACCCGGTCCGATCCGCATATGCTATACCAGATGATAGGGAGTGCTACAACTATGGGATAAAAGGACATCTAAGCCATGCTTGTCCTTCTCCACAGTATGGAGGTTGTGATGGTTGTGGAGGCCGAGTTGGGGATTATCGAGGTCGAGGTAGATATCGTGTTGGTCGTAGAAATGGAGGTCGACGAAGGGGTCAAGCTGGTCCTAGAGCTAATATGGCCCTGACAGAGGAGATCACGTTTGCTACTCTGACAGGCGAGTAAGCTATGCAATGGAAAAAGTGGCAGCAGGGAAAGGTATTGGAGACTTCTCATGATTCCACCTCTTTGGTAACTTTGCAAGTTATGCCCACGTGGGCGAAGGTACTCAGGCACATGCATTTACATCCACATATAAGTACTCATATTGATTGGATCATAGATTTAGGGGCATCCAAGTATGTCACGGGTTCACTTAGTGCATTTGCATCTTACACCCCATATACTCATTCTGAAACTGTCCAAACAATTGATGGAATCTCTCAGCTTATTCAGGGTGTAGGATCTGTAGAGTGCACGCCATCCATTGCTTTGTCCTTCATCTTGCATGTTTCCTCCTTTCTAGTCAACCTTCTTTTATTTAGTTCTATCATTGACCAATTCAAATGTACTGTCACATTTGATGAGGATTCATGTTTATTCCAGGAGAAGACAACTGGGAAGAGGATTGTGACCGAAATAAGGCGTAATGGGCTATAGTACATTGATCAAGTTGATGCGACAGTAGCTGTGGCTGTAGTGTAACATCCCAGTTGCTCCTCCTCCTCCTCCTCAGGACCTCCCCCTGGTCACGACCACCCCCCTTGGTCACGATCACCCCCCCCCTTAGTCACGACCACCCCCCCTCTTGGTCACGACCACCCCCATGGTCACGACCAACCCCTTGGTCTCGATTTGTGGGACTCTGGGTTATCTCCATAAGACCGAGACTAAGCATGGTCTTAAGAACATAACTCTGGATCTCCAGTAAATGGATTTCAACTTAACTCAATCTAAGTGAGAGGCTTAACTGAAAACTAGAGCCCCGACGATCATACGCGCTGCTCCTCTACGAGCACTACATGATTGTCGGTTCTCCAACAAGCCAAGCACTACACTTAGTAAGTTAAATGGGAAGCCATGAGCAGCGAGTATGACTTATATTGGCTCCCAAGATCAGTGACCAATATAATCATACTCTCATACAACGTTGATCACATCCATACAACAAACATATATCAATAGTTCAAAAGACAACAATATAGTTTAAGTCTACAACGGTTACAAACGGCCGGCCGGCCAAATTAAAATAAGAGTATTAAGTAGCAGCGAAAACAAGTAATTAAACCAAAAGGCCAGCAGTGGTATGCCCCATAACCCATCGGCAACCGACTGGGAGTTAAATGATAGCATTACTCATCAGTGTCGCCTAAATCGACACTAACGAGCTCATCGGGCTCGATATCTTCCTCACCTGTAAGCCAGTAGACAAACTGGCTGAGTACAAAAGGGTACTCGCAAGTCTTACACAAATAAAAATTAGTTATGCATAAGGCTGTTCCAAAGGATGGCTCATATTGGCTTAGTTTTGCAAAAGAGACGCAACAATGTACAACCTACACATACTAGTTTTTCAAGTGCCATTTCAAAATCAGATTTGAAATAGAAGTAAAGCATGTGAATCAGTAATGAATTGAATAACAAATAAATCATACAAAAGCAAAGTGCTGTCCACTTTGAAACTACAACGAGACATGAACATCTCATCCATGACGAAACCAAGTTATAACCACAATTTTAATTCCAAGTCTAACAATAAGCAGCCACAAACTCAAGCGATCGTCCATAACCGTGGACACTGCTATTCGAATAGATTTATACCCTGTAAGGGTGTACTACTTTACCTACACGACTTGATTAAACCGTAAGCCTCCAGATGCCTCCGAAACTAGCATACTTCCTGTGGTATGCCGGCCGGGTAAATCAAGATATGGTCATTTTTAGCAAGAAAATCCCATTGGGTTAAGTCCCTCAACCCAGGGCTCCTAGGAAACATAAGACGCTACGGTCTCTATGCCCTATCGCCCCCTAAGGAACACAGGATTTAACGGTCCCATGCCCTTACAATTTCACCACCGTGGGACTCAACACAACAAAACCTTCCCCCTACTTAACCATACAATACACATATACCGCGTGTGATAGCACGAGTGTTGCTTGAACCGCAGGTACCCAAAGTTCGGTCCTTAATTGTCCAGACAAGTCAAACCACACACCCAAATCTCGTGCACGAAGGCACCATCACTAGCCATCACTTGTCCAGACCAAAAGCTCATTTAAAATAACAAAATTTAACTCATAAAACAGATACGAAGATCTGAAACAAAAGTATATAATGAAAGTTGTGTTTATCCCATAATTATCGGGTTATTCCCGACAATCAGCTACCTGTTCTAGACTTGCATGGCTAAGCAAACCCGAACAATATAAATTCACATATCCTATCTTAAGCATGTGGCGCTGGAATAATTCAAGGATAACCTCAATGAATAGGATATAACTAATCTACATATCACAAAAATAGTGACAATATCAAAATAGCATGCAAGCAATTATCATTGCACTATCTTAACAAAACTAGGATCAAATATGATGCAAAAGAAAGTTCAAATGATGCTTGTCTTGCTGGTATCTTAGTTGCGCTCCCTCAGTAGCGTATAAGTCAATATCGATAGACTCGAAATATATATAATACAATATCGAATAAACATCGAGAAATACCTCAAAATTCAAAATACTTAAAAATGCATGATTTTTCTACAGTAGTTAAGTCATGATTTTAGATGATTTTAGGTGAAAGAATTCTTCCATTTTGATTTAGTATATGAAAGTTATGGTGGTTTGAACTTCAACCTTCAATATATCCTTAATTAAATAATTTAATTAATTGGCCAAAATTTGTAGAATAATAGTGGGACAAAGGATTATATGGATAAATAGAGAATATTAATACAAGTTCAAAACAGTTGAGTTTGCTTCAATTGGAGTTTTCATGATTTAGTTATGAATTTTTAAAGTTATCAGCATTTCCTTTTTGTAAAAATCATAGTGTTAATGGATCAATTTCCAAAATAATGCTCTATGTTACAAATACATGTTTGAAACCAATTTTAATATGAAGTTCATCAAAAATGAAAATTAACAGAAGTGGTTTCATTCATTTTCGAGTTAAAATTAATTAGTTATGTATTTTGTAAGTTAATCCATATTTTCAGTGTACAAATTAACACAGTCTCGGATTTCCTAAATCGTTTAAAAATTTTCTCACCAGGCGCCGAGCTAGCCACGAGCATCGCGATGGGGCTCGCGCAGCTGACGCGGCGCCGCCCCTAACGCACTCGCGCGCTGACAAGTGGGTCCGCTTGTCAGCGACCCACCGTGACGCAGGCACACGCGTGTGGCGATCGACCGCGCTTGTGAGCCGTTGGATTAAGATCCAACGGTCCACAATCGTAGCGCACTAGGACGGTCCAGATCGCAATGCACGATCCAGATTTGTGGCGCGTTCAGATGACCCAAACGGCCCAACAGATCCAAACCGTTGATTTCGCATCTGACGGTCCACGATGACTCTAGTGTAAATGGCCGCTTAAGTGTACAACACGTGCTTAAATATTTGGGTCCACACGTCGGCCTCTGCTTTGTTTTACTTACGAATTGGTTTCTGTGCGTGGGCCCACAAGCAAGTGAGACATCTATTCTTTTAAGACAACATTTAATTGCTAATGATTACAATTTAATTCCTAAGCGCGTTGCTACAGTGCATGTCTGAGTACGACAACGAGACTTTGGTCCCGCGCGTTTCACCGGAGGCTCACCGACGTTTTGTGCCACGGCGGTGTCGGCCAAGGGCTGGGATGGCTGCGCAATAGTGTTGCGCATCTATGGTTGGTGGTTATAGTGCCTGAGGTGGACTACACCGGCGGCTAGCCGGAGCTAAGCGGCGGTACTCAACATGACAAATAGGCATGCAACAAAGGAAAGCTCCGCAGTGACATTCAAGCGGGTGCCCAGGTACTAGTGACTATCGGTGAGCTACCTGAGCTAGGAGAGGAAGCGGAGAAGCTTGGATGCGGCCGGAGTGTTGTCGGCGTCGAAGAAGAAGATGGTGACGGCACGACTTACGTGGAGAGAAAGAGCTGAGCAAAACCAAGATCAGTGAATGCTTGGAATAGCTTAAGGAACTTAAGAGCATGCTATAGGAGCAAGGAATCGGGTAATGACTTACCGAATCAAATGGGAGATGAAAAGTTAGTTCTTCGGCCGAAATGGGGAGAACTTCGATTCACCAAAATCCTGTCATGCATCCATGAAATTGATTGAGGGGTTTTCAATATCACGCTAATATGCACGAGATGACGTGAAAGATTTGGGTTAATACCTTCCGGAGTTGAGAGTGACAAGGGGAGCTCCTCGGGTGCGCACTCGACACGGCAGAGAACTCGACAATGGTCCGAGAGCTACAAAGCAAGGTAGCAATTGGTATGAGCAAAAATGGAAATGGGAAGGAACCTAGAGTTGATGGGAATCACCCGGTTGAAGCTTACCTGTGAGATGAGCAAGAACAAGCCTCCCTCTCCTCGTTCAACAGAGGAGAAGTGAGGGAGAAGGAGGGGGTGCAAGGGGTATTATGCTCGGGAAATGACGGCAATGGAGGCGGCGTGAGACGAAGAAACTCTAGGAATGGTTGCATGCGACGGTGGTTCACGGAGCTAACGGCTCGCCAACGGCTCGGAGCAGGCGAACGCGGCCGCGTGGCGTCGCTGTTCTGTGCGTGTGCCAGCGGGAGGAGGAAGACAGGCCTGACCAGCGGGGGCCCGCCGTGTCAGCGACTCAGCACATGTGGTTAAGTGGCTTTAGGTCGGGCCGTTGGATTGCGAATGAACGAACGAGATTAGAGGGGATCTCGAGCTGGCAAAAAGAATGCAAGATCTGGACGGTTGGATAAGGATCTAACGACTTGCATGCATTGGTTCAATAAGGCGGTTGGGCTGAGCCGGTCCACTGAGTCGGACTCAAGCCCGATGAACAGTATCGGCTAGGGTTTTTGCTGAGGTTTGACTAAGATTTAATTTAGTGTTCTCAACTTTGACCAGAGGCTTAAAAATAGAAATAAAATCCCTAAAATCATGAAATACTTCATGGTGGCTCCTGGGACAGTCTAGTGTCTATAAAATTATTGAACACTACTTTTCATAATATAATGTGTATAATTTGAATTCAAACTTGATGTTGATCTTTAAATTGTGTTTGGATTTTCTTAGGGTTCAAACCTGTCCCAAAAATTTAGGAAAAGTTATATTAATTCATTATAATTAATATAGTATCTGAATAAATTATTTCCAGAGGAACTTTAGTAGCATTTGTTTCAGTTTTTCTTTTGGAGTTCAAATTAAAGTGTATGTCTAATATTTGTTTTGAGATTTTTCAAGTGCAATACTTAATGAAAAAGTTTCAAAACATGATGCATGCTAATGAGATGCATAATAATCCTCTTTATTAACTTGGGGATATGACACGATCGGTCCCTTTGACCTAGTTTTGACTAGCCCCGCCCTGACCATCTTCCACCTCCACCCGTGTCAGTGTCGTATGCGCGTGCCGCTTGGGTCAGTGTCGTACGCGTGTGCCACTCGAGTTAGTGCCGTGCGCGCGTTTTACACCTGCTCACCTGCCCTGTCGTGCGCATTAAATGCACCTGTCACCGTCACCTCTATCACCTTCTAGCTCCTCTGCCATCCGTGTGCGCCCTCTAAGCCGCCCTGCTTTCGCCTTGTCCCCTCAGCCGCACGCACGCCCGTTCCTCCCTCTTTCTTGCTAACGCCATCGCTTGGCCTACCAGCCCAAAGCTCCACTCGTGCGCCCCGCCCGTTGATCTCTCTCTCCTCCTCCTTGGCTGCTAAATAGAGCACCTAGGATCCCTCGCCTTCCTCTTGTTTTCCCCTCAACTCTTTCTCTCTCTGTCCTAGAGAGTTTCGCTGTGCTCTGACCTCCCTCTCAATCGAACCTCCTTCCGAGAGCCCGTTTGTAACAGCCCTAAGTTAGGGTTTGTGTTTCAAATGTAAAATTATGAGGAGGAATAAAAACTTTTGATGCCTCATGAAATCATTTGGAAGTTTTCTAAATTTTCCCCTAGCAATTTCCATTTTCTAGAATTTATTCTTGTGAATGGAAGTTGTTGTCAACAAAATTCTTGGCCTTAAACTTGTGATCATCCCCTAAAACTATTTTTCCTGTCATCTTGATCATCCTAGTTACCTCCCTGAAAATTTCATAATTTTTAGATTTTGGTTGCTATTTCAAATGGCCAAGTCAAACTAGTTCAAAAGTCTGGTCAAACCTCAGGGCAACAGCTTGTGAATTTTCTTGGGAGAAATCTAGTGCATGCAAATTCCTGGAAAAATTACACAAGGTTGTCCTCTGTTCTAGGAAGCTCCCATAAAAATTTCGGAATTTTTGGAGATCAGGAGCTACCTCTAAAAATTCCCCAATCCTCTCAGCCTTTTAGAAAATCAATTCTGAGTTACTGTTTGTCGGGCTCGAACCCAACTCGAGCTCGAGTCCGACCGTGCGTCTCGGCTCGATCGCACCAACTAACAGCACCGCCCCGAGCCGATCGTTGCCAACCGTCCGATGCGCATCGCACGGCTCACATTGCGCCCGAACCCGAGTCTGGCTCGACCAACTCACCGCGCCGCTTCGTCGCCGTCACTGACGAGTGGGCCCTCCTTGTCAGCATCGTCCTCGTCTTCTCCGCATCTCACCGGAGCTCGCGGCCGCTCGCGCATGCGTGCCACGTACCTCGTCGCTGCCACCTCTTTGCCCTCGTGTCCGGCTGTGAGGCATCGCCGTGACCTCCTAAAGACCCTGAGCTCACTCACTCGTTGCCCTTTTGCTCTCTCGGGCTTTCTCCGCCCTTTTCTCGTTTTCGGCCGGGGAGGAAGCCGAGGACAGCGCCACCACTCATCGCCGCCGAGCAACAAGCGGCGACCCGCCGTCGCGTTCTGCTCTCCTCGCCGCCTCCATTTTGCCCAGCACGGATCATCGGCGTGCACTGTATCGCCAGGAGCGACTTCGTCGTCTCCTCCTCCGGCAGCTTCGCCCTCGAAGTCGTGTAGGCGTTCTGGTGAGTCTCAAGCCTCAGCGTTTGGTCCCACTTGATCGCAATGCTCCACTGATGCTCACGGTGGGTTCATTTTCGTTTTGGTGCATCGTGGAGGGTGTGCGGCCGGTTCTTCTCCGAGCACGGTGTTCCGCCGCCGTGGCAATTCCGGCCGTCTCGGACGTTCTTCTTCGGCGTTATCTTGGGCTTATCCTTCCTGGAGTCGAGGCGAAGCTGTTGCGCACCTTCCCGAAGCTTCTCGAAGTCCGTAGCGTCTTCTTCGCGGGAGCCATGTCTTCGTCTCCGCCTCCGTTCGCCGCGAGCCCACCTCCGGTGACCATCGGACTCTGCGTCGCCGTCATCGTGTTCGCGAGATCGTTGCGAACCTGAAGGTATCATCCACTCGCCCAGAAACCTTCGGGTTTGCCAGATCAGTTGCGCGGCCGCGCCGCCGTCCCCGTGCGCGCCGGTGAACCGCCGGCAGCGTTAGAGTTAATCCCCTCCATTAGCGTTAATCCTATTTTAAGTGTATCACTGTCTTGTGGGCCCCTCTCTGATTAATCGCGTTTAGAACTTTAATCCAACCGTTATGTTTATACTCTGAGTCGCTGTCATGTGGGCCCATGCTGTCAGTTAAGGTTTGTGTAAACTTTGGTAATACGTTTTCTCTGTTGGGAAGCGTATTTCTCTGTGCGTATATGTTAGAATTACACTTTGATAAGCCGAAGACGTATTCTTAGAATGCGCCTTCGACGTCGCCGTTGGCGCGGCTGGGTCAAGTTTGACCTGGTCAGCGTTTTTCGCGCAGGCCCGCATGTCTGTGTCTGTGGCTAGCTGCGCGTTGGTAGAAAAAGGAATAAATGCTTTAGTATTTCTGAAATGTAATATCTATTGCACTATTAATTCATTTAAACTTAGAAAATTCATAACTAATTCAATTTTTCTTCAAATCGCATGAAACCAGTTCTGTTAATTTTCATTTTAAATGTGCTATTTACTAAAAATGGTTTCAGCTATGTCTCTGTATCAAAAATATGATAGTTGATTAAATGGTGTTTTTATGTATATTCCAAATTAGAAAATTCATATCTATCTCAATATTTGTCCAAATCCAGTAAATCCAATTTTGTAAATTTTCATTTTTAGTGTACCAATTATCAGGATAGGTTTTAGATTTGTTTCTGTTCATAAATTTTGTTAAATAATTAAATGATGCTTTATGTGTATTTTAGCTTAGAAAATTCCTAGAAAATTCCTTACAACTTCAAATAAGTTGTTCCCTGTTTCTAAAATTTTGATAAATCATTGTTTTAGCTGCTGTGTAAGCTTTTGGTATGTTTTGGTGTTGTTGATTGTTGAAGTGTTGTCGGTGTTTTTGTTCTTATTCGTTGTTTTTGCTCGATCGTTAGATTGCACGATTTCGTATTCTAGAGTGATCCTCAAGAAGATATTGAGCAACGGCCGCCAGAAAGCGGTTTGATCATGTTAATCCCAGATTTTAAAGTCTAATATTTTGTTTCAGCTGTATGTATGCATTGCTTAATTTGTGTTAAATTGATTAGTTAAATCCGTAGCTGCATATCCTGTAGGTGAAATATTGATCTCTACTACCTGAGCCTAGGTTATTTGATGTGATTAAAGTTCGTTGGATGAACTCTTGTCACTTAGTAGATTACGAGTTCAGTTGCTTAGCCATGCTTAGCTACCGGTAGATTTGGGCGATCATCGACTTAGTCGATGATCTTGATCACGTAAAATTATTGTTGTTGTTTTTATGTTTCACTATGCTATGTTAATTGCAAAACTAAACTGAAAACAAAACGATTTAGACGCGCACAATGGTAAGATGGTGTGATTTTTGGTGTGATCGAATGGTGTCCGGTCAATTAAGGACCGAACATCTTGTGAGTACCATTATCCAGCATTTCGCGCATAACCACACTAGAGTATATGGACCTCTCTTGACCTAGTACTGGCGTGTATTGGCCCGGTCGCAGGAGGTCGCAGGAGGGATGGTGTTGGGAGCATGGTAGTTGTCCAAAAGCTTTACCCGCAAAGGTAGTTGTCTTTTCGGCTTTACCATGTAAGCGTATGGATTTCCATCCATACGAGCGGCTCGTAGTTAATACACAATATTGGAAAAGTCTCGTAGGACTTAGTCGTGTGCCGCATACCTTGGAAGTGTGTTTTGGCTTAAAGGCGATGCCAAGTGTGGGTACAGTGGTACACCTGCAGGTTAAAACTATTCAAATAGCCTCGTCCTAGGTGATGGACACGCTTGGGTAAGCTTTTCAAGAGTTAGACTACAACCTTTTAAATTAAAACTTGACGGGTGGTACGAATCTGGGGATTCGTGCTATGTTGTGGTGGCTATTGGGATAGTCACTTCCAGGTGGTTACTTGTAGCTATCTTTATTTCGCTGTTATTTCAACACTAAAAATGAATTGCAAATTTGCCTTCAAACTGTATTACATTATTGCAAATAAATTTGGCTTTGTGCAAATGAAACGTATGGCCTCTAACAGATAAGCCTGCATGTAGCATATGAATAGGTCTGCTAGCTCACACGTCAGTCTTGCGAGTACAAAAATAATTTTTGTACTCAGCTGCTTTGCTTAATGTTTTTGTTGCAGAGGAAGAAGGTGAGCCCCAAGGGCCTCACTTCTGTGAGTTGTGCTGCCGCTTCGTGTATGACGACTAGGCTTGGCGGTCCGGTCAGATGCCTTGTGGGTTGAAGGCACGCTGATTGGCTTTGTTTATAGCCATCTTATGACACTTTTGCTTCCGCTGTCTTTCTTCAGTTATTTTTGTATCTTTTGTCCGGTCGGCCTTGGTCTGTAATAATCTACTGCTGTTACTTTCTGTTTAGTAGTGTGATGTTTGGACTCTATGTTTGGAATGGAGTTGATGCATACTTTTGTGGTGAGGTGTGTATACTGCTTTCTGGGAAGTATACATATCTCGAGGTTTCTGTTTATTTGATTTGTGATGCTAGGACCAGGTGGTTGGTTAAGCATTACAAGCCAAATAAATTGGGGTCCTCACAAAGTTGCTCCATTCGAACACCGATTCGAGTGATTCCTTCTTCTAAACTCCTCTAGTTTCTTCCTCTTGCTGTTTGTGCTAATTTGGTATTTATTGGAATTTTATTTGAAGTTGTTTTATTTATTTGGCTTTGTTCGAACATGTAGATTCCAGCGTTTCCGAGGAGTTCTTGGACCCGACGACCTCGACCGAAGCATCTCAACTCTTCAAGGAAGGCAAGTCATAGACCTTTGATCATGTCGTACTCAGTTTATAAAATTATATTGTTTTATATTAACATGTATGGCTAGTTGTATAAAAATAGTTTGGGAAGTAGTTAAGTGCCTACTCGACAGTATGACTCCTTGAATAATTATGAATGACATGTTGACATGTTCCCTTGGACACCATAGGTTGGGTATTCCTAGTTGGACATTATTGCTATACCAATATGGGCGTGTATTATGCTTAGCCCTACTTTAGTTATGCGATGGTCTCGATCTCATGATTCAATGATGTTAAACTTGACTAATGGAATATGAAATTGTGGCGCGGCTACTGTTATTAAAAGTTGTTTTGGCAAGGGCTATCAATTGGTCGGGTTAAACCAAAGATGATTTCATACTCAGACGAATGATCGTGTAGTAAAGGGGGGTGCTGGAAGCACTTTGGGATGAGGATGTTTCGCCTGAGTAGCCACTAAGGACTTAACCTTGTGCGCCATTGATCTGGGCCTTACCGTGCAACCACAAGTCCATTTATGGGGTGGACCTAGCCGAATAACCAGCAATGCTTTGATTCGGTTCTGTTTTGGTGGAAGTGTGAACCCTAGGATTAACATTCACACTTGGCGCAAGAGGGGGCCGGTTGACTGGGGTGTTGTTTTGTAAGGTGGATGTTGGGAGTTGTGGAGCCAGTCGGAGGTGAAACCTTAGCGAATAGAATCAGATCAAAACAAAACTTCGTAAAGGTATTGTGATAATCTCTTAGTCGCACACCTCAGAAGTGTGTGAGCGGACAGGTCAAGCTGTACAACCTCTGTAGAGTGTAAAACTATTCGAATAGCCGTGTCCCCGGTTATGGACAATGCTTGGTGATTTCACACGAGGGGTAGATTTTCCTCAAAAAGGTGGTTGTGGTTGATTCCGAATACCACGTCCTGGTCGTGGGAGTGGTCACGAGCTATTTCAGAGAAACTGATTACTTATGTATTAATCTTCTAACTTGTGTTTTTAATCTACTTACTGTATTTTCAATCAATACTGCTTTCTACAAAATAACCATAAAGCTATCCTTGTCAAGCCCTACATGAATACTATCTACATGCATTTCCCTACGACTTGCTGAGTACATTCAAAGTACTCACGGCTTTATACCCTCTGGTTGACCAGTCGCCGAAGAGGATCCAGGGAGCTCAGAGTTTTATGAAGAGGAGTACTTTGAAGATTGTGCGGTCTAGGGGACGTCCTTCTCTCTACAGCCTGTGGGTGTGTCAAATGGCTTCCACGAGTGTTTCGTTTCTGCTGCTTGTAACCTCTTGGTGTTGAGTTGTAACATCCCAATTTTCAACCCTTTTTGAAAATTTTCAAAATAAAAATAACCCTTTGGTTTTATTGATTTGCTCACGCTTAACTTAGAGATTTTAGAAATTTGAAAGCAATTTAATATGAATTAATCAAACTTCAATTAATTCAAGTTGGTTTATCCCGAGTTGTTGGAGTTCTCTAGCCTTTAAATTCCCTTTGCTCTATTCGTTCCTCCTCCTGCGCGCCCGCGCTTTCAATCCTTGTGAGTCGTCCGATCGAGTTTGAACGACCGATCGAGTTTGCGCGTTTGCCCAGTCCGAATGTTTCCAATCCTTATGAGTCGTCGATCGAGTTTGAACGGCCGATCTCGTTTGCGCGTTCGCTCAGTCCGAACATTCCCAATCCTTGTGAGTCATCCGATCGAGTTTGAACGGCCGATCTCGTTTGGGCGTTCGCCCACTTCGAACGTTCCCAATCTTTGTGAGTCGTCCAATCGAGTTTGAACGACCGATCTTGTTTGCGCGTTCGCATAGTCCGAATGTTCCCAATCCTTGTGAGTCATCTGATCGAGTTTGAACGGCCCGATCTCGTTTGCGTGTTCGCCCAGTCCGAACGTCCCCAATCCTTGTGAGCCGTCCGATCAGAATCGGTCTTCATTCCCTCGACTTTCCTCTCGGTTGGAACCACTCTTTTTGCAAAGATGACCCTCTCGGTCACAACCGCCCTTTTTGCAAAGATGACCCTTTCGGTCGCAACCGTCATTTTTGCAAAGACCACCCTCTTTGGTCAGGACCTCCCCTTTTTGCAAAGACCACCCTCTCAGTCTTGACCGCCCTCTTGGTCACGACCTCCCCTTTTTGCAAAGACCACCCTCTCAGTGTTGTCTGCCCTCTTGGTCACGACCTCCCCTTTTTGCAAAGACCACCCTTTCAGTCTTGACCGCGCTCTTGGTCACGACCTCCCCTTTTTGCAAAGACCACCCTCTCAGTCTTAACCACCCTCTTGGTCACGACCTCCCCTTTTTGCAAAGACCACCCTCTCAGTCTTGACCACCCTCTTGTCATGACCTCCTTTGGGCCTCCTCCTTCGCAGGACCTCCTCCTTTGGACCTCCTCCTTCGCAGGACCTCCTCCTTTGGACCTCCTCAGGACCTCCTCCAGGACCTCCCTCTTTTGGTCACGACCACCCCTTGGTCATGACTGACCCGATCAGTCAGCCCCCTGTTCACTTTCTCTTTTCACCCAAGTTCTCCTCTATAGCAACGTGCGCATTAAATGCGACGTGCGGGTCTGCAGTGACGTGTGCATTAAATGCTGTTGCCTCCACCGAGCCTCACCGTCCTGACTGGCAGCGAGCCCATGCCTCGCCGTCGCAAATCTCGCTGCCCATCTTGTCACCCAGTCATTCTCCTTCCTCTACAATAGGGCACTAGGGAGTCCATTTGCCCTTTTGTTTCCCACTCAGCTTTCTAGCTCTCTCTCTCTTTCACTCTCTCACTCTCGACCTCCTTCATTCAAGCTCCAACTTGAGTAGTTTACCTTTCTATCTTCACTTTACTTCAGTATCTTTCTTTTGACTCTGGTTTGGTGTTTTCGTTGGAGTTTTTGTAGCTTTATTTTCTTATTTGGCTTTGTTCGCACGTGTAGATTTTGGCTTCTCAGAAGAGTTCATGGACCTGACAACCTCAACCGAAGCTTTTCAACTCTTCAACGAAGGCAAATCGTAGACTTTTGATCATGTTGAAACGAGTTTATAAAATTATGTTGTTTTGTATCAACATGCATGGCTAGTTGTATCAAAATAGTTTAGGAGATAGCTAAACATCTACTTGACAGTATGACTCCTTAAATAATTATATTCGACGTGTTGACATGTACCCTTGGACGCCATAGGTTAGATAATCTTAGTTGGACATTGTTGTAATACCAATCTGGGTATCGTATATGATTAGACATGCTTTAGTTATACGCTGGATTCTTGATCACTTGCTCAAAGAATATTAAATTTAACTAATGAGCTATGGAATTGTGGTGTGATGCCACTGTTATGCAACTATGGTGTGAGATCACAGTTGTGTCGATTGTGGTGTGAGGCCATGGTTAAAACTTGTGCCATGGCAAGGGTTGCCATTTGGCCAGGTTGAACCCAAAAATGTTTTGTGCTCGGGCGAGTTGGCGGTGGTGAAGGTGGGTGTGTGATGCACATTGGGATGAGGCAATCTCGCCTGAGCAACCACTAAGGACTTAACTTTGTGCGCCATTGATCTGGGTCATACCGTGCAACCACAAGTCTATTTATGGGGTGGACCTGGCAAACTATTTAGCAATATTTTGAGTCGGTTATGTCGTGGTGGTGTGTGCTGATTCACATGGCGCAAGAGGGGGCCAGGAAAGCGAAACCTTAGCAGGCAGAACCGAGTCAAAACGGAGCTTTAAAAGAGCCTGGTGATAATCTCTTAGTCGCACACCTCGGAAGTGTGTGAGCGGACAATATAAGATGATTATCTCTTGTGGGTAAAGCTGTACAACCTCTGTAGAGTGTAAAACTATTCGAATAGCCATGTCCCCGGTTATGGACAATGCCTGGTGATTTGTCATGAGGGGTAGATTTTGTTAAAAAGGAGTGGTCGTGAACTGCCAGGAGTGGTCATGAGCGACCAGGAGTGGTTGTGGTTGGACAAGGAGTGGTCGTGGGTGACCACGAGTGGTCCGGGGAGTGAGCAGGGTGCTCATGTGCTATTTTCAAAGAACATGTTTACTTATGTACTACTCTTTCAACTTGTGCCTTGCAATCTATTTATTGCATTTGTTGTCAATACTACTTCCTGCAAAATAACCATACAGCTACTCTTGCCAAGCCCTGCATGAATATTATTTGCATACTTTTCTCTGCGACCTGCTGAGTACATTCAAAGTACTCACGGCTTTATACCCTCTGGTTGATCAGCAGTCGAAGAAGAACCAGTGAATTTAGGGTTCTATGAAGAGGGGTTTGTTGAAGATCATCCGATCTAGGGGACGTCCTCCACTCGATAGCCTGTGGGCGAGTCGAATGGCTTTCGCGAGTTATTTGTTCCGCTGCCCTCTTTTGTTGTAAGCCCGTGTGGCAGACCTTGTAACAACCTTGACCCTAAGGTATTTTGCTATTAATATTAACTTGTCTGCTTCTTCTTTAATTTGTTGTATGAACATAATTTTATCTATATTGCAACTGTGCGAGCTAGCGACTGATCATGAGACTAGTTTCGAATGCACAGAGGGTCTCGGGGTTGTATACCCGGGGTCCCAACATGAGCCCTGCGTGGCAACTCTGTAAAAACCTTGATCATAAGGTCTTTTGCTTCTATAAATATTAATTTATCTGCTTCGTCTTTAGTTTGTTGTATGGATATGATTTCATCTATGTTGCAACTGTGCGAGCTAGCTACTGATCATGAGACTAGTTCGGAATGCACGGAGGGTCTCGAGGTTGCTACTCGAGGTCCCGACATGTAGGAGGAATCGAGAGAGAAGTTTTGTACATCATCGTCGCTTAGGACATTTATCATTTGAGAGTTTAAGTCGGTTATACCCTGATTTGTTCAAAAGGGTAGACAAGAGTAAACTTGTGTGTGATGCTTGTGAGTTTGGAAAGCATACACGGTCTACATATAGTAGTACTGATCTTCAGAATTATGAACCTTTTATATTAATACATTCGGATGTTTGGGGTCCATGCTCAGTTACTTCTGTGAGTGGTTTTAAGTGGTTTATCATATTTATTGATTGTTATACTCGTATGACTTGGATTTATATGGTGAAGCACAAGAACGAGGTCCTTCAGTGTTTTCTGGACTTCTATAGGATGGTTGCTACTCAGTTTGACACAAAGGTTCGGATTCTTTGAACAGATAATGGAACTAAGTATGTTAATAAGGAATTTACAGCATATCTCTCAAAAGAGGCGATACTTCACCAGACTACTTGTCCAAGAACCCATCTCAGAATGGAGTGGCTGAAAGGAAGAATAGACATTTGTTGAAGGTAGCACGTTCATTCATGTTTCAGATGAATGTACTAAAGGGATTGTGGAGTGAGGTAGTGATGACAACGGCGTATCTCATCAATCGCATGCCGTCTCGAATACTTGGGATGAGGTCTTCAGCTGAACTTCTTTTGGGTCAGCAGGAGTTCAAAGTGCCTCCCAAGGTGTTTGGTTGTGTGTGTTTTGTATGAGATCACCGACTAGCGGTTGGCAAGTTGGATCTACAGGCATTGAAATGTATCTTTATAGGTTATTCATCAAGTTAAAAGGGCTATAGATGCTAAAACCCAATTGAACGAAGGTTGTTCGTGAGTATAGATATGACATTTCAGGAGTTTGAGCCTTACTACACGAGTGGATGTACCCTTAATCAGTTTTTGAAGTTCTTTCCTATCACTGAGGGTGACAGTCGAGAAGGGGAGAACAAGGAGAGTCAACGAGAAGAAGAAGTCATTGTGGGGACAATTCTATGCCCAAACCTAACAAAATATGTGAGAGATGTGATAGTCCCAAAGGAATTGAAGGTTTATCAGTGAAGACACTTTGGGAAACAAGGGGAGATGCAGAGAGACAAGCAATCAGCACTTGAGCCACTAACGACGAGCTTTCTGAATAGCCGGCCTTGCCACAGCCTGAATAGCCTTCTGAATAGTCAGCCTTTGCCAGTTGATACAGTCCCAAATCCCTCCTCAGGTCTCCCTCCATCAAGTTCCTTGCCTCCCCTTAGGGCAAGTGGTAATGTTCATTTGAATCACTCACATCTAGAGTTACCACTTGCACAACATAGGGAAACTATAGCTAACGTAGGAAAGCCTCCAGTCCAGTATGGCTTTGAGCATGATATTGCAAATTTCATCTCATATTCCCATATCTCACCTGCATACAAAACATTCATTGCATCTCTTTAGACAGTGCATGTTCCAAAGGATTGGTGAGCTGCTAAGCAAGATCCTAAGTGAAAGGATGCTATGAAGGAGGAACTTAGTGCACTTCAGAAAAACAAAACATAGGATCTTGTTTCACTTCTAGCAGGAAAAAGGGCAATATGATGCAAACGGGTGTTTACAATTAAGCAAACTCCTGAAGGCAAGATAGAGAGATATAAAGTACAGTTGGTTGCAAAAGGTTATAATCAAATATATGGGATAGACTATGATTAGACTTTTGCACCAATGGAAAAGATGAGTATGATAAGAACATTGATCTTCTGTACAACTAACTTCGGATGGGCCCTACATTAGTTGGATGTAAAGAATGCTTTTCTACATAGTGATTTACAAGAAGAGGTATACATAGAGATTCCTTCAGGCTTTGAGAACAGACAGACTGAGAGGAAGGTGTGTAAACTCAAGAAATCTTTATACGGTCTGAAGCAGTCTCCAAGGGTGTGGTTTGATAGATTCATGCATGCAGTCTGTAGTATGGGCTATTCTCAGTGCAATAGAGATCATATTGTATTTTATAGCATAAAGGATCACATATCACTATATTGACAGTCTATGTTGATGATATTGTGATCACTAGAGATGATGCCGAGGAAATCAAGTCTTTGAAGAAAAAAATTGGGAGAGGCATTTGAGGTGAAAGATCTTGGAGCTCTTCGATACTTTCTTGGGATTGATATTGCTCGTTTTTCGAAGGGTATAATTCTCTCCCAGAGGAAGCATGTTCTTGATTGCGGGCAGAAACAAATATGCTTGGGGGTCACCCTATTGCTTCACCTATTGATAGGAATCACAACATATGTGCTAAGTCGGGAGATCCAGTTGACAAGAAAGCTTATTGAAGGCTTGTTGGGCATCTTATCTATTTGTATCATACAAGACCTGATATTTCATATGCAGTAAGTGTGGTTAGTCGATATATGCATGATCCCAGAATAGGACATATGGATGTTGTCAATCGAATCCTGCGATATTTGAAAAGTAGCCCTAGGAAAGGCCTTTGGTTCAGAAAAAATTAACATCTGAATGTGGAAGGGTATTGCGATGCTGATTGGGCGAGCAGTGTGGATGACAGGAGGTCTACTTTGAATATTACATCTCTGTGGGAGGTAACCTTGTGTCATGGAGAAGCAAGAAGTAGGAGGTTGTGGCTCGATCTACTGCAGAAACAGAGTACAGAGCAATAACATTGAGTGTAAGTGAAATGATATGGATGAAGGGATTATTGTCCAAGCTTCGGGTATGGAGGAATAATCTCTTGGTGTTGCATTGTGACAATAAATCTGCAATCAATATTGCTAACAACCTAGTTCAACATGATCGTACCAAACATATTGAGATTGATAGGTTTTTTATTAAGGAAAAACTCGATGGTAGAATATTGAATTTGGAGTCTGTTAAATCTGGTGAACAGTTGGGTGACTATTTTATTAAAGGGTTGGGTCCTAGTGAGGGTGCTACAATATGTAACAAGACGAGTATGATTGATATCTTCGGCCCATCTTGAGAGAGAGTGTTAGAGAGTTCGTGTTAGATCTAAATAACGAGTTGTATGAGGGTTGAACTCTACTTTAATACTATAAATAAAGGGTGTGGGATCTACGGGATCCACACAATTAATCCCTGAAATTCCACAAGTCATATCAACGATGGGGTGATGGATTTTCCGATGTTTTTTAGAATCATCAGGATGGAGTGTGTTAGAAATAATGCACGGATCAAGGGAGACAAGAGACACGAATTTTACGTGGAAAACCCTTGTGGGAAAAAATCACGGGCGCCAACCGGCGATGATCACTATATGTGGAGCGATTACAAAACGCCGGGGATTACAATGAGCGTCAGGCGTCAACTCTCCCCGTGCGGCTTACAAGAGGTATATAAAGGGACAAAAGGACTTAGAGTCCAAGTAAGAAAACTAATCCGCTAATATGGTAACTAATCCGGATACTTCCATATTAGAAATTCGGATCACATATATCCCATATTCAACAATCTCCACCTTGAGACGAATTTCCTCTTGTAGCATAATGAAGAATCATCAATCACCAAAAATCTCCATAATAAGATAAAAATCACTGTGCGCCAACTAGTCTCTAGGACTAGACTGTAACACCAACTAAGCTTGAGCAAAACTCAAACTTAATAGCAGGAACTGGCTTTGTCATCATATCAGCCGGATTATCATAAGTACTTATCTTGCACACTTTGACATCACCTTGAGCAATAACACCTCGAATAAAGTGATATCTCACATCAATGTGCTTTGTTCTCTCATGGAACATCTGATCCTTTGTAAGGCATATAGCACTCTGACTATCACAAAATATAGTAGTGTAAGAATTATCCCCACAAAGCTCAGTATACAAACCTCTCAACCAAATAGCTTCTTTACAAGCTTCAGAAATAGCCATATATTCGCTTGATGGTAGATAAGGCAACGATGAGATTGCAAACTTGCTTTCCAACTAACAAAGACAACCACCAATGGTGAAATCATAACTCGTGAGAGACCTCCTCTTGTCCAAATCACCAAAGATAATCGAATCAACATAACCAACAAGTCCATCTCTAGAATTCTCAAACTGCAAACAAGCATTAGAAGTGCCATGCAAATATCTGAATATCCACTGAACTGCTTTCCAATGCTCTTTTCCAGGATTAGCCATGTATCTACTAACAACACTCAATTGCATGAGATAAATCGGGACAAGAATGACCATGGCATACATAAGAGAACCAATCTGACTGGAATATGGAACTCTAGACATGTACTCAATATCATAATCTAACTTAGGACATAAAGCTGAAGATAATCTGAAATGCGAAGCTAATGGAGTACTCACTGGTTTTGCATCATGCATATTAAAACGACGAAGAACCTTCTCAATATAACCTTTTTGACTAAGGTATAACTTGCCAGATTTCCTCTCTCTGATAATCTCCATGCCAAGAATTTTCTTTGATGCACCTAGGTCCTTCATCTCAAATTCATTACTCAATTGTGCTTTCAGTTTTACTATTTCTAGCTTATCTTTCGCAGCAATCAACATATCATCAACATAGAGAAGCAAATAAATGGCTGAACCATTAACAGTCTTTAAATAGACACAACTGTCGTAATCAGACCGCTTGAAATTATTAGAGAGCATAAAGGAGTCAAATCTCTTGTACCATTGCCTAGGAGATTGCTTCAAACCATAAAGAGATTTCTTTAATCTACAAACAAGGTGTTATTTTCCAGGGATAACAAAACCCTCAGGTTGGTCCATATAAATGTCTTCTTCCAACTCCCCATGTAAGAATGCAGTTTTAACATCTAATTGTTCAAGTTCATAATCATGCATAGCAACAATACTGAGTAAAGTGCGAATAGAACTATGCTTCACAACTGGGGAAAAGACATCATTAAAATCAATACACGAATTTGACTATATCCTTTAGCAACCAACCTTGCTTGGTTCTTGGTTCGAGAGAAGAAATACCTTCCTTCCTTTTGTAAATCCACTTGCAACGAACAGGCTTCTTCTCCTTTGACAATTTCACTAATTCCCAAGTGCCATTCTTTTCAAGTGACTCCATCTCATCATTCATAGCAGTTATCCACTTTTTACAATCAGTGGAGTTAATAGCCTCAGAGTATGATGAAGGTTCTGCATTACCTTCAATTTCTTCTGCTACACTCAAAGCATAAGCAACAATGTTAGCTTCTTCAATCAACCTCTTAGGTGGATTAATATCTCTCCTAGGCTTGTTAACTGCAATAGACTGTTGTGGTTGCTGCTCAACAATAGGTGCATCATGAACAATGGTATTTTCCTTATCTGATGTGTTACCTGAACCAACCGAGTGCTCTACCTGAACACTTGAATTCTGCTCACTCTCAACAGGAACATTAGTGGGCAGTTTATCAGGAAGCATAGCAGATTCATTAAAGATAACATTTCTGCTAATCACAACCTTCCTTGTTTCAGGATTCCACAACTTATATCCTTTAACACCAGATTTATAACCAAGAAAGATGCACTTAATAGCTCTAGGCTCCAATTATCCATTATCAACATGAGCATAAGCAGTACAACCAAAAACTCTCAATTCTGAGTAATTTGCTGGGGAACCAGACCATACCTCAATTGGAGTCTTCTTTTCAATTGCAATATTGGGTGACCGATTAATGAGATAGCAAGTAGTGGAAGCGGCTTCAGCCCAAAAACGCCTATGCAAACCTGCATTAGACAACATGCAACGGGCCTTGGAAATGATGGTTCTGTTCATACGCTCAGCTACACCGTTTTGTTGAGGAGTACCAGGAACGGTGTAATGCCTAACAATGCCTTCAGCCTTGCAATATGATTCAAATTCATCGATGAATTCCATCCCATTATCAGTGTGAAGTTTCTTTACCTTCTTTTCAGGTTTGCCTTTCAATCATAGTCTTCCACTCTTTAAATCTTGAAAATGCTTCGACTTATACTTCAAGAAATAAGGCCACACTCTTCTAGAGTAATCATCAATAATTGTTAACATATAACGAACACCTCCTAGAGATGTCTTATGAGATGGCCCCATAAATCGAATGCACATAATCCAAAATACCTTCAGTAGTATGAATCGAGGTATTAAATCTCACCCTCTTGTGTTTGCCAAACACGCAATGCTCACAAAATTTCAGCTTGTCGATGCTATGTCCATCAAGAAGTCCTCTCTTACTCAATTCGCTAAACCAAGTTCACTCATATGCCCAAGACGCATATGCCAAAGATTAGTAGCATCGTAATCGGATAATGAACTTGAAATTACAGCAACATTACGATATTGTAGTACCTCGCAGATGGTACAAATTGGCAGATTTAATATCAGCTTTCATCACAATAAGAAAGCCTTTTGATACCTTTAAAACTCCACCTTCACCAGAATACTTGTACCCTTTAGTATCAAGAGTACTCAAAGAGATGAGGTTTCTTTTCAAATCTGGAATGTGCCTCACATCTGTCAAAGTTCTGATAATACCATCAAACATCTTGATCTGAATTGAACAAATTCCTGCTACCTTACAAGATGAGTTATCACCCATCAACACAGGTACCACCTTCAACAGGTTCATAGGTGGCAAACCAATCCTTATTATGACACATATGAAAGATACATGTAGAATCAAGAATCCATTCATCATAGGTCTTAGAACATCCAGCAAAGGTAACAAGAATTTCTCTATTAGGACTATCATCAGCAGCAAGAGAAGCTTTACCTTCATCATCTGGTTTACCTTTTTGCTTATAATGACCAGTTCTCTTTTCTTTATTCTGGAGCTTCCAGCATTCAGAGATGTCGTGCCCACTTTTCTTGCAATATTTGCACGGCTTATAATTGCCTCTAGATTTCGACCGGTTCTTGTAGCCGTTCGGACTTTTGCCTCGAGGTCCATTATTTGAGTTCTTCTCCTTTTGCCTGCCACGTACAAACAAGCCTTCTCCTTTCGAGCTTGAATTTTCAGAAGGTACCATCTGTTTCATCTTTTCCTTAGCATGCAAAGCTTCATAAACTTCATTAAGAGTGAGAGTGTCTCTACTATATAATATGGTATCTTTGAAATTTGAAAATGAACTAGACAGTGAACACAAAAGAATAAGACCCAAATCCTCATCCTCATATTTTACCTCCATCGACTCTAGGTCGGCAACGATCTCCTTAAACGTCGAAAGATGATCAAGCACAGATTCTCCTTCTTGCAATTTATGAGAATACAACTTCTGCTTGAGATGCATCTTGCTGGTGAGATCCTTTGTCATGCAAATTTGTTCCAGTTTCAGCCATAATGCAGCAGTTGTCTTCTCCTTCAAAACATCCTGCAAAATATTATTGGATAGATGAAGGTGAATCTGAGATAAAGCCTTACGGTCTTTACGCTTGTCATCTGCGGTCCATGCAGTAGGTTGTTTCGCAAAACCTTCTAATGCATCATCCAAATCCATCTGTGCCAACACAGCTCTCATCTTGACTTGCTACAGCGAAAATCTTGTGTCACGATCCAGGAGTGGAAGATTATACTTCAAAGTCGGCATGAGGAATAAAATCTGAAAATTGCTGGTACTGATCTGTGTAAACCTAGCAAAAATCACGACCTGTATGGTACACCTTCTGTGTACACGAATCAAAGACTTCGAATCTCCTGGTACAATTCTCGAGTGGACTTAGCAAAGATTCGCTGGAATTGATTCTCACCAGATTTAACGGAACGTGTCTTGGTGGTTTATTAAAATAAGGAAATACTTTGGAACCTGTGCCGTTTGATTTGCCTTTTTGGCTTTGGTCTGATGCTTTTCGTATGCACCGAGGATGCGCGGCTTGGCTGTGGATGAAGCGAATCGCTGGAATAGATGGCTTTGGGACGAGCGCCGCTCTGGCCTTTTCACGCGGACGAAGACTTGGCACGGACGGCTTGGAGTCGGCGAGGGTCTTGACTGTTGGTACGATCGCGTGCGCACAAGTCGAGGCGAGGAGGCGCGCTACTTGAGAGTTGAGACGGCGCGCGACGGGGATGCCTGAAGCCGATGTGTGCACGCGAAGCCCTCGGGAGCGACGCCGAACGAGGCGACGAACGCGAGACGCACTGCGCGACGGGAGCGACGTGCGTGACGGCGGACGGCGAACGGATCTGCTATTTTTTCCTGTGTCTTTCCAAACCCTAATCTCCTGCGCTATGATATCACTTGTTAGAAATAATGTACGGATCAAGGGAGACAAGAGATACGAATTTTACGTGGAAAACCCTTACAGAAAAAACCACGGGTGCCAACCGGCGATAATCACTATATGTGGAGCGATTACAAAACGCCAGGGATTACAATGAGCGTCATGCGTCAACTCTCCCCGTGCGGCTTACAAGAGGTATATAAAGGGACAAAAGGACTTAGAGTCCAAGTAAGAAAACTAATCCACTAATATGGTAACTAATCCGGATACTTCCATATTAGAAATTCGGATCACATATATCACATATTCAACAGAGTGGGTAGTAGAACATCTGTAACTTGATGCAGTCTACTTGCTGATGTGAGCTGAATCTTGGTTTTCCCGTATTACTCCTGTCGGTAACTACCAAATAAATCGTTTAGAGCTTCGACTAAAGAGAAAGGACATCTGCACATTGCTAAAGAATCCGCATGTATGGAAGTAATTTGGATGAAAATGGTATGATTTCCATTATTACTTGAAAACATGTAGAAGCAGACAAGCAGCAGAAGCTACTGTACAATAAATAACTGATAAATAGTTAGCGCACGCAATGCCCATAGTCACTCATTCAAACCATGTACATCAAGATAAATAAAACTCAAACCTCAGTCAGCGCAATCGTGAAATGTAGTGAAGCTATATACACACAAAATAGCACGCACTCACACACTAAATCCTCAAATTCTCTCCACTACATAAGTTTTGGGGACCCTCCAAACTTTGGTGGAGTCATGAGACTTTTCGTCAGCCATATCGCGGTCTCTCTAGACGACACGGCTCCTTCACCAAATGGTCTAAGAACACCTGCAAGCTCCTCAAGCCTCTCCTGATCCAGGAGCTTCGAACAAAGCTCGAGAAGTGACTCCAGAGCATCAGCTCTCTGCTGCACTATGTTCAGATGATCCCACTCGGCAGGTGTGCTATCTGCATGCGCCAATTTTAGCGCGCTCAACGGTGATGATTCCTCTGTAACAACATCGACATCGCCTACGCCTGGCTTTGTTCCTTGATAAGAGAGTGCTTTCACATCCTTTCTTTGCTCTTGCACTACTCCAATAGTCAATTCCTCGTTTGGTATCGGTGCCTCATTAAGCTTTTGACTTGCACCAGTGACTGGGACAACCTCTACTACACTGCTGGTTCTTACGGCTTTAAGACATATGGTCTCAGCAATCTGTCGATCAGTTGTTGTTGCCAAGCTCTCCTCTGTATGTTGAAACAGTTCAAGTGAGAAAATGTCACTGTTTCGCTGTTCTTTGTTTCTGGCTTCAGGATCCACAGACATTTGCGAAATAAAGGCATCCTGGGTACCAATAGTTGATACATCTGAAAAGTTTGTGGAGCCCTCTCTTGTTTCCACAGTTTGCTCTGCTAGAGTTTCTAATGCTTCATTGGATCCATTGGCTTTGACGACTCGCTTTCTGCCACTAATTGGCTTTCTTGACTGCTTGTCTCCCAGGTTACTTTTGGTGGGCTTCACTGGAAGGTATATTGGAGAGCAGTTGCATGATTCAGTGAGATATGGTTGCAAATATGGGTGCCTCAATAGCTCCCCAGCCTGGAAATTTTCATTTTAACTTCGAATGTTACTCTTGTGTCGGCACCTTTGATTGAAACAGTTAAACTGAGTTTCTGGTACTTACAGTGGGTCTATGTTCTGGATTTTTCCTTAGCATGCTCTTCACTATCTGCTTCCTGGGAAACAAAGCCTCAATTTTGAAAAAGAAAAAGAAGAAGGATTTACAGTATTGGACGATCATTAAAATGAGGTACTCACAGTGATGATGAATAAATTGGGGGCATTGGAGATATTGAAGATCTGTTTATTTTGTTAACTAATGCTGCCATGTCCTGCACAAATAATAAACAAGAGTATTCCATGAGTTTCCAACTTACATAAGAGAGATTGAAGTAGTGTATCACTAAATTGTGTTGTATAAGCACTTACTGCAGCTTTGAATGCAGGGCGGTGTGCTAAAATCTCAAACATACAGCAACCTGATGGTAAAAGAGGACAAGCAAGTTTTGAGCAACTGTTTAATTCTGTTAAGCATCATCACAGAAGGCTAGAAACTAACTCCAAGAGCAGTAGTGCTGGGAGCTTACCAAGTGACCATATATCAGATTTATAACCGTAAGGTATGTCCGATAGTATTTCTGGGCACATGTAGTTTGGGGTTCCTACAACCTGAAAAACATAGATGTCAAAATTTAATCAGTGGGCAGTGTATATCCTGTCAGTGACACATCACAGTACATGTTGGAAATATACTAAAATGCTATCACTTATTTGCAAGAACAACATTTGTTCATGTTACAGATTTTGCTGGCAACTGTTGTAAATAATGTGACTGAAGATTAAAATCCATACAACACTTATTAATGAAGTAATGATCAAAACTAGAAATTTTTGCATGAATGGTGTTTATGCATGTCGTAGTACAATGAGATTGTACGCAAGTAGCAGATGGTAAATGTATTCTGACAATTACATTTACATAATGTGTTAGCAAAGGGTTGAGCCATACCGATGAGGCAAGGTCCTCCATGAGTAACTTTGCTAACCCGAAATCAGCTGTTTTGAAGAGAGAAGAACATTCATCTCATTATATTCTCATCTGAGAAAATGGAGATGTACATAGTAATTGAGCATGTATATGCATACATATTTCTTACCAAGTCGGATGTTGTTATCCTTGGTTAACAAAATGTTGGAACACTGCAATGCAACAGGAGACGAGGAAATGTTAGGTGATGCTGATACCTGACGGATGAACTTGCGGGGAGACCGGTAATTTTACCTTGAGATCACGGTGGAGCACGCGGTTGCAGTGCAGATAGTCAAGGGCCAGGAGCAATTGTGTGAACCACCGGCACACCCTCTTACATTACATTATAAGTAACAAAGAGGCAGTAAGTTTTCTGATCCCTGAACAATTACTATTGCTTTTTGGTGCAGGTGTAAATACTACCATTTCATCTACTTACTACACTGGTGCTCTTACCTCTTCAGAGAACAGGACACCCCTTGCCTTCTTGATCCTCTCCGCCCTGTGAAACTTAAGTTAGTAACGTTGGACATTGAAGATTGGAATTTTACTAGCAGTGAGGAGTCAAAAAGCAAAAGCTTACATGTCACCTCCTTCACAGTAACTTGTCACAATGCACACAGAGGTCCCCTGCAACCACAGGGAAAAGAAATATTTAAACCTCGCATTCAAGGGAATATCTCCTATCAAATTATTCCAAGACTCAATTAAAGCGTGAAATTTGCACCTCATCAACCCATCCGTCTTTGTACTCGACGACGTACGGGTTGCTGAGGCTCGCCATCAGAGACATCTGCACAGCAAGCAAAACATCTGCCTCGTCAGCAACCATTTATTTATTCTCCCACTTCTAATTTATTTATTCTCCCAGAGCAAGCATGAACATTTTGATCGGGTACGGATTCGAAAACATTCTTTCTAAATCCATTGCACATTAATTTCGTGAAACTACACAGAGAGCAGTGTTTCCTTCCTTTTTCTATATTTCCAAATGCAATAGCAGCAACCTTGGTGCATCTGCAGAGCAGGTATGATTCTGACTACGCTGCAGCCTCTTACGAGGCTCTGCTGAAGCTCAGAGGTGGGGAATTTACAAGGGTTTTGGCTTCAGCTTACCTCCTGGTACGCGGTCCGCTGGAACTTGTCGTTCTGCTTGGACAGGCGGATCTTCTTCATCACGTACCTGCACTACCGCGTGCGCCACAGCCAAGAAAGAAGGGAAAATATGAAGAAACAAGAAAGAAGGGAAAATATGAAGAAACAAGAAAGAAGAAGAAGCAAAACATCCTCTCCTACAGCTGAAAAGAACAGAGCAACTAGTAGAAGTTTGAGGAGTAGAGCAGGTAGAAGAAGCAGTCGTCACCTCTTCCGCTCGGCCTTCTGGACGACGAGGTAGGCGGAGCCGTAGGCGCCGCGACCGATCTGCTCCACGACCTCGTACTGCTCCATCGGATCGATCCCTCCCAGGTAGGTAAGTATCCTTCCCTACCCTCCTCTGTTCTTGGCTGGCTCTCTCTCTCTCTCTCCCCCCTTACACTTGGTTGCTTGCCTTTGCTTGCTCGTTTTGTAGTGCCTACTGTTCCTCGGTATAAATGATGCTGCTCACCTCACGGCCCTCGTGATGACGCGTACATGCACGCGTGTGGGAAGGGGGCGCAATAATGGCGCCTTCCCCCTCTCGCGCCGTCTGTCCGGCAGCCTGTCCGGTAGAGGAAGACGGAGAGAGAGGAACGGAGAGGGGAGGGGAGGCCACCACAACGACGACTAAAAACAAGAAAGAAAGTATTTCTTGGCTACCTTTTTTTTGCGCTGCTTTGCTGTGTGCGTTAGCTTTACGAGGGTCGATAAGGCGTGTTTTGTATGGAACTAACCAACTAATTAAATCGATCTCTCTCTCTCTCTCTCTCTCTTGGTGCAGTCGGCATAGTAGTGGAGGAAACGTTGCTTGCATCTGCGGGTGGTGCCTGCGTGGTGTGGGTCCCCACTGGCGGTGGATGGTGTGAGCCTTTCTCTCCTCTTCTCAGCCTTTTTGCTCTACTTTCTTTACTGCCTACTTCTATCTATCAATCTAAGCTTGTGTGGTGGGGTTGGCTGTTGCTGCATGCTTTTACCACTGAAAAGGAAGGCAATGGATGGATGGATGCATGTCAGTTTCATGCTATCATCGTCCCTTTTCCTTTGGGGCTTGGCAGCTTAGGCAGACCAGCCCTTGTGTCTCACATAGTAGCTTAATGGTCTCTCTCTCTCACTCTCACTCTCACACTCACAGCAGCAGGCTGTGGCCTGGAGCAAGATCAGGATGTCTCTGTTTCACACTCAGTCACCGGCCAGTGAGGCAGCGACAACTGTGAGTATGGGTAAAGGTTAATAGTTATTGATCGTGATTCATAATTATGAGTAGTTACTTTTGGGTTGGCCATGCAGTCATGCATGTGCTTTCATTGGCGTGCAGTGGATCTGCAGTAAAAGTAAATGTCGAGATTTTGGGGCCACTGCTGTGGGGGCATGCAGAGTTGCAGATGTAGGGTCTATTTGCTTCGAATGTGTTTTTATGAAAAGCGACTTTCGATTGTGTTGCAGGTTTTTTGGTTGCGGGTTGAACAGCTGGTTTTTCTGATTTGGTATTTGGTCTTTGACTTTTAGATATCTGGTTGTAGCTTTCGAGATGGAAAATGTCTGAAATGCTTCTGAGGACAGTAATGACTTGTTTGATGTCGTTTAACGCAATTAACAATATTTAATGATATTTAATAATATTTAATGATATTTAACAATATTTAACGATATTTAATGACAATTGACGACTATTAACGACGACTACCTCAACTGACGAGAACTACCGATATTCACCGCGATTAACGCAATAAGAGTAACCGAGCAAATTTCTATAGATGTTGAGGCATCCACAGTTACTTCATAGTCATTGTAAACTACTTCTGAGCAACTTTCACTGATCCTCTAGATATCAAGTATAACTTACTAACGCAATTGACGACAACTATCGCAATAAACGATAACTACCGCAATTGACCACGATTAATGATAATATACCATAAACAACGCAATAAACCACAATTGGCGTTTTTAACGACAATTGTTACAATAAATATTTATTACAACAAATAAGTATTACAAACAATTATTGCATAAATAATTATTACAATAAGTAATTATTGTACACAATTATTTCAGTGGATAATGAATACAACATTATTTCATTTACAACAATAATGAATACACATATTTTTTCATCAACAATTATTTCATCGAAAAAAGAAAATACGGACAATTATTATAATAAACATTTATTACAACAAATAATTATTAAAAATAATTATTGTAATGAATAAATATTACAAAAAAAATTATTACAAAAAATATTACAAAAATAATTCATGCCCCTCCACTTTTTTCCGGGCTTGGGACCGGCATCAGCAGTGTTATGCACCGCCACCCTCAAACGTACCCCTAAAAATAAAACTAAAATTTGCTCGTGTACATTGAATTAACACCCCCCCCCTTTAAATTTATAGGATAACAATTAAGAGAACAAAACAAAGCTCATGTTAGAGAAGACAGCTAGTTCATGTATGTACATAAATACAAGACCATGTTCCATGCAAAAAAAAATCCATCCATTGATTATGCTAGTATCCAAACTAGAAGCAAGAGAAATCAGATTAATCATCTTCACAACAATTGCATATCCATTTATGTTCCAATATACACTCTAAAAATTGCATGGTAGATATCACAAATCATAGCAGTACATCATCAAAGTAATTTACAATGTAGCATCTACTCACAACAATGATGACAGCTCCTCATCAAGTCAAAACTCATGTACAAATTAATGGTTCATGGACATGTAATAGCAACCAAAATTCTTCATGAATTGATTTACTCGCACTAAAAAAATTGATGCACTCAGATTTCAGGCATCATCTGAAATCAAGTGGAATTGTACATGAGCACATTTCATATATCATTTAGTAACACAAATTCTTCAAGCACTATGAAGATCAATCTACACTCAAATCAAGATGCATATGTATTGATCGATGATGAACTAGTTTGAGATTCATTTCAAGCACACTCAAATCAATCTACACTCAAAACAAGCAAACAAGTAATAGCAAGTATAAGACAAGTCCTCTGCTATTCTCTAAAGAATAGGAAAATATAAATGCTATGTTCAAAGGATATGTTTCCACTTTCCAGAAGTAATGAACAAAATATTTCACTCAACAATATGCAAAAGAGCAATTCTTCCAAGGAAACCAATTTTTAGGCAATAATGTAGCAATTCCAGTGGCATCATGAAATCAAAATTAGATACAAAAACTTAGAAAATATGTTGTCTTTGATGTGCTGAAGAAGAGAAGGGAGGAGGAGTTGTGTGGCTCAAGGGGAGGAGGAGGGGAGGTTCTTGGTGGCGGTGGGGAGGAGGGAGGCCGTGGTGGCTCGGGAGGTGGAGGCAGGAGGCGGTGGCGGGGGGAGGAGGACGAGGGGTGGTGCTAGGTCAGGGGAGGCGAAGGGGTGCGCCGGGTCAGGGGAGGCGCTGCGTGGCAGGGAAGCAGTAGGGGGCCAGAGCAGGAGAAGAAGGGGCGGTAATGAGGCTGCGGGAAAAGGAGGGGCTCAGCAGCGTGGGGAGGAGAGGGGAGGGGCGGCGCCAGCGGGGAGGAGGAAGAGGAGGGGCTCGGGGGCACTTGGGGGCAGCAGGGGCACAAGAGAGGAGGGCGCCGAGGAGGAGGTGCGTGTGGGGGAGGAAGAGGAGGGGCTCGGCCACGTGGGGAGGAGAAGAGAAGGGCTTGGGGCGCATGGGGAGGAGGACGAGGCGGGCGTGGGAGGAAGGAGCTGAGGGCATGGGGGGAGGGTTAGGGTTTTGGGCGCGAGGAGAGGCAGGGAGGGGTTTTGTGTGATGGCAATCATCGGGTAAATTACCCCGAACTTCGGGGGTAATTTGGTAATGATGGTTGTAGGAAGTGGTGGAAGCGTCCTGCGGGCTACTTCTAGCTTCTAGCTTCTGCACGTTAAGGGACAAAGTGGCTTCGACCGAAAGCAGCTGCGGAAAGCCGGCCGTTTGGGACGGCTTTCGGCTTTTTCGGGAGAAAGCCAGAAGCTAAAGCCGTCCCAAATGGGGCTGTAGATTCAGCCTTGTGGTCCTGCTGAAATGTGTTGACTGAAGCTCAGGTGAGTGAACACCACCATCTTTGTGCACTGCCAAAACAGATAAACTTTGTAGTAGTAGTAGTATTGGTGCTAATCCATTTTATGTAGAGTCTTGTTTGGACCTAATTATCCTTAGAAGAAGATAGTAGTAATCAAGAACCAGCCACACGTTTTCTTTCAAGGTTGCAACTTAGGTATTGTTCAACAAAGCCAAAATTCTATTCGATTACTAAATCAGAAATGCAATTCTTTTCTTTTCTTTTCTTTTTTGTCTTTGGAGATCTGTAGAGCAAGATATGCTGACATGAAACGCGACCAAAACCCTCCATTATCAAATGGTTTGTCGATTGCCTAATGATTAGTTTGGTCGCTAATTGGTTGCCGCTTGTTTAGTTGTAGCTTTTGACTCGAAGCCTAACTAACGTCCAGACCAGACCAGGAGGATATTGACAAAATCAAAGGTTTGTCGTAGTGATCCCTGATGGGATGATTTTGTATTTATAGGTAATCTATATACGGTTAACAAATTGGGATACAAAATATTTAGATTACAACAAAAAGTTCAGAGAAGAGATAAGCCAAATGGCAATCATTAGGATTTGCTACAATATCGACAATATGCGATACAGTAATACCAAAAACAACCAACTTGGTTCTTAACTCTATTTTTAACACACCCTCTCAATCTCAACCGGTAGACAATAGATTGCGATTTAATTGTTCAAACGGTCTCTGAGGCAAAGCCTTCGTGAAAATATCTATGATTTGATCTATGAAGAAACAAAACGAACCTCTAGCATCTTTAGTGCAACTCTTTCTCGAATGAAATGGAAATCTACCTCGATGTGCTTCTTGTGAATGTGAAACACTGGGTTTGCTGACAAATACGTTGCACCGAGATTGTCACACCACAATACTAGTGATCTTGCTTGAAAAACTCCAAATTCTTTTAGCAAAGACTACAACCAAATCAATTTTGCCATCGCATTAGCCAAAGATTTGTACTCTACCTCAGTGCTTGATCTAGAAATAGTTGGTTGCTTTTGTGAACTCCATGACACCAAGTTTGGTCCTAGGAATACAGTAAAGCCATTAGTAGAACGCCTGTCATCAGGGCACCTTGCCCAATCTGCATCCAAAAATACACTGAGGAGAAAATAATTTGTCTTTTGTATCATCAATCCAATGGAGGAGGTACCCTTTAGATAGCACAAAATCCTTTTGATAGCTGCCCAATGAACATCAGAAGGAGCTTGCAAAAACTGACATACATGATTTACTACAAACAAATTATCCGGTCTTGTCATGGTCAGATATTGTAATGCTCCAACTGTACTACGATACTGAAAAACTTCATCTTCAGAGAGTGATTTCCCTGACTCTCATGACAGTTTTTCTGAACTTGACATAGGCGTTGTAACTGTCTTACAATGTTGCATATTGACTCTGTATAAGATATATGAAACATACTTTCTTTGAGTTAGAACAACTTATTGTGTTGATATAGCTCTATTCCCAGAAAATATGCTAGATCACCAAGATCTTTGATAGCAAAATCTGCAACTAGCTTTTGTAGGAGTTTTGTGGTAGCATCAGCTGAGAAACTAACAATAATGATGTCATCCACATAAACCAGCATATACATAGTGACTCCACTTCTGCTAAACACATAGAGGTGTTTGACTTGGATGGAGAAAACCTAAGAGCTTGCAATTTTGAGCTTAGCCGAGAGTACCAAGCTCTAGGCGCCTGTTTCAATCCATATAACGCTTTTTGAAGTTTACACACATAATTTGGCCGTGTAGAGTCTTCAAAACCAGGTGGGTGTCTCATGTACACCTCCTCCTCAAGTGTGCCATGCAAAAATGCATTCTGAACATCTATTTGCCTCAAGTTCCACCCCCTGGCAACGACAATGGTTAACACTGTCTGCACTGTAGTTGGTTTGACAACGAGGCTAAATGTATCAGTGTAATCAATACCATGGTGTTGACTGAAACACTTAGCAACCAGGCGCGCCTTTTACCTGTCCACTATTCCATCTGGTTTTATTTCAGTTTAAACACCCACTTACAATCAATAGTATTCTGACCTCTACTGTTTCGTACCAGCTTCCATGTAGAGTTTTTGTGCAAAGCTACAATTTCATCACCCATTGCTTGCTTCTAGTTTTAATCTTCCAAGGCTTCTACATGTGACATGGGTTCGGTGAGGAAAGCTCGACGATGGAGAGAGTATCTGACTGTACCATCAATATATTCTTTTGACTGTTGAATATTATTGCGTAAGCATGTCAGCATGGGATGTACATGATTACTTCCTTCCTCTGGAACACCCTGAACTTCAGTTGGAGCAACTCCTGTATGATCTGTAGGAGACACTCAAGAAGAGATTCAGTAGTATCAGCAATGTCACACCTCTCTTGGCTATCGACTACTACTGGTTCTTCCGGTACAACAGATGACAAGGAAGGCTGACAAGAGGACATGCTTATTGGTGCAAGAATAGTAGTTTCAGTATAACTAGAAATCTGAACCGGAGATGAGCCTAAGGTAAAAGGAAACTGTTTTTCATCGAAGACTACATCACAGGATAGGTATACATGTCCAGTCAATTTATCAAGGCATTTGTATTATTTGTAGTTGGGACTATACCCAATAAAAATGCACTACTTAGATTTGAAATCAAGCTTTTGTGTATTGTAAGGCCGAATGTTAGGAAAGCATGCACACCCAAAAGTTCGTAGCACAGTATAATCAGGTGAGTTTTTGAACAAATGTTGAAAAAGGAATTGAGTTTCCAAGAACTTGACTAGGCAAGCGATTTATAAGATGGCAAGCGGTTAGAAAAGCCTTATCCCAAAACGAAGGGGCATAGATGATTGAGGAAGCAGAGCTAGGCTAGTTTCAACAAGGTGATGATGTTTCCTCTCGGCAACATCGTTTTGTTGTTGTGTATGAGGACAAGAAATGCGATGAACAATGCTAGCCTGATTAAAATGCTTGCGCAATTTTATGTATTAGCCCCCTCCATCTGATTGAACAACACAGATCTTTGTATTAAGAAGATGTTCAACATAAGACTAAAACTGAGAAAAAGCATGCTCGACATTAGACTTTTATTTAAGAAGATAAATCCAAGTATACCGATTATAATCGTTGATGAAACTAACATATACCGATATCCTCCAGTAGATATTCGACCAGGTCCCCACACATCTGTGTGAACAAACTCAAGAGAATTGATAGAGACTCGACTAGAACTCTGATAAGGAAACTGATGAATTTTTGCTTGCTGACAAGCTCCACAAATGGAAAATTCTTTATTTGAGATATCTAAGCTACTGGATTCGAAAATGGTATGAATAACAGCTAAAGTTGGATGTCCAAGCCTCCTATGCCATTGTTCTTTGGAGAGCTTGACTGTAGAAAAGAATGATCGCTGCAGGAGAAGAGGGTACAAGCCTCCCTCAGACTTACCGTGCAGAAGCACCCTCGTCATTGCATGGTCCTTAACAAGAAAGTAGGTTGGATGAAACTCAAAATAGACATTGTTATCATAGGCAAACTTCTGAACTGATAAAAGATGTTTGCTGACCTGTGGAATATGGAAAATATTTTTCAAGTGTAAGGAAGGACCGAAATTACCAGCAATAACTGATGACCAATGTGAGAGATTGACAAACCTGAACCATTGGTGACCTGCACTTGATCTCCTCCTCTGCAGCGTTCCTTGATGGATAGACGATCTAGATCGCTAGTTAGATTATTAGTTGCTCCCGAATCAGCATACCAATTATGATCAACTTTGTAGGAGGTGGTAGCAGTAACAGAGGCTGATTGATATTCATCCTCATGGTGGTATGAGTGATCAAAATAATGATAACACTGCAGAGCATCATGCCCAACTTTGCCACATACCTGGCATGTCGGGTGTGGTCCACCATTGTTGTGGAACCTTCCTCTAGAAGTGCGACCTTGACCACGACCTTGCTTCTAGAACTGACGTCCGCCTCCACCATGGTTGTCTTGACGCACCACATTGTTCATAGACGAACTGATTTGCTGACCACCTTTGTTTTGTTCAATCTGCAACTCATAGTTATTGAGATGAGCATGCAACTCATTCAGCCCCATGGGATCTGAGCGAGTGGAGACTGAGGCAACAACCGAGTCATAATCGGGACCTAAGCCTGTGAGAATGTAAGACACAATCTCTTCTTCATGCATTGGCCATCCTGCAGATGCAATATGATATGCCAGCTCCTTCATCTTTTGGAAGTAGGCAGCCATTGACATGTCCTTTTTCTTCAAGTTCACCGACTGGATCTTGATCGACATGGTTTTTCCTCTGATATGAGAAGCAAACATAGCCTCTAGAGCACTCCACACAACAGATGATGTGGTTAGGAAGAGTACCTGTCCGAGGATCTCTTCGGTTAGCGATGAAAGAAGTGTGCTTAGCACTAGTTGATCTTGTTGGAACCATGTGCGATAAGCGGAGTTCAAGACTTGTCTGGTTTCTCCTTTAGCAGTCTCGGCAATGAAACCGACTTGGCTCCTCAATCGACCCATCAACATAGCCGAGTAGATTTTGGTTGTGCAGATATGGAACTATATGAGCCCTCCATAGAAGATGGTTTTCTCGATTGAATTTGATGGCAATGAGGTGGCTAAAGGAAGATGGCGCAAATGCGGAGGAAGAAGCAGCGGAATGCATGGACAAAACAGATGGGGTGATTGCTGAGGAGCTTGAAGAATTCATGATGATCGTGGCTCTGATACCATGAAAAAAACCAAAGGTTAGCTGCAATGATCCCTAATAGGATGATTATGTATTTATAGGTAATCTATACATGGTTAACAAATTGGGATACAAAATGTTCAGATTACAACAGAAAGTTCAGAGAAGAGATAGGCTGAACGACAATCATTAGGATTTGCTACAGTACCAACAATATAGGATACAGTAACAACAGAAACAACCAACTTGGTTCTTAACTCTGTTTTTAACATATATATGCCACTCTACCTAAAATGGGGTTCCTCCCTAGTTGATGGCCAAGACTTGAGGTGATCGATGATGGTGTGCATCCATCCGTCCTATTGATACGTGTTTCTTGGTGAGTCAATCATGCCTAAGCAAACAAACAAACCAACCAGCTTATGTTCTTATCATTTTTCACCACACCGGATTTGATATGTAACTCTATACTAATTTATTTTTATACTGTGATTCTTCTTCTCTTTTTGTGAGACTCAAGACTTGCGAATTGTGATTGTGCTGTGCCTTTTTGGTTTCATAGGACAAGCTTCAGGGGAATCAGGGAAAGCAACTGTTTTTGAGCAAAAACTTGATGAGAAAATACAGTAGCGATCGATGTGACTTCGTCTTTGTTCCCTCTCCAATAGGGAAATTGACGCTTGTGGCGGTGAGAACTCACTGCTGAGAAGGCAACGTGTTTGACATTTCGGACACGTCCTGCACCAACACAAGTATAGCTGCTATTAAGTGCTTCTACACACTGAAGAAAAGTAGTACAAGCACTGTACAGCCTTACGTGTGTGCCCACAACAAGCTCCCGTTCCCCGTTTCTGATGGAATCGTTGCCACCGACTACGATTTTAATTTTTCGGTGTGGAGTTTTTAAGTTTCGTAGACCGACCGGTTCAACCAAAAGTTTAAGCCGCTACAGGAGAGAAGATAAACGACTCACATTTCAACACTCGAGTGCTGAGCCGTATCACACGGAGAAGTTGGACCGTCAGGAAGATCACGGCCATTAACTTGCCTGATTGGGTGTTTAAGCGCAGGGGGTATGGACCCAGAGAACGGGACCGACGAGAGAGAGCGTCAGGTAGGGCTACGCGAAAGAAATAATATGGTTCAGCCATTGCTTTCGTCTAGGTAGAAAGAGACCAGCGAGCTGCTTGTAGCTACGGCAAACGGACTGCCCTTCCATGGATGGATGCGTTCCGTATGCAACCCGTGCTCCTCTGTACTGCCACCAAATGTATCACCATGTAGAAGAGAAAACGAAGGTGATAACTAGAGGAATTTTTGCCCGATTTAGCGTTATTGGCGTCGTGATTAACAAAATTGGCTCTCTCTTGGCCGCAATACAAAAATAACACGTCCACCATGCCCCAGGGGCGGACTTCTCCAACGCACCCACCCGAAATCCGGTCCCTAAGAGCACGTTTTTTTGCGAATCCAGCCCTAGAGGCCTGATTTTTGGCAAAATTGGCCCAAGGGCACGGTTTTGGCAAGTGCCATATGCATTCGGCCAGTCGGTAATTAGGTTAAAAATAATTTTTGAAATACTATTTGAAAACTATTTACAACACTATTTAAGACTTTAAATTCTTTTTTATTTTTTTAGCTCATACTCGCAGCTTTAAATGTATTATCATATTTACCAAAAAAAATTCTATAATTTTTTCACATGAAACAACGGCACAACACAGCACAATCTTCTTAAGACAGCAACGACGGTGACGGACAGTAGTACACCTGACCACGGCAGCGGGAGTGCATGTGCACCATACTTGACACTATCTAATACTTTTTTAAAAAATTCAACGGAGAGGACTTTTTGTCTTTGCATTTTTTCTTCTTGCTTTGACCGTGAATAACTCAGTCCCTGCATACACATGCCGCAGATTGAGCTCGATCAGACTGGCAGGCACCGGGAATACAGTCGTCGGATCAATGGCCATCGCGCATTAGTGGACTGGGATTGGCTGTCGTTACAGTGGCGATGTGAGGAGTTGGGAACTTGGGATCCTTTGCCGCACAGACAATGAATCAATGTCGTAGATTGTTTTGGGAGCTCGCAGCAGAGTGCTGCCAGTCTGCCCGCCGTCGTTCATCACCGTGCCGGGCGCTTCGATTCTGCACCGTAGACCACCGCGCTCGCGACACTGCCCTTAGCCAGCCATCGTTTTGCTTGCACAACCCTGCGTTCTGAGTGTTCTTTGATTTGCACTGTGTTAGCACGGCTTTATGACGGATGGTTTCTAATTTGTGAAGATATATAGATCCTTGCCTATGTGAAAAGGAAGGCTGTACTTGAGTATGAGCAAGAAAGTTGGGTTTCTACGCTCGTATTCTTACTATGATCGAGCAAAGTTTTTTTTTTTTTGTCATTTGTTTATCTCTGTAGCATGTAAATTCTCCTTCTTCGATCAATGAAAAAGCAGCGTGTTCGCCAAATGAGCTAGCTAGAAGCCTAGAAGAGGGGAATTTGCACGATCTTTTTCTTGTATCCGGGTGATTTTCAAACAAATTAATGCTGCAGCGTTCCAAATGGACTGTTTGTAACAATTCTTTATTTTTTAAAAAAAACCAGCAGGGATTATTCTGATAAGCTTTGTTGTTATTTATTGTCTAAACATTATATCTTGGCATATCACAGAAGGAGGCACCTTTAGTTCTTCAGTGTTCTACATGCATTGGTCTTGCACCATTGGCGAAGGATCGACGACCACAGATGGGATTTTTTTTAAATAATCTATTTTTTTTATTATAAATTACAAATTTATTCTTGCGACTTTTTTTTATAGGAAAATATTTATGTTGCCTAATGGTTGGGCGATAGGATGCAGTCGCCCAACGGTTGGGCGATTGAATATCTGCCGCCCAACGGTTGGGCGACAGCTTGCTGTCGCCGAACCGCTAGGCGACAGGGGACTTTCCTGTTGAATTTTTTTAAATAATATTTTTTAAAAAGATAATTACAAAAATATATAGTCGCTATAAAAATTACAAAAATATGGAACCTATCGCTAGTTGAGCGTCAATGGAGTACATGCCGCCATTCAAGCGGCGACAAGTGGCAACAAGTGGTTCAACCGGCGACAAGTGGGCAACAATATCGGTGTGTATGAATTCGGAGGCGAATCGCAATATCACTTATCTTTCCGTTTACGAATCGTTCGTACCTCAAACGTTCTCGATTAATTCTCCAAAAATTAACCGTAGTACAACAACATACTTCGATGACAAAGTATTATTGCGAGTCTAACAGATTTGATACCGTTTAAATTTTATGAAAATCAAAAACTGGCTAAGTGGAACATGAAAAATCAAAAACTGGCTAGAGTGGAACATGAATATCTTTTTAAAATATGTCGTGTATTGTTGTACTGAGGTGAATTTTGTAAAAAAAAATTTTGAGCACGATTGTGGTTTTAATGATTCGTACGTACGAAGGCAACTGATATTACAATAAGAACATGACGTTTCATCGAACAGGGGGGTTACATGGCACGCAGGACAACCAACCGAGGACGATACACGCATGCCTCTAGGGAAATTAAAATACATGGGACATGTGGAGGAATAAGGTAGAACTACTGAGTGGAACGTGGTCATTTACCCTTGCGGCCCAGCTCGGCGTTGTACTCCTTGCCTTGCGCCTTAGCTCTCGCCGCGATGGCCCTCTTCCGCTCCCTCTCGGCCTCCCGTCGCCTCACATGCTCACGCTCCTGCTCCTCACGCTGCCTGTCCCGCCTACCTTGCTCGGCCTGCTCAGCTTTCAACTCTTTGAGACGCCTTTCACGGGTCTCGATGTTCTCCCTGGCCCAACTCTTCCGTGTCAGCAACGACCACATGTCGTAGGGGTGGATCTTGTCGTCGATCCACTGCCGGAAGTCGTATAGGGGTGGCGGAGACTGCGGTGGGTAAAGAGAGTTCGTTACGCCGTTATGCGAAGAAAAATAGCATTGTACCATGAAATACGGTTTCATTACCGGATGCCTGTCGTTGCTGTCCACAGCGTAGTTTGGGCAGCACCAATAGCGCTGCCCAATGGTCCACTCATCGGTTGATTTGACACACTTGCAAGCATCCCAACACCAGCATAGGGGTGGCGCCACCCCTATCGGGGGCCCTTCCGGAGGGCGTTCCACGGGCATAGGTGGGGGGTCTCGGCTCGACCCAGAACCATTGGGCATACTACGAGGCAGCTTCCTCAGATCCACCACTTCTGGAAAAGTTTTATGTGTGAAAGGTTCCTGACTAGCGGCATGATAGCGAGCGCTGGTCTCATGGGGAGACACCCAATCCATCAGAAGCTTGCGGATTTTCTCTCATTCCTTCTCCTTGTCCATGTTTTCTACTTGGTGGTGCTGCTGTAGACTTGTTGGATGAGTTGCGCTATATTTATAGCTACAGCGGACGGAGTCGTAGCCGGGCCTCTCGTGAGGACGGAGTTCGGCCTCGACCTGAAGCACGAGTCGCACAAGCCGCGATACGTGGCAGCAAGTACGGCCGAACCCCAGCTGATCTGCCGGGCCTCTCCGTTGGCGATGGTCCTAGCGTACGCGATGAGCCGCGCGTCGACGGTGTCGCCGTGGCTGCTGGTGAACATGACCCAACCGAATAGCCACAATAAGTACGCCTCGAGGTGGCGTGACACCTGCTGGTCGTCCGCCGCAGTGTCCATCCGCTCGAGCTGTGTACAACAAAAAAGAAAGTAAGACCGTAGTACGAATAGGAGAGCGCAGTGGTTTGAACGGGAACATCGTCGAACACGTACCCGGAACTGCGACAGCCACCGCAAGGACGGGCCGTGCCTCTGTGCCTCCGGGAAGATGTAGTACCGGGCCACGGCCGCAGGCGGAAGGACTCCAAAACCGCCGGAAGGTTCGCACGCCCGGTTCTCGGAGGCTCTGCGGAAGGCGCACCTCCGCGGTAGGGAGGCCAAGAAGCATGGAGACGTCTTGTAGAGTAGGGGCCATCTCCCCGAACGGGAGATGGAAAGTGTGAGTCTTCGACCGCCACTGGTCCACAAGAGCTGTCAGCAAGGACCGGTCGAACGGGAAGCGTCGAGACCGCTCTGGCCCGGCATGGACGTCTCCATCGTCGTCGCCCGCGGGTGCTTCCGGCTTGTCTCGTCCGTGGCCTGCACCATCCGGGCGAGAGGTAGTAGACCGGCAGCGCTCAGCCTGCAAAGCAAGAAAAGGTTAGTACGAAATGTACGTATGGCGAGAAGATAGTGTCGACGAATGCTAACCTGGCTGTCCAGCGTGGGTCTAGCCTCCAGGCCACCCGAGGTGTCCGCGTGCGGATCACCCCCAACACAGTCGCGTTAGCCGCACCCGCAGGATGAGGGACACGACGCGACGCGTGATGTAGCCGGTCGATGCGCTCGTCCAAGAGACCGAAACTCCAGTCCGATCCATGAGCCATACCTGCAAAACAAATTGAAGTTAGGAAATACGTGGAAATATAACATCGAATGTAAAAAAAGAGTAAATTTGACTTGTAAACAAACAAACCAATAAGTACTAGGCCACCCGGACAATACTTTCAAAATTAGATAGTAGCAGAACAGTTACATAAAGAATACAAAGTACACATGGCAATACAAATTAGATAGTAGCAGAACAGTTACATAAACAATACAAAGTACACATGGTCCCACTTTGCTGCGCAAGAAGTGGTGCGCAAACCATGGCAAATGCCTACTCCTCATTGGTGCCTTGCATCGTGCGGTGTGTGGTCCTCCCGCCGCAGAGCCCGCAGATGTTGACCCAACGCCCGGCTTGTGCCGTCCATATCATTGGTAATACGACGACTCTGACGACCCTTGCCACCCTTCAAGATGTCAATATTCGAATCGGATCCGTTTGCAATATCCAAGGTGGCGGTTACCCACAACCCCAAGCCCTAAGCTCGCACCAAGCTCGCACCACCACGTCCTTCAAGAAGTACTCGGACACAAAGTTCAACGGGTCCATGCGCACAATCCTGCATGCGGCGAGGACATGGGAGCATGGCTTGTGTAATAGCTTCGGTTTGTTGCATGTACAGCTAGGTTCGTTCACATGATCTCCAAGCCATACCTCCTGCGTGACAAGAGAACGAGCCGTCCCAAATCCGGCTCTATCCCGGAGGAGCACGTCGAAACGATGCTCCATATTGTCCATCACGTGCACCGTGTGCGACTGGCCCTTCTCTGTCTTCGCCTGTATGTATGTCGTAATCTTCGAGCAGTACAGTGTTTGAGGGTTGATGGCATGAAGTGCGGCATTTGAATGCCTCTCCCTGAAATACTCGACTGTGCTGTGCAGAACACCTTCCACGATGACGACGAGGGGCTGAGAACGGAGGCCCCTAAGAACCCAGTTGTACACCTCCGCAAGGTTAGTCGTCATTATGCCATACCTCGCCCCGTCGGTGTCGTGCAGCAATGACCACTTCTCCAATGGCACGCCCTCGATCCAGTGCGAGAAGCACTCGATGTTCCTCAAGGTCCTCCGCCTCGCTCCAGCAGGTTCAGACTTTGGTCCGTGGTTCCTCCCGTCCACGTGTTTCCTGCTGTGTTCATCCAGTAGCATCCATAAGGCGTCAAATTTTCGCTGCTGATTCTGCATAGCCAGCCTCTTGAATAGCTTCACCAGCGGTTGCTTCGGGAACTTCTTGAAGAAGTTCGCCCCAAAGTGCCGAATGCACCATCTACTCCTCATATCCAACCAAGGGAACGGCTCCTCGGGGTCTTCTTGAAGTTTTCTTATGGCCTTCAGCATCCCGGCGTGGCGATCATGGATCACGCACACACCAGGACGAGCTCCAACAACTCCCACCCTTAGATGTCGAAGGAACCACAACCAGTTGGCGTAATTCTCACATTCGACGAATGTGATGGCCAATGGCAGAATTTGATTGTTCCCGTCAATGCCTATGGCTGTAAGGATTTACCCCTTGTATTTTCCAGTCAAAAAGGTCCCGTCAACTGAGATCACGGGCAGCATATGCCTAAAAGCCTTGATGCAGGGACCGAAGGCTAAGAAGGCCCTTTGCAATATTAAAAAACCTCGTGGTTTTTTAGATGGCATGTCCTTACTGGCGATGTACGTGCGGGTTTCTCTCTGCGGCACCCAAAGATACAAGGAAGGTTGTCGTACGCCACCTCAAAAGATCCAAACCGTCTTTGCAAAGCCTTTTGCTTCGCACGCCACACCTTTGCGTAGCTGATCTTGTACTTGAATTTCTTATCGATAGCCACCATAATGTGCTTGGCCTCCACATCCTTCTTCCCTACTATCTCTCCATACATCAAATTGGCTACGAAGGTCGACGTTAGGTTACGATGTCTGGACAAAACAGTGGTGAGCATGCAGGAGTGCGCCTCTACCTTTGAGACAATCCAGTGAGTCTCATACTTCGGTCTATGTGCGTGTACTCGCCAAGGACAACTAGCTTGCTCGCACTTCACAGTGTACTGCTCCTGGCTAGATTTGATGACCTGAAATGTCCACTGCATGGACATAGCCCACAGCTTAATGGCATCCTGCAAGGATGTCTTATCAGCAAACATTGAGTGCAACCAAACCTCAGTAGCATGGTACTCCCACGGCGATTCGTGCTCGTCATGCGTAGTTACACCCTCAACGTCAAATCTATTCCATTCCTAGGGGATAGGAGCTCCGTCCTCATCGGAACTATCCTCGTCGTCCTCCTGTAGAGCTTCCTCTTCAGCCAAGGCCATCCGGTCATCGCTATCCATTTGACGCAATATGTACTCCATATGCTCTCCTTCATCAGCCTATCCTGTAGGTTCACCATGCGGTGACCGATCTTCCTCTTCTGTATCTACCGCGTCGGCCTCATCACAAGCAACATCCTCCGAACCCTTCGTAACGCCGCCCTCCACCTCCTCTTCTTCACCAACATGCTGAGCACCCGAGCTACTCCCACCACCAGGATGATATCCGACGACGGGTCCCTGCACAGCTTCTTTTGGGCATGGTTGCACAAGCACTACACACTCATATCCACGGCGCCGACAGCCTTCTATAAAGCCCTTCCACACAGCCGTGCGCATCAGTGTTCTCAACTCCCATCTGATGTCCGTGGGAGACCGGCTCCAAAGCCCTTGTATAAAGACGCTGCACACCTCAGGGTCCAAGGAGAAGCTACGGGTGAGCCAGTACATCACATCTGCGATTTGTGCATTCTCGCCGTTTGGGTGTACCAGAGTGGCTTGAGAAAAACTACTCAAGTCAGCACCGCACGGACCTTCATGAACGGTGCCAACACCGTAATGCACTTTTAATATAGTGGGTACAGGCATGACTTACTGTATGCCTGCAAATATTTTCAATATTGCAACTAGTCAGATTGCAACGCACGACATGCAAGACGCCATTCATTCCCTAAGGCAGAGGCCACAATGAACGTGCAGTACAATATTCGGATTCAACCTAAAAAAACGAGCTATTCTATAGAAGTCATTATCTGATTCTGACGCTAACTTGCAATCCTAAATGCTACAAGTGTCGTTTCAGTCTTCTACAGAGCTAATTAACCTATAATAATTTGTTCATACTAATTTACCTCTACTAATTTGTTCATACAACTAATTCATCATCCTCATGCGCTCGGTCACGCATTATTTATCCAATGATAGTCGGTCACGCATGCACCAACACAACTTCAATACTTCTCATAAACATCACTTATACTCCCCTACGTGCTATTTTTGTCTCTAACTAAAGTTTTCTATCACTGCTACTTACATACAAATGAATAACATTTCGATTTTCTAATTTTTTCCTCTACCTTTAATTTCCTACAGGTGTTACTTATACTTCTATTTTTAACTACATAAACTATTTTTTTTATCGTAACTATTTACATACAAATTAACTACATTTTGATTTCCTAATTTTTCTCGAACTTAAATTTTGTACAAGTGCTACTTATACTACTATTTTTAACTACATAAACTATTTTTCTATCGCTACTATTTACATACAAATTAACTACGTTTTGATTTTCTAATTTTTTTCTCTAACTAAAATCTCTTACAGATACTACTTACACTACTATTTGAACTATATAAACTAGTTACTTACTAAAAAATATACATTACAAAATAAAAAAATTTACCTTACAAACGAAGTCTTCTTCTTCTCCCTCTCTCTCTCTCTCTCTCTCTCTCTCTCTCTCTCTCTCTCTCTCTCTCTCTCTCTCTCTCTCTCTTCTCTCTTTCTTTCTTTCTTCTTAGCAAGCATAGGCTCTGGAGGGGACATGCATGTCTTTATATAGCCATCTAGTCGCTCAACGGTTCGGCGACTGGGGCTCCTGTCGCTCAACCGTTGGGCGATTGCATTTATTGCCGCCCAACCGTCGGGCGGCTGGAGCCAGTCGTCCAACCATTAGGCGACATGAGTATTTTTCCTGTAAAAAAAAAGTCGCAAGAAGAAATTTGTAATTTATAATAAAAATAGATTATTTAAAAAAATTCCCACAGATGCATGCAGTGATCAACCTGAACTGCAATGCCAGTGAAGGTGGTCTTGTACTTCACTCTTGCGATTCCTAAATCACCCTTGAAGCTTGAAGTGCTTGAAGCTAGCGAAAGGATTGTTTGGAAGAGTTGTGGTTTTCCTGAAAAATGGCTTCCGGCTGGACTGCAGGGCTCAACACAGCCACAGGACTGAACGGCTGGACCGAAGAGGTTTGATGTTTGGTTGTCTAACTTTTAGATAGGCTGGCTGTAGATTCTAAGATGGAAAATATCTGAAATGCCCCTGAAAACAGTAACGGCTTGTTTGATGTCATTTAATGCAATTAACAATATTTAACGAGAACTAACAACAGTTAACGATAACGGCAATTGATGTTTGATGTCATTTAATGCAATTAACAATATTTAATGAGAACTAACAATTATTGCAATAAATAATTATTATATAAATAATTATTACAACAAATAATTATTACAAATCATAATTATTATAATAAAAAATTAATAAAATAAATGGAAAATAGGGAAAATAGGATATGATATGTTGTTTGGCACTCCCACCCTCATACGTACCCAAAAAATGAGTAAGTAATAAAGAGAAAAGAAGGAAAAAGAACAAACAAAGGAACTACAGTCGAAATTAGTCATCACTACATATTTTCTCTGCGATGAAGTAAAATAAAACACATAAATAGAAATATCTAATTGAAAAATAATGCTAAAGTTTCTAAGAGCAGAGAGAGAGAGAGAGAGAGAGAGAGAGAGAATTAGTGCCAAAGAATTAGGAAACACCCTGACCCCAACCCAAAATTACCACTTTTTGAGCTTGCAATCACCATGGACTAAAATTTCAACTATAATATAATAGAACAAAACTATATCATGTAAATGATCGTGTCCACTAAATCTGAACACATTGCAACTGGAATCCAAATTATGACAAATAAAGACAGTTGACAAATTATGGACGGCTCTTTACTGACATATGTCAATTAACAAACTTATTCCCAATGGTAACACAAAAAATAAAACAACCAATCTAATGAAGATCACCGAATTCAAAAGGTTCGTTAGGAGTCAACTCAGTCAATAAGAGATGAAAGTATACTACAAGTCTAAGGGTTAAAAAAAGTCAACCCACATAAAAGATAGCACAAATTGAATTAGCAAACAACAAATTGTTAGGAGTGTACTTTTGATTCTTTATATATATATATATATATATATATATATATATATATATATATATATATATATATATATATATATATATATGAAGCTTTTCCTACTCAGAGAGTAGTTACTCCTATTAGTTGTTGGTGATATGCCCTAGAGGCAATCATAGAGATGATTGTATCACGTCTATGTTTATAAGTTCTTGAATAAATGTTATTCTGTTCCTTGAATGAATCGTTAGTTCTGAAGATCAACGAGTATGTGACTTGTTGGTGAAACTCTTCGACTTATATGATGTCGTTCTAAAAGTATCCCTGGTCGAATGTCACCGATCGGAACACGGTGACCCTATGACCAAACACATGTATTGATTGATGATCATGTTTCACGGTCATGGATATAGGGATATCGAATCAATAATGTGAACACATGTTAGAGAACATGGGGTTGGATTGACCCACCTTGAGACACTATTGAGATTGTTATGATTCTGTGTATTATTAGTTGGTCTCCAGCAATGATGATGTATAATCCTTAGACCTGAGATCAGCATGGTTCCCTACATGTGTAATAGCACTCTTAGGGGTTGCCAAACGCTACTCGTAACTGGGTAGTTATAAAGGTAACTTTCGGGTATGCTATGAAACATGCGGAGGGATGTGACTGGACGAATATGGGGTTTGCCCCTCCTAACATAATGGGAGAGATGTCTCTGGGCCCCTCGAAGTAGTCGGATAAAGAAAGAGCATGGTCATGCCACTAGTGGTCGAAGTGTTCGACCACAAAAGGTTATCTGACAACTCGATCGAGAAAGTATTGAATAGTCCATGGATGACACATTATCTCACCTGGAGTTCAACCAGATATCGTGAGGCAAAGGGAGAATACTAGAGTAGGTCACTTAGTTCGATCAGGTCCAGACAAGTCGTATGGTGATACGAGCAAGTCGTAGACTGGTCGAACGAAATCACAGAGAGGTTGAAACCTGGTTGTAAGGAGTTATGAACTGGTCGTGACCGAATGCGAACTGGTCGTATAGAGATAGGACCTGGTCGTAAGTGATGATGACCTAGTCGTAGATCATATTGCATTAAGGTTCGTCCGATATAATTTGTGTGTATTCGGGAATCGTTATGTCCTGCTAGGTACCGCTACGACTCGTGGTCGGAAAGGGTTTCCGAGTCACAACCGATTACACACAAACCTAACAGGTCACACACTTAATGGGTTGGAGCAAATCAGTACTCAAACGTGTTCGGATAGGATCCGACACGGGGCACTATATAAGGAGATGCTTGAGGCTACTATTAAAAAGAGAGACACGTGAGTTGTTTCCACTGAAACCCTAGCCGCCATCTTCTTGAGAGAGCCTTCCCGTGCGACTTGGTGCTAGCACACCGGCGTACTATTGTTCCTTCTCTGGACGTGTGGATACCGTAGAGGCGCTACTGCGGTCGCTGTTGTGCTGAGGACGATCCGCGATCTTTACAAGGAACTGCGAAGGTTGCTGGAGGAGACGACCGACTACGAGGCGTTGGACGATCATCTACGACCACTACATCGGCGCGTTCTTCGTTAGACTGGACTGCTCTGACTCTACTTCCGCTGCACTACGCGTCTGGTGGTAATGATCTGTGATCATCTAACTTGCTTGGCATCCTGGTTTACGTGGTAGAATTTTTGAATTGTTGCTAGCGTAGCCTACCCGTATTCCAACATCCGTATCTCACATATCTCACAACGTAGGGAGTATCTTGCGCAACCGAGAGTATGTATGTGTAGTATACGAGTATATAAGACTATATAGGTGGTATTTACACAATTTTAGAGGTGGTATGTACAATTTTTAGACATACTCCTTTTTATGTGCGAATATGAAGGTATTTACAAAATATACTAAAAACTATGGAATCTCTTACAAATTTTTCGTGTGGTTCACATTGGAGTATCTTATAATTAGTATATGAGTATACCCAAAGTGATAATGGAGTATGTCAAGTTCTTTTAGATGATATATCAAAGGTGGGAGTAACTACTCCCGGGAGTAGAAAGTATTTTTCCTATATATATATATATATATATATATATATATATATATATATATATATATATATATATATATATATATATATATATATTACATAGTTCAGAAGAGAGGATAACTAAGTCACTGAACTATACAGCCTTGGAGAACCGCAAATGAAATGAAATGAAATTAAATTAAATTCTCGTACAAGTTAAAGAAAATATCTTAAGTCAACTATACCTAGTTCATAAAACTTGCTCATAAAACATGCATCATCTAGTGAAGAACAATTCAGTAATTAAATCTACCAGCACATCAAGAGTGGCCAATCTCCTAGTGATATTGCACTAAACCAAAATCCAGCTCTTATTAATAGGCCATACCGCAGCAGCAAATTCAGAACTCCTTGATACATTATTTCAAAAAAAAAACTCCTTCCTCCCAGAAAGCAGCAAACACTTGTTTTTAGTGAGCTTACCAGGGAAAAACAATGCTACATAAGCAATTCATCGACTTAAATTATATACTATTTACAAATTGGAAAGAGATGGATAGTACAACCATCTGATGTTCTGAACCATACAACAGTAAGAAACTACCACTGAAAGGAAACAGAACAGCACAATGACTTAAACGGAGTTAAACATATCTTACTAGCACATCAAAAGATCGACAACTCTTCAATAGAGATTAGAGAGGTAACAGAAATTTACGACAAGATGGAAGTTGCACAAAAAAATGCAAGAACTCCACTAGAACATGCAGCGTGTCATTTTCAGACTATAACCTTAAGTCATTGCATTACAAAACTGTACAACAATAGCTTCGAGTCTTCAACTATAAAATGAAATCCGAAAGCTGGTCAACAAAATGAGTGTTACATTTCTTTCCTAGTAATCAGCGATGCGTAGGCATTAGCAAGGATGTACCATAGTAGTGAACTAGTGAAGCCTTTCCGTTTATTGCTTTATCATCGAATTATTCAGTAAGAGACTTGCAAAATTTGTTGCTCGGTAAATCTTGACTAATTGTCCAAATCAGCATAGTAAACTGGTTCAATAAAAATTTGACTCTAGAAGAGTGTATTTCGGTGGCTGCCTTGTGAAGGTTGCATCTCCAATTAACAAATCAAACATTAATTTCGCATAATTAAACGACATACAAATATAGCTGGACCAGTGTGAAACGAGGCTAGAAATTAGGATAGCGCAGAAATCGTATACCAGAACTTGAACTCTGGGTGGAGGTGGACGAAGGGCTTGAACTCGTCGGAGCCGCGAGTAGGGAGCATGGGGCCGGCGTCGAGCGCCTCGACCTTCAGGTTGACCATGGGGGAGAGGAATCGATGAGGAGGTTGAGCAGGTAGATGCCCAGCCTGTAGGTGACCACGTAACGCTGGAATGCCCGATCAGCCACCGTGCGCCACTGCTCCACCGAGCCGCAGCTGATGGGAGAGGCCTCCTGATGAACCCGAAGGTCCGATTGTTGGCCCGATCTTTCGATGAGAACGATAAGTTCGGTAGGCGTCGCTCAACTCTCACGATCCGGCTACGAACTCACAAGGCCCAAACCACGCACCGCTGAATCGCTCGACAAGTCGTTATCAACCGTACACGAATACCCGCTGACGACCACGAAGGTCGATTCCTGCATACACCGAAGAAGCACGCAAGAACAAGATAAAGCAATCTGAAATTGCAAATATGAATTGAAATATTTGAATTGAGTTGGGATTCTGAATAAGGATCTTAATTGGGTGGTCTAGTCGACACACGCAAAAGATACAAGTTGCAACGAAGGCAAACTAAACATAAACAAAATCCAAGAAAACTAGAGGGTGCGGCCTCCTTAAATAGGGATGAGGAGCCACACAACTAATAGAACTAGCGGGTGGGATTAAACTCGCGGGTTACTGTTCACGTGAACAGTAACCGCGCCCCAAGTGGCCCGATGGCGAGATGGGCCAAGTTGAGATGATTACAAAGCCCGATTGGCCCAAACAATTGATATGACGTCTTCTTTTGATAATTGCGATCAGTCCAGAAGGAATTTGAAGATGAGGCCGGATCCGTTGGAAAGAGGACGAAATAATCTTTCAATCAAGTACTTGTGGACCTCAAACGGACACCGTATGAGAAAGTTATGCCTGTTTTAAGTTGATGCTGTCAGCTGATTACGAGGCCGAATCGATTCCAAAACAGTCCACTCAAATCGCTTGCTTCTCTTGGACCAAAAGTGACATGGTGCTGCACATATATATATTTCATCATTAGGTAGCATCATATAGTTCATATAATATAAAGACACTCCTAAAAACGAGCTCACCTTATAATTTAAGTGAAGCGTACGAGCTCTTATACTTAGAACATTAAACATAGCAAATATGGTTGTATCCATAGAGGTCATGTCCTCATCACCTCCATGGTCACCGCTTGGGGATTTTGGGAGCCGAGGAGGAGGGCGGCCGCGAGCGAGATCCAGATCCAGATCTGAATATGGGCCACACGTGTGTCAGATCACCGAAGTTAAGATATTAAAAAAAGGAAAACAACTAAAGGCCTTTCTAAATAATGAAGTCGGCATGGTAGATAACGCTCTGGCGACTTCACTCAGCAAGCACGGATGGTGGAGATGAAGCTTTCGAGCATGGTAAAAGAAGATCCAACGAAGTACTTTAAGTTTGATAGTTACTATACAGTACTATTTACTGTAAGACATTTTGTCATTTGTGAGCTTGGGCTGTAACTCTGGAAATCTTCACCGAGTTCAGCTCTGTAATTCACACCTCATTCGCAAACTTAAGACTCGTTGGCCGAAGGAAAAAGGCAGATTGAAAAGCAATACTTTGAGTCTCTAGTTAGTTACGTAGGAGTATTGCTCTCTTTCCCGTAGAACACTTTCCCCAAATTTCTATCTCTCCAAATTATTCAGGCATCTGTAGCGATTTCTTTTCTGAGATTGCTAGGATCTTGACATAGGTATCAGAGCTTCACGATTCTTGGAGTGGAGACTGAATTGGTAAAGGTTGGTAGTGGGTGTTGAGTTGCTGCCGTAAAATCCCCGAACCCAAGTCAATCTTTCACTTGGAAGCATTCTTGTGGTCGATTTGGCGTTGGGTTGGTGGCTAATCACCGTAAAATCCCTTGTTCTAGTTGACACGCAAGTAGGCGATGGGAAAACTTTTGCAAGAGGAAGAGGGGAGAGGTTGGTTTTACTGTAAAATCCCTCAAACCGGTCTTGCGAAAGTGAAGAGGATAGTGAAAACTCAATCCAAAGGTGATCTAGCTGAAGATGCTGAGGAATATGATGCAGAACAAGAGATTCAAGGGATTAAAGGAGAACTGGCGGATCTGAGGGAAGACATCACAAAGATCAAAAATTTCTTGAAGAGGATCTACCCTGCCAAACCTACAGTACCAACTACAAAGGTAAATGAATCTGGAACCCACACTATGATACCTACAGTTAACACAGTAGAAAAGGTGGTGGAACAAAAATACGCAAGGGAAAATCAAGTACCCCAGATTTTTAAAAATAATTTTAGCCTAAGGGAACGGGGTGATGTTTCTAGTGAGCAATGTCCAGTGCAATTTGCTATTGAACACAATACAATAAATCCTTGTGCAGCATCTATAAACCCAAATGTGATGGGACCAGCCACAACTATGGCACAGCAGGGTCCGAGACCAGGAGTACCTTCTGGGGTCATGAACAATTTCCATTTGGGTAACCCATATGGAATTGATTGGAACCACAATTTTTTCCAGCAGAATCAATATAACCCAGTGACTGGACAATTTGTGAATGCAAGATCCTCTGGAACTCTACCTGGAGTACATATACAGGAAGATCAAAGGAACACTTACATTAGAGATCCAGGAATTAACCCAAGTTATGCTGAAGCTATCATAAAAGGGCCAAGACTTGAAATTCAGTTGTTCTCAGGAGAAGACCCTATTGGTTGGTTGAAACAATGTGAAAAGTTCTATGAACTGTCAGGAACACCAACGGAGCAGTGGGTCAATTTGGCATCAGGACATCTCCAAGGGAGAGCCTCTAACTGGTTCAAGGGCATTGGGGTACCCTGGCAGGTATTGAGTTGGAACCAATTTTGTGCTATGATTCGAGATAGACTTTCAGAAGTTAATGATCATGATGCAGTGGAGCAACTTCAGAATATTAAACAAGGGGTTGTTAATGTATCCAACTACATAGATCGATTTGAAGACTATATGTCATTGGTTAAGAGAGATCACCTATATTTGCAAGAAACATTTCTCATGAGCTGTTTCATTGGGGGATTAAGAGGAGAAATTAAACATGATGTCAGTGGGCAACGACCTCAAGGAATGTTGGAAGCTTACTAGTATGCCAGAATTTATGAGAAATCAGCAGCAGCAAAGAGAATTAGTAATCAAGGGAATTTCAACAGAAACAAGTTTACTACTGGTGGCAACAACAATTTCAGACCATCTGGTCAGAAGGGACAGCAAACAAATAGTTCAAGGGGAATACAAAAACCTGATCAGAAATCCAGTGATTAAGAGAAGAAGTGTTATTATTGTCAAGAACCATGGCACTATCAACATAAATGCAAAATAGGCAAAACAATCCACATGCTTCAGGAAGAGCAGGAAGAGGATATGGACATGGAACAAGAAACCAAGAGAAAATCGAAGGTGATTTTAAAGCAGCACCCAACAGTCCAGAGCACAAGGAAAACCAAGAACAACTGATGTTGATATCTACTCATGCTGTGGAGGGAACTCCTAGGCCAGCTACCTTTTCCTTGATCACCCAAATAGGGGGAAGACAAGTAGTAGATCTAGTAGACAGTGGCAGCACTGACACCTTTATGAGTTATGAACTTGCTCTGAAGAGTGGATGTAAGATAAAGTCAACACAAACCAGAAAAATCACAATAGCTAGTGGAGGAGAGCTTATTTCGGATGCAATGGTTATTCCAACCTGCTATGGAATTCAGGGGATTAAGTTCACTAATACATTCAAACTTATCGAGCTTAAGAGTTATGATATCATTCTTGGAGCAGACTGGATCTATGAGTGCAGCCCCATCTGTCTTGACTTGAAACAATGAACATTGGGAATTACGCACAAAGGAAACATCATTATTTTCAAAGATCACACTATTCCCAGGAAATCTATTCTGATAGATCAGCAGAAGCTCCAAAAGATGTTACAAAAGAAAGTTATGGGTTATTTAATTTAGATGCATAGCGTAGAAGCCAAAGAAGATAAAAATCTGAAAGTATATGATGAGAAAATTAAGCAAGTTCTGCAACAGTATGCAGATGTATTCCAAGAACATCCAGGCTTACCCCAGTCAGAAGTTGTGACCATCGTATACACCTGAAAACTGGATCCACTCCACCCAATCTGAGACCATATAGAGTTCCTCATCATCAAAAGGAAGCTATGGAGTCCTCATCATCAAAAGGAAGCTATGGAGTCCTCATCATCAAAAGGAAGCTATGGAGGAAATCATAAAGGGATTGGTGGAGTCAAAAGAGATAAGACATAGCATCAGTCTATACTCATCTCCAGCAGTAATGGTGAGAAAGAAAGATGGAAGTTGGAGATTATGTGTAGACTATAGACAATTGAATGCGTTGACTATTAAGAATAAATTTCCCATGCCAGTTATTGAGGACTTATTGGATAAGTTACATGGAGCAGTTATATTCAATAAACTTGATCTCAGGTATGGATACCACCAGATAAGAATGGCAGAGGGGGATATTACAAAAACAGCATTCAAAACTCATATGGGACATTATGAATATACCGTAATGCCATTTGGTCTCACTAATGCGCCAGCAGCATTCCAAGCTTTAATGAATAGCATCTTTGCTGCACATATGAGAAGATTCATATTGGTATTCTTTGATGACATTCTTGTGTACAGTAAGAACATGGATGATCATGCTACACATTTAAGGGAAGCTTTGGATATCTTGAGGAACAACCAATTATCTGTCAAGCTGAGCAAGTGTTCATTTGCTCAAGAGAAAATAGAATATCTAGGACACATTATATCTGGTGAGGGAGTGTCAACATACCCTAAGAAAATCACAGATATTATCAATTGGCCGAAACCAGATGGAGTGTCCAAATTAAGAGGGTTTTTAGGGCTGACTGGATATTACAGGAGGTTTATTAAAGACTATGGAAAATATGTAGACCATTACATGACATGCTCAAGAAGGGTGGTTTTCAATGGGGAACTACTCAAGATGAGGCTTTTCAAAACTTGAAAAAAAAATCATGACAACAAGCCTTGTACTAGCTCTGCCAAATTTTTCACAACCATTTGTGATAGAGGCGGATGCATGTAACACAGGAATTGGAGCTATGCTCATGCAAAATGGAAGACCAATCTCATTTTTCAGCAAGTCCCTAGGAACTAAGGCTGTTGGACAATCCATATATGAAAAAGAAGCTTTGGCTATTCTGGAATCATTAAAGAAATGGAGGCACTACTTATTGGGTAATCCTCTAATCATAAGAACAGATCAGAAAAGTTTGAAATTCATGACCACTCAGCGGTTGACTGAGGGGATACAACACAAACTACTTCTGAAGTTACTGGAGTTCGATTATAGCATTGAATACAAGAAGGGAAGAGAGAACGTAGCTGCAGATGCATTGTCCAGAAAAGACAGTCAGAGAGCAGAAATGGAAACTGAATGCAATGCACTCACATATGTGAAGCCCGAATGGGTGGATGATATTAAAGGGAGTTACTGTGAGGATGCCAAGGTAAGCAAGATACTAGAAGCTATACAATCAGGAACAAATCAAGACCCCAGACTGACATTAGAAGGAGGAGTGCTCAAATTCAAGCGCAGGATCTATGTGGGAGAACATGGCAACATGAGGCAACAGGTAATTGCATCCCTGCACCAATCAGCTATTAGGGGACACTCTGGGTCAAGAGCAACTTATTATAGGATCAAGAAGGTATTTTATTGGCCAAAATTGAAGAGACAAATAGAAAAATACATCTCTGAATGTCCAATTTGTCAAGTCAGTAAAGCTGAGCATGTACATGTACCAGGTACCAGGGTTACTAGATCCTCTACCATTTCGGATATGGCCTGGACTCAAATAACCATGGACTTCATCGAAGGATTACCCAAATCCAAGGAAGAGATGTAATTCTGGTAGTTGTGGATAGATTTACAAAATATGCGCACTTTGTGGGATTGTCTCATCCATACTCAGTTGTGTAGGTTGCTCAAGTATTCATGGATAACATTTTCAAACTACATGGGTTGCCCACGATAATTATTACAGATCGAGACAGAATATTTACCAGCAAGCTATTTCAAGAGATATTCAAGACACTCAAGGTATCTCTGAGATTCAACACCTCTTATCATCTTCAAACAGATGGCCAAACCGAAAGAGTTAATCAATGCCTAGAAGCATACTTGAGGTGTATGGTATTCCAGGAACCCTAAGAGTGGTATGTTTGGTTGGCAATGGCTGAGTGGTGGTATAATACATCATACCATACATCACTTAAGTTGACTCCTTTTCAAGCTCTATACGGGTATGCACCTCCCCAAATAGGAGAGCTATCTGTACCTGGAAATGTTTCAGAGGAAGCTCGAGTGACAGTGGAAAAAAAGGAGCAAATGTTGAGAGAGTTAAAAGCAATCTTCAACAAGCACAGAACAAGATCAAGCAGTATGTTGATAGGCTGAGAACTGAAAGAACCTTTCAAGTTGGTGACATGGTATATTTGAAGATGCATGTCACATACCGGCCTGCCGTCGCTGGGCTTTCTTGTGGGCCGTGGCCCAGGAGGCGAAGTGGGAGTTGAGCTTAGGAGTACAAAGGGGAGAATGATGGACAGAGAAGGACGGAAGAAACAAGAACACCCTCAGCTTATTCTTCCTCAATGCTGCCCTTTCCTCAACCCCTGCTTCTTCCTTCCTGTCTAAATTGCTACTCCCATCCTTGCTTCCAATTTCTCCCAATTGTATCCCCAAAAACTTGTATCGTTGGTTGATTTGGCAATATATCATTCGGATTTGGTGTGAATCAGTGTTCATGATGAAGGGCCTTGACAATATGGTATCAGAGCCTCCCACCCCGCTCTCTGCTTGTGCCCAAGAGGTCATGGCGACCACAGTGATGCACGACGCGAGGGTGCAGCAGATGCTGCAGCAGATCCACGCCAGGATGGACGCGCAGGGGCGGAAGCTGGATGACATGGCCTCATCCCTAGCTGCGACCACCTCGCGGTTGCTGGGCGCCACCACCGACTCGACGCCCATCTCCACCGCCACTAGCAAGATCTCTGCCGTGGCAAACGCTGCTCCAAGCGCGGATGCCACCCTCACCGACCAGGCGCCCACCAGGTATTCGACGATTTGTCTTGACCGCGACACCAACGTGCATACTTCAGCATCCACTCCGGCTACAACCCCAAGTGCTTCCCCTACCATCACCGAGCTCGACACCGCCTCCAGTCATGTCGTCGCTGCTCAGTCCGTTGTCAACGTCTTCACCACGGGTACTGTCTCGGTGACGCCCACCAAGTGTTCGACGGAAGTTGAGGAGCACGCCATCGACATCAATCACGATGTCGCGACCACCGGGTTCGACACCGAGGTGCCCGCCAACTGTTTGACAAAAGGTCCTCGCCTTGACATCAATGACATCGGCATCACCAACCTCGCCATCGGGCTGCTGGTTGGCCCTGAAGGCATGCGATTTGGCTTTGCCATCAACGATGGCCACACATGCATCCTCGACAATGCATGCTTGAGGGCGTGCTCATGTGGTGCTATGGAGTTTAGGCAACCGTGGCCACCGCCAGTGCAAGTGGAGATTGTCCGTGAAAGGGCAAAGCTACGGCCAATACCATGGCTAGCGTTCCTCCGATGTCAAGATGGTGAGTAGCGGAAGCAACAGTGGCTGCCATCTGTGTCAGTGGCTGAACTGCAAACGGCTATGGAGAAGCAAGGTGTGGACATGCATATGGCAGCATTGATTATTGATGGTAGTGTGGTCATTTTGCATGGTCGAAAAAGGGAAAAACGGGGGAGAAATGGCGATTATGGTAAAACAATGATGGGTACAATGATTATCTTTTCTACAAAATAGCAAATCGTCAATTGTAATATTTATAATGGCAAAACGTAGAAGCCAATTCTATGGAGTGGCATATTCTTAATTGTCCCCCTCGGAAGCTATAGAAGGCATAACGCCGGTGGATAGAGGGAGAGAGGGGACAAGAGATAGAAGTCATTACCCTTCATTTTCGGCGACTGCTTTCTTGTTGTAAATATAATCAATACAAGAACATAGGGGTATAGTTGTTATTTTCTTAGGAGAAGGCATTAATGTGTCTAAAAATCCATGTGTCTCCTTTTGTATAGTCTCAATCAAGAAGGCCCCAATATTCATTTCAAAAGATCGATATTAAAACATCGACAATTAGTGTATGCAGTCCAAATAGAATCAGATTCAGGGCCCGTTTGGAATGGCTTCGGCTTCCGGCTTTCGGCCGAAAAAGCCGGAAGCCGTTCCAAACGGCCAGCTTTCTTCCGCAACTTTTCCCCAAAGCCGGAGGCCCCAACACGTATGGAAGCTGAAAGCCGGAAGCCGGCCATCCGAGGCTTCCCGCCGCTTCCACATCTTGTGGTTCCAGAAATGCCCCTCAAGTTCCATGGAAATTACCCGCCGAATACCCGGTATAAATTCAGGCGGTAGCCATTCCCCCCCCCCCCCGCGTTCCCCACCCTCTCGCGCCCCCAACCCTAGTGCACTCGGCTGCGTCCCGCGCCACCTCGCCGTCCTCCCGCCCCGCAGCTGCTTCTCCGGCCGCCCGACCGCGCCTCCGGCCTCCCGTGCGCCAGATCTCCGCCTTCGATCGGGACCGCGTGCCCTCTCCATCCTCTGGCCTGCGGCGCACTGCCTCTTGCCTCCAACCGAGTCCGCCCCCTCGCCCACCAGCCTCCTCCACCTCCACGGAGCTGCACGGCCGCGCCTCCGGCCTCTCGCGCGCCAGATCTCCACCTCCAACCGGGATTGCACACCCTCTCCGTCCTCTAGCCTACGGCGCACCGCCTCTCGCCTCCAACCGGGTCCGCCCCCTCACCCTCCGGCCACCTCCACCTCCACGGAGCTGCACAGCCGCACCTTCGGCCTTCTCCACCGAGCTGCCCGGCCACGCATCCTCCCTCCAACCCGAGGTATGTGTGGTATTCTGTGGAATTGTGTGGTTGATTTTATTCTGTTGAAAATAGTGATAATTAGGAGTTTAAACTCCCCCTGGTGAATGCTCATGAGGAAGTGGCAGTGGAAGTCCAATGTCCAGTGGAAGTCCAATGTCCATAAACAGATCAAGTATATCTGGTTGATTTTATTGTGCAATGTCCAGTGGAAGTCGTGCTTAACTAAAGCAAAATGTTCATTTGGTCAGTTTGTTTTGGGGTGGGAGGGAGTGGCAGTGGAACATCGGCAAACACAAACCAACATATGGAGTTTGAACTGAACATGATTCTATGAACTACTCTTGTATAAGTGTTTTTATGTGCTGTTGGACTGATAATTTAGCAGTAACTTGTTCCATTGAATTTGTGATCAATATATGTTGTTGGACTCATTTATAAGTGTTTTGATGGGAATTTTCTTTATAAGTGTGAACCTTTTGCAATCTGGCATTAGGACTTTTTATAGTTCAGCTGAGCATATCACTTTGTTCCATGTGAATAAACTGTAAAGCACATTGTAGATTCTTGACAGTTATTTCACATTGCATATCACTAGGGTATAACTGTGCCTTCATACTTGAAGTAAGCATTCCTTGATGAATGCCTGGGAAAGAAAATTCTAGGCTAGTGCAAATTGTTCCAAGAGTGCAAGTAAAGAAAACTTGAAGTATGATGCTCGCATGAATCATGTATTGAGATCATGATCTATCTGAGAATTGATATTTGAAGTATTCATGTTTTTCTGAGTGGATATATTCAGATCTGTGTGCATCTTGATTTGAGTATAGATTTGTCTTCATTTAAGATTTGCATGAACACTTGGGGGTACATATGAGGGTGGGGGTGCCTAACACTGCCGATGCCGGTCCTAAGCCCGAAAAAGGTGGAGGGGGTATGAATTGTCACTTTGTTGTACTGAACTAACTAATCTGGATGCCTCAACATCTATAGAAATTTGTTCAGTTATCATCAATGTTTGTGTCTATGTAAAAATTGTCTATAATTGCCTTCAGATGAATTTCAGAATAATCATTGCAATGGTTAAATTTTATTATAATATTTGTTCATTGCAATAATTATTTTAGTTGTATTCATTATTCAATGTAATAATTGTGTGTAATAATTACTTATTGTAATAATTATTTATGTAATAATTGTTTGTAATAATTATTTGTTGTAATAAATATTTATTATAATGATTATCGTTAAATACGTTGATTGTGGTTTATTACGTTGTTTACGGTATATTATCCTTAATCTCGATCAATATCGGTAGTTCTCATTGCGGCATTTCTCATCAATTGCGGTAGTCGTCGTTAATAGTTGTCAATTGTCGTTAAATGTTGTTAAATATCGTCAAATGTTGTCAAATATTGTTAAATATTATTAAATATCGTTAAATTTTGTTAATTGCGTTAAACGGCATCAAACAAACCATTACTGTCCTCAAGGGCATTTTTGACATTTCACATCTCGAAAGCTGCAGCCAGCCTACATAAAAGCCAAACAACCAAACACCAAATCAAAAAAATCCAGCCGTTCAGCCCGCAGCCAGAAAGCCCTGCAGCATAGCCGAAAGCTACTTTTCAGAAAAACACAACCGAAACAAACAGGCCCTCAATAATACCAATGCAGCACTGTCAGATACTGAATCATCGCAATGTCCTGCAACATTGTCAAACAAATTTAGACAATCGATTTTGGCGCATTCAACTTGTAAAATCACATTGTACAGCAGATCTGTCTGTTTGGCTGACGATTAGTAGGACTACTGGGACACCAAATTACAAAAGCACAAAAAATAATCTATTGACGAAATGCCAGGCCACCGTACTCAGTTTCTTGCTCTGTTCAATGTTCATGAGGTGAGTAACAACATTTTGAGTAAGCTTACAGGTTACAACAATATATGCTGAGTAAGTTTAGTGACCCACTGTGATCTGATTTTTTTTCGAAACTGTGATCTGACATGTTATTTTTGCAGTACTGGATTAATAGATCCAGTACGGTACAATATATACGGTACAAGCTTCATGACTCATAAATGCTCTCCTGAATCCAGACCGATTAGCCGTACCATCTATGATCACTTTTGATCTAAACCGTCCATGCTAAAGCAGAGAGATACTAGTTGCAACCCAATATCTTCACCACATAGGTTCAAGTCTCAACCCCTTTCCTTCGCAGAAAGAGTTGAGAGAGATGTCACGGAGGAGATGTTTTTTTTACGAAAAGACATCCGTGTGTCCCTTCACGTTAATAGCAAAGAATGTACAAGACAGAACTTTTGTATCTCTATGGTGCTGCAGCACATACGCGCTTGCTACCTTACTTTTGTATTCTTCTCAGCAGCACCAAAAAACCACGCCTCATACCATGCTCCAGAGTCCAGACGGGGTGCAGCTGAGAGCGCCTATCATCCATCCAGTATATATACTATACTAGAGGGGAACCCGCGCCAAATGGCGCGCCAGGAGGGTCAGAAATAAGTTAACATTGTTGCAACATTATTAATCGCTCCTCTATTGTTACATATATTAGATTAAAGCTCCTCTATTATTACATATATTAAAGATAGTGAACGATATTGCTACAATCTATTAAATTGATAATAAGCTGGTTTCGTGGGTGTTCGTAAAGCACGCAAAATATGAGGAAGTATTCTATGTAACCTACCATGTAAACAAAAACAGAAAGTGTGTTTGGAATAAACGAAGAAATTGGGTAGAACATTAGAGAACCCGGTTATTGTAGGTTCATAGGCCTGTTTACGGTCATCTGAACCCACTGTGCTCTCTAATGTCTACGCACTGTTTGGATGGTGTCCCGCTAGGCAGAAGCTAAACGAAACTAATCTGAGATAAACAATGAAGTATAAAATTGTCTAAGCAGACTGAAATTAAAATGCTTAAACTGAAGCAGACAAATGGTCAGAAGTTAATAATTACACAACATCTGTGGAAATACAGACACAGGCAGGAGCTAGGAATGCAATTCTTGAGCCAACATGCTAGCTTTTCTTCAATAAGTCTCCTGCAAGCATAAATTAGAAAGCATAGATCCTGTTGCCTAACAAAAGGAAATATCTTCTCCTATGATACAACACTTAGCAACAACTGATAATCAGAACTACGGAAACTTTTTCGAAGCACAAGAGCTGGAAAATAACCTGTAACGGAAGTGGACTGAGAACTTCATAAATGATTTTATGAGGGAGATGCCTTAATAAAAGTGGTGTCATTAATGAGGACACTAATCATGGCACGCTAGAAAGACACAAAACAAACATCAAACAGAATCAAATAGAACAACTACCTTGTAGATGGCCAAAAAAACCAGTGCGAGAACTGTTCTTCATGGCAGCAGAACTGTTGATAGTAGCTGAGCAAGAACCCTGCATAAATACTGACTCAAACAACGCAACCTCTTATAAACTAAAAATTGAACTACTAATTCAGAAAAAAGTACACTTCTATGATAATAACCTAACCCGATGGAGATGGCCTGAAATTGGACTTCTTACTATTATTTGCTGAGCGGACGAATGACGAATGGAAAAAATAGAGAAACAATATACAAATTATTAGTGGCCCTGCTTGATGGTGTAGATTAGAAATTCCTAAGGCTGTAAAAGAGCTAGAAAAGCTATGAGAAGCAGAGCCAGCAACACTATTATACTCTTAACAACCACCAGAGTCAGTTCGAGCTAACTCCAACGTTTACAATGATTTAAATGGCACATACTGATAGTTTTTTCAACTCTGACCACAGCTGATATCTTTTCTTCGTACTTATGTGTGCACTATAATCTTTGTAACACTATTTGTCATTGTCAAGTCTACTGTCATCGATTTCAATGTTAGCTAGTCTACAGTTCACTCTATATTTCCAGTCAATAGTACCCACAAGAGAATTGTTGTGAAGGAATTTGACAGGGATAAAAATTTTAGGCACTTGTTGCAGGAAAACCTGACTTTAGACAAACTTAAATCAAGGTCACAGTCATCAGGTTCTGTACTGAAATCCCACAGGCTCAGTTCCAAACTTGGATTTGCTCCTGCAAAAAGGAAAAAAGGAGCTCAATCAGAAAAATGATAATGTAAGAATCATGCTAATTTTTCCTTAGACTGATCGCTAACCAACTCTTTCTTTCTTTCTTTCTATATGCTGCATACAGATGAACAACTAAGATTTCCCAACAGCAAGCGAACCCACATAACACAAAGGAATACATATCACACAGTAGAATCATGCCAGCGTTCATAAATTGATTGGATTTCGAATTAACAGAATCCCATAGATGGAAATCAGGAACTTGAAGAAGACATTATAAAAGATATATTCTAAAAAACATTGGACCATTAAAACAGGTATTATATTCTTGATATGAAGCAATCCCTTCTGCTCCACGCTTTCCAACAAATCCAAAGTCTTTAAAACTGGCAATAGCAAATCAATATATCAACCGAAAAACTGACAGATGCAAAGGGTGAATAATTTGTAAAGAACATTACATATAGTAACTCAAGGAGTGCTGTTGGAAAAAAAAATTATAGTGATCATGTATCAAACATTATACCTTCCATCCATTAAAAAACTATTGTATCTCCTCAAGTAACCCGATGTATCCTTTGTGCATTTTAATCCAGCTCTCTTTTGTAGAGTAAAGTTAACCTGATTCTCCCACAATAAAGCAATATAATCATTGAAAGTATGACTGCAATTGCGTGACTGACGCGTAATTTAGTGTGTGCAATAATATAAAGGAAATATAGCATGTGTACATAGCTGCATTATCTCTAGTCTCAGATCTAACAATGTGATATCCGATCAGCCCATGTACGTGGTTGTCTAACACAACAAAAATTGAAACCTAACAGGCAGGCACACCCTATACCATAGAAGAAGAATAAACAAACCATGGCATAATTTTAAACCATGGCATAATTTTAGAAGACAATCGACCTTGAATTTAGTTTTAGAAGACAATCGACCTTGAATTTAGCTGTTGTACAGTTCAAGAGAACCACCAATTTTGCAATTCAGAGCTCCCTTGGTTTGCAGGAAATTTTAAATCATATGAAAGCAAATCATGAGGTCAATGATCTGAAGTCCACTTCAGTTAATAGAAATAAATAAAAATCACCAAAAAGGGAGAAACATACCATATCATACATTGGGGACTGTGAAGTTCTCGTAATCAAACTTCTGAAAATCTTCTTGTGTGAAAACTGAATTTTCTCCACAAATGGTGTAAACTGGAGAGCTAGCTCGAATCTTAACCTGCAGAAATACGTAGACCTGATAATGAACTCTCAAGAAACTGGAAGAAAGAACATTAAGAAGTTTGAATCTCTCCTTGAGGCAATGGTATGACCTGCAAAGGTCAAACAAAGATATCGATAGTTTGCAGGATGGGTAGAACTACCTTGATGATCATAATCCACTGCACTGCACTAAAATCACACAAAATTAACAGAGAAGGAAAAGAAGTTGGGAGGTAAAATCCATGGGAGAAGCCAGATTCGGGCCACCACCCCCGAATCCGGTGGTCTAGCCGGCCAGGCCGAGCTGCGTCCAGGCCAAGCCGAGCCGACAGGAGGTGCACGCGCGTCGCAGGGGAGCCGAATCCCGGGGCCGGGCGCAGCCAAGCACAGGGGGGCGAGCGGAGCATGGGAGGAGCCAGGAGGCGCGCACACGGACCAGGACCGAGCCGGGTGCGGGCGGCGGCGGCGACGTAGGGAGAGCTGGTGTCGGCGGCAGCACCAGAGGGAGGCGGTGCCATGGGGAAGTGCGGCCGGAGCAAGATCCAGGAGGGAGAAAAACGGAGGCAAAATAAATGGGGAGAGAAGAAATGAAGTGAGGAAGAAGCTAGAAAGAATGAGAGGCAGGGATGAGAGAGGAGGGAGGGCGCTGGAGGGAGGGACGACGCCGGAGGGAGGGGAAGAGGTGAGCGGCAGGAGCGAGCGCCGTTCCCGATCCGACGAAGGGCGGCGGCGAGTCCGACCCTCCAACGCGGCCGGCGGGGGCAGCGAAGGGTTGAAGGGGAGGAGAGAGCAGCGCGGCCGACACGGGCCAAGGGGAGCAGGCGAAGGGGAGGGGGCAGCGGGGGCGGCGCGTGTAGAGGGGATGAGGGGAGCCGCGAGGGCCCGATGGAGAGGAAGGCACGGGAGGAAAGGAAAGTAACCGAGTCTTCCAGAAGACACAGGGAGCGAGGCGATGTGGAGGTCACGCGACGTGGCGCACCGGCTGGCCCTCGCGAGGAGGCGCACGCGCCGGGCGAAATCGGACGGGCAGGAGCGTTTGCGGGTGCGATCGGACGGGCAGGGTTTTGCGGGCGAAGTAGCATGGCCGGGAGAGCTCCAATCCTAGCAGCCATACATACATTGGGTTTCCTCCAGCTCCAGTACTCGTCTACCATCTACTGTTCTGTCCTGTCTGCCCATCTCTTTATATCTTCACCGCATCCACATGGCTCTTGAACCTCTAGTAAAGCTAGCAAGTACCTTATTACTCAATCTTCTGCCCTCTTCTTGGCTGCTACAACTCCAAGATATTAGCAACAGCTACGGCATCCTCTTCTCTTGCAGTTCTCTCTTCCTTACCACTGCTTGTAGCCTTACTATATGTCCTAACCCAAATTCTTCAATTTCAGCAACCTCGTAAGTCTAGTCTAGGCATGGGAGACACCGAGAATGCAGTTACTAGACCCACATGTTTCCGATGCATGATCTTTGGATGTTCCTTTGGAGATATGTGCCGATATTGTTCCTTAGGTATCTTATCCAATTCTCGGTAGAGATCACCGCCTTGGTGATCTAACTGGGGTACGAAATGCACTTTGGAAGTTATTATATAGTGTATGAATTCCAAACAGAATTGGAGCCAACACCTGTGATGCATGTACTGCCACAGATGTATGTAACGAAACTGAATTATCACGATGTCCGGCGTCATTTTCAACCAAATTTGGACAGACAGTGTTGACGTACTCGACTTGTAAAATCGCATTCTAAGGCAGGCTTGTTGGTCCTGTTTGACTTATGATTAATACGAGTATATGACTAGTGACACCAAATTAGCTCTTTCGTAGTATGGTATTGCTTACGGTCCTTAGGGGTCGGTTTACTCCGTTCTGTTTTCGAGAGATGGTCACCGAATTAACCAAACTAAAATAACAAACCGAAACTAATTAATCAAATTAATTAGGTTCAGTAAATACGGTAATTCGGTATTACCGAATCAATGTCGATTGCCTCTTCGCCACTACGCCGCTCCGACTCAGCCTTTGCCTTCCCCTTCTCAAGCTTCCCCTTCTTTTTGCGGCGTCCCTCTTCCCATTCCTCGCGCTCGTCGTCCATATCCACGGAGGTTGGTGACGAAGGCGGCTAGCAACGTCGGCGTGGCTGGAGTCGAGCTGGCGCGACGGTCGGAGGAGGCGACATGACGGAGAGCCTGCGGGAGAGGCGAAAGAAGACAGGAGAGCACAGGAGCGAGTGGGGGAGCAAGAGAAGGCGCCCAGGAGGTGCGGTGTGGTGGCCAGAGGTGCGGAGGCCAAAGCAGGCGACGCGACGGTGAGCCTAGGTGAGAGGCGAGAGGAGCACAGGAGAGCACAGGAGCGAGCGGGGGAGCAAGAGGAGGCGGCCGGGAGCATCGGCGTTGTGACAACCCAAAATTTGGGACTGTTAAACTTTTCACAATCGCTTAGGATGTGCAATTGTGAAGTAAGCAATATCTTAAGCAACAGTTTTTGGTTACAATAAAAATCAAACTTTTATTGCACAAGGTTAGGACTTATTAGACGATTTAACACTGGCACGGGCATCTAAACCTAAAGTTAATATATTACATGACAAGATAACTACAAAACCACAGGCACGCTAGCTTAAGTGTGGTCGAGACCTAGTAACAGTAATCATCGTCATCTAAAGGTCCACCAAAGTCTTCCTCGATAAGATCCTCAGAATTTTTCCAGGTTTCCTCTGTAGTCGATATTGCAAGAATGAGTACACAACCGTACTCAGTAAGCCACATGAAAATGCTAATTAATTACATACTACAAATTCAATAGATTATTTAGGGTTTATCATAACAGGTATATGTGGATGCATTTGAGTTTAAAGCAATTTATCTTTAAAGCAGAAAAACAGTAATAATATAACACCAGGGGTTTACTCAACAATTGCAATTGCCATCTTAATAATTCAAAATCTCTACTTATGCTTTGTGTATTGGAATCACTCATGAACACAGCTTCATTAACCGGAAGTACGCCGTATTTGAATACTTTTGATTATACCCTGCAGAGTTGTCCAACTTTACCCTCAAGATATCGTAAGCTCATATTATCAAATCATATACACGCAACACGTTAGCATGCGACTGAGGTGAGATAACAAAGCCTTTTCACTGCTCAATTTTTCTAGTCTCTACCCAGTAGGTGCTAGATCGATACAGCCATCGAAAAATCTCCGATGCTGACTGGACCATACCGTTGTATAGACCAGCAAGTGTCCCTTCAGGCCCACTCCTGTCCCACCCCAATTTTACGGCTGCTCTATCACACAAGAGCCGTTAACATCCTGTAGATATTCAATCGGAGGAGCAGTGTACTAAGTCAAGTTGGAATGACCAAACCTGTGGTTGGACGATTTATGTGTCTGTTACTTGGACACAAAGTTCTTGTCCTTACTTGTCTCCAGTGAGGAAATGGACCAACACCAACTCGTAGCTGTCCACCTGCTTGATCTCACTTTTTACTTACTTTTGTCAAGTCTATTGGGTTGTCCAACTTTCTGGTCTCAACCCTCTACTCTCCGCCAAAATCATTGGCGACTAGTCAATACTCTTTTGGTGATTTTATAAACACATTGTGTGACAATGCTAAATATATAGCTTTCATTTTATGTAATCTAAACTTGTCAAGGTGAATGTGGCCTATAAGAATAGTGGACTTGTATGTGGGGTAATAGGATTTATCTATTTATCATGACATTCAAAAAGTATTATTTCAATATTTAAAGTAATTGGCACAAATATGGTAATAAAAGTAATAATATAATTATATGAAATATAGGCTCAAAAATGATCAAAAGAATACGACTTACCTCCTTGTACAAAGTCTTCTAATGACTCATCTTGTTTGGCATTTTTCGGAGTTTGGTCATCGAAGTCGTGACCTAACACGAAATAAAATAAAATAATCCTAATAAAATACTCACTCAATAAGGAATGAGCTAGGAACAACATACAAGTAAAATAAATTCAGAAAGAAACATAAAGAAAGGTGGTGTAGGATGGTAGGAATTTATTTGGTGTAAATTCGGCGAAATGGAATTGAAAATTGGATTCACGGGCTCGAAACGGTCGAAATAAGTATGTCGAATTAGGGTTTTGGGTAGACATTGCCTAGGTTTTACCATTCATTTAGGGTTTTATGAATAGTAAAAAGGGCTAAACAGTGAATGGCTATTTTTGGATTTAGTCTGAACAGTGATTAGGCCGGGCCGTATCGTGAATAGTAATAAACAGTGTTGCTGGGAAAAGAATGAACAGTAATGGGCTGGCCTACTTAATTTGTTAGGCCCAAAGGCCATTTTGGCCTGCCACTGTGCGCGGCCCAGCTCATTTCTGAGCGAGCTGGAGCTCGCTCCTATGGTGGCCCGAGCAAAGAATTAATCGTCGGTGGCAATTTCGTCGGCGAGAAGGGTTGGTGGCGAGGAAGTATGGTGCGGGAGGTTCCCTGAGGTAAGGTCAACCCATTTTGGGGCCAAAAGAGGGGTATGGTGCGTCCGCGCTCCAACCAGGGCGACTGATGATTGAGCATCAGTGGGGTGAAAGGAGCATGGGGAAGGTGGTGGTGTGGATTGGGGTGGACTAAGGAAGGCTATCCACGTGCACTAGTAATGGCACGGTGTCAGGGGTTTGGTGCTGGCGAGATTCCGGCAGTGATTGGGGTGGGGAAGTTGGGGGGGAACGCTAGTGGTGGTGAGGCATTTCTAGTGGCAAGGTCGGAGGGGTAGGGGAAGGAAGGAGGTAGCGGATTTTACCTTCAGCTTACTCGGACAGAAAGTGTTGGCGGTGGGGAAGACTTGAAATTCACTAGTGATTGTGACAAAAGGGCAGAGAGGAGGTGGTGTGGTTGGGGGTGGAGATGAAGGCGAGCCAGGGTGGGCTTTTATAGCTTGTAGAGGCGGTGGGAGTAGTAGGGCGGTAGGAGCAGGGAGGTAGTGGCACTACTACAAAACAGGCTATAGAAGACACCCCATCACAGACGGGTTAATTTGAATCCGTCTGTGTTGGGTCTGTTGGGCGCGGCATTTGTTTTGCCGGCCTATCACAGACGGTTCTTACTAGTAACCGTCTGTGATATATGCTTATCACGAGCGGTTTATATACGTAATCGTCGTGCGGAAATATCACGCAGCGATTCTATTTATGAACCGCTGCATGATAATCCTCATATCACGAGCGGTTTATTAATAGAGCCGTCGTGATATGTCACGACGGTTTATATATAAACCGCTGCGTGATAATCCTCCGTATCATGACGGTTCATAAAAGCACCGTCGTGACATATCACGACGGTTTTATTTATAAACCGCTCATGATATATGCCTATCATGCACGATTCATATTTGGAACCGTCAGCGTGATATCTCGCGCTATAAATACCTTGAGTACCCCCGCCCATTCCATTTGAGCCGCCACCCAGATAAAAACCATCTGCCTTGCTGACAGAGAGAGGGGAGGAGAAGGAGAGGAGAAAGGGAGGGAGAAGGAGAGGAGAAAGGGAAGGAGAAGAGAAAGAGAGGAGAAAGGGAGGGAGAAGGAGAGGAGAAAGGGAGGGAGACAGCAATCGGAATAGATCGATTTGGTATTTTCGTCGTGAGCTACGAGGGTAACATTCTTTATAACCCAATCGAGATATGGTAGAATATGCTAAGCATCGCGTGTATAAGAGTCGAAGTGGGAGTAAACTTTTGTATCCGATGTAAGGGAATAGAATAATATTTTTCATTTGGTAGTTGGAATAATATTAAAGTTTCTGTGAGGGGGAAGGAAATGGAGAGAGAGAGAGCGGTTGAGAGAGATTTTATTAATCTAATTTGACACTATATATTTTGTTACATGTGTAGCGTAGATGGACCGAAACTGGATGTATGGTGTGAACCGTGTGAGTCAAGAGTACATTAATGGCGTGGTTGCTTTTAGAAGAGCCACGAGCGGGATATGTTGAAAAAGGGGATAAAATATATGTCTTGTCCATGCATTGATTGCGATAATCAAGATGTTTACCAACTCGCGCAGATAGAAGCACACTTGATTGAAGGGTTTCAAAAAGGGTATACATGTTGGACCGATCCACGGTGAAGAGCGACATGAAGTTAGTAATAACGACATCGCCGAGGAAGTCAACGATATGCCGGATGTCAACGATATGCGGATGTAGACTGTGCTTTTGATGAGGATAGGTCACACGATAACAATCTGGATCGGATGCTACGCGATGCGTAAGAGAACTACAGAGAGAGAGTTTTGTAAATTCGGCGCTTAATGGAGGACTCGGTGAGACCTTTGTTCCACGGCCGCAAGCCGGAATATACAAGGTTGTCAACCGTGATTGAACCGCTTAAATTAAAAGCAAGCAATGGTTGGTGCGATAAGAGTTTCACGGCGTTGTTAGGTCTCCTAGCGGACATTCTTAGAGGGAAACGTGTTGCCCAACACCACCTACCAAGCAAAGAAGGTTCTTTGTCCATTGGGAATGGAAGTAGAAAGAATACATGCATATCCGAACGATTGTATCCTCTATCGTAAAGTATGCAGACATGCATGTATGTCCGTGTGCAAAGCATCCGATACAAGCGTCGGAATACTTCTAGGTTGAAGCAAGGACCTCTGCTAAGATGTTGTGGTATCTCTGTGATCCCACGTTTGAAGCGTTTATTTGCGAACTCAAAAGAGGCAAGATTGGTGCGTTGGCACTCGAGAGGACCGTAAGAAAGATGGAAAGCTAAGACACCTGCTGATTCGCTCGGTGGAGAAACTTCGATCGGAGGTTGAAGAGTTGGCGCGAACCAAGGAACATAAGGTTAGGGTTGAGTGCAGATGGAATGAATCCTTTCGGTAACATGAGCGATCGACATAGCACTGGCCCGTGAATCTATGCATGTACAACCTTCCTCCTTGGTGTGTATGAAGCGGAAGTACATTTTGATGTCACTACTTATCCAAGGGCCAAACAACTGGGAATGATATTGATGTGTACCTAGCACCATTCTTTGGAAGATCTTGTGACTTTGTGGAACGAAGGGTGCAGGTATGGGATGCGTACAACGAGAGAACTTCACTTTACACGCCATGTTGTTCGCACCATCAATGATTTTCCGCCTGGGTAACTGGTCGGGCCAGAGTACAAAAGGAGCCAAAGCTTGTCCGCACCGCTTAGATGCTACTGAGAGTATATGGCTAAACAACTCACGCAAAAGCGTGTATACGGCGTCACCGTAGGTTCCTTCCCGTGAGTCACCCATACCGGAAGATGAAGAAACAATTCGACGGAAATAAGGAGGACAGTTCGGCTCCAAGGGCTTTTAGAGGAAAGATGTCTATGATATGGTTAAGGATATCGATGTTGTGCTTGGGAAGGGACGTCAATTAAGAACCCGTCGGAAGAACATCCGGAAGAAGCGGTCAATTTTTGGGACTTGCCTTATTGGGAGCACTTAGAAGTTCGCCAGCGATCGACGTCATGCATGTGGAGAAGAATGTATGTGATAGCTTGATTGGTCTCATCGAACATTAGTGGCAAAACAAAGGATGGTGTTAACGCACGGAGAGACTTGGTCGATATGAACATAAGGACCGAGTTAGCATCGCAAGAGAGCGTCACAGATTTAACATTATTCTCCCACCGACTTGCTACACTCGTCCAAGGCCGAGAGATATGAACCGTGTCGAGCTTGCATGGTGTGAAAGTCCCGTCTCGTTACTCGCTAACATTAAGAAACTTGTTTCTATGCAAGATTTGAAATTAATTTGTATGAAGTCGCATGATTGTCATGTTTCGATGACACAAATGCTTCTGTTGCAATTAGGAGTATCTTGCCAACAAGGTCCGAGTAGCAATCTTGAGGTCGTGTTATTTCTTCAACTCAATTGCTCGAAGGTCATCGATCCCCAAGGACTAGATGCTCTACAGGGCCGAGGTGGTGACGACTCTATGTCATCTTGAGATGTATTTCCTCCGTCATTTTTCGATATCATGGTCCATCTCATTGTTCACCTTGTGAAAGAGATAAAGATATGCGCCCTGTGTTCCTACGTTATATGTACCCGCTCGAGAGGTACATGGAATTCTCAAGTCCTACGCACGGAATCAATCTCAACGGAGGCGACATCATCGAAGGTTATGCAACGGAAGAGGTCATTGAGTTCGTGGTCGACTATATGGCTCAGTGGATCCGATAGGTGTGCCTCTTTCTCGTCATGAGGAGACTTGATGGTATCGGGACCATCGGAAGGAAATCAATCACTCCGATTTGGATACATACGCTCAAGCCCATTTCATGGTCTTGCAACACATGACGAAGTGTCCCGTACATCGACGAGCACAAAGACATGGTACGCCAACGTAATCCAAACCGGTCGGAGGTTTGGATCATGAGAGCACAACCGCTCGGTTCAACGGATGGTTAAAGGTGCGAATCATCCGGAGGTCATCAAGTGATGATACATTGCTATGGTTGGCACAAGGGCCACAATTTACAATTGTCACATGGCAAGGATATGACATAAATGGGTACACATTTTATACGACTGATTCGGGATAGGAAGAGCACGATCCGTAAGCGGTGTCCGCATAGATGCATTCGATCGGATGGTGAGGAGCTCGTACTATGGGCAAATAGAGGAGATATGGGAGCTCGACTACGTGCTTTTCAAGATCCCCCTATTTCGGTGCCGTTGGGTCCATCTCCACAGGTGAAGGTTGACAAGTACGACGTCACTACCGTGGACCTTGAACGTGTCGGATACAAAGACGAACCATTCGTTCTTGGCTAATCAAGTTGTTCAAGTATTCTATGTAACCGACCCGGCAAATAAGAAACGCCACGTAGTTCTTCATGGAAAAAGAAGGATTGTCGGAGTTGAGAATGTAGTGGACGAGGAAGAATACAATCAATTTGACGAGTTGCCTCCTTTCGGAGATGGCATCGAGCTCGACGAAGAACCCGATGAGGAAGCTAGCTATATGCGCGCCGATCATCATGAAGGGCTATATTTTCATTAAGATTTTAATCCATTGTAATTAATTTATTCTATAACATCATGTGTTATGGACTTGTAATCTCTCATATATTTTGATATTGATGTCAATGTGGGCGTTCATCGAACTCGACAATTGGTTTTGAAGTAAAATGTGTTATGAGCTTGTCTTCATATATACTTGTCACCGTGTTTTGTCATCTCTCATATATGTGGATATTGATGTTCATTGTCACGAGTTCATTGTAATTGATAATTGTGCGGAGCTATCACGAGCGGTTCTATTATATAACCGTGCGTGATAATGAATCGCGAGCGATTCTAATTTAGAACCGTCAGTGATATGAGATTATCTCGAGACGGTTGTATTTAAGAACCGCTGTGATATCCCACAACACGATTTGTTCTAGACACAAACCGCTCGTGATATCCCACAACACGATCGGTTTAAATAAGGCCGTCAGTGATATGGAACGATCACAAGCGGTTATTAGATAGAGCCGTCTATGATTACATATCAAAGACGGTTTTATTAAATAACCGTCGTGATAGCCTCTTATAAGGTGGAAACCGCTAGGGTTTTCCTCACTCGCCCTTCCTCTCCCGCACTTGAGTTTATCGCACGCTCCTTTGCCTCCTCTAGGGCTCCGTTCACCGCCGCCTCGACCTCGACACCGCGGCTCCCGACCTCGGCGCGCCGCCTCGACCTCGACACACCGCGCTCGACCTCGCGCGCCGCTCGACCTTGGCACCCCGACCTCGCGCCCCGACCTCGGCGCCCCACACCGCCGCTTCGACACCGCCGCCAGACCTCGGCACCAGGCACTAGGTTGTGCTCTTACTCGTCACCTCCTCTCCTCGCACCTCCCTTGCTCGTGATGGGTTCTGCTGATGCTCGTGATGGGCTCTGTGATGGGTCCGACCTCGGCGACCGACACTAGGTTGTGCTCTTACCGTCACCTCCTCTCCTCGCACCTCCCTTGCTCTGTGATGGGTTCCGATCATGCCTTGTTGATGCTCGTGATGGGCTCTGTTGATGCTCTGTGATGGTTACGATGATGCCTTGTTCATGCTCTGTGATGATCTCTGTTGATGCTCGTGATGGGTTTGATGCTCTGTGATGGGTTACGATGATGCCTTGTTGATGCTCTGTGATGTAGTCAAAATCAAATCATATAGATATTTACAAACAGACTTGAGCTCTTGTACTCTTTGTTTTGCGTTATAGCGAATTAAGATCGACTTGTATGTTTTCTCGTGATGATAGCGAAATCGAAATCAAATAGATGATTAGAAAGCAGGACTTGAGCTTAAGCATATTTTTATTCTCAATCATCAATTAGGCTTATTGTTGATATAAATTTGTGAATTATTACGAAGATATATGATTAGATGTTCATTTATAGAATGCTTTATGTGTTGTAGTTTGAGCTCAAGATCATTTTGTAATTATCTAAATTGATTGGTGAAGAGATTTTGAGAGGACTAAGATTGCAAAGACTATGTCTTATGCAATTTGTCAACCGAGAACAATTTGTCGACAAAAAATGCATTTGAGGGTTCGTTTTGATTGCCATGGCATCTTAAGCGCAATTGTATGTGATCTTTGAGGTTCATTTAAGCGCAATTGCCTGTGATCTTTCTGTAATAGCTTATGTGTTTAGTCGCTCAATTATGCTCATTTGAGGATGCAACATTGTGCCCATACATTAATATTAATTGTTTTCATGGAGAAATCATCTTTGTTAGGAAGCAATGTGGTGTCGATGTGTTGAATTTTTATCAATAGGTGACCTCTTTTGTTGTCTGCTTGCAAAGCATCTAGTTGTTGAACATTGCTTTAGGGTCTTTGTTGAGTTATTACACTAGATCATTCCATTGTTTGCATTAATAAGAAAAGAATGCTCAGTCACATCTTTTGGTATCAATCGGTTTGTTTTCTTGGTGTGTTAACCTCGGCCCGGCACGGTAGTAATATATCTCAAACTAATTATATAGATAGCAAGTAGCGAGATGGCGAGGCACCATCTTCCCGCCGATCGCCGACGCCGCAGATTGCGAGGCACCATCTTCCCACTGTCGCCGACGCCGCGATGACAATGACACGAAAGCGAGATGGCGGAGGAGAATCGAAGATGCTGTGGGCGGCCGGTCATCACGGAGGTTAGTCGATTTGGGGTCCCTCTGCGTCCCAAGAGCTCGTGGCGAGATTCCGGACCATGCGGGATACTTGCAAGGAAGCGGGTCCCCATCACCACACCAAGGTGGAAGGATCTCGATTTAAAGAAGCGAGAGGCGGCGTGGGCGAACTATTACAAAAGTTCACTATCGAAGCGGACATGGCGCGTGGAACGGACGGCGATGCTCACGATCGATAAATCGTGGAGGTCGTTCAAGAGCATTCTTGTCACGGCATGCGTGAACACGGGTCGACGCCCGCCGAAATCTGATTCTTGACGCAGAAACATGGGACTCCTTTGTTGCTATGAAGACGGCGCCTGAATTTAACGAGCAAAGTGCGGCACACAAAGCTCTCGGACACGAAACACTCATCCGCACTGGACTGCCGCTGGATACGCAGGAAAATATGATGAATGGCGGCGGAGGACAACGCGTTTCTTGATGTCACGCACAGCGTTCCCTAGCTGGTTAAGCGAGGCAAAAGTCTCGTCTTCGAAGCATCTCTTTCACAAACCGCAGACGAGGAAGTGTCTCAACGTTTGGTAAGTATGTCGAACTACCTAGTTAATAACTCCATATATAACTTCATAGTATCTATAATAACATGATGACTTCTTGCGGCGTGAATTGTGCGCCCAAACTTCCCAAGGCTCCTTCCATGTAGCGGGGAGAAGGATATACTCTCTACACTACGGGAAACAAGGAACACCCGGTGCACGCGAGGTCTTGGGGTTACCGTACCATGGAGTCATGGATTCGCAGACGACTCGCGCGTCTGCAGAGTAGGAAGAGATCTAAGGCGAGCGTGAGGACCGGTTCGTCTGATGATGAACATTTTGAAGGAAAGTCGGCGGCATTGCAGGATCAATTGAATCAACTCCTCGGCCCGGCCAGCGATGCAAGCCGCCCTGTTAATTTGGGAGCAGCCCGCCGACATCGAGTAGCGTCGCGTCCACGCATAATTACGGACATGACGATGTCCAATTACCGATAGACGAGATCAAGGTAATGTACATGTATGGAATGCAGCAAAGATAGACCTATAGGACACTTTAGCTAATTGCGTATCGTTTTGTAGGAGCCACGGCTGCAAGCTCGTAGTGAGGTTAGTTGGGTCCATTTCTATAGAGGCGCGGGGATGGTGCATCCATACCGGAAGAGGCGATGCAAAGACGGTGTCGGTGGCGAGGTTACGCCGGTGGTGGGTGGAGGTGGTACATGAACATTTCATGGCCGTCCTACCGAGATTCGCCGAATGAAGAGATCACAACACTGGGGATGCCGTGCACGGTTTTATCCGATGGCCCAAGAAGGACATCGTCCTTGACCCCAGCGATCTGCGATCTCAACACGACCATTCCTCTCCAACGGGACCCTCCATGACTCCACCTCATATTTACGCCTCGAAGGCCACCTTTTCGGTTCCTTGGAGAAGACATCGAAGGAACAAGAAAAGCGTGTCACCGTGTCGTCCCGAGTCGTCTCGCAAGAAGACGCGCCAATGCTTAAGACCAAATCGGCGCCCTCAAGTCCGGCAAGTCGGGAATATCCGAAGTACATCCTCGGAAAACCGTTGTGCTCCCGCATGATTAGGCGTCTTTGGATATGCTTGTCGAGCTTTGCATGCACGGTACTTGGATAGGACCCAAAAGGAGGGTGCGATCTTTGGAATCACCGTCGATACGAGGATAAGCATTTCTTCAACGGGACAAACCACTTCGTCGTGGGCTTCAACGACCTATATGACCTATTCAACCTCGTTGGCCTTGGCGCCTCGCTTCTACGATGTTGGACACGTAAGTGCATACAATCAAGTTCTACATTCACGTAATACCGATAAATATCACAACTCATTTCTTATATACGGATACATGATGAAAAATGTCCGGTGGAAAGAACGGTGGGTTTCTCGACCCACATGTGGTATCATTGCAAACCATCCAAGCAGACTCGCCCTTCGTCGAGAAATACATAACACGGCATTGCCGTCGTGAGAACACGAAGTACATCGTGGTGCCCTACAACCGAGGGTAAGTGTCACTACTTGCTCTACTTTATACACAAAGACGAACTCGGGTTTAATGACTATAGTGACATACATGAGTAGGTACCATTGGATCCTTTTAGTCATCATACCAAAGAGGAACCATGTGATATACCTTGATTCCCTAATCCGCAACAACCACGACTTGACATTCTAGGAGGAATACTCGGCGGTATGCTCATTTCCTTCATACATAACTCTATTTTAGTCTTCATTAGTTTGAAATGGTGAGGATAAATTTTTGGAATCATGTAGGTCGTTCATCGACTATGTTGCCAACAAAGGAATATACGATGGAAAAGCGCCCAACTAACACAGGGACAAAATTTCCGATGCACGCTATAATACGATAATCCTATATCATACTTCATAATAACGCATCTCGAATCGATATATGTAATTCTATTTTGCGGTCGCACAAAAAAAATGATGAGTTATGTGCAATCTCGTTTGCCATCATATGGACCAAATCATTAGAGCTAGGAAGAAGGATCCCGAGGTTTGTGAATCTCCAAATAATTATTTTCTAATTATAAAATTAAATATATATATGCATAACACTTTACTCTTGCTAGCGGCAGGGTTTGAATATAGAATTAGATGGACTCGTTGATAATGAGATCGGGGACATTCGAGGAAGCTCTGCGGCTTTATCATATCGAGATAATTAAGGACAGGAGAATTTCACTCATTTGCCGAGGCGAGCGCATCACCCTGCGGCACTTCTCAACCACCACGCAAACAATTGACTCAATTGTAATCCAATTTATTTTGTAACAATACTTGAACAAATGTGATCTTTTGTAATTTATTTTGAGTAATGATCGATTGGTTTATCGACAATTGATTATACGTGATGTATACATTTTTTTGTATGCTTGTTTTGAGAGGGCATGGCTAGCAATTCTGAGGCTAGCCAAAAATCGAGAAAAATGTAGTTAGTTTAATGAACTATCACAGAGCGGTTTTTATAAAAGCGATGCAGCGAAGACATAATATCACGAGCGGTTCTAAGTAAAAGCGTCGTGAACTCGCAGTATCACAGGCGGTTCTAAGTAAAAAGCATCGTGAACTCCGAGTATCACAGACGGTTTTAACAACAAACCGTGCAGTGATAATCGACTTCACGACGTTCGTGTAAATAACCGCTGCGTGAAGACAGTATCAGCGGTTTTTAAATAGAACCGTGCGTGATATTCGACTTCCGCGACGTTTTGTGACCATAACCGTGCGTGATACTCTGTCTTCACAGCGGTTGTTGATAAAAGCAAATGCGTGATATTCATATCACGACGGTTTCTTCGACCGTGCGCGATAACCACTGTTATCACGGACCTATTTTCCGCACGGTTGGCAAATGCGTCGTGATGACGGTTCGAACCGTCGTGATGGCTTTTACGTAGTAGTGGCTCGGGTTTTGGCGCAAGGCATGGATGGCTGAGCACAATCGGCGCCGGAGGAGGGGAAAAAGCAAGCAGCGAGGTGGCTAGGTGACGAAGGCGGAGTGACGCAGGCAGTACGAAGACGTGCTTACGGAGGTGGAGACGAATGCGGTGGGGCACGATGACACACCAAGGAAGAAGGAGACAGGGGAGAAAGCACACGACAGGAGGGAAAACTCCTTCGGGCTCAGAAAGCGCAAAGCCGAAAGGGGAAAGCGGAATTGAGCTAGGAATTTCCAAATTGGGAATGAAAACCAAAAGATTCAAAAACTTTTGAAAAACCAAAATTTTGGGCTATTTCAATCTACCCCTTAAAAGAATCTCGTCCTCGAGATTCACTCAAAGCCGGTGGACAAATTGGGAAAATCACGCTGCATTTTTTATTCCTTTTTCTATGTTGTTTCTCCTATTGCATGATTCTGTCAGAGAAACTAAAAAGGTGGCTCCTGGATTAATTAAAGCCAATACTGATCTTGCACAAAGTAAAAACATACCAATAATAATATTTGTGGCTTATGCGACTTCATTGGTAGTGACATCGATTTTGCCTTGAATTGGTCCTATTGTTGGTCTTCCTTCTCCTGAAATTTGTCCTGGTCTCTTTATTCATTCTCTAGATTGTAGCATACCTCCTTTGTTGGCTTGTATTATTGGTGGTGTCTTGTTGGTCTGTGGTTGACTCCTTGCTTGAGCTTTGGCTACTTCTGATGACATATTTTTCATTGGGCATTGCAACTTGAAATGACCTGGTTGTCCACAGTGGTAGCAGTTTATTGATTTTTGTGGACATTCCCTTTGGTGGTGATTTCCTCCACATGTGTAACACTGAATTGTGGTTGGTTGACTCATATTGTATTGTGGTCTTGGATTGGGATTGATAGGTGGTCTCTGCTGAAATTGTAATGCGGTACCATTCTTGTTCTTTTGGGTGCACTTGATGAAGGTATCATCTGCATTGCTCTTCTTTTTCTGATATCCTCTAATTCTCTTCTGGCTTCTTCTGATATTAGCAGTTTATTTACCATAGCTGGAAGGTCTTTGAAATCAGGGGCCGAAATATGAAATTTCAGCGACTTTTGTAATCCTTCGGAAAATTTCTCCATTTTTCTCTTCAGAGTTAACATCATTTGGGGCATATCGTGCCAAGTAGTTAAATTGATGCAGTACTCTGTCACAGTACTTCCTCTTTGTCGGAGAGAAAGAAACTCCCGGCATTTAGTAGCAATCACACATGTGGGAACGTGTGCCTTATGGAATGTATCTTTGAATTCTTGCCACGGTATGTCTCTTCCAGGGTGGAGTGTTTGCTGATTCATCCACCATGCTGTGGCTTGTCCCTGAAGTTGGTAAGAAGTAAAAAGAGTCTTTTTCTTTGTTAGTACATTGTATAGTGTCTCATTTTCTTTCCATGTCTCGCATTCAATCATTAGCTATTAGTGGTTCTGGTGCGACTGTGAATGTTGGTGGTCTTGTTTTCTAAAAATCTACCCATCTTGATCTTGTAGTGGTTCCTCCATATGTTTTCTGCACAAGCGGGAGGAGAAGGGGAACTCACCGGGCGGACGGTGAAGGCGAAGAAGATGCGGCGGCTGGCGGTGAAGTGAAGGATCGCGGCAAGGCTACGATAGCACAAACAAAATTTTTACCGCGCAACCAAGGAACCACCGCCAAGTAATAGATCACGAGATTACCACTAGCGCGCGCTTCGTAGCGGAAGTAGAGTCGATGTAGCGAGTTGATGCGATCGTAGTCGTTTGCTGCGCGTCTTCTCCTCCTACTCCGGCGAGCGTCGCAAGTTCTCCTCCGCTCCGAGGTCGTCCGTGAGTTGCGGATCGTCCTTAGTGCTGATGCTTCACAACACCTCCAAGGTATCCACACGTGCAGGCGGGGACACCACGCGCGAGTGCTAGCGCCGCAGCGTGGTTGAGAGGCGTGGCTATTAGGGTTTCGGATTTTCCGATCGATCACTTCACCCCATGCCACCCTCTCTAAATATAGGCATCCATAATGGGTTTGAGCAGAAGGCCCATTAGGAACTCGTGGCCTATAAGAATTCGGATCTCCATCCAAATCAAATCCTTGCCCTTTAAGTGTGTGACCCTATAGGTTGTGGTAATCGGTTGTGACTCGAAACTCTTTCCGATCACGAGTCGTTAGCGTACCTAAAGCACATAACGATTCCCGAACACACGAGAATATATCGGACGAACCTTAATGCAATATGATCTCGACGAGTCCTTATCACTACGACCAGCTCGTTTAGTCACGACACGTTCATAATCGATTACAACGATTCGTAACTCCTTACGACCAGTTAGTATCTAACTTCGACGGTTGCAACTCCTTACGACGATTGGTGATTATGTCCGAGTAGTCTTCGACTAGGTCGTATCTCCATACGACCGACGATCGACCTCGGCAATTGAACGACTGCTTATGTATTCTCCTTTTGCCTCACGACATCCGGTTGAACTCGGTGAGATAATATGTCATCTATGGACTGTTCAATACTTTCTCGATCAAGTGTCGAATAACTTCATGTGGTCGACACCTCGACCACTAGTGGCATGGCCATGCACTTACTTTATTCAACCACAACGAGGGCCGGAGATATCTCTCCCGTTATGTTAGGAGGGCAAATCCATATCAGGCAGTCACATTCCTCCGCATGTTTCATAGCATACCCGAAAGCTACCTTTATAACTACCGATTACGAGTGGCGTTTGGCAACCCCTAAGAGTGCTATTACACATGTAGGAAACTATCTGATCTCGGTCTAAGGATTATACATCATCATTGCTTGAGACCAACTAACGACACATAGAATCATAACAATCTCAATAGTGTCTCAAGGTGGGTCTTATCCAACACTATGTTCTCTAACATGTGTCCACATTATTGATTCGATATCTCTATATCCATGACCGTGAAACATGGTCATCAATCAATACATGTCTTGATCGTAGAGTCACCGGTGTTCGATCGGTGATATTCGACCAGATACTTTTAGAACGATATCATATAAGATAAAGAGTTTCACCAACAAGTCACATACTCATTGATCTATATAATTGATGATTCATTCAAGGAACAAGATAACATATTATCATATGTTATGAACATAATGAAATACAACCATCTCTATGATTGCCTCTAGGGCATATTTCCAACATGAAGACCCAAGGCGGCGTAGGCATCTCACCATGGAGGCGGTGACCGGGTGAGGGAGGCTTCAAATCCGATGCCTAGGAAGGAGGAAGGAGGTGTGAGGGTACTCTGGTAGGAGGGAATTGGGGAGAAACTCACTGGAGCAAAAATGGCGACGATGGCGGCGGATTCAGCCGGACTTGGGGAAGAAGGTGACACGGCGAGGCTACTGATGAGAAATTTTCAAATTAGTTGAGGGTAAAGGAAGAGGATACTTGGGAACATGTTTTGACTCGAACGATTTGGAGAGGAGCTCACTGGTTTGGCCAGAACGACGAGGCGAAGGCGGCGGCCAGTGCGGCGTGGGATGGGAGCTCGGAGAGGAAGGAGGCGACGATGGAGGGGCAGGCGAGGGTGTCGCGGGCGGCGGTGAGGAGGGTTTGGTGGCGCGGCACTGGCGTTCGTCAGAGGCAGAGGAAGAAGAAAGAAAGGAAGAAGAAAAAAGATGGGCCAGGAGGGCCTATATGTTTTTTTTACCCATGCAACGTCGACTAACGGGTGCCAAACTGATGGTAATGTCATTTCTAATATTTTCGAGCGTTCGTGATGTCATTTTGCACTGCTTCACCAAAGCGATGTTATTTCTCTAAATACGCGCAAATAATGCTACTGAACCAATTTTCCCAAAAAAAAACGTACTCGACTTGTAAAATCAAATTGTACAGCAGACTTGCTAGTCCTGTTTGATTGATGATTAATATGATTATGACTAGTGAATAGTGTGATACACAAAATTAACTGTTTTTTAGCATAGTATTTCTCGTGGGACAACCTTTAAGAACAATGTCCTCACATACTCAAAAAAATTTAAAAACAAATTGTAATCTGTGATCACTTTTGATCTGAACAGTCCATCAGAACCGTCCAACCACCATAGCTAGCCTCCTCATGCCTGGAAGATTACTCTATTTGGTTTATGACCCTAGGTAGTCAGATTAAAATTGTGGCAACACTAAAACCTAGGCAAAAAATAGTGTTTAGATCGTAATCATACCAATTTGCCGGCAATGCCAAAATTGGGGTATAAATTGATGTGTTTGCCAAAGTTTGCTAAAATTGTGAGTATGGTACGTGGGCCCCATACGGCATCAAATTTTTTTGAACTAAAATATGTCAACTTGGGTCTTGTTTTATTGATTAAATCACAAAGAATACAACGGTTCAAACAAATCACAAATTGAATACTCGGTTTAGAATATACAATCTTTCAAGCTTATTAATCAAACAATCAAAGCAATCATTGCACCCAGTCTCTAGCTGACACATCATCACAACATTGCCTGCAACCATACAAAAAATCGGGCGAGCAATTCCTTTAAAGCGCCAGTGTTTTGGTAAGGATAGTGCGAGTGTTATTAAAAATTGTAGATAATGCTAAATATGGGAGGAGATCCGCGGACGTCCGTCGGAGAGACGCTGGGAGATGAGAGGGAGGCGTGGTTCTGCAGGAGGGAGAGCCGCGAAGGCCGAAGAGGTTGGAGTTGCGGGAGCCGGGAGGGAGACTAGGAACCGAGGCCCGAGAGGGAGGCATCGCCGGCGGCACGGCGCGGCGCTATGGGAGGGAGAGCCGCGGGCGTCAGAGGGAGAGTGGGAGCTAAGGTCCGAGAGGGAGGCACCGCCGGCGACACGGTGCGGCGCTGTGGGAGGGAGAGCCGCGGACGCTAGAGGGAGACTGGAAGCCGAGAGGGAGGCGCGGCGCTGCGGGAGGGAGAGATGCGGAGGCCAGAGTGGGAGGCGTTGTGGGAGCCAGGATGGAGATTGGGAGCCGAGGCACGAGAGGGAGGCACCACCGGCGGCATGACGCGGCCCTACGGTCGGAGACTGGGAGCCGAGGCCCGATAGGGAGGCACCGCCGGTGGCATGGAGAGGGAGGCGGCAAGGCGTTGTGACGTGCGTGGCGTGCGCGCTGCAGCCTACAGGACAGCGGGAGCCAGGAGGGAGAGTCGCGGGCGGAGGCCGGAGGGCAAAGCCGCGGGCAGGAGCGATTTGGGTATTGGGTTGAGGAGGTCAAGAGGAGGTGCAGCCGCGCAAGGAGTTGGGGTAAGGAGTCCGCCCTACTTGTCCTTAGTCCTTACCCTGTCTGCCCTCCAGTTTTTTCTCACATATTTTGTCCTCTTTCTATCCCATGCTAAGGCTGATGAGTACTAGCATTTCCCGGCCCTTATTTTGTAGAAAGAGTAGAGAGACGAGAGAGACCACAGAGGAGACAATCGGGTCATGCCATGTCGCTGGCAAGAAGACGATGCAATGTACATCATAACTCTGGTTACATCTGGTAGGGTTGGGAGACATTAGGAATGTAGCTACCATACTGGTTTAGACATACTGATTCACCAGGTAGACATGCACACCGAAGATAATCCGGCGACACAGGACAGATCGAGAGATGAGTACTCTTTTTTTTAGATTTCTTATCCTCCAACTAGCTTCAGTCCTGAATTAACCCTAGTGAATCCAGGAAGCACAAACTTCAAGGTAATCAACAGCTACTAGGTCCTCTTCTTCTGGTCATCTTCTTTACCGCTACTCAACCTCACAAGTCAGTCTAGGCATGAGAGGCACCGAGAACGCTGTTACTAGGCACGTCTACTGAAGATGCATGATCTTTGGATGTTCCTTCAAGACATGTCCAAGCACCTTGCACGAGTCACTCACATGGAGTTGCATGAGAATTATACAAGGTATGCAATTGAAAAAATGAAGGTCCAACTCCCATCCTAGCATTAAAATCCGAAGAATTGAGGGCAAATTTAAGCACGATTGGTGATGAAGTGTCAAATGGTAGAAGAAAAGGAATTCCAACCTAAAGTCAAGTTCAAATATCAACACATACAAATACACCTACCCGTCCCCACCTCTAAATTCCATGTATCGGTACCATTCTCGGGAGTGTGAGTGAGCACTGATATCTTCCATCTAAATAACTGAACTTATCCAATTACTGTATCAGTGGCATCTAACTGGGGTAATGCACTTTAAAGATTATCATACAACAGAGATACCAGTGTGAGAATTCCAAAATGAATTAGAGCCAACACCGCCTGTGTTGTACTGCCAGAGATGTATGTAACTAAACTGAATTGTCGTTTTTAATAACACTAAAATGATTCGCCGCAATATTCGTTTTCAACCAAATTTAGAGGGTTGTAATTTTTTCCTTTTACCTTGTGCACTATTATTATTATTATTATTATTATTATTATTATTATTATTATTATTATTATTATTATTATTATTATTATTATTATATACAGTAGGGGCATCCCCAACTATCATTCGTCAAAAAGCGGGGAATTAGTTCAGTAACATCGTTGTCGATCATATTTAGAGAAAAAGATTTGCCATTTCTAGGTCGCCTAAAATTTTCTTATATTTAAGTCAATTGTTGTGACCATTGGATTAGTGCAGAGATTAATATGTTATATGATTGAATTTTGATCTAATGGATAAAAAATATAACTTATGCTTTAAAAAATTTCAGTCACCTTACAAATAGACAATCCCTTAGAGAAATAATATCTCTTTGGCGACGCACTGCAAAATAACACCACGAAAACTCTAAAATCTTCACAAAAAACATTATCGTCACATTTTTCGTCTGTTTTTTTAGCAACAAGCACGTATGACGTGAGAGAATATAATCTTAATGCCCGTTTTACCCCATCTCTCTAGGTCGATGGTAGCGCTTCTCCCTCCCTCCCTCTCTCTCTCTCTCTCTCTCCCCTAGTGAGACGGTGCCGATGTCACTCCCCTTCTCCACCATCGGCAGCCTCCTCCCCACCCACCCTTGTGCCCCCCTCCACCACCGGGGAAATAGAGGAGGGAGAAGGGAGGCAAGGCAATGGGGGAAACAGAGGAGGCAAAGAGAGCCCACGAGGCGTGTTCGCCGGCTTGTAGAGCGGAGGTGGCGACCTCAAAAATGGGTCGCTGACAGAGAGAGGAGGCTAGGGGTAGTGGTGTCGTGGTCGGGCATGCACCAAGGCGAGCGAGCAGCAGAGTACAATGGCTGGGGTCAGGAGAGGAATGGGGCGGCAGCGCTTGGGTAGAAGAGGGGTGAAACGAAGGTGAGCACAAGCAGGAGGGGGGTGAGGGGAACTCACCAGGACAGACGGTGAAGGCGAAGAAGATGCGAGGCGGCTTGGCAGCGAAGACTCGGGGCGGCGTGGGCATCTCACCGTGGAGGCGGTGACCGGGTGAGGGAGGCTTCAAATCCGATGCCTAGGAAGGAGGAAGGAGGTGTGAGGGTGCTCTGGTAGGAGGGAATTGGGGAGAAACTCATTGGAGCAAAAATGGCGGCGATGGTGGCGGATTCGGCCGGACTTGGGGAAGAAGGTGATGTGGCGAGGCTGCTGATGAGAAATTTTCAAATTAGTTGAGGGTAAAGGAAGAGGATACTCGGGAACACGTTTTGACTCAAACAATTTGGAGAGGAGCTCACTAGTTTGGCCAGAACGACGAGGCAAAGGCGGCAGCTGGCGCGGCGTGGGATGGGAGCTCGGAGAGGAAGGAGGCGACGACGGAGGGGCAGGCGAGGGTGTCGCGGGCGGCGGTGAGGAGGGCTTGGTGGAGCGGCACTAGCGTTCGGCGGAGGCAGAGGAAGAAGAAAGGAAGAATAAGAAGAAAAAAGATGGGCCGAGATGGCATATATGTCTTTTTACCCGTGCAACATCGGTGCCAAACTGATGGCAATGTCATTTCTAATATTTTCGAGCGTTCGTGATGTCATTTTGCACTGCATCACCAAAGCGCTCTTATTTCTCTAAATACACGCGAATAATGCTACTGAACCAATTTTCAAAAAAAATAATACGTACTCGACTTGTAAAATCAAATTGTACAGCAGACTTGCTAGTCCTGCATGTTTGATTGATGATTAATATGATTATATGAGTATATGACTAGTGAATAGTGTGATACACAAAATTAACTGTTTTTTAGCATAGTATTTCTCGTCGGACAACCTTTAAGAACGATGTCCTCACAGACTAACTTTTTTTTTAAAAAAAAAAAAATCTGTGATAACTTTTGATCTGAACAGTCCATCCGAACCGTCCAACCACCATAGCTAGCCTCCTCGTGCCGGGAAGATTACTTAGGGTCTATTTGGTTTATGACCCTAGGTAGTTAGATTGAAATTTTGGCAACGCTAAAACCTAGACAAAAAATAGTATTTAGATCGTAGTCATATCAATTTGCCGGCAATGCCAAAATTAGGGTACAAATTGATGTGTTGCCAAAGTTTACTAAAATTGTGAGTATGGTACGTGGGCTTCATACGGCATCTAATATTTTTGGACTAAAATATGTCAACTTGGGCCTTGTTTTATTGATTAAATCACAAGGAATATAACAGTTAAAACAAATCACAAATTGAATACTCAGTTTAGAAGATACGATCATACGGCATCTAATATTTTTGGACTAAAATATGTCAACTTGGGCCTTGTTTTATTGATTAAATCACAAGGAATATAACAGTTAAAACAAATCACAAATTGAATACTCAGTTTAGAAGATACGATCCTTTCAAACTTATTAATCAAAGCAATTATTGCACCCAGTCTCTAGCTGACACATCATCACAACATTGCCTGCAACCATACAAAAAAATCGGGCGAGCAATTCCTTCACCGAAACGCCAGTGTTTTGGTAAGGATGGTGCAGGGTGTTATTAAAATTTCGTAGATAATGCTAAATATTGGTATCAAATCAAGTGTCAGCTAAATTTCTTTGGTATTATTAAAAATTTTGTTTTGCAACTTAGAGATCTAAACCAAGCAGCCCTACCCTGGCTGCACTTGATACAAGGGAATTCCGATTCAAAGTATTTTCTTATTCTTTTTCTATCCAAAAGCAGCTAAGTTTTCAAGCTATGGTGACGATGGATGATGGTGTTAAGGGATGCGTATGGTAGGATCGACCATAGAGGTTGCTCTACCCTTTAGCCCGCTGTTGAGTCCGCCACTGATCGTAACTTGGGTAGGCCTGGGAGGCATTAGCAACATGTTGCTAGCACTATGGTTTACATAGTACGTAGATGTTCTGATCGAAGCAGGCGCTAGCTCCCTGTTGGATGCATGTTCTATTATACATGTATTGTTTTTGTTTTGTTTCGTATAATTAATTTATTATTACATGTATTTTTTTGTTTTGTTTCGTATAATTAATTTATTATTAACAAAATTTCCTCGATCGCCCTGATACCTTGATCAGTTGACCAGTTTATTCTGGTCCAGCGTGCAACTGCAGACCTAGCACCTGTCGAAGATCGTCAGTCCGGCTCACTTCCCTCAGCAGTGGAAATACCGAAGAAGGCGATCAGTCATGATGAGTGGGTTACGGGAGTTCAATTAATGAATGCATATTGTTTGTTCAAGATCGTAACCAAACTTCACATGCTCTGATAACCATGGATAAAAGAAGGATAGGTAAACTAAGCACGAAGATCTTGATCACAAAGCTAGAACATATGTGTTATGCATCTGGTGACACCAGATCAATTCATGTCCTTTATGAGCTTAATAATAGACTGCTGCATCGGTGTATCACACTCACGTGCACTCAGATAATAATGTGTTTATGTATTAGTACTATAGTAGTAGCAGTAAAACTCAATAAAAATTGGCCGAGATAAGCAGCATGATGAGCCCACGAAGGATCTAACACTGTGCTCATATTTTTGGCCTCGAGAGACTCGGAGGCTGCGTCCATACATTGCAGGGGAATTGGCACCAGGCTCCAAGCTAGAGGTACAATGGTACAAACAGCTGTTGTCTATAACAACTCTCTATGTTACCTATAGACAGCACTAAAGACAGCTCATACAATGAGTTGTGGTGATACAGTCGGCTATAGGATTGTAGACAACACATAATCTTTAATGTTTTTTCTTGGTTCTGGTGCTACAGTCGGCTGCAGGATTGTAGACAGCAATATTCTCTCTCTTCATTCTCTTTCATCCACGTCAGCAAAAATCTTATGTTGCAGAGACTATAGACGGCTAACATAAACCCATTGTACATGCTCTAAGAAGACGTATTAAATTACTGTTATTAGAGCATCCACAGCGCTTAAAGGTTGGATACCCTCTAAGCTGAGACCCACAACCAGCCTCTAAGCCTAGCATAATTTTCTACAGTGTATAGAGGCTACTACGACCCCCTTCAAATAGAATCCGCAACTATAATTAAAAGGTATATTTTTAAATATGTCACTCCTCAGTTTGTGGTTTTAAAATATGTTACTCCTCAGTTTTTTTTTGAAATATGTCACTTCTTAATAAGAGTGACATATTTCAAAGAAAAAACTGAGTGATATATTTCAAAACCACAAACTTAAAAGTGACATATTTCAAAATTCACCATAATTAAAATAGTAAAAAAATTCCCGACCCCGACTACCATCCATCCCAATCTCCATCCACAAGTGGGCCCTTGCAATATTTTAGTTCATGGGGTGTGGCCTCGAGGCTCGGAGATGATGCCATGCGATTTTTCTTGGTGTCGTAGGGACGTCCCACCGGCCCCACGACCCGGCGAAGCACGGTAGCACCGAAAGGCCTCCTAAGGACTTACTCGAAGGACATCCCGAAGAACCATCGGAGGATCCCAAAGACCCCTCGGAGGATCCAGAAGACCCTCCCGAGGTAGTCCCGAAGACCCTTCGAAGGAACCACGGAGACCCTCCGTGGAAGGCAGCAAAGGACCTGTGAAGGGCACGGGGTCCACAGGAACGGTGGACCGGGTGTATCCCCCAAATAGGCCACGCTCACGAAGACACACCGAGCACCGGAGGCTACGCATAGGGCACATAAAAGACCCTGCAGCCCCTAGGGCTAGCGTACTTTTCTAGGGGTACATATGTACTTTCGGATGCCATGTCGGGAGGCTATAAATAGCCCCCTCCACCATGTAACCAGGATGGATGAGCAATTTTTATCACAATCGAGCCCCTTTTTGGAAGCCTCCTCGTCTTCCCAGCACAAGGGGTCTCCTCTTCTTACTGTCTAGTCTTCTCACTACGACAGTTGGCGCCATCCGTGGGGTTCGGCAGAAAAGTCACACCCAGAAAAATCGATGGCCCCCCGAAGGGCAGCACCCAAAGTCTCCGCAACCGAGGCAGTAGCAGCGGCCGCGCCCCTGAACACTCCTAAAGCAAAGCGGGGTCGGGCTGCATCGGCCGCTACCCGAGCCACAGAAAAAGAAGCCAATAATTCCACCCATGGTGACATCGTAGGAGGCGATGCCCTGCCCACCGAAGCATCTTTGCCAAATGGCCACCGCGGACCACGGGCATCCCTCGAGAAGCATACGAAGCGCTCTAAGAATTGATGGACCTCCGGCGGGAGATGCTTAGTCTCCGATAGGCGGCAGGAGGAACCCTCGCAACCACCCAGCCACAACTCGCCACTCAACACCCCGAGGCGGAGCCCGAGCCATCCCGGAGGAACATAACACGAGCCTGCAGCTCCGGGGAGATCCCAACTCCCCGTTGAGCGTGGGGCTTGAAGCAGCGCGCTGGCCTAGGAACTTCAAAATGTCGAAGGTCACACCCTTCGAAGGTTGCACGGATCCCTCAGAGTTCCTGCGCGTGTACGAAACAGCAGTCGAAGCGGTGGAGGAGACGACACAACCAAGGCAAAAAGCATCACGCTGGCCCTTAAGGGCATCGCCCTGACGTTGTTCTTTACCATCCCCCCGGTCCATTTATGCCTGGGAACAGTTGCGTGACCACATACGCAACAACTTTCAAGGAAACTACAGCGAGCCGAAGGATGCAGGACACCTGTTCGCAGTCAAAGAAGCCCCGGGCGAATCCCTCTTTAGCTTTTTCAGAAAATCCGCAGAAGTGAAGTGCCAAGTCAAGGGGGTCAACGAGACCACCATCATAAACGCCGCAACCTGCGGCTTGCAAAAAGGCCCCCTGTCGGAAAAACTGGCCCACAAGCCAGCACGCACGGTCGCGGAGCTCTTCGACAAGATAGAGGAATACGCCCGGGCAAAGGAAGATAGCATCCGAAGGAACAATGCCACACCAAAAACCACCTCAACAAGCAGGCCACCCAAAGAATATACAACCACCACCCGGTTACCAACAAACCACGCATCAACTTTTGGCAAAAAGGCCGAAACGTTTATCACGTGGGCGGAAGCACACCGGCCGGGCAGCGGGCGCCGAGCAAACCACGGCCGAGGAAGGGGCGCGGCACGTCGGCGCACCAGCACGGGGCGCGGGGAGGAGCAAGCGGCAACTCCGTTGTACTGTGACCTTCACGGCGAAGGGTCACACACAACAGCGGATTGCCGCACCATTGCGGCCATGCAGGACTACATGCATCGCAGCCAACAGCCAGTCGAGCATGAAGACCAGAAGGAGGCGGCAATCTGTTGCCGGCCCCACCACTACGCCCGCGCATCGAAGGTGGTCATGGTGGGCCAGCCCAAAGGGTCATCAACATGATCACAGGGGGTCCTCGCTGGGTATAGCCTCAAAGAGACAACGTCGCACATACGCCCGACAAATCCACCATGTGGCCACACAGCCGGCCTCCCGGCCGCCCCGCTACTCCGAGGTGCCCATAACCTTCGGACCTGAAGATGCGCGTGGAGTACACTTTCCCCACCAGGGCCCCCTCGTCATCTCTGCCAACATCACCAGCTATGAGGTCAGGCTTGTCCTCGTAGATGGCGGAAGCTCGGCGGACCTCCTATTCGCAGAAGCCTTCGACAAGATGATGATCCCTAGAAATCGCTTGTCCCCACCAGGCATACCGCTAGTGGGCTTTGGAGGAAGGCCCGTCACGGCCCTGGGCCAAATCACCTTGCCCGTCACGTTTGACGATGGCCAGGCATCTCGCACGGAGATGATAACTTTCGACGTGGTCGAAATGCCATACCAGTACAATGCCATCCTCGGAAGGGCCACGCTCAACAACTTTGGCGCGATAGCACATCACAACTACTTGTGCATGAAGATCCCCGCGAGCGAAGGAGTCATCACGATACGGGCAAACCAAGACCTTGCTCGTCGGACTGAAATGGAGTTGGGCTCACACGCTCGGCGTGTTCACGCGGTCGAAGCAAATGCGGGAATACAGAGCAGGGCCCTGGCTGGCAAATGGGCCCCGAAGGCCAAGCCAGAAGGGCAGCTGCGGAGGGTTCCCCTCAGGGACGCTTCCCCGGAGAAAACAGTGGCCCTCGGGGCAGAACTCACGGAGGAGGAACACAGCAACATCCTCCGGGTGCTCCGCGATAATGCCAACATCTTCGCATGGAGCCCAGAAGATATCCCTGGCATCGCCAGGGACACAATAGAGCACCGGTTGGCCATTCGGGTGGACGCGGTCCCAAAAAAATAGAAGCTCCGGTGCATGACGCTCGAGCGCCTTGAAGCCGCGAAGAAGGAGATCGCCAAGCTCTTAACAGCCGGCGTGATTCGCGAAATCAAGCACTCCGAATGGCTCGCCAATCCGGTCCTCGAACAAAAGAGCACGGGCCAATGGTGCATGTGCGTCGACTTCACCGACCTCAACAAAGGCATGCCCGAAGGATGACTTCCCCTTACCATGCATCGATTCTCCCTTTGCCTCACGACATCGTTGTTAGTAGACGCCACGTCAGGATGCGAGCTCATGAGCTTCTTGGACGCATACTCCGGGTACCATCAGATATTCATGGCCAAGGAAGATGAAGCAAAAACTGCCTTCATCACACCCATCGGCACCTACTACTACCATCGCATGCCCTTCGGCCTAAAGAATACGGGAGCCACATTTACTCGCCTTATCACAAGAGTCCTCGCGGGGCAGCTCGGCAGAAATGTCAAGGCCTACGTCGACGACATTATGGTTAAAAGCAAGCTCGTGGGTTCCCACCTCGGGGACCTACGAGAAACTTTCGCCAGCCTCCGAGCGGAGAGAGTCAAGCTCAACCCAGAGAAATGCGCCTTCTGCGTCAAAGCAGGGAAGCTATTGGGGTTCCTCGTCTCAAATAGAGGAATCGAAGCAAACCCAGAGAAAATCAGGGCCATACACGAAATGCAACCACCCGCAGCGCTCGGGAAGTACAGAAACTCACAGGGCGCCTCGCGGCCCTCAGCCGATTCTTGTCCCGCTCAGCGGAGCGGGCTTTGCCATTCTTCAAGACCCTCCGGGGTGCAGAACCATTCCGATGGACGAAGGAGTGCCAAGACGCATTCCAAGAACTCAAGCAGTACCTCGCTCAACTACCAAGCCTCACCAGCCCAAGGCTAGGAGCACGGCTCCTATTGTATCTCGCCACATCCGCTTCCGCGGTTAGCGCGGTCCTCGTCCAAGAAGAAGACGGACATCGACCCATCTACTATGTCTCCGAAGCACTCCAGGGAGCCAAGATGAGATACACCGAACTGGAGAAGCTAGCATACGCCCTGCTCACGGCTTCGCGTAAGCTTCGCCATTACTTTCTCGCACATGCAATCACAATCCCAACCTCCTACCCACTGGCTCTCATGTTACGAAACAAGGATGCCTCCGGACGTGTTGGCAAATGGGCCACGGAACTCGTGCCCTTTGACATCACGTTTGCTCCGCGCACCACAATAAAGTCCCAATCATTGGCCGACTTCGTCGCCGAGTGGACCCCTCACATGGAGCAGTCGGCTAATGCCATCGAGACACCATGGACATTATACACGGACGGTTCCCGGTGCGCCACGGGCAGCACGGCGGCCATCCTTGTCGCTCCAGACGGTCGAAGCATCTCGCACGCCGCGCGACTCAACTTTCCCACTACAAACAACGCCTCAGAGTATGAGGCACTCCTCCTAGGCCTCCGCAGAGCAAAGGCACTGGGAGCAAAGAGAGTGGTTGTCAAAAGTGATTCCCGCCTCATGGCGGGACACTTCGACAAAACATTCGAAACGAGGGATCCCGAAATGGCTCGATACCTCGCAGCAGTACGGACCATCGCCAAGGGATTCCTCGGAATCACCATCCAGGCAATCCCCAGAAGCGCCAACGAAGCCGCCGATCGACTCGCGAAGATGGCCAGCTCCGATGACAGACCCCCACCAGAGGTCTTCTACGAGATACTCAACAAACCCTCCGCCTCGGCCGAGGTGACCACCATTCCACGCCAAGCACCAGGGACTCGCCTAGAGCACCAGGGGCTCCACTTAAACCACAAGGAGCTGAGCCCGAAGGCACCAAGACAACCGAGGCGTCGCAAGGTGCCGTGCGTAGCGTCGCGCACATCGACGTCACAGATTGGCGCAGCATCATCATCGCCTACATGGCAAGCGGAGAACCTGACGACCCGATCGAGGCAAAACGGCTCAAGCATCGTGCTAGGAATTACCGCCTTATTAAAGGCGACCTCTACAAGGGGGGCGTTTGCACCCCATTCCTACGGTGCATTTCCCAGCGGGAAGGCCAGCACCTCCTCAAGGAGATACATGAGGGAGCCTACGGAGCACATCAAGCCCCGCGAAGTATTATGGCCAGAGCCTTTCGGAAGGCTTTTACTGGCCAATGGCGCTGCGCGATGCACAACACCTCGTTCAGCCTTGCAGGTGCTAGTGGGCCAGTCACAACCCAAAAGCACCTCTCGTCCCGCTGCAGCCCCTGCCGCCAGTTTGGCCCTTCGCAAGATGGGGCCTCGACATCATTGGCCCTTCCAGCAGGAAGAGGCAACCTTCGCTTCGCCTTTGTCGCCATCGAATACTTCTCAAGGTGGGTGGAGGCCGAGCCAGTACCAAAAATAACATCAGCAGCAGCCCAACGCTTCGTTTGGAAAAACATTATTTGTAGGTATGGAGTACCCTGCGACATAGTTACAGACAATGGCACCCAGTTCGACTCCGCGGCCTTCAGGTCATTTTGCGAAGGCTTGGGGGCCACCATATGCTTCGCATCCGTCGGCCACCCGGAGTCCAACAGACGCAGTCGAAAGGGCAAACGGCAACATATTGGCAGGACTCAAAAAACGCCTAGTGGGCCTGCCAAAAGGACTGTGGCTCGAGGAGCTCTAAAATGCCTTATGGGCATTTCGAACCTCGCCAACTAGAGCCACCGGTTTCTCTCCTTCCAAGCTCCTCTTCGGGGATGAAGCCATGACACCAAGAGAACTTGCAGCTAAGTCCCTCCGATCAAGCCAGGACGACAATCCAGAGGGCCGGGAGGTCTCCCTAGATCTGATAGATGAACATCGCGTACATGCCATATCAAACATGGCAAACTATACAACAGGCGTCGCGAAGGCGTATAATAAAATGGTCCGGGCCCGCCCCCTCGCTCCGGGTGACATGGTCCTCAAACAAGTGGCCAACCCCGCAACAATCGACAAGCTGCAGTCCAAATGGGAAGGGCCCTACATCATCACCCAAAGCACAAGGGCAGGATCCTACCACATAGCTACACCCGAAGGCCAGCAACTCGACCACACGTGGAACGCAAAGAGTCTTCGCAAGTTCTACCCTTAGCAACCGCAGTGTAAAAATCCCGGCTGCGACCGGTTAACAACCCCGCCCCGCAGAAAAAAGAAAGGGGGTGGGTTTCTGTAAGCAAACAAATGTAACCCCTTTCTTGGGCATTTTGTACCAACGCAATATAAAAAAAAACCGCGGTGCACACCAAGGTCCCCGAGGGCCCGAGTGTATAAAACAAGACACCGCGCATGGCCTTCGGCCCCGGTGCACACCAAGGTCCCTCGAGGGCCCGAGTGTATAAAACAAGACACCGCGCATGACCTTCGGCCCCGGTGCACACCGAGGTCCCCCGAGGGCCCAAGTGTATAAAATGAGACACCGCGCATGGCCTTCGGCCCCGGTGCACACCGAGGTCTCCCGAGGGCCCGAGTGTATAAAATGAGACACCGCGCATGACCTTCGACCCCAGTGCACACCGAGGTCCCTCGAGGGTCCAGTGTATAAAACAAGACACCGTGCATGGCCTTCGGCCCCGGTGCACATTGAGGTCCCCCGAGGGCCCGGGTGTATAAATAGGGCTCCCCAAAGCCCTATCGAAAGAAGGTAGGGGGACGCGCGTGGCTTCGCCACCCCTTCGCAAAATAAATAAATAATAATAATAAATAGGGCTCCCCGAAGCCCTATCGAAAGAAGGTAGGGGGGCGCGCGCGGCTTCACCACCCCCCTTCGCAAAAAAAATTAAATAAATAGGGCTCCCCGAAGCCCTATCGAAAGAAGGTAGGGGGACGCGCGCGGCTTCGCCACCCTCCTTCGCAAAAAAAAATAATAAATAGGGCTCCCCGAAGCCCTATCGAAAGAAGGCAGTGGGACACACGCGGCTTCACCACCCCTTGGCAAAAAAATAAATAAATAGGGCCCCGAGCCCTATCGAAAGAAGGTAGGGGAACGCGCGCGGCTTCGCCACCCCCCTTCGCGAAAAATAATAATAAATAGGGCTCCCCGAAGCCCTATCGAAAGAAGGCAGGGGGACGCGCGCGGCTTCGCCACCCCGCTTGGAAAAAACAAATAACATATATACACCCTTCGCAAAGCGCTTATTACAGCAAGTCTTTATTAATTGAATCTCAACAGTACATTACAAGGGCACCCATAAATAACAAATACAAACCAAGTACACAATACAAGTTTACAAGGACTTGACACGCCTACGGGACAAAGTCCCACTCCTTCGTGCGCGTAGCCCACTCTAGCAGCTCCTCATCGGACGCCCCGGACGCTATCAGCCTCAAAAATTCCCTCTGCGTGGCTTCGTACTCGTCTAGGGACTCGAGACGAGCTATCGCTTGAAACACCCGTGTGTAGAGGTGCAGACTCAGCGCACAACGCGAGAGGGTCCGCACCAACGCCGACAACCATCGCCTCATGGCGCCTCCAAAATGCCCAAATTTCCTCGCACGCCTCCGCCGCCTTCTTCTTACGGGCACGATGAATCTCCCTCATAGAACCTGTCGGGTTCTCTAGTTTCCACCGCTGCCACTTTGCACCGTGATAAACAGCTCCCCGATAGCATAATTGCAAAGGCCAAACGGACACCACACTCCGCTCGTCCTTCGAGCCCTGGCGGCCGGCGTTTCTCTTAAAACTTTGCACTTTAGAAGGAGCGGGACCCCGCTCAGCAGTCCGCTTGAACAACAATCCCTCATCCTGTGCATGCGAAGCCCACATTCAAACAAACAAATCACGCGCGATCGACTTAAAGCATTTCCATTTAAAAAGAGGAGGGTCTTACACAAAAAGAGGTTTCTCTCTTACAAAACGCCCCTTACAGCAAACAAAAGTGGAGCAAGAAAAGCCAAAAATAAAATCTACAAACCACCAACGCTAACAAACTATAACCTAAAGCAAAAAACAGTTCATCAGACAAGCGGGGGGGTCACACCTTATCGTGTTGGGTGGACCCCCGCTTGTCGGCCCTCGCATCCTCCGCCGAGGTCACCGCCGGGGCCTTTCCTTTCTCCCGCTGCGCCTGCGCAGCCCGAAACGACTCCGTTGCATCGTCGTGGCCACGCAGGGTCCAGTAGTCCTGCAGAAGGACCCTCCCGGCTTTCCTGGTACGATTCCGTGCTGCCACAACTCGTCCGCGGTGGACATGCGCGATGCATCGCCGTAAGACCATCGATGTGGGCACAGCCGGCCTTATCGAGCGAAGCAAGCGTCGCGGACCACGTAGCCTTCGCGCAATGATCGCCGTATGCGCGAGCGGCCGGGAGGAAAACTTCTCCGGCGCGCTGAAGGCGTCCGAACGTGATATCCATCTACGAGGGCCGGTGGCACCTCGCTGGGGGAATGGCGCCAAGTTGCGAGACGGCCCCCTCGATGAACTCCATGGCTTGACAAGCAGCGCGCCCAACGGAGGTTGATAATTCACGCTCCGTGCGGATCTCCTCTTCGAGCACCGCCTTTTCGCGCCGAAGGGCCCCGACTTGCTCCTCTAAGGCCTGCACCCTAAGGGCCAAAGCGTCACGCTCGCCACTAGTCACTTGGTTCCGAGCGTGCTCATCTTCGACCTTCTTCTGGATCTCAGCAAAACCCGACACAACGTCATCATTAAGGGCCCACGCCAGCATGATGGTCTGCGCAACCAAGATCGGTTAGTGAAGCATCTCAAAAAAAATAAAAAAAGTTTTTGCAACAAGCACACCTTGACGGCGTTCGCCTCGATACCCCGAAGCATGTCGGGCAAGGGCATCCGAACGAAGATCTCCCGAAGCAAAGGTGGCGAGGCAAAATCAGCCACCACCCCGCAAACTCGCGAAGCGCCTTCGCTGACCCGAAAATCGGCGCGGCACATGGGCCCCAAGTCCACGGTGCTCGGACCATCACCAGGGGCTTGCTCCGGCGAGCGCCCATCCCCGGAAGTAACAGGCCCAGCGCCGGCTTCGTCCTCCTGCGCAACATCATCTGCTGCGAAATGGAGGCCTTCACCCGCGTCAGCACGAAGCAAAGTAAGCACCAGGCAGTCCGCGGAAATAAGAACTTACCGTGCGGCACCCGCGGGGTCGGCGGCAACTCGAGCTCGATGTCTTGACCCCCCATAAACGTTCGAGGGGGTGCTCGCCGGAGGACTAGTCAGTATCAAGCCCCACAACATCGAATGAGCCGACCGCCCACCGCACCTGCGAGGCGGTCCGCTCGACCACCACGACGGGACTCCCCCTCCCACTCGAAGTTCCATGCGGACCGGACGGGTTCGCGTTTGAAGCAGACCCCAAAACCTCCGTCCGGTCCGAAGGATCCGCCGCCGGTCTTTTCGATGCATGCCCCAAGCCCGCCACATTGTGCGAAGTAGCACCAACGTCACAGGGCCCAGCAACGTGCAGGGGGGCCACAAAAATCGGCCCAGCTTCCTCAACCTCCACCGGTCGGGCGCGCTTCTTCTTCTTAGCGTTAGGGTCGGGACGTTCGGAGAGGCGAACTGAGGCAGGGTACGCCCGATTCAACCGCCCCTCCGCACAACCAGACCTCGCCTCGAGTGCTCCTCACCCGTGTACGGGCCAAGAAGCATCTCCGCCCCACGGCTCGCTTCGGCAATAGAGACGACTGCAACCCAAAAAAAAATGTTAGGTTTCCAAGTCCACACATAGAGCCGGGCCAAGAGCCATACCTTCGTGCCCCCTCACAGTAAGAGTGGGGTGCCCGGAGCTTGACGAGCCCCGTTCAACGTTCCAATCCTGGGCCAACGGCAGATACCGAAGGCGCGAAAAACTCCTCCACCAAGTCTCGCGTGGAGAAGCGCCTTGTCACATCCAGGAGGAGGCACAAATGAGCTTCCTCCCTTGCGGTGAGCTCGATGTCGGGGCTGGCGATGGGCTGTATCAGCCCGCCTCGGGATCGCAGCCCATCTTCCGGGACGGAGGTGTGGTAGAACCACCTCCGCGTCCAAGCCGTCTCCCAACGGTTCCGCGCCGCTGGAGCAGGCAGATACATTTGGCAACGCAACTTCGGTCGAAAATTGACACTACCAAAATTCAGCGTGTCGCCGTTGCTGTTCTTCTTCGGCTGGCAGCGGGCATCGTGCAAAAAGGCGAAGACGCGGCCCTCGCCCGCAGCTCCGGCCTTCCGAAGCATCCACTCGAAGACCCCCAACTTGACGATCGAGTTCAGCGTCAGCTGTGCCAATTCCACACCATATAGCTGAAGAACGTCCTTCACTAGGTCCACGCACGGGATCCGCAACCCGACATCGAAGAACGCAACAAAAATAATCGCCTCATCCGCCCGAGGCGACGGCACCGTCTCCGCTCCAGGGACGCGGACCTTCGACATGCTCTCCAACTTGCCCTCCTCCACGAGCATCCGGAGTATTGACTCCATCACCGTAGACCTACCAAGGTCACTCGTGTAGGACGCTTCCCCCGCAGCATCCTTGCCTCGCCTCGTCATGTTTCAAACACCGGGCGTAGCAAAATGCGTGCAAATCGTGGAAAGAACCCAAAGAATAAGCTCAAAAAAGGGGGCAGTGGCTACTTATAGCCGTCCAGGCCAGCCCAACAGGCGCCACACGTCATCAAGGGCGAGCAGTACGAGGAGGTGCCGATACGGGCCACAGTGCCATTATGACGCGTCATTACGGCGCACAGCACCCCAAGCGCCGTTGCAGCGCACGGCGGCCCCAGCCGCCATCATCACGCACCGCATGATAACGCCATTAAGGCGCACGACGCCCGAGGCGTCCCCCGCAGCAAACAATACACGCGGGAGGGAAGACCCTTCGCTACCAACAAAGGTTCGCCACGACAGAGGGGACGGTGTGCCTGGACCTTCCAGGAATGCCGCGGTTTCAACCATGGCAAAGCAGACCTCGATCGCAAGGGGCTTGTCGTAGGGACGTCCCACTGGCCCCATGACCCGGCGAAGCACGGCAGCACCGAAAGGCCTCCCAAGGACTTACTCGGAGGACATCTCGAAGACCCCTCAGAGGATCCCCGAAGACCCCTCGGAGGATCCCAAAGACCCCTCGGAGGATTCAGAAGACCCTCCCGAGGTAGTCCCGAAGACCCTCCGGAGGGGTCCCAAAGATCCTTCGGAATAATCCCGAAGAAGCTCCGAAGGAGCCACGGAGACCCTCCGTGGAAGGCAGCAAAGGACCTGCGAAGGGCACGGGATCCACAGGAACGGTGGACCGGGTGTATCCCCCAAATAGGCCACGCTCACGGAGAAACATCGTGCACCGGAGGCTACGTATAGGGCACATAAAAGACCCTGCAGCCCCTAGAGCTAGTGTACTTTTCTAGAGGTACATATATACTTTCGGATGCCATGTCGGGAGGCTATAAATAGCCCCCTCCACCATGTAACCAGGATGGATGAGCAATTTTTATCACAACCGAGCCCCTTTTTGGAAGCCTCCTCGTCTTCTCAGCACGAGGGGTCTCCTCTTCTTACTATCTAGTCTTCTCACTACGACACTTGGAGACTCCACCCGGCGGTGTCGGGAGGCTATAAATAGCCCCCTCCACCGTGTAACCAGGATGGATGAGCAATTTTTATCACAACCGAGCCCCTTTTTGGAAGCCTCCTTGTCTTCTCAGCACGAGGGGTCTCCTCTTCTTACTGTCTAGTCTTCTCACTACGACACTTGGAGACTCCACCCGGCGGTGTTTAGCATCCCCTCCAAGCACTCTCTTTCCTTGCCAAAAAAAGAGCTCTTAATTTGTACATGGACAGGGCTCCAATAGGGTGTGTGTTCGTTCCGGGGCCTTTTCCCCTCTACACTTGGATGAATCCCACTGCAGCCAATGCTCCAGTGTCCTCTCTGTCCATCCTCCACATGGACATGGTTTCAGCGACTTCTTCCTTTTCAGTCAGTAAGTGTAGTAGTACCTTTGCTCTCCTTTATTCAGCCTGTCATCTTCTCATCCACGTACCCCAAGCAACCAAGTTCCAATGTCCAACACCTACCTCTTCTTGTCTTGTCCTCATCTTTTCCCCTTGCCATTGCTGCAATATATACCAGGTCCTAGTCCAAACAGAAGGTATGTAAGAGGGTCAATAGGGCTCAAGTAAAAGAATGGTACATGAGAAAAGAAGGGAAAGGCCAATTGTCATGTTGGGCGAAATTCAGATAGCTACCGCACAACTCGGTCCAGCTAGGCTTGGGAGACATCGAGAAAGCAGTTAGTAGGTTACCCTTTTTTCTGCCACATGATTGGTTTTAAGAGCAAAATAGTAACATATTTGTCTTTGCACATATGTATATTCAGGAATGCCTTGCTTGGACGGAGCCAAAGAAGCCTTTCATGTACAAAGTGGCTGCACGAGAGAGCCTTCTCCGGATCTGGTATACTACTTTTATGCTTTTTTTTCTTTTGCACATTCTCCTTATTATTTGTACTGGTCATACAATTTTGGTAAAAATAAAATGGTTCGTCAATCTGTGGAAGACGAGGGGAGAGCATCGTGCAGCAGTCCAGCCGATTATTGCCAAAATGGCACATTTGTGCAATCAACTCAGACTCAGACAGTTCAGGCTTGTTGCTGTACGTCGGGAAGCTAATCAAGTTGCGCATTCCTGCGCTCATCAGGCGTTGGCTAGCGTTCAGGGGTGTACTTGGTTTGCTCGATCACCAGTTTTCTATCCCAGTCTCTGGGAGTAGACTGGAACCCCCTGATTTTGATTAATAAAGTCTGTTCTCTGTTGGGTCTCAAAAAGATGAATGGTCCAGCCATCTATACTTCATCAGAGGACTGAGGTGGTGACGAATTTTCAGGACCTGGAGCTTGGGTGCGACCGTGCGAGGCTGTGGGTGTACTGGGTTTTTCTTCGCGTGAGGAGAAAATGCCTAAAACATTATCTTCCTTTAATTCGTAGTTGTTATGGGTAAATCAGTGAATCATTACTCTTCTTCTCATGATGGACACTGCATGTCTGCCTAGTTGTGACAGTTATCAACAATGATAGTCGATGCAGAGTTTCTCTTCTTCTTTTTTGTCAGTGAATCTTGCTGAGATCGATGCTATTGTGTAAGCCAACTTAAAATTTCAATTGTCTATCCAGGTCAGCTGCATTAGCGGTATGTACCAACCCAAACCGAGTGGCATTTACCTATAGAGGACCAAATCGTAGTATGGTGTGTTGATTTCGCATTATTACTAAAAGTTTAATAAATATCAAAACTAGATATAAACCCGCGTTATTTGTGCGCTATGCGCTACAATGCATATTATTACACTCCAAAGTAAATAAAAGTTATGCATGGTTAAAAGTAAATCGATACTAACGAACCTTAATTATGAGATGTAATGTACTCTTAGATGTAGTACAATTTAAAGCGACGTGTCATGTAGGGTCTCCCCAACTATTCAGTCTACCATATATTGTTTGTTTGAGAAATACTATAAAACGATATAGCATCGCAACAGGCATAGCATCTAACCGTTCAATCCTCTCATCTGTGACTTCATCTCTCGCACCACTCATCTCAATCTCTTGGCCCAGAAACACCAAGGCTCTATCTCAGTCCCCATTCCTCTCTCTCTCTCCCTCTCTCTCTCTCACACACACACACATCGCATCGGGCATGTAGTTAGGGCACATCCGGCAGCGGCTGCATGGATCGTGCGGTAGCGCAAAATAGGCCGACGGCACATGGATCTGGCGATGGCACGATGAACGACAATGAGGACCAGTGGTCATTGTCCCGGTCGCTGCAACGCCCGAAGGGAAGTAGCGTACCACAGTGGCGGCGGGCAATCAGGAGCGATGGGATCTGGTGCGCGGCGGAGTTAGGTGGCATCGAGGGAGGTGGGATCCGGTGCGGCAAGGTTGGGTGGCATCGGGGCGGTCGAATCCAGCGCGCGGCGGAGCTGGGTGGCATCGGGGGTGGTGGGATCTAGCGCACGGCTGGGTCCCTCTCTCGTCGTAGTCGGGGAACAAGGCCGCATGAGCTCGTTCGTTGTCGCCAGAGAAGAAGGTCGGCTGCAAGATGAAGCAACGACGTCCAGATTGTAGGACTGCTCCCTCGCCGGTCGTCGTGCACTCTGCGTGCTACTATCGGATGCTGCTACCCTCGAGCGCGTTGTCGCCCCGTGCATTCCGCCCTGGAGCTGCTAGAGGACCATGTCGTGGAGCGTCGCCGCCACGCTGTCGTAGCCAAGGTGAGCTCATCGAAACTTTTTAATCTTTTTTATTCAAACTTGCTGAAACGTGTTGAAACTTGGTGAAACCTCTTGAAACTTTTTGTTGAAACCTATTGAAACTTTTGATTTGAAACTTGTGAATCTTGTTGAAATTTCTCAAAACTCTTCGACTAAAACTTGATGAAACTTATGTTCCAAAATCTAAAACTTGGTTTGAAATCTTTTGGAAACTTTTAGAAATGCACAAAACTCGATGAAACATGAAACTTTTAAAATGTTCTCATGAAACTTCTTAAAACGTCATGAAACTTACTGCTATAGCTGCTATAGCGTTGTTAGTCGCTTCCATATTATTTTATCCTCTCTCTTTGCCCTTCTCTTGATGTTCACCACATGGCTTCTGAGTCTTGAACCTCTGCTAAGTCTGAAGCCCGCAAGGGGACAAGCACATCCTTAATTTACACTCTACTGTCCCCATCTTCTTGGCTACTCCAGCTTCGAGGCCATCCACAGCTATCTCTTCTTTGTATTCTCGTCATCCTTATCCGTACTACGACCGTAGGTTTGTAACCCAAATTCTTCAATTCCAACAGGACAGTAAGTCGGCTTTGGCTTGGGAGGCACCAAGAATTTAGCTATTAGCCTAGGACTTTGCAGCCGGACAAGTCTCGACTTCACGATGTACCCTCTTCTGCTAATTCGGTGGCCATATGTCGCAAGAAATCTGACCAATGCTCGATGTTAGGGATCTTCTTTGGGTGGTCGACAAAAAAATGCTTGTCATTTTCTTATGCATATTTTTTTAAGGTTTATTATGCTCGTTGAGTTCATACTGCCTCGATAGTTGCTTTGAGGGTTTCTCATCTTCGTTTTCGAGACTCTGTTGTGGCGACCACACTAGGGTCTCCCGAGAGACCCTCCAGGAGCTCCCGAAAAGTCCATCAGGATCTCCCTAGGAGGTCAAGCAGGATCACTCAAGAGGACCTCTAGGACCACCCAGGAGGTTTGGTTGGACGACCCAGAGGTCTGAAGACCTGACCCAAGGAGGTCTTGAGACCCAGGACCTCCCCAAATACCACGACCTGACCTGAGGGAAGTCCAGAGACCAAACCCAAGGAGGTAGTGGGACTTGGGAAAGCCCTAAATCTCCTATGATCCGAACTAGTCCCAATGATCAATGGCTAGCTCACACAGTAAGCACAAGTGGTAACATACATCAACGCAGACTTTATTACAAGGTTGGCTTATAAGCCAGCAAAAGCAACTTTACACAGCGGCGGCAAAATGACAAATCCACCCGATACACCACAGGCAATCGGCTGGAGGACGCAGCCTAGTCGTCCAGGACCTCTTGGTCCTCAGCATAGATCTCTTCACCTGCTTTTGCAACAAAGCAAGAGTGGGCACAATAACCGTGCTCGCAAGTCACACCCGTCAAATAACAGAATGACATGCATACAAGGGTATCACAAAGAAGAGCTTTGTCGACGATCAAGACGTCGATCTTACGAAAAGAAAAAGGAGAAAGTGACGTGGGAAATCTAGAGTAAAAATGGGACTGCTCCTTTATTAGTATGAACTGGGGTTTACAGGGGATGCCTCTTGACTGGATGATGAACTACTCCTGTTTACACTGAGAACACTATCTGTTATCTTACAATGCCAGACTTAAAACACGAGTCTAAGGTCTATGCTTTAGTCTGAAGGCTCTATCTCCTCTTTCTCCGTCCATGTTCTATCTTTAAATAGCCCTTGAAGAGGTGGCGATTATACGGAGCGACGCTCGATGTGAAGCGTTGATCGGTCGAGTCGGATGACGGTTGATGGAAAGTCAACTGTTCGGCGGTTGTATGTCAATGAGACATATAACCGCATGGTGGTTATTCATCAGTGCTTCTAGATAAGAAACGTCGTATGCTATGGAACATGCACGTGTTCCATTCATCACACGGTAGAGAATATACCTGGAATCAGTTCCAAGTATCAGTTCATACCTTTTACGAGCAGTTCTCCTGGTTAGGAGCTTGGGATAGGCCTTCGTCCGACCAGGGTACCCATTATGTAACCTCTGGAATCTCTACGACCAGTGAGGTCGTGTACCTCAGAGGTTGCGACCATGAAAACGTATGGCCTGTTATGTATTAAAAATAATACATAGAGGTTTTAATCCTCGTCAGCTAGCCCCCGAACTTTAAATGAATAGGTCGTGTGAACACCTTTCTTCCGATGAAGTCGTATCGGGCTGACGCGTATTAAATGAAATGATATTTGAAGCGGTTTATATTCACTTTAAAGTTGATAACTTGCTTTGGGAATCAAAGAGTTTTTGTGCCCGTTGGACGAAAAGATTTCTATCCGTTGGACTTTTTTGGGTAACTCCTTATTACAGTTAGAATTTATGAGGCTTATAAAAACCCATTTGTAGACTTAGGGTTCTTTCACTTCTTGCTTTCCTTCTTCATCTCCTAAGTAAAAAACTGCTTTCGACCTCCTTTTCTTTCCTCATCCGAAAGAAATATGACCATGTCGGATCAAATCACCAACTGGTCGGTTTCCGACTTGGGTGAGAAGAAGCTAGAGAGCTTGGAGAAGACCGGGATGCTTCCCAACAAGGATATGATTTCTTGGAGATCCACGGCTGGAGAATATTTCCCGAGTAATGAAGATGGAGAAATCCCAGTTTTTCTTGCATATGTTGAATGCGAATTTAGGCTACCAATTCACTCATTCCTTCCTAGAGTCTTGGAGTATTATGGAGTTGAATTGGTGAATCTTGCTACCAATGCTATCGCCAATCTCAACATCTTTATTTATCTCTGCGAAGCGTACTTGGGGATTCCAGCAGATTTGGATCTATTCAAGTACTATTACAGGATGACAAAGTCTGGGAAGACGATTGGGACGCCTGGAGAGTGCACCTTGCGTCTCCATGATGGAAAAGTTGATGAGTACATATTTATGTACTCAAAATCTTTGTGGTCATCGTGGAAGAAGAGCTGGTTCTATATGAAGATCACGAAGAAAGACAGCCTTTATTATTCTGGTAAGATGGCGGTCAAGAATCCGAATTGGCGTTCCTCCACAGAGAAAGAGGGAAAGATAAAGAGATGGGCCGAAGCTATCAAGCTTCTTAGTGTCAAGGGTCTAACATCCTGGCACGTAGTGAAGGATTTTTCCATGCGCCGGATTAGTCCTTTGAAGGCCCGAGCACACCCAATGCTCTGGTATATTGGTCGTGATGACACGACCAAAGATTCCAAAGAGGGTCAGCTCTGAGTGATTCCAACCAGTTTGTCTATGTTAATTGATTACTTCTGTATCCTCAAGTCTCTTGTTTTACCTTTACAACTTTATCTTCTGATGAGATTAGAAGCTGGATCAAAATGATCTGTGCCGGAGAGCCTGGCGATAAGGCTAGTTTTTCTCGGATCTTAGCGGTTGTTTCCACCAAAGGGAGGATCGAGAGACTTAAGGTAAGATTATCAACTGTGCTTTTTTCGTTTGTCGTACATATTATATCTGATCGGTATACCATAAATCCTCTTTGATGTGTAGTCGGTCGGGTTGAGGATCAACGAGGCCACTGAAAGATGTGAGCCGATTGATGATCTGACCACCCCTATGACCATACAGGATGTCAGCCTTCCAGAGGTAGGTGACCGAACATAAATGATGTTTAGACAAATGATTTTCATCGCCTAATTATCTTTAATGATTGTTTTAGGCGGTTGTCGTACCTTCTAACAAGGTCGCTGAAGACCCACCAGTGCCTATTGAGGCTACTGTTTTGGAGGTCGACGAATCTACACCTACTGATCTTGCGATCAGGAATCCTATCCTTGACCAAATGGTCGTGGATATTACTTCTGATTTTCAGTCAGTGAATGTGCAAGACCTAGTCAACCCTACCGGTTTAGAACTGGTGAATTTGGTTGAGAAGAAAAGGAAAGCTAGCACAGCGGATTTTACTCCGATGCGTTACAAGGTCAAACTCAAAAAATCGACCAGGTATATTTAAATGAAGAAGTCATGTACATGCATATCTTGGATATTTTGATATGTTGAAACCTCGATCTTCCTTACTTTCTTCTTTCGTAGATCTTCTGGTGTTCCAGTTGTGTCTGACCAAAACACCCCTCAGGAAAAAATTCCTGGGGAAGAGGTGGTCGTGGAGGTTCCTGATCAGGACACTCCTCGGGCTAAGACTGGAAAGGATGAAGTGGTTAAAGAAGCCCCCGAGCAAGTTTCAGTTCCGACATCTGCTCAAGATCCTCTAGTAATCCTTACTCCTTCTCCGGAGGTAGTCATCTCCAGAGATCCTCAACAGGTTCCACCTCCTCCCGGAAATACCTCTCAGGTTAACAAGTTTCCTCCCCGATTTATCGAGGATAAGGAACTTGACGAGGCCTGGGGAAAGATATCGGACCGTCAAGCTGAGATAGGTCCAGATATGATTTTTGCCGAATATAATGACATGGCAATTCGGTTAAGTGTTCTACGACCATCCTTATAACTCTTTCCTTTGAGGTCTCTTCAAAAACTTACCAAAGAAAGGTATTTATTTTTGTAGCATATGGTCGAGAAATATCTTTGTGGTCTGAGGATGACCAAATAATAAAAACTCTGGAGCAAAAGCATTTCGATTTGAGAAGTAAGAACTTTTCTCTTTTAACTTGACTTCCTAAATTTTATCATCTTGTTTCTCTTTTATAACTTAATCCTCTCTTTCTATCATATTTGATAGATTTAGAGAAAATTAAAAAAAGAGGTCGTGGCTAAGGAATCCATAATAACAAAACTTAGGGAAGAAAATCAAAGTAAAGACCGGTCGATCGAGCATGTGATGACCAAGCAAAAGGAGGTTTTCGACTCTTGTGAGAAGAAAATCAAAGGTAACTAGTTGTAGACTTAACCAATATCCCATGACTTTTTAATTGTAAAGTGTGTGTTAATTTTATCCACTCGTGCAGAAAAAACTGAAGCACTTGAACGAGCGGAAAAAACCCTTGAGTTTGAGCGTGGCCAAGGGGTTGAACTCGATCGGAGTCTTGAAGACAAAGTCAAGGCTCTGAACAAGATGCTCTTCGACCTAGGGTCGGGAACGCAACTGCCCATTCTAAGAGACCCTGCGGAGAGAATCAATTTTCTCGGCCATCAACTCGAAGATCTCAAAGAAGTGATAACACTCTTTCGAGAGAACCATGCTAAGACGATGAAGGAAGCTATTGCGAATCGAGTTAGTGTTGCCTTAGCAAAGCCAAGGCTTCCACCCTCTATTAGTCTTAGAGTCATTGAAGAAGACTTGAGTGCTTCAAGATGAAGCAACAAAACTTCTCAAAAAGTAAGACCTCTGAGAGAAAGTTCTTTGAGAAATGGAAGTCGGATCTCCATCACGCAAATACTACCGTGGTTCTAACAAGTAGATGTATGTAAAATTCAAAACTTTATAAATGAAACTTACCTTTTACCATCAATGAAGTCCTTGCTTTGTCTTATCAATGTTATTAAATATTCATATATCTCCTAGCCCCCGACTGCTTATATTAGTAGATGAACTTTACTAAAAAAAGCAGTAGACTAAGAAATTGAGTAATAACAATGACTATGGTAGAAGTGCTGATAATGTTTGTGACAGTGATCTAGTGAACACTAGGAAATCATGTGGTCGGAACCAGCTTATGAATTCAACTAGTGTAGATCTTGTCCATTATCAAATCACTATGAGAAACCACATATAGTCTGAAGATATAACAAAGACTGGCTTTGATGATAAGAAGATATGCATTAAGAATGTATGTAAAAAAGGAAAAAATAAGTACCTTTGTTTATAAACTATTTGAATCTGGTCGTAACGAATCCCAAGAATCAAAGATTCGTAAAATATTTCGCAAAATGTGCCCATGCTCAAGTCCGACTGGCAGCGAGGATCGTAGGAAAAAGGACCGTCACTAGGAAGCTCCTTCCAGTGGACAGGACCACGTGCAGAGATGAGAGACTTCGACTAGGAGGTTTTCCGTGTCCCGACTAGTAGCCAAATTCAAGCAGAACAGAATGTTGAAATAGAATATCAAATTTTGATTCTCAAAATAAGAAAACCATTTATATTGTCTGGATTGTACTCCATATACTCGTATGCTTCTTTAAGAAAAGAGTATGTGGTCGTGCGTGTGTATCATTGGAGCAATGATCACGACTGAGACCGGTGTTGTATCTGACCTCTAAGTCAGCACACATGATTAATGGAGATCCCTTCGAAAGGAATATCGGAGAGAATGAGTGTCTTCTCCGACCAATTAGCAACAATAAAGGTATATGATCAGGTGCGACGAATAATAATTATAAACAACCATAGTTATCGTTGAAAAAGGAAATGCATCTTAATGGAAATATGAAATGAAATCAATACAGGAAATTAAACAAAGAACTTACGCAATTGATCAATATTCCACTAATTAGACAAAACTTGCCCATCCGACATAGCTAATCGTACCGATCCTGGTCGGGTGACTTCGACCACAGTGTATGGACCTTCCTATTTGGGTGAAAGTTTGTTGCGACCCGCTTGGTTCTGAATTTTTCTAAAAACCAGATCACTTATAGCTAGGCTGCGAGGTTGCACCTTACGACTGTGGTACCGACACATGGCTTGCTGGTAGATTGCTGATTGTAGCAAAGCTTGATTTTGTCGTTCTTCAAGGAAATTGATATCATCAAGTCGTCTTTCACACTGATTACTTTCGGAAAAGCGATCCGTTCAAGCAGAACCCATTTTGAGTTCTGGAGGAAGCATGGCTTCAGCCCCGTAAACCTAAAAAGAATGGTGTTTCACCGGTCGCACGACTAGTTGTTGTACGAACGACCCATAATACAGAAGGAAGTTCTTGAACCCAAGCCCTTGACCGTTGAATTAACTGGTCGAAAACTCGTCGTTTGATGCCTTGCATTATGATACCATTGGTTTGCTCAACTGCACCATTGCTCTGTGGATGAGCAACAGAAGCGAAATGTATCTTGATACCTAGGTCCTCACAGAATTCCTGAAAATTACTGCTCGAGAACTGGGTACCATTATCAGTGATTATACGACTGGGTACACCAAATCGTGTAACCACATTTTTTGTGAGAAACTTCTTAGCAGCCTCAGTTATGATTTTTACAACCGGCTCGGCTTCGATTCATTTAGTGAACGTGTCAATCATGACGAAAAGGAACTCAAAGCCCCCAGGTGCTCTTGGGAAAGGTCCCAGAATGTCTAGTCTCTAGGTTGCAAAACGCTAAGAAAGAGGAATTGTTTATAAAGCATGAGACGGCTGATGTACTTGTCGGCTATGAAACTGACATTGTACGCACTTCGTCACGAGCTCTTTTGAAACATGAAGGGTAGTTGGCCAGTAGTATCCTTGCCTAAAGGCTTTACCAACCAACGTTCTGTAGGAATGATGTGCTCCATAGACTCCTCCATGAATTTCGGTTAGCAATTGAATGCCAACCGAGTGAGATATGCATCTCATCAACACTCCGCGAGATCCTCGTTTGTACAAGGTACGTTCAATTAGAGTGTATGATTTGGCTTTTCGTGCTATACGATCGGCCTCTACATCATCTTCTGGAATTAGGTCATGCTGAAGATAATTGTAGATCGATGTCATCCAATCTCTACCGTGATCGTGATGGCGCCAACCATCATCGACCTGTGGAGCATCCATGTTTGCAGAATCAAGGTGGGCAACCTCCTTGTGAACATCTGTGTCCTCGGAAGGCTCGACTACCGAGGGTGAATCGAAGTTTCTCGAGAAAACTCCGGCGGGACAGATGTCCTTGTGGAAGCCATCCGCCAATCGTGCGCTGTAAAGTTTTCCTTTCTAGGAATGTGTTGGATCGAAAACCAAGAAATGCTTTTCAAGTTTTCGTACTTCCGCGAGATATGATGACATCTTGGTACTAGAGCATTGATACTCTTTCCTACTTGATTCACTACTAGTTGAGAATCGTCTTTCACTAGCAATCTGCGAATCCCGAGTAACGAGCCGCTCAAAGTCACGCCAAAGAAACCTTCAGATTCGCCACATTGTTAGTAGCAGGAAAGTTTAACTGAATGTCGTACTTTATTTGTTCGCCAATAGGGTAAATCAAGACGACCCCAGCCCCCGAGCCGTGTAGCATCAAGGAACCGTCAAAGTACATTGTCCACTCATCGTGGTGTTCGTACTCGGGCCCTTGGGTGGGTTCAGGGTTTGTCCATTCAGCAATGAATTCTGCTATTGCTTGGGACTTGATTGCTGTTCGTGGGATGAAATGGAGGTCAAATGCCCCAAGCTCAACCACCCATTTTGCTATTCGTCCTGACGACTCCCTGTTTCCTAGGACTTGACTAAGAGGATATCCAGTTGGTACGACCACTTTGTGGGCCTGAAAATAATACCTTCGTTTCCTTGAAGTCATAAGGAGACCATAGAGCAGCTTTTGTACCTGCGGATATCTTTCTTTTGGTCCATGTAAGGCTTTACTTACGTAATATATCGGTCGTTGGACATGGTCTCGTTCTATGACCAGTACACCACTAACTGTTTATGGTGTTGCAGCCACGTAAATCAGCAATGTCTCTCCCAACCTTGGAGAAACTAGGATTGGGGGATTCGTAAATCTTGTTTCGATTCTTGGCGTTGCTTGCCTCTTTAGTCCATTCGAAACTTCCATGTTTCCGGAGAAGCTTAAAGAAAGGTAGTCTTTTTTCGCCTAACCGCGCTATGAAACACTTAGTGCTGCCATACAGCCGGTTAGCTTCTGAACATGATGTTCTTTACGACCAGATCATCGACGTATGCTTCAAGATTCTGACCTATCTGTGGACTAAAGGTTTTTTGCATCAACCTTTGAAACATTGCACCAGCATTTTTGAGACCAAATGACATCTTTACATAACAGTAAATACCATATGGAGTGATGAAGGAAGTTTTCTCTTCATCTTCTTTACTCATATTAATCTGGTGGTACCCTAAGTAAGCATCTAAAAAACTTAACAACTCACACCCGGAAGTAGAGTCTACAAGTTGATCAATGCGAGGAAGGGGGAAGTCATCCTTCGCACAAGCTTTATTAAGATCTGTAAAATCGATACACATTCGCCATTTCGCATTGGCTTTTCTAACCATTACAGGATTGGCTAGCCACTCTGGGTGGTCGACCTCACGAATGAACCCAGCTTTGAGAAGTTTGTCAATCTCCGACTGGATTGCTTCTTTCCGATCAGATGTGAAACGTCGTAGCTTCTGCTTGACCGGTTTTTTGTTAGGTTGTAGAGCTAGCCTATGCTCGATCACCTCCTTGGAGACTCCGGGCATATTGGACGCCTGCCAGGCGAATACGTCCTGGTTCACTCGGAGGAAGGAGACGAGCAACTCTTCCTATTTAGGGTCGAGTCCTGCTCCGACCAGTATCTTGGCACCCCCTGGAGAAGCATTTCCGTCAAGTTGTACCTCTTTTATCAGGTCGGAAGGTTTTGGTGTCATCTTTGGTCTCAAGTGTTTGACCTGCATGTTAACCGTGTTAGTTCCCTTGGTCAGAAGTTCATCGACCAGTTCTAAGCATTTTCGATCGCATGCGTAGGCTATTTTCTTATCGCCTCGAACTGTGATGACACCCTTTGGCCCCGGCATTTTCAAACTCTGATAACCGTAATGCGTGGCTATCAGGAATTTTGCTAAAGCTGGACGACCAAGGATTGCATTGTATGCAGTTTCGAAATTTACCACATCAAATGAAATTTTTTCTGCCCGGAAGTTGTCGGGCTTTCCGAACGTAACCAGTAGGGACAAGTGCCCTATTGGCTTGGCGGTAGATCCAGAAACTATGCCATGGAAGGCATATTTCACAGGTTTTACCTTGGATTTGGGAATCTGCATGTCTTCTAAAGCGCTTGCAAATAAAATATTTAAAGAACTATCCCCATCTATCAAGACCCAATTAACCTTACAATTATTAATAGTAGGCTCAACAATAATTGGAAACCTACCTGGTCGAGTCGAAGGAATAGGGCAATCTTCTTTGCTGAAGGAGATTATTGTCTCTGACCACCTTGAAGGTTTAACGGCGATCGAAGGTTCGGTAAGGTTGACTTCTCGCTCCATGGCTTTCAGGTGACGTCTGGACTCGTACGAAGAGGATCCACCGAAGATCACATCGACAGTGTGCTGAGGTTCTTGGTACTCCATTTCTTCGTCACCATCTTTGTCCTTTTTTGAGCTTGTTTCCCCGAGTTTTTGTATCGACGGGAGTGGACCTCTACCTGCATAATAATCTTCTAGTTTCTTTTGCCAAGCACGACAATTGCGCAAGTCGTGTCCTGCTTGCTGGTGGAGAGGACACCACTTCTTACTTTTCTTGTATTCATTGGTCGCGGCCTTAGCCTTGCCATGACCAGAATAATTTTTTCTTCCCTTGGTAAATTTTTCAGGAACAGCAAGAACTTCCTAATCGTTGGTTCTGTCGTGCTTCTTTTTCTTGAAAGTCTTCTTTTGCTTCTTTTCTGTCCTATCTAAGCCAGGTTGGGGAATTTTATCTTTTCAATCAATGGCCTCATTCCACTCAACCGCTTCACTGGCCGTCGCGTACTTGTCAGCCATGTCGAAAAGCTCGATGGTTGTTCGTGGGGGATGTATAGCTAAATCCTCCGTAAACCTTCAATTTCTCAATCCCGCTTTGAAGGCTTGGAGAATAAAAGATTCTGCAACCTCTGGTATTGAGTTACGAACCTGGCTAAATCTTTTGATGTACTGTCGGAGAGTCTCGTTAGATTTTTACCGTATTCTATGGAGATCGTCCTCCTTTTCAAGGCGATCATACGTACCCTGAAAATTTGCAATCAAAAGGTCGCAGAGTTGCTCCCAAGTATACACGGACCCGACCGGTAGGTTAAGCAACCATGATCAGGCTGATCCTTCTAATACCGTAGGAAGATTGTTAGCCATTACGTTTTCATCACCACCAGCGGCTCTAATAGCAGTGGTATATATCTAGAGAAATTCCAAAGGATTTTGGGTCCCATTGAATTTATCCAAATTGGCCGAACGGAACCTATTTGGCCAACGCACAGCCTGGAGCCCTACTGAGAAGCTCGACAGCCTGTGATAGTTTCGTGGCGCCTTCTTTAAAAGGGGCCGGATTATAATCGGTTGGAGACCGATTTCTATGACCATATTGTCGGTGCTCCAATGTCCCGATTCGGTCGTGGACGTTACTAGAACGCCTCCGACCGCTTACCTGGTTTAGGTGATGTTGAAGATCACCAGGTCCAAGCTATTGCTCTTCTCGACGAAGTGAGGGTGGGATTCTTAGAACAGTCTTCTCCCCTCATGACTTGTTGGTCGGAATCGTCGAGGTGGTCGTTGTATCAGCTGATCCTCAACGCGACCATGCCGCCCCGCACCGGAAGAATGCTGAGACGAAGTCATGGTCTGACTTTGCGGGTGCCTTCGTTCCCGACACGCCTCGGCGCCGCATTGTGCATTGGATAATCTCGATACTTGACCTACAAGTTGGGCAAAACTCGAGTCTCGCCAAAGCGGTCGAAGTATTTAACATATCTCTAACTTGCTGCGGGTTTTGTATTGTTACCGAAGGTCTCGGCGATTTTGCGTAAGAAGGTGTCGATGGCTTGAATCCCCGATCTCTGTTCGGTCTTGCCCGGTCCTTACATTGGTTGGGGCAGGATCAGTAATTGGCGATGGATGTCCACTAGTTCGTTACCTCCGGCATTTGGTGCTTGACCGCCCATACCATATCCATTATTACGTGGTGGCGAGGCAACGCATAGAGGACCGTACACGGCATTTTGATATGTATCTCTGATCGCATTGACCTCGTGCTTCCAGCAGTGATCCTCCGATGAGCTTCCGTCGTAATCAATGGAGAGCCTTTCAGAGCTTCTGCGATCAGCACTTCCTGAGGTTTTCGAAAGGGGCTCAACCTGATCCGGCGAATTGTCGATCGAATGCTGAGCCTTATCATCCCCACTTGGTTTATGACCAATAGAGGTTTCATTGACACCGTCACCAGGTGTTGGTTGGCTCCTGGAATTGCTAGAAGCCATCGGTGAGTACCTATCAACCATGATTGCATCAAAGGTATATTGAACCTTGAGTTACGGTGTTGAATTTTCGTCACCTTTTTTGCCGGTCGAAAAGTCCGGGCTTGCTGAGGCTTTTGGGTGTTCCGAACTGGTCGGAAGCACTTCCTCTGAAACCGCCACTTATCGTAGCGGTGTATCCTCATCCATCCGGTCGACCTCGCCGATCTCTACGATGGGCGAACCGGCAGAGGAGGATGATGAAGAGATTCCGTTTTCCTCCATGGCGTGCATGCATGCGTCCATGTCGAGGTTGGAGTAGTCCGCTACGTCGAACCAGTTTTCTTCATCCCAACTTCCCGCCATAACCGCATTAGCGATCACAAACGGGGAATGGACAAAGATTTGATGAGCGGAGTATTTCTTCCAAGATTCCACGTCACGCTCCCCACGGTCGGCGCACCGTATCGATTTATCAAGACGTCGATCTTACGAAAGAAAAAAGAGAGAGGCGCGGGAAATCTAGAGTAAAAATGGGACTGCTCCTTTATTAGTATGAATCGGGGTTTACAGGATACCTCCGACTGGATGATGAACTACTCCTGTTTACACTGAGAACACTATCTGTTATCTTACAATGCCAGACTTAAAACACGAGTCTAAGGTCTATGCTTTAGTCTGAAGGCTCTATCTCCTCTTTCTCCGTCTATGTTCCATCTTTAAATAGCCCTTGAAGAGGTGGCAGTTACTTCTAAAGAAGACGTCTGATGTGAAGCGTTGCGACTGGTCGGAGTCGGATGACGGTTGATGGAAAGTAAACTATTCAGCAGTTGTATGTCAATGAGACATATAACCGCATGGTGGTTATTCATCAGTGCTTCTGGATAAGAAACATCGTATGGTATGTAACATGCACATGTTCCATTCATCATACGGTAGAGAATATACCTGGAATCAGTTCCAAGTATCAGTTCATACCTTTTACGAGCAGTTCTCCTGGTTGGGAGCTTGGGATAGGCCTTCGTCTGACCAGGGTACCCATTATGTAACCTCCGGAATCTCTACGACCAGTGAGGTCGTGTACCTGAGGGGTTATGACCATGAAGACGTATTGTCTGTTATGTATTAAAAATAATACATAGAGGTTTTAATCCTCGTCAAGCTTATATTGGTTTATTTGCATAAAGCCATGTTTCTTTCCAATTACAAGTAATAAGTTCTAAAGCAGCTTATACCATACATAAAATACATTTTTTAACACTGTTTTGATTATTGGTAACAAGATTAAAAGGGTGAAGGATAACCTCCTATCACCAGGCTAACCGCCAGGGCTCCCCGCCCGAAACCCAATTAGATAGAGATCTAAAACTAATTAACAAAGGCATTTGAAAACACAAAACCAAAATCTAACTCGGAGTGGCTTTGCTAGCATATCCATAACTGTGGACACGGCTATTCGAATAGGTTTACACTCTGCAGAGGTGTACAGCTTTACCCACAAGAGATAACCAATTTATACTGTCCGCTCACACACTTCCGAAGGTGTGCGACTAAAAGGTTATCACAAAGCCTTTACAATACTCCTTCTCACCATAGCCCCCCTCGCTAAGGTTTCATATCCATTGGGCTAACCATCCGCAGGGTTCAGGCCCCCTCTTGCGCCAGGTGAGAATGTAAGGAAAAAGGTCATGAAGGACCACCCACTCAACTAGATGGGACAACCATGGTGAGATATTACAAATTATTCAGCCAGGTCCTACCCATTCAAGACTTGTGGTTGCACGACGGGGCATAGCAAAGGAATGCTCGAAGGTTGGTCCTTAATTGACTTGGGCGACAACCACAAAAACTCTTGGGTATCGACCATAGAAATAACACGAGCCCGTGCATAGACATACTCCAACCACACAACCAGTTTGCCCAAGTCCAAACCCTTTTTCCATTTGTTTTGCCTTTGAAAACAATAACAGATTTCCATGACAACCCAATATCTCGGTTAAAACTTTTGAAACAAAACATTGGTCTTAGGCAGTAAAACTTCCCAAATTAAGATTTTGGTCCAAGAATGACTAAGCATTTCTTTTCAAAAGGTCCTTGTAACATCCCCATTTTGGCTTGTGTTTCAAATGTAAGAAATTGAGGGTAAATTAAAACTTTTCTTACACCCTTTTACTCTTGAAACTTTTCTGAAATTCTTGTAAAGGAATTTTGGGAAATTAAAAATCAAAAGCCTCATTTATCAAGTCAACAACCTCCTTGGTCAAATCTTTTGTCAAACCCTTGGAAATAATTTTCCCTGGTTCTAAGGTTGCTTGGTAACACCTCTGAATTATTTCATAATTTTTGGAAATTATTTAAAATATTTTAGAGGCAAGTCAAACCTGGTCAAACCTCTGTTTTAACCTTCTGGAATTTCTTGAGAAAATTCAGTGCACAAAACCTCTGGAAATTTTATGAAAGGTTAACCCTAAGATCAGGAACCTCCAGTTAAAATTTCATAAATTTTGGAGATGATCTCGATACCTCAATTAAATCCCCAAAGTTTCAGGTTTAAAATCAAACCCTAATCGGTTTGTACTGCTCATTGGACTCGAGTCGGGCTCTGCTCGAGTCACTTGACTCGACCGAGCCAACTAACGCGCCCGCGCCAGTTCAACCGCGCGCGCTTATCACCGTTGGATTTCCATCGAACGGCTCTCATTCGTAAGCATTCGGACAACTCCGGTTGCCATCGATTCTCACCGTTGGATTCGATCCAACCGTCGCGGACCGTGTCGGTTCACCGGTCTTTATGAATAGCGATCGCATCGTGGCGTTCAAATCTCATCCGCGCCAAGATCTAATGAGGTTGGGCTCAACCCACTAAAACGCTTTGGGCTCGAACCACTTTGTGTCATCGCCGGTGGGGCCACCCAGTCGTGGTCATCTTCCTCCTTCACTGCGGCGGCGTGCGTCACACGCCATGGCGGTGAGAAAGAGGGGTGCCTTGTCACCTCCTTGAGCCCTTTAAACGGCTCCCTGCGGTGCATTAAATGCACGTCGGTGCACCGCCTCGAGTCGCCGAGCTTACCGCTCCGTCGCTCCGAAGCGATCGCGACGCTGTGGACCGAAGTCCACCCATAGGCATGTGCTCGTTACTCTGTCCGTTCCCTCGACTACTTAAGCCCCTCAAGACCTTGGTAGCTTTCTTTACACCCCCTTGAGCTCCGGCTTGCACTCTCCTTGCTTGCTTGAGCCCAAATCTCCGTAACCCTTTCGCCGCCATTGTTGAGTGGAGCTCCTCGGTGCAACCCGCGCTCCGGTGGCTTTTCTTCCTTCTTTTTGCTTCGGTTTGTGTCCCTTACTTCTTGGAGCAAAACCCTAACTTAATTGTAGTTTGCTTTCACAGAGCAGCTCAATTTTTGGGAAATTGTACGCAGCGAATCACCCCTTCTTCCTCCTCTCCGGTAAGGAGCTTTTCTAATTCCTTGCTCATGTGGCGTCTCGAGCTATTGTGAAGATGTTGTGATGACCGGTCTCCCCATTTTGCTCGCACGTCGTCTCCACTTTTCTTCTTCGGTCTGTGGCCGCTCTTCGTCGCCGAGTCGCTCCGACCTCCTCGGCACCTCGCGTCCCTCGTAGCCTCCTAGAAGCCCCTAGAAGCTTTGGCACCGCCGGAATGGTTTATTGCAAAGCTTTCGGTCATTTCGCATTTTGGCCGTTTGGTCGCCGCCGCTCATCGTCGGCTAGCCGCTCGGGGCACTATCGCCGGAGTGAGTGATACCGATGGGTGCGCAATGCTATTGCGGTTCCATTTTGGCACTTAGCTCCCGCCGTGCCTTGGGTCGCCGGCGACAAGCGAGGGTGCCTCGGTTTTGTTGTCGGACGGCGGCGGTGCCGTAATATCGTTCGGACACGATAATGGCGTTCATTAATGATAATCATTGTTAATCATGGGTTAGTAATCATTAGTCTGTCCTAAACCCACCTCCTCGCCGCTGCATGTGGGCCCGCACATTGTAATCACCCCGCGCTAAACCACGTGTGCGTGGCCCACGGTCGCTGACCTGTGGGCCCGTCATTTCCAAACCCCTCCCTGTGCGCGTGCGTTCAAACCCGGCATGTGACTTGCGTCGCTGACCAGTGGGCCCCTATTGTCAGTAGCCCTGTTCAAATCATAAACGCCCAATCAACCTCACCGCTCGATATTGGATCGTGGCGGGATCGTGGGAGCAATTGGATCGTCAGAAGGCTCCTCAATCGACCCTTCATCGCTGATCAACGGTCCGGTTGCAGCGAGCAATTGGACTGTCCGAAGGTCACAATGATCTGGACCGTTGGAATCAAATCCAACGGCGCGCGCGCGTGCGCATGTTGAGTCGGCCGTGCGCGTGGGCCGTCGGATCTTTAATCAGCGGCCCACGTTGAGCCACGCCTTTTCTTTTCGGGTAAGGGATATAAAATTCCTCGGTGAGCTTTATCTTTCTACTGAAAAATGTTGTTAAAACTTTAGAAATTCATATCTTTTTCATTATGAATCCTTTTGGGTGATTTCATGAGTGTTAATTTTCTTTTAGGTTAGAGATTAATCTAGAAATGTTTCCAGGCCCTGTTAAGAACCAGAAATATTGTGAATCGAATTTTGGCCTTTTCAGCCTCTAGTAAATATTCCAAAAATGCTATAAAAACTTAGAAAATCCATAACTTGTTCTCTGTAAGTCCAAATAGAGCGAACTAAATTTTGTTAATTTCCTTTAGGGATGAACTTTAGTGAAGCACCAGTTTGCTAGTGGTCTTTGCTACTGATATAAATGATGTCCTAGTTTTAGAACTTAGAAAAACCATAACTAATTCGTTGTAACTCCAAATGACCTGAAATTTTATATGGGTTACCACTATACCAGTAGGTAGCCACCATAAAAGTTTTAGCTTCAAAATCTTTCTAGAAAATATTTTTGCTACAGTGCTAATTATGGCCGAAAATAGGTTTTTAGAGAATATCTTTTGCACCACAAATCCAAATTAAGTTTTTCCAGTTCCTATGACTAGGTATATCCATATTCTACCTTGTGTATAAATTTCATCGCATTTGGATAATTTTTGCTTGTTTTTTTTTATTTAAGTGTTGCTCGTCTTATTGGTTGTTTTCGCTCTTTCGCTTAGGATTCGATATTTGCGTGTAACCCGAGAACGACCCTCCGCAACAATTTGAGCCACAACAAGCGAGGCAAGCAGTTTGATCATTTCCATTTGATCCCATTACTTTTAAAGTCTAATATTTTGTTTAACTTCTATGTATGCATTGCTAATTTGTTGTTAAATTGATTAGTAATCCTCTAGTTGCATAATCTGTAGGTAAGTAATCATCCTCTACTACCCGAGCCTAGGTTATTTCTTTGTGATTAGAGTTCGTTGGATGAGCTCTTGTCACTTAGTAGATTTCGAATGAATATTGCTTAGCCATGCCTAGTTATCGGTAGTATTGGGCGATCATCGACTTAGTCGGTGATCTTGATCACACTAATGCTATTATTATTCCATTATGTCCAACCATTGTGTTTTACCAATTTGCAAATCAAAAACTGAAAACAAAAATTATATCTTGACTTGGGCACAATGGTATGTTGATGTGATCTGTTGGGTGTGTGGAATGGTGCCTAAGTCCCCAAGGACCGAGTTACTTGTGTCACTAAGCCAAGCGCTTATTGCGTGCTAACCACACGAGGGGGATATGGAACCTCTCTTGACTAAGTACTTTGGGAGGTGTTAATTATGAGCTGGTCGGTGGGTGTGTTCTTGTGTGTGTGTTTTGGAGGGGAGCATTAGCAGACCGGTTAGGCCGCATCTAATGTGTCCTTCTCCGTGGGTTGCGGCTCTTAATTAGCATCGTCCATTGGAAAGCGTCTTGTTAGACTTAGCCATGCCTGCATACCAAAGGAAGTGTGCTAACTTAGTGGTCAGTGGAAAGGCGGTCTATCGTGTGGGTACATTGGTACACCCGCAGGTTAAAACTATTCGAATAGCCTCGCCCTAGGTTATGGACATGCTTGGTAAGGTCGTGCAAGAACTAGACTACAACCTTTTAAAAACTTAAACTTGACCTGGGTGGTATGAAGGGGTACTTCATGCTATTGTTGTGGTGACTATGGGTTAGTCACTTCTAGGTTGGTATTGTTCCCTATCTATTGTTGTTATTGTCTCTCTTTATTTGAACAATAAAAGTTAATTGCAAACTTGCTTTGAATCTATTACCCTATTGCAAATGAAAACTTGCTTTATGTCGAAAATAAGTCGAGCCTCATCCACTTAAATAAAGCTTGCATGTAGTTAATTATAGTTCGTTATCTCACACGTCATTTTGCAGTACAAAAACAAGTTTTGTACTCATCCGCTTGCTTAATATTAATTGTTGCAGAGGAAGAAGGTGAGCCCCAAGGGCCTCACTTTGTGAGTGTGTTGCGGCGTTGTTTGGGACGATTAGCTTGGCGGTCCGGTTGGTTGCCTTGTGGGTAAAGGCACACCGATTGGCTTTTGTTTATCGCCATCTTATGGCCATTTTGCTTCCGCTGTTTAAATTGGTTACTTATGTGTTATTTGGCCGGTCGGCCTCTCTTTTGTAACAACTCTCTTTATGTTATCTATGTCTTTCAGTTGTTGCTTTTGCTTCGGCTCTAGGTGTATGAATGGAGTTGATGCATAATTTTGTAACGGGGTGTGTATACTGCAATTCTGGGAAGTGTACATATCTCGAGGCTTGGTTTATTTGATTTGTACTGTTAGGACCAAGTGGATGGTTAAACAGTACAAGCCGAATAAACCGGGGTCCTCACAGTCCTGGTCATACTATTGCATTTAACCAGGTTTTATCTATGGTGACAACAAGTTCGGTTTCAATGTCAACGTTGGCCATACGAAAGAGTTAGGTCTAATTACGAATTTAGAAACTGGTATTGAAATACTAAGTAAAATATACATACAATATTAGCTTGAAACAGAAAATACATAATTGTAGTACTAGGTGTCAATCATGATCAAGGGTATGACTTGCCTTGCTCGAAAGCTTGGGTGTCTTCCTCCTCAAAGAACTCGGGCTCCTCAGCGTCGTCGTAATCTATACGAGAGAACAAAGTCAACTCAAACAAAGCTCAAGTAAAGACCAAAAGAACTCCAAAGAAAATACCAACTACAACCAACAGAAAAACTCCAATGATTTGGAGGAGGTCCAAGGAGCTAGTCGAAGGAGATCCAAAGAGCTGGCTGAGAGAGTGAGAGAGCTGAAATGAGGAAAAATGTGAAGATAGGGAGCTGCCTCAAGCTTATAAAGCCAGGGCTGTTGGGAGTTTTAAAGGCATACGTGTTCAAGGGTAGGTAAAGGAGGAGATGAGAGCATGTAAAGGAGAAGACAAGAAGAGGAATAGGTGCTACAGAAGTGATAGCATTTAATACGACACAACCGGCATTCAATGCATGAAGACTTCGGTGGCGCTCGTGATATTGTCAGAGGAAGGAGAAGGTGAGTAGGACTGACAGATGTGACCAGTCAAAGCTCAGGTGGGAGGTCCTGAGGAGATCCCGCAAAGGTCCAAGGGAAATCCTGACCCACCAAGGTGGTCTTTGCAAAAGACCAGAGGTCGTGACCACAAAGGGTGGTCGTGACCCAAAGGGGTGAGGAGGAGGAGGTTCTAAGGGTAAGGAAAAGGTGTGGCGAAGCAGAGCCGTACGATTTTGATCGGGTGATCCAAGGAGATAGGAACGTTTGGACCGCACGAACGCTCATTTACATCGGGTCGTCCAAACGCAATCGGACGCACCACAATACGAGGGAACGTTCGGACCATCCAAACGCCTCCTATAGATCAGGCCATCCAAACAAGATCTACCGGCTCACGAGAGGGGAAGGCGCGCGCTGGACCAGACCACGCGAAAGGATAGAGGAGGTCTGGACTGAAGGGAGGTCCAAACAAAAAGGAGTTTTAACGGATGAGATCCAAAGGGGAAAGGATCTAACGGAGGAGATCCAAGGAAGGAGATCAAAGGAGGTCCTAACAGTCAGGATGGAACCAAAGGAGGTCTCAACAATTAAGATGAGATCAAAGGAGGTCTCAACGTTTAAGATGAGATCAAAGGATATTTGAAACACAAACCCAAGCTTGGAACAGCTCGAGGGTGGTTGTGACCTAAAAAAGAGGTTAGAACCGAGGAGAGGTCTGGACAAGGAAGAGGTCTAGACCTGAGGAGGTCTAAACAAAAAAGGAAGATTGGCCGAAGGGAAAACGAAACAAACACAGGAGGGGAGAGAACACCAAAGCTCCAAAACTCCCACAAACCCAACAAACCAACAGAATATTTTAGTTGAAATTCGAGTTAATCAATTTGAAACCATTCTAAATCTCAAATTAAGCTTTCAGACTTCAATAAAACCAAATGGTTCATTTTATTTTAAAATTTTTAAAAAGCTCCAAAAACCAAGGTGTTACATCTGTTCTTGTAGTTGTGTTGGACTGAAGAGGTCTAGAAGAGGAGTTTATAATTCTTTCACTCCAATAATTGCACATAGTTATGAAGATCAGAGAGAATCGTTCAAACAAGAACATGAAAACAAGAAGATCAAGACTCATCAAAATCCTCACTAGACCGGTCAGATTGGATAGACAGATGTGCTCACACATGATGAACACTAGTAGCTGACCGGATGAACCGTAGCGGTCTAACCAGATGAACAATAAAATAAACACATAACTGAATTTCAGTACGATTTTAAAATCATAAATTGATCCGACTTTTAATCCACAACTCTAAACTTCACGAAACTTGAGACACGCCTTCTCTAGGATCTTGAAGATCATTGCCAAAGTTTCGACATTTTTTCGTCTAAGTGAAGGTTGCACCAAAATGGGCCAAATACGAAAACGAAGATTGAGATAAGCTCGTGGAAGGAAAAAAATCTAAGATAGCTAAGGATGGTTTCCCACATGTCCTAGCACTCTCAATCATAGCAAAAATCAAGCCAAAACCCCTTAAAGAGCAGAACCCCCTAAATCGCTATTTCTTCGACCAAAACCGGACAAACTCAAGAACTTGTAATAGAAAGTACCTAAATGGATAGGATCTAGTCTCCAAGAGATATATCCTTCACCTACACATCCTAGGTACAAAGCAAGATCAAGAGGAGAGGAAGGAACATAAAAAAACCAAGCCAAATCAAGAAATAAACAGTTGAGCATATGAGAGGAAGACTTGGACGAATTTAGAGGTTTGATTTCTACTTAGAGATGAATGTTTATAGCCACACCCTTGGGAGGATAAAACTACTAAGACAACACACACACACACACACACACACACGTGCTCTCATCTCTCTCAATACATCTCTCAAACCCTAGCCTTCTTCTCTCTCCATTTTCCCCAAATTTTCACATTATGGTTCATTGACTTATTTGTTGCAATCCAACACCAACCCTTATTTAGTGGAGGCTAGGACTAAGAGAGAAACCCTAGCAAATACTCGTTAAGCCTACACACAAATGGGTCTCTCACTCACACACGCTTCTCAAAGCGTCGCATTCATCTTTAGCTCCATTAGGCCAAATCCACCATGCCTTGCCCTCCATAGACTAGCCTTGACCTAATCCACTTAGGCCACCGCCGTAGTTTCACACACCACCACTTTACCGGTAATGGATAATTTACCAAAATACCTCTCTACTGACCTTTCCGGATTCCTTCACATCGAAGCATCGCCAATGCTTCGCCATCATCCATGTAGCCCCAACGACTTCCTACCAAGCCTCTCACGCATCCGGATCCCACCAAACTGTCCTCGTTTGCAAACGGCCCTAAGTCACTTAGCGTACCACATGCCTTACCATGCACCATGACCGCACCCGACTTCCTTGACCGTTCTGGACCTCAGCTCCTCCCTAAGATTAGTCCCAGGCCACCTTGTCGTTGCCCGTCATGCCCATCACTAGTAGCTCCTTCTCTGGTTCCTTGTCTTCTCAGCTTGTAACCACCTGGTAGCTTCGGTCATCTTCCGGCGGCACCTTGATCGTTCTAGACTTCAGCTCCCCTAACTTAGTTCCGATCCCATCTGCATCACCATGGTGTGGCTCCGGAGTCCTACAACCATTATAGGCAATCAAACCATCATGTAGCATCACACGACAAAAAAAATCATCAATTGACACAGTTGATGAGTCAAGGACACATACCCTGAAAGCTTTGCACCCGGAAGCATCACTTTACCTCAAAAAGTCTTTGCTCAAACTTTGCCTTACATGGTTCTTGTCTATCTTGCACCTTGCTCGAGTCCAACCATCTCAGCTAGCATCCATGACCGTTCTAGACCTTGGTTCTCCTAACCAAGTCCCAGTCCCCCTTATCGTTGACCATAGTTGACTCCAAGCTTCCCTAAATAACAATAGACCAAACAACCATTTTTAGCAGAAGTTCTTCGCGACTTGACCCATATTAGTCCATAAGAGTATAATACAAATATATGCAGCAAACCCCAAACTCCTAGAATCAACCATCAAAATTCAGTACACCTCACTGTGCCCGAACCGCCATAGTTGGTCGATCTGCGCCTCTGTGCCGGTCGACCGCCAATCTCGTGGGTCCGATTGCACTCCTAGTAACGAGGGACAGTCGGACCACCAATATCGTGACCGGGATTAACATCCCAAATCCCTCGTGTATTTACGAACTAGTCCCATGATCGGAGCTAGTTCACACGAGAAACAAATATGGTAACAAAATCATATCACAACTTTATTAATAAATACCAACAGAGTTGATTACAAAGGAGGCTTACAGGCCCACAATAAAATAAACACAGCGGAAGACGAAAAAGTAGTAAGGTCCAGTTAATCTGCCACATGCAATCGACTGGGGAAGCGGCCTAGTCGTCGAGATCCACATTGGTAGCAAAGTCCTTCTCCTCTGAAATTTGGTTTGCATAAAGCAAGTATGAGCACAACTTCCGTGCTCGCAAGTTACACCCGTCAAATAACAGAATGACATGCATACATGGATGTAACAAAGGATGGCTTATTGGTTGATTTGCATAAAGCAGTATTTTCTTTAAATACTTGTACTAAGTTCCAAAGCAGTTATTCTATAACTAAAAATCATTTTATAAATCCTCAGTTTTATAGTCAGATAACATTCACACATGAATGGTGAAGGGTACCCTCCTATCACATGGCTTCCTGCCCAATTCCCATCTGGATAAACCAGTTTTGAAGAAGTTTATTTTCAAACAAAACCAAAGTCTAACTTTGAGTGGCTTTTGCTAGCATGTCCATGACCGTGGACACGGCTATTCGAATAGTTTTACACTCTGCAGAGGTTGTACAGCTTTACCCACATGACAAGACTTCTCTAGTTTGTCCGGCATATATCTATGCCACCGCCCACTACCTTGGGTAAGCGGTCTAGAGCACGTGTCAAGGCCTTTACAAAGCGTCATTCCACCGTAGTTACCCCTCGCTAAGGTTTCGCCACCCCCTTTGGAATAAAGACCTCCGGGTTCGGGCCCCCTCTTGCGCTTGGTGGGACTAGCATAAGTCGTAACATGACTACCCATTACATTTGTAGGGAACAACCATGGTGGAACGTTGCAAATTATTTAGCTAGGTCTCGACCCATACTTGGGACATGTGGTGGTACGGTGGTGGCATAGGAAGAAGCGGCTCGAAGACCGGTCCTTAACTGACTTGGGCAACTTTCCAAAATAACCCTGGACCTTAACCCTAACCAGATTAAGCTCGTGCATGAACATGCACCCACCAAACATCCATTATGCCCAAGTCCAAACCATTTTCATTTATTTTATTTTTCGAAGTCATAAACTTCCATAACATACCGATGCCATGGACACAATTTAAACCATAATTGATTTCTGGCTGAAATTCCCCAAAATAAACATGTTTGGTCTATAAGCATGGCTAAGCACAATATTTTCCAAATGATCCTAGTCCGTACTATTGTATCAACTAGGTTTTACCTATAGTGACAATATGTTTACTTCAATTATCGAAATTGGCCATACAAAGGAGTTTAGGCATAACTATATATTTAAAGCAGGAATTTAAAATACTGATATAAATAAGCATGCAGTAATAATTTAAAACAGAATATAAATAATTTAAAATAATGGGATCGATATGATCAAGGGTATAACTTGTCTCGCTTGATGAGGTGATGTTGTTTTTCTTAACAGGTCACCTAGTACTCACAAGTACTTTCTTCAGGTCGTCCAAGTGTACAATCACGATGATCATACAGTCAAAATCAATCCTCTTATGTTGGTCTTCAATCGGCGTCGAAATCTGACTCTCCGAAGTCGTCGAAAACTAACGAGAAAAGAAGCCAAATTCAAACTAAATTAAAATAACAATTCAAATGGACTCCAAATTAAATAATTTTGGCTTAAATAGCTAGATTATAATTTTATAAAGATTTTGCAACTTGAACCACCCAATTTGGAGTTCAAATGCAAAAGATATGAATTTTAGAAGTTTGCTTTTACATGAAATAATGAATTAGGGCTTGAAGGAATTATTGGTCAAATGAACCCAAAATTAAATAATTTTGGTTTAGTTGGCTAGATCTTGATTTTATAGGAATATAGAAATTTGAATCAAAAAAATCGGAGTTCGTATGAGGGAGAACGAACCCCGGGAAGTTCTAAATCTAAATAAAATCCTAAAATCAGATTTTATTGATTTTCTTGATTTATTTTTCTAAAGAAAAAACCTTTTATTGCGCAAGCATGACGTCAGCGAGTGGAAAATGGATTTCTGGCCGAATTATTTTCCTAAAGGAAAATAATTTATTTCACTGACAGGTGGGCCCCCAAGTCAATGGACTGGGTCCATGGGTGGTCAAAGTCCACGGTGGACTTGGTCTACCGAAACAGTGCACCTGAGAGAGGGGGTGCTGTGTGTGCAAGGTGACGTGGCACACGTGGCGCCACGTAGGCAGCCACGTCCCTGCCACATCGGCGAGGGTGCTGAGATGACGCACACGTGGCGGCGCCACGCCGCCGAAGCGGGGCGCTCGGCCGCGGCTCACGCGAACGACGCACGCGCGCGGCGAAGTGAATGATACCAGCAGAGAAAGGGGGCGACGGGGAGTGTGGTGCTCACCAAAACAAAGACGGAGCGTGGGGTTTTGACCGCCGGCGACGAGGTTTGGCGGTGATGAAGTTTGGCCTCCGATGAAGTTGGGGCTCCGGGGGTCTTCGGGCTAAGAGAGAGGGCGCACGAGGACGGCGAGGTCGCGGCGATGCCGGGGGTGGGGACGATGGGACCGGAGGGGGCTTGATGTCGCCGGAATCGGGATTTGAAGCTCTTTCGGCCGCCGGCGAGGAACTTCAATTTCCGGCCGGCTGAGGAGGGGAGAGGCCAGGTGGGTTGCTGGTGTGGAATGAGGTGATGAAGACGCACCCGAGGCGTCATTTTATAGGGCGGGGGCACGGCCGGAAGAGGAAACCGGTGGCGCGGGTCCGCGGCGGTGATTGCGGGGTTCCGGCGAACACACTCGTGAGATTGGGAGAGATGACCGGAAATGGGGCGGCGAGATGCAGGAGTTTTAATGCGCGGGATTCCGGGGAGAATAGGGGAGAGAAACACGGGATTGAGGAGCTCCCCGTGGCGCTAATGGCGGCGGGAGGGACGCGGCCGAGTGGGGAAGAAAGAGGAGGAGGAAGAAAGGTCGCAGGCCGTTGGATGGGGATCTGATGGTGTGAGGAGCGGTGTCGCGTGGGGGGCGAGGATGCCGTCTGATTTAAATCCAACGACTCACAACGAGTGGGTCGTTCGGAGGTCCCGGAAGTCACGATGAATTTTGGCTGTTGGATGCCGATCCAACGGTTGAGGTGCGTGCGGGGTTAAACACGCGGGAGAACGGGATGACGTGGGAGAATGATAGCCGTCCGATGTAAATCGGACGGTGGGGACGAGAGCGAGGAGAGAGGGTGTGCGGGTGGCGTGGCGAGTGGGCTGAGTGGGCCGAGTGCGGAAGAGACAGGAATGGGGCCGGGAGGTTTAGGCCCAAGAGGGTTAGGGGTTTTTAAATGATTTCGTAATTTAATTAAATCTGATAATTCAATTTGGTTTTAGAAAATAGCAAATAAAATCCAAAAATTATGGAAAAATTGTAACATCCCAAAGTTCTGTTACCAAAATAAAATAAATAAATATATTATTTTATTGGATTTTCTAGTTGTCAAATAATTCTATTGATTTTCTGTAATTTAAAACAAGTTTTCTTTGTTAAAACAAAACAAAATCAATTATTTAATTTCGTGGTTTCAAAGACAAAAAGAAAATTTATTGAGTTTTATGAGTTTTTATGGGATTTGAAGTGAAAAATAAAATTTTAAGTAATTTCTGGAATTTTTGCGAATTTTAAAAGCTTTTTACTATTTATTTTAAAACAAAAATAATTACTGTACAAAAATAAAAACTAAATTTAAATTGTAATTATTTTTATTAAGTAAAAAATAATTCAAGGCATTTTTGTGAATTTTTCTAGAATTTTTGGACGCTATTTGCTATTTTCTAAAAATCAATTTGATTTATTGATTTTTTTTTTAATCCGAAAATCAAGAAAAACTGTTCGGGCCTCCCGTACCTCCTGAACAGTAACTTTGTACAGTACACTATGAACAGTAAAATATGGTGTTCGGACCGTCTGGACAATTTCTTTTTCTTTTTCTTTTTTTATTTTCTCGCTGAATATCTATTTAACTTTGAAAATTCATATCTAATTCATTTCAACTCCAAATCAAGTGAAACCAGTTTTGATATTTTTCATTTTAAATTAATTTTATTTTAAAATATGTTTCAAACTTTTTTATTGCATATAAAATATAGTTTTGAAAATTGATCCTTAAACTGAATTATTTTCACACTAGAAAATACTTTTAACTTAAAAAATTCATAGAAAATGTTTCTGAACTCCAAATGAGTTGAACCAAATTATTTTGGTCCTATAATTTTATTCTCTATTTTATCCTTCAAACATCTCGACCGAACTCCGCAAGCGATGCCAGGCGAACATTCCCGTTCATTTGATGAGTTTATCCGAGATGGGTTGATCCTATTTACCTATTTAAAATCTGAGCCTCAATTCAAATCCTTGTTCTAAATATATTTGATTTGTTGCTAAATCTTTATTCCAAAAATAATAAAATAATATATATATATTTAAAAAAAAATTCAAACTTCCCGTTGGGTCACCCATCCTTGGGCTGCCCCAACGAGGATGGGTTGCCCCAACGTATGCACACTTAACTGCCAAAAACTTCCCCAAAGCACTACCACCTTTCCTTCTTTCTTTCATTACTCTAACCCCCCTCTCATTCCTTTATGCTTTCCTTCCCATCCCTTTCTTCCCCAACAATTTTTGTCCAAAACGTGTGCAGCAGCACAACCTCCATTAACGCCCACACAGAAGCTTCCTAACCCCACGATTTTCTCCACGATTTCTCCCGGAATCTTAGGCATTCAAACCACCTCATCTAAACTCCCCCATTCCACCCACCTCCCCCCTTTCTTGCGCACGAATTCGTCGGTTTCCGCAACGGCCGCCACGTTCACCACGCACGTCGATCTCCTCCACGGCCCACCTCCACCCTATATAAGAGAGCCCCGGTGCCTCTCATCTCCTCATTCATCCCGAAAATCTTAGTTCCTCCTCCCTTTATCCTCTCCACAATCGGGTTTTTCCGTCAGAGGACTAACGCCGCTCATCGGCTATTTGCGCCACCTACGGTGGAGCCCCGCCACCATCGACCACACCATCGCTTCGCCGCGACGGCGTACTACTGGTGCTCCCCTCACCTTCGCCGAACTTCGCCGAGCATCGTCGCCACCGTGAGACCGCGCGCCGCCGCCGCCACCGGCCACCGTCACGCACCGCCACCTCCTACGGCCTCGTTGCAAGGTGAGCAATCCATTTTTGTCGTTTGCCGGTCACCTCTTCCCTTCCTTTGGCCGGCGCTGTCATCCTTTCTTTTACTTCCATGCGTGCTGTTCGTTGAGGAAGATAATGAACAGTGCTCAATTATCTAGTCATGGCTTCAACTTTGTACATACACATTTTAATCCTTTCAAAAATTTGTTCTCTCTCATAAAAACTCCGAATCCATTGATTCTTCCTCCTAAATTCATCTAAATTCATCTACTATTTTTAGTATTTATTTTGTAATTTTTAGATTTTATTTAATATCCGCATTATTCGGTCCTTTTGCCCGTTGTCGCCTTTCTCCGCCATCGCCAATCTTGCGCGTTTTCCCAACCAAGGTGAGCGTTGCGCCCCCATGGTTCCTCCTTAATTTCGCCACGCACTCACCCGCTAACACTCTCCGCTTGCCCTAACGACGATGTCAACCCGAAGGTCGCCTCTGTCGCGTCCGCCACTATCCGATGTCTCCCTACGAACCGTCGCGCCGTTGGGTTCGGCCGACATGTTCTACATCGTACATCCTCACCATGTCCATAAAACTCTTTCCTTGATCCCATTCAATCCGAAATACAATTTCTAGTGAATAGTATTTTCAGAATTCTATCATTTCATGTGATTTTCAACCTTCCGGAATTTCGTTCTCCCTCATACGAACTCCGATTCAGTCGATTCAACTTCCTAGATTCATATAAAGTCGATACCTTTGTCCCAGTATTTATTTTATATTTTTTTTGGATTTTTTTTGGATTTTATTTGAGTATTATTTGAATTTGGATCGTTTTACAGATAGATTTTAATGACTTGGACGATCGGATTTCGACACCGCTTAAGAGCAGCGCTCAATCAAGCAAGGCAAGTTACATTCTTGATCATACTTGCACCTATTATTTAAAATTATTTAAATTCTATTTCAAATTATTACTGCATGCTTATTTATATTCCGTAATTTAAATTCCTGTTTTGAATTTATAGTTATGCCTAAAATCCTTTGTATGGCCAATTTTGGATATCGAATCAAACATATTGTCACCCTAGATAATACCTAGTTAATACAATAGTATGGACTAGGATCATTTAAATATTGTGCTTAGCCTTGCTTATAGACCAAACATATTTCTTTTGGGGAATTTCAGCCAAAGATCGACTATTGTTTAAATTGTACCCTTGGCATTGGTGTGTCATGGGAGTTTCATACGTGACTTTGTAAAATGAAATAAAATGATGGTTTGGACTTGGCGAATTGGTTGTCCGTGGAGTGCGAGTTTATGCACAGCTTAATCTGGTTAAGATTAAGGCTCATGGGTTTGTGAAAGTTGCCTGTGTCGATTAAGGACCGGTCTTCGAGCCGCATCTTGCTACGCCACCATCGTACTACCACATGTCCTCGTGATGGGGAGTAGGACCTGGCTTAATAATTTGTGATACCTCATTGTTATTTGTGCCATGTTGTTTGTGTGGGTGTTGGTTAGACAAGAGACCCATCCGCGCAAGAGGCTCTGGGAGGACGGTCACCCAATGGAAGCGAAACCTTAGCGGGCATAAATACTTTAAGGTAGAACTTTGTAAAGGCCTTGTCACGTGCTCTAGACCGCTACCTAAGGTAGTGAGCGGTGGTATCGACGGATGCCAAACAAACTAGAGAAATCGTGTCTTGTGGGTAAAGTTGTACAACCTCCGCAGAGTGTAAAACTATTCGAATAGCCGTGTCCACGGTCATGGACATGCTTGGCAAAGCCACCAAAGTTAGATTTTGGTTTTGTTTGAAAAGACTTCTTCAAACCGGTTTATCCGAATGGGAATTAAGGAAGCCATGTGATAGGAGGGTATCCTTCACTATTCATGTGTGAATGTTATCCGACTATAAAATTGAGAATTTATAAAATGAATCTTAGTTATAGAACAACCGCTTGGAACTTAGTACAAGTATTTAAAGAAAATCTTGATTTATGCAAAATAACACTATAAGCCTTCCTTTGTTACATCCATTTATGCATGTCATTTTGTTATTTGTGGGTGTAACTTGCGAGCACGGAAGTTGTGCTCATTCTTGCTTATTGCAAACAAATTTCAGAGGAGAAGAACTTCACTTCAGGTGTGAATCATGACGACTAGGCCGCTACCCCAGTCGATTGCCTGTGGCAGATTGCTGGACCCTACTACTTTTTCATTGTCTTCCGCTGTGTTTATTTAATGTTGCCCTGTAAGGCTATCTTGTAATCAACTCTGTTGTATTTAATAACTTTTAACGTTTATGGTTGTGTTATCACACTTGTTTACTGTGTGAGCTAGCCACTGATCATGGGACTAGTTCAGTTATGCACAGAAGATCTGGGATATTAATCTCGGGGTCTTACAAAAATTCACATAAATTTCTAGAGTTATTTTGGACTTAATAAAAATGGTTCCAACTTATAATTGGCTATAGTTTTTGCAAATAAATTATTTTGGCTTTAAATTATTTAGGAAAAAGCTTTTTAAAAAAATGCAAAAAATTCTAGAAATCAATTAAAATTTTATTTTCCAGATCAAACCAACTAAAACTTCAAGAACTTCGATTAAATTTTAAATTTTGGACTTCTAACATTTCAGAAATTCAAATAAAGCAATAGAACTCAATTCAAATTTCAGAAAATCCAATAAGATAATAACTTTATTTTATTTTATTTTATTTTGGTAACAGCACTTTGGGATGTTACAACCAACTAATGGCCTGTCCGACCGCTGCCCAATTTCAGAAAACACCTCTCTTTGGACTTTTCGACAAAATTCTATATAGTTTCGCGTCTAGTCTCTATTTCAATAGCACCTAGTACAAACACATCCTTAAACACTCTAACACAAGTGTTTGGTGTCCATTTGCTCAACTTTTGCACCGCCGGTCTGACCGCCCTCATGGCCGGTCAATTTTTTGTTGTTAATTAACCATTTTTAAAATTTTATTTTAAAGTTAACCTCTCGCACACTTTATTTCCAATTCTGACCCCTTTGGTCACGCTACCACCCGTGGCGTGACAAAACAACACTGTCACGTCAGTCCGTATCTAGGCAAACTCTTGTCACACCACCACCCATAGCGTGACAATATTGTTTGGTTACGCGACAACCAGTGACGTGACAAAAAGTGCTATTTTGAGGACTTATCCTGGCACACGACAGCATTATTTTATCACGTCACGGGCGGTGGCGTGACCAAAAAGGTCAGAATTAGAAATAAAGTGCGCGAGGGGTTAACTTTAAAATAATTTTTTTAAAAAGGTTAATTAATAAAAAAAAAGTTGGGCTGATCGACCACCTGTGCCGTATGCGGATCGCTTACACTCGACAAAGAACCCTACAATTTGCAAAACTTAAAGTTCACTTCCCAAACTTATTGACAACGATGCCAATTATTTAACACCTAGAATAGGACCATGTCACATGGTCTTCATAAGTTGAACGTCCGGAAATCCCAGACCAGGTTGCTTCCTACAATTAACCATACCGGAATAAATTAGTTGCTAGAAAACAGACATAAATATAGACCTAACATGATTTTAAGCCTTTCAAGCAGCAATGGCTACCAGAAAATCCCATTCCAATCCATAATCCATATAATCTAAAGCAACCGTACAACCCACATGTTGTTCTTGTTTCTTGACTTATTGACTGGCTAATACTCTACTAGTAGTTGTTAATTTTGTGATCACCACCACCACCAGTCCACAGCAGCAGGAGCAGCCAGCAAGCTTTGGCATTCCTGAACAAATAGAATCTGGTTAATCGATGGCATACATGCAAATCATCCGGGGGAAAAATGTCAGCAGAATCAGGAGCGTCGTAAGCAAAGTTCCACTTATAAGTCCTAATCTTCGACTATTATTACTATGCAATTTATGGACCAAAGTCACCAAACATAATTAGATTATTATAGTTCCTTTGGAACACAAGAATTTTAGAAGGTTCTTACAGGATTTGTACTGCTTTGTGCAATCTTGTCAATTTATTACATATTTTTTGCATTCCAAACAGGTCCTAAGACTAGTGAAGTGTAGAAACACCTCTAGCTAACCTTACCTATCAGTGCACTCGTTAGAGTCGATCCTAATCTCCCGAATTTTCCATTTGGGCTATCTGAGTTCTCTGCCAAGACCAACGGTCAAAATTCCCAAAGTGCAGACACCAGGTCCATACACCGGAACCATCCTCTCCGTCCATTTCTCCCGACGGAACGTACGAACGGTGGGATGCTGTTCCCGGTCCACCCAACACACCGAACACCGTCCGTTTTGGCTTCATCGTTTCAAACAGATTAAAATCCCGCCCATGCGCTGCTCCCGATCCCCATCTCCCCTCCCGTTAGTTAGAGCCCATAGCCACACAAACCGTAGGAACCTACCCAGAAATTATACCTTAATTAGGGAGTACCATAGGAGGTGGTCGTTGCGGCGTTCGGATCGGCGGGAATCGGAGAAGAGCCGAGCAAATCGTGAGAAATTTTGGGGGTTTTGGCGGGTTGTGTTCTTGGCTTTTTTCCGAGCAATTTCTTGATGCGTCGACGGTCTGATTCTGCTCTTACAGACCTGCGGAAGGGTTAGGATTGGCGTGCGGGAGTCGGAGCGGCAGGAATCTGAGGTGAGAAGTGAGAAAAGTTGGATAGTTTTTTGGGGGGATTTGTTGGTTCGCGTTCGCCCCCAAACCCTTTCCTGGTTTTCTAATCCGGTTCTTGGGTTATTTAGTTGGAATATTTGGAGACTAGAGGATCGCGGTAGGATTCTGAGTAGAACGAATCGGAGATTAGACGCTTTTTTATGTTTCTTGAGTCAATTTCTTCATGTTATTGGGCTTTTCCTGAGGTCTTATCCACTGGATCTTGTTTGCGTTGCGGCGTTCTTGCAGGTGTCTTAGGGACGTAGAGTTCGCGTGGATATTGGAAGAAGCAGAAGCCTAATCAGAGCCGAGCAAAAGGTATGTAAGTTTTGGGCCATTACTTGTTCATGCGTTATCTGAATTCTAGCTGCCGGTTTCACCCGCAAATTTCTTCATATCTCCAGGAGATTACTAGGATTTTGCAACAGGACTCGTAGCAGAAAGAACAGGAGAGAGCAGAACAACTGTAAGGAAAAATTGTGATTTCCATGACCATTTATTCATCTTGGGATGCATTTCTTGGGTTCTCGCGTCACTTATGCGCTATAAACTTCTCTTAGAACTCCAAGATGCCTGAAGTGAGGAATATCAGCAGGACGGCGCTCACCGACCAGTCTGGTGGTGGGTTCTTTATCAGGAGGGTGACGTCGCCAGGAGCTGTGGTGGTGAAGGGTGCCGTCAAGCCGCTGACTCGACGGGTCCTGTCACCGTCGAGCAACAAGGAGAACGTGCGACCGGTGAGGACTGCACCGAAGAGAAGGAGCCCCCTACCGGAGTGGTACCCAAGGATCCCACTCCGCGACATCACATCAGTCGTCCAGGTGATGAACCATTTCCTTAGACTGGGATGTTCTCTAAATGCTGTAAATGCTATGGTCATGTTGTGTTAGTATCAGAGTTAAGTTGTATTTGTTGCATGTTATGTTCTTTAGGATATGTTACGATGTTAATTTATTTGTGCGTGTGATTCTGGAACTGTGATTGGCCTTGTTTTCAAAATGACATGTTTACCAAAGTAGGTTTTGGTCAGTTTCTTGGAATCTAATGGGCATAGTTTGAATATGATTAGTCAAACTCGGAATGTAGGAGTTACAGGTGTCTTTGACTCCTACTGGTGGTATATGCATTTTAGTGTTATTACGACATCAACCATGAAATTTTGTTAGTCATTGTCTTGATGATTATTAGAATGAGAAAGACAGTAGCATGGAATTACGGTTAAATGTTATCTTTTATGCTTCGTGCAGTCATATAAAAGTTTCTTATAATTTGAATGAATTAGCAACGTGGGACTTTCCTATGACCGGTGCTTCTTTGATGTTTATTCTGTCTGCTTCGATCTAGCTATGGCATTTTAGATAGCCAACAATTGAAAGAAATACCACGTTTTATTTTGCAGAAAAGTTTAGTTAAATAATAAGGTCATTTTATGGAAATAATAAACTCCTTTATGATCTTCTTAAGCACCAATTTTATGGAGTTTAAATGTTTGACTAATCATGTGAGAACCGCTCATCACATATCTGACTTGCTGTACTTATTAAGTAGTACACACTTTGGATTGAAACCAAAAGTCTACACACTTGGGGTCTGTTCTTTCATAAATCATGACAGTTTAGCATTATGTCATCTAGTTGCACTTTAGCTTCTTTTTTTTTGTCGATGCGTCACCAAGGTTACATATACAGTAAGCATTTACATCACGCTGGAATTGTGCTGTAGAGGACCTTATTTGCAACAGCCTAATCTAGCTTATGCTGCCTGTCTTCCTAGCTGCTGAGATTTCATTTAGCCTGACCCAGCAAAATTGAGCTTCCTACATTTGTAGTGTAGTTTTTGGGTTGCTATTTCAGTTTAGCTTGGCTACGATATTCTGTTTTGGTAACCTTTTTCTATGTCAAGTTTTACTCTCTATTCAGTCATTGTCGTAGAGGTGGCCCACCGGCCCCAACGACCTGGCGAAGGTCCCAAGAAGGCCTCCGAAGGCACCAAACCAAACACACGCTTAGGCGCGGTCGAAGGGTACCAAGTAGCTCTTCACAGGGGCGAAGGGTGTGAGAACGCCTCCAGAGGCACAAAGCCAGCGTTGTTACGCCTTGGCCTAGGCGAGGGCGTCGGGTACCACCTTCGCAGAGCCGAAGGGTACAGGAAGGCTGCCGAAGGCAACCCCGCCAGAAAGATACTACACGCCCTAAAGCGAAGGTGCTCCTCGCCTCGGACCACCTCTCATGGAGCGAGGGGGGCTCCAGGGGCCTTCGCTTCAGGACTGCCCCGTATGGAGCGGAGGGAGAAGGCCACCAATGGAGCAAGAGCAAAGTTGAGATGGACCAGGCCCATGAGGGTCCACCGTGCACCGAAGGCTACGTCTAGGAAGAGGAGAAGACCCTGCAGCCCCTACGGAAGTAGGTCCTTTCTAGGGGTAGAGTTGTAATCTCGTGCATCCTGGTTGTAAGGCTATAACCCCATGTAATAACGGAGGACTTTTTTCAAGGCAATAAAGACACATTAACACGCTCTGACACTGGTCCCCATTGTAGAGGATTCCTAGGTGTCCCCCTTCGCATCTGTGGGGATACCTGGGATCCCTTTTTCTCTACTGTTTAGTTATGTTGCTATGACAGTTGGTGCTGTCCGTAGGGGGGCGAAGAGTTGTAATCTTGTGCATCCTGGTTGTAAGGCTATAATAACCCCATGTAATAAAGGACTTTTTTCAAGGCAATAAAAACACATTAACACGCTCTGACACTGGTCCCCATTGTTGAGGATTCCCAGGTCTCCCCTTCGCATCTGTAGGGATACCCGGGGTAGTGTTGTAATCTCGTGCATCCTGGTTGTAAGGCTATAACCCCATGTAATAAAGGACTTTTTTTCAAAGCAATAAAAACACATTAACACGCTCTAACACTGGTCCCCATTGTTGAGGATTCCCAAGTCTCCCCCTTCGCACCCCCTTCGCATTTGTAGGGATACCCGAGGTAGAGTTGTAATCTCGTGCATCCTGGTTGTAAGGCTATAATCCCATGTAATAAAGGAGGACTTTTTTCAAGGCAATAAAGACACATTAACACGCTCAGACACTGATCCCCATTGTTGAGGATTCCCAAGTCTCCCCCTTCGCATCCGTGGGGATACCTGGGGTAGAGTTGTAATCTCATGCATCCTGGTTGCAAGGTTATAATAACCCCATGTAATAAAGGAGGACTTTTTTCAAGGCAATAAGACACATTAACACGCTCTGACACTGGTCCCCATTGTTGAGGATTCCCAAGTCTCCCTCTTTGCATCCGTGGGGGATACCCGAGAGACCCCATTTCTCTACTGTCTAGTTCTGTTGCTACGACAGTTGGCGCCGTCTGTGGGGAGCGGCAAGGAAGCCATGAGGGTGTACTTCCCCAAGCAAGGCTTGGGTCATGGCACCTCGCAAGAAGAACACACCTAAGGTCTCTGTGGCCGAGCACCCCGAGGGCCAAACGAAGCAAGACGTCCACCACAGCGGCGACCACCGCTGAAGCCGCGGAGGAGGAAGCCAATAACTCCACGCACGGGAAGATCATCGGAAGCGACACCCAGCCCAACGGGGTGTCCTTGCTCGAGGACCCGAGGACCGCCGGATGGGCCCACCTCCACCCGCCGCCTCGGGCGTCGCCCAGGAGGCATACGAGGCACTATAGAAAGAATTAGCGGATTTCCGTCAAGAAATGCTAAGCCTCCTAAGAACCAAAGAACGGCAACACCCACGGCCCCGCCTCTGCTTGCAATCCTCGCACCGACATAACCAGGGCCAGTGCTCCGGGGAGACCCGAACTCTCCGTTGAGTGCAGCCCGAAGCCGCTCGTGGCTCGCGGGTTTCAAGATGCCGACATCAAGGCATACGAGGGATCACGCCTTATGGAGTTCATTCGCATAGGAGACCACCATCGGCGCCGCTGTTCGGAGACCCGAACTCTCGCTGAGTGCAGCCCGAAGCCACCGTGGCTCGCGGGTTTCCAGATGCCGACATCAAGGCATACGAGGGATCACGGGCCTTATGGAGTTCATTCGGGTATAGGAGACCACCATCGGCGCCGTTGTTCGGGAGACCCGAACTCTCCGCTGAGCGCAGCCCGAAGCCGCTCGTGGCTCGCGGGTTTCCGGATGCCGACATCAAGGCATACGAGGGATCACGCCTTATGGAGTTCCTTCGTATAGAGACCACCATCGGCGCCAGGGAGACGACACCACGAAGGCAAAAGCATTACACTCGCCCCTGGAGCGAGCACCGACATTGTTCTTCACCATACCCTCCTGGCCGATATACGCCTAGGAACAATTGTCGATCTCATACGCAACAATATCCAAGGAAACTATGCCGAGCCAAAGGACGGGGACACTTGTTCGAGATAAAACAGCCCTTTGCGCCTTCTTCAAGAAGTTTGCGAGGTCAAGTGCCGTGAAGGGGTCAACGAGACCACCGTCATCAACGCGCAACTCGCGACTCAAAAGGGCCCTTGTTTGAGAGGCTAGCCCATTCGCACGCAGCGCACCTCTTCGACAAGATGGAGGAGTACGTGAGGGCGGAAGAAGACAGTACCCGAAGGGTCGAAACCTTGACACCGGCAGCCTCGATGCCAACCCCAGGCGGTCCGCCCGAGAAGGATGATCCCGTAGTCGCCACAGCGGAGGCGGCGGCCAAGCCATGCGGCAACGAGTACTATCGGAAGCGGCGGGGGAGTCTACCACAAGAAAATAAGCACTTTCCAAAGGGAAGGCGAGGAAGCCGTGGAGGTCACGGTGGTGGTCGCCACCGGATGCACGGTGGTGGTGTGGGGCCCGCCATTTTTCGACCTCCACGGCGAAGGGTCACATATGACCAAGCAGAATTACATGAACCGCGGCCCGCATAGTCCAAACGCGAAGAAGAATGGGGGCTTGGCAACCAGTTGACTGCCCTACCACAAAGACCCCACATAGAAGGCGCGTGCGGCGAGCACCCCCAAAGGGTCATCAACATGATCACCGAAGGATCTTTGCTAGCCCTAACATCCAAAAGGCAGCAGCGCGCTACGCTCGGCAAATCCACCACGTCGCTACATACCCCATCATTAGCCCGCATCACTACACGAAATACCCATCACCTTCGGCCCCAAAGATGCCCGGGGTCTATACTTCCCCCACCAGGACCCCCTAGTCATTTCCGCAAGCATTGCGGATTTCGTAGTCAGACGTGTCCTCGTGGATGGTGGAAGCTCCGCAAACCTACTCTTAGCGGAGGCCTTCGACAAAATAATGATCCCCAAGGAAATCATACTCAAGGTCCTCCATAGCAACGAAGGCATCTTCGCAGGGATCCCAAGACATCCTAGAGTGGCTCAGGAGACCATCGAGCACCGCCTCGCAATCAAAAGCGAGCATCGTCCGGAGGTGGCGAAGGTGGAAATAGCGAAGCTACTAAAAACGGGGGTCATTCGGGAGATCAAGCACTCGGAGTGGCTGGTCAACCCCGTTCTCGTGCGCAAGACTACCGACAAATGGCACATGTGTGTCAACTTTACCGACTCAACAAGGCATCCCTAAAGGATGATTTCTTGTCGCCCGCATCGACAACCAGATGCCACCTCCGCTATGTAAGCGATGAGTTTCCTCGACGCCTACTCCGCTACCATCGTGTTCATGGCAAGGGAGGACAAAGCAAAACCACCTTCATCACCCCGATTGGCACATATCGTTTCACCATAATGCCCTTCGCCTCAAAATGTTGGAGCCACCTTCACCCGGCCATCACAAAGGTCTTGGCCAACCACCTTGGCCACAACATCGAGGTGTACGCCACTCCGACGACTACCATCAGTGTTCATGGCCAAGGAGGACGAAGCAAAACCGCTTCATCACCCTAATCGCACATACTATTTCACCTGAATGCCCTTCGCCTCAAAATGCTCTGAGCCACCTTCACCGACTCATCGCAAAGGTCTTGGCCAGCCAGCTTGGCCGCAACGTGGAGGCGTACGTCAACAACATAGTAGTCAAAAGCACCCTCGCAAGCTCCCACATGACGGACTACAAGAAACCTTGGCCAATCTCTTGGGGTTCCTCATCTCTGAGAGGGCTATCGAGGCGAACCCTGAGAAAATTCATGCCATTCAAGAAATGAAGCCACCCCACAGCGCCCGTGAGGTGCAAAGGCAACAGTGGCGCGGCTTCTCGCCCCGCCCGCGTGAGTGTGCCTTCCCGCTTCTTCAAACCAAGCAATACCTAGCTCTGGGCTTGCTAGAAGGCATTCGAGGAGCTCAAGCAATACCTAGCTCAATTGCCAAGCCTGGTTAGCCCAAAACCAAACGCTGGCCATCGCTCTACCACGCCGCGAAGTCGCGCGGCCGTCGTAGTCCTCGCCCAAGATAGTGACGCTGGCGCAGCCCTTGTAGTACGTGTCGGAAGCCCCGCAAGGGACCAAGACTAGGTACATGGAGCCAGAAAAGCTAGCGATGCCTTGCTCATGGCCTCGCGCAGCATTACTTCGCACAGCGATAACAGTCCCAACATCTTACCCCCTCGCTCTGATGCTTGCCCAACAAGGACGCCTTAGGTATGAGGCAAATGTGCAGCCAAGCTAGCCCCTTCGACCTGGCCTTCACTGCCCGCATGGCCATCAAATCTTAAGCCCTCGTGGACTTCGTCATGAGTAGACCCCATAGCTCAAGGGACCAAAGAGACCCAAGCCAAAGCGGCTTGGACCATGTACACCGATTTCCCTGCATGAAAAATTGTGTCGATGCGCCCATCTTGAGTTCTCCACAACAAACAACACCTCCAAAATGAGGCCTTACTCCTTGGCCTCCGTAGGCCAAAGCGCCAGGTGCTAAGCGCATCATCGTCAAAAGCAACTCCCGTCTGCCACACCTTGTGGCAGGCCACTTCGACAAATCATTCACTACAAGGGATCTTGAAATAGCTAGATATCGGGCCGTCCGGCCTTGGCAAAGCATTTCTTCTGCATCACGCTTCAAGCCATCCCACGAGGTAGCAACGGCCACCACAAACTCGCCAAAATGGATAGCTTAGTGCAGCGCCCCTCAGCGAACATCTTTTACAAGGTGCTTCTGGATCCTTCGATCCCACCCGAAGCACAAAGGGTGCCCGAAGTCCGGGGAGCCCTGCCAAGAGCAGCACCCGCGTCGGGCAGCACATCAAGGAGGTTGATTGGCGAGGTGCCATTTTCAACTACCTAACCAACGAAGAAGAGCCCGAGGACCCTATCGAAGCAAAGCGCCTCCGGCAGCGCGCAAGGAATTACTCCATCATCGACGGGCTACTATACAAAGGGGGTGTGTGCGCCCTCCTGCTCCAGTGCATATCGCGAAGTGAAGGCCAAGCCCTTCTCCAAGAAATCTACCAGGGGCCCTACGGCGCGCATCAAGCACCCCGTGGCCTCATCACGAGGGCCCTCCACCAAGGCTTCTACTAGCCCACAGCGTTGCACGACGTGCAAGATCTTGCCTAGAAATGCCAGGGATGCCAATGGATGGGACGCAACCCAAAGGCACCACCAGTACCACTGCAACCCCCTACCTCCAGTGTGGCCCTTCGCAAGGTGGGGGCTCGACATCATCGGACCATTTCCCCCAGCAAAGGGCATCTTCGCTTCGCCTTTGTTGCCATCGAGTACTTCTCAAGATGGGTCGAGGCGGAGCCGGTGGCGAAGATAATAGCCACAGCGGCCCAAAAATTCATTTGGCGAAACATCATCCGCTGCATGCGGAAGCCGCGGGACATTGTCACGCATAACGGCACTCGATTCGACTCGGCCCGCTTTAAAACATATCGCGAAGGATGGGAACAAACATATGCTTCGTTAGTAGGACACCCGAGTCCCACGGTGCTGTCGAAAGGGCCAACGACTAAGCGCTTCGTCGGCATGCCCAAGGGGCCTCTAGCCCGAAGAGCTCATGAAGGGCCTCTGGGCACTCCGCACCTCACCCACAAGGGCCACAGGCTTCTCGTTGTTCAAACTCCTCTTCGGTGACGAAGCCATGACCCCGGCGAGCCGGGCCGGTCTGGCCTCCGCACCTGAGCAAATGCCGCGAGCGCGAGGTGTCGCTTGAACTCCTCGAAGCCGTCACCACAATGACAAGGTACACCGCACCTCACCCACAAGGGCCACAGGCTTCTCGTTGTTCAAACTCCTCTTCGGTGACGAAGTCATGACCCCGGGCGAGCTGGCTGGTCGGTCTCTCCGCACCAGAGCAAATGCCGGCGGAGCGCGAGGTGTCGCTTGAACTCCTCGAAGCCGTCACCACAATGACAAGGTACACCGAAGGTGTCGCTGCCGTATACAACACCACACCCGTGGGCAAATGGGAGTCCAAGTGGGAAGGCTCGTACATCGTAACGCGCATGACGAGGGCAGGCTCCTATTACATAGCAACACCAGACGGTCAACAGCTGGGCCACACATGGAATGCGAAGAGCCTCCATAAATTTTATCCCTAAGCTCATCATGCACTGTAACACTCGGTTGCGCCCAGAGTACCGCCTCGAAGCCGCAAGCGTGGCCGAGGCATGTACACCATGTACAAATATAGCGCTTCGCCACCATCAATGAAATGAGCACCCGACGAAACAAACTGTCAAGACACCGTGCATGGCCCTGAGCCTCAGTGCAAACCAATGCCCTTGGAGGGCACGAGTGTATAAACAAGACACCGCGTGTGGCCTCGAGCCCCCGGTACACAGATGCCCTTCGTGGGCATGAGTGTATAAACAAGACACCGCGCATGGCCCCGAGCCCCGGAGCATACCGATGGCCTTCAGGGCATGAGTGTACAAACAAGAGCTGGGCACGCGCATGCCCGAGAAGAGGAGAAGCTCGCCGGTGGCGAGGCACAAGAGGAAAAGCTCGGGGGAGCCCAGAAATGGATAGGGGGGTCCAATGCAATGCCAGGAGAGGTGAAGGTGGCTAGAGAGGTGGATGAAAACCGCGGCGCGACGGAGACGAGCGGCGGAGCCTCTCGGGTCCGTTATGCATTTTGTGTAGGAGGCTTTCCCTGGGCTAAAAGAGTGTCGCACGGGAATCAGTGAGTCCAAGCGATGCTATTGGGTCAAGCACAGGGACCTAGGGTCACTGGAGACGTGCCAACGGCATACGACCGCGGCGGCGCTATGAGTGACTACGGGGAAATCACACTAGGGGCTCGCCCTTGGCAAATTGATGCACGCATGAGAATCAGTGGCTCACCACAACCACGAGGGTGCAAAAGATGATGAGGTCAGGGAGGCTCTGGAATAGCTTGTCAACGACGAGCAGCGGTGGCGCAGGGAGGTCCACGATGGCAGCTTATCACAGCAATGGAGGTGCTACAAGAAATGTCGCGTAGTTCATTGAAGTCCTAGAGATGGTGTAGAAGCGAGGAATTGGACACGGGCTCACCGAGCTTCGAAGAAGATCGAAAATGGCGGCGGCAACCGTGAATGAGGAAAATGAGAGTGAAGCTCGGATTTAAGGCGAGATTGCCTGCATTGAGTGAGGGGTTAGCATCAATGGAGTGTAGACGCGATTGGTTTGGGCTCAGACTCACCAAAGCGACGGGAACACGGTGGCGAGCTTGAGCGTACGAGACGAGGACGAAGGCGAATGCGATCGAGCTACAAGGCTTCTGGGGCTGCATTAAGCACAGAAGAGGAATGAGTGGTGCATGAGGATCAAGATGACGTGGGCGTCGTGGGTGAGGAAGCTCACCAGAGCGGGAATGATGCAGAGGTGCGCTCATGGGTGCTAAAGTATAAGTGAATTGTCTGTCTTTCCTAATCAACTTGCTTTTGGGTGAACTGGTTGGCTCAATTAAAGAAAAATAATTGTAACCCACTTCTATTCCACATCTTAGGCCTCTCTACACGTGAGGGGGAGTACTAAAGCTTAAGCTTTTAGGTGAACTGGTTGGTGCATGCAACTCAATAACCGACATCGAGAACGACGCATACGTTCCCGCAAAACCAAGGAGCTATGAAGCTCGGGTTTGCGCGAAATAGAACGTGGGTGAGCTGAGGATTCCGGTGCGCGCTAGGGCTTATGTAGCTAGGACAAACGTGTGAGAAAAACGGCAAGAAGGTGCGCTGCGGCGAGGAAATCGTGCTCTAGCTTCGGCGTCTCCGCCAACGCAGGAGTTAGTCGCCATTAAGGAAGTAGATGGCATGGGCGAGGTCTGGCGGAGGTGACGTGACGGAGGCAGGTGAGGTGCGGAAACAGTGGGTGGTGAAGGAAATCAGCAAGCGGAGCGGGCGAAGCGCTGGCGCAATGGCGAGTGAGGGCGAAGGTGAGGTGGAAGAAAGAGTCTAGTGTGTGGGGGCCACACGTCGGCGAGAAGGCGAGCTCGTGCTGGCGAGGGTTGGGACTGGCGAAGGATTCTGGGCCAGCTCAGACCAAAAGGGTGAGTGGGAATTCAAAACAGTTTTTCGAATTTCCAGAATTGGCTGGATATTTGTTGAATTTTTGTACTGAACAAACGGAGTACAAAATTTACAAAAAAAAATTATGAGGGTTCCCAGAATTGTTTCTTATATGAATTTTTTAGGATTTTATCTACTCTGTGATTTTCTCGAAAATTCTTACAAGTTGTTGTTTGCATGAAATTCCATTGTTTGATTTATATAAGAAGTTCAAAAATCATGCAAAAGTTGTTTTCTACACATAATAGATTCAAAAACATTCTCCCACTTATTCCCTTATTTTTATTAGGGTACAATGGAAATGTGGTTTATTTGTTCATTTCTCTGCAAGTAGTTGTTTGCCCACTATTAGCTGTTCATGCCTTTTATTCCTCATAGTTCTTTTGGGGCGGGGGGGGGGGGGGGGTTGAAAGGGCAGAAAATCTGCTTGTCCACCGTTAGCTGTAGTAGGGCAACAATGCAGATACATCCTTTAAACAATCCAATAGATTGTAATCTCATGCATTTAGTTATGTTTCCGTGGCAACCTGCTATAGCTATGCACTAACTACAACTTGCAGGCTGTTGAGAGGAAAAGTCGCCTAAGAGATGCTGCAGCTCGGCAGCAGATCCAATGGACTGAAGATTCTTCACAATCTGTGGATCCAACAACTCCAGTACAAACAGAGCAGGATGTTCCTCAAAGCACACCACCAACTCAGGAAACCCTGGCTATTGTTGTTGCCTCTGGCCCTGACTCAGCTCAAGTGGTTGCAAGCACAGCAACTTGTTTGGCCGAGGGCAAGCTGAAGGCATCCTCCTCTCCATCCGACTGCTCCTTGCAGACTCCATCAAAACCAAACGATCCAGCTCTTGCTGATCTCGTGGAGAAGAAACTATCCAGTTCAATAGAGCAGATAGAGAAGATCGTAAGTCGAAACCTGAAGAGAGATCCGAAAGCTGCTCAGCCTTCCAAGACGGCCGTCCAGAGGCGCAGCCTGATGTCTATGCGATGAGCTGAGCACACTGTCCAGAGGAGGAAACCCTGCTCAGGCTTTGTATTGCTCCCTCTTGTCTGCTGCTTTCTTAGCCGCTAGTCCTAACCACCCGTTGCATCAGCTGCTCTTCTTTCATCCTTCCTTTGACCTCAGGCTTGTTGAGGCATGGTGCTCAGTTTTGTCTTTAGGATTGGGGAGTTCCTGGTTCTCTGTTTGAGGACCTGGGGTATGGTGGGGTACCACGCTCTCTGCTTGAGGGCATATATAGGATTAGCTGTTGATATATTTTTCGCGGTACTGGTACATGCTTACTGCAGTAGACCTTCAACTGTGTATATATAGCTTCTGTACGTTTTATCATTGAGCTGAACTTCATGGTCTGTATAATTCGATGTTCCATGCTGTATTAAAACATGGACCACTGTTACAGGGTCTTCTTCTTGTTTGTGAAATTACTTGTTCGTCTGTGTAATTAGTAATAAGACAATATGCTTTGAATCTTGGTGGTCTCTTATTAGCTGCATATATGTAACATAACATCTCGTTGGTAATCCTCCTTGCCAACATGCCTTCTAAGGTTTCTGGTTGCATAACTTGTGGATTGAGGTTTTTGGCCCTATAGAAGAATGGACATACCCGTACTCCTGGAGTACGTACTCCCACTTCGAATATACCACTTAAACACATATATTATACTTTTTTATCATTTTTATTATACTTAAATACCAATTATAAGATACTCCAATACGATTTGATTGAAAAATTTTCATTGGAGCCCTCTGTTTTTTTGCTATATTACCTTTTCATATATAATAGAAGTATATACACAAATTTTGCTATAAAAAGTGGAATTTAATGAAATTTTTCATGAAACTCACTTTGGGGTATCTAATAATCATTATTGGAGTATATTCAAATAGATAAAGAGGTATCATCATACGATTTAAGTGGTATATGAGAGGTGGGAGTACGTACTCCCAAGAGTAATATATATATATATATATATAGGACGCCCGTTTCGTACTCCTGGGAGACCAAATATTGTAATAAAAGGTGGACTTCAATAAATTTTTTCATGTAACTCACTTTGAAGTATCTTATAATTATTATTGGAGTATACTCAAATAGATAAAGAGGTATCACCATACAATTTAAGTAGTATATGAGAAGCGGAGACAGATCTCAGAGTACGATCTCCACCTCTTATATACCACTTAAATTGTATAATAATACATCTTTATCAATTTGAGTATACTCCAATAATGATTATAAGATACCTCAAAGTGAGTTCCATAAAAAAATTTATGAAAATCCACTTTTTATACAAAAATCCGTGTATATATTTCTTTTATGTATGAAAAAGGGTATATAGCAAAAATAATGGGCTCCAATGAAAATTTTTGATCAAGTCACATTGGAGTATCTTATAATTGGTATTCAAGTATACCAAAGTGATAAAGAAGTATAATATATTCGTTTAAGTGGTATATTGAAGTGGGAGTACATACTCCTGAGTACGAAAATGTGTCCTATATATATATATATATATATATATATATATATATATATATATATATATATATATATATATATATATATATATAGTGCTAATGGGTAATTCGGTGCTAATATGCTAATGTCAATCTTGACCGTTGAATCTACATCTTGACCGTTGGATGTGGAAGCATGCAGGTGTTTAATGAAGGTGTATTAATGAAGGCGCATTGAATGTGGGAGCATGCAAGGTGATTAAATGGTTTGGAGGTAAGAGACCACATTAATCTTGGTTGTTCAATCCAAATCCAACGGTCAATATTGGCATTAGCACCTTAGCATCGAATTATTCATAGCACTAGATACGTCCCTATATATATATATATATATATATATGTGTGTGTGTGTGTGTGTGTGTGTGTGTGTGTGTGTGTTGTCCAGATTTTTACTTGATTGATTGTGTAGCGTTGAGTAAAATTCAGCATTTGGCACGATGCTGTTGGTGACTTGGGGTCTCAGTGGAAACTTTTTCCGCTTTTTCTGAGTTACTATGGTCTTCTGTCAAACTGAATAAAGTGACATGTTTATCCGCAGATCTGCTTGATCCCTCGGACTGCCTGATAATCTTGTGCTACTAACATTCTTTCAGAAATTTCTAAAAAAAAAAAAAACATTCTTTCAGAAAGAATGTGTTGCTGGTCAACTGCGATTTGCAGTTCGGGTAGTAATCGCAGTTCGGGTAGTCCACTGCCCTACTTGCCCTTTTTTTAAATAAAAAAAAAACTAGCAGGAGCTCTGCCATCACTATTAGAAGAAGAAAAACACCAGGAAATACACCAAAGTTACGTTACCTCACCCCAAGGCCGAACTTAGGCAGCTGCCAACAAAAAGAAAAACAAAAGAAAGCTGGACTGAAAACCCGCTCAAAACATGGAACTGAAATCCCAAACCACACAAAAGAACAACAGGGCAATTTTATGAGAGTAAAATAAAAGCTCAGAAAAGCTAAGTGGTACAATCTTACAAATTCAAAGACCTACAGTTTAATTTTCTCAAAAAAAGATTAACTCCTTATTTACCACTGAAAGTTGCCTACACCCTTAGGCTGCTCTCAATGCTTCACCCTAGCCAGTATCTTAAGGGTGCCATGTAGGCAAAGTGCTGAGATGGCAGTAGATTAAATAAGGTGAGAGATTGTTGCAGTATCTAAATAAGAGACTGCTCTGGCTCGAAGTCATATACAAAAAAAAATTAACTCATTTCCATCTTGTACACACCATCTCCTTGAAATTCTACATCTAATTAATTAAAAGGACCTAAGATACTACACCATAAGAAACCATGCATTACGAAGATAGTATCCTAACACTGCTCATGCACTAAGAAACTGCACTAAGATACTGCGCATTGGGAGTAGCCTTAAAATGACATCACGAAACTACTTCCCCCTTTATTGCCATCAGATCTCAACTTCCATCCTTTTTCCCACTTCCGTCTATCAATCATGAGTTAACTGTAAAGACCTATTTACCCTTTCTGTCTTCCATCTTCATCTTCATCCTCCTCTCTCTCCCCGCCAACCATGGCGTCGGCCCATCCTCCCTCCCAGCCTGGCCCAAGTCGCAGCCTTCGATGCCTGTAACATCCCAAAATTTGGTCTGTTTTTGAAGTTTTAAAAGAAAAATAACCATTTGGATCTTTCTGCTAAAGTTAAAAGCTTAATTGGAATTTTCAGAGTTCAAAAATAATTTAATATGATTAATGTCAACATCAACTATTATTAAAAATTATCTTATTTGGGTTCTCTGTGCTTGGATATATTTTCTAGAATTTTTTAGAATTTTTCTGAGTACATTTGCTATTTTTCATTTGTTATTTGGAGTTTCTGTTATTTTCTAAAAAGAAAAAGCTATTATAAAATCTCATATTTGCTTTCAGGCCTAATCTCCAAATCCCACCCATCTCCTTCGCTCCCCGGCCCAGCCGCTCGGCCTTTCTTCCCGCCGGCCCACTCATTTTCTTGGCCCACCTCCCGCTTCCTTTTCTTTCTTTCCACCCGAGTCGGCCCGTCGTTTTCTTTCTTCGCGGTATGAAGCTCGCACCACCAGCGCTTAGCGCCCTTTTTCTTTTTCGTTGTTTCCCTGACCGGTGGGACCGCCGATGGCCACGTCCCCGTCGTCTTCATCCGGGAGTCTTCATCCCGTATCCTTGTCAAACTCGGTAGTGTCGCCGCATCTTTTTCAATCTCTTCCATCCGGTGCTATATAAAGCCACCCCTCCGCGTCAATTTGTGCGCATCATCTATCTCCACTGAAACCCTAGATTTGTTCTTCCGTTTTCAGCTTCGTCTTGCCGGATTTCTTCACCAAGCTGAGCTCCACCGAAGCCTCTTCGTCGCCGGAATTCGTCGCCTTCAGTCCATCTCCGGCCGTGATTCCACCGCCGTCGGGTCCGCGATAGCGGGGTCTACACCTTGACGCGGTCTTCATTGCCCGAGGATCTTCGCATCACCGTTGTCGGCTTCGTCCGGAAAACCAGTCGCCGACCACCTTTTCCAATCTAACCCTTGACGTTGATACTTCGGGAAGCTTTGAGCAAGGAGTAGCATACCAAGATCAAGATCAATCCCAGGATTTATTCCCAGGCAAGTCGTGGTCCTTTGATCATATTGAACCTATGATTTCAAAAGTATATTATTTTATACAATTGCATGCTATCTTTATATAAATTGCTTTGGGTATAGTTATTACATGTTGTCATTATGCCTCCATTGATTATTTGAATGCCATGAATCCTGTCACCTTAGCATGGGTAATTTTAGTTAGACACATTTGTATTGCCAACATGGGTATCGTACATATGCTTAGTCTTACTTACTTACGATGGGTTTGTCATCACATGTGTCTTAATGATTAATTTTGAATTAATGAAATATGGAATCGTGGTGGTGAGCCACTCTTGTTAAAATTTGTGTACCATGATGGGGCTAGTCATGGGTTTTAGTTGAACAAAATAGTTTCCGCTCAGACGAGTGGTTGGTGGATAGTGGGGATGTGGATTGAACATGTTGTGGGTTTGTGGTAGTCTCGCCTGAGTAACTTGTCAAGGACTTAATCTTGTGCGTCATTGAACTGGGCCTTAACCGTACAACCACATGCCTGATGGGACGGGCCTGGCTGAATAATTAGCAATGTCTTAATTTCGGTTCTGTCATGTGAAGTGTGAGTCGTGGGAAACGCATTCTCACGGTGGCGCAAGAGGGGGCCCCTGTTTGGTCGGAAAGACATTCAGTGTTGAAACCTTAGTGGGCAGAATTAGGTTAAGAAGGAGCTTTGTAAAAGCCTTGTGATGATCACTTAGTCGCACACCTCGGAAGTGTGTTAAACGGACATTATAAGTTGATCTATCTCTTGTTGGTCAAGCTGTACAACCTCTGCAGAGTGTAAAACTATTCGAATAGCCGTGTCCACGGTTATAGACGTGCTCGGAGATTTCACACGGGAGATAGAGTTTCTTCAAAAATGTGTCGAAGTGTGGATGGGAAGTTCACTTGATGAATATAATGTTTGTTCGGTGAATAGGTCATTCACTTGGTGGTTTGTGTCGATTGGTGAATAGGGATTCACTTATCGTTGGTTTGGTTGGGAGTGAATGGGAAGTTCACTAGTCGTTTCAAAAGAAATTGTTTATTTATTTATTATTGTTTTCAATTACGCATTTCAATCTACTTATTGTATTTATTGTAAACGCTGTTTTCCGCAAAAGAGCCATACAGCTAACCTTTGTTCAAGCCCTGCATGAATACTATTTGCATACATTTCCCCACGGCTTGCTGAGTACATTCAAAGTACTCATGGCTTTGCGCTGTGTTGCTTAATCTCCACGTAAGAACTAGGGAACTCCGAGTTGTACCGTGAAGAGTACCATGAAGGTTTTATGGATTAGGATGCGTTCTCCACTCTCTTGTAGATTCAAGTTTCATCCACCGCCGTGGAATTTGGCGTTCTCTCGCCTCTTGTTCGTTGTCCTTCTCGGTCAATTACTCACTGAACCGTTGATCCACGCCTTCAACTCCACCACCGTTGAGTTCGCGTCGCGCGTTCTCGCGTGCTTACCTTCCTTTCGCGAGCATCACGGAGTGTTACGCACGTGAGGCGCATGCGTGCGGCGTTCTTCGTCTGCCGCTGATGGAGCCGAATCCGCGTCCGGACCGCTCATCATCTCGGCTCGTCGTTTCTTTCCGTTTGCCTTCATGCTAGTTTCGTTCGCTCGTTCATCGGCACCACGTGAGCAAGAATCATCCAAATCTCTGTTACTATTCATGATGTTGAATTCGTTGCTCCTTGGTTTCTTATGTTATTTCCTTCTGTTGACAATTGCTTCTATGACAATGGACCCTGTATGTCATACAAGATAATAGTTATCTCTCTACTTCCATGTGGACCTTTGCCATCCAATATATATATATTGTATATATATTATATATATATATATATATATATATATATATATATATATATATATATATATATATATATATATATATATATATATATATCCATGAGACCCACTGTCATCTTCTAATTAAAAGCTCTAATATTTTCCCTCTTGACGAAGCGGGTCCCGTATGTGAATCTTAGTCAAACCCTATTCATGAGCTTGGTCCACAGTGGACTAGCATATCTCAGTGGACCGTCCATGACAGTGCCCACATGTCAACCTCAATTCTATTTTTGGATTAATTTAATTCTTGAAAATCCTTTTATCTTATTGGTCCGCTTGTCACTCTTCTACCTTATTTGGAATTATTTTAATTCTAGAAATCCATAAATTGTCAGGTCCCACCTATCATATACTCGTCTTTTTCTAAATATTTTCGGAATAGAATATTCGAGAATATTCCGTGAACTTTTCATCATTTCATGTGAATTCCAATCTTCCAAAACCATATCTTCTTCATCGAATTCGATTGAACTCATTCAAGTTTCTAAATTCATCTAAATTCAATATCTACCTTCAGTACCATTCAATTTCAATTTGGAGTTTATTTGATTTGTCTTTTGAATTTAGTTTGTTTTCGCTTCCTTTGTTCAAGGCCAGCATGAATCTATCGTCAAGGAGCAAGATCAGCAAGTAGAAGATTGAAGATAAAATAAGATCATCATTGTTATAGCAAGGCAAGTTATACCTTTGATCATATTGAATCCAGTTTTAAAATTACTTTGATTCAAATTATTGCATTTACTTTAAGTATTTATTTAAATGCTTTTGGGTTTAGCTATTAATCCAATTTGTTATATCCACTTTGTTTATTGTATGTCATAATCTTTTGTCACCCTAGATTGGTTCATATTTAGTTGGTGCTATGGTATTACCAAGGCGTTAGGTTAATCTAGTAGATTGTAGCCATGCAGTAAGTCATCATCATAATAGTTTGCAATTATAAATTTGACTATGTGATTATGGAACTTTGTGTAACAGTGATCTATGTGTTATTACTTGTGATGGCATGTGTTGCACTAAAACCAACGGTGGTAAAGGATTTGGGAGAACCAAGTGTGGAGCGTTGAATGGTGGACTATGTTGATGGGAATGATAATCTTTGTGATTTAGTTAGAAAATAGAAGTCTTGCTTTGGTCAATTAAGTTACTTTGTGCGCCATTGACTAGTCTTCTTATCGTACCACATGCCCGGTATGGGACGGCCTAACTTAGTAAGTTATGGATTTCGCATTGATGTTCGTGGTAGGTTAGGCTACCTCGTGGAGTTTTTCCAAATCACCGGTTAAAGGCTTTGTAAGCCTTGATGATCACTTAGTCGCACACCCTAAGTGTGTTAAACGGACATTATAAGTTGATCTATCTCTTGTTGGTCAAGCCGCATAACCTCGTCAGAGTGTAAAACTATTCGAATAGCCGTGTCCACGGTTATAGACGTGCTCGAGATTTCACACGGAGATCCACCGATTGCTGTGGGCATGTTGATTGGTCATTTGAAGAGTTTCGTTCCATCGCAAGAGTTTATTTGTTTCTTTAGCCCTACACGGCAAGTTATAAACGCGTTGCTCAAGATGTTTTTTAGATCTTCATTCTCTAGTTTAGATTTGAAGTCGCTTATTAGAGTTTGTAACGTTAGTGGATCGTTGTTGCATAGGTCTTTATTTGGGTTGTGTGTAAGTGAGAGCTGCAGCTTCTTGTCACATTATGTTGCAACACACTAAGGCTTTAATTCAAGAGTTTTATTATGCTTTCATAGCTTTCACTATGTCTTCTTGTCATTCTTGCCTTTGGGTATAATTTGTATCCCTAATTAGGTTGTTTTCATCTACTCGCCTTGTCTATCTCGCTCATTGTGCTATTCCCCTCATATACATTGCTTTTCTATCTTATCTACTAAACCCGTGGAGGATCATCGCAGATGGTTGATACTCGCAATACTTCGAGCCGACTCACCGAGGATGCCAATGCCAATGTCAATGCAAGTGACCACCACCACCTCGGAGCCGCAGAGCCAAACATGGCACAACTTCTAGCACGCACGCAATTCATGAGTGCAATGATGCGAATATGAACGCCATGATGACGCAAGAAAGTCGCATCGCCACGCAATAGTCAACTTGTTGAACCAAACAATGTAATAATCAAGCAACAACGGTTCCGCCGCTAGTTCATCATCATTCCAAGCTATCGAGTTTATGAGGACTCGCCCACCTATATTTTCTCATTCATCGTAACCTTTGACGCAGTAAGATTGGCTTCGCTCGTGGAGAAAGCTCGCCATTGCTCAATGCAATGAACGTGAGAAAGTTCTTTATGCTTCACATCAATTGAAAGGTACACCAGAATGTGGGAAAATCGCGCCGCGTTCTACGCGTGCTTACCTTCCTTTCGCGAGCATCACGGAAGTGTTACGCCCCTGCAGGCCGGCCGTCGCGCGTTCTTCGCGCGCTGCCGTCCGCATGGAGCCGAATCTCGCGTCCGACGCCATCATCTCCGGCTCGCTCTTTCCTTTCCGTTTGCCTTCGCCAACGCTGTTCGCCTCGCTCATCGGCACCACCGTGAGCAAGAATCATCCAAATCTCTTTACTATTCATGATGTTGCTTCGTTGCTCGCTTCGTTTTTATGTTATTTCCTTCTGTTGCCATTGCTCTCTATGACAATGGACCCTTATGTCATACAAGATAATAGTTATCTCTCTCACTTCCATGTGGACCCTTTGCCATCCATATATATATATATATGTATATATATATATATATATATATATATATATATATATATATATATATATATATATATATATATATATATATATATATATATATATATTCCATGTAGACCCACATGTCATCTTCCTAATTAAAACTCTAATATTTTCCCTCACTTACATGCGGGTCCCGTATGTCGATCAATCTTAGTCAAACCCTATTCATGAGCTTGGTCCACCGTGGACTAGCATATCTCCGTGGACCGGTCCATAGACCAGTGGCCCACATGTCAACCCCTAATTCTATTTTCGGAATTAATTTAATTCTTGAAAATCCTTTTATCTTATTGGTCCCGCTTGTCACTCTCTCTACCTTATTTGGAATTATTTTAATTCTAGAAATCCATAAATACCTGTCGGTCCCACCTATCATATACTCGTTCTTTTTCTAAATATTTTCGGAATAGAATATTCGAGAATATTCCGTAGACTTTTTCATCATTTCATGTGAATTCCAATCTTCCAAAACCATATCTTCTTCATCCGAATTCGATTGAACTCATTCAAGTTTCTAAATTCATCTAAATTCAATATCTACCTTCCAGTACCATTCAATTTCAATTTGGAGTTTATTTGATTTGTCTTTTGAATTTAGTTTGTTTTGCGCTTTCTTTCTCGTTAGGCCAAGTCCGAATCGTCCAAGGAGTCGAAGATCAAGCAAGTAGAAGATTGAAGATAAAATAAGATCATCATTGTTATAGCAAGGCAAGTTATACCTTTGATCATATTGAATCCAGTTTTAAAATTACTTTGATTCAAATTATTGCATTTACTTTAAGTATTTATTTAAATGCTTTTGGGTTTAGCTATTAATCCAATTTGTTATATCCACTTTGTTTATTGTATGTCATAATCTTTTGTCACCTAGATTGGTTCATATTTAGTTGGTGCTATGGTATTACCAACGTGGGTTGGTTAGTCGAGTAGATTGCTTAGCCATGCAACGAGTCATCATCATAACCGAGTTGCAATTATAAATTTGACTATGTGATTATGGAACTTTGTGTAAAACTGTGTGCTATGTGTTATTACTTCGTGATGGCATGTGTTGCACTAAAACCAAGCTGGTGGTAAAGGATTTGGGGAGGCAAGTGGTGGAGCTCGTGTGACATGGTGGACTATGTGATGGGAATGATAATCTTTGTGATTTAGTTAGAAAATAGAAGTCTTGCCTTGGTCAATTAAGGACTTAACTTTGTGCGCCATTGAACGAGTCTTCTTGCGACCACATGCCGGTATGGGACGGGCTAACTTAGTAAGTTATGGATTCTCGGCATTGATGTTCAGGTGGTATGCAAGAGTTTATTTGTTTCTTTAGCCCTCGTGGCAAGTTAAATGGCGTTGACCATAAGGTCCGTTATTATAATTATTTGTTACTTTGAGATCTTTTTAGTTAAATCGAATAAATAGATGGTATTTCATCACTTTGTTTTCTGTGTGAGCTAGCTACTGATCTGAGACTAGTTCAGAATACATAGAGGGTTCCTGAGATGTATTTTTGGGTCTCGACAGAGGTGGTATCTGAGCCATATCGACTGTAGAACGTAACCTTAGTTAGCATGGTCGTTTTAGCTAAAAGCTTCAAAAGTTATTTTCTTAATCAAATCAAATCAACTTAACTTGACTTGAGTAGTTGTTCTTTTCTCATCTCTTCTAGTTCTATTCTCATCTCAGTCTATTCTATTCTTATCCTACTCTATTTCTTTTCTCATCTTGCTCCAGAGATCTTGTCTCTTGTCTTTGCTGAACTTTGGTTTTATAATCTTAAATTGACTTTCCCACCTCACTAATTTCTCTCGTCCAGAAGAAAGAAGTTAGATCACCAGCAATTGTCAAGAGTACCTTCGTTGCTTCGTTCAAGATGTTTTTTAGGATCTTCATTCTCTAGTTTAGATTTGAAGTCGTCTTATTAGAGTTTGGTAACGTTAGTGGATCGTTGTTGCATAGGTCTTTATTTGGGTTGTGTGTAAGTGAGAGCTGCAGTTCTGTTGTCAAGCATTATGTTGCAGTCACACTAAGGCTTTAATTCGAAGAGTTTTATTATGCTTTCATAGCGTTTCAGCTATGTCTTCTTGTCATTCTTGCCTTTGGGTATAATTTGTATCCCTAATTAGGTTGTTTTCATCTACTCTGTCTTGTCTATCTCGTCTATTGTGCTATTCCCCCTCATATACATTGCTTTTCTATCTTATCTACTAAACCCGTGGAGGATCATCGCAGATGGTTGATACTCGCAATACTTCGAGCCGTACTCAGTCAGAGGATGCCAATGCCAATGTCAATGCAAGTGACCAGTCACCAGCCCCTGGAGCCGCAGAGCCAAACATGGCACAACTTCTAGCAGCTCAGACGCAATTCATGAGTGCAATGATGCAGAATATGAACGCCATGATGACGCAGTAAAGTCAGACCGCCGCTGCAATAGTCAACTTGTTGAACCAAACAGTCAGAATAATCAAGCAACAACGGTTCCGCCGCTAGTTCATCATCATTCCAAGCTATCAGAGTTTATGAGGACTCGTCCACCTATATTTTCTCATTCATCAGAACCTTTGGACGCAGAAGATTGGCTTCGTTCAGTGGAGAAAAAGCTCGCCATTGCTCAATGCAATGAACGTGAGAAAGTTCTTTATGCTTCACATCAATTGAAAGGTACAGCCGCAGAATTGTGGGAAAACTACACCGCGGCTCATGGTGATCCCCACACTATCACTTGGGAGGAATTTTCAACAGCTTTTCGTCAAGCTCATGCCTCTGATGGTATAGTGGAAATGAAGAAGAATGAATTTTACGAACTACAGCAAGGAAACATGTATTTGGGTGAATATCTCAACAGGTTCACTCAACTTTCTCGCTATGCTCCAGAAGATGTTGCTACAGATAATGCACGTCAGAAGCGATTCAAGCGTGGACTCAACCCTAGTTTGAAAGTGCAAGTGGTTGGAAACGATTATATGGATTTTCAGTATATGGTTGATAAAGCCGTACTCATAAAAGATTCTCGTCGTGAGTTGGATGAATCTCGCAAAAGGAAGATGATACAACATGGAGTTCATCAGAATCAGCTACAGAGAGCCAGAACCAATGCTCAGCAGCCTTTTCGTCCCAATAATTCATCTGCCGGATTTAGGACCCAAGTACCAGTGTCTCATGCAGGAAACACAGGGATTCCCAATGTCAACAACAGCAATAGTAATCAACCTCAGGGGAACCCCAACTATGGCGTAGGAGTTACTTGTTTTAATTGCCACCAGACAGGTCATTATGCAAACAAGTGTCCCCAGAAGCAAGGTCTGACACCAGTTCCTTTCAATTTGGGACCAACACCAACTAGAACTTCTTTGCCAAGAGCAGAAAGAGGAGTGCCTCAGACTTCAAATCAAGCTACCAGGACTCCATCAACTGCCTCAAGAGGAAGACTGAACCACATCACGGCAGAAGAAGCTACAAGCGATTCGTAACGCCTCTGGTAAGTCTTCAGGTTAGACCTACGTCAGAACCTATTCTTTAGTCAGCCCGAATCTCGAGGACGAGATTCCCTTTTAAGGCGGGTAGGTTTGTAACATCCCAAAATTTGGTCTGTTTTTGAAGTTTTAAAAGAAAAATAACCATTTGGATCTTTCTGCTAAAGTTAAAAGCTTAATTGGAATTTTCAGAATTCAAAAACAATTTCATATGATTAATGTCAACATCAACTATTATTAAAAATTATCTTATTTGGGTTCTCTATGCTTCGATATATTTTCTAGAATTTTTCTTAGTACATTTGCTATTTTTCATTTGTTATTTAGAGTTTCTGTTATTTTCTAAAAAGAAAAAACTATTATAAAATCTCAGATTTGCTTTCGGGCCTAATCTCCAAATCCCGGCCCATCTCCTTGACTCCTCGGCCCAGCCGCTCGGCCTTTCTTCCCGCCGACCCACTCATTTTCTTGGCCCACCTCCCGCTTCCTTTTCTTTCTTTCCACCTGAGTCGGCCCGCCGTTTTCTTTCTTCGCGCGTGCGGAAGCCTAGCACCAACGCGAGCGTTTGGCAGCCCTTTTTCTTTTTCGTTGTTTCCCTGACCGGTGGGACCGCCGATGGCCACGTCCCCGTCGTCTTCATCCCGTATCCTTGTCAAACTCGGTAGCGTCGCCGCATCTTTTTCAATCTCTTCCATCTGGTGCTATATAAAGCCATCCCTCCGCGTCAATTTGTGCGCATCATCTATCTCCACCGAAACCCTAGATTGGTTCTTCCGTTTTCAGCTTCGTCTTGCCGGATTTCTTCGCCAAGCCGAGCTCCACCGAAGCCTCTTCGCCGCCGGAATTCGTCGCCATCAATGCATCTCCGGCCGTGATTCCACCGTCGTCGGGTCCGCGATAGCGGGGTCTACACCTTGACGCGGTCTTCATCGCCCGAGGATCTTCGCATCACCGTTGTCGGCTTCGTCCGAAAAACTAGTCGCCGGCCACCTTTTCCGATCTAACCCTTGACGTTGATACTTCGGGAAGCTTTGAGCAAGGAGTAGCATACAAAGATCAAGATCAATCCCAGGATTTATTCCCAGGCAAGTTGTGGTCCTTTGATCATATTGAACCTATGATTTCAAAAGTATATTGTTTTATACAATTGCATGCTATCTTTATATAAATTGCTTTGGGTATAGTTATTACCTGTTGTCATTATGCCTCCATTGATTATTTGAATGCCATGAATCCTTTGTCACCTTAGCATGGGTAATTTTAGTTGGACATATTTGTATTGCCAACATGGGTATCGTACATATGCTTAGTCTTGCTTAGTTACGATGGGTTTGTTATCACATGTGCCTTAATGATTAATTTTGACTTAATGAAATATGGAACCGTGGTAGTGAGCCACTCTTATTAAAATTTGTGTACCATGACGGGGTTAGTCATGGGTTTTAGTTGAACAAAATGGTTTTCGCTCGAGCGAGTGGTTGGTGGATAGTGGGGATGTGGATTGAACATGTTATGGGTTTGTGGTAGTCTCGCTTGAGTAACTTGTCAAGGACTTAATCTTGTGCGCCATTGAACTAGGTCTTAATCGTACAACCACATGCCTGATGGGACGGGCCTGGCTGAACAATTTTCAATGTCTTAATTTTGGTTCTGTCATGTGAAGTGTGAGTCGTGGGAAACGTATTCTCACGGTGGCACAAGAGGGGACTCCTGTTTGGTCGGAAAGACATTCAGTGTTGAAACCTTAGCGGGCAGAACTGGGTTAAGAAGGAGCTTTGTAAAAACCCTGTGATGATCACTTAGTCGCACACCTCGGAAGTGTGTTAAACGGACATTATAAGTTGATCTATCTCTTGTGGGTCAAGCCGCATAACCTCTCGCAGTGTAAAACTATTCGAATAGCCGTGTCCACGGTTATGGACGTGCTCGGGGATTTCACACGGGAGATAGAGTTTCTTCAAAAATGTGTCGGAGTGTGGATGGGAAGTTCACTTGATGAATATAATGTTTGTTCGGTGAATAGGTCATTCACTTGGTGGTTTGTGTCGATTGGTGAATAGGGATTCACTTATCGTTGGTTTGGTTGGGAGTGAATGGGAAGTTCACTAGTCGTTTCAAAAGAAATTGTTTATTTACTTATTATTATTTTCAATTACGCATTTCAATCTACTTATTGTATTTATCGTAAATGTTGTTTTCCGCAAAAGAGCCATACAGCTAACCTTTGTTCAAGCCCTGCATGAATACTATTTGCATACATTTCCCCATGGCTTGCTGGGTACATTCAAAGTACTCATAGCTTTGCGCCCTGTGTTGCTTAATCTCCACAGAAGAACCAGGGAACTCTGAGTTCTACCAAGAAGAGTACCATGAAGGTTTTGCGGATTAGGATACGTTCTCCACTTGATTGCCTGTGGGCATGTTGATTGGCCATTTGAAGAGTTTCGTTCCGCTGCAAGAGTTTATTTGTTTCTTTAGCTCTGCGTGGAAAGTTAAGTAAACGTTGACCATAAGGTCCAGTTATTATAATTATTTGTTACTTTGAGATCTTTTTATTTAAATCGAATAAATGGATGGTATTTCATGATTGTTTTCCTGTGTGAGCTAGCTACTGATCTGGGACTAGTTCAGAATACACAGAGGGTTCCTAAGATGTATTTTCGGGTCTCGACAATGCCTCCCCGCCGCCCTCGCCCTTGTTGGCCTCCTCCTCCCACTCGCGGTCGCCTCTACGCTCACCGTTGCCTGCCTATCGGTGTCGTGCCCCAAGATCTACGGCGATGGGCAACAACACGCCCGTCGATGCCTCCCCGTCGCCTGTCGGTCGGCTCCGTGCCCCAAGATCTGCGGCGATGGACGACGACGATGCGCTCGTCGACGCCTCCCCGTCGCCCTCGCTGACCGTGCCCCAAGATCTGCAGCGATGGACGACGACGACGTGCCAGCAGACACATCCCCGTCGCACTCGTTGGCCTCCTCCTCCCCGCTCGCGGTCACCTCTGCGCTCCTTGTTGCCCGCTAGCCGGCGTCGTCTCTCTCCTCTCTCCTTGCACTGATCTGCATCTCTAGCTCCGGCCGAGCCCGCACCGAAGCCAACCTCCGCTGATGCCGCTGCAGCCAGCATCCGCACGTCCGTCGAGCTCCGTCATCTCGCGCACGAACAACGCTGGTGGTGTGGGAGGATGCTAGGTCGGAGGTGGCAGTTGTTGGGGGCAGTGTCAAGATGAGGAAGAAGGTGTGAATGAAAAGGGGGTGAACTATGACATATGGGACTGGGTAGACTGAGAAAAATTTGACATCTTCTGTGGGGTTAACGACAATTGGAATTAACGGAGCTGACGGGGGTGGCAAAAAAAAAGATGAAAGGTGAGATCTGATGGCAATGAAGGGAAGAGCAGTTTTGCGGTGGCATTTTAGCGATGCATCCAACTTCTAGTAGCAAATAAGGAATTAATCCCAAAAAACTACTGCCAGACACACTGAGAACCTAAAACAGCAACTAAACTCGAAGAATCAACTTGCAGTTAGTTCAAACACCCTTTTCCTTGACATCACCTCCTCCTGAGAGTTTTTGGCACATTTGACATTGTTGGGGCTCTAAATAGTAAAAGTAGCCTCCTCTTTGTGTCAAATACAAAAATGATGCCGAGTCTGTGCACCAGAGGACCGAAGCTGCCGCGCGGGGTGACATGTCGTCGAGTTTGAGCCCCAAGGGGCCAGACTCATCGTGTCCATGCGCCTGGGGCACAAATAAGGTGAGTCCGGTCCCAGGGGCAAGGACAAGCATTCCGTCAGCTAGTTGAAATGCATAAACAGTGTTTTTTGACACTATTTGAAATATTATTTAACATTTTTAAAAATCAACTGCGAGCACCTTAAAAAAATTCAATTGTGAGCACCTTTTTTAACTTTTTTTCTTCTTGTTTTATTATCTCGCACTCGCAGCATCAAATGTATTATCACATATACCACAAGAAATTTTTCACAATTTTTTCACATAAAATCACGGCGCAGCACAACATACGCAGCTTCAAACTTGGGTATCGACCGTCGCCATCGTCACCCTTCGCTGCTCTCGGTGGCTTGGTGAGTCGATGGACAGTGGTGACCTGGTACCCTTGTTGCTAGGGTTGGGTTATCACCTACTTGCTCGTGTTGTCGTCGCAGTCTTGCTTTCGCACATTCGCACATGAATCGAAGGGTATGGTTACGGTATTATATGATCTGCATGTCAAGCATTTCTCTCAGTTAGTTCATGGACAAGCTTATATAGCCTGTGGTATAGCATAACATTAAAAAAATATCATTTACATTAAACAGAAAAATTAACAAAAATGTCATCCTTGATAGTGTCTACATGATACGCTCATAGAATAGGTCACATTCCAAATAGAGTGCATGAAATCACGCGCTTTCCTTTTATACCTGATTTTCTATGTATTATCACATGTACCAAATGTAACACCAAACATGAAAAGGGGTGACTGCGCTCCGACATCAAGCATGGATGCATATGCAACCCCCACCACCGCGGCCGGTGATAGTGTACTAATGCACGCCGTCGCCGCCTTGTCAAATAGTTTTTCACATGCATCGTCCATCGACTCATCGAGCCACCGAAGGCAGCAAAGGGTGGCGATGGCGACAGTTAACACCCAAGTTTGAAGCTGTGTGCGATGTGATGCGTCGTGATTTCATGTGAAAAAAATTGTAGAATTTTTTTTGTGGTACATGTGATAATATATTTGAAGCTGCGAGTGTGAGGTAAAAAAATAAGAAGAAAAAAATCAAAGAAAAAAGTGCTCTTGACTGAATTTTTTTTAAGTGTTAAATAGTGTTGTATATAGGCCCTGTTTGGTAGAATTTCAGATTCTTATTTTTCAGATTCTTCTCAGATAACCTGATTATCTGAGAATTCACTTCTCTGAGAATCTGGAGCTGTCTGTTGAAAGCGTTTGGCTGGTAGGTTGGCTCTAAAAACCATTTGAGGGAGGATTAGAGGCAAATAGACCATGTTACCCCTGGTTGTAATACTTCAATTGTATTTGTGTCTTTGTCCTATGTATTTGTACACAAATTATAGAATTTTCCCCAAATTTTGTTAGACCATATGAATGTATATATGTTGTATTTATACACAATGCCAGGTTACATTGCATTTACACTTCATGACGAAGTACGACTATTGGCAAATAACGAATTGACGCACAACCATTGATTTTGTATACGCAAATTTTGTACTGTTGACACTGCGATAGATGAAGTTAGAGATATTGCATTCATAACGTATAAGTATTAAAATGATAATTAAATATTATTACGTACATGTATTGAAATTTCAAATGATTGGTAACAAAAGACCACAAAATTTAACAAGTATTGTGTCCATCATCCTGATTGAGCAATTGCACTTGCAAGGTCATCACAGAATCTGTCCATGGATGTAGCACTCGTTTGCGACATTGACGCATCCGATGCATCCTGAGAAATGACATATTTGGCATATCTTGATGGTATTGTGGGCACATAATTAGGATCCCGATCGAACCTATGAAAATGCATATCCGACGAAGCATGTTCACGTATGAAATTGTGGATTCCCATGGTTACTGCAACAATTATCTTTTGTTTAGACATGTGAAAGTTCGGCATCTTAAGCAGAATTCTCCATTTCATCTTCCATACACCAAAGGTCCTCTCAATTACGTTGCGAACACTCGAGTGCAAATGGTTGAATTTCTCTTTTTCACCACTAGGAGCAACACCTCTCCGAAATTCTGGAACATGGTACCTTTGCCCCTTGTATGGCGCTAAGTACCCAGGCCTGTTTGGATAACCGGCATCAACAAGATAATATTTACCTACAATATAAGACGAAAAAATCATATATATCAACATCCAATGCATGAACATTACAATTAAATAAATTAGTAAATGGTACAAAACAAAGAAAATTACCCTGTGGAGGATGTGGAAAGACTTCCCTGTCTACATCCAATGCATGATAAAGAACACTAGTATCGTGCATAGCTCCTGGTTGTCCAATAGATGCGTATGTGAAGCGCATGTCAAAATCACATACCGCCATGACATTCTGTGTTGCACTTCCTGATCTACCAATATATCTAATTAGATCTTCTAGAGCAATAGTTGCAAGAATGTGCGTACCATCGATAGCTCCAATACAGTCTTTGAAATGTGGCCACATCCTACGATCATTTCTAATTCTACTGTGAACCGTAGAGAAGTATTTTTGTTGAATCAACATGTATTTCTGCATGGGGTATGTTTCTGGTGAAGGAATGCTTCTACAGCTACTGCATAGCTTAACAAATCAATGAAGGAATTTACTTATCAGACTTGGAAAGCCACTCAATGGCAAAGTTGGTCATTGTTTGCGAACAACTATACAGCCTTTCGGCCACCAGAAGAATTAGCAACAATGCTAACCAGAACGATCAGTTCAAGATTGAACTCATGCACAGCTTTCAGCTCTAAAACTTTCTGTCAGTACCAACTAATCAAAAGACATAGAATCCTGTACTTAAGAGTTCAGTCTATAAGACAACATACACACTTATGACTTTACAGTAACAAAAAACTACAAGGATCAACTATACAGCCTTTCGGCCACCAGAAGAATTAGCAACAATGCTAACCAGAATGATCAGTTCAAGATTGAACTCATGCACAGCTTTCAGCTCTAAAACTTTCTGTCAGTAGCAACTCATCAAAAGACATAGAATCTTGTACTTCAGAGTTCAGTCTATAAGACAACATACACACTTATGACTTCACAGTAATAGAAAACTACAAGGATCAATTATACAGCCTTTCGGCCACCAGAAGAATTAGCAACAATGCTAACCAGAATGCTAACAACTCTATTAGAGATCAAGATTGCACTAGATATCTTAACAAATTACAGTTCAAGACTAGTATTATCATGAGCAGATTTATCCAAGCCCACAAACATAGCCTTGAGCTTTAATCACTGGATAAACATCATACATCATCTATCATCTGGTACTAGGCCAATTGAAAATGTACATTTCATAATCCAATATGTACATTTGATAACAGAAAAAAATGGACAATAAACAATCCTCAACTAGGCTTAATCCTCACTGGATAATCAAGTGCATACAGACAGGGATATGGTATCAGGAATACACTGAAGCGAAACCAGATGGACAATAAACAATCCTCAACTAGGCTTAATCCTCACTGGATAATCAAGTGCATACAGACAGGGATATGGTATCAGGAATACACTGAAGCGAAACCGGATGGAATACTAACTTCACAAACATACAAGCATACAAGGTTGGTACAAGCATAACATAACTATGATCATCCAAGCAGACAAACCCAATGTATCACATCCCAGACTTTGTCAGAGCATTGATAACAATGTCACAATAGAACAAGCTCACATATTCCAGTAAAATTCTAACACAAAACTCAAAAAATCAGGTGAAGAACTGTCAGTACTACATTCACATATTCATTCACAAATTTCACAGATTCACTCACATACGCATATCACAGAAGCACAGATGAAGGGAGGAGTAGGGAGGGCAAGGGGGTAGGAGGATGGAGGCGGCGCACTGGAGGCCCGACCTTACCTTCACAGGAGGCGGCCGGTAGTCATCTTCTGGCGGCGGCGCACTCCGGCTCGGGCGGCCTCTAGGGTTTTCGGGTCGACAGCTGTCGTCTTCTCGTGGTGGCGCACTCCGGGTCCGGCGGCGGAGCACTGATTCAATCACATATTCAATCTCAGATCTAAACGCATATGCAATCACAGAAGCACAGATGAAGGGAGGAGTAGGGAGGGAAAGGGGTAGGAGGATGGAGGCGGCGCACTGGAGGCCCGACCTTACCTTCACAGGAGGCGGCCGGTAGTCGTCTTCTGGCGGAAACACACTCCGGCTCAGGCGGCCTCTAGGGTTTTCGGGTCGGCGGCTGTCGTCTTCTCGTGGTGGCGCACTCCGGGTCCAGCGGCGGAGCACTGATTCAATCACATATTCAATCTCAGATCTAAACGCATATGCAATCACAGAAGCACAGATAAAGGGGGGAGTAGGGAGGGCAAGGGGTAGGAGGATGGAGGCGGCGCACTGGAGGTCCAACCTTACCTTCACAGGAGGCGGCCGGTAGTCGTCTTCTCGCGGCGGTGCACTTCGGGTCGGGCGGCCTCTAGGGTTTTCGGGTCGGCGGCTGCCGTTTTCTTGCGGCGGTGCACTCCAGGTCCGGCGGTGGAGCACTCCAGGTTCGGCGGTGGAGCACTCCGGGTGCGACGGCGACGCAGTGGAGGTCCGACGGGGGTGCGCTCGGGGGACGAAGGCGGCGCTCTGGTGGACGACAGAGAAATCGCCTCGGTCGCCAGAGCAGAAGTTGGGGGATTTCGCGAAGGGGTACGGCTCGGGTGGCCTCGCGCGATGGGGGTGGGAGGGGGTTAAGTGGATGGCATTTTGCGGGTAAATAGACTCAACTTCAAAGGGTATTTTGCTTCTATCAAGTTGGCTTCTCACGAGAATCTACGGAAAGGCCGCTTCTCGTCGCTAGTTCATTTTTGAGACAGCTCCTCGCGAGAATCAGAATCGAGTGGTTTTGAGAAGCTAGGTGTTTGGTACAGCTCCCCAAGATTTTATCGAGAAGCTGGGAGTAGGAGCTGTACCAAACAGGGCTATAGTATTTCAAATAGTGTCAAAAACACTGTCTGTGAATTTCAACCGACTGGCTTGCCCTTGTCCATGCCCCTAGGGGCCGAACTCACTCTTGTCCATGCTCCAGGCGCACGCACTCGGCCTGTTTGTGCTCCTGGGTGCCGGACTCGGCGATGTGTCGCCCGCACGGCGGTTCCAGTTTTCTGGTGCACGGACAAAGTGTCATTTTTGCATTTGACGCGGAGAGGATGCTACTTTTGCTATTTAGACTGCCAACGATGCCAAATATGCCAAAAACTCCTCTGAATGCGATAGAACACCTGAAGAACCGACACGTAGTTGTGCTCAAATAATCTTCTATTTCTTTCTTTCTTTCTTTCTTTCCATATGTTCGACGCCGTATATTAATGACTCCATCAAAGGTTTTCCGTTGCTCCCTGTTCCTAGATTCCTTCCACCAATCTGATAAACTTCTCGGCTCATCATGTAGTGTTGGTACCTGAAATTGCAACCATGCAAAAACCATCACCCACACCTGTTTTGCAAACGGACTCTGGGTCTTGAGCACAAAGCGGACAAGACAGCATTGTGTTGCCATCCCCTGCGTGCCAAATTGTCATCTGTGAGAATCTTCTTTTGGATAAGAAGCCAAGCGAAAAACATGCACTTGTTTTCAGCACCGGCTTTCCAAATTATGCTATAATGCTGATCTGCATATGTGCCATGAAACCAAACCTCATAAGCAGATTTAGCTGTGTATTTACCGTGAGCTGTCCCCATTTCCAGCGTATAGTATCTGGACAATGTTGCTGTAGGTTCACATTTATGTATGTGCTACGATGTATTCATGGCACGAATAGACTTCATCCAATTTCCATATCTCAATTCATAATGCACAGTTCTATTCTTCCTCCTGCACAGCTTAAAAAGATTTGGCGCTAACACCTTAGGTGCTTTGCCATTCAAGTATTCAACCATCTAGCATGCCAAAATTTTGTTGTAGCACCATCACCTAATCGTTACTTCTGTGGATGCTTCGAAAAAATGTTTGTTGATGTCGTCACATGGAGTAGTTGAGCCAACCCATGGTCTTTCCTTCTCATTCCATTCAAACCACACCCATCTTAATCTTAGGCCTGCAAACTTTTTTCCAATTGACTAAACAGTGGCCTCGATTTACTTGCTCTGCACCTTTCCACAGAAATCCTCTTCTTATCTTGTCTAGCTTTTTGATTGCCCATTTCTTCAGATGGAAAATTGTTAGATGATACACAGGAAGCGATGAAAGGACCGAATTGACCAAAGTCAATCGGCCGGCTGATGATAAGAGATTGCCCTTCCATCCCGGCAATTTTGCGCCAAACCTGTCTATGAGAGGTTGCACGTCAACTTTCCTCAGTTTTCTGACATGCAACGGCAATCCCAAGTACTTGCAAGGAACATTCTTGCGTTGACCTGGGAAGGGCATTAAGATGTCATCTAGATCAAAATTATCGCATCTGATTGGATACACCTCACTTCTGTTTAAATTGGTGACAAGTCCTGTAGGCTGTAGCCCTTCCGAAACTGCCCTACTTATCATTGCCGTGAATAAACAGTCTTAATGGAATTGTCAATGCACTTGAAATACTTGTGTTTTAATCAAATGCATTTCAACGTAACAGTTGTGTGTTCTTGATAGTTAGCACGTGAAGCATCAAAGATGAATTCGCAATGCAGGCACCTAGGAGACACCGTGAACGCTCGATGCCGGTTGAACCAGCACGAAGGGGCCAGCGCGGATATGTTGCCCCTGGTTGGGATCACCGACAACATTTTTTGGGCCCATGTCCCTCGAGCGTTTCTGTCTCCATGGGGGCATCGGGCCACGCTGGTGTCGGGCGGGGGCCACTGCGTGCGATTTCGGTCTTCACGGAGGTCATTCGTGCGGTAATTCTACCGATCCAGCCACCACTTTTTTTAAGCCAAGCGTGAAATCCACCTCTGTGGCCTCGCATGCGATCGTTTCACATCATGCGTGGCTAGTTTGGACACCTAGGGGGCACTGCGGACGTTCGGTGCAGGTCAAACCAACACGAAGGGGCCAGCACAACTATGTCGCCCCTGATCAGGGCTCGTCAATGATATTTGTTGGGCCAGCGACCATTGAGGCGATTCTGCCTCCACGGGAGCATCGAGTCACGCTGGTGTCAACGCAGGGGGGCACACGATTTCATCCTTCACGGAGATGATTTGTACCGTGATTCGCATCGATCCGAGCTATCGGCTTATGTTTTTAAGCCGACCAAATCCACCTCCGTGGCCCTATGCATGCATGTTTTGCATCGTGCGTGCCTAGTTCAAGCTAATAGGGTGCACCGCAGCGCCGCGCCGTTGAACCAACACGAAGGGCTAGCACAGCTATGTCGTCCCCGGGTGGGATATCTCGATGGTGTTTTAGGCCAACGGTCATCGAGGTGTTTCGTCTCGCGAGGCATTGGCCAACGCCGGTGTCAATGAGGGGCGCCACGATTTCAGCCTTCACGAGAAGAGATTCATGCGGTGATTCTACTAATCCGGCTGCCAAGTTATTTTTAAGATAGGCCTAGAATCCACCGTGACCCGCGTACATGTGATTCTCATCATGCGTGCCTAATTCAATTAGCTAGGGGACATTGTGAATGCTCAACGCCAGTCAAATCAGCACGAAGGGGACAACATAGCTATGTCTCCCCTGGCCGTGATGTTTTTTGGGCCCGCGTCCCTCGGGGTGTTTCTATCTCCACAGGGGCATCAGGCCATGCTAGTGTTGGTGTGGGGGTCGCGCACACGATTTTGGACTACACAGAGGTTATTCGTGCGGTAATTCTACCAACCAAGGCCAACGGCTTATTTTTTAAAACCAATCCTGAAATCCACCTCTATGGCCCCACGCATGCGTGGCTAGTTTGGGTGCCTAGGGGGAACTGCGGATGTTCGGCGTCTGTTGAACTGGCATGAAGGGGCCAGCACGACTATGTCGCCCCTGATCAGGCCCCACCGACGATGTTTTTGGGCCAACGCGCCGTTAGCGATTTTGCCTCCACATGGGCATCGGGCCACACTGGTGTCAGTGCGTGGGGCCACGCACGTGATTTTGGCCTTCACGGAGGTGATTCGTGTGGTGATTCAGCCGATCTAGGCTATTGCCTTTTTTTTAAGCTTGTCCTAAAATCCACCTCTGTTGCCCCGCGTACGCACATTTCGCATCGTCGTACCTCAGTTCGATTGGCTGGGGCGCCACGGACGCTTCGGCACCAATCAAACCAAAGACGAAGGGCCAACACAGCTACGTCACTCTGGCCGGGCATGCCAACGGTGTTTTTAAGGCCAGCAACCGTCGATGCGTTTCTGTCTCCACAGGGGCATGGGCCACACTTGTGTCGATGAGGGGGTTCACACACAATTTCGGCCTTCACAGAGGTGATTCTGTCGATCTAGGCCGCCAACTTATTTTTTAAACCATTCCTGAAACCCACCTCTGTGGCCCCACGTTCGCACGATTCGCATCGTGCATGCCTAATTTAATTTACCAGGGGGCACCACGGATGCTCGGCATCGGTTGAACCAGCATGAAGGGGCCAACGCAACTATGTCGCCCCTGATCGGCCAGCAACCGTCAGGGCATTTCTATCTCCACGAGGGCATCAGGCCAATCTAGTGTCGTTGAGTGGGGTAGCATGCGATTTTCGGCCTACAGGGAGGTGATTCGTGCGGTGATTCTGCCAATCTGAGTCGTCGACTTATTTTTTAAGCCAGGCTTGAAATCCACCTCCATGGTTCCGCATACGCGTGTATCACATTGTGTGTGGCTACTTTGAGTGCCTAGGGAGCACCACAAACGCTAAGCGCTGGTCGAATTAGCACGAAGGGGACAGCACGGCTATGTTGCCCCTGACCGAGGCCCACCCACAGTGTATTTTGGGTTAGTGTTCATCAGCGCAATTCTGTCTTCACAGGGGCATCGAGTCACGCTTGTGTCGGTGTGAGGGGCCGCGCATGCAAGTTTGGCCTTTACGGAGGTAATCCATGCTGTGATTCTGCCGATATAGGTTGCCAGCTTGTTTGTTAAGCTAGGCGTGAAATCCCCCTTCGTGGCCCCGTGTACGTACGTTTGGCAATGTGTGTGGCTAGTTCGGGCGCCTCAGGGCCATCGTGGATGCTCGACGTCATTCGAACCAGCATGAAGGGTCAAGTGCAGCTATGCCCCCTGGTCGGGGCTCACCGACGACTTTTTTTGTGCCAGCAGCTGTCGGGGCGTTTTCATCTCCATGGGGGTATCGGGCCACGCAGGTGTCGGCGCTGGGGGCATGCGATTTCGGCCTTCACTGAAGTGATTTGTCTTGTGATTTCGTCGTTCGGCCGCCACTTATTTTTAAGCCATACGTATAATCCACCTCTATGGCCCCGTATGCGTGTATTTCGATCGTGTGCCTAGTTTGGGTGCCTATGGGGTACCGCGGATGCTCGGCGCTGGTCAAACTAGCACAAAGGGCCAACATAGCGATGTAACCGCTGGTCGTGGCCCGCCAATGGCGTTTTTGGGCCAGCAGTCATCGGGCGTTTGTCTACACAGGGGCATCGGGTCATGCTGGTGTCAATGCGGGGGCCTTGCATGTGATTCCGGCCTTCACGGAGAACCATGCTTCGCCGTCAGGTGTAACCCGTGCCACCTGATCGCATCTACAGAGAACCATTTCTCGGTGTAAGTACTTCGTGAGAATTAAACAATATTAGATCTTTGAATTTCTCAAATTATTGATAGATGTGGAGAATGTTATATGAAATTGCAAAATTTCATGAGCAAACTCGATTCCATCTGCAGCCATGCAAAAAATTCACGAAGTAAAAAAAAAAGTGCATTTCCCTTTGTTATAATGGTATGTACATTCTTTAGTTCAAAAAGAAAGTGTACATCAGTTATTTATCAGAAAATATAGAGGATGACAGTGCCGATTTCCTAAAGGTGATCTTATGTACAGGGTGCAGAGATGCTTCTGTGATCCTTGCCTATCGTACTAATTCGAAGCAACCTAGTGATACTGTACGTTTACTAATGAAACATGGGGTTTCCTTATGCTTTCTGCTTTGGAGGAAAATGGGCAAAATCAGCACAACTGTGTGCTTGTTCATTTGCTCTGACTCGTCTCATCCTGTGCCACCAGGAGCTCATCCTGCCGATCGAGTTGATTATTTTGGGGAGCTGACAACATAGACGGCGGCCGGGTGTTTCAGGAATCAAGAGGCGAGCTGGTATCATGCTATATAGCTTTACACATGCCGTCCTACCTGGGTTGATGGATTCAGAACGGCTTCAGTAACGTTTTAGAGCTGCCATTTGTGCACTTCGACGGCGGATCTGGGCCTCGGGCAGGATAGACTATAGCCCGAGGCCTAGAAAAAATTTCAGTGCAAAAATTTCTGTGATATATGCCCATCTACGTCTGGCTCAGGCGCTAGCCTGAGGCCTAGCCATTCATGAATCGCCCATCCACACTGCCCAGTCGCTGGCCTCCTCCCTACACCTCCCACGCCACAGCCCATCAGTCCCAGGCCTCCCATTTGGCCATTCCCAAGTCCCACTCCTACCACCAGACCTAATCCCTCGCCTCCACGCCTGACGCCCGCCCCTCCCTCCACGCCCTCTCTCCCCGCCGGCGACCACCCCTCCCTCCACATCCTCCCTCCACCGGCACTACGCCCGGCGGCCACCCCTTCCTCCACCGGCGCCGCGCCCTTCCTCCATGCTCGGCGCCATGCCCTCGCCTCCACGCCTGGCGGCGGCCGCTCCTCCCTCCACGCCCTCCCTCCACGCGGTGTCATCCTTGTTTGATCTCCACTTCTCCCGGTAAATCTAGCAATTGGGTGCCATACTAACCCCTTCTTAGCACAAAATTGCCATACTTCAATGAATTTGATGTTTTTTCTTAACTACCGCAGGACAATAAGAAAAATGGATGTGCCTATAGCCTACATCTATTACAAAATTTGCCCCAAATTTCTGGTTCAGTACTGTATGTTATAGCGAAAGGGAAGTTATTGTCTTGTAGGCCTGTCACTCGTGCAAATGTAAATGCAAAGAAGAATTGAAATGTGATGCACCTGGGATTCATGGGGTACTTATCTTGTACTTAACATAGTCTGAATAAAATATTACTACCTAGCTTAGTTCTATAAAGAACTGACAAGGAGTTCTGTTGCATAAATGCAGTGGAACTGGCAGACAATTGTCATCGGCGTAGCTTTCCTGTCTTTCCTTCTGTTTTCCAAGTACATTGTGAGCACCTCTTATTTTCATTAACTTTACCTTGCACCTTTAACATTTAGAATTAGTGATCTCATATACTATTGATGCTTGATTTACACAGGGAAAGAAGAATAAGAAGTTTTTCTGGGTGCCAGCTATTGCTCCTATAACTCAGTTATTCTGGCAACCTTTTTTGTGTACATTACTCGTGCTGACAAGCAAGGTGTTCAGATAGTAAGTACTCAAGTCAGTACTATGAAGGCTCAGTTCATATAGATCATGTATTGTTTGTCATGGATGAAAATTTTGTTGGTACTTGATCATCACAGGTGAACCACATCAAAAAGGGAATCAATCCATCATCAGCACACAAGATTTACTTCATTCGTTGCAAAAGGTTTCAAGATTGGTGTCGTTTGCGGCATGATGGTTTGACAGTATGTACGCGACAAAAACATATCTTGTTTTTCCAGTCATGTGCATTTTCCAGACATCTCATCAATCTTTGTGTGAATACCTTATCATCAATCTGAGGTTTTCATTCTGTTGTGCTTGTGCCATTACCAAAACTCAGACATTAGTACCAACTGACTTGATAAAATAAATTAGATCAAAGCGATTAGCTAATGCAATGCTTCTTTTCATGGAGTCTTTCGTTGGCTATCATTGCATCAAAATCTGGCTATGCTCTACAAAGATTAGGTTGCTTATGTGTTCTGGCACAATCACCGATATTTGGAATGTCCTTTTAGAATTTAGAGAGGTCAAAATATAGAAATATCTCATGAACTGTGAATAATTCAAACCTAGATACAGGATTCTGTGAGAATTACAACCAAGCTGTTTCACTTGTGGGATTTATCAAGGCTTTAATGGTTCCTTAGATATGAATATGATATGCATATACCTTTACTGTAGTACCTGTCCTAGTCCTTGATGTCCAGTTTGGTTATCTCCTTTTCATGGAGGAACACAGATGCATTGGCATAGTTGCATGTTATCTTAGTGATTGGAACTAAATAGTTCTTAATTCTTATATGAATTTGCTTTTAATTGCCAAGGAGAAATAGGTAATGGGCATGTCTATTGTTTCCTGGAATAGCATAACCATGTGTTTCTTCTGCTGTGATTGTTCAATTTTTTTCCCTTTTGAAAAACCATTTATACATATGGAAAGATATGAATATTATTTATGTTTTATCATATTTTTCTTATTATATTTTATGTTGAAATATTTTTGCTAAAGTTTCGTATCAATGAAGCATTTCTGACTTTTTTTTTGTTATGTCCTGGTGTAGTAGAAATTAACGTTAGTTTTAAGATATTAATCTATTAGAATTTAACTTAAGACGTAATCAAATCTAGTCCTAGATCCACCATTGATGAACTCGTAAAGAGAACTTCATACTCAGACGTTGCCAATTCTTCAAAACTCGCAGCTCTTTGTCAAATTTTATGTGCACAAAGACACTACACGAAAGGCACACCGCATACATGCATGTTTTACGTTGAGTGTGCTTGAGAATTCACCATCCCATCACTTTCTAAACCCTGCATTCCCTCGGCACTAAAGCAACATCAAGGGTGACACCGCAAATCACATTGCTCACGAGTCACGTCCATCACTCTAAATATTGATCACGATATATGTTTGACTAAACCATGATAATATATCATTCTACTATATACTTTTATTTCCGAAGTAATTGATAATATATTCCTCTATATAGGAATCTTGATTAAATACACCGTTTGCAATATTTTATTATTGTCTTCTATTTTTTTCAGTTTTGGTCACGCAAAATGTATATGTTGCCTCTACTCAAGTCCGGTGCTGCCCGACGCAGCTAGGTCGCGCCTTTCCTCCAGTGACCTCCACCCCGTCTCCAACTAGAGCACAACCCGCCGTCAAGGTTGAGGAGCCACAGCAGGTCATCCATCTACGCCACCTTGATGAGCTCCTCCATCGTGGTGGGACCGAGCTCAAGGAGCACGACGCGGTCGATGACACCGTGCATGGAGCCATCGAGGCCGCCAATGCCGTGATGGAGCCGTCGAGCTCGAGGAGCAAACATTCTCCGAGCTCGAGCTCGGCATCGACACCATCCGCTTCGGGCTCTGCTCCCTCGGGGCCTCGACGCTCCAGCCTATCCAGACCTGATGGACAACGACCTCACCGGCCCCATGGTCTCGACGGCCATGCGCCCTATGGTCATTGGCGGTCTCGATGGCTCCATGCACGGCGCGATCGACAACGACGACATCGACCACAACGTTCTCCTCGAGCTCGGTCTCGCCGCGATGGACGAGCTCGTCAAGGTGCCAAATATTATGGCTCCCTAGCCTTGACGGCAGGTTGCACTCCAGTTGGAGATGGTGTGGAGGTCGTCGGAGGAAAGGCACGACCCAACAGCATCAGCGTAAGGCAGCGCCAGCTGCCGAACTCAGCGAGGGCAATATAGACATTTCGCGTGGGCAAAACGGAGAAAAACAAATGATAATAATAGAATATTACAAACAAAGTATTTAATCAATTTTCCATCTAAAGAGGGTATATTATCAATTACCTAAAAATGAAGGTATACTAGAATAGCATCTAAGTGAATGGTATATTATCAATTTCCGCATGTTAACCAAAAGATCAAAACTAACAAGAGCATGAATTGCAGCACAAATAGCACATATGACTAAATGATATGCATTGAGCAAATATCGCAATGAACCACCAAAGCAGATAACACTTCTCTTAATCTTCCCATGATATTTGACAGGCAGACTTCAATAGAAATAGAAAGTTAGCTACCCGGGTACAAAATTCAGAAGTACAGAAACACACTAGGCAAAAGACTTCCTCAGAACTCGAAACTTGTACCAACTTAGAAGGTCATCTCATGGGGCTTGTCACCATCCCTGAGAGAGAACCGGGCACCTAGATAGGTTTTCAGGTCTGGGACGGCCTCAATAGCCTTGATCAACTCTGCGTCCACGGCCTTCTGGTCATCCTTCTTGAAGTCCGGTAGATTCTTGGTTGCCTGTATGTTTGTTTAACAGAGAAGAGGTAGGATAAGCATTGGAGCAAGACTTACAACACAAGGGCGTGCTATAATGGACCATGGTGCATGGATGTACCTCCTTCTCTGTCTCAAAAAGTTCACCCTCAGTCTTCTTTGCCTTCTTCTTCTTGTCCCTGGCGAAGTACTGGTCATCAAACTTCCCCACATTAACACCAGAGATGTCAACCTTTGTGGATGTGGCAATGACATAAGCCTGGTTCACACGGCGGACTGGCACACCGTTGATCTTGAAAGGTCCTTAAAGAGAACAGCCATTTAAAACATAGACATGGTAAATTATGATGAGTAAGAACAAGAAGGCAAAATCTGGTGCATGAAATAGCTCAAGGGGCTGTTTGGTTGCAATTGGAAGCGCGCATGGGAAATCCACCACCCCAGCTTCAGTCAGTTCCCTCCCATCCACCTTGAATTGACTTAAATAGAATATATAGGAATTGCAAATATCCAAGCATGCAAGGAATTCTCACCCAAACAATTCCCAACTCCCAATTCCCAAATCAGTCAAAAAAAGTCCCCTGACCAAAAAAGGGTTACCAACCGCAAATTGATTGTTTGGATCTCGTCTGCTAGCACCAGGCCACCGGCAGAGACAATTTGCATAATCATATTACATAAGATTATTTTTACCTCCACCAATACCGATGAGATAAATAGACAGATGCTAACTAACACAAACATGTACCAGAGTCCGCAAAGGAATCATGTAAATGCTCAACTGTGCATTTCATGGGCAATTTCAGTGCGTTTCCAAAACCACCTTTTCTGTGCACACTTGACAGTTCACAATCGATGCACCACCAGCGTTTCAGAGAGTAAACAGAAAAACCTAAAGGGTAGATTTATTCATCCATCCCACATTTATACGACTAGACCTAAACAACTGAGAAGCTAGAGGTAGACATCCGAGCAAGCCAGAAGTACACATCTGAGGCTTCCACCATGCAACAATCCACAAATAGCTACTTCAAATATTCAGCCTACAACCTAGTTCACCAATCAACAATCTATAGATCGAACCATAGATCTACGCTAATAGACTACAAGGCGGTATCAGGGACAGCATTCACACCCACCAGTCTATCTCAGTATCATAGAAAAGGAAGCAGCGCGGCTTACCAGTGATGAGGAGCAGGCCGGACTTGAGCTGCTTGAGGAACACCACGCGCTTCCCCATGTACCTCCCGGCGAGCAGGATCAGCACGGTCCCCGGCGTGATGGTCGACCTAAGACAACCAAAACAACCGCGCTCAAAAACACCGCACGAGATCGAGAGCTAGAGAAACCTACACAGCCACGCGCGTTACGCTGAGGTAGGGGGACTGACCTGAGCTTTGTGGGCTTGGGCTTGCGGGTGCTGGGGACTCGGGGCTTGACGTCGTCGGCGGGGTAGAACTTGGGCTCGGCGGCGGCTGCGGGCTTCTCGGCCTTGGGGAAGGCGCCGCCGTGCTTGGCCTTGAGGGCCCACAGCCCGCGGCGGTGGTAGGTGTGCGACCGCGACGCGCGCTTGATGCCCATCGACAGCCTCGACGTCGGCGCCATTGGGGGGTCCTTCGGTCGAGGCGGAAGGGCGCTTCGGCTCGAGGGGGAGGAGGCGGCGGAGGGGGAGAAGAATGGAGGAGAGGGTTTGGTCGTGAGTTTATATGTGTGCTGCGGCGAAGGGGTGGAAACCCTAGGTTCTTGGGCCCTTTCTCAACGCTAGTAGTGGGCCTATTTGTTTAGACCCATGCAGCCCAGTGCGAGCGGTGTTTTGACGAGTTTCTTTTTTTAATCAGTAACTTTTTTCCCTATTATTTACGGCCTATTATAAGAACAAGAAAATGTTAATGTAGGTTCGATTGGTCGTCATTTATTATAGTACTGGTTAATTCTTTACCATTTATTCATCTATTTTGTCGAACACTGGTTTGCCCATTACCTGTTCTGTCTATACTCTCAGGCTCTCAGCCACTGCCATTAATCGCATCCGTCTCGACAATTTCTGTCCAGGGACCTAAAAGCCCATTAATGCAGTACAAGACTCGGCTATCGACTTCGCTCCGGCCGGTGTTCTGTTCAGGGACCCAAAAGCCCAAGTGATGCTGAATTTTACAGCATGTAACTCTGTTTACTGCCCTCGTTCCTGTGATATGCAGTGCTAGCCATGCTAGTCTTGGTGATAGTTCTCCGAAAATTTGGATCGACGATTTCCCCAGACTTGGTACTTGTTTGTGTTAAGAAATCAGGCTCAGTATCGAGAGTCTTGATCCAAGGTGAGTTCTTCGTCTTAAATCGTAGCAGGGTCGTAGCATATAAATAAGAGGTGCTAGTCATTGTAAAGAATGATAGATTGATGAAGAAATAAAGAGAAACAAAAAGTTCCTCTATATCTCTGTGTTTAATCTATTATTGTGTTCTTATGTTCTTGTATTGTTCTTACGATTCTACGCTTGTCTACGAGGTAATCGTTCGCACTAAACTCGCCAGCGACGGTTCCTCAACACGCTATTAGCACGATCGACTCTCCTCGCATCAGAAAAGTAACCGTCGATGAACGACACTTGTAGATTAAATTGTATTTTCTAGATCGTTTTCAATTCTGCAATTGTTGCTTTCTATATTATTTTCTACGGTGTAAATTTATTCTGATCTACCGCGAGCCGACTTGAAGTCGTCAGCCAAGCTGATCGGTAGATTGTATGAAAGAGAGGATGTTGATTGCACCGTAGATCATTGCATGAATAATAATTGCTTGAACATTGCATTGCATCACATAAACAGTACGACGCATTGCATAAACAGTAACAATAGAACAGATGGCCCCGTACGGCCTGCCGGCGCCCCCCACACGGGCTTACCCCCTGCCGTCGGCTTGAAGCCGGGGCATCGCTAACCATAGTGTCTCACCCAACCCGAGCTCGCGTCGATGGTGCGGCGCCACCGGTGCCGTCGGCACCACCCCCACACGGGTTTTACCCTCCGTGCCGCCTGAAGCCGACGCAGCCCTCGCATGCCCACAAGGCTCCACCACCCCGTCCTAGCGACCCGCATGGACGCACGCACCACCGAAGAAAAAGGGAGGCGCCACGCTTGAGTCGTATCTCTCCGCCCGCCACGCCCGCCAAGACGCACTCTCGCGACCACATGGCACCGCTAGCATGAAGCCGCCCCGAACGTCGCCATCAATCCCTACATGGGCGTCGCGCGCTCGGCGCCGCCACACGAACACGGCCGAATTCTCCACCGCCTAACGCGCCAATCATCCGCGCATGGTCGGGCAAGAAAGCGTGGCTAGAAAAAATGGCACTCGCCACACGGCCGAGCTACCGCCTCGCATGGCACCGCCCTCGCTCCTCGACCTCGAGCGGCGCGCTCGAACGTGGCCCCACCGACGCCCACAGCATGCGCGATCGTCGGCTCCTCATGATAGCGCCAGAGCGCCGTCGGCCGACCAGCCCGACGCACCACAAACGCCACGATCCCGCCGCCACGCGCCATGCTCCGGACGCCTCGAAGCACCACCGGTCCCACCCGACTCGACCACCACCTCCGCAAGGCGACACCGTCGTCGCGAGCCGCCCGCAGCACCCGGCTTCCGCACCTGGCCGATCACGCGCATAGGCGCCACCGCCTTTGAGGCAAGGTGCTAGGGAAAACCCTAGCACCGGCTTTTAGAAACTGCCGCCTGGGCCTTATGGGCCGAGAAATCAGAAAGGGACGGCCCATTTAAACGGGCCAAAAAAAAAGGGGGGGACCGGTCGAACGGAGACCCAAAAAGAAGGAAAAAAACGGGAATTGAAAGAAATCCCAAAATTTTGCATGAAAGCCCTCGTAGTTCTAAAAATTACAAGAATTCTTCGCGGATCTAAAAATTTGCAAAAAGCCCCCCTGAAATTGGGAAATTTACGGGATTATGTACATTCTTGCATAATGACCCCTCAGAAATTTGAAAATTACGCGAAAATTTTTCTCAAAACTGAAATTTCGCGTTTTAACCCCCTAGAAATTGCATAATTCCCCGAAAATTCATTTTCCAGGAGAAAAGAGCCTCGGGAATTCAATTTTTGAATCAATTTTTGCATTTGAAGCATGTTTAACTTTGTTATTGTTATTTTCTATGCAATGTATTTATTGTATTTACTGTTTTGATTATCTGTGATTGTTTATATTGCTTTTAATCACTGAGAATAGCAGTAAATCATGAAAAATGCATAGAAAAATATGGGTTCACGAACCGGGAGTTCGATGAGCATTATGGGAATTTTGCAACCATTTTATGCAGATTACCAACGGTAATCCTTTGAACTTTTGTATGAATATGAAGATGACTAACATCACGAACCGGAGTTCAAGAACTGACCTACTATGACCGAATTTGTATAGAATTTGTATCGTCTTCAATTCTGTGGTAATGTAATCACGGATGAGTAGAAAATTGAGAAAACACTCTCTACCTTTCACCCGAATGCAGTGCAATCCGCACGCAACTATTGTCAAGACGGCTACATGGAGTATACCGAATTAATTGATAATATACAAGTTGCAAAAACTCAAGATGATGTTCTAAAGAAGAACTACATCTCATAGTCACCTAATAGCGATGTTGGCTATGAAGTCAATGCTAGCAGCTATAAGGTGATGATACCTCTCACGAAGGAGAGGGGCAAGAAGGGTAAGGTCATGGGTCGCACGTTATTGATGCTTTCCAGTCTAAGAAGGGCAAATGACAGCATGAGGCATACCTTGTCATTCCAGGCACAGAGGATTCACATCCATTAGTTGCACTTATGAATATGGACAACCCTGTAGAAACCCCATCACCCCTCCTTTGGACATCCCATCGGCTGCAGACATAGTTGCCCAAGAGGAGAAGATCGCACACGGAGCAGATTGAGGCAGAAGTTCCTGAATACTTCGCCTATTCGATCTAGTGCACGCATTGCACTTGGATCTTGTATAGAAACTTGCAGTTTATAATTGAAGCAGAACTTTGAATTATTTAATAATGGTTGCAAGCTCTAGGAGAGTAAAGCATTAAATTCTTATTATGAGTCCTGCAGGGCTTATTTTTCCGTGTTTATAATAGCAAGTTATGTTCTGATATCTGAAGTATTTTATTTATGTGTTGCTTGCTTTCTGCTACATATTAATAAAGTACATTATATTAGAACGCATGTGGCGCCCTATGGAGGAAGTGTGCTTAGCGGTAGCGGCTGCGAATACCATCCTAAGAGAAGCGGAAATTTTTCAATCGATCGCAAGAATGTTGGTAGTCTTCACGACAATCGCGACGTGATACTTGTATAATAGGCTCAGGAAGGACCATAATTATACTCTCAATGGGTACAACTTTGGTCATTGAAGAAGACTTGTTGTACCCAGAATCGACTAAAACTCTCAAGGATATTCGCGCTAACGATTTTCACGTAGAGACTGAAAAAGAGTATGGTAAGCAATACCTGCTCATTGAAAAGTGTGAAGAAAGTAGAACAATGACATTAGAATGTCTTTCTTCATATGAAACTAGGCTATACTACACTAATATTAAGGCACCTGCAGCCTATATTGCCCTAGAAATTGAATTTAGAAGCTCTGAACTTTTCTATCTCTAGCATGATAGATTATGCCGTCTAGGTCTTAGGATAATGAGAGATATAATTAACAATTCACTGGAACATAATATGAATATAAAGAATTTCCTGAATCAGGAAGATTTTGTGTGCCCTGTATGTGCCACCGGGAAATTAATTATTCGACCTTTTGTTCTAAAAATGAAGGATGAAGTCCCTCTATTCCTAGACCGTATCCAGGGAGACCTTTTGCGGTCCTATACAGCCCCTGTAAGGGCCATTTAGGTATTTTATGGTGCTCATTGATGCTTCCTCGGAATGGTCGTACATATGTTTATTGTCTACGAGAAACCACATTTTTGCAAAGCTAAATCTCGCAGATAATTAACAGTAGAAATATTTTCACGATCATCATGTGAAGTCCATCGAATGGACAATGCGAAGATTTACTTCAAAGGCATTTGATTATTATTGCATGAAAATGGGAATTAAAAGTTGAGTATTACATGCGCATGTCCACACCCGAATGGACTATGGATCTTTGAAGAATTATAATTTACCAACTACATGTTGGGGACTTACGATCTTGCTCGCGCGACTCTCATCATTTTTAGACCGTCGACATAACATCCATCCACCTATGTAACTAGCGTAAAGTCGGCATCGAAAACTTCTCATCTTGCGAGTTTGGTTGCAAGGTTTATGTATTTATACCATCACATGACGAGTATAATGGGTCTTCTTGAAAGTGCGGGATATCGTTGGTTATGAGATAGCATCCATAATCAAGTATTTGGACCTATATTTGGAGATTTGTATAATGCGGATTCGTTGATAATATATTAGATGAGGTAAATTTTTAAGTCATTAGGGAGAAATCAACTCTTGATGAAAATATCGGAAATAACGTGGCAACCCACGGAAAATCCGAAGACAATTGAAGCCCAGAAGACAATTAGAATCAGTGCATATGACCCGCGCACTAGTGAAGCAAATAGAGAAGTCCAGAAGATAATTGAAGTCTAGAAGACAATTGAAGTCCGAAGATAATTGATTTGCAGATATTAGCGAATCAAGCGCGGACCACTTTAGTGATTTGAAGCGCGACCAAGTCGCATTTACCGCAAGCAATGCACGAGAGGGTTGAAATACCAATAAAGGGATCTCTAATCCCGTCTAGAGGCCTCATAATAAAAGGACGAGAACTCCAGCCTCTCGAATCCTAAGTAACTGGGGACGCTTGGCGAAAAAGGATAAGAAGGACTTGCCACAGCCGATCACTGAAGTTCCCCAAAATCAAAAGGGGAGCAGTTGAGACTGTGCCGGTATGGAACCTTCAGAAAAGGCATACCAGAATTGAACATTCCCATGAAGGGAGACATCAGCATGGATATGTGCGCACACATCGGAGCTGAAAAAATAAAGGGACTTGCCCCGCAATTAGAAGCAGCGGTGAGCAAGTAGAAGCATTAGAAGAATCGCCCCTTGAAGAAATAGCTATAAATTTTGTGACATTGGGAGAATCTTTGAATATGACAACAGCCAATGTCGATATTTATTTTGCAAAGAAAATTGCCACAATCATCGATCTTGATCCAGAGCCTACATCGCTCGCTGAATGTAAGAAGAGATCAGATTGAGAAGATTGGAAGAAGGTAATAGAAACTGAATTATTCTCTTTGAATAAAAGAGATGTGTTTAGGCCTGTAAGCCACACGCCTCCCCATGTACACCTTGTAGGGCATAAGTAGGTATTTGTTCGAAAGAGAAATGAAAAAAAAGCAAGGCTTGTTGCACAAGGTTTTTGTGAGGACCCCCGGTTATTGGAAATGTTACTAATTAAATTCATACTGTAGCACAATTATTAATGAAGGAACAGTTCTGCCCCTTTATTAATACCAGGCTAAAGATATAAATTTAACAAGTGACAAATCGATGCAGAGATTCCGGATATATATGATTCTCAATGGTTCCGGGATCAATGACCATTGCATATATATCCTTCATCAACATTGCATCAAACACATACAAGTCATACATTGATATAATTAAACATAAGGTTACATCATTCATTAATACTACAATATTAAGTGACTTGGTCACTTTAACGATATCTGTGGAAGCAAAATAAGCGGAAAATGTCCACCAATGGCCCCATCCCACATGAGCAATTGCGTGGAGGAAAGAAAAGTAGCGTTACTCGTTAGCGTCACCACGATCGGCGCTAACGGGTACTTCATAAAGAAAACCATCCTCACCTGCAACAATAGGTGGTAGCACCTTGAGTACAAAAGGTACTCAGCAAGTCTTACACAAACTAGTAAAAGAAAGTGGTGATTAGAGCCTAATCAAAGGAGTAGAGTTGTTACATGCATAAGGTTACAAAAGGAAGGTATAAAGGTTCAAATTTGCATAAAGCGATATCTCTTAACCTACAAAGGCTAACTTTTGATAAAGCAATTTAATAAATCAAAGATAAAGTAAAGCGATAAGTAAATACATTAAATGTAAATGATGCGATTGCATGATTCCCTCATGCCAACGAAAATAAACCAAAACCAGATTTTTGAAAATCAAAACCTCTATCTGGTGACATCAATTCAAGTTATCGTCCATGGCCAGTGGACACGGCTATTCGAGCAGTTTATACCTGCGGGTGTACATCTTTACCCACATGACTTAGCTAGCCCGTTGTCTTGGATGCCTCGAATGATGACACACTTCCTTTGGTATGCCGGCCAGGGAAGCTAAGATTTGGTATTTTCAACAAGCCAACACTATTGAGTTGGACCCCCATGTGTGGCCAGATCCCACTAGTGTAGGCTATACCACCTACTAACCGGAGGGCACACATGTTGTGTCGATAATGCCGATCCAAACAATTTAAAGCGAGTTGGGTTCCCACCCATAGTAGAATGCTATCGGCACCATTAAGGTATCGTATATGCGACGAGGCACATATACGCCCTCACCCTCCTAAGAACATCGATCTTGACATACAAAGCTCACATGGCATAAAGCGGTCCTCGGACCAAAGCATCTATGCCATACAAGGCCAATACACATATTCTTACTCCCTGTTTCCAACTCAATAGTCTCAACATTTTACTTAACCAAGCAGCGCCCATACTTGCATGTGGAAGTGCGTGGGGACTTGAGGCTGAATAGTCGAGTTCGGTCCTTAATTAACCGGACAAGTCCACCACAAAACCCAATCTCGTGCACAAAAGCACCATCACTAGCTTCCTCTTGTCGGATCAATTTGAATTTCAAATACAAGTGATTTAAAGAAAGCTGGACAAAGAGTTTGAAATAACAATAGTTGGTTGTGATTCCCATGTTTGACAAGATATGCTTGTCAAACTCTAAAATCTCTAGACTGCATGTCTAAGCCAAATCTGAAAATAGACCATATATTATACAATACTACACTAGAGTTGAGTGTATGGTCATAATTAAGGTAATCCACCATGTCAGGTTATAACTAGCTATTACAAGTCACATGTTGTATTTGAGAAAAATAGCATGCACAGATATCCTTTGGATTTGTAAAAGCTATTGTACAAAATTTGGGTTCAATATGGTGCAAAGAGGATGCTTGCCTTGGTAATAATAGACTTCTGTTGCAGGTTCTGGTTGCTCAGAAAAAGATTCAATTGCTTCAATAGAACCAGATTCTAAAAGAAACAATAAGATCCAATAAATACCAAAACTGACAATAAGTCCAAAATGGAAGAAAATGCATGATCAATCTAGAAATGCATGATTACAGTATGCTTAAGCCATAACTACCCATAATAATGATAATAATACATAACATAGCTTATTGTTTTCAAAAACGAAACTAGAGTTTATTGCAAAGTTCAGTTTTAGATTTGAAAAGAGTGAAAAGCAGGATGATTGCAATTTTGGAAAAAGAAGTATAGATCATGCAAAAGTTCATAAATGAATCTTAGCATGATCTTTTAGAATAATTAATATCCCAAACCAACCTTAGTCTAACCTAACTAGTTAGATTACAAAAGCTAAAGCAAAACCTATTTTGTCGGTTGGTAGACAAAAGAAAGAGACATATTTCAGCTAGGAGTCAAAATAGATGATGACAAGAATGGAAAGATCAACTTGTCATCTTTGCTAGGTTTAGTCAAAACCTAAATAAGATGATAAGTTGACGGGAAGAACCTAGGTCTTGAAAATGACATGAAAAACCGAAAGGTATAATATCAACTTTTGGTTTAAGGGCAGTTGAAACTACGATGCTTAAAGAATGATTCTTAGGAGCTTCTTAAGTTCTTAAGATGCTCAAGATGTCGAAACTAGGGTTTTGGCTTACGGTATGGAAAGATACCAAGAACTCGAAAACCGATGATGATGGGCGGAAACAAACTCGGATTTGACCTACAAAGATAACCAATCTTTAATGTAAGTAAAGCCGGTGCTTAAGGATGGATAAGCAAAGGATAGGAGCAAGAAACTCCTTTGGACAACAATGGAGGAAAGTGAGCTTGATGGTCAACAATGGCTGTGACTCAAAAGCTAGGGTTTATATATGGGAGTTGAGCTACGGGATAATTGGGAAAAGTCTAGAGCTTGATGAGGTGTCCATTTAGGGCTAATTATCCCAAAAATTAGTTGCAAAAACTTTGGGATAATTCCTCTCCTCGATTTCAGAGAAAGCTGCGCATGAGAGAGAGAGGAAGAAGATAAGAGCCAAGCGACATGTGGGCCCCATTGTCATCCTCGACCATGCGCACCTCGGAAAGGCTCAAACAAATGTCACCGTCCAGATTGGAAATGGCGACTACGATAAATAGAGAGATTAAATGATTTGAATCGGTATCATTTAATATGGACCATACGATCTAGATCGGATGATCGAGATCTAATTGAAATCGAAGAAGGGCTGCGGGCTCCACTTTCAAAGATATCGTTGGATCAAGATCAACGATCAATTAAAAGATATACCGTCACTCTTCTTTGGATGCGATGGCTCGGCACCGTTGGATTTAATTTCTACGGTCGAGGATGTAAATGGAACCGGATGGTCGATTGCATACACCCATGTGGTCCATACGATTAAAATCCAACGACCCACCGATTTTGGGCTTTAAGGCCCACGGTCAAAAAGGTGTGCGTAGGATTGAAATCAAAGGCCGCGTAAATCGCGCCTCCGTTTCAAATAGGAATGTGCGACAGCTAGATCAAGGATGGGCGGCCACGATTGTGCGGGGATCGAGTCGTCGAATGCATACACTAATTTGGGCCCACGATGAAGATCAATGGTCGGAGGAGTGCGGGCTTTATAACACGCGGAAAAAGGGAAAAGCGTAGGATTTGAATCTAACGGTGAAATAAAGCGCCTTTAAGTTTAAAGCGAAAAGCGCCACGGTTGGATTAAAGCGAGCGGTGGAGATTGATTAAGGATCGGAGTCGTCAGGTTGCATACACCGATCTCGCGCGTTAGATCGATATCCAACGGTGGAGATTAAAGTGTACGTGGGCGGCTCGCGGGTGTTATAACCGCGTTCGATTGAAGATCAACGGCTCATATCACGTGTGAGCTTTGGGCTCGCGTTGGGGCGTGACGAGCGGACCAAATGGTTCGGTTGGACCAAGTCCACATGAGGCCGGGTGCATAGCGATACTAAGTTTGGGTTTGGACCGGTTTGGTTGACCAAACCTTATTCAAATATTTAAAAGGTTTGGTGGGCTTTAAAAATAGCAAATAAATTCATAAAATCATGAAATTTTCTTGTAAGCTCTGGGATAACATATTTCCCAGATAAATTTCATAAACCACATTTTCACTTTATAAAATACATAAATATTGATTTGGGCGAAAATATTTATTTAAAGACCATAAATTTTCTTTAAGTCCAAATAATTTCTAAAAATGCAACAAAAATATTTTTAGCCAAGATAATTTGTCTAGGCTTTAATAAAAATACTTCAGTCATAATACAAGTTTTATCCTGTATTCCTTTAAATATTCAAAATAAGCCTTTGGACTTTGGCAAAAGGAAGGTTTTATTTAGTATGACAACTCCCAAGCGAGATTAAAACAGTAATGATATGAGCAGTGGCCATTCTTTGTTCATAATCTGATTATTCTTGTTGATAAAATTGGGGCTGTTACAAACCTACCCCCTTAAGGAAAATCTCGTCCAGAGATTTGGAACAAGTTAAGATTAGGAAGAAGTGAAATGGAAATGAATTATGAGGAAATTCAACATCTGTTGTTTTGATTTCCTTCAAAGATAACAAAGAAGAATCTTACATAATAACATAGTGTTATTATTACATCTTTGTTTACATTGCTTTGTTTAAACTTTCCTTTCTTGATTCAAAGGAAAGTACTAAACAACAAAAGATGGGGTGCTCAATGCATCGGATCTTGGGCTCCCAAGTGGCTTCATCCTCGGAATGATTAGCCATGAATTTTCAAGAACTTGCGATCACGATTTCTTGTCTGCGTTCCATTGTGTCGAGGATACGTCTTGGTTGTTCTTGATAGGAAAGATCGAGTTGGAGATCAAGATGCTCATAGCGATTGCCTCAATAGGAACACGAAGGCATTTCTTCAATTGAGACACATGAAAAGTATCATGCCTTCTGAGAGTGATTAGGTAATTCCAATTGGTAAGCTCTGACTCCTCGCAGCAATTATTTGGAAGGGTCCGATATAACGAGTGCGAGCTTTCCTTTTACAGAAAACGATGAGTACCCTTCATGGGTGACACTTTAAGATAGACATGGTCATCCACCTCAAAGCTCAATTCACGACGGCGATGATCGGCATAGCTCTTACGGCGAGGTATGCGGTTTTGGACAATCTCGAATCGATCGAACTTGCTCTTACGCTTCCCTTACCAAGTGCAGGCCATAGAATGATCTTTCGCGGACTCGGACCAATTCAATGGAGTCCTACAAGCTCTCCCATACAAGGCTTCAAAGGTGACATTTGAATACTTGCTTGGTAGCTATTATTGTAGGAAAATTCCACATATGGCAAAGATTTCTCCCAGTCTTTGCTATAGGATAGCACATAGGCTCGAAGAAGATCTTCCATTACTTGATTCACTCTCTCAGTTTGACCACTAGTTTGAGGATGATAAGCAGTACTGAAAGAGAGTTCAGTCCCCATAGCCTTGATGAAGGCTATTCCAAAATTGGAAGTTAATTGAGGACCACGGTCAGAAACAATGACTTTAGGAACACCATGAAGACAAACAATTCTAGCAATATAAAGCTCTGCTAATTGCTTGCCATTGAAATCGATCTGGCCAGGAATAAAATGAGCCACTTTAGTTAAGCGATCGATGATCACCCAAATGGCATCAGATCCCTTGGAAGTCTTGGGAAGACCGATCTTGAAATCCATACCGATCTCTTCCCACTTCCATTGTGGAATAGGCAAAGGTGAAGGGTACGGTGGCTTGGATGTTCGACTTTAACCCTTTGGCAAATATCACATTCGACAACATCTTGAGCAATTTGCCTCTTCATTTGGCTCCACCAAAATATTTTCTTCAAATCTGGTACATCTTGGTACTCCCGGGATGCAAAGAAAACTTGGAATTATGAGCTTCTCGAGAATTAGATTCTTCAATGGAGAATCGTGAGTACTACCAAGCGATTGCGATATCGAATCATCGCGATCATCTTGAGAAAACTTCGTTGGCTTTACCTTTCATATTCTCCTTGATTTGGCTACCTCGGCATCGTTTTTGGGCCTCGAATCTGAGATTCTAATGTCGGCTCCACATGCAATGCAGTGAGAAACTGCTCCCACCAATTCAAGACTTAGCGCGAAAATCAGCACACAAGTCTTTTGGCGGAAGAGAAGATATGCGGTTGCATTGTGACTTTACGCAAAGCGTCGGCCACCACATTGGCTTTACCGGGATGATAATGAATACCCATGTCGTAGTCCTTGATCGGTTCAAGCCATCTTCTTTGTCTCATATTCAAATCAGTTGAGTGAATATGTACTTGAACTTTATGATCGGTGTAGATCTCACAACGATTACCTAGAAGGTAATGTCGCCAAATCTTCAATGCATGGACCACGGACCAATTCCAAATCATGAGTAGGATAATTAACTTCATGAGGCGCAACTATCGGGATGCATATGCCACAACTCGGCCTTCTTGCATAAGCACACAACCAAGTCCATGGCGAGATGCATCACAATAAATGTCGAAGCTCTTAAGAACATCAGGAAGAGTAAGGCGGAGCTTTAGTCAAGAGAGTTCTCAAAAGCGAAAACTCTCTTCACACTTAGTGACCATTCAAATTTCTTCCCTTTACTGCAGAGAGTGAGTCAAAGGTCTAGCAATCTTGGAGAAATTTTCAATGAACCTACGGTAATAACCCGCAAGTCCAAGAAAACTCCGAATCTGGGACATTCTTGGGAGGCTTCAATTTAGTACATCTTGTACCTTGCTTGGATCGACAATGATACCTCCTTGGATAACACATGCCCCAAAAATGCAACCTCTACGAGCGAAAGCACATTTCTTGAACTTAGCATATAATCGATCTTGGCGAAGTGTTTCGGCACAAGTCGCAAATGTTGTTCATGATCCTTATCGGACTTGGAATAAATAAGGATGTCGTCAATGAACACGACAACGAACTTATCCAAGAATTCCATGAACACCGAATTCATAAGATTCATGAAATATCTTTGGAGCATTGGTCGGACCAAAGGACATAACGGTATACTCGTATAAACCATAACGAGTAGAAAGCGTCTTAGGAATGTCCTCGGCTCTAACCTTGATCGATGATAGCGACCTCAAATCAATCTTTGAAAAAGCGGGCACCAACCAAGCTGGTCAAAAGATCATCAATTCGAGGAGAGGATATTTGTTCTTGATAGTGACCTCATTTAACGGACGGTAATCCACACACATCCGTAAAGTATTGTCTTTCTTTTTGACAAAGATTGCGGGCATCCCCAAGGTGAGGAACTCGGTCGAATGAAACCTTTGTCAAGCAATTCTCAGAGTTGCTTCTTCAATTCAACCAACTCGTTGTGGGCATTCGATAAGGACTCACGGATATCGGGCGGTTCGAGCGAGTTCAATAACAAACTCCACTTCCCGATCGGTGGTAAGCGGGAAGGTCTTCGAGAAAAACATCGGCATACTCACGGACAATTGATGCGACTCCAAGAAGGAGTGGTATCAACTTGGTGAGCACAAAGATGAGAGCCAAGTGTTTTGGAATGGTAAACAACTTGAATGCAAATCTGCATTGGTCATAGAAATAGACCGTTGGGAACAATTGATTTGACCCTGGTTCTTGGACAGCCAATCCATACCCAAAATGACGTCCAACCCTTTAGAGTCAATCACAATTAGATTTGCTAAAAACTTCACCCCAAGGATTGCTATGTTGACCCCACAACAAATCTGATCGGTTTTAAAGACCGACCCAGGTGATTGAATAATAAAAGGTGGTTGGAGGGTATGCATGTCTAACTGGTGTTGAACAGCAAAATGATTGCTAATAAAGAATGAGATGCTCGAGTCAAATAAAGCGATGGTGGGTGAAATTAACTAGGAGCATACCCATAACAACCCGGTGTATCGTAGCCTCTTGATGATGATCTGGTTCACATGCCCACAATTTGGGCGGATCGGCTTTAATAGGAGGCCTCTGCGAAGAAGGCTGGCCGCCTGGTATTTGGATATGGTCGAGCAGGAGGCAAGCCTTGTTGCTTTGCCACACACTTGTTGGCATAATGCCGGGCGACCACAATGATAACAGATACCCACAGGTTAACATTGTTAACGGGGCGGGCTGATTTCCACTTAGTCTGGCCCGATTGGTGGGAGAGATGGGCGAGGGCAAACACGCTGGCCTTGGTGAAAATGGGTGGTGCTCGTGGTGGTCTAGACAACCACATACGAGGCCTTGGTGGTGCCACCGGGAATGAGCGTGAAGTCGGCTGCCGCTTGCGTGACTCATCAATGCCTTGCTCTTGCTTTGGCCACAATTGCTTTGTTGACCAAATGAGAGAAGTTCGGAAGTCATGCAAAGCTACTGACCATCTGCAGTTCTTGAGATAGCCCATTCAAGAACCGGTTTCGGCGGCGAAGGTCGATCGAAACATCATCGAGCATATCGGCAAGAAAGTTGAACTCATGCGGATATTCGGTCCGATTTTCGCCCTTGCTTGAGGCGAGAAATTCTTGTTGCTTGATCATCATGACTCCTCGGGAATATGAGCTTGCGAAAAACTTCCACGAACTCATCCCAAGTAGGGACATGTCCGGCGAGTTGAATGGCAAGAAGATTATCCCACCATATCTTTGGTGGCCCATCGGTGATAAGCGGCAAAAGAACCTTTTCCCTTTCGGGCATTGAGCAATCGAAGCTTCTTCTCAATGGTTGAAGCCAATCCTCGGCTTCCATGGGATCACGAGCGGAGAACACCGGCGGGTTAGTCATTGAAAGTCGACAAAGCGCCACGCACATGGTGGCCTCTGCTCTAAGCGGCGCAACAACGGAGAAGAAGTGTTGCGCGCAATCTGCTCCGAGATGCGCGTCTGGTCCATCGGTTGCGCTCAATTTGCATGAGCACATCGGCCATCGAAGGTGGTGGAGAAGCTCCTCTTCACGGGACCACCTTGCGGACCACGAGAGCTGGAGGTTGATTGGCCCTCCACGAGAATGAGGCACGGGAGTCGACATGCCCCTCCCTTGTTGCGCTTGCGCGCGAGTAATGAGTCTGTCATCCTGTTACCACACCATGGTTAACAACATAACAAGGATATACTCGGCAAACACAAACAAGGTTGCAATTAGAAAAGAAACAAATACTGTACATATAATGCATCATGTTATGTTATGCATTCAAGTTAACACCAACCCAAAAACTTCATATAAATACAACAAAATTTCGGTTCCATTCTTACATTATAGTCGGCCATAATGTCAGATTACAAACCGAAAGTTAAGCTTACATACTTTGTACAAAATACTACTGCCCTATTACATACAATTTATTTGAGGGCAACTACTAAACCGAAAGACACTCAGCCGCGAGGGTTCATCGTCAGTGCTAGCGTAAAGATCCGGTTAAAGTTCACGGGAACTCATTCAAAAGATGAGCTCGGGGAACGGTATCAACGGATCAACGGACTAATGAGGCGCCTCGGGGACCTAGCAATGGTGATGACCTCCGGAGAGTGCGATCCGCGAGTGCGAGAAAGCTGCGATCATCGGGCTTGGCGCGCTTGTCCATAAGCAGTGCGCGCGGCCGCCGGAAGTCGGTAAAGAGGTGGTGCGGCGGCGGGAGAGGTCTCGTTGTCACCATAAAGCACGTTGCGAGGAAGCGGTTCATGTTGACTCCAAGCGGTACTACACTGGGCCTCATTAAGGCGATGCCTAGTTTCCCATAACTCCCTCTGTCTGGCGATGGATTTGGTCCATGATACGGACCATCCTCGCCAAGCTATCGCACTGAGGATCTTCGCCAAAGCGTATCTCGTGAGCAGGCTCACCGGAGTAGGGCCTGATTCGGAAATGGTCGTAGGGTGGTTGAGACAATTCCGTCAAATCATGGCGAAGAAGGCTCATCATCCTACTTGCGCTTCTGAACCGCCATCGCCTCGGAGGTGGCAAGCGCTTGGACACGATAAGGACAACTGCGGCTACATGCCTAGCGATGGCGTTGATGAAGCGCGATACTCCTCCATCCACGGTCCTCGATCTCGTCGATAAATGGCGTACTCCGGCTGATAAGTGAAATTGGAGCGCTACATCATGTCCCGAAATAATGCTGGGAACCCATCAACATCTTCGGCTCGGGTCTCCTTGACCAAGTACCAACCGCTCATCTCTAGACAAGAAGACAAGATAAGAAACAATTCACTTTTAAATAAACCAACAGAAAGTTGGATAAGAAGTGACATTAAGGAAGATAAGAAATAAAAGATGTCATACTTAAGCTTTCAAAATTATACTACTACTTGGAAATAATTTTATTAAAAGACTCTCTAACAACTTCGGCCATGCTACTTCTAACCTACAGGCAACGTATGCTCACGATACCAGTATTTGTGAGGACCCCGGTTATTGGAAATGTTACTAATTAAATTCATCTTGTAGCACAATTATTAATGAAGGAGCATTATGCCCTTTATTAATACCGGGCTAAAGATATAAATTTAACAAGTGACAAATCCGATGCGAGATTCGGATATATATGATTCTCAATGGTTCCCGGGATCAATGACCATTGCATATATATCCTTCATCAACATTGCATCAAACACATACAAGTCATACATTGATATAATTAAACATAAGGTTACATCATTACATTAATACTACAATATTAAGTGACTTGGTCACTTTAACGATATCTGTGGAAGCAAAATAAGCGGAAAATGTCCACCAATGGCCCATCCACATGCGAGCAATTGCGTGGAGGAAAGAAGTAGCGTTACTCGTTAGCGTCACCACGATCGGCGCTTCTTGGTACTTCATAAAGAAAACCATCCTCACTGCAACAATAGGTGGTAGCACCTTGAGTACAAAGGTACTCGGACAAGTCTTACACAAACTAGTAAAAGAAAGTGGTGATTAGAGCCTAATCAAAGGAGTAGAGTTGTTACATGCATAAGGTTACAAAAGGAAGGTATAAAGGTTCAAATTTGCATAAGCGATATCTCTTAACCTACAAAGGCTAACTTTTGATAAAGCAATTTAATAAATCAAAGATAAAGTAAAGCAGTAAGTAAATACATTAAATGTAAGCGATCGTGCATGATTCCCTCATGCCATCCGAAAATAAACCAAAACCAGATTTTTGAAAATCAAAACCTCTATCTGGTGACATCAATTCAAGTTATCGTCCATGACCGTGGACACGGCTATTGAGCAGTTTATACCTGCGAGGGTGTACATCTTTACCCACATGACTTAGCTAGCCGTTGTCTTGGATGCCTCCGAATGATGACACACTTCCTTTGGTATGCCGGCCGGGGAAGCTAAGATTTGGTATTTTTCAACAAGCCAACACTATTGAGTTGGACCCCCATGTGTGAACTGATCCCACTAGTGTAGGCTATACCACCTACTAACCAGAGGGCACACATGTTGTGTCAGTAATGCCGATCCAAACAATTTAAAGCGAGTTGGGTTCCCCACCCATAGTAGAATGCTATCGGCACCATTAAGGTATCGTATATGCGACGAGGCACATATACGCCCTCACCCTCCTAAGAACATCTGATACTGACATACAAAGCTCACATGGCATAAAACGCAGTCCTCAGACCAAAGCATCTATGCCATACAAGGCCAATACACATATTCTTACTCCCCTGTTTCCAACTCAATAGTCTCAACATTTTACTTAACCAAACAGCGCCCATACTTGCATGTGGAAATGCGTGGGGACTTGAGCTGAATAGTCGAGTTCGGTCCTTAATTAACCGGACAAGTCCACCACAAAACCCAATCTCGTGCACAAAAGCACCATCACTAGCTTCCTCTTGTCGGATCAATTTGAATTTCAAATACAAGACTGATTTAAAAAGCTGGACAAAGAGTTTGAAATAACAATAGTTGATTGTGATTCCCATGTTTGACAAGATATGCTTGTCAAACTCTAAAATCTCTAATTGCATGTCTAAGCCAAATCTGAAAATAGACCATATATTATACAATACTACACTAGAGTTGAGTGTATGGTCATAATTAAGGTAATCCACCATGTCGAGTTATAACTAGCTATTACAAGTCACATGTTGTATTTTGGAAAAATAGCATGCCACAGATATCTTTGGATTTGTAAAAGCTATTGTACAAAATTTGGGTTCAATATGGTGCAAAGAGGATGCTTGCCTTGGTAATAATAGACTTACATTGCGAGTTCGAGTTGCTCGAGAAAAGATTCAATTGCTTCAATAGAACGATTCTAAAAGAAACAATAAGATCAATAAATACCAAAAGCGACAATAAGTCCAAAATGGAAGAAAATGCATGATCAATCTAGAAATGCATGATTACAGTATGCTTAAGCCATAACTACCCATAATAATGATAATAATACATAACATAGCTTATTGTTTTCAAAAAAGCGAAACTAGAGTTTATTGCAAAGTTCGGTTTTGATTTGAAAAAGTGAAAGCAGGGATGATTGCAATTTTCGGAAAAAAGTATAGATCATGCAAAAGTTCATAAATGAATCTTAGCATGATCTTTTAAAGTAATTAATATCCCAAACCAACCTTAGTCTAACCTAACTAGTTAGATTACAAAAGCTAAAGCAAAAACCTATTTTGTCGGTTGGTAGACAAGAGAAACAGAGACATATTTCAGCTAGAGTCAAAATAGATGATGACAAGAATGGAAAGATCAACTTGTCATCTTTGCTAGGGTTTAGTCAAAACCTAAATAAGATGATAAGTTGTGGGGAAGAACCTAGGTCTTGAAAATGACATGAAAAACCGAAAGGTATAATATCAACTTTTGGTTTAAGGGCAGATTGAAACTCACGATGCTTAAAGAATGATTCACAGGAGCTTCTTAAGTTCTTAAGATGCTCAAGATGTCGAAACTAGGGTTTTGGCTTACGGTATGGAAAGATACCAAGAACTCGAAAGCCGATGATGATGGGCGGAAACAAACTCGGATTTGACCTACAAAGATAACCAATCTTTATTGTAAGTAAAGCGATTGCTTAAGGATGGATAAGCAAAGGATAGGAGCAAGAACTCCTTTGGACAACAATGGAGGAAAGTGAGCTTGATGGTCAACAATGGCTGCGACTCAAAAGCTAGGGTTTATATATAAGGAGTTGAGCTACGAGGATAATTGGGAAAAGTCTAGAGCTTGATGAGGTGTCCATTTAGGGCTAATTATCCCAAAAATTAGTTGCAAAAACTTTGGGATAATTCCTCTCCTCGATTTCAGAGAGAAGGCTGCGCCTGAGAGAGAGGGAAGAAGATAAGAGCCAAGCGACATGTGGGCCCCATTGTCATCCTCGACGCGCGCACCTCGAAAGGCTCAAACAAATGTCGTGCGTCCAGATTGGAAATGGCGGCTACGATAAATAGAGATTAAATGATTTGAATCGGTATCATTTAATATGGACATACGATCTAGATCGGATGATCGAGATCTAATTGAAATCCGAAGGGCTGCGGGCTCCACTTTCAAAGATATACGTTGGATCAAGATCCAACGATCAATTAAAAGATATACCGTCACTCTTCTTTGGATGCGATGGCTCGGCACCGTTGGATTTAATTTCTACGGTCGGGATGTAAATGGAACGGATGGTCGATTGCATACACCCATGTGGTCATACGATTAAAATCCAACGACCCACCGATTTTGGGCTTTAAGGCCCACGGTCAAAAAGGTGTGCGTAAGATTGAGATCAAAGGCCGCGTAAATGCGCGCCTCCGTTTCAAATAGGAATGGCGACAGCTAGATCAGGATGGGCGGCCACGATTGTGCGGGGATCGGAGTCGTCGAATGCATACACTAATTGGGCCACACGATGAAGATCCAATGGTCGGAGGAGTGCGGGCTTTATAACACGCGGGAAAAAGGAAAAGCGTAGGATTTGAATCTAACGGTGAAATAAAGCGCCTTTAAGTTTAAAGCGAAAAGCGCCGCGGTTGGATTAAAGCGAGCGGTGGAGATTGATTAAGGATCGGAGTCGTCGGTTGCATACACCGATCTCGCGCGTTAGATCGATATCCAGCGGTGGAGATTAAAGTGTACGCGTGGGCGGCTCGCGGGGTGTTATAACCGCGTTCGATTGAAGATCAACGGCTCATATCACGTGTGAGCTTTGGGCTCGCGTTGGGGCGTGGCGAGCGGACCAAATGGTTCGGTTGGACCAAGTCCACATGAGGTGAGTCATAGCGATACTAAGTTTGGGTTTGGACGGTTTGGTTGACCAAACCTTATTCAAATATTTAAAAGGTTTGGTGGGCTTTAAAAATAGCAAATAAATTCATAAAATCATGAAATTTTCTTGTAAGCTCTGGGATAACATATTTCCCAGATAAATTTCATAAACCACATTTTCACTTTATAAAATACATAAATATTGATTTCAGGCGAAAATATTTATTTAAAGACCATAAATTTTCTTTAAGTCCAAATAATTTCTAAAAATGCAACAAAAATATTTTTAGCCAAGATAATTTGTCTAGGCTTTAATAAAAATACTTCAGTCATAATACAAGTTTTATCTGTATTCCTTTAAATATTCAAAATAAGCCTTTGGACTTTGGCAAAAGGAAGGTTTTATTTAGTATGACAACTCCCAAGCGACATTAAAACATAATGATATGAGCAGTAGACCATTCTGTTCATAATGCGATTATTCTTGTTGATAAAATTGAAATTTTTGATGGATAGGATACGGCATACTTTTATGAAATATTAGATTCGGACATTTATATGAAGATACAGAATGTATCCACATCTGAATCAAGACAGAGCAAATGGAAGTCTATCTGACGTGAAACTCAAAAAGTCATTGTATGAAGTTAAGCAATCAGCGGGATGTGGTATAATCGCTTAGGCGACTTTCTATACAAGAAAGACTACACGAACAACGAGAATAATCTCTGTGTATTTATCACGATAATCTCGGGATGGATTTTGTATAATCTCGGTGTATAAAGATGATCGAATATCATCGGAACCACGAAGAATATTAAGAAAGCAAGCTCTTACTTGGAGTCGGGGTTCGAAATGAAAGATTTGGATAAAACCAAATATTACTTAGGCTGCGGCTTGAGCATGTCCACTGAAGGAATATTAGTGTATCAGTCAACCTACACTCAGAAGGTGTTGAAAATGTTCGACTTTGGAAAGGCATACCCTTCGAAAGTGTCGATGGTCGGGTGATCCTTGCAGCAAGACAAGGACCCGTACAGATCTAGAGAAGAGGGGGAGGAAGTCCTGGGATCGGAATTCTCATACTTAAGTGCAATAGAAGCACTCACGTATTTAGCAAACTGTACTAGAACGAACATTGCATCTGCCGTGAACCTACTCGTAAGGTATAGTGCAGAACTTACCAAAGGTATTAGCAGAGAATGAAGGACATCTTCTGATACCTTCAAGGAAGCAAAGAATTTGGTCTGTTTTACAGAAAGAACCAAGACTTAACTATGAATGGCAATGAATCGTAAATAGACTATATATTCCTATGTGGTGGAACTGCAATTCCATGAAAATCGTCTAAGCCATGTCTTGTATCGACTTCGACGAACCACTCGAAAATAATAACACTATACGAGGCCTCATGAGAATGTGCTTGGCTTCGGTGGACAATTCATCACATCCAACAGTCGTGTGGATTGAATACCGCACTAACCCCCAATGTTATCTATGAAGATAATGCAGCTTGTGTTGCAAGTGCAGATGGGTTATGTGAAGAATCCTCTCACGAAGCATTTCAACCCCAAGTTTTTCTATGCTCATGAATTGTAAAAGATAGACAAAATTAAAGTACTGCATACTAAGTCGTGTGAAAATCTTGCAGATTTATTCACTAAGTCACTTTTAGCATCTAGCTTTAAAAGATGCATCCGTAGAATTGGAATAATGAGAATTTAGGGGGTGAATCTTCACAAGCTCATTACTAAAACTTGATCATGAAGATCAGTACCTAAAGAATAAATTCAGGAGATTAAATAAAATTAGGTGGATTGTACTTTTTTCCCTTGTGAGTTTTCTTGAAGTTTCTCATTAAGATTTTTAACGAGGCAATTAGTGCAAACCTGAAGAATGTGTTTCATGTACTTTTTCTTTAAATTTTTCCCACTAGGTTTTTATAGAGTTTTGATGAAATATAAACACTAAGTGATAAATACTAAGTTTTGATAGATGGGTGTCCAAAAGGAATTGAAACCAAGCTCGGGACCGGAGTCTGACCCAAGGTTAGCTTTTCATCCGAACAGAGCGTTCCTTCCCCCCCACCCCCACAAAAAAAACTATGAGACCGTAAGGAAGAATGGCTTTGCGTAGGCATACGATATCAGCCACAAGAGAATGGAAAGTGACCAAACACGTGGTGAAACACACAGCGAAAAGCAAACCAGTATAGAGGCAAGACAGGTAAACAAGAGACGAGATGGATAGAGGAGTAACACTGAAATCCAGTTGATGTAAATAATAAACGCGTGTTTTGTCATACAAAAACTTCCGCAAAAATAGTAAACAAAATTCATGCTTGGTGACAGCCAGTGCTAGCAGTTCAATCCTTTCATAGGGTCGTTGGTTCAACCACTGCCGCCGCACTAGTCCTCCCCTTTCCAAAGATCAGCAAACTCATCAGGCTCCAGGGCGTTCTCCATCTCGTGCATCTTCCTCCTCACCTTGGCCTTCACCTTCTTGGCGTACTTCCCTGCCTTCTTCCGCTTTTCTAGTGCGCGGATCTGGTGGAAATAAACAACAAAACATCAAAATATGGCCTATAGCCGTAGATAGGAAGGCATACATGAACATGCCAGGAAATGATTTGTTATAATTGAATCAAAAACAGAATAGCATTGAGTCCTCGACAAACAGAGCAGGGGTGCAGCAATTTTTTCGCCAGTGGACCAAACTGCAACAAGAATACAAGATACCAACACTACTCTGTATTTGAAGTTTGCAGATCAAACATGATAATGTTTTAATTAGCTCGAACACAAGGAGAACAGACTGGCGCAGTATAATATACAAGGCAGTGTATCTGAAAGAAATATAATTATCGGCATACACTGAATGATCGGCATACTTGAGATGAGATCAAATGTTTTTTTAGAATACCCGATCAAACTAATTGTAAGCCAACGGTTCCATCTGAGCATTTCTTTTCCAAAAAGAAATAACAGCGCATTACAATATCATGAAATGTCTATCAATTTTCTCAGTGTCAACTTTTGTTTATGTGAAAAAAAACACAAGCAATGCATAATATGCCTATCCCTTGATGATGAGAAGAAATAAACGCAGATTTTGAAAACAATACCTGATTGGGAGACACATAGTATGGATTCTCGTACAATGTGGGGCCACCAAAACTACCACCAAATATTTTGATTGGATTCAAACAGAACCTTGGGCCAACCTACACACGGCAATTCCATCAAAACAAATTGATTAGCAATTATGAAGCATGTAAATTATCCAGATAGAAGCTCTCTCTGCTTTTACCTCGACAAGTGTCATTTTATCCAGGCCTCCTTTATCAACTTTGTCAATCTCATTGTGGGGTGCAGAAATCTGCAAAGTAGATCATTTGCTAAAATTCAGATGGTGCTAATAACTTTTATTGGCTGTAAGTAGTGAAAGATCATCCAAATCAAAATTCAAGCAGACTAATGGATCACCTGGTAATTTCTGAACCAAACATGGTCATCCACGATTGAGAAGACAAACACATGATCGTGAAAAGGTTTTGCCTTTCGATGGTCTTTTGGCGTAGCAAATATCTGCCAGTACAGCAACGTGGAATGAGTTAGCTCTCAACTTCTTCACTTCAAATAGAACCTTGTAATAACTCCACTTCTGAGTTCACAGCAAGCAATGAAAATAAACATATATTTTTTAAAACAAAAAACGTACAAAAGGTTTGTTCGTTCACTTAGATTTCTAAGAAAAGAACTAGAGTTAATGAAGGAAAAACGGGTGAATCCTTCTTTTAGAAGTCAATGCCATGAACATGCTAAAAACCAACAGTGGATGTAAGCTGTTCCTTATACACAACCAGCAGATACCCACAGGCTACTATATAACAAAAATAGCACACTTTCGGTGCTTATGAATTGTATGTCACCCAAAAGGTGGTACAATGTGATTTTATCGTAAACTTGTCTCCAAAATCAAGTTTAACCTCTTTTAACACCAAGTAAAAACACACAGTAAAATCAGAATAAACTGACAAGATTAAATTAGGCCAACATCAACTTGTTCAAAATGCTGCATAGCACATGCAGAGCATGATGTAACGTGTGAAACCATTAGCGCACCTGAGTTAGCATTTCCTTCACGAGCTTCCAGTGAGGTTGCTGGTCAAAATTCGAAGAAAATGTTAGAAGCGGACGTGATCCTTTCAGATGGTTACCAGTGAGCTTCAATTCCTCCATAGTGTGAACTGCACATAAACGTTACAGGATGGTTAAGCATTAATTGATGAATCCTCGTGATAAAGATATATGAATTATAGATTACGGCACATAGTACAGCAATTGGACAACTACTATTTGTGTGAAAGCATACCAGCATTGACTAGAAATTTTATCGATGGCCCTCCAGGAGACTTGACCATCCATAGGTAAAGATCTTTCTGTTTTCTGCACTGTAATATAATGAAGAAGAAGCTTCATTATCAGAATTGGCAACTCTAGATCTTATTTAAATTGGCTAAATTTGGAGCTGTGTCGCACTATTGTCCAAAAACAATGTGAAATTGACAAAAAATTTTTGAGAAGCGAAGCGCCTGCTTGGCTAGCGGCGTGGTTCCGTCTGACCGCCCAGGATCGATTCCTTGAGTCGGCACTAGGTGCTCACCTGGGTGTGTGTGTGTGCGTGTGTTGGGGTGCGTGCGTGTGTGGGGGGTTGGGGTGTGTGGAGTTTATTTGAGGACTGAAATTGTTGGGGCTCAGTGGCAAAAATGAGGAGCTATAGGCTCTCAGCCTGCCAGTTCGGCGCTGGCTCTGTGGTGCCTCGCGAGTGTGGGTGCTTTTTCTTTACTTGCGGACCGGACGGGATAAAACCGGGCATTCAAAAAAAAATTGACAATTTTTACATAATAAAATAGACGGTGTGGTTCACAAAGCTCAACAAACCTTCACACCAGAACAGCAAATCAACAATACGGATCAAAGCTAAAACTTGAAACTGATTTAGCACCATAAACCACTAACTTATTCCATGTTAAAAACAGTACGATTTAACAACTTGTAGTGTTCCTAATAGATACTTATCGAGTGCGCAACCTTCAGCACGTCAAAGGTAAATCCTTTCCACCAAGCAAGCAGCAAACAGATTAGGTGTGTTATACCTCGAAGAAGAGGCAGCTGGAGCAGCTCCTCAGCTCGAGCAGCTCGTTGAGCGCGTTGCCCTTGCTCTGCTTCGACTCGACCTTGCTGTCCTTCTTGGCGTGCGGCAGCAGCGACACCACATTCTGCATCAGATGCCGGTACCTACGCACACCAGAAAATGCAATCCCCCAAACACTTTCACACACACTAATCGACCTATCAGCCACCACAGGACACCGAACTAAGAGGGGCAGGGTACTCGCCTGTAGATGATGCGGCGGGAGCACGTCACGAGCACCTTCTCCTTGTTGCGGAACGGCGTCGCGGCGGCTTCTCCGTCCCCAGAGGCGGGCTCGGCGGCGGGCTGGTCCTTGAAGCCGAAGAGGGTGCGCTCCGGGCGCGGCGGCGCGGAGTCGTCGGGCTTCTCGACGACGGCGGCGGCGGCGGTGGCATCGGAGGAGCGCTTCCTCTTCTTCGCCATAGGTGGGACTTGACCTGACCTGGGAGGCGCGAAGGCGGAGGCGAGCGGGGGGGCCGGGGGCGACGAGAAGGGGTGCTCTGCTTGCGGGAAGACTAGGCTAGGGTTTAGCACAAGGAGTCTCTGCTTGCACGCAAAGTTGCAGACTTGCAGCCCTTTCGGGTAGTTGTAGAAAGGCCGGCCCAATGCTTATGACCGGCCTAGCTGGGCCGGGTCTTTTCCGCGTCCAGTATGGGACGATACAGACCGGCCCAAAAGATCATGAACGGCCTAAACAAATTTTCATATCCGTCAAATTGCTTTAGACCTAGGGATAACATGTGTTTTACATGTATTAAGAAGAAAACAAAGGAGATATTTTTGGGTTAAGCAGATGAGTTGAGCTTACATCTTCGGCCTCTGTTCTTGCATGAAAACAGATAACCAGGTACTACAGACCAACAAAACATCATTCAGAAAACTACAGAGCTAAACTACTCCCAACACGAGAGTTTCTACACGAAATTGCTCCATTCCAGTTGTTTAGCGCCGTTGTAGCATCATCATTAGCAGGCGCACCCTCAGGTTGACATATCACGCCCATCCCATTGCCTCAGCCTCGCATCTTTTGGAACACCTCGAGCGCCACCTTCGGCAGTGTACTTGCTCCTCGACGCACCATGTCCTTTTCTTCCTGCTGCTTTTGCAAAACAGACCAAAAATGGTGCCAATGGCAAACAGAAAAAGATTAATTGGGTCGGGGTGAGATGGCCATTTTCGTTGAAAGGAAGCCAAGTTCCTTGCCTTCCCTTCCAAATAGACCAGCAAACAACAGCTACCCCAACACAAATTATCAACCTCAAATTCTTCCCATACCCATTCATGCACATTCCAAACATCTGTGTAATATATTATATGGGGTGGAGCAGCCGAAAGAGGCAGCAACAACCTGCCAGATAAACCGAGCCATTGGACACTTTTTCAAGTGCTCAATGGTTTCAAAACTGGAACAAAAACTACAGAGCTTGTCTTTTTTTCTTCCAGTTCCTCTTACAAAGATTGTCTTTAGTGAGGATGACCCCCTTAGATAGAAATACCACAAGAAAATCTTGTTTTTCAAAGGAGCTTCACTTCCCAGATAACAGGGTGAGAAATCTGTGACTTGAGTTTAGTAACTGTGAGTACAAGGACTTCACAGTAAACAAACCACTAGCATTTATCTTCCATCTTAACGTCATCCTGTGAAAGATCTGAACATCTGGGCAATAGATGAGCCAAAGCATAAAAATTACTGTTAACAATAGTTCTTCTAAAAGAGAGAGATGTTATCTATCCCACTAGCAAATACACTAGCCACTGTTTCATTTTTGTTAATAGGCTATGTTAATAAAGGCTCGGATATTGCTGGTTCAGGGGATTATATCCTAACCAAACATCCTCCCATAACCTTATTTGCTCACCATTAGTGATTCTCACTGAACACACGAGGAAAATATATCCTTTACTTTCTTAAGAGCATGTACAATGGTATAGATAACTGTTGTCTATAGTATCCCTTCATGTCATATATAGACAGCGCTAAAGACAGTTTCTACAAATGAGTTGTTTTTTTACCTATCTCTATAGACAACTCTATGTGTACTGTGTTTTGTTTCTCCTATTACAGTTGACTACTGCATGAGAGATGATCCAATTCTCCATACTCCTCCTCTCTCATCCACATCATCTTGTGTCTTATATGACAAGACTTACACACAACTTACATCATACTATTGTACATGCTCTAAGACACTTATTCGAGAACTAGAAATCTCCCACCTAGCCTTAACTTAAGATAAAGTTTGAGATCTCAGATATTTATTTCGAGGACTTGTTGCCAAATCCCATCTTCATTATGTAATCTGAATAACTATTTACAAAGCAGGCTCTGGTTCATTTATGTCAAATCAAGGATCCCAAGGCCTCCTTGATCCTTGGGCAAACAAACAGTTTCAATTCACAAGATGATACAAGAAAAGAAAAGAGAGATGTGCTACTCACAATCACAAAAACATCGGCACTTAATTTGGTGCACGCTAATTATCAAAGTTTAGATTTGTTGTAGCTTTGTGGGGCGTATCTGGTGCACATAGTGCAAGCGGTGAACATATACACATACAACATCTTAGCCATCCATTCCGGATCCGAGCGACCGAGGATGCAGCCCGCACTCCTCGCACCTCCACTTCATTCTTTGCAAAGAAGACACCCTTGAGACCTCATTTTCATTTGGGCCTGCGTCGCCACCACCCCCTCCATTCTCCTCCACGAGGTAGTTGTGAGACCGGTGTATTTAGCTTGTAATACTTAATCTTCCATTGACTCTAGCATCACAAACAAAATATATCGTGCATCGGAAAAATGTATACTTCCCAGAACTGCAGTATACACACCTTTTTACAAAATATTGCATCAATTTCATACAACACACAGACCAAAACTTAAGCTTTACAAGCAAAAGGCATACATAATAGTTATTACAAAAGAGAAGCCAACCGGCTAAGAACTAAAAGAATACAAGCAAAATGCCATAAGATGGCTATAAACAAGAGCCAACCGATTTGCCTCACACCCACAAGGCAATCCAACCGGGCCGCCAAGCTAGTCGTCCACACCGCAACAAAACTCACAAAAGTCGATTCCTTGGGGATCAACCTCCTCTGCAACAATTAAGCACAACAAATGAGTACAAAAATATACTCGCAAGACTTACGAGTAACAAACCTAGATACTACTACATGCAGGCTTTAATCAAAGGAGAAAGCTAAATGTTAATTTTCAGCATAAAACAGATTTTATTTGCAATAGATAATATGTTGAAGGCAGTTTTAACAATCTGAATTTTATTTGCATAAATAACAACAAGACAATAACTAGTAATCATAAAGACATCCTGGAGATGACTAACCCCATAGCCATCACAACAATAGCACAAATTACCTATTCGTACCACCCACATCAAGTTTTAATTAAAAGGTTGCAGTCTAGTTCTTGCACGACCTTACCAAGCATGTCCATAACCTAGGACGAGGCTATTCGAATAGATCAAACCCTGCAGGGGTGTACCAATGTACCCACACTTCAGACCACCTTTTTGTCAAGCTATTAAGCACACTTCCCTTGGTATGCCGGCACGGCTAAGTCCTACGAGACATTTCCAATGGAAAATGCTAATTAAGAGCTGCACGCATGGGGGTTAACCCTTAGTGACCTGCCGGCGAAATAGATCACAAGGACCCATACGTAGAGTAGGATGCACCGGACCAACCGTAGCAACAGCGGGTGCTCCCCTCTTTTACTTGTCCCATGTTGCATATAGAAATATACAACCCACCACGCGACTCATTAATTAACACCCCCAAAGTACTAAGTCAAGAGAGGTCTCATATCCCTCTAGTGTGGTTAGCACGCAAATATCGCTTGGCTTAGTGACACAAGTAACTCAGTCCTTGATGACCTGGGCACCATTCCATTCACACCAAAAGATCACACCATCATACCATTGTGGCCAAGTCTAAAACATTTTATTTTCAGTTTTAGATTTTACAAATAAACAAAGCACAAAGGTAGTGATCATAAGTAATAACAAGTTTTTATGTGATCAGGGTCATCGACCAAGTCGATAACCACCCTATTTCTACCGGTAACTGAGCATTGCTAAGCATCATATCGTAATGACAACAAAAAGACCATAAATCATTCACCGGGCTCTAATTCACCAGTGAGGATAATAACCTAGGGCAGTGACTGGGATGAACAATTTCAAGGAAACAATGCAATAGGATTAGTTACCTCTAATCGACAAAAATTAACTTTGACACAAGAAGCATGCATACTTAGTTTTTGCAATCAAGATATTAAACTTTAAAAGTAATAGGAGCAATATGATCAAATGATGCTACATCTACTTGACTTGTTGGATATCACTTTCTTGCTGCAGAGGATCACTCACGCAATCAATAATTTCTTACGAACCTATCGCAAAAGCGAAAATCCAATAAAATGAGCGAACAGAAAGGACTCAAAACCCAAAGTGCTCCAAAATCCATGAAATTTATACATCAGGTAGAGCGTGATTTTAGATAAATTTAGCAACAAGAATCATTCGATTTGGATTAAGTATGCGAAAGTTATGGCCTAATTAAGTTTAGTCTGCTGGAAAATTCAAAATTAATTGCTATCTATTACTGTTCATCACACAAATTTCTAGAAAGTTCTAGAACCTGAAATTTTTATGGTAGGTAGATATTGATATCCTAAGGTTAGCAAAATTGAGTTTACTTCATTTGGAGTTGAAATGAATTTATTATGATTTTCTAAGTTATGAAACTAGGCATAACCAATTTTAGAGACAAAGACCACATTGAAACCTATCCTACACTAAAGCATACTAACAGAGACAAAGACCACATTGAAACCTATCCTAAACTAAAGCATACTAACAGAGGAACCTAACAAATTTTAGTTTGTTCAATTTAAAGTTCTGAGAGAAAAACTTATGCATTTTTGAAGTTCAAAACAATTTAACAGTTTGCAAATAAAAGCTTTCGGGCTTCTCTTAAAAACTAACTCAGCTAGGGAGGTCTTGAGCAGTTGATATGAAATCGCCCGGCTCACGAGCACTGGAGCGTAATACCCACGAGCACCCATGCGAGAAGACTCCAACGCGCCCAAAGGAGGTCTTAACCGTTAGATCAAGACTTGACGGTCCAGATCTAACAAGGAGGTCCTAAGGGTGAAGGTCCACGAGGAGGTCTTGGCGGCTAAGATTTTCTCAAGGAGGTCCTAACGGTCGAGATCTCCGGAGGAGGTCCTCACGGTTGAGATCTAAGAGAGGGGAGGTCTTGAACGATCCAGATTTCCGAGGGAGGTTACGAGCGGCTCGAGATCTACCTCGGGAGGTCCTACGAGTTAAGTTCTAACAAGGGAAGGTCCTAGGCGGCCAAGATCTAACACGAGGAGGTCACGGAGACTAAGATCCGCGAGGAGGAGGTCCTAAGGTTTTCTTTACAAAAGACCAAGGGGTGGTCTTTTGCAAAGAGGACCCTAAGGGTGATCCCGAGGGTGATTTTTGCAAAATGACTACGGGAGGTCTTTTGCGGAACCACAGAGAGTGGTCCTAATGGCCCAGATTAAACCTAAGGAGGGCTTTAACAGCTAAGATCTTATCTAAGAGGTCCCGAAGGTTGTCAAGGAGGTGGTCTAGCATCACGACAACGGGAGATCAAGGTCCACAAGTAGCGACATAGGAATCAATTCCGCGACCATTAAATACCAATCATCGAGCTCTGTATTTGTGCGAGTAAGGCACGACAAAAACCGAGTTCGAGTTTGAGCTCACCCGGCGACTCGGTCAGCGGTGGGAACCAACGGTAGGGATGGGTCTTAAATAGCAAGGTGAACCTAGAGGTACCAAAAGCCGGGCTAAAATGCTTTCTACCAGCGGCTAGCCGGAGATGGCCGCTGGCGATAAACACGACAAAAACACAAAACTAAAGTAGCCCGCATTGTTCAATAGAGAAAAGCTCAAACACTAAGGGACTAATAAGAGGTTACGAGGACGGTGAAGTCAAGAAAGCAGTAGGGAAGCTCCGTGACCAAATATCTTGGAGTTGGGAAGATGATGGAAAAAGGAGGTGCGAGCGAAAAGAAGTGACCTAGAGTAAAGATAACTTCAATAAAGCCCATAAAAGGTCCATGGGCACATTATTTGAAAGGTTGGGCTGCTTACCGGCACTGAGGAAGAAAGGAGTGAGTTTGGCCGACAAAGAGCAAGTCCCCAAGTTTGACAATCTCTGTGAAGGTCAAACAAAACAAGTTAGAGAAAATGCTCAAAGTGACCAAATGAACAAGTTGGCACGCCAAGAGTTGCAGTTGAACTACCGGGCCGGATGTCCCGAGGAGCTCTAAGGTCCGCAATGGCGACTAAGAGGTCCTCTGGTGTTGTGAGCACAAGAACACAGAGAAAAGCTCGGGTTTGCAAAGTGGTGTCTAAAAGAAGCTAAGAAGGAGCTCAAAGGACTTAAATAGCTGGAGAGCAAAGAGGAGGAAGGGCAGTGCCCCACGGGTGCATCGAGTCAAAAGTTCCTGCCATGGGCGCACTTGAAAGGATGGGGGCCGGTAGAAGGGGGACTTTGGGGGAAAGCTCTGGCGCACATTTAATGCTTAGCAGCAAAGGAGGCATTGACGGGGCGAGTGGGATGTGACAAGGCTCTGCTCCTCTGCCATGGCGCTCGTGCGCGAGGAAGGAGAAAAATAGGTGCAGTAGGGCCCACCGGACGGTGAGAGAACCAAGGGTGGTGCGGTCAAAAGAACATAATGGTTGGGGTAGACTTAGACTTGAGTCGGGAGTGCAGGTGGTTGGATTAGAAGCGGAGGGTCCATTTTAAGTGAGGTTCGGAGGTCCTAACGCTCAAGGAGATCGAGGCGCAGATCTAGACATGGGCGACCCACGATCACTCAGCGCTAATGAGGTGGTCGTCCAAAGTGGTATGGAGGGTTGTCTTTGCAAAAGACCATCGGGTGGTCTTTGCAAAAACACCAAGGTGGTGCGGGGTGGTCTTTGAGGACGACCTAGGGTGGTCTTTGCAAAGATACAAAGGGTGGTACAAGGGAGGTCCGGAGGGTGTTCTTTGCAAAAGACATGAGGTGGTCGTGATCAAGGGTGGTGCGAGCAGTGGGAGGTCCGAGAGCTCCGAGATTGCGGCAGTGAGACACGAGATCTAATGGTGGCAAATTCGCACCTAAAGGATTGAGCCTAACGTGCCCTAAGAGTCGGGTTCAACAGAGCAGTGGTTTGGGCTCGAGTCGACTTGAGCCCAATAGGACCTTGACTTAGGGTTGAATTTTGAGTTAAAACTTTGAGAGATGTTTAGAGGTAGCAAACTAACTAAAAATTTCTGAAATTTTTACAGTAGCTTCTTGACTTTGAGATGGACATTGTGTAAAATTTTGAGAGGTTTTTATCTTGAGCATTTTCTCAGAAATTTCTCAAGATTAAGTACTCAAAGTTAAAGCGGTTTGATTGCCCTCTAAAAATATTCAAACAATTTCTAAAATTGTGAAATTTTTCAGAGGGTCCCACATCATCCCTAGAACTTAGGAAAAAATCTTTCCAAGGAATGATCACAAGAATATCTAGAGAGGTTTTCAAAGGGTCAAGGCTAGGTTAAAATGACTTGTGATTTTTGGATTTCCACAATTCCTTTGCAAGAATTTTCAAAATTCCATACAACAACAAGATGTAAGAAAAAGTTTTAATTTCTACACATTTTCTTACATTTGAAACACAAGTTGAGAATTGGAGATATTCTGTGGCGTCGCCCCACACGCGAGACAAGCTAGGGTTGGGACCTAGCGCCCCTGCGTGGCCCATGCCGCGCGCGCCGCCCGCTTTGAGCCCAGCGCCACCACCCACGAATCGCGTCCCGAATCCCCTAGATCTAGGGTTGGGGTGGTCCAGCGCCACGCCTCCTGTGCATCCGGCCCGAGCCTCCTGCGCATGTTGTATGCACATGTTGAGCTTCACATATCGGACTCATGCACATGTTCCTTGCACATGTTCCTTAATTTGATGCTCTGATGTCGGTATTTGCAAAGTTCACTTAATCTATCAAAGTTCCTTGATTTCAATTTGTTTGGTTCACTAAATTGTGGAGATTGATTAAGGATTCGGAGTCGTCGGTTGCATACACCGATCTCGCGCGTTAGATCGATATCCAGCGGTGGAGATTAAAGTGTACGTGGGCGATTTCGCGAGGTGTTATAACCGCGTTCGATTGAAGATCAGCGGCTCATATCACGTGTGAGCTTTGGGCTCGCGTTGGGGCGTGACGAGCCGGACCAAATGGTTGGTTGGACCAAGTCCACATGAGGCCGGAGTCATAGCGATACTAAGTTTGGGTTTGGACCGATTTGGTTGACCAAACCTTATTCAAATATTTAAAAGGTTTGGTAGGCTTTTAAAAATAGCAAATAAATTCATAAAATCATGAAATTTTCTTGTAAGCTCTTTGGGATAACATATTTCCCAGATAAATTTCATAAACCACATTTTCACTTTATAAAATACATAAATATTGATTTCAGGCAAAATATTTATTTAAAGACCATAAATTTTCTTTAAGTCCAAATAATTTGAAAAATGCAACAAAAATATTTTTAGCCAAGATAATTTGTCTAGGCTTTAATAAAAATACTTCAGTCATAATACAAGTTTTATCCTGTATTCCTTTAAATATTCAAAATAAGCCTTTGGACTTTGGCAAAAGGAAGGTTTTATTTAGTATGACAACTCCCAAGCGAGATTAAGACGCATAATGATATGAGCAGTAGCCCATTCTTGTTCATAATCTGATTATTATTGTTGATAAAATTGGGTGCATTACGGTTTCACTGAACATCCGGAGATGATTATGAAGAAACATATTCCGATCATGGTAAACTCCCTTTAGATATTTATCTCAATGGCGTGAACTTGAAATTAGAAGTGAAATTGATGGATAGGATCTAGGCATACTTTTATGAAATATTAGATTCGGACATTTATATGAAGATACAGAATGTATCACATCTGAATCAAGGACGAGCAAATGGAAGTCTATCTGACGTGAAACTCAAAAAGTCATTGTATGAAGTTAAGCAAGAGCGAGGATGTGGTATAATCGCTTAGGCGACTTTCTATACAAGAAAGACTACACGAACAACGAGAATAATCTCTGTGTATTTATACGATAATCTCAGGATGGATTTTGTATAATCTCAGTGTATAAAGATGATCTGAATATCATCGGAACCCTGAAGAATATTAAGAAAGCAAGCTCTTACTTGGAGTCGGGGTTCGAAATGAAAGATTTGGATAAAACCAAATATTACTTAGGCTTGCAGCTTGAGCATGTCCCTGAAGGAATATTAGTGTATCAGTCAACCTACACTCAGAAGGTGTTGAAAATGTTCGACTTTGGAAAGGCATACCCTTCGAAAGTGTCGATGGTCGGGTGATCCTTGCAGCAAGACAAGGACCCGTACAGATCTAGAGAAGAGGGGGAGGAAGTCCTGGGATCGGAATTCTCATACTTAAGTGCAATAGAAGCACTCACGTATTTGCAAAGTACTAGAACGAACATTGCATCTGCAGTGAACCTACTCGTGGGTATAGTGCGGAACTTACCAAAGGTATTAGCGAGAGAATGAAGGACATCTTCGATACCTTCAAGGAAGCAAAGAATTTGAGTGCATTTACTGAGAAAGAACCAAGACTTAACTATGAATGGCAATGAATCGTAAATAGACTATATATTCCTATGTGGTGGAGCTGCAATTCCATGAAAATCGTCTAAGCCATGTCTTGTATCGACTTCGACGAACCACTCGAAAATAATAACACTATCGAGGCCTCATGAGAATGTGCTTGGCCGGTGGACAATTCATCACATCCAACAGTCGTGTGGATTGAATACCGCACTAACCCCAATGTTATCTATGAAGATAATGCGGCTTGTGTTGCAAGTGCGAGATGGGTTATGTGAAGAATCCTCTCACAAAGCATTTCAACCCCAAGTTTTCTATGCTCATGAATTGTAAAGATAGACAAAATTAAAGTCATTGCATACTAAGTTGTGTGAAAATCTTGCAGATTTATTCACTAAGTCACTTTTAGCATCTAGCTTTAAAAGATGCATCCGTAGAATTGGAATAATGAGAATTTAGGGGGTGAATCTTCACAAGCTCATTACTAAAACTTGATCATGAAGATCGAGTACCTAAAGAATAAATTCAGGAGATTAAATAAAATTAGGTGGATTGTACTTTTTTTCCCTTGACGAGTTTTCTTGAAGTTTCTCAGCTAAGATTTTTAACGAGGCAATTCGTGCAGCACAGAAGAATGTGTTTCATGTACTTTTTCTTTAAATTTTTCCCACTAGGTTTTTATAGAGTTTTGATGAAATATAAACACTAAGTGATAAATACTAAGTTTTGATAGATGGGTGTCCAAAAGGAACTGTTAAGAAACCAAGCTCAGGACCGGGAGTCCTGACCCAAGGTTAGCTTTTCATCCGAACAGAGGCGTTCCTTCCCCCCACCCCCCACCCCCCACACAAAAAAAAAAACTATGAGACCGTAAGGAAGAATGGCTTTTGCGTAGGCATACGATATCAGCCACAAGAGAATGGAAAGTGACCAAACACGTGGTGAAACACACAGCGAAAAGCAAACCAGTATAGAGGCAAGACAGGTAAACAAGAGACGAGATGGATAGAGGAGTAACACTGAAATCCAGTTGATGTAAATAATAAACGCGTGTTTTGTCATACAAAAACTTCCGCAAAAATAGTAAACAAAATTCATGCTTGGTGACAGCCAGTGCTAGCAGTTCAATCCTTTCATAGGGTCGTTGGTTCAACCACTGCCGCCGCACTAGTCCTCCCCTTTCCAAAGATCAGCAAACTCATCAGGCTCCAGGGCGTTCTCCATCTCGTGCATCTTCCTCCTCACCTTGGCCTTCACCTTCTTGGCGTACTTCCCTGCCTTCTTCCGCTTTTCTAGTGCGCGGATCTGGTGGAAATAAACAACAAAACATCAAAATATGGCCTATAGCCGTAGATAGGAAGGCATACATGAACATGCCAGGAAATGATTTGTTATAATTGAATCAAAAACAGAATAGCATTGAGTCCTCGACAAACAGAGCAGGGGTGCAGCAATTTTTTCGCCAGTGGACCAAACTGCAACAAGAATACAAGATACCAACACTACTCTGTATTTGAAGTTTGCAGATCAAACATGATAATGTTTTAATTAGCTCGAACACAAGGAGAACAGACTGGCGCAGTATAATATACAAGGCAGTGTATCTGAAAGAAATATAATTATCGGCATACACTGAATGATCGGCATACTTGAGATGAGATCAAATGTTTTTTTAGAATACCCGATCAAACTAATTGTAAGCCAACGGTTCCATCTGAGCATTTCTTTTCCAAAAAGAAATAACAGCGCATTACAATATCATGAAATGTCTATCAATTTTCTCAGTGTCAACTTTTGTTTATGTGAAAAAACACAAGCAATGCATAATATGCCTATCCCTTGATGATGAGAAGAAATAAGCGCAGATTTTGAAAACAATACCTGATTGGGAGACACATAGTATGGATTCTCATACAATGTGGGGCCACCAAAACTACCACCAAATATTTTGATTGGATTCAAACAGAACCTTGGGCCAACCTACACACGGCAATTCCATCAAAACAAATTGATTAGCAATTATGAAGCATGTAAATTATCCAGATAGAAGCTCTCTCTGCTTTTACCTCGACAAGTGTCATTTTATCCAGGCCTCCTTTATCAACTTTGTCAATCTCATTGTGGGGTGCAGAAATCTGCAAAGTAGATCATTTGCTAAAATTCAGATGGTGCTAATAACTTTTATTGGCTGTAAGTAGTGAAAGATCATCCAAATCAAAATTCAAGCAGACTAATGGATCACCTGGTAATTTCTGAACCAAACATGGTCATCCACGATTGAGAAGACAAACACATGATCGTGAAAAGGTTTTGCCTTTCGATGGTCTTTTGGCGTAGCAAATATCTGCCAGTACAGCAACGTGGAATGAGTTAGCTCTCAACTTCTTCACTTCAAATAGAACCTTGTAATAACTCCACTTCTGAGTTCACAGCAAGCAATGAAAATAAACATATATTTTTTAAAACAAAAAACGTACAAAAGGTTTGTTCGTTCACTTAGATTTCTAAGAAAAGAACTAGAGTTAATGAAGGAAAACGGGTGAATCCTTCTTTTAGAAGTCAATGCCATGAACATGCTAAAAACCAACAGTGGATGTAAGCTGTTCCTTATACACAACCAGCAGATACCCACAGGCTACTATATAACAAAAATAGCACACTTTCGGTGCTTATGAATTGTATGTCACCCAAAAGGTGGTACAATGTGATTTTATAAATAAACTTGTCTCCAAAATCAAGTTTAACCTCTTTTAACACCAAGTAAAAACACACAGTAAAATCAGAATAAACTGACAAGATTAAATTAGGCCAACATCAACTTGTTCAAAATGCTGCATAGCACATGCAGAGCATGATGTAACGTGTGAAACCATTGACGCACCTGAGTTAGCATTTCCTTCACGAGCTTCCAGTGAGGTTGCTGGTCAAAATTCGAAGAAAATGTTAGAAGCGGACGTGATCCTTTCAGATGGTTACCAGTGAGCTTCAATTCCTCCATAGTGTGAACTGCACATAAACGTTACAGGATGGTTAAGCATTAATTGATGAATCCTCGTGATAAAGATATATGAATTATAGATTACGGCACATAGTACAGCAATTGGACAACTACTATTTGTGTGAAAGCATACCAGCATTGACTAGAAATTTTATCGATGGCCCTCCAGGAGACTTGACCATCCATAGGTAAAGATCTTTCTGTTTTCTGCACTGTAATATAATGAAGAAGAAGCTTCATTATCAGAATTGGCAACTCTAGATCTTATTTAAATTGGCTAAATTTGGAGCTGTGTCGCACTATTGTCCAAAAACAATGTGAAATTGACAAAAAATTTTTTGAGGAAGCGAGCGCGCCTGCTTGGCTAGCGCGGCGTGGTTCCGTGCGGCCCGCCCAGGATCGATTCCTTGAGTCGGCACTAGGTGCTCACCTGGGTGTGTGTGTGTGCGTGTGTTGGGGTGCGTGCGTGTGTGGGGGGTTGGGGTGTGTGGAGTTTATTTGAGGACTGAAATTGTTGGGGCTCAGCTGGCAAAAATGAGGGGAGCTATAGGCTCTCAGCCTGCCACGGTTCGAGCGCTGGCTCCTGTGGTGCCTCGCGAGTGTGGGTGCTTTCTTCTTTAACGCGGACCGGACGGGATAAAACCCGGGCATTCAAAAAAAAAAATTGACAATTTTTTTACATAATAAAATAGACGGTGTGGTTCACAAAGCTCAACAAACCTTCACACCAGAACAGCAAATCAACAATACGGATCAAAGCTAAAACTTGAAACTGATTTAGCACCATAAACCACTAACTTATTCCATGTTAAAAACAGTACGATTTAACAACTTGTAGTGTTCCTAATAGATACTTATCGAGTGCGCAACCTTCAGCACGTCAAAGGTAAATCCTTTCCACCAAGCAAGCAGCAAACAGATTAGGTGTGTTATACCTCGAAGAAGAGGCAGCTGGAGCAGCTCCTCAGCTCGAGCAGCTCGTTGAGCGCGTTGCCCTTGCTCTGCTTCGACTCGACCTTGCTGTCCTTCTTGGCGTGCGGCAGCAGCGACACCACATTCTGCATCAGATGCCGGTACCTACGCACACCAGAAAATGCAATCCCCAAACACTTTCACACACTAATCGACCTATCAGCCACCACAGGACACCGAACTAAGAGGGGCAGGGTACTCGCCTGTAGATGATGCGGCGGGAGCACGTCACGAGCACCTTCTCCTTGTTGCGGAACGGCGTCGCGGCGGCTTCTCCGTCCCCAGAGGCGGGCTCGGCGGCGGGCTGGTCCTGAAGCCGAAGAGGGTGCGCTCCGGGCGCGGCGGCGCGGAGTCGTCGGGCTTCTCGACGACGGCGGCGGCGGCGGTGGCATCGGAGGAGCGCTTCCTCTTCTTCGCCATAGGTGGGACTTGACCTGACCTGGGAGGCGCGAAGGCGGAGGCGAGCGGGGGCCGGGGCGACGAGAAGGGTGCTCTGCTTGCGGAAGACTAGGCTAGGGTTTAGCACAAGGAGTCTCTGCTTGCACGCAAAGTTGCAGACTTGCAGCCCTTTCGGGTAGTTGTAGAAAGGCCGGCCCAATGCTTATGACCGGCCTAGCTGGGCCGGGTCTTTTCCGCGTCCAGTATGGGACGATACAGACCGGCCCAAAAGATCATGAACGGCCTAAACAAATTTTCATATCCGTCAAATTGCTTTAGACCTAGGGATAACATGTGTTTTACATGTATTAAGAAGAAAACAAAGGAGATATTTTTGGGTTAAGCAGATGAGTTGAGCTTACATCTTCGGCCTCTGTTCTTGCATGAAAACAGATAACCAGGTACTACAGACCAACAAAACATCATTCAGAAAACTACAGAGCTAAACTACTCCCAACACGAGAGTTTCTACACGAAATTGCTCCATTCCAGTTGTTTAGCGCCGTTGTAGCATCATCATTAGCAGGCGCACCCTCAGGTTGACATATCACGCCCATCCCATTGCCTCAGCCTCGCATCTTTTGGAACACCTCGAGCGCCACCTTCGGCAGTGTACTTGCTCCTCGACGCACCATGTCCTTTTCTTCCTGCTGCTTTTGCAAAACAGACCAAAAATGGTGCCAATGGCAAACAGAAAAAGATTAATTGGGTCGGGGTGAGATGGCCATTTTCGTTGAAAGGAAGCCAAGTTCCTTGCCTTCCCTTCCAAATAGACCAGCAAACAACAGCTACCCCAACACAAATTATCAACCTCAAATTCTTCCCATACCCATTCATGCACATTCCAAACATCTGTGTAATATATTATATGGGGTGGAGCAGCCGAAAGAGGCAGCAACAACCTGCCAGATAAACTGAGCCATTGGACACTTTTTCAAGTGCTCAATGGTTTCAAAACTGGAACAAAACTACAGAGCTTGTCTTTTTTTCTTCCAGTTCCTCTTACAAAGATTGTCTTTAGTGAGGATGACCCCCTTAGATAGAAATACCACAAGAAAATCTTGTTTTTCAAAGGGAGCTTCACTTCCCAGATAACAGGGTGAGGAAATCTGTGACTTGAGTTTAGTAACTGTGAGTACAAGGACTTCACAGTAAACAAACCACTAGCATTTATCTTCCATCTTAACGTCATCCTGTGAAAGATCTGAACATCTGGGCAATAGATGAGCCAAAGCATAAAAATTACTGTTAACAATAGTTCTTCTAAAAGAGAGAGATGTTATCTATCCCACTAGCAAATACACTAGCCACTGTTTCATTTTTGTTAATAGGCTATGTTAATAAAGGCTCGGATATTGCTGGTTCAGGGGATTATATCCTAACCAAACATCCTCCCATAACCTTATTTGCTCACCATTAGTGATTCTCACTGAACACACGAGGAAAATATATCCTTTACTTTCTTAAGAGCATGTACAATGGTATAGATAACTGTTGTCTATAGTATCCCTTCATGTCATATATAGACAAGCTAAAGACAGTTTCTACAAATGAGTTGTTTTTACCTATCTCTATAGACAACTCTATGTGTCTTGTGTTTTGTTTCTCCTATTACAGATTGACTACTGCATGAGAGATGATCCAATTCTCCATACTCCTCCTCTCTCATCCACATCATCTTGTGTCTTATATGACAAGACTTACACACAACTTACATCATACTATTGTACATGCTCTAAGACACTTATTCCAGAACTAGAAATCTCCCACCTTAGCCTTAACTTAAGATAAAGTTTGAGATCTCAGATATTTATTTCTGAGGACTTGTTGCCAAATCCCATCTTCATTATGTAATCTGAATAACTATTTACAAAGCAGGCTCTGGTTCATTTATGTCAAATCAAGGATCCCAAGGCCTCCTTGATCCTTGGGCAAACAAACAGTTTCCAATTCACAAGATGATACAAGAAAAGAAAAGAGAGATGTGCTACTCACAATCACAAAAAACATCTGGCACTTAATTTGGTGCACGCTAATTATCAAAGTTTAGATTTGTTGTAGCTTTGTGGGGGCGTATCTGGTGCACATAGTGCAAACGGTGAACATATACACATACAACATCTTAGCCATCCATTCCAGATCCGACAGCCAGGATGCAGCCCGCACTCCCTCGCACCTCCCACTTCATTCTTTCGCAAAGAAGACACCCGCGCAGACCTCATTTTCATTTCGGGCCCCTGCGTCGCCACCACCCCCCTCCATTCTCCTCCACGAGGTAGCTGTGAGACCCCGGTGTATTTAGCTTGTAATACTTAATCTTCCATTGACTCTAGCATCACAAACAAAATATATCGTGCATCGGAAAAATGTATACTTCCCAGAACTGCAGTATACACACCTTTTTACAAAATATTGCATCAATTTCATACAACACACAGACCAAAACTTAAGCTTTACAAGCAAAAGGCATACATAATAGTTATTACAAAAGAGAAGCCAACCGGCTAAGAACTAAAAGAACAGCCGAAGCAAAATGCCATAAGATGGCTATAAACAAGAGCCAACCGATTTGCCTCACACCCACAAGGCAATCCAACCGGGCCGCCAAGCTAGTCGTCCACACCGCAACAAAACTCACAAAAGTCGATTCCTTGGGGATCAACCTCCTCTGCAACAATTAAGCACAACAAATGAGTACAAAAATATACTCGCAAGACTTACGAGTAACAAACCTAGATACTACTACATGCAGGCTTTAATCAAAGGAGAAAGCTAAATGTTAATTTTCAACATAAAACAGATTTTATTTGCAATAGATAATATGTTGAAGCGTTTTAACAATCTGAATTTTATTTGCATAAATAACAACAAGACAATAACTAGTAATCATAAAGACATCACGGAGATGACTAACCCATAGCCATCACAACAATAGCACAAATTACCTATTCGTACCACCCACATCAAGTTTTAATTAAAAGGTTGCAGTCTAGTTCTTGCACGACCTTACCAAGCATGTCCATAACCTAGGACGAGGCTATTCGAATAGATCAAACCCTGCAGGGGTGTACCAATGTACCCACACTTCAGACCACCTTTTTGTCAAGCTATTAAGCACACTTCCCTTGGTATGCCGGCACGGCTAAGTCCTACGAGACATTTCCAATGGAAAATGCTAATTAAGAGCTGCACGCATGGGGGTTAACCCTTAGTGACCTGCCGGCGAAATAGATCACAAGGACCCATACGTAGAGTAGGATGCACCGGACCAACCGTAGCAACAGAGGGTGCTCCCCTCTTTTACTTGTCCCATGTTGCATATAGAAATATACAACCCACCACGCGACTCATTAATTAACACCCCCAAAGTACTAAGTCAAGAGAGGTCTCATATCCCTCTAGTGTGGTTAGCACGCAAATATCGCTTGGCTTAGTGACACAAGTAACTCAGTCCTTGATGACCTAGGCACCATTCCATTCACACCAAAAGATCACACCATCATACCATTGTGGCCAAGTCTAAAACATTTTATTTTCAGTTTTAGATTTTACAAATAAACAAAGCACAAAGGTAGTGATCATAAGTAATAACAAGTTTTTATGTGATCAGGGTCATCGACCAAGTCGATAACCACCCTATTTCTACCGGTAACTGAGCATTGCTAAGCATCATATCGTAATGACAACAAAAAGACCATAAATCATTCACCGGGCTCTAATTCACCGGTGAGGATAATAACCTAGGCAGTGACTGGGATGAACAATTTCAAGGAAACAATGCAATAGGATTAGTTACCTCTAATCGACAAAAATTAACTTTGACACAAGAAGCATGCATACTTAGTTTTTGCAATCAAGATATTAAACTTTAAAAGTAATAGGAGCAATATGATCAAATGATGCTACATCTACTTGACTTGTTGGATATCACTTTCTTGCTGCAGAGGATCACTCACGCAATCAATAATTTCTTCTGAACCTATCGCAAAAACGAGAAAATCCAATAAAAATGACGAACACCGAAAAGGACTCAAAACCCAAAGTGCTCCAAAATCCATGAAATTTATACATCAGGTAGAGCGTGATTTTAGATAAATTTAGCAACAAGAATCATTCGATTTGGATTAAGTATGCGAAAGTTATGGCCTAATTAAGTTTAGTCTGCTGGAAAATTCAAAATTAATTGCTATCTATTACTGTTCATCACACAAATTTCTAGAAAGTTCTAGAACCTGAAATTTTTATGGTAGGTAGATATTGATATCCTAAGGTTAGCAAAATTGAGTTTACTTCATTTGGAGTTGAAATGAATTTATTATGATTTTTCTAAGTTATGAAACTAGGGCATAACCAATTTTAGAGACAAAGACCACATTGAAACCTATCCTACACTAAAGCATACTAACAGAGACAAAGACCACATTGAAACCTATCCTAAACTAAAGCATACTAACAGAGGAACCTAACAAATTTTAGTTTGTTCAATTTAAAGTTACAGAGAAAAACTTATGCATTTTTGAAGTTCAAAACAATTTAACAGTTTGCAAATAAAAGCTTTCGGGCTTCTCTTAAAAACTAACTCAGCTAGGGAGGTCTTGAGCAGTTGATATGAAATCGCCTACCACGAGCACTGGAGCGTAATACCCACGAGCACCCATGCGAGAAGACTCCAACGCGCCCAAAGGAGGTCTTAACCGTTAGATCAAGACTTGACGGTCCAGATCTAACAAGGAGGTCCTAAGGGTGAAGGTCTGCTGAGGGAGGTCTTGACGGCTAAGATTTTCTCAAGGGAGGTCCTAACGGTCGAGATCTCCAGAGGGAGGTCCTCACGGTTGAGATCTAAGAGAGGGGAGGTCTTGAACGATCCAGATTTCCGAGGGGAGGTTCTGAACGGCTCAGATCTACCTCCGGGAGGTCCTACGGGTTAAGTTCTAACAAGGGGAAGGTCCTAGACGGCCAAGATCTAACCTGAGGAGGTCCTGGAGACTAAGATCCGCGAGGAGGGAGGTCCTAAGGTTTTCTTTACAAAAGACCAAGGGGTGGTCTTTTGCAAAGAGGACCCTAAGGGTGATCCCAGGGTGATTTTTGCAAAATGACTACGGAGGTCTTTTTGGAACCACGAGAGTGGTCCTAATGGCCCAGATTAAACCTAAGGAGGGCTTTAACAGCTAAGATCTTATCTAAGAGGTCCCGAAGGTTGTCAAGGAGGTGGTCTAGCATACGACAACAGGAGATCAAGGTCCACAAGTAAGCGACATAGGAATCAATTCCGACAGCCATTAAATACCAATCATCGAGCTACCGTGACTGTCTGAGTAAGGCACGACAAAAACCCGAGTTCGAGTTTGAGCTCACCGCCGGCGACTCCGGTCACGGCAGTGGGAACCAAGGGTAGGGATGGGTCTTAAATAGCAAGGTGAACCTAGAGGTACCAAAAGCCAGGGCTAAAATGCTTTCTACCATGGCTAGCGGAGATGACATTGGCGATAAACACGGCAAAAACACAAAACTAAAGTAGCCCCGCATTGTTCAATAGAGAAAAGCTCAAACACTAAGGGACTAATAAGAGGTTACCTGAGGACGGTGAAGTCAAGAAAACAAGGAGAAGCTCCGGCGACCAAATATCTTGCCGGAGTTGGGGAAGATGATGGAAAAAGGGAGGTCTGAACGAAAAAGAAGTGACCTAGAGTAAAGATAACTTCAATAAAGCCCATAAAAGGTCCATGGGCACATTATTTGAAAGGTTGGGCTGCTTACCGGCACTGAGGAAGAAAGGAGTGAGTTTGGCCGACAAAGAGCAAGTCCCCAAGTTTGACAATCTCTGTGAAGGTCAAACAAAACAAGTTAGAGAAAATGCTCAAAGTGACCAAATGAACAAGTTGGCACGCCAAGAGTTGCAGTTGAACTACCGGAGCCCGGATGTCCCCGAGGAGCTCTAAGGTCCGGCAATGGCAGCTAAGAGGTCCTCTGGTGTTGTGAGCACAAGAACACAGAGAAAAGCTCGGGTTTGCAAAGTGGTGTCTAAAAGAAGCTAAGAAGGAGCTCAAAGGACTTAAATAGCTGGAGAGCAAAGAGGAGGAAGGGCAGTGCCCCACGGGTGCATCGAGTCAAAAGTTCCTGCCATGGGCGCACTTGAAAGGATGGGGGCAGGTAGAAGGGGGACTTTGGGGGAAAGCTCTGGCGCACATTTAATGCTTAGCAGCAAAGGAGGCATTGACGGGGACGAGTGGGATGTGACAAGGCTCTGCTCCTCTGCCATGGCGCTCGTGCGCGAGGAAGGAGAAAAATAGGTGCAGTAGGGCCCACCAGCCAGTGAGAGAACCAAGGGTGGTCTGGTCAAAAGAACATAATGGTTGGGGTAGACTTAGACTTGAGTCAGGAGGTCTGGGTGGTTGGATTAGAAACGGAGGGTCCAGATTTTAAGTGAGGTTCGGAGGTCCTAACGCTCAAGGAGATCTGAGACGCAGATCTAGACATGGACGACCCACGATCACTCAGGCGCTAACAGAGGTGGTCGTCCAAAGTGGTATGGAGGGTTGTCTTTGCAAAAGACCATCGGGGTGGTCTTTGCAAAAACACCAAGGTGGTCTGGGGGTGGTCTTTGAGGACGACCTAGGGTGGTCTTTGCAAAGATACAAAGGGTGGTACAAGGGGAGGTCCGGGAGGGTGTTCTTTGCAAAAAGACATGAGGTGGTCGTGATCAAGGGTGGTCTGAACGAGTGGGAGGTCTGAGAGCTCCCGAGATTGCAGCGGTAGACCTGAGATCTAATGGCTGAAACTGTTCGCACCTAAAGGATTGAGCCTAACGTGCCCTAAGAGGTCGGGTTCAACCGAGACAGTGGTTTGGGCTCGAGTCTGACTTGAGCCCAATAGGACCTTGACTTAGGGTTGAATTTTGAGTTAAAACTTTGAGAGATGTTTAGAGGTAGCAAACTAACTAAAAAATTTCTGAAATTTTTACAGTAGCTTGCTGACTTTGAGATGGACATTGTGTAAAATTTTCAGAGGTTTTTTATGCTGAGCATTTTTCTCCAGAAATTTCTCAAGATTCCGAGTACTCAAAGTTAAATCTGGTTTGATCGCCTCTAAAAATATTCAAACAATTTCTAAAAATTGTGAAATTTTTCGAGAGGGTCCCACATCATCCCTAGAACTTAGGAAAAAATCTTTCCAAGGAATGATCACAAGAATATCTAGAGAGGTTTTCAAAGGGTCAAGGCTAGGTTAAAATGACTTGTGATTTTTGGATTTCCACAATTCCTTTGCAAGAATTTTCAAAATTCCATACAACAACAAGATGTAAGAAAAAGTTTTAATTTCTACACATTTTCTTACATTTGAAACACAAGTTGAGAATTGGAATATTACTGATGAGCGCCGCCCACACAGAGCAAGCTAGGGTTGGGACCTAGCGCCCTGCGTGGCCCCATGCACCGAGCGCACCGCCGCCTTTGAGCCCGCGCCACCACCCCGAATCGCGTCCCGAATCCCCTAGATCTAGGGTTGGGGTGGTCAGCACACGCCTCCCGTGCATCCGCCCGAGCCTCCTCGCGCATGTTGTATGCACATGTTGAGCTTCACATATCGGACTCATGCACATGTTCCTTGCACATGTTCCTTAATTTGATGCTACAGTATCAGGTATTTGCAAAGTTCACTTAATCTATCAAAGTTCCTTGATTTCAATTTGTTTCGGTTCACTAAATTGTCGATCTTGGATTATTGAGCCTTCTTTGCTTCCATTGCCTCCAACGAAAAACATGCACATACATTTGGATTTCAATTCTAATTCAGACATTTAAGACAAAGTATGCAGCTCATTCATACTAATGTGCTTGAGGAGAGGAATGAAGGAGCACGAGGAGAGGAAGGAGCAACCGCCTCCGCAACCGGAGTGAGGAGGAGGATGCTCGGTTCAAGCGGCAGATGCCGTAGTCGGTGGCACTGGCCGAGCCGCTGTGTGACACGGCGGCGGCGTGGCGGGGGATGGAGACGCCGCTGACGACGGAGGCGGGGGAGTTCGAGGAGCTGGCGCATTGGATGGATGCCGACAGCGGGGAGCTCCTCTCCCCACTCTGAGCAACCTCTCCCCACCCACGCCGCCCTCCTCTCCCACCCGAGCCGCCTGGTCCCTCCACGAGCTTCCTCCTCTCGCCCACGACGCCGCCGCTAACCTGATCTCCCATCTCCTCCAAACCGTCTTCGTCAATCGCCGCGACGCCGCCGCCGCCTCCGACCTCGGCCGCTGCGGTGGTGGGGACCTCCGCCGTGGTCGCCACACGCTGCTCCTCCTCCGGAGGAGCGCGCGGACTAGCCGTGGGTGCCCTACCACGCCATACTCCGTGCCAAACGGACTCCACCATCTTCTCGTGAGTGAGGTGGCGCCGATCGCTCTCCATGTGTTTGATGAAATGCACTTTGTTGCTTTGGTTGGTAGTTCTTCACGACCTCACGTTGCTGTTGCTTGATGCTTTTGAGTGGTTGCTTCGTGCCTCCAGTGTAGGTCAGAGGAGGAGCTCTTGGAGATACAGGGTGAGCGTGCAATGCAAAAAAAAACATGTCTTTTCTTCAAAATTTACTTCTTTACTGGATGAACTGCTTGCTTAAGTAACTTTGTATGCTTCTATCCCTTCCAGAACACGCTTGTTGAGCACAACAATGGGTGTGAAGGAGTATGTGCAGAGCGAATTCAATAATGTTGAAGTGAGATCATAAGCGCGAATAAGGACCTTTTCCCCGTATCATAACTTTTGATGATTTCCTATGGGCATTTGGAATACTCGGATCAAGGGTGTTTTTGTGGCTCTGTGGAGATAAGCTTGCTCGTACCACTCTTTGTCGCTCGTAAGATTTTCCAACACAAACATTGTCAACATGATCTAATATTGCTAATCCGTAAGGCTCCAAGCCAACTTCTATTGTTGCAATGGGCATTCTTGTAATTTTGGTGATTACGTTGTCGGTTCAAGCATTCAAATATTTTTCATTAGAGTGCTTTTCTCCACACTTTACATCGATTATGTGTTCCTTTTTGTTATGATTTTCATCCATAACTAATTTTCTTGTTCACAACCCTTGGCTATGAATTATTAGATTTTTACGCCACTGTTACAATATCATTGATGTACCACAATAAAAACCAGTGATCGTGCTCATGTGCTCAATAGCATAGAAATTAAAGAGGAAGGATTTGCTATTGCTACAGATTTCTTGTCACAATTATGTTGATAGTGGAAGCATGGCATAAATTTTAATACCATTAGTGATCTATAGGGGCTGAAAATTTTCCTTTAGATGTTTGTTTAATTAGCATGTACGATCTGTTGGAGAATTTAATTTTACTTGTTGATTTGACCGAATATGAAAAATGTTGGATTATCTGGTGATTGCCACCTTCGTTAATTAATCAATAGAAGATGAACAATCCTTTTGGCGATGGCACCAAGATATAAGATGGGACCGTGATGATCAAGATGGTTGGGATCCTTTCGTCCTGTGTTGAAGAGGCACCCAAGCAACAATGGTACCATGGCATTGTTGAGTCGGGGAGAAGCGAGCTATCTCGTAATGAGCCTATAAAGGATTATGCTCCACCTCAAAATGGCATTAACAGGAATATTTGTCACATTGACGTACCTAACACTGACAGTGTCGTGATAGAGGTATTTTTCTCTCTATAGGTCTGACATCAAAAGGTAGTTAAATACTATTTGTTCCTCACAATCGTATGTTCCTGACACAGGTGGAGAGGGTATTGTCCAATCCAAATACGCATAAAATTGAAAAGGCAAGGAAACTGCTGAAAGTGAGTTGACCTGTCTGTTTCCATGTCGTTCCTTGTAGAACGTAGTGTATGGAGGAGAAAAACTGCTTATAATTCCTTCTGTCATTTATTTGAGAATTGTAAATGATTGTCCTCGTAGGACCAGGAGCAGTCATTACTTGATGCAATTGCGGACTGGACGAAGCATCGATAGCGAAAGTGGTAAGTTACCACCAATTCTTTCTTTGAAATGCACAAGAAAAGCAATATCATCGAAGGGCAAGTAATATTGTTCACGTTGGTGTGGTTGATTTTCCAAGCGATAACACATCTCAATCAGAGAAACTAGAAAGTAGTATGATAAGTGAAATTTCCCAAAATCTCAACAAATGTTGGATGAATTTTGGTGAGTTTGAACTTTGAACTGAAGTTTCAAGAACTTTCCTAGATATCTGTTCTTGGAGCACATCGATATATATATATATTCCTTGGTTGATACATCAAATCTATTACATTACTCTTTACCTATTTCACTAACAGTCTTCATATAACAAACAGATATGGCCACGGAAGGCCGAATGGGCTCACTGGTGATCACATGGGTAGGAACGACATTGCTTGTTAGTTGTTACTAGCGATGTGTTGGAAGATTAACATGACTTTTTGACTACCTACCTCAATCATCGGACAAAGAAACCATGTAATGGAGAAACCGACATGGTAAAAGACGATTATCTTGGCGATTGGTCCCCGAGATGAGTTTCTTTAACGCCAAGTGGATGTTAAATCCGAGAAGGTAGACATGAAGTTCCATTATTTTTTCAATAAAATGCCCAGCAGATGTACATTAGGCATAAGTATAACATCGCCATTGCCTTTCATCACTAACAAATTCAATGAGTTTCATGTGAATAAACTAGATTTGTGCTTATAAATGAATGATGCTTTGTGATTTATATTCGTGATATGACCGACAAGAGTAATGTTGAATTAGCACTTGCCTACTTCAAAGTTGGTTGTTCGAGCACGACATTTAGCTACTTTACCTATAACATTCTGCCCCGATAAGTGGTTTTGCAATTTCCTACATTTGTATATGCAGAAAACTTACTGCATGAAGGGGAAGTCACACCGTAATACCGGATTAGCCAAATGGAAGAAATGGGAACAAGCGGCTTGACCAAAATGAATTTGATCATATCGCCACTAGAGGTAGTTTTTATAGCTATATGGTGTTCCACACACCCAAAGGTGCTACATATATGTATCTTATATTGTGTTACATACAACAGCATAATCAGTTAGATGCCATTATTGCATAATTCAAATAGTTCATTTCACTTTCCTGCTCTACAAGACTTGGAACTTGGAAGCAGCACTTTGCATGATTGTTTTTATACGGTACTATTGCAAACATTATGTTTGAATGAAAGCATACATGGGCTACCTGACATACAAACAAACTATGTGTTCTACGACCAATACATGTCATTAAGCAGGTTGTATCCTTTGTGGGCTACCTGACATGCAAAAAAAAAAAACTATGTGTTCTACGACCAATACATGTTTGATCAATCTGTAGAAACACAGTAACTGAAGGAAAAACATGTTATGTTTGATTCCTTGAAATTACAGCTCCGCATTGATGAACAATGACTTAGTGTTTTACTTCAGAATGCTCTATATAAAAAAAGAACATTGTAGTGCTTCTATTGGTTATGGTTGAGTTCTGCTACACAGTTTAAGCAGTTGTTTTCTCCTTTACTTGATAATCTCCACCGATGGACCTATCTGTCGCCATGCTTTTGCCGATCTTTCTCTCGTTGTACAACAAAAAAAATCATTTGCCAATGTAGACATACTTCTCTTGCAATCTCGGGGAGTTCTCTTCACTAAAAGGATGTCGATCAATGGATCAAAGGCAAGTCAAAGCAGAGGTACATCTTTTGGTGACCCACAGTGTGAAGCTCACTTTGGATTTTCCATAGCCTGTTTTTGATATTCCCTGTCAGCTTTTGGTTCTTGACTGACATCCTCCAATGTGTATAAACAATATATATATATATATATCATTTTCTTTATGTATAGTATATGAATGGTTGATCTTCACTTCCTCGTCATTTTTATAAATATTATTAGTATGCTAATATAGGATTTTATATATGTAACTATGCAGGGCCTGTTTGGATGCAGATATTTCTTCTTGTGAAATTCCTACGAAATCTCTATCTCTACTACTTAAAAGAAGAAGTTTGCGGTCGTCCGTCCTCCCTCAACGGTGGAGATACCCTTAGTGACGCTCTTGACATCAGTTGGGAATCCGTCCAAATAATTTATGTTTGGAATGAGGAAAGAATTTTTTTGTACCAAGATGGCATGAATTCAAGAACTCATCCTTGACAAAATTTACCTTGCTCCACCCGATTGTAATTCTTTCATTGATGCTTCTGTGGTGATTCATTCTTTAGTTCCCATAAAAGATCCCTTGCTTTATCTTCGCGTAAGCCCTGTTCTATTAGCAGTTGAATTTCACAAGTTCATTACTTAAATCACAACTGTGTCCGCTTAGCAAAAGGTGCGTTGATGACTCGTGACACTTTTTCCATGTTGTGAGGGATATTCTTAGCAGTCACTCAATTAAGCAGATTTTGATTAATAATTTTTAATGACATTATCTACTAGAAGTTGGAATAATTCAAGCCTCTTTTCATTTTATGTAGATGCTCAAGCAATGACACCAACGTATGTTTCAACATACGGTTTTGTTGAAAATGTGATGATTGTATATTCGAGTGAATAGTATGCTTTGGACACGTTAGTATGCACTTCATACTAAAATTTTGGTTTATGAGTTTTTGTTGCAACGCACGCACATGACTAGTTATCTCTTAAAAGATTTCGACTCGGTGAGAGTCGGCCTTCATAAAAACATATTATCTCTTAAAAGATTTGACGCTCTATCTTTTCCTTCATAAACATGCCAAATAAAACTTTTTACCCGCTGGTTCCTTAACCCCGCTCACATTACACTTCATGACTTCAACTTCTTCTAGGAGCTTCTACTTGCTTGCTTTAATGTTTTCACAGTAAAGCCTTCACAAAAAGAGTAATTTTACTTTGCACTATGTAATCTTAATATAGTTTTACTTTACACCACTCTTAGCAAATCTTTTCACTTTGCACCACCTCTTCTTATCATGTGTTGTATTTTGCACTGTGGTAAAAATTTAGTCACCTTCTTTGGTGCTCACGATGGTGAATGACAACGTGGGAGGCGCGTGGAAGGCACAAGATGAAAAGAGGGGAGGTAGATGAAGCTAGGAATGGATTGAAAATAGAGAAGAATAGCCGAAGCATCGTCGGTGGTGACTATAGCAATGGTGGCGACGACAAGACGGCTCATTCTCTCTATTTTTCGGGTTGCTGCTACCTCGTTTGTCATGCATCATTGCCGGCAAGCTCCTTGCACGTCTATCATGTTTCTCTCTCGCTGGCAGGATGTTTTTCTAAAAATTTAGTCACCTTCTTTGGTGCTCGCTGATGGTGAATGACAGCGTGGGAGGCGGCGTGGAAGGCACAGGATGAAGAGAGGAGAGGTAGATGAAGCTAGGAATGGATTGAAAATAGAGAAGAATAGCCAAAGCATCGCCGGTGGTGACTATAGCAATGGTGGCGACGACAAGACGGCTCATTCTCTCTATTTTTCGGGTTGCTGCTACCTCGTCGATCGTGCATCACTGCCGGCAAACTCCCTGCACGTCTCTCATGTTTCTCTCTCATGTTTCTCTCACTGACGGGATGTTTTTCTAATGCAAAGTGAAACAAGAAGTAAAAATAGAGAGTGCAAAGTGAAAAGATTTAGTAAGAGTGGTGCAAAGTAAAATTACATGGTACAAAATGAAATTTACCAAAAAAACACCGATTCACAAAGTAATGCATTCATGATAGTACTGGTCCTAGAAAGATCTGAAGATTGCGGAAAGTTGCAATTATTTTAAAACTCAATTATTTATCCATGCATTGAGTTATCAACATACATTTCTCTTATCAAGCAGTTGATTTCCTATTTCTATTATTTATCTACATATGAAGCCGTCATCACCAACTATATCTGTGATACTCTTGTTTCACACTACAACTTACTTATCAACAAGCAGGGCACTATTGGAGTGAACTGATGAAGGAACACGGGTCAGGAGGAGCGGGGATTGTGACAGATCCATCTAGCATCTGTGTCACCTTCAGCATGGTAGGCCGCATTGTTGGTTCCTCTTGGAGACACCATAGTGCCACGGCCACGAACCGCTCCACCTTCTTTATATTGAAGATTGCCTCATCATCACCCTCAACCAACAAGTCAAGTCTCCCGCTCCTGTAGCAGTCATTTGCCCAATAAGTCAGTATTTCCCTCTCCTCATCAGCAATTTCTAGCTCCACATTCCGTCTACAGCACACAAGCTCCAGCAAGATCACCCCAAAGCTATAAACGTCCACCTTGGTTGTGATTCCTATGTTTTTGAACCACTCAGGCGCGACATATCCACGAGTTCCCCGGATGCCAGTGTTTGTCTGTGTCTGGTTTGTCCGAAGCAGCTTTGCTAGGCCAAAGTCTGAGATCTTTGCCACAAGGTTTTCATCGAGAAGGATGTTTTGGGGCTTTATGTCACAGTGGATTATTTGCGTGTTGCACTCCTCATGTAAGTAGAGCAGGCCTCTTGCCACCCCGAGTGCAACATGAACACGGAGATCCCACTGTGGCCTGGCACCACCAAAAAGGAACCCATTCAGCGAGCCATTGATCATGAACTCATACACTAGAAGCCTGTCATTTCCTTCACTGCAGAAACCAAGCAACCGTACCAAGTTCCTGTGGAAGGTCCTTCCAATGGTTTGCACCTCAACAGTGAACTCCTTTTCAGTCTCTGGGAGCATCTTGTCGATTTTCTTGACTGCAATGCAAGTCCTAAACTCATCCTCCAGCTGGCCCTTGTATACAATACCAGATGCACCACTACCCACCTCTTCACGAAAGCCATCTGTTGCGTTTTCAATATCCTTGTATGTGAATGCTCTAAGAGGCAATGCTCCGGAACTCGTTGATTGTGCCTGGGCTGTCTTCTTTCGGCTGATGGTACAGTAAGATCCAAAAAGAAGAATGGAGATTAGGAAAACAATCACAAGGACAGATGCTCCAAGGACTAGAGAACTTCCTAGTATCCAATACTCCTTCTCTTTTTTCCATTTATTGAAGTTACTGCTAAATTGTGACTGAGAACTATTGATCCTTGGAACTTTAATAAAAACTGATCCCACAATGTTACCAAACATTCCATTAGACAAAGGGCTTCTCTTTTTCCAGCAAGCACTGTTATGGTGCACTGCAGCAACACAGAAGCAATCTGTTATGCACAGTCTTCGGCAAGCATCCTCATCGACGGGGTTGTGCTGCTCGTAGTCGCCAAAAGGCCAATTGACATAGTTCATCGGACGGAGTTCAAACTGCTCAATAGATTCAGCCTCATCCAAGTCACAGCTGTGAGTAGCAAAGTCTTGCTTGCACCCTTTGTACCTCCTCTCATTGTCGATGAACGAGTAGTTCGGTGGGCACTCGCAGTCCACACGTTCGTTTGTGTTGAAGCTGCAATAGCTGTTGAACCCGCAAGCACCACTGCCAATCTCTCCTGCGACCGCCTGACAGAAGCCCTTTGGGAGGATACCCTTACTCTCCACCCGCTGCTCAGTGCTGCCTTCCTGGCGTACATATTGCCGGAACACACCATCCGAGTCAAGTGTGGCACGATGGTAGAAGTCTGACGGTGAGTCCAGTGCTGCTGATGTGATTTCGTGTTGTCCGCCGCTATTCAAAGTGTAGTAGATCATGCCACTTGTGTTGAACACGAGCTGCGAGCCGTTTCCACCCGTCCTGGAATCCCAGTATGGAGGATCATAGCGGAAGCTGGAAGGGACAGCCATGGTGTAAAACCCAGGTCGCCATCAACCTCCACGCTGAGGGCAAACCGGCCATCTGAGTAGTCAGTGTCCATCAGCCGGCTGCGGAGGACGGTCCCTTTAGGCAGCACCTGGGAGGGCAGGATGGTGTCAGTTGGGAATGCAAAGCTCTGCCACCTGATGGAGCCATCTTTGCCATAGAGCACGAAGTTGCCGCTGTCAAGCAAGCTGGCATGGTCGACGTTGGTCACCGGGGGTTTCCATATCTCCGTGCCGGCGGGGTCCCGCAGTGAAAACACCCCATCAGCGGTGAGCTGAAGTTGGGAGCCGGCTGGCACAGGAGTGTTGCCATTACCGTACCAAACAACAGTTTTAGTGTCGATGTTGTCGAACCAGATGGCGAGGAGGTAGAAAGAGGTGTTGGTGTCGAGGGGGTGGAAGCCGACAGCGAATTCACCGGAGGGCGAAATCCATGAGGTGGGGCCTTGTGTGTTCAAAGTTGAGCCTAATGTTATGTTTTTCTGTGCCTGAGCATACAAGGGGGCTTGGAGGAAGAGCAAGAGGAGGAGCAATGCCATTGTTCTATGCCGAGTCCCTGCTTCTGGCAAATGGTAATGGTTTTATGGGTACAAGAAAGAGGAAGCACACCAACGATCAGAGGATAAACGGCATCGTTAAGAATGCAAAAAGATAAAAGAGGCTAGGACAGGAGCGTGCACCTGGGCGACGAAGATAAGAACTGAGGGGAAGGCGACAACATCCGCCGAATGAACAACCGGAGCGACGGCAGCACGGTAGGAAATCGCTGCTAAGCAAAGCAGAGAGCACAGAAGAGAGGCAAAACGGTAAGAATAGAAAGCGATGGAGGTCACAAATCATTGGGAAAAGGACCTTTGAGTCGGAGAGGTAGCAAACCTCAGTCGCAGGCGGAGCGACCGGCTATCGCATGCGGAGGGCAGGAGCTTGCGAGGCGGCCTTTCTGGCAGGTTCCGTGGAATGAAGACGAAGGCTATCGCCTTGTGTGTAAAACGAGGCGCCGAGACGAACCAGCACTGCAGCAAGCACACGCTGACACGCAGCAGACGCCACCAATCGCTGGAAGACCGTGCGAGAGACGGGCAGCCAACGCGCAACAGCAGACTAGCAGGAGGAAACTACGCTTCGCTGTAAAGCCGACGCGTCGCGCAAACGAGAAAGATGGGCAGGCGAAAGAAGTTCCGGAGTCCCGCGCAGCACGTCTACGTTGCTGGAGGGCTGGCAGCGGGCAACAGTCTCGGCAATTAACGGAGGAAGACCTCTTGCTACCTACCCCTATTTATGGAGGAATTTTCCGGCGTCTTCAGAGCGGATGTCTGGCAGTTACCCACCCAGTTTCAACCAAGGAAACTTCCCGGCAACTTCTTCTGCCCCATCCATAGATGGCCGGGCATGGCGTCACGTGGCAATTACGGCTAACGTATACAATCATGTTGCTGAATAGCACGGTGGGCAGCAACATTAGCTAGCAGAAGCTGGTATGCACTTGTAACATCCTAATTTGCACAGTTTTTTAAATTTTTTAAAATTCAAAATTAATCATTCGGTTTAATTAAGTTGCAAAGCGTTAACTTGAAATTGAAAAATAAAAAACTATTTAATTTGAACTAATCAGACTTCAATTAAATTAAAAAGTTGGTCTATTTGAGTTTTCTGGATGTTACTTGGATTTTAAGTCTTTTCTTGCTTTTTATGGATTTTAGAATTGGTTTTTTCTTTTGTCCGAAATTAAAATCTATTTTATTTGCAAAAATAAAAGCTAAAGTATAGTTAAAAGTATTTTTATCAAGTTCTAAATAATTCAAGGGACTTATGTGAATTTTCCTAGAATTTTAAGACTTTATTAGCTATTTTCTAAAAATCCTTTTATTTTTCTAGCATTTCTTTATTCGAAATGCATTTTAATTCTCTTGGCTTTTGGGCGAATTCTCTCGGCCCATTTCTTTTTCCTTCGCAGCCCACTCGTGCGGGCTCGCGCCTTCCCTCCTTGTGAGCCGTTCGATCAAGATCGGACGGTCTCGATCACGTCGCGTGTTCGGAGGCACCGATCGCCCCATCCATTGTGGACCGTCCGATTCAAATCGGACGGCCCTCGCCTTCGCACCTCCGTGCGCCTCTCTCTCTCTCCTTCTCGCTAATAGGTGGGGCCCACTGCCGCCGTCGCTCTTCCTCGCCGCCGTCTTCGCTGCGGCGTCAACGCGCACGTCTGCGTTGTTTGCGCCGGTTCCACTCCACCGCTGTCACCTCCACGTCCTCCTCTATCCACCGCGTCACCTCCCGTCTCCGTCGCGCCCGCTGCCGCCACCACTCCGCCCCCTTGCCCTGTCGCCACCTGCTCCCGTTCGCGTCGGTCCTCGCCGCTGCGAAACCCGCCGACCTTGTCCCCCCTACTCAGGTCTCCCTGTGCCCTATAAATGCGCGCACCAGGAGCGCCTTGAGCTCCTCTCGTTTTCCCCTCACCCCGCGCCCTCTCTCTCGCTCTCCTCCGGCCGTATTTCGAGTTCTTTGTCGTCGACCACCGCGCGACGCCGCCACCTCTGAGCCTCCTTCGTCGCCTTCGACCCTGCCTCCGGCATCGCAAGGTCCCCACTACCCGCGGCGCACCTCCCTTCCCAGAGCCCACCGAGCGCCGCGTCGCTTACAACCGCCGCCGCTGCCGTTTCTTCCTCACCGCTGACGGACTTCAGGTGCCGCCACGTCCTCTAGACCGTGTGCATCAGATTCCCTGTGAGCCCCTCTCCCTCTAGGTGCCCTCGCCGGCCACTGGAGCCCAGCTAAACGCCGGCGACCATCGGGCCCTGAGCGCCGCCGGCTCGGGTGCTGACGTGGCTGCCACCTGGAGCCACGTGCATGTGAGACCCCGGTTTATTAAACTTGTAATACTTAACCTTCCTCTGGTTTTAGTATCACAAATAGAATAATCCGCGTCTCGATGAATATGTGCCTCCCAGAACAAGCAAAGACACATACATCATATCCAAGCATGCATCAATTCCATACAATGATTATAACAAGTCTACAAAAGACATACATAATATAAGTTATTACAACACACACCAACGGCCAAAAGACATAAGTACCAAATAAGTAACAATGAAGCAAAAGTTGCCATAATATGGCTTAAACCAAAAGACGACCGGTTAGCCACATAACACCATTGTGGCAACCGACCGGCCGCCAAGCTAATCGACTTAAAGCGCACGGCACAACTCACGTAGTGAGGTCCATCGGACTCACTATCATCCTCCGCACAACACAAGCAATGCGGTGAGTACAAAAATGTACTCGCAAGACTTACGAGTAGCAAGCCTATACATAGCTACATGAAAGTCGTATTCAAAGGAATGTGGTTATATGGTTCTTTGGACGCATAAAGCAAGTTTCATTTGCAATATTGTAATAAGTTGAACAATGAGCTTTGTAAATCTGTTTTTAAGCATTTAAATAACAGCGAGTAAACATAAGTAACAAGTATCCACCTAGAAGTGACTTTCCCAAAAGTCACCACAACATAGCATGAATCCCTGATTCATACCACCATCAAGTTTTAATTTTAAAATGTTGTAGTCTAACTCTTGAAAAGCTTATCCAAGCGTGTCCATAACCTAGGACGAGGCTATTCGAATAGTTTTAATCCCTGCAGGGGTGTACCAATGTACCCACACTTCAGACCGCCTTTTTGCCAAGCTATTAAGCACACTTCCTTTGGTATGCCGGCACGGCTAAGTCCTACGAACCCTTTCCAATGGAATATGCTAATCAAGAGACGACGTATGGGGTTAATCCTAGTGATCTCGCCCAAGATATTTTGATCACAAGGACCCATACGTGGAGCAAGATACACCGCCTCGGCGGTGTTCCCCTCCCTACAAGCGTGTCCATGTTGCATATAATCAAATATGCAACCCACCACGCGACTCATTAATTAACACACCCAAAGTACTCGGCTAAGAGAGGTCCCATATCCTCTAGTGTGGTTAGCACGCACGTAATGCTCGGATAATGAGATACTCACAAGTAGTTCGGTCCTTAATTGACGGGCACCATTCCAATCACACCCAAAAGATCACACCATCTTACCATTGTGCCCAAGTCTAAATTGTTTTCATTTTCAGTTTTAGTTTTGCAATTTAGACATAGCACAAGGCTGAAATATACAGATTATAACATTTTGTGTGATCAAGGTTATCGACAAGTCGATAACCGCCCATTTCTACCGATAGCTAAGCATGGCTAAGCATAATGACACGTAAACTACTAAGTGACAAGGGTCCATCCAGCGAACCCAAAATCACAGCAAGTAACCTAGGCTTCAGTAGTAGAGGAATAAACATTTCCTACTGATAATGCATCTAGTAGGCCAACTACCGACAATAGTTTAAAACAACATAGCAATGCATACATAGAATTTGCAAACAATATATTAGACTTTGAAAATAGTAGGAACAATATGATCAAATGAATGCTACATCTGCTTGTCCGGTGAAGTGCGGATTTGATGGTCTGTGCTCAATATCAAGATTAATAATATTGTCTTGGAACCTAACGCGAAAAGGCGATAAGCAAATAAGAACGAAGAACACCAAATAAATCCCAACAAAGAAACACACCAAATCTAATAAAATCTACACAACAGCTAGGAATGGTCTAAGACAATGACAGAACACGAATTATGCAATTTGGACTAAGCATGCAAAAGATATGAGCAAAATTTCTCTCTCACTTTAAAACAAACTAATTAATAATTAGCACTGTTCATGGCGAAATTTTCTAGAATGACCTAGGTCTGAAATTTTATAGAAGGTAGATTAAGGCATCCTAATAAAAGCAAAGTTGGATTTACTAATTTTGGGGTTATACATAATTACTTATGATTTTTCTAAGTTGTAAATCTAATGCAAATCATTTTACAGAATTATGAACATGCTCAAATCCTATTTTATATGAAAGTATACTAACAGATGAATTTAACAAAATTGATTTTGCACAATTTGGATTTATCTGAGAAAAGATATGCATTTTCCAAGGTTAAAACTATTTCGAATATTCAAAATGACAAATCAAGTTATTCCTAGTTACACAATTTTCTCTCTTTCGAACATGCTTAATTCCATTTTTATAATGAGCTAAAGTGACAACATAATTTATTACCATTGGAATTATCTAAAAGCGATTAAAATGAATTAGTTATGAGTTTCTAAAGTTTTACATCATTTTCATTGTTAAACAAATACTTACCAAATACAGACAAACTCCAATAAAAGAATAAGACGTGGACAACCAACAACCTCGATCTAAATCTCACGGCTCACGCTGGCAAAACAAGCACGCGCGCGCAAAACCTGTCGGAGCCCACCGTTGGATCACGATCCAACGGCGCATACACGAGTGTATGCATCCGACATCGCGGTTGCTTGGGCCAATCCCAGCCGCAGATCTGCAGATGGACGGTCCAGAGCGCACCAACGGTCGGAAGGTCCGATTGCACACACGATCTCAGCCGTTGATCGCAAGATCGACGGTCGAGAATGATCAAGGCATCCGGAGGGTCCGAACGCACACAAGGATCAGGGCCGCAGATCTAAAAATGAACGGTAGCTATTGATCGCAGTTCAAAGGGAGATGCCGACACGTGGGACCGCATGTCAGTGACTTCGAGTCACCCACGCGCTGGTTTAACCCACGTGCACAGTGCAATGGGCCCACTTGTCAGCGACTGAGAGGGGCGGTTAAGACCAAATTAATGCCATTAATGATTAACATTAAATAAACACTAATGACCTCTGAAATTTGATTTTAACCCCTTGGGCCCACAAGTCAGCGACCCAGAGGTAATTTCCGACAGGGATTGAATGCCGACTCATTAATTAACCAATGATTAAGCTTTAATGATGTCGGAACAGTGCGGGATTGAACCAGAGAGTGATTTACTGATGTTGGGCCCACTGGTCAGTGGCTCAACGACAATGATTAAGACACAATTAATTAACTAATGATTGGCAATTAATGTGTCCTAATTAAGTGACAAAACGGAGCTCGTGTCAAGAAACCCGAGTGATTTCAACGGCAAATCGCGGCGACCTTTGGCATGCGGCGCCACCAAGAACCAAAATGTATTCGCAATAGCACTACGAACCTAATGGTGGCATTCGCCGCCGCGAGGACTAGAACGCCGGCTAGCCGGAAACGAAAATGGGAGCTTTATCGCTAAGTGCGAAAATAGCTAAAATCTCATTTGCGGTCAAGGAAGCGGTGCCAAAGCTTCTAAGGACTAATAAGAAGCTACCTTAGCGACAAGAAGCTTCAAAGATGGCCGGAGATGCTTGATCACGGTGAAAGCTCGCCGGACTTGGAGAAGAAAGATTGAAAGCGACACCCTGAGCCAAATGAGTGATACCAAATCATCAATATAGCTTCATAATGATTCACAGAAGCTACATGAGCAAGCAATTGGAAAATGGAGCACTCACCTGAGCTGAGGAAGAAGATGACCAATTTCGGCCGAATTTGAACAAACCCCAAATTGGACAATTCCTGAGAATCAAATCCAAAATTAAGTGAGGGGAAATGTTCAAGGAAGCAAATAGATAAGGTTAGGGCAAAGAAACGTGAAGGAGGACCACTGGAACACCAAGAACACCAATGGAGCTTCACGGGTCAACAATGGCGATTTGCCATTTTTGAGGTGTTAAGCTCCAATATTGAGAATAAAGCTTGATGGTGGTCTAAAGAAATACCAGGAGGCATTGAGAGTGCTTATAAAGCCATGAAAGCATTAGGGTTTGCACCACACCTCTTTCGGGCGGCAAAACACAGAGCACAAAGCGCGGCCGACATGGAAAAGATAATAGCCGGTGCAATAGGGCATGGCATGGCGAAAGTGTCTCCCACGACCCTCATCGTTGACTAGGGCGGCGTAGGAAGCACGACATGACACCGCCATAACCCCTCGTGCTCGCACGGCTCAAGGTTGAAGAAGACCAGGAGCGATGCTCGGGCGATTTTGAGCCGTTGGATGAGACACGGACGGCGAGATAGAGCCACGCATCCCGTGCTTTAAAACACAGCGGAAGGTTCCGAGCCCTAGGATCGAAGCGAACGGCTCGGATTGCTCCACGCCGCAAACGCGATTTACATGAGAGGACATGCGGGCGTTGGATCTTAATCCAACGGCTCGATTCAAGAATGCAGCCGAGGTCCGAAGGTTTCGGAGAATCTCAGCGGTTGGATGGAGATCTAGCGGTCGACAAACAAACTTGCAACGGAAGGTCCGAAGGGTTACACGCGCGGACCGTGCGATTTAGATCCAACGGTTCGAGATCCAACGCGCGTTTTAAAGAGGGCTCGGTGCGGTTAGTTGATGGACCAAGTCAATTGGCTCGAGCCCAGTCCACTCGAACGAGTGTGATAAAACCAAGTTTGACTTTGAAATAGGAACAGAGACTTTGAATGATTTATTTGAGGTAGCAAATTAACTCCAAAATTATGAAAATTTTACAGAGCTTGCTAACTCAGATATTATCCTTGTGTAAAATTTTCAGAGGTTTTATATTGTGAATAAATCTCCAAAAATTCTGCAAGGCTCTGTTTTAATGTTTGATCGAGAGTCAAGCGGTTTGATCGCTCTAAAAATATTCAAACAATTTCTAAAAATTGTGAAATTTTTGAGAGGGTCACAAACCATCACAGAGACTTAGGAAAAATATTTCCAGAGGATGATCATAAGATTTGACAAGATTGTTTTTGCAATGTCAAGGTTTGGATCAACAAGACTTGTGACAATGTATTTCCATAATTCCTTGTACAAGAATTGATTGGCACAAAATGAAATACATGATGTAAGAAAAGTTTTAATTTCTACTGATTTTCTTACATTTGAAACACAAGCCCAAAATGGGATGTTACAAAACCTCCCCCCCTTACCAGAATCTCGCCCCGAGATTCCGTTTACTCGGAGAAGAAGGATGGGTAATCTACACGAAGACGATCTTCGCGCTCCCAAGTTGCCTCATCTTCAGAATGGTTTGACCACTGAACCTTAAGGAACTTGATGACACGGTTCCTTATCCTTCGTTTAGATTCTTCGAGAATACGAACAGGATGCTCATGATAGGTCAAATTTTCTTGCACATCGAGATTTTCCAACGGAGTTTCCTCAACTGGAACACGGAGGCACTTCTTCAAGTGTGACACATGGAACACGTCGTGCACACCCTCAAGTGAAGCTGGCAACTCCAATCTGTATGCAACAGCTCCAATCCTCTCGATGATGCGATAAGGTCCAACGTATCGAGGAGCTAACTTGCCCTTGATGCCAAAACGCTGATGGCCCTTCAAGGGTGAGACCTTGAGATAAACAAAGTCATTGAGCTCAAAGCTCAACTCTCGGCGCACGACGATCCGCATAGCTCTTTTGCTCGGATCGCCACGCGCAAATGCTCACGAATCAAGCGAACTTGGCTCGGCCTCATTAATGGAATCGCCCAAAAAGCGACGCTCACGGTTTCGACCGGTTCAATGGGGTTCTACACCGCCTCCCATACAAAGCCTCAAGCGGTGCCATGCCAAGACTAGCTTGAAAGCGTTGTTGTAGGAGAACTCGCAAGCGGCAAGCACTTCTCCCACTTCTTCCCATAGGAAAGAACACGAGCACGGAGCATATATTCCAACACCGTTGACTCTCTCGTCGACCATCGGTTTGAGGATGATAAGTGAAGCCGAAAGAAAGATGTGTACCCATCGCCTTTTGCGATTATGCCAAGCGAGAGGTGAAAAGAGAACCACGATCCGACACAATCGTTCGTGGCACACCATGCAAACATACAATGCGAGACACATAGAGATCCGCCAGCTGACTAACACTGAGATTGGTACGCACTGGCAGAAAATGTGCTACCTTCGTCAATCGATCAATGACAACCCAGATAGCATCCTTCCCAGAAGAAATGCAGGCGCACGGTGATGAAATCCATACCAGCGAATCCCACTTCCACTCGTGCATCGCAAAGGTGAAGAAGGCTGTTTGGGCCGGTGTTCAGCCTTGACACGACAGCACACGTCGCACTCGGCCACGAACCTGGCAATCTCGCGCTTCATGCGAGTCCACCAGAATCTCTGTCGAAGATCTTGATACATCTTGGTAGCTCCAGGATGGATAGACAAAGGGGAGTCATGGGCCTCACGGAGAATCAAATCCGCAATTCCACGCCGCCGGAACCACGGTGTTTGTCCAAACCACACAACACCGTGCTCATCCTCGAGAAAAGCACTTAGCTGTCCCGTTCTTGATGTTACGTTTGATTTGGATCACACCACATCTGTCTGTTTTGGGCGCCTTGATTTGCTCCACCAAAGTCGGTTGCACAACCAAGGTAGCAAGAGAACCATGCTCAATCAATCCCAAATTAAGCGCTGGAATTCTTGAGAAGGGTAGGTTGTTGCTCTTGAAGTGACAAGGTATTGCAATACACCTTGCGATCGAGTGCATCGGCAACAACATTGGCCTTGCCGGGTGATATGAATGCCCAAATCATAATCCTTGATCAATTCCAACCATCTCCTCCGCTCGAGGTTCAGATGCGTTTGGGTGAACAAATATTTCAAGCTCTTGTGATCGAATACACCTCACGGTTACCAATGAGGTAATGCCGCCAAATCTTGAGTGCATGAACCACCGCCGCTAACTCCAAATCATGGGTAGGATAGTTGAGTTCATGAGGCCTCAAGCGCCTCGATGCATAGGCCACTACCTTGCCTTCTTGCATAAGAACACAACCGAGTCCTCGCCGAGAGGCATCACAATAAATGTCAAAGCTCTTATGCACATCGGGAGAACAAGCCTTTGGTCGGCGTCAATCGCCTTTTGAGTTCTTGAAAACTCAAATCACAAGCGAATGACCACGAATTTCTTTTCTTTCTTGAGCAATTCGGTCATGGGCTTAGCAATTTTGGAGAAGTTCTCGATAAAGCGCGTAGTAGCCCGCTAAACCAAGGAAACTTCTCACATCGTGGTGATGACTTGGGCTGCCCCAAGATAGAACATCGACCTTGCTAGGATCTATCATGACACCACTCTGAAAGAATATGGCCCAAGAATGCCACTTCCTTCAACGAACTCGCACTTTTGAACTTAGCATACACGGTGATGCTCACGCAGACTTTCCCAATACAATCTGCAGATGCTCGGATGCTCTTCTTCACTCTTGGAGTAGATAAGAATGTCGTCAATGAAAACCACAACAAACTTATCCAAATACTCCATGAACACCGAGTTCATAAGATTCATGAACAAAGTCGGAGCATTGGTCAAACCGAAAGACATGACGGTGTACTCGTAAAGGCCATAACGAGTAGTGAATGCCGTCTTTGGAATATCCTCACGATCCGGACTTGATGGTACCCCAATCTCAAGTCAATCTTGGAGAACACACAAGCTCCACCAAGCGGTCAAAGAGATCATCAATACGAGGCAAAGGATATTTGTTTTTCACCGTCACTTCATTCAATGGACGGTAATCAAGACACATACGCAGGTCTTGTCCTTCTTCTTCACAAAAATAACAGGACAACCCCAAGGAGATGAGCTAGAGCGGATGAAGCCTTTGCTTGAGCTCACCCAAGCGCTTCTTGGCTCCTCCAACTCATTAGGAGGCATTCGATGCGGCGCCTTAGAAATCGGAGCGATGCGGGCAGCAACTCAATCACAAACTCCAAGTCTCGAACTGGAGGCATACCAGGCAAATCTTCAGGGAAGACATCCACAAAGTCACAGACTGTGGACACATCCTGAATCTCCATGGCTGGCTTAGCTTCAAGGGCACAAAGGTGTGGCCCCTGCAGCTGCGGTGAAATCCCAACTTGCTCGCCTGAGGGACTAGTGAGGAAAACCATCTTCCTGGCACAATCGATTTGCCCCAAGTGTTGAGACAACCAATCCATACCAAGAATCACATCCAGACGCGCCGAGTCAAGTAAGATGAGATTTGCCAAGAACTCCACTCCTTCAATATTAATAGGGACGCCCCGACATTCTTGATCAGTTCTCATTTCCGCTCCCGGAGAGCGAGCAAGCAAAGGAATCCCCAAAGGAACAAAGTGAAGGTCACAATCAGCAGCAAATGATCTCGAAATAAAGGAATGTGAAGCTCCAGAGTCAAACAAGACTGCAGGGACGATAACTAACAAGGAACATTACCCAACACAACGTCGGTGCCTCCCGAGCCTCCTCATCCGAGATGTGGTTGACTCGACCACTCCCGACACCACGAGTCTTCGGATCACCTTCGGTCGGTGTGTGACCATTCCGCGTCCTCCATTAGGACGAGGGGCTGCTCAATCCTCCGAGGGCAAGCGCTAGCATAGTGGCCCTTCTTGTTGCAGCGGCAGTAACATCGGCGGTGGGTTGCGGAGCGCAACTTGCCGCCGAGTCGCAGTGCACGTGGTGAAACACGGCTGCGGGGACGAGCAATCGCGCCGACGGCCTCGGCGGTGGTGAAACCAAGCACGAGCCACGGTGTGGGCCCAACACGGGGGACGAGTGAGGCTAGCTGTGCGGCCGATGGGCCTCCCACTTGCGCTGCGGGACTCACCCGGCCGCCGCCGCCTTGTGCTCGGCGGCGATGACCTTGTCAACCAAGGCACGAAGTCGACAAAGTCCACTATAGACGGCTTGTCTGCGGCTCCTCGGACAAACCATCCATGAACTTCTCTGTTTAGCCTCATCGAGGCCACCTCTCCCGAGCATAACGAGCCAAGTGGTTAAACTCGTAAAGGTACTCGACACGGACTTGCGCCCTGTTTAAGCGCAAGAAACTCCTTCTTCTTGAGCTTCATCGGGCCATCGGTATGTGGGCCCGACGAAAGCGGTCGAACTCATCCCACGAGACAACGTGGCTGCGGTGCATGGCGAAAGTTCTCCCACCAAGAGAGCGCTGCGCCCTCGGTGATGGGATGCAAGAGTGCCCGCTCTGCTCCGGCATCGAGCGATATTGAGCTTCGCTCAACAAGACGCAGCCAATCATCGCGTCGAGTGGATCCTCGGATCGAGAGAAAGTGGGCGGTGCGACGGAGAAACTCCGCAAGCCCACCACGAGATCGGTGGCCACCACCTCCGGATCTCGGCGGCGGCGGCTGAGCGGAGGTGTTCCTCGCAATGACCTCCAAGATCCGGTCCGGTCCATGCGATTCCGCTCGATCGAGCAGAACCTCACCATGGTCTGAGGAGGAGGAGGAAGCTCCTCATCGAACCAGTAGGTGGTACATTCATATGGTGGTTCTTGTCATCCTGTTCCACAAAATAGGTTAAACACAACTCCGAACAGAGACAAAGAAAACAACTAACCACTAGGCAAAACAATCTATAAAAGCTCGGTAATCAACATAAAACTGCAGCAAGATCATAAAGATAACAACCATCTTCCTATTATGACCAACTCGTATGGAAAAACGAGTAATCAATTTTTAGGAAGACAAATTTCAGAATATTAACTTCGCTCAAACAAATTAGGAAGCAGGTGAGGTGTTTACTAAAGAATGGTTAGACACTTAGCTATCTCATATCACTTCTTACCCTTTCATTCCCTCAAATTTTAGTTGACTTAACCTCTCATTTCAGCACCTCCTACCAGTTAAATGCTAGCTGTCCAGAAAATTCTGCTTGCTGTCCAGATTTTCTTCTCAAGCCTCTGGCCGAAATTTGTAGCTTCCAAATGCTTCAAATATTCCCAAGACAGCCAACACTTTCATTTTATAACTCTCATGATGTACCCAAAACCAATCTACTTGATAAACAACTATCTTTTGAAAGAAGATGAGAGGAAAACTCACTTTCAAATTCGATTTACAATCGGTGAGATGAGCACACTAAGATAGACGAGAGTAAAATCGAGAACTTACTTAAGATTTTCAGAAAATACCGACATTTGGAAAGTAAGTTTTCAAAATATACTAGGGACGACCAAGCTAGGGGTTTCTACGGTCGAGATGGCTCGATACCAAGCTCTGTGAGACCCGGTTTATTAAACTTGTAATACTTAACCTTCCTCTGGTTTTAGTATCACAAATAGAATAATCCGCGTCTCGATGAATATGTGCCTCCTGAACAAGCGACACACATACATCATATCCAAGCATGCATCAATTCCATACAACAGATTATAACAAGTCTACCAAAAGACATACATAATATAAGTTATTACAACACACCGATGGCCAAAAGACATAAGTACCAAATAAGTAATGAATGAAGCAAAGTTGCCATAAGATGGCTTAAACCAAAAGACGACCGGTTAGCCACATAACACCACAGGGCAACCGACCGGGCCGCCAAGCTAATCGCCCCTTAAAGCGCCAAAGCACAACTCACAGTGAGGTCCATCGGACTCACTATCATCCCTGCACAACACAAGCAATGCGGTGAGTACAAAAATGTACTCGCAAGACTTACGAGTAGCAAGCCTATACATAGCTACATGAAAGTCTGTATTCAAAGGAATGTGGTTATATGGTTCTTTGGACGCATAAAGCAAGTTTCATTTGCAATATTGTAATAAGTTGAACAATAGTTTGTAAAACTGTTTTAAGCATTTAAATAACGAGTAAACATAAGTAACAAGTATCCACCTAGAAGTGACTTTCCCAAAAGTCACCACAACATAGCATGAATCACGATTCATACCACCATCAAGTTTTAATTTTAAAATGTTGTAGTCTAACTCTTGAAAAGCTTATCCAAGCGTGTCCATAACCTAGGACGAGGCTATTCGAATAGTTTTAATCCTGCGGGGTGTACCAATGTACCCACACTTGCACCGCCTTTTGCCAAGCTATTAAGCACACTTCCTTTGGTATGCCAAGACGGCTAAGTCCTCTGAACCCTTTCCAATGGAATATGCTAATCAAGAGACGACGTATGGGGTTAATCCTTAGTGATCTGCCCAAGATATTTTGATCACAAGGACCCATACGTGGAGCAAGATACACCGCCTCGTGGTGTTCCCCCTCCTAAGCGTGTCCATGTTGCATATAATCAAATATGCAACCCACCACGCGACTCATTAATTAACACACTTCAAAGTACTCGGCTAAGAGAGGTCCCATATCCCTCTAGTGTGGTTAGCACGCATACGAATGCTCGGATAACGGATACTCACAAGTAGTTCGGTCCTTAATTGACCAGGCACCATTCCAATCACACCCAAAAGATCACACCATCTTACCATTGTGCCCAAGTCTAAATTGTTTTCATTTTCAGTTTTAGTTTTGCAATTTAGACATAGCACAAGGCTGAAATATACAGATTATAACATTTTGTGTGATCAAGGTTATCGACAAGTCGATAACCGCCCATTTCTACCGATAGCTAAGCATGGCTAAGCATAATGACACGTAAACTACTAAGTGACAAGGGTCCATCCAATGAACCCAAAATCACGCAAGTAACCTAGGCTTGAGAGTAGAGGAATAAACATTTCCCTCGATAATGCATCTAGTAGGCCAACTAATGAGCAATAGTTTAAAACAACATAGCAATGCATACATAGAATTTGCAAACAATATATTAGACTTTGAAAATAGTAGGAACAATATGATCAAATGAATGCTACATCTGCTTGCCTGGCTGAAGTGCAGGATTTGATGGCTGCTGTGGCTCAATATCAAGATTAATAATATTGTCTTCGGAACCTAACGCGAAAAGGCGATAAGCAAATAAGAACGAAGAACACCAAATAAATCCCAACAGCAAAACACACCAAATCTAATAAAATCTACACAACAGCTAGGGAATGGTCTAAGACAATGACAGGAACACGAATTATGCAATTTGGACTAAGCATGCAAAAGATATGAGCAAAATTCTCTCTCTCAGCCTTAAAACAAACTAATTAATAATTAGCACTGTTCATGGCGAAATTTTCTAGAATGACCTAGGGTCTGAAATTTTTATAGAAGGTAGATTAAGGCATCCTAATAACAGCAAAGTTGGATTTACTAATTTTGGGGTTATACATAATTACTTATGATTTTTCTAAGTTGTAAATCTAATGCAAATCATTTTACAGAATTATGAACATGCTCAAATCCTATTTTATATGAAAGTATACTAACAGACGAATTTAACAAAATTGATTTTGCACAATTTGGATTTATACAGAAAAAGATATGCATTTTCCAAGGTTAAAACTATTTCTGGAATATTCAAAAATGACAGAAATCAAGTTATTCCTAGTTACACAATTTTCTGCTACTGGAACATGCTTAATTCCATTTTTATAATGAGCTAAAGTGACAACATAATTTATTACCATTGGAATTATCTAAAAAGCAGTTAAAATGAATTAGTTATGAGTTTCTAAAGTTTTTACATCATTTTCAGTTGTTAAACAAATACTTACCGAAATACAGACAAACTCCAATAAAAGAATAAGACGTGGACAACCAACAACCCTCGATCTAAAATCCTACGGCTCACGCGCTAGCAAAAACAAAGCGACGCGCCAAACCTATCGGAGCCCACCGTTGGATCACGATCCAACACGCGCTGCAGTGTATGCATCCCGGACGATGCGGTTGCTTGGGCCAATCCCACCGCGATCTGCAGATGGGCGGTCCGAGCGCACCAACGGTCGGAAGGTCCGATTGCACACACGATCTCGGCCGTTGATCGCAAGATCGGCGGTCGAGAATGATCAAGGCATCCGAGGGTCCGAACGCACACAAGGATCGTGGCCGCAGATCTAAAAATGAAGCGGTAGCTATTGATCGCAGATTCAAAGGAGATGCCGACACGTGGGACCGCATGTCGGTGACTTGAGTCACCCACGTATTCTGCCGTTTAACCCACGTGCATGGTGCTTTGGCCCACTTGTCGGCCGATCGAGGCGGTTAAGACCAAATTAATGCCATTAATGATTAACATTAAATAAACACTAATGACCTCTGAAATTTGATTTTAACCCCTTGGGCCCACAAGTCAGCGACCCAGAGGTAATTTCCGACAGGGATTGAATGCCGACTCATTAATTAACCAATGATTAAGCATTAATGATGTCGGAACAGTGCGGGATTGAACCAGAGAGTGATTTACTGATGTTGGGCCCACTGGTCAGTGGCTCAACGACAATGATTAAGACACAATTAATTAACTAATGATTGACAATTAATGTGTCCTAATTAAGTGACGAAAACGGGAGCTCCTGTGCCGGCAAAACCCGAGTGATTTCAACGGCAAATCGCCGGCGACACTGGCCGCGGCGGCGCCCACCAAGAACCAAAATGGATTCGCAATAGCACTACGAACCTAATGGTGGCATTCTCGCCGGCGCGAGGGACTAGAACGCCGGCTAGCCGGAAAACGAAAATGGGAGCTTTTACTGCTAAGTGCGAAAATAGCGAAAAGCTCAGCTGCAGTCCAAGGAAGCGGGTGCCAAAGCTTCTAAGGACTAATAAGAAGCTACCTTAGCGACAAGAAGCTTCAAAGATGGCCAGAGATGCTTGATCACGGTGAAAGCTCGCCGGACTTGGAGAAGAAAGATTGAAAACGACACCCTGAGCCAAATGAGTGATACAAAAGCATCAATATAGCTTGATAATGATTCACAGAAGCTACATGAGCAAGCAATTGGAAAATGGAGCACTCACCTGAGCTGAGGAAGAAGATGACCAATTTCGGCCGAATTTGAACAAACCCCAAATTGGACAATTCCTGAGAATCAAATCCAAAATTAAGTGAGGGGAAATGTTCAAGGAAGCAAATAGATAAGGTTAGGGCAAAGAAACGTGAAGGAGGACCACTGGAACACCAAGAACACCAATGGAGCTCCACGGGTCAACAATGGTGTAATATCCCGAGTTTCTTTTGAGAGTGCAATACAAATTGAGAAAGAATTAGTGTAATTCTCCAATAGTGCTAGAATTAATTTTCGGGAGAGAACAATTAATCGGTAGAAGGTTTCTTTTGGAAAAACGTTTGTCGGGAGTTTAGAGGGGTTTTGTGTTTTCTCGGCAACTGGGCACGGCCTTGGCCCATGAGGCTGGCCGGCCATAGGCGGGAGGTGCCACCCTCCCCAAAACCCTAGCCGCCTCCCCTCTCCTCCTCCTTTTGGCCGCACCTCTCTTCCTCTCCTCCCCTTGAGCCGCCACCCCTCCTCTCCCTAGGCAGCCACCTCCTCCTGTCCCCCAAGATCCAGCACCTCCTCCATTGGTGGTGCCTCCTAGCTCGCTGTCCAAGACGGTGGACGAAGGGAGAAGCGGCGGGAGTGCTCGCCAAACGTGAAAGGAAGGGATCGGGAAGGAGGAGTTCTTCATGGGGTTTGAACAGCGACTTCCTGGTTGCTGCAAGGGTAACGAATACCGATCCTCGTTGTTTGATTAGTGGTAGATGCGATTTGGTTCGTATTTGATTAGAACAGATTGCTGCGAACTGAAAGTGAGATCTGTCCAGTAGGTTGCGGGTCGGTTTCGTGATATTAGAGGCAGAATTTGAGTTGTCCACCTTCTAGAGTTCTTTAGGTCTTGTTCTTAGCTTTCAGTGGCCGCCAAGATCACCTCATTCCGACTTTCAAGTCAAAAGTTATGATAGATTTATTATCTGCTGTCCAGAATCCTGACGAGAAATAGCAGTCTCTGTATAGGTTGATTTATGGCCTAGTTAGAGGGTGATTCAGAGGTCTTGCCCATAACAAATTTTGAAGGTGATATCACTAGCTTTCAGGATTGATAAAGAACACCTCATTTGGATTTATAGATCAAAAGTTATGCACTTTTCTTTGTGACTGTCCAGATTGTATGTCAGTCTGTCCAGTTTGTATGTCAGTTTCTATCTTTAATTTTGACCCGTGTGCCACTTTTTGTTAAAGATAATATATGAATGTCGTGCCAACTAGGTTATTGTAGATAATTTCATAACCTTTTCAGATTGTTAAAGAACGTCCAATTTGGAGTTGTACAACAAAAGTTATGGATATTTTAATTTAGCTGATATTTCTGTCTATTAATTCAGTCAACAGATTTGAGCCGTGGGCCAAATTTTATTAGAGACAAAATCTGAACTTTTACCCAACCAGACTATTGTAGATATGTCAGTTAAGAATCCATGGAAATTGGTCTCACCTCATTCCGAGTTCCAGACCAATAGATATGTCAATTACCGTGCTGCTGTCCAGAATTAAGTTATGTCGAAATTGTTGATTTCATTTTAAGTTTTGTATTAATGACTAGAGTCATCAGAAGCGATGTTTAACATCGATTAGTAGTGTTGGGTATATTATGTCCTTATTGAAATTATTTTACTTGTTTAGGAGGTGAAGCCTCGGGTTTAGGAGTATCACCTTTGCCGACTAACGCGTCGCATCGTGGAAGGCAAGTACATTGCCACCCTTAATGATTGTGATTGATGAATGTTTATATGGTCATCTTTGTGATTTGGTATGATACGAGAGAAGATGGATTGTCTATGTTCTTTCATATGTGTTGAATCCATGTTTTGTTATCATGTCTTTCAATATTCAGTATTTCATTCTATGCATTCATTATGCATGTTTCATCCACGAAAGTGGATTGCAAGTCCCACCATTCCAATGTGGGCGTGTTGGACATTGTCATGTCCCGCCCACGGAGTGGATTTGAAAGATCCATTAATTCCGAATGGGCATGTAAGACCCATTAACTCCAAGATGGGCAATGTTGGACACCCGTATGAAACGTTCTTCATACGGAAGTGGATCCGCATTTTTGTTAAGATGCGGGCTTGAGTGAACACCGACGGGTGTTTCAGCTATACCAGTATATGCATGTGTGCAGTCCATTTCCTTTGATTTTGAGCATTCATATCATGTTTTCATTTGTAATCAGTTGTGATGTGATCGAACCTGATGATGAGTTTGTCTTATTCATATTGAATGATTATCTTATTGATAACTGTATTTGCTGAGTCATGGACTCACTCTTGCGTTGTTTGTTTATTTTAGGTAACCCCTGATGTTGGCTCTTGGGAGGGAGTAGACACGCACTACTTGTTCACAACATCAAATTCATGTTCAAGACTAAATTTTAGTTCCATATTTCATTCGTTAACGATGAACTGTAATAATTAAATTATAATTGGAGAAGGAATGATACCTTATCCACCTGGATGTTGATTTATTACTGCGTGTGAACCTTCTTTATTGATGTTCAGTATTAAATAACTTAGAAGGTGAAGGAAGGATACCTTCACCATGTCCTGTTTATCTTAATGCTGTCTTTAGTTGATATACTTGTTTCAAGTTCTTCCGCATTATGGATGTATGTTAGATGTTTTAGGTGACATCTTGGCTTCCGGATAGCCAGGGTGTTACAAATGGCGATTTGCCATTTTTGAGGTGTTAAGGTCCAATATTGAGAATGAAGCTTGATGGTGGTCTAAAGAAATACCAGGAGGCATTGAGAGTGCTTATAAAGCCATGAAAGCATTAGGGTTTGCACCACAACTCTTTCGGGCGGCAAAACACAGAGCACAAAGCGCGACCGACATGGAAAAGATAATAGCTGGTGCAATAGGGCATGGCATGGCCGAAAGTGTCTCCCACGACCCTCACTGTTGACTAGGGCGGCCGTAGGAAGCACGACATGACACTGCCATAACCCCTACTGTGCTCGCACGACTCAAGGTTGAAGAAGACCAGGGAACGATGCTCGGGCGATTTTGAGCCGTTGGATGAGACACGGACGGCTGAGATAGAGCCACGCCTCCCAGGCTTTAAAACACAACGGAAAGGTTCCGAGCCCTAGGATCAGAAACTAACGGCTCAGATTGCTCCACGTCGCAAACGCGATTTACAACAGAGGGACATGCGGGCGTTGGATCTTAATCCAACGGCTCTGATTCAAGAATGCAACCGGAGGGTCCGAAGGTTTCGGAGAATCTCAACGGTTGGATGGAGATCTAACGGTCGACAAACAAACTTGCAACCGGAAGGTCCGAAGGGTTACACGCGCGCGGACCGTGCGATTTAGATCCAACGGTTCAGATCCAACGCGCGTTTTAAAGAGGGGCTCGGTGCAGTTAGTTAACTGGACCAAGTCAATTGGCTCGAGTCCGAGTCTAACTCGAACCCGAGTAACAGTAAAACCAAGTTTGACTTTGAAATAGGAACAGAGACTTTGAATGATTTATTTGAGGTAGCAAATTAACTCCAAAAATTATGAAAATTTTACAGGAGCTTGCTAACTCAGATATTATCCTTGTGTAAAATTTTCAGAGGTTTTTATATTGTGAATAAATCTCCAAAAATTCTGCAAGGCTCTGTTTTAATGTTTGACTGAGAGTCAAGCAGGTTTGACTGCCTCTAAAAATATTCAAATAATTTCTAAAAATTGTGAAATTTTTCAGAGGGGTCACAAACCATCACAGAGACTTAGGAAAAATATTTCCAGAGGATGATCATAAGATTTGACAAGATTGTTTTTGCAATGTCAAGGTTTGGATCAACAAGACTTGTGACAATGTATTTCCATAATTCCTTGTACAAGAATTGATTGGCACAAAAGGAAATACATGATGTAAGAAAAGTTTTAATTTCTACTGATTTTCTTACATTTGAAACACAAGCCCAAAATGGGATGTTACAGTGCACGCCACCTTAGTGCCACCTCGTTCTCTCGATCCAGTCAGCGCCCGTGTGGCTTTTTCTTTCTTTTCTCATTGAAAAATAATTTGGCCAGAAATTAAAACCCGCTGACGTCAGCGTGACGCAGTAAATCCTTTTCCTTTACAAAATAATTCCAAAAATAGGAAAACCCCTTTTTCTTGATTTTTAATCTTCCGGAGGCCGTAACTTCTTCGTTCAAACTCCGATTCGAGTGATTCAAATTTCTAAATTCATCTCAAATCCTCCTCTTGCTGTTAGTGCTAATTTTGTATTTATTTAGAATTTATTTTGAGTTGTTTTATTTATTTGGTTTCGTTTGAACGTGTAGATTCGGGCGTTTCGGAAGATTTCTCGGACCCGACGACCGAAGCACCTCCACTCTTCAACGAAGACAAGTCGTAGACCTTTGATCATATTGAACCCCTTTTACAAAATTATTTTTGTTTGATATAAATATGCATTACTAGTTTTATATTAAATGGTTTTCAGGAGTAGATAATTGCCTAATTGATGTATGCCCCTTGAAAAATTGCAAATGACATGTACCCTTGAATGGCATAAATCCTTGGACACCATATGATGGGTTATTTTAGTTGGACGTTGATAAACTACCAACACGGGTATCGTATCATGTTTAGCCATACTATAGTTGTATATTGGGACTCATGATCACATGCTCGTATGAATAAACATGACTAAATGAATTATGGAATTGTGGCGTGGTCACTGTTATTAAAAGATGTTGTGCCAATGCTAGGGTGGTCTTTGGATAGGTTGAACCAAAATGATTTATACTCGGGCGAATGATCGTGCAGTAAAGGGGATGATTTTGGGATGTGGTTGCCTCGCCTGAGTAGCAATTAAGGACTTAACTTTGTGCACCATTGATCTAGACCATACCGTGCGACCACAAGTTCATTTATGGGGTGGACCTGACCAACTAATTAGCAAAGTTCTGATTTGGTACTATTGAGGGTTGTTAAGCGGCGCAAGAGGGCCCGAATGGCAAAACCTTAGCGAGCGAGAACTAAGTCAAAATAGAGCTATGTAAAAACCTTGTGATAATCACTTAGTCGCACACCTCGGAAGTGTGTTAAACGGATAGTATAAGTTGATTATCTCTTGTGGGTCAAGCTGTACAACCTCTGCAGAGTGTAAAACTATTTGAATAGCCATGTCCCCGGTTATGGACAACGTTTGGTGATTTCACACGAGGGGTAGATTTTCATCAAAAATGGTGGGAATGATGGTTTAAGTGGAATGGTTGGGAAGTTCACTAGTTGTTTCAAAGAACTGAATTACTTGTGTATTAATATTTTCAATTGTGCTTTTACAATTTACTTACCGTATTTACTGTAAATGCTGCCTTCTGTAAATTAAACATAAAACTATCCTTGTCAAGCCTAGTTTGAATAATAATTGCATACGCTTCCCTGTGGTTTGCCAGGAAATGATTTGTTATAATTGAATCAAAAACAGAATAGCATCGAGTCCTCGATAAACAGAGCAGGGGTGCAATTCTTTTGCTAGTGGACCAAACTGCAACAAGAATACAAGATACCAACACTAATTTGTATTTGAAGTTTGCAGATCAAACATGATAATGTTTTAATTAGCTCGAACACAAGGAGAACAGACTGGCGCAGTATAATATACAAGGCAATGTATCAGAAAGAAATATAATTATCGGCATACACTGAATGATCGGCATACTTGAGATGAGATCAAATGTTTTTTTCGAAGACCCGATCAAACTAATTGTGAGCCAACGATTCCATCTGAGCATTTCTTTTCCAAAAAGAAATAACAGCGCATTACAAAATCATGAAATGTCTATCAATTTTCTCAGTGTCAACTTTTGTTTATGTGGGGGAAAAAACATAAGCAATGCATAATATGCCTATCCCTTGATGTTGGGAAGAAATAAACCCAGATTTTCTTTACAAAAATACATAGGGTGAAGATATGTACTATAATCTACATCAAATGGTGAAAACAATACATGATTGGGAGACACGTAGCATGGATTCTCGTACAATGTGGGCCACCAAAACTACCACCCAATTCTCCATGCTCCTCTTTTCTCATCCACATCATCTTGTGTCTTACGTGGTAAGACTTACAAACAACTGACATCACACTATTGCACCTATTCCAGATCTGGGAATCTCCCACCTTAGCCTTAACTTGAGACAAAGTTTAAAATCTCATATATTTATTTCTGAGGACTTGTTGCCAAATCCCATCTTCATTATGTAATATGAATAACCATTTACAAAGCGGGCTCTGGTTCATTTATGTCAAATCAAGGATCCCAAGGTCTCCTTGATCCTTGGGCAAAGAAACAGTTTCCCAATTCACAAGATGATACCATAAAAGAAAAGAGAGATGTGCTACTTATTAGATGTATTTGTATGTTGTGCTATTCTTCCCTAGTTTAAGGTGTTTTTTGCATATTGCCCTACTTGTACTTGTATATATGTTGGCTCATTAGCCCCTTTGTAATTCAAGTAGGCCATTGTAACATGGTATCAGGCAGGTTAGGATTTGGGTTTCTGCCCAACTCTTGAACCAACCGCCACCTCTCTATCTCTTCTCCCCGAAGCTTCACGTAGCTCGCCTCTGCTCTGCCGCCGCCGCCCCGAGCACGTTCAGATCCGGTACTGCGGAGGCCACTGCTACGCCTCGATCGCTCCTCTCGCTTTGGCGACGCATCTGAGATCGCTTCATCGCCCGAGCGCCGCCTCCCCTAAGGGCTTGCACCCTCTGGCCCTGCTTTGGAGACGAGCAGTGGACCCGAGCTGCTGTCCTCTACCCATCCGCCTTGCACCGGATCCATTGTCGTTGCTCCAGCTACGCCGCAGCTGCCCTGGGTCCAGCTCCTCTTCTCGCCCTGCACCTCCGGGCGACCTCCTCTGTGTGGGAACCCCGAATCGGACCTGTTCCAGATCAAGCGATTGCACAGAAGGCACAACCCTTAACGAGAGACAAGTACGATCCCGAGTGCCCGGATATGCGTCTCATGTTAGCTCCCAAGGATCAGTGGCTAACATGCACATATCCGACACAACATTGCATTCACATCCATACACAATCATACAAAAGAATAATAGAATCAATTACAACACCATTTAAATAGAACCTTATAGTACAAGGTTGCATAAGAGGGCCGATCGGCCAAATCTAAACAACACAATTAAATCGCAGTGGAAGATAAACTTAAATGAAAAGGGAATAACCGAGTTGGCATGCCCACAATCCCACAAGCAACCAACTGGAGTTAAAGCCGTTGCACCCGTCGTTCTCACCTGAACAATAGACACTGTTAGAGTACAAAGTTGTACTCGCGAGACTTTCAAAAGAAATAAGGATGCATGTAAGTATCAAAGGAAGGCTACTAAACTAGTCAATTTTTGGCATAAAGCAAGTTTTTCATTTAGATAAACAATATATATTCAAATTGCCATTTGTAAAACATTTAGAAAACATTTTGTGATAGTAAGTAATGATCAACAATGGTATAATCTCCAAGTATAATCAACACACGAACATCCCATTCGTGGCACAGTTCATTCCTCAACAAATTAACGCGCGAACTACGCGTTCATGAAATCATTTCAGATTTGAACAAACTAACATAAAGACATAACATTTCCAATCATAACCCAAACTTAATTTTCCAAAAGCTAACTGTGCCTGCTTTCCCACAAGTGTTGTCCATAACCTAGGACGAGGCTATTCGAATAGATTTAGTTCTCTGCGAGTTATGCGACTTTACCCACACGATATGAATACCTTATCTTTGTCGCCATGCACTCTTAGAAGGAGTGTGACTAAGATATCATAACGAGGTCGTTACAATGTCATATCCTAACCATCAAACCACCCGAGGAAACAACATGGTCGAAAGTCGCTTATCGGCGCCATTGGTGTACCCGTTGCGTAAGTAAGTCCCTATCAAACAAGAGACCCTTAAGAGCAAGTAAGGCGACCCTTAACATGCCCCCACGAGATTGACAAAAAACAATTAAATACATAACAATAACAATTGTCAATCTCATTGTGTTTTGATAGCTAACACACAACAAATTATTAAGCCAAGCCTTCGCCATTATCCCGGCGTGTGGTTGCACGTAAGACTTGGTTCACAATTCCATAACAACAACAACAATAATATTTCATGATCACCCTACACCCGCCCAAGTTAAGAACATAAAACCCATGCCCAACAAGTCACAAATAACCAGATTCAAGATCTGAAACAATCCCAATATCAATATAATTCAATCCATATAATCCTCAAATTTCATCAAGATTCAATTCGATCCACCGGCTGATGGACTAGCTCTATCAACCGCTTTCGGCTACAACTACTAGCATGGCTAAGTATCGTTCTACAAACCAGCAAACAACCCATATAACATATAACCTTAATTATTCAAGAAAAAGGGTAATCAACATTCAAAGGAGGGCTAATGCAGTAATTAGGAGATTAACTATTTCTACCCATGAACATATATTTCAAAATAGCATGCAATTGCGATGATAAAACTCACACAAAACTTTTAAAGACCACTGGGAGCAATATGATCAAGAGGAGGGTGCTCGCACCTTTGCTGGTACCACATATTCAACCTCAGGTTACACTCATGAATACGTCCGGATCGCCAAAGATCTATCGAAAGAACGATATTGCAATGAACACCAAATAAACCGAAAATCCAAAATACTCCAAAATGCATGAAATTTACACAGTGGGTAGGTCATGATTTTATATGAATTTAGGTGAAAGAATTATTCTATTTGGATTTAGTATGTGAAAGTTATGGTGGTTTGAATATCAGATTTCTGGAAAAATCAAATTTAAATAGAATATATTACTATTCATCTGAATGAAATTCTTTGGTGAAAATTTGCATAATAGTGGTGGGGATAAAGATTACATGGTTGAAAAATATAATAAAAAGTTATGTTCAATAAAAATTGAATCACCCCATTTGGAGTTTAAATGAATTTTCTATGAATTTTTAAAGTTAATTCAATTTTTAGTGTAAAAATAATTCTTTTCCGAAATTTTTCTAAAGCATTTAATACTTTTTACACTCAACTTGACCTAGCCTCTGTCATGACAAGTGGGCCTACATATTTTCTTTTCTTTTCCAATTAATTCCTAAAGGAATATATCTACCGACAAATCTAATCTTCTCACTATCATTTACTTAACCGATTCTCCGGTGTTGAATCCAATCACATGCACAATACTCTCCGATTATAGTCTCATATCTTGATCAAAATCCTGTACTAACCTCCACTAAGGCATAATCAAGGTAGTCAATCCAACAAATAACTCCCGAACTCATGAACTTCCATCTATACAATCCATCCGATAAATGTACTAAATCCACCAAGTTATGGGCATATGACTATAATCAGATCCATCAATTGTTCTTTACTAGACTAATTAAGCTAATATTAACTACTAGCTCTACTAGTCTAACTTTGGCAAGTCATAATCGCATACACTCAATTTTCCACCGATCGAGGTTTAATTGACTAACCAACACCTAATAACCTTTACAATTTAATTGCACGTCCGACCTCTAATGGCTCACCAATCGATCAACTCATAACCATACCACTACGATCAACTAATAATCATTTATCTACTAACTCAATGGAGGGTACAAATCTATCAACTCGGCACATAGGACTTATCTACTAATCACATAGCAATCCAATCATTTATCCGCACTGAAATAATCTATTGTTTTATTCTCCCAATTCTAGCATATATGACCCACCAAGCTATTCTTTAAGACATTCCATCAATTTACTCATGATTAAATAAATCACCCGATTCAACCTTCATATCTCCATAAATATCCACACAAGAGCTATCCATCCAGTAATAAATCATAAAATCCTTATGCATCCTATCTCCTAAAACTACTAATCTAATGTGAGAAGAAACCTCCAATTAATTTATCCTCCAAAGATCACTACTAGCTTCCATGCGACTTAAAAATAATACCGTCCGATCAAATAATCAACTCATATGTTTAATCTAGCACCTACCGATCAATAAGATACATATTCCGCTATGACGATAAAATTATTCGTATCTACCGACATACATCACATGAATACGCCTACGCATAAATAAGACATAACCGGAGAATTATACCGGTCTTAAGCTACGAGATCATTTTACAATTAAACATGCATAAATAGATGCCATGCTCATGACTAATATGCAGCTTGCACAACTAATACCGTGAATGCGATAACACAATTTGAAGGACCGAAATGGCAACAGAGGGGGTGAATGGTGCCTTCAAAACGCCCCAAGTATCCACACAAGAATTCTTCTTCTTCGATAACCATAGCGATTATGAAGACAGAGGAAATTGTTCACTTCGGAAATCGTGAGCAAATTTACTAAAAGATGCGATAAGACAAGACCCCTTTTGTTTGGCTGAAAACACAAAATATCACACTGGACTATTGGCTGCAAGAAAACTGAAAGTCTAAAATTGCATTGCCGAGACAAAGAAGCAAATCGGCAATCTGAAAAAGCACAGAGCTAAAGCGTAGGAGCTAAACACTGCATCGCGAAACACGAGAAATGCTAGTCTGAATTTCCGAGAACCGAACGCATGCGATACTCAAAAATTCAGCATAAGTCAAAGCGTAACCGATAAAAATTTCAGCTGAAAATAATGCCGTTTGATCTGCATGCAAAATGGTCAAAGATCAGCAAACAAGAAAGGAAAAGCATCAAACGCTGCTAGAAACTGAGATCGCTGATTTAGAAATTACAAGAGAAGGAAACCGAACTGCACACAAACCATTCGGACTGCAGGCGATTTTCACCAAAGCCCTAGAAAAATGGCAAGAACGGAGTAGGCCACAAATCACAAAACTGAAATCAAAGATTGTCTCTTGGGATTTTGGCTGATCAAATGATCTTGAGACATCATCCCAACATAGAGCAACCCATTTTGGCACTTCTCAACACGAATCAACACAAAAACACAAAAAGTCACAAATCTAAGCATAGAAGTAAAAACTCAGAACACACGAGACTTTATTCATGGAACATGAATACAGAGGAATGATTACAAGATTGAGTTTCTACCACATTCCATACATACTCCACACACACAAGAGAGGAAGCAAGAACTCACGCACACTCCCTACCTCTCATTTCTTCCCAGCACTTCTATTTGAAGAGAGCCCACTACCCCCAAAAAAAGAAATTCAAGAAGTGTCATACAACAACCACTCCATTTCTTACACCCATTTAAGGCAAAAGTCAACAACCAGATTTTGGGGGGAAAACCATCCCCTCCTCTCATTTGCTTGAGTCAATTTACCAAATTGCCCCTCAAGCACCTTCCCGGAAGCTTCCCGCTTCCGGTACCTCGGCCGTCTGGACTTCGACTCCTCCCTGAGCCTAGTCCCGGTCCGCTCGTCGTCACTCGTCGTGTTCGCCACGGGTCGCTCCGGTTCCTCGTCTCGGGACTCGCAACCACCTCGATGACCTCGATCATCTTGGCGTCTCGACCGTGCGGACCTCTACACCTCCCGTGCCTCGTCCGGTCCTCTCGCCTCACCATGACCTAGCTCGAAGTTCTGAGTCCACAGACAAGCAAACCATCACATAGTACCGCACGAAACAAAGATAATCGATATTAGCGCAAATAAATGTACTCAAACCTAGAATACCCAGAACAAACTCAAACGAACTAAACAAACCGTCAATTACTCATCACAAACATGGGGATACCTCCACATGGTCTCTCACAATTTAATGCTATGTATTTTACCGCGGCACTAGGCGTGCCTAATATCGTCGGACGTCGTCTCGGTGTCGCGCAGCCGCATGCATGCCCGCAGAGCTGCAACCTCCGCATGCATGCGCCGCGCCGCCTTGCTCCTGCCGCTGCATGCTTGCTTGCTGCCGCGCTGGGCTGCCGCCGTGCTCCAGGCCACCTTGGTCATGCTGCTGGCCGTAAGCTCGATCCGCATTGCGCGCACTTGCATCGTGGCGCGCCGACCGCGCCACCTCGGCTTGAGCCGCCACGCCGCGGCCTCCACTGCGCTGTATTGCCCCCTCTGTGCTGACTCGTCCATGCCGCTTGGCCAACACCACCGCAAGGAAGCAGGCACTACTCTGCCACTGCTACTCTTCCCATCCCCCCACTGCTACATCTTCTCCTCTCTCGCGAATCGATCAAACAGCCATGCATGTGAACACTACTTGTATAAATGGACAGCTTATGTGATGGGGAATACAGTGGCATAACATGCATTGGAGGTTTTTCGGTTCTTGGATGGGGTTGAGAGGAGAGAAGTGAAGGAACTTGAGCTCATGTGTGAGAAAAATGGAGCTGCTGCCTTGGGGAAGAAATGGCGTGAGGAAGCAGTGGAGGGGATGGCTCCTGGCTGGAATAAATAAATGGATGGAGATGGACCAGGCTAGTTCGGCCAGGAGTGTGATTAATAGGGAATGGGCAGTGGATGGAGCTGAGTTCGGCTGGGGCAAAGAGGAAAAGTGGTCTGTGTGCTTTTGGTTGGTGAGTGAAAAGGAAATGGCAGCATGAGGAGAAAAGAAAAGGCAAGGGATGAGGAGATGAAAGGCTGTGTTGGAGAGGGGTGTTTGGCTGGAGACAAAGAAATGGCAGTGGGTGCTCTCTGTCTCTCTTGCTGCAACTAGCTATTGTACAGTATTGTTCCTCCTCCTCCTTTTCTTCAACTTGTTCAAACAATCTCGCATGCGAGAACCATCCACGAAAATGGAACACTCTCGAGACGATGAACGCCGCTGCGTAACATGCAATGGATTATATGCGATTCTTGGTGGAGTTTGGAAGGAGAGAAGGTGATGAGATGGACATGTACAAAGCTTTGCTTGGTGACTAGAAGTGGCTGCATGTGCTCTGTTGTAAAGTGAGATGGCAGTGAGGAGAGATGATAGAGTGGCTGTGTAGAGTAGTGTTAGTTGGGAGAATAAAAGAAATGGTAGTGGACAGCATGGTTCGGCCGGCACAAGGGTGAGCAGGAAATAAAAATTGCCAGTGGAATAAATAGCAGCATTTCTTCCTCTTTTTCTACAACCCGCTCAAACGACCTTGCATGCATGAGCTAGTCGCTAAAATGGAACGCTCTCGAGACAATGATCGCAATGGTATAACATGCGTTGCAAGATTTTTGGTTTTTGGTTGTGATTGCGAGGAGAGAAGTTGGGAAAAATAATGGACACGCAGGCGCCTCGCCTGCTGTCGGGACCAAGAATTACGATTCTGAAACCCTCTGTGTATGCTGCACTAGTCCAGGATCACGCTAGTGCACACAGGGTCAACATAGGTAAATATCGATCCACACAAACGATAAATAAAGTAAACGATTAGTTTGAATAACAAATAAGGGTTTTGACCTTATGGTCGAGTTTACACTTATTAAGCCACGCAGGGCTAACAGAGAATAAAGCAAAGAATGGGCGGAAATAACTCCAGCGTAGATCCCACCAATTCACCACAGGCAACAGACTGGGATCCAGACCTTAACGATCAACATCCTTCGGCGAACTCCTCCTCGAAAGCAGGCGTAGACTCCTCCTCTTCTATAGGTTGGGCGCAAGTTTTACAACAAGCGTGAGTACACAACCGTACTCGCAAATCATACCACAGAATGCAATGTATAGATGCAGGCTTATTCCAAAAAAAAGGCTTCTGTGGTTATTTTGCATAAAAGCAACATTTGCAATTGAATACGAATAATAGATTGAAAGCATAATTCAAAACAAATGAACAATATTAATTTAAAAGTGGTTTTCACAAAGACACACAGCTAAACAGATTGATTCACATAGCCATATGATTGAGGTCACACAACTCCCATCCCAATATTTTATGAAAACTACCCCTCGTGTGAAATCCCCGAGCATGTCCATGACCGCGGACGCGGCTATTCGAATAGATTGATTAACACTCTGCAGAGGTTGTACACTTTACCCACAAGATACAACTAGTGTAGCAAGCACCAATCGTAACAAAACAGTCTCCACCACTTGCCATCACGAAGTAACAACACATGCCATCACGAAGTAACAACACATAGCACACAGTTTTACACCAAATTCCATAGTCACTTAGTCATATTTAAATAATTGCAACTTGCATGAAATGATGACTCGTGGCATGGCTAAGCAATTGTACTCGCATCTAACCAACCCACGTTGGTGCTATAATAATACCAACTAAAAACCAATCTAGGGTGACAAGGAAATATGACATACAAGGCCAAGGTGTGATAACAAGTTTGGATAATAACTATGCCCAAAGCATTTAAATAAATAATTAAAATAGAATGCAATACTTTGAAACAAAGTAATTTGAAAACTAGGTTCAATATGATCAAAGGTATGATTTGCCTTGCAAAAGGTCTATGTACTGGTCTTCATCTTGGGGTGCTCCTTCTTCCACAAAATTCCCCGACGAATCGACGTCTACTCGCAAACGAGACAAATAAATAAAACAAATAAATAACAGAGGCAAAACAAACTCCAAAAATTAAATAAAAATCTCAGATAAATAGAGCTTGAATTTAGACAAATTTAGAAATTTGAATGGGCTCAATCGGAGTTAGGATGCAAAAGTTATGAGCTCTGGAAGATTGAATCTAAAAGAAAAACCCTAATTTGGATTTTCTGGATTTTCCGAATTATTTCTCTAAAGAAAAATCGGATTATTGCGCAATGCTGACATCAGCGAAGAATTTCGGAATTTAAAAATAAATCCCAAAAAAGGTTAAGAGGCTGACAGTGGGACCCTTGGTCTATAGACCGTGTCCACGAAGATGAGCTTTGGTCTACGGGTTCATGGCTCATGGAATAGTGGATCGATAGTGGGGCCCACGAGGCGTGGCTCGGCCCATGGTGGAAACAGATCCACGGGATTTGATCTAGGGTTTAGCGAGTGGCACGCGGAGCCGCGAGTGTGGGATCGGGCGACACGCGGCGAAAAGGCCGGCGTGGCGGCGGCGGTGGCGGTGGCGTGGATGGCGACAAAGCGGTGGCGCTCGGGTTCCGACGGTCTCGGTGAGCGGCTCGCCGGCGGCGACGGGTGGCACCAGGAGGTAGAGAAGACCAGGGCGATCTCGATGGGATGCTCACGGGCGCTCCGGGACCACTGTGGCGGTCGGCGGCGAAGTTGAAGCGGAGGTGGGGGTTCGGGCTCGGCGGCGGCGGCGTTGGGAAGTCTCGGTGAAGATGAAGGCGGTCTTTGGGGCGCGGCGGCGGCGATCCCGATGGCGGCTTCCGGGGCGACAAGGACAAGCTGGAGAGCGGCGGTGGCGATGGAGTTCTTGGCCGGGGCGACGACGGCGGCTAGGGCTTCTCGCGGCACTCTGGTGGTGGCGGCTAGGGTTTCGAGGGCGGCACGTCACGGGGTGCGTCCCACGAGGGTCCCGGGGCCTTAAATAGCCCGGGGCGTGCCTACGGACTCCCAAAGCGGCAAAGCGCGGCGGGGCGTTCGGGCGGAAAGTGGAGTCGCCTCGGAGCGATGACGGCGTGGCGGTGGGACCCACCGATCGGCCCGGGGCTCGGACGAAACCGCGTGGCAAACGGCGCGGGTGCGAAATGGACTCAAGATCTGACCGTTCAGATCTGATCGAACGACCCACAATCAATGGGACATTCGGACCGTCTGGTTACCTCACGCGCATCTAGCCGTCCATCCTTGATCGGACGGTGGAAAACGAGCGAGGCGCTCGGAGAGAGAGAGAGAGAGGGACTGGCATGCGGGGCCGCATGTCGCGGAGAGCGCAGTGGCGGCTGGGCCAGCGGGAGATGGGCCGGCACAGCGAAGAGATGGGCCGAAGCTTCTAGATTCGGCCCGAAAGGATTTCCGAGATTCAAATAGGTTTTTCTATTTTATAAGTTACCAGAAATTCAAATGGGCAATAGAAAATAGCAAATGAACTCAAAAAAATTCTAGAAAAATCTAGAAAATATATCTGAGCACATAGAACCCAAATAAAATAGTTTTGGCTATTGTTCATGTTGGGATTATTCACATTAAATGTTTTTGATTGTAAAGTCCAATATTAAGCTTTTGAAATTAAATTCAAATAAAAACCAAACGGTGAATTTTCTCCTACTAACTATTTAAAAGATTTTTAAGCTGAACGTATAAAAAAATTGGGATGTTACAAATAGCTCTAGCTAGTCATACTTTTGCTTTGAGCATTCACTTGAATCTTGATGACGCACATCTTCACTTCAAGACCAGGTCATTGTCTTGATAATCATCAACACATGATAATTTCCTACTTCAAGTCCTTGACTTCAATATGTATCAACCCATGATGCACCTTTTCACTTGAACTCCATCAACACATGATGGGTCTTCTCTTGACTTGATGATCAACTCATAATGACATCCAAAGTCTCCAACCTTATGGAACAAAACCTATTCATCCAACTCATAGAAAATATTAATTCCACATTATGATTGTTATTAATTACCACAACATACCATTAACTCATAATGGTGGGACAAGATACTTCAATCTTTCCCTCTTTAGTAATTTATAACAACCATAACAATTACAAATAATTGAATATAAAGCAATATGAGTATATATGAACTGCACAAGTTTTATATACTCAAAGGATATGTTTCAAAATAGAGATCCCCAATATATGTGAATAAAGAAATATGGATCAATACTAATGAAACCACAAAACATAGAGTGAACTCTCCCTAAATGTGTGCATACACGAATATGTAATAAGAACATATACACATATTCAAGTTAACCTTTTGGTGGAGTTCAACCTAGATTTTGAATCCGATGAATGCAACAAGATATAGGAATATGATGTCAAATGCACACCTCTTTGATTTTCACGTTTTCATCCAATTGAGACTAAACAATAGGTATATCAATAAAAGTGTTAGTCTCACAGATAGATTTATCATTAATCACTAAAATACTCCATTAACTCATAATGGCAGGTCTAGATTCTTTAGCTTCCACTATCAAGTAATGCCACCCCTCTCTTTCCTCCCATATGAACTGTCAATGTATAAGTAGAGATCTTAGTTAGCCGTTGAACAGCTTGAATTGAAATGTGCATAAGTTGCCCTTCTTGTTTAGGTTCAGGAGGAGAAGAGTCATCGACTTTAGGTGGAAATTCATCCTCTTCTAGGTTTTATATTGGGGGGGGGGTCATTAGTTTCAGAAACCATAAGATGGCACTCTGGTACTGCTTACACCTGTGTCCTAAAAACCACTTGCCTCCACAATACTTGCATACCCTAGGAGTGAATGGAGTGATTGGTTTGTTCACACCTTCTTTCTTCTAAACACTCTGATGTGCTTGAGGTTTACCCTTAGTGGGGCGCCCCGTGTCATTACCCCGAAAGGTAATCACACTTAAGCATACGGATTATTATTCATCTGCCCGGTAGGACACTGCTCCGACGAATAATAAGCCTTACCAAAGTTAGCGCAGAAGAACAATAAGATAGAAACTGTACTTTATTATAGCAAGTAGTCACAAAGGCTATGGTCTTTAATACAAGTATTTTAATTACAACGGGAAAAGAAATCCCAGCGCTTGCCTGCCCTACTCCACCAGATGTCTACTCATCCTACTCGCCGAATAAGGTGTCCATCTCACCCTGGTCCTCGTAGTAAGTGCCCTTGCCTCCTGTGGCCTCCTCGGCCCCTACGTATCCTACATCCCACTCGGGATAGTTCTCAGTCGGACTAGGATCTAATAAAAGAAGATAATAGCAAGGATGAGTACTAAAGTACTCAGCAAGCATTAATAGCAAAGATGCACTGTATGACTTTTCTCTGTTCAATTATCACATTTTCTAGCTCATCTCTTTTTCTAGAACATACTTTAATTAAGTAGCAAGTTTTACTTATGAAAAGACTACTTATCATTCGGTGAGAAGATAGACCCCTAGCGGTCACCGTAGACTCCAATCCAGGAGACAAGTATAAATTCATGATTTTATTTAGCTGCATTGAGCTTGTACCACTTTACCCATGCTACTACAGGCTCTCTTTAGCTAGGTCTCTGCATTTCCTTTGATGCGGTATCAAGTTTAGAGTACTGGAATGTTTTCCAAGTTACGTTAATAAGTCTCCACCCATTATTTTCCGTCGGTGTCCTGGGGCGCTCACCTAGTCCTCCACTGAGTTCCCATAAAGTTTGTTGGATTGGTCATCCCTGCACCCAACACTCCACCTACGCTACTATAGCACCTTAGATCCCCTATTTTTGGACTTTTCTTACCGGTCCTGGGTTTCTCCATCACCCACACATTATAATACTTACCCGATGTGAAGAGTATAACAACGTAAAAGGTAGCATTTTTTGCCTGCCGAAGACAGAAAAATGGTGAGCACTTAAATACAGCCTCTTATCTGAATGAGAGTTTTGTTGGTCCTTATATATTATCCATACGTAAAGGGTCCCACCTCTTCCCTCTCTACCAAGGGCACCCTTTACCAACCATAGTATTTACTCTTACAACCCAGCTGCTCCTCTCAGCTAGACTGCCCTTTTCTCATATTCACCTCTTTTCTCTTATTTATTTGCTCTTCTTTCTTTTATCCAATTTGGTTTGATAAATAATATCAATGCATATATATATATATATGGTGGTACAGAATGTAACTTTTACATTTAAGATAACTAGGTTAATGGTTAAGAGATAGGCTTGCCTTCATAATCATAGAAAAGATCGGCGCCAACGAATTCTGGATCAGCTACTCCTGCCTGAGATGGTTTGTCTTCTGCAATCATACAGTAGGCGTGAATAATAAATAAATATTTAGTTGCTTTTGGTGCTCATGCGTACATCAATCGATTGATCTTCGTGTTCGTGATTTTAATTTAATAAACTTTTTGGGTCCCGCTAGGTTAGTGTTTCCCAACGACTAGTTTTCCTACGACTGCTAGCCAGGATCCTAAGGTCGCGAAGTCATGCGCTTGCCTTTAGTTAGGTTGGCTCGCACAGAAGGTTGGGATGCTTACCTCGAGTCCCTAGATTTTCCTAAATTAGACTAATCCTAATCTAAAGGCACACGTCCGCAACACACTACATAGAACGCTACATGCACCCTAACTGCACCTATAAGCGCAAATACCCTAAATCTTGCACTGACACGACACTACACTAACCTACACAAAACTATACACACACACACACACACACACACACAACACAACACAAAACACTACAATACACAACACCACACCACACACACAACAACACACACTCAAACCATAGCAAACACACACAACACACAACACACACGCACTAGCACAACACAACACTGCACTACACTCGCACTCACACAACAGCACACACATACGCAACTCAACACTCGCACTTGCCTCTTCCTCTCCTCTCTGCTACGCGGTGAATATCCTCCTCCTCTATCCAACTCCGGCTCTGCCCGGAGTGCCACTGGCCTCCGACTGCTCTCCTCCCTCGGTTCTTCTCTAGATCTACACCGTTATGCTATGGACGCCTCCCGAGATGGTTCCTCAGTTGCCTTCTTCGGTCACCTCCCTTGGTTGCGCTCTGGGGTTCTTGGTCGCCTCCCTACGCTAGCCTCCACATCTCCTCGTTGGCCTTTACCTCGCCTCCGGCTATCGGGTTCTACTGTGGCTTGATTTCGCAATGGTTTCCCTCTTACCCCTTTACTTTTATCTATTCTCGATTAGGTCGATTTATTGCTAATAGATTTGTGGGGGTTTTGGTGGTACTGTTGGGAGTTCGGGGAATTTTGGGGTGATGATGGCTTGTTGGCTCGGTTCGGTGATGGCTTGGGCATGGTAATCTGGTGGCTTCTTTGGGTTTCAATGGCTAGGGTTTGGTGGTGGCCTGCTCTATGGTGGCTTTCTTCTTGGAAAAGGTGATAGCTTCGATGGAGGTTTTGGTTCCTTGGATAGGGAGGTGGGTTTTGGTAGCTTCGGGGGTAGCTTGGGGTGGCCTGGTGGTAATGGCTTGGGGCTTGTTTCCTTGGGCAGGTCGGGGAATGGTTCGGTTCTTGTTATGGTGATGGCTTTGGTGGTTATGGCTTGTGGTGGCCTGGTGGGTTTATGAAATGTTAGGGTTTTTGGGGGTGGCTTTGTGATGGCATGGGGTGGCTGGCTTGGTATGATGAACTTTGGTTGTGGCCTGGATGATGCATGGTGGCTTCTGTTGGTCTCAATGGTAAGGGTTTCTTGATGTTGGCTTGTTGTTGTCTTTGGGCATGATGATGCGATGGTGGTTTGAGGTTACGTGGGCTTTGGTGGTGGCTTAGTCTTTGGTGAGGTTTGGCATGGTGGGCTTGGTCTTTGGTTTTGGGTTTCTGAGCTTGGATTAGTCCCTCGATTCAAACCCTAACCCAATTAACTTCTTAACCCTCTTTTCATACTTGGTCGATTTTAGTTTTAGCTTCTTTACCTTATGCGATTCTAATATTACCATGCATGCTTGGGGTTAGCCTAGCTAGTGTACCGTGATGAAACTCGGGGCGAGGTTTGCGCCAGGGAGCTCATTCCCGCTTTCGAGGGCGCACAATGGCTCTAGAGGCTTTTCCACCAGCAGTGTGGTATCTAAGTGGTTGTGTGCAGTGCGAGTGTTGTGTGTGCTGGTCCTAAAAGGGATGGTATGGGGAATGTTTAACATGGTGGGCTTACCTATGGTCGGTTGGCCGGGGAGATGGTGGGTTGGTTCTGAGCTTGGTTAGTCCCAAGGTTGTGGTGGTTGTCCACCGGTGGTCTTGGTCGTGCCTTCCTCTACCTTCTCATTCCCTTTTTCCTCCTAGCCTTCCCTCCTTGACTTCCTTGTGGGGATTGGATGGGGTTGCCTTGGGCTGGCTTCGATTTGCTCTTGGCTTGTTTGCTTGCTCTGCGAGGGAGAGCGAGAGGAGTCTTTGGCTTAGTGTCTTTGGAAGATAGCAAGATGTGGCGATGGCTTGGCTGTTGTTTCTTGCGGCTGATTGAAGAGGGAAAACAAAGTGTGGGTTCGGTGGGGGTTTTATCTGGGGCTTGGCTGTGCTGGTTTTGCTAGTTGTGCTGTGATATCTCTCTCTCTCTCTCTCTCTCGCTCGCTCTTGTGCCTTGCCTAGAATACACTCACCTTATCCTCTTCTCTCTTTGTGTGTTCTATTCGGCTGGGTAATATGCATAGACCATTGGTCCATTGAGCACTACTCTTCGGATTTTCTACAGGTACGGTAAGTCGAAAAAAGTGGGTGTCGGGTTTTTCTAAATGCCGAGTGATAAAACCCACCCTAGTGAGAGGATGTCGATTGGCCCCGTACAGTCTGGGAACCTCGGTGAACTTCGTACTTTCTGACGACATTCTTTCTTTTCTTCTACTTCACTTTATTGGTTTTGGGTTTGCTTTCGATCTTTTGAATTTTGCTAACAATTGAATGGAAGAGTGGCGGGGCTTTGGGTTGCGAGACTAGGCTCTACTATTTGGCGATGCATGGGCAACGGGAAGGAAAAGGCTTCAGGCTACCAAGCATGCAAGATGTTATTTTTTTGTAATGTAAATAAATACTATAATTCTTATTTTGTTCTTATGTAATTAATCCTTGTAATTAATTTAGTGTTTGTAATAGTGTTTTACTCCCGCTTGTAATGAATTCTTGTAAATGACTTTGAGATGGTATCGATGTTCTATTTTTGCTGTAATAATTCCTATTGTAAATTCTGTTGATGAATTCTTGATAATATCATCTTATATGAAATTGTTGGGTGATGTGTTGAACATTTATCTGCACTTACTATTTCTTATTACTGTTTATTGTTGTTTAGATTAATTTAAATTTTAGGATTCTCACTGCTAGGCTAGAAGGAAATCCCTCTTTATTCTGACTCATGTTTGTACCGTAAAGACTCCTTTTTTCTATAGCTCCAGTTCCTTTTTTCATGTCCTTAGCCATCCAGTAAGCTTCACACAAAGCTTGGGGTTTTAAGGGCTTCTGGTAATGTTTAATCTCATGCCTTAATCCATTCACAAAACACTTGACAAACAAGTGCTCATTCTGCAAAGGATTCTCAATTTTGTATGCAGCCATCAACTCCTCAAACTTATCAATATATTGTTTAACTGAATGGAAGCTCTCCACTACTTCATACCTTTGTATTGAGCAAATTGATCACAAATTAATCGGCTAAGGTTTGCCATGGAGGAGGATTACATAATAATCATGTACTCTGATCCGATTATCAACCCACAAATGGATCTATAAGAAAAGAGGCATAGATGTAAATATTCACATTTATAAAGCTCGACTAGTCGCAAAGGGTTTCAACAAGTTCAAGGGTTAACTACGATGAGACTTTCTCACCGGTAGCGATGCTTAAATCTATACGGATCATTCTAGCTATTGCTACATATTTTGACTATGAGATATGGCAAATAGATGTCAAAGCGCTTTTCTTAATGGAAACCTAAGTGAGGATACATAACATAGCTTTGAAGGTTTTGTCGATCAAAGAATGCTAGTAAAGTGTGCAAACTTTAGAAGACCATTTATGGGTGTTTTGATAAGGAGATCAAAAGTTTGGTTTCGTCAAGAACAAAGAAGAACCTTGTGTTTACATGAAGATTAGTGAGAATGCGCTTGTTATTCTAATCTTATATGTGGATGACATATTATTGATTGGGAATGACATTCCTATCTGGAATCCATTAAGGCATCATTGAAAAATAGTTTTTCTATGAAGGACCTAGCAGAGTGACATATATCTTAGGGATAAATATCTATAGAGATAGATCAAGAAGGCTAATTGGATTAAGCCAAAGTACTTCTATTGATAAGGTGTTGATTCGGTTTAGCATGCGAGGATGCCAAGAAGGGTTCTTGCCTATATCACATGTCATAAGTCTTAGTAAAGTCGTGTCCTTCAACAAGCGATGAGTGAGACCGTATGAATGGTATTCCATATGCTTGACTATTGAATCTATCATGTATGCCATGATATGTACTCGACGGATGTATCATACGCTCTAAGTGTTACAGCGGATACCAAGGTGATCCGGTGAAGGTCATTTGGGCGATTTGTGAAAAACATTCTTAAGTATTTGAGAAAGACTAAGAATCGTTCCCGGTTATGGCGGTGATGAAGAGCTCGTTGTAAATGGTTACACTGATGCAAGATTCCAAACCGATAAAAATAATTATCGTTAGCAATCTAGTTTTGTATTCATTTTGAATGGAGGAGCGATGAGTTGGAAAAGTTCCAAGCAAAAGGCGATTCTTGATTCTATGGCGCGGGTCGAGTTGTAACACCCTGGTTTTTGGAGCTTCTTGGAAATTTCAAAATAAAGAGAATCATTTGATTTCTTCGAGGTTTACAAGCTTAAATTGGGATTTTAGAATGATTTTCAAGTGACTAACTCCAACTTTAATTAAATTCTCTGTTGGTTTTGTCGGTTTGCAGGAGTATTGGAGCTCTGCTGTTTTCTCTTTGGTTTAGACCTCCTCAGGTCTGGACTTCCTTGTGTGGACATCCTCTTTGCCCAGACCTCCCTGTGGTCCTGACTTTCTTTGTCGGTCACGGCCACCCTCGAGCTGTGTTGAGCTCGGGTTTGTGTTTCAAACCCCTCCCCTCGTGAGATCTAGACCATCAGGACCTCCCCTTTGTGAGATCTTGACCGTCAGGAGTTCCGTCCTGGTAGTTAGTGTGAGGACCCCAATTTATTTGGCTTGTAATGCTTAACCAACCACCTGGTCCTAGCATTACAAATCAAATAAACCGAAACCTCGAGATATGTATACTTCCCAGAAGCAGTATACACACCTCCCACAAAAGTATGCATCAACTCCATTCAAAACATAGAGTCCAAACAACACACTACTGTAACAGCCCTAACTTAGGGTTTGTATTTCAAATGTAAAATTTTGAGGAGAAATAAAAACTTTTGTTGTCTCATCAAATCATTTGGAGGTTTTCCAAATTTTCCCTAGCAATTTCCATTTTCTAGAATTAAATTCTTGTGAATGGAAATTGTGGTCAGCAAATTCTTAGCTTTCGAACTTGTGATCATCCTCTGAAATTATTTTTCCTATCATCTTGACCATCCTAGCTACCTCCCTGAATTATTTCACAATTTTTAGATTTTAATTGCTATTTCAAATGGCCAAGTCAAACTAGTTTGAAATCTGGTCAAACTTCTGTTCAGCAGCTTGTGAATTTTATTGGGAGAAATCTAGTGCATGAAAACTCCTGGAAAAATTTCAAAAGGTTTTCCTCTGTTCCAGTAAGCTCCCATAAAAATTTCGGAAATTTTGGAGCTCGGGAACTATCTCTAAAAATTCCCCAAACTCTCTCAGCTTTTTAAACTCAAAATCAGAAATCACTGTTTGTCGGGCTCGAACCCGAGCCCGACTCAAATCCGACCGCACCTAAATGGCTCGGTCGCACCGCCTGCTACTGCAGCGAATCTGTCGATCGTGACCGTCCGTTGTGCATCGCACGGTCCACGTTCGCGTGCGCAATCGACCGGTCCGAATGCATACAGGGATCTCGACCGTCCATCTCAGATCCAACGGTCGATACAAAATTGATCGAGTTAAACCCACTCGTCGCACCGCACCAGACTCCGACTCGAGTCACGCCCCTTTTCTCGGCACTGCGGTGGTCCACTGCGAGCTATCCCGCCACGTCGCTTCGCCAGCTCTCTTCGCACCGCTCGCCGCGCGCTCTCGCCGGCTTCGCCGCCCGCATGCACGCTGCCACCTCGCCTCACCGGTCTTTTCACCGCCCACCGCCTCACCTCGCTGCCTCCGCCTGCTCCTACAAAACCCTCCGAAGGCTTTCTCTACCTCGTTTTCTTCTCCACTGTCTTTCTTCTCCACCGAGCTCTGAGAGCCGTAAGCGTCGCCGCGCCGCTTCCGAGCGTTTCAGCCGCTCCGGTGGGCTACGGTCATCGCCGACCGCGTCACGGTGTGTTCCACCTCCCTGGGAAGTAAACCCCTCAAGAAATTTCGGGTTTCATCGCTGTGGAGGCTGCGCGTGGATTTCTTCTCCAAGTCAGGCCGAAACCGCTCTTCCACGCGCGTATTCTCGGTGAGCTCGGCTCAATTCTTAGCTCGGTGAGCACCGCTGGACTCCACTTTCCTTCTCTGGTCACTCACTTGTCCTCTCGTTCGCCTCGGGCTCCCATCGTCGTTATGCGCCTTGCGCGCGCGCAGGCTCGTCGCCGGGCCACTCGGTGCCTCTCGTCGTTGCCAAGCACACGGTGAGTTCACGAGCCTCAGCGATGCCCATCGGCGCACTAATTTTCATCGTCTTCCTCTGCAGTGCGATCGCACCTTGTCACCCCAACTGCCGGCCGCCGTGCTCGTCGCCGCGCCGCCACCGTGCTTCTCCGGCAAACCGCGACCATCCTTAGCTTGATAACCTCTTGGCGACCATTTTGGCCATCGCCGCCGCGCCAGCGCACTCCTTCGCCGCGGCAAATTCAGTCGAACGGCCGAGCCTCTACGTTTCTTGTGTGTGCTCTTCTGCTTTCATCGACAATGGGGCCCACCTCCCTTAAGCTTTGTAGTTAAGCGCTAATCATGCTTATGAATGTTCATTAGTTCACTCTCATTGCATGATCAAAATTGGTTATGGAAGTTTGAAAGCATTTTAGTTCTCTGTATGCCTCTCTGTTGTCGTTTTTCTGTTGTCAGTACACTGAAATTGGGTTCATTCTCATGCTATTCATATCTGGTTGAATGTTGGATGTCTCCCTTAGGAGTAGTGTTTAGCAAGAAGTAATTAGTTAGTCTCTATAGGTTTCAAATCACTTGTTGGCTTTTGATCTTTGAAGCTGTTGTTGGAGCTTGAGGTATTGCCTCTGATCTTGTGGTGTGTATTTTCAATAAGATAAGGTCTTGTAGTAGAAGCATGCTGAAATTGTTAACCTTAATATATGTGGGTGTGATGCTTAGGTGTGTTAGTAGCTGAAATTTTATTAAAGCCCAACCTTAATTAGAAAATTGTTAGCATCCATTAGTTGGCTAATTATCTAGTTAGTGTTTTCAATAACTTCTTGTAGGTTCTGTGCTCTCAACTAATAATGGTTGTTTTAGAGTAGCTAGTTGTTTTTGATGTGTTAACTTGATGATTAAATAATAGATGTGCACACAATCACCATCAAAGTCTGTAGAAAGAGTAAAACATACAAGAGGATTGATTTTGTGGTTAACCTGGTAAATAAGTGAGTGGGTAGATCAATCACTTGAAAGCATGTCTAATTGAAACATCTCTGTAACAGCTAAGTTGTTATTCCTCTTGTGTTTGGTCTAGCTTCTGTGTGTGAAGTTGTGTTTGTATTTGAATGCTTGAGTTTTGCCGCTGTTATTCGTTCCTATTCGCCGTTATTTGTTCAATCGTTGAAGGCCGACATTTGCGGTAACCACGAGGCGATCCTCGCAACATGTTGAGCATTACGAGCAACAATGACCGAACAAGCGGTTTGATCATGTTTATCGGTATTTTAAAGTCTAATATTTTGTTTCAACAGTATGTATGCATCGCTTAATTTGTGTTAAATTGGTTAGTTAATCCTTTAAATGCATAATCGGTAGGCAAATGATTATTCTCTACTACCTGAGCCTAGGTTATTTGCTGTGATTAGAGATGTTGGATGATCTCTTGTCACTTAGTAGATCGGTCGACTTGCTTAGACATGCTTAGTTATCGGTAGATCAGGCGGTTATCGACTTTGGTCGGTAACCTTGATCACCTAAAATTTTCTATAACTTTATGTTTGACATTTCTGCTATGTTTAATTGCAAAATTAAAAAATGAAAACAAAATGATTTAGACTTGGGCACAATGGTAAGGCGGTGTGATCTGTTGGGTGTATTTGGAAAGGTGCAGAGTCGATTAAGGACCAGTTACTTGCGCCACCGTCTTTGAGCATTTTGCGTGCTAACCACACTAGAGTATATGGGACCTCTCTTGACCTAGTACTTTGGCGTGTATTGGCTCGGGTCGCGGGAGGTCGCGGGAGGATGGAGGTGGGAGCATGGTAGTTGTCAGAAAAGCTTTATCTGAGTGGGTAGTTGTCTTTCGGCTTTACCATATAAGCGTATGGGTTTCTATCCATCACGAGCGACCCGTAGTTAATACACAATATTGAAAAAAAGTCTCGTAGGACTTAGCGGGTGCGACATACCTTCAGTGTGCTTTGGCTTAAAGCGATGCGAAGTGTGGGTACATTGGTACACCTGCGAGGTTAAAACTATTCGAATAGCCTCGTCCTAGGTTATGGACACGCTCGGATCGCCCCAAGAACTAGACTACAACATTTAAATTAAAACTTGATGGGTGGTGCGAATAAGGATTCGTGCTATTGTTGTGGTGACTATTGGGATAGTCACTTCTAGGTTGTTTATCTTTCTCTTTGTTATTATTATCTTCTTTGTTATTTCAACATTAAAAGCAATTGCAAACTTGCCTTCAATTGTATTATATTATTGCAAATGAAAATTGGCTTTATGCAAATGAAACATATGGCCTCCACTAAACAAGCTGCATGTAGCATATGAGCAGTGCGCTAGTTCACCACGTCGATCTTGCGGGTACAAAGACAATCTTTGTACTTAGGTGCTTTGCTTAATGTTTTGTTGCGAGAGGAAGAAGGTGAGCCCCAAGGGCCTCACTTACGTGGCGTGTTGCCGTTTCGTGGGCGACTAGACTTGGCGGTCGGTCGGATGCCTTGTGGGTTGAAGGCGCGATTGGCTTTGTTTATAGCCATCTTATGGCACTTTGCTTCATTTGTCGTTCTTGTTTATTTGTGTATCTTGTGGCACATCGGCCTTTATGCATAATAACTCTACTATTTGTTTATCTTCCGTTTGGTAGTGTAGTGTTTGGACTCTATGTTTGGAATGGAGTTGATGTCTAATTTTGTAACGAGGTGTGTATCTTGATTTGGGAAGTATACATATCTCGAGATCAATTATTTGATTTGTGATGCTAGGACCAGGAGGTTGGTTAAGCATTACAAGCCAAATAAATTGGGGTCCTCACAACTACCAAGCGGAAGATAAACAAATAGTAGAATATTACTGAACAAAGGTCGACAGCCGCAAGATACAAAAATAACGAAGAAGGCATGGAAGCAAAGTGCCATAAGATGGCTATAAACAAAGCCGATCGGTGTGCCTCCAACCCACAAGGCATCTGACGGACCGCCAAGTCTAGTCGCCCAACACGGCGGCACAACTCACAAAAGTGAGGCCTTGGGGCTCACCTTCTTCCTCGCAACAAAAACATTAAGCAAAGCCAATGAGTACAAAGATTATCTTTGTACTGCAAGGCAACGTGTGAACTATGAACTGTTCATATGCTACATGCGAGCTTATTTGGTGGAGGCCATATGTTTCATTTGCACAAAGCAGATTTGTTTGCAATAATGTAATCTGATTTGAAAACAAGTTTGCAATTCATTTTAATTGAAATAACGATGAGGGTAATAATAACAAAAAGTAAAGATAAACACCTAGAAGTGACTATCCCAATAGTCACCACAACAATAACACGAATCATTCGTACCACCCATCAAGTTTTAATTTAAATGTTGTAGTCTAGTTCTTGGGGCGTATCGGCGTGTCCATAACCTAGGGCGAGGCTATTCGAATAGTTTTAACCTGCGGTGTACCAATGTACCCACACTTGCATCGCTTAAGCCAAAGCACTTAGAAGGTATCTTGCACTGACTAAGTCCTACGAGACTTTTCCAATATTGTGTATTAACTCGAGCGCTCGTATGGATGAAATCCATACGCTTACATGGTAAAGCCGAAAGACAACTACCCACTCGAGATAAAGCTTTCGGACAACTACCATGCTCCCACCTCCATCCCTCTGCGACCGGGCCAATACGCGCCAAAGTACTAGGTCAAGAGAGGTCCCATATACTCTAGTGTGGTTGCGCAAAATGCTGATCTGATGGCGCAAGTAACTTTCGGTCCTTAACTCGACTCGGGCACCATTCGATCACACCCAAGATCACACCAATCATACCGTTGTGCCCAAGTCTAAATCATTTTGTTTTCATTTTTAGTTTTCACAAGTAACATAGCAAAATCTTGATACATAAAGTTATAATAATTTTGTGTGATCAGGTTACCGACTAAAGTCGATAACCGCCTTGATTCTACCGATAGCTAAGCATGTCTACACAATCGACCGGATCTACTAAGTGACAAGAGATCATCGGCGATCTCTAATCACAACAAATAACCTAGGCTCGGTAGTAGAGGATAATCATTTGCCTACGATTATGCATCTAAAGGATTAACTAACCAATTTAACACAAATTAGGCGATGCATACATACGATTGAAACAAAATATTAGACTTTAAAATGCTGGGATAAACATGATCAAGCTGCTTTTTGGTCGCTCTTTGCTCAATAGGCTCAACATTGCGGAGGATCACTCTGGAGTTCTGCAAATGTCGAAACCTACCGAGTAGAACAAATAACGGCGAATAAAGCAGAATAACACCGACAAAACTCAAACATACAACAATGACAAAACATACCAAAACTCACACAACAGCCTAAGCATGAACTAACATATTTAAGAAACAAAGAAAGATTTATTTGAAGTTATTATGAATTTTCCATGAATTTTCTAAGCTAAAAACACATCGAAGCACTTGTTAATTACTTAACAAATTTTCATGAACAAACAGTATCTAAAGCCTATCATGATAATTTGTACACTAAAAATGAAAATTTACAAAATTGGTTTCACTGGATTTGGACAATTATTGGAAGAGATATACATTTTCTAATTTAGAAGATACATAAAATATCCTTTAATTAATTAACAGATTTTGCTACGAAACAAGGTTGAAAATAATTTTAGCAAATACTACATTTAAAATGAAAATTAATGAACTGGATTCATGCGATTTAGATAAAGATTGAATTAGTTATGCATTTTCTAATTTTAAAAAATTAACGACAATGAAAACCATTTGAAATATTAAGGCATTTAATACTTTTTCTCACAAAAGCAACAGCTAGCGAGACAACGACAAGCGGGACCAGCGAGCGTGGCCGGAGACAACCGACACCGCAAGGTGACATCGGCGTATTCAAAGAATACGTCTTTGGCTTAACGTAACGCAATCCCCAAACACATGCGGATAGAATACGCTTCCGACGGAAAGCGTATCACGAGTTACACAACCACTAGCGGCAAGCATGGACCCACATAGCGGCGACTCGAGAAACGAGATTAGCGCTAAACTAAACTTCACCGGCGGTTCACGGCGGCGAGCACGGCGGCGCGCGCGCGGTGGATCTCGCGAACCGGAGGTTTCACGCGAGTGAGTGGTACCTTAAGGTTCGCAAAGATCTCACGAACCCGGTGGCGGTGACGCTGGAGCCCGATGGTCGGCGGAGATGAGCTCACGACGGCCGAGGCGGAGAAGAAAGTGCGGTGCTCGCGGAGAAGGCGCTGCGAGCTTCAAGAAGACCCCGGAAGGTGCGCACAAGCTCCGCCTTGACACCGGGATCAACAAGCACAAGATAACACCGCGAAGAGGACCGGCGGCGGAGTGCTGCGGCGGTGGAGCACCGAGCTTGAGAAGAAGCGGCGCCGCGCCTCAACGATGCACCAAAGATGAAGATGAAGCCACCATGAGATTGATGGATCGGTGCGATCCAAAGGACCAAGTGTCGAAGCTAGAAACTCACGAGGCGCCAAAGAGCTTGCGGGCGAGACCACCGGAGGCGGAGAAGACGAACTTCGCTCCGGCGATTCGCCGGGCGCCACGAGCTCGGGATGGGAAAAATGGAGCGGCGTGGAGAATGGAACACTACGGTGGGATCTCGGGCTCGAGAGGCACCAACCGGCGGCGCTACCTTGCTTCGGCTCGGCCGAGACAAAGAAGGGCGGAGAAAGCACGAATGCACGCGAGGGCGAATGGGTGACCTAAAGAGATAGGTGAGCTCTGGCGATTCTCGGAGGGGACGCAGCGTCCACGACGTGGCAAATGACGAGCGTCGTGGCACACATGCGCGGCGCCGTGAGCTCGGTGAGACAGCGGAGAAAGCGAGGGCGATCTTGGCAGGTGGGGTCACATGTCGATGATGTGACAAAGCGGTGCGAGTCGGACCAAGTGTGGTTCAACGATTTGATGCAGCTCGATCAAGAAAATGTCGGCCGTTGGATTTGAGATGGGCGGTCGGGATCTCTGTATGCATTCGGACCGGTCAGCGGACTCGGCGACGAGGGCCGCCACGATCGTATCGGACGATCGGCGGAGATCGGGCTCGGCGGTGCAGCTAGGCGGCGCGACCGGAGTCAAGTGGCTGGTCGGACTCGAGCGAGAGGTTAGGTCGAGCAGAGCGGTGATTTGATTTGAATTAGAAAGACAGAGAGGGGTTTGGGAATTTTTAGAGGTAGCTCGAGCTCCAAAAATTCTGAAATTTGTATGGAAGCTTACTGGAACAGAGAACAACATTGTGGAATTTTCCAGGAATTTTCATGCACTAGATTGCTCCCAATAAAATTCACAAGCTGCTGAGCAGTTTGACCAGATTTCAAACTAGTTTGACTTGGCCATTTGAAATAGCAAATAAAATCCAAAAATTGAGAAATAATTCAGGGAGGTAGATAGGATGATCAAGATGACAGGAAAAATAATTTCAGAGGATGATCATAGGTTTGAAAGCTAAGAATTTGATGACAACAATTTCCATTCACAAGATTTTAATTCTAGAAAATGGAAATTGCTAGGGAAAATTTGGAAAACTTCCAAATGATTTCATGAGGCATCAAAAGTTTTTATTTCTCCTCATAATTTTACATTTGAAATACAAACCCAGACTTTGGGCTGTTACAAATCTCCCCCTTACGGAATCTCGCTTGAGATTACGATCATCGGAAAAGAAGGGCGGGTGAGTGCGCTCGAGACGATCTTCCGCTCCCAAGTGGCTTCATCCTCGGAGTGGTTCGACCACTGAACTTTAAGGAACTTGATCACACGGTTCCTCGTTCTGCGTTCGACTTCTTCGAGGATCTGAGCGAGGCGCTCACGATAAGGCGAGATCTTCTTGCGCATCGATATTTTCCAAAGGTGTTTCCTCAATGGAACACGGAGGCACTTCCTCAGTGCGACACATGGAAAACATCATGCACTCCCTCAGTGTGGCCGCAACTCAAGCGGTATGCAACGGCTCCCACTTTCTTGATGGCGTGATAAGGCGGGACATGCGAGGAGCCGGTTGCCCTTGACACAAGCAGCGATGTCCTTCAAAGGTGAGACTTTGAGATACACAAAGTCATTGGGCTGGAAACTTCAGCTCACGGCGGCGCCGTCTGCATAGCTCTTACGCACGGGCGAGCTACGCGCAAGTGCTCACGAATCAAGCGCACTTGACTTTCGGCCTCATTAATGGAATGCGGGCCAAAGAAGCGTCTTTCCCGTTCGACCAGTTTAGTGGTGTCTGCATCGCCGCCCATACAAAGCCTCAAGCGGTGTCATACCAAGACTAGCACGGTAGTTGTTGTTGTAGGAGAACTTCGTGGCGGTAGGCACTTTTCCCAATTCTTTCCATAGGAAAGAACACAAGCACGGAACATGTCTTCAAGAACTTGGTTGACCGCTCCGTCGACCATCGATCACGAGGATGATAAGTTTGGTGAGCGAAAAGCGGGTCCCCATGGCTTCTGCAGACTATGCCAAACTCGAGAGGTGAACAGAGAACCACGATCTGACACAATTGTTCGTGGCACCCCATGCAGACTCACAATGCGGGATATGTAAAGATCCGCTAGCTGATTCACATCAATCTTCGACCGCACCGGAAGGAAATGAGCCACCTTCGTCAATCGATCAATGATAACCCATAAAGCATCCTTCCCCGAAGGAGTACGGGGTAGACCAGTGATGAAGTCCATGCCTACAGAATCCCATTTCCACTCTGGTATAGGTAAAGGCTGAAGAAGACCTGCCGGACGTTGATGCTCGGCCTTGACACGACAACACACATCGCATTTGGCAACGAACCTGGCAATCTCGCGCTTCATGCGAGTCCACCAGAATCTCTGACGTAGATCTTGATACATTTTGGTGGCCCCGGGATGGATGGACCAAGGCGAATCATGGGCCTCCTAGAGAATCAAATCCCGCAACTCAGGGACCTTTGGGACCACGAGACGCTGCCCAAACCATACAACACCGTGCTCATCTTCTGTGAAACACTTGGCTGATCCATTCCTGATGTTCTGCTTGATTTTACCCACACCATCATCTGATTGCTGTGCCGCCTTGATTTGATCCACGAAGGTTGGTTGCACAACCAAGGCAGCAAGGGAACCATGCTCAACCAAACCCAAGTTGAGGCAACTGAAGTGCAAGAAGTGCGGTTCTTTGCTCTTGGATCATCAAAGTATTGCAATACACTTTCGGCTAAGTGCATCAGCAACCACATTGGCCTTGCCAAGATGATATTGAATACCCATGTCATAATCTTTGATCAATTCTAGCCATCTCCTCTGCCTGAGGTTCAGATCTGGCTGAGTGAACAAGTATTTCAAGCTCTTGTGATGGAATACACCTCCACGTGATTTCTCGATCGGATAATGCATAAAATCTTAAGTGCATGCACCACCACGACAAGCTCTAAATCATGGGTGGGATAGTTGAGCTCATGAGGTCTCAAGCGCCTAGATGCATAAGCAGCCGCCTTGCCCTCTGCATAAGAACACACCCGAGTCCACGGCGAGAGGCATCGTAATAGATATCGAAGCTCTTGTGGACATCGGGAGAGTAAGAGCTGGAGCTGAAGTCAAAGCGCTGTTTGAGCTCACAAAGCTCTCATCACAAGCGAAAACCACACAAACTTCTTGTCCTTCTTGAGCGGCTCGGTCATTGGCTTAGCGATCTTGGAGAAGTTCGATAAAGCGACGGTAGTAGCCCGCTAAACCGAAAACTCCGCACATCGATGGACCGACTTGGTGACCCCAAGATAGAACATCGCCTGACCTTCTTTGGGATCCTGACTCGCCTCCAGTGAAGAACATGGCCCAAGAATGCCACTTCCTTCAACGAACTCGCATTTCTTGAATTTCGCATATATATTGGTGTTCCATAATTTGCCCAAAACAATCTTCGGGATGCTCGGCATGCTCCGCTTGATCTTGGAATAGATAAGAATATCATCAATGAAAACCACCACGAACTTATCCAAATATTCCATGAATCCGAGTTCATGAGGTTCATGAAATATCTTTGGAGCATTAGTTAAGCCGAAGGACATGGACGGTATACTCGTGCATGGACCATAACGAGTAGTGAAAGTCGTCTTGAATATCCTCGTACGATCCGGACTTGATGATATCCCAATCTCGTGTCAATCTTGGAGAACACCGAGCTCGGACAAGCGGTCAAAAGATCATCAATGCGGGGCAAAGGATATTTGTTCTTCACCGTCACCTCATTGAGCGGACGGTAATCAACACACATGCGCAAGGTTTTGTCCTTCTTCTTCACAAAGATCACCGGACAGCCCCAAGGAGATGAACTGGGACAATGAAACTCTTTGCTTGGAGCTCACCAAGCTGCTTCTTCAATTCTTCTAGCTCATTGGGAGGCATCCGATACGGCGCCTTCGAGATAGGGGCAGTACCGGGAAGCAACTCAATGACAAACTCCAGATCTCGAACCGGAGGCATCCCAGGTAAATCATCAGGAAAAACATCCTCAAAATCACAAATAGTAGGAACCCCCTGAATCTTCAAAGCTGGCTTTGCTACAAGTGCACAAAGGTGTGACCCTTGCAGCTGCGGGGAAAAGTCAACCTGTTCGCCGGAAAGGTTGGTGAGGAAAACCATCTTCTTGGCACAATCGATCTGTCCCATGTGTTGGAACAACCAATCCATGCCAAGAATTATATCCAGGCTCGCTGAGTTGAGCAGGATGAGATTTGCCAAGAATCCCACTCCTTTGACTTCGACAGGAACATCCCGACATTGAAAATCAGCTCTCATTTCCGACCCCGGAGAGCGAATGAGCAAAGGAACCCCCAAAGGAACACAGTGAAGACCACTAGCAGCAGCAAATGATCTCGAAATAAAAGAATGTGATGCTCCAGAATCAAACAATACTGCAGCAGGACGATAATTAACAAGAAGTGTACCCATCACGACATCCGCGCCTCCGAGCCTCCTCGGTTTGAAAGATGGTTGACTCGGCCATTGCTCGCACACAGGTCTTACGGGCGATCTTACGTCGGTGGTGACCACTCCCCTACCCGCGTCCTCCATTGGGGCGGGGTTGCCGCAACACTACGAGGGCAAGCGTTGGCATAGTGGCCCTTGTTGTGGCAATAAAACAAGTAACCTCGGCGCCGGATTGCGGAGGCTCGCTTCTTTGCCGATCGCGGCGCACGTGGCTGAAACACGGCTGCGGTGGGCGAGGAGTCGTGCGGATGGCCTCGGTGCGGTGGAGCAAAAAACGGGCCTCGGTGCCGCCCGGCCAGAGGACGGCGAGGCTAGCGTGAGTAGGCGATGTGCCTCCCATTTGCGCTATGGACTCACCCGCGCCTTTGCCTTATGCTCGGCAACAATGGCCTTATCAACCAAGGCACGAAAGTCGAGAAGTCCACAATAGGCGGCTTGTCTGCAGCTCCTCGGACAAGCCATCCATAAACTTCTCTGCTTAGCCTCATCGAGGCCACTCCCGAGCATAACGAGCCAAATGATTGAACTCGCATGTGTACTCGTCACGTGATTTGCGCCCTTGCTTGGCGCGAGGAATTCTTTCTTCTTGACTTCATCGGGCCATCGGGGATGTGGGCGGACGTAAAAGCGTCGATTCGAACTCCTCCCACGCGACCACGTGGCTGCGGGCTGCATGGCGAGATAGTTCTCCCACCATGAGTCTGCGCCCTCAAGATGGTGGGGCCGAAGAGCGCCTTATCCGTGCTCGGCATCGAAGCTATGTTGAGCTTTCGCTCAACCATGCGCAGCCAATCCTCCGCATCGAGAGGATCCTCAGAGCGGGAGAAAGTCGGCGGCTGCGTACGGAGGAACTCTGCAAGTCCCCCGCGAGTCTGATGTCCGCCACTACCGGCAGGAGTGGAGGTGTTCCTCCCAATAACCTCCAAAATACGCGTCTGATCCATGCGGTTTCGCTCGATCTGAGCGAGAACCTCAGCCATGGTCGGAGGAGGGGGAAGCTCCTCATCATGACCAGCCGGCTGATTACGACCACTACGGGTTCCATCAGCCATCCTGCTTCACCAAGCAAGTTAGCAACAGATCTAAAAGCAAGAAAGCCCAAAATTCACTGAAAACAGTCCAAAAACAAACACAAAGCAGGGTAAAGTCCAACCAACCAAAATTTAAACACACATTTAACTCATTTTACACCTCACCCTATTATCCCCACAATCTTTAGTTGGATTAATCTTCATGGTCCTCCCAAAACTAATTCGACCGGTAAACAACTATCTTTTGAAAGGGAAGAGAGAAACCAAGTTTTAAAACTCAAATTGGGGTAAGATGAGAGTAGAAGGCTAAGATAGATAAGGAGTAAAATCTGAAAATCCGCCTAGGTTTTCATAAACCTTTTTATAATTTGAAAGTAAGCTTTTCTAAAATAACCTAAGGACGACTATGCTTGGGTCACTACGATCAGAATGGCTCTGATACCAACTTTGTGAGGACCCCAATTTATTTGGCTTGTAATGCTTAACCAACCACCTGGTCCTAGCATTACAAATCAAATAAACCGAAACCTCGAGATATGTATACTTCCCAGAAGCAGTATACACACCTCCCACAAAAGTATGCATCAACTCCATTCAAAACATAGAGTCCAAACAACACACTACCAAACGGAAGATAAACAAATAGTAGAGATATTACAGACAAAGGCCGACAGGCCGCAAGATACAAAAATAACAGAAAGAAGACAGCGGAAGCAAAAGTGCCATAAGATGGCTATAAACAAAGCCGATCAGTGTGCCTCCAACCCACAAGGCATTTGACCGGACCGCCAAGTCTAGTCATCCAACACGAAGCGGCAGCACAACTCACAAAAGTGAGGCCCTTGGGGCTCACCTTCTTCCTCTGCAACAAAAACATTAAGCAAAGCCAATGAGTACAAAGATTGTCTTTGTACTCGCAAGACCGGACGTGTGAACTAGCGCACTGCTCATATGCTACATGCAGGCTTATTTGGTGGAGGCCATATGTTTCATTTGCACAAAGCCAGATTTGTTTGCAATAATGTAATACAGTTTGAAGGCAAGTTTGCAATTCATTTTTAATTGAAATAACAGTAAGGGTAATAATAACAAAAGAGTAAAGATAAACACCCTAGAAGTGACTATCCCAATAGTCACCACAACAATAGCACGAATCCCAGATTCGTACCACCCATCAAGTTTTAATTTAAATGTTGTAGTCTAGTTCTTGGGGGGCGTATCCGAGCGTGTCCATAACCTAGGACGAGGCTATTCGAATAGTTTTAACCCTGCAGGGGTGTACCAATGTACCCACACTTCAGACCGCCTTTAAGCCAAAGCACACTTCCGAAGGTATGCTGGCACGGCTAAGTCCTACGAGACTTTTTCCAATATTGTGTATTAACTACGAGCCGCTCGTATGGATAGAAATCCATACGCTTACATGGTAAAGCCGAAAAGACAACTACCCGCTCGGGATAAAGCTTTTGGACAACTATCATGCTCCCACCTCCATCCCTCCCTGCGACCTCCTGCGACCGGAGCCAATACGCCAAAGTACTAGGTCAAGAGAGGTCCCATATACTCTAGTGTGGTTAGCACGCAAAATGCTCAGTACGGTGGCGCAAGTAACTCGGTCCTTAACTGACTCGGGCACCATTCCAGTCACACCCAACAGATCACACCAATCATACCGTTGTGCCCAAGTCTAAATCATTTTGTTTTCATTTTTAGTTTTCACAAGTAACATAGCAAAATGCTAATACATAAAGTTATAATAATTTTGTGTGATCAAGGTTACCGACTAAAGTCGATAACCGCCCAGTTCTACCGATAGCTAAGCATGTCTAAGCAAACTGACCCGGATCTACTAAGTGACAAGAGATCATCCAGCGATCTCTAATCACAGCAAATAACCTAGGCTCAGGTAGTAGAGGATAATCATTTGCCTACAGATTATGCATCTAAAGGATTAACTAACCAATTTAACACAAATTAGGCGATGCATACATACAGTTGAAACAAAATATTAGACTTTAAAATACTGGGATAAACATGATCAAACTCGCTTTTCTGGGTCTTTGCTCAATAGGCTCAACTTTGCAGAGGATCACTCTCGTGGTTACCGCAAATGTCGAAGCCTACCGATAGAACAAATAACAGCGAATAAGAACGAATAACACCGACAAAACTCAAACATACAACAGCAGCAAAACATGCCAAAACTCACACAGCAGCCTAAGCATGAACTAACATATTTAAGAAACAAAGAAAGATTTATTTGAAGTTATTATGAATTTTCCATGAATTTTCTAAGCTAAAAACACATCAAAGCACTTGTTAATTACTTAACAATTTTTCATGAACAGAAACAGTATCTAAAGCCTATCATGATAATTTGTACACTAAAAATGAAAATTTACAAAATTGGTTTCACTGGATTTGGACAATTATTGGAAGAGATATACATTTTCTAATTTAGAAGATACATAAAACATCCTTTAATTAATTAACAGATTTTTGCTACAGAAACAAGGTTGAAAATAATTTTAGCAAATACTACATTTAAAATGAAAATTAACAGAACTGGATTCATGCGATTTAGATAAAGATTGAATTAGTTATGCATTTTCTAAGTTTAAAAGAATTAACAGCACAACAGAAAACCATTTCAGAAATACTAAGGCATTTAATACTTTTTCTACCGGCAACCAGCTAGCCCCAGACACTGACAAGCGGGACCAGCGAGAGCGCTGACCAGGACAGCCAGCCCGCAAGGTGACATCGAAGGCGTATTCAAAGAATACGTCTTTGGCTTAACAGAACGCAATCCCCAAACACATGCCCAGATAGAATACGCTTCCCGACAGAGAAAACGTATCACCAGAGTTACACAACCACTAACTGACAGCATGGACCCACATAGCAGCGACTCAGAGAAACAAGATTAGCGCTAAACTAAATTTCACCGGCGGTTCACCGGCGAGCACGGGGACGGCGGCGCGGCCGCGCAGTGGATCTCGCGAACCAGTAGGTTTCAAGGCGAGTAAGTGGTACCTTAAGGTTCGCAAAGATCTCACGAACCCGGTGACGGTGACGCGGAGCCCGATGGTCGACGGAGATGAGCTCACGACGGCCGGAGGCGGAGAAGAAAGTGCGGTGCTCGCGGAGAAGACGCTGCGAGCTTCGAGAAGACCCCGGAAGGTGCGCACAAGCTCCGCCTTGACACCAGGATCAACAAGCACAAGATAACACCGACGAAGAGGGAGGGCGGCGGCGGGTACTACGGCGGAGCACCGAGCTTGGAGAAGAACTGGCCGCACGCCCTCAACGATGCACCAAAGATGAAGATGAAGCCACCATGAGATTCAGTGGATCAGTGCGATCCAAAGGGACCAAGTGTCGAAGCTAGAAACTCACCAGAGCGCCAAAGAGCTTGCGGAGCCGAGACCACCGGAGGCGGAGAAGACGAACTCGCTCCCGGCGATACACTGGACGCCACGAGCTCGGGATGGGAAAAATGGAAGCGGCGTGGAGAATGGAACACTACGGTGGGATCTCGGGCTCGAGAGAGGCACCAACCCGGCGGCGCTACCTTCGGCTTCAGCTCCGGCCGAGACAAAGAAGCGGGCGGAGAAAGCACGAGAATGCACGCGAGGACGAATGGGTGACCTAAAGAGATAGGTGAGCTCCTGGCGATTCTCCGGAGGGGACACGTGTGGGGACCCCGGTTTATTCGGCTTGTACTGTTTAACCATCCACTTGGTCCTAACAGTACAAATCAAATAAACCAAGCCTCGAGATATGTATGCTTCCCTAAATGCAAACATACACACCCTGTTACAAAATTATGCACCAATTCCATACATCACAATATAACAAGTCTAGCAAAAGATGTACAATATAGAGTTATTACACAAGGGGGCCGGCGGCAACAACAAAGTAACATTAACAATGGAAGCAAAGTGCCATAAGATGGCTATAAATAAAATCCAACGGTTAGCCATAACCCACAAGGCAACCGGCCAGGCCGCCAAGCTAGTCGTCCAAACCACAATGATTCTCACAAAAGTCGATCCCTTGGGGATCCACTTCTTCCTCTCGCAACAAAACATTAAGCATAGCATCCGAGTACAAAAATTGTTTTGTACTGCAAGACTCGACGTGTGGAATAGCGGACCTATCATTATACTACATGCAAGCTTATTTAAGTGGAGGTTGTATGTCTCTTTTGCACAAAGCCAACTTTATTTGCAATAATGTAATACATTTAAAAGCAAGTTTGCAAATCAGTTTTTAATGTTGAAATAACAATGAAATCTGAGATAAATACAAGTAACCACCGAAGTGACTATCCCAAAAGTCACCACAACATAGCACGAATCCCGATTCGCACCACCCATCAAGTTTTAATTAAAAATGTTGTAGTCTAACTCTTGAAAGACCTTGCTAAGCGTGTCCATAACCTAGGACGAGGCTATTCGAATAGTTTTAAACCCCGCAGGTGTACCAATGTACCCACACTTGAGATCGCCTTTTTGCCAAGCTATTAAGCACACTTCCTTTGGTATGCGACACGGCTAAGTCCTCTACGAGACGCTTCCAATGGAATGCGTTAATTAAGAGTCGCACGTATGGGGTTAACCCTTAGTGACCACCGCTAAAGAGGCCACTAGGACCACACGTTGTGGTGGGGTCAAGCAAAGCCGGAGTCAATAGTTACTAGCCTGACATTACAAGCCCCGGTCGGGTGGAGGACCTAGAAAGGAACCACCCGGTCACGCCTTAGTGATCCTTTTTCTCTATAAGCTCTGACCCGACTCATTAATTAATGCCTCCCAAAGTACTAATTCAAGAGAGGTCCCATACCCTCTAGTGTGGTTAGCACGCACAAAATGCTTGGTTTAGTGTAACAAGATGTTCGGTCCTTGTTGACCCGGGCACCATTCCAGCCACACCCCACAATCACACCATCTTACCATTGTGCCCAAGTCGAAATCATTTTGTTTTCAGTTTTAGTTTTCATAAGTAGACAAGGCACGAGGCTGAAATCATAAGTGATAATAAGTTTTAGGTGATCAAGGTTATCGACAAGTCGATAACCGCCATTTCTACCGGAAACTAAGCATGGCTAAGCAATTAATTCGCAAACTACTAAGTGACAAGAGCTCATCCAACGAGCTCTAAATCACAGCAATAACCTAGGCTCATGGTAGTAAAGGATAATCATTTGCTTAAGGAAATGCATCTACTAGGTAAACTAACGACAATAGTTTAACACAAACTAGCAATGCATACATAGAAGTCGCAAACAAAATAAATACTTAAAATAAATGGGATTAACATGATCAAACTGCTTGCCTGGCTGCAAATGCTCAATTTGTTGCTGAGGATCACTCTCAAGGATAACACAATCGCTGAACCCACCAGAAAGAGCTAAAAAGAATCGATAAGAACGAAGAACACCAAACAAAACTCAAAGCAAAATACATCCAAATCCCAAGAAATTTATACAGCAGTTAGGGGTTGATTTTAGACAATTTTAGAAACAAGAATTACTTCATTTGGACTAAGCATGAAAAAGTTATGACTAATCTAAGTTCTCTCAGCCTGAAAAATCATAATTAAATTAATTTCGGTTACTGTTCATGGTGAAAATTTCTAGAATGATCTGGAATCTGAAATTTTTATGGTAGGTAGATAAGGTCATCCTAACAACGGCAAAACTGAGTTTGTACAAATAGGAGTTGAAATTAAATAGTTATGATTTTTCTAAGTTCTAAAACTAGTAGATCATTAATTTCGGTGGCAAGGATCATATGAAGACCTACTCTAAATTACAGTACATTCCTAGTAGGTTTTAACAAAACTTAGTTTGCTCAGTTTGGAAATACTGAGAAAAAGTTATGCATTTTACAAATTTCCAATGAATTTCTAAACAACTATTTTCACTAAACAAGATCATGCAGTTTAAATCATTTTACGCTACAAAACATTGCCTAAATTCATTTTCAACTAAAGTTCATACTCTATGAGCTACAGCAATTGGAATCATTCAAAGCGGAGCTAAAATGACAAAGTTATGCTCTTTTGAAGTTGGAAACATTAAAAGACTTAGAAAGTTTGAGCTCTCGGGAGTCCGGATGAACGAGGAAAAGGAGAGGTCGTGGGCGTCGATCTTTCATTGCACGGCCACAGACCTCGAAGCATAGTGCACACAAGACCTCCTCCCGCACTGGGGAGGTCTGGACCGTTGAGATCGGATCCAACGGTCACGACCAGTGCATGCACAGCGCACGCAAAGGAGGTCTTCGCGCCTAACAGAGGTCGTGACCGTCAGATCAAGATCTGGCGGTCCCGATCACTAGGGGAGGTCTAGAGGTCAACGATTGAACAGACGAGATCTTAACGGCTCAGATCTCCCTTAGGAGGTCCTGGACGGCTAAGATCAAGCGAGGGAGGTCCCTAACGGTCAAGATCTCACGGGGGAGGTCCTGAACGGTTGGGATTTAACCGAGGAGGTCATGGATGGCCAAGATCTACTCGGGGAGGTCCTAAGCGACAGGGTTTCAACAGGAGGAGATCTGGACGGTTCAGATCAGGCCTAGGGAGGTCCTGAACGGTCCAGATCGAGGCGGAGGGAGGTCCGAAGGCTAAGGACTTTTCAAAGGAGATCTAACGCTCAGATCTAAATCCGGGGAGGTCGTGAACGGCTAGGATTGATCTTAAGAGGTCTGAGCGGGGTTGTCGTTATAGAAGACCAGGGGCGGCTTTTTTTACAAAGAGGACCCCGAGGGTGGTCCTGAGGTGGTCTTTGCAAAAATGACCAAGGGAGGTCTTTTTGCAAAGACGACCCCGAGGGTGGTCTTGATAAAAACGACCGGGGTGGTATTTTGCAAAGAGGACCTCGGAGGAGGTCTTTTGCGAAGAGGACCCCAAGGTGGAGGGTGATCCTAACGACTGGGATTTAACCTACGGCGGTCTTTAACGGCCAGGATTTCAGATAAAGGGAGGTCCTGAGGCTTAAGCTTTTCGGAAAGGAGCCAAAGGCTCGGATCTAAACTAGGGTGGTCGTGGGCGGTCCCGATGAACCCGAGGAGGTCCAAGGACTCGACAAAAACGCAACCAGGTACAGAGCTCGACGGTGAGCTCGCCGGCATGTCGCCGGCGACCGGGACTACGGCGTGGGAACCAAAGCCACCAAAACGAAGCTAATAGCATTGCCAACCTAACGGAGGTGCTCGATGGCGCGACGGCTCGAACGCCGCGAGCCGAGCGAGGCGGAGGACGGCTTTCGGCAAAAACCGAAAACACGAAAAGGAGCGCCACGAGCTATCCTAGCTAGACCCTAAGCTCTAAGGGACTAAAATGAACTCACCAGCACGGGGTGGTCCAGAGGAGGTCGAGGAGTGCGCACGGAGCGATTCACCTGAGGCGGAGGAGATGACGGCGGCACGGATCTCTCGATCAACCAACAATGAAAGGAGAGGTCGATAGGTTCGCACGAACCACAAGGTGGTCCGTAACCACACGATGGGGCGGAGGAGGCTTACCGGAGTCGAGAAGACGAAGCTCCACCCACGGCCGCAAAACCGAAAACCCAAATCCGTTTGCTCCGGGAGGCAACCAAAAGAAAGGTTAGGCTCAAGCTGACGACGCACCAAAGGTGTACAAAGGGGTAAGAATAGTGCAAGAGGTCCACCGAACACCGCCACCGAGAAAGCCCCGAGGCTCGAAAATGGCGGGCGAGAGGCACTCGGTGGTTTTGCACCAACTAACCACGAGAGGAAGCTGGAGTGCCGGGGATGCGAAGGAGCTTGAGGAAGGTCGACGGTCCGCGATGAAGAGCTTGCCGGAGAGGAAGAAGAAGATGGCCTCAACCCGAAAAGCTACCTCCCAACTCGCTCACCTGCAATGTGAACCAAGCCAAGTTAGAGCGAGCTTGAGTTGAGGAGATCAAGATGACGATGAACAAGGCCAGGAGTTCTTGGGACTCACGGAGCTCGGACGACTTCAAGGAGCTCCAAGCTCGACAATGGTGGTAGGGAAGGGGCCCTCTGGTGCTCGAAGTTTGGGGCTCACACTCACAACCGAGGAGTCTAAATGAGACCAAAAGACAGGGAAAGAAAAGGAGGAAGGAACCACAGGCTATACATAGCCGGGGCGCTTGGACAAGGCTAGGGCAAACCCACTGTGAGCAAGGTCCATGCCCCTGCCATGGACTGGCTCGATTTGACAAGGCAGTAGGGGTGACTTCTTTTTAGGGCAAAGGTACTGACACAATTAAAGCGGGGCAGAAAGGAGCCGTTGACAAGGACAAAAAGGTGACCTCTCACTGCTCCCAACTGCTCTGACACACGCACGGGCGCGGAAAATCATGACGACCAGACTTCCAGGAGGTCGTGAGGAAGAGAAAGCAGGCGAGGGGTCTGGACGTTGGGTTTGTAATAAAGGCTCCGATTCCAAGAATAGATCGGAGGTCCTAATACGAGGAGGTCGAAGGGGATGACCAAGGGTGGTCTTTGCAAGAATACCACGGGAGGTGCGGGAGGGTGCTCTTTGCAAAAGGACCGAGGTGGTCGTGCGAGTGGGAGGTCGAGAACCTCCAAGATCGCAGCGGGAGGCGATGGATCCAACGGTGGAGATGGTCGCGACTTGGAAGGAGCTCGGGCTGATCGGGAGGTTGAGTTCCACGGAGAAAGGCGCTGGTTGGGTTAGACTTGAACCCAAGGAACAGTGGCTTGCTTAGGGATTAAATTTTGAGCTGAAACTTTAAGGGAGTATTTGAGATAGCAACTAACTCCAAAATTTACGAAATTTTTACGGTAGCTTGCTGACTTTGCTATTGACCTTGTGCAAATTTTGCAAAGGTTTTGTGCTATACATTTTCCTCCAAAATTCCACAAGGTGCGGGTCCATAGTTTGACCAAATTTTGAATAGGTTTGGTGGCCTCCAAGAATATTCAAACAATTTCTAAAAATTGTGAAATTTTTCAGAGGGTCACAAACCAACCCAAGAACCAGGAAAAATATTTCCAGGAGATGATCAAGAGGTTTGACAAGATTGTTCTTTGGAAGACAAGATTTTCGATCAGAGTGATTTGTGACTTGTAATCCCATAATTCTTTTGCAAGAATTCTTTAGAACATACAAGAATTTCAAGATGTAAGAAAAAGTTTTAATTTCTACTCATTTTCTTACATTTGAAACACAAGCCAAAACTTGGGATGTTACAACTCTCCTCCCCTTACAAAAATCTCGTCCCGAGATTTGACTTGCTCAGGAAAGATAAAGGGGTAGTCTGTATGCTGACGGTCTTTCTGTTTCCAAGTAGCTTCATCCTTAGAACAATTCGACCACTGAACTTCAAGGAATTGAATGGCACGATTCCCCAAGACAAGGAGCTTAAGCAAGGGACCGGCACAAATCTGTTTGACTTGGTAGAAAATGTGCCACTTTAGTCGCACAGGGGAACTTATCAAGTCAGATATAGCAAGGATTGACAAACCGAGAGATCTTCCTCGGTTTTGAGGGCGAGTGCAAGATCGTTGTTGGTGGTGGAGCGACTTGTCGGTTAATTCCGCCAACAACGGAATCTCACCGCTAACTAGCTATGCGAGTCATCCTCCACAACTAGCTTCTTGGAGGAACCAAGGCCATACTCGGTTGGTGGAGCAATTTGTCCGTTACTCCACTAACGAATGGGGCCTCGGCTTGATAACTAGCTATACGAGTCATCCTCCGTGGCAGATTGATTAGAAGGGCTATGGAATTTAGGGCCTGAGAATTTGAGGCAATACCAAGTAGGTGATGCCCAAGGATGTATAGGGACAAAAGGTGTCACTCAAGTCAAAAGACCGATGACAACCCGGATGGTAGCCTTCTTCTTGGGGAAAAACAGGGTAGGCCAGCAAGGCTTGGTGAAACCGAGATGGTGCTAGGCATCGATGATGGAGCAAGATGAAGATCACCAACACGATCAAAGATAGCGATATAAAGGAACGAGATGCCTCAATCGAATAATACCGCATCGTGGTAAGAGTAAACAAGAAGCGTACCCAACATGGCGTCGAGCGCCTCGAACTTCTTGGCGGAGATGGAGTTGACTTGATCACGAACGACCTTCCGCTCCGATGCTTCACGGGCAGCTGGCGTAATGCCCTTCTTGTGACAAAAGAAGCGCGTGACAATGGCGGTCGCGGGGCCACCTTGCTGCTGGACGCGGTGCACGAGGCGAAACACGGCCGCGGAGGGCGAGGGTTGTTGCATTCTTCTTAGGGCAACTATGCGCATAGTGACCCCTGTTATTCTGAAGAAACAAGTGGCATCGCCATCTGTTGGCGCTTGGGGCGATCCTTTAGCTTCTTCTTTCGGCCCCAAACAACTACGGGATTCTCGGCCGTGTCGAAAGTCGGGAAGGTATAGGCGGTAATTTGTCCTGCGGCTCCACGGACAAATCATCCAAGAACTTCTGCAGTGCGAAGCATTGGCGATTGCGATACTTGTAGATGACCAAAAGCGATCATTTGAAGCTTTAATGACTGGCGATCACGGTGCTCATGCTACACTCATTGGGATAGTGAGTGCTTCCTCGCAGAGAAAACAAGTGACTTTGGCGATCGGACGGTTGGGGCGGGAGACCTTCATCGGCCCGACTTGCGACCTAGTCCGCTGGTCGGTCGGACGATACCTTTCTGAAGAGATGGGTTAGTGCGAACCCGAATACTAGAAAGCGGGCGCGGAAGAACCACCAAGGACTTAGGGGTCTGCTTGAACATTAGGGTGGGAATAGATACTAAGATGGACAAGGATCAAACCCAAAAGCTTAAGGCAAGGAAACAATAAACCACTAAGAGATGAACTCAAAAACAACCACAAAATCAGCACAAGGTCTCAATCACGAGATCAACTTCAGATGTCGACTAACTCGTATGGAGCGAGCGAGCAATCGGTTTAGGAAGATAAATTTCAGAACCTAACTCAAGTCTTAGTACCCCTAGAAAGCGAGGAGACACTACCAATATAGTGTTAGATACTTAGCCAACTAGTATCACATCTTACCCTCTTATTTCCACAGTTTTAGTTAAGTTATCTTCTCATTATCTACCTTATTTAGAACCTTTGAGCTTGCTGTCCGAAATTGGCGCTTGCTGTCAGATTTTGCATCAAGCTCCTAGTCGAAATTCACCATTCGAAGCTTCAAAACCTTGTAGAAGGGCAGCCAACACTTCAATTTGCCAAACTCATTGGTTCCCAAAACCCAACTTAAACGATAATGACTATCTTTTGAAAGAAGAAGAGGAAAACAACTTTTAAAACTTAAGTTAGAGCGAGATGAGAAGAAAGCTAAGATAGGTAAGGAGTAAAATCTGAGAACTACTTAAATTCTCTTAAACCATTTGGCGCTTAAAAATAAGTTTTCAAAGTATCCTAAAGACGACCAAGCTAGGGGTTTCTACGGTCGATATGGCTCGATACCAACTTTGTGGGGACCCGGTTTATTAAACATCTTTGTTTAACCATCCACTTGGTCCTAACAGTACAAATCAAATAAACCAAGCCTCGAGATATGTATGCTTCCTAAATGCAGCATACACACCTGTTACAAAATTATGCACCAATTCCATACATCACAATATAACAAGTCTAGCAAAAGATGTACAATATAGAGTTATTACACAAGAGGGCCGATGACGGCAACAACAAAGTAACATTAACGTGAAGCAAAGTGCCATAAGATGGCTATAAATAAAATCAACCGGTTAGCCATAACCCACAAGGCAAGCCAGGGCGCCAAGCTAGTCGTCCAAACCACGGCGATTCTCACAAAGTCGATCCTTGGGGATCCACTTCTTCCTCTGCAACAAAAACATTAAGCATAGCATCGAGTACAAAAATTGTTTTTGTACTCGCAAGAATGACGTGTGGAATAGCGGACCTATCATTATACTACATGCAAGCTTATTTAAGTGGAGGTTGTATGTCTCTTTGCACAAAGCCAACTTTATTTGCAATAATGTAATACATTTAAAAGCAAGTTTGCAAATCAGTTTTAATGTTGAAATAACGTGGAAATCAGATAAATACAAGTAACCACCGAAGTGACTATCCCAAAAGTCACCACAACATAGCACGAATCACGATTGTACCACCCATCAAGTTTTAATTAAAAATGTTGTAGTCTAACTCTTGAAAGACCTTGCCAAGCGTGTCCATAACCTGGGGCGAGGCTATTCGAATAGTTTTAAACCTGGGGGTGTACCAATGTACCCACACTTGACCGCCTTTTGCCAAGCTATTAAGCACACTTCCTTTGGTATGCGCACGGCTAAGTCCTACTGAGACGTTTCCAATGGAATCGTTAATTAAAGTCGCACGTATGGGGTTAACCCTTAGTGACCGGCCCGTGAAAGAGGCCACTAGGACCACACGTTGTGGTGGGGTCAAGCAAAGCCGGAGTCAATAGTTACTAGCCGGACATTACAAGCCCGGTCGGGTGGAGGACCTAGAAAGGAACCACCCGGCCACGCCTTAGTGATCCTTTTCTCTATAAGCTCTGACAACGACTCATTAATTAATGCCTCCCAAAGTACTAATTCAAGAGAGGTCCCATACCCTCTAGTGTGGTTATACGCACAAAATGCTTGGTTTAGTGTAACAAGATGTTCGGTCCTTGTTGACCGGGCACCATTCGATCCACCCCACAATCACACCATCTTACCATTGTGCCCAAGTCAAATCATTTTGTTTTCAGTTTTAGTTTTCATAAGTAGACAAGGCACGAGGCTGAAATCATAAGTGATAATAAGTTTTAGGTGATCAAGGTTATCGACAAGTCGATAACCGCCCATTTCTACCGGAAACTAAGCATGGCTAAGCAATTAATTCGCAAACTACTAAGTGACAAGAGCTCATCCAACGAGCTCTAAATCACACAATAACCTAGGCTCATGGTAGTAAAGGATAATCATTTGCTTAAGGAAATGCATCTACTAGGTAAACTAACGACAATAGTTTAACACAAACTAGCAATGCATACATAGAAGTGCAAACAAAATAAATACTTAAAATAAATGGGATTAACATGATCAAAGCGCTTGCTCCGGCTGCAAATGCTCAATTTGTTCTTGAGGATCACTCTCAAGGATAACACAATCGTGGAACCTCACAGAAAGAAGCGAAAAAGAATCGATAAGAACGAAGAACACCAAACAAAACTCAAAGCAAAATACATCCAAATCCCAAGAAATTTATACAGCAGTTAGGGGTTGATTTTAGACAATTTTAGAAACAAGAATTACTTCATTTGGACTAAGCATGAAAAAGTTATGACTAATCTAAGTTCTCTCATTTGAAAAATCATAATTAAATTAATTTGGTTCTTGTTCATGGTGAAAATTTCTAGAATGATCTGGAATCTGAAATTTTTATGGTAGGTAGATAAGGTCATCCTAACAACGGCAAAACTGAGTTTGTACAAATAGGAGTTGAAATTAAATAGTTATGATTTTTCTAAGTTCTAAAACTAGTAGATCATTAATTTCGGTGGCAAGGATCATATGAAGACCTACTCTAAATTACAGTACATTCCTAGTAGGTTTTAACAAAACTTAGTTTGCTCGGTTTGGAAATCTGAGAAAAAGTTATGCATTTACAAATTTCCAATGAATTTCTAAACAACTATTTTCACTAAACAAGATCATGCAGTTTAAATCATTTTACGCTACAAAGCAGTGCCTAAATTCATTTTCAACTAAAGTTCATACTCTATGAGCTCTGACAATTGGAATCATTCAAAGCGGGCTAAAATGACAAAGTTATGCTCTTTTGAAGTTGGAAACATTAAAAGACTTAGAAAGTTTGAGCTCTCGGAGGTCCGGATGAGCGAGGAAAAAGGAGAGGTCGTGGGCCGTCGATCTTTCATCGCCACGGCCACGGACCTCGAAGCATAGTGCACACAAGACCTCCTCCGCTTGGGGAGGTGCGGACCGTTGAATCGGATCCAACGGTCACGACCGGTGCATGCACGGCGCACGCAAAGGAGGTCTTCGCGCTGTCAGAGTCGTGGACCGTCGGATCAAGATCTGGCGGTCCGATCACTAGGGGAGGTCTAGAGGTCAGCGATTGAGCAGGACGAGATCTTAACGGCTCGAGATCTCCCTTAGGAGGTCTGGGCGGCTAAGATCAGCGAGGAGGTCCCTAACGGTCCAAGATCTCACGGGGAGGTCTGAGCGGTTGGGATTTAACCGAGGAGGTCATGGATGGCCAAGATCTACTCGGGAGGTCCTAGCGGCGGGGTTTCAACAGGAGGAGATGCGGGCGGTTGGTCGAAGCCTAGGGAGGTCTGAGCGGTCCGATCGAGGCGAGGGAGGTCCGAAGGCTAAGGACTTTTCAAAGGAGATCTAATGCTCGGATCTAAATCGGGAGAGTCGTGAGCAGCTAGGATTGATCTTAAGAGGTGCAGCGGGTTGTCGTTATAGAAGACCGGGCGGCTTTTTTTACAAAGAGGACCCGAGGGTGGTCTGAGGTGGTCTTTGCAAAAATGACCAAGGAGGTCTTTTGCAAAGACGACCCGAGGGTGGTCTTGATAAAAGCGACCGGGTGGTATTTTGCAAAGAGGACCTCGGAGGAGGTCTTTTGCGAAGAAGGACCCCAAGGTGGAGGTGATCCTAACGGCGGGATTTAACCTCGGCGGTCTTTAACGGCGAGATTTGAGATAAAGGAGGTCCCGAGGCTTAAGCTTTTGGAAAGGAGCCAAAGGCTCGGATCTAAACTAGGTGGTCGTGGCGGTCCCGATGAACCCGAGGAGGTCAGGACTCGACAAAACGCAACAGTGCTGAGCTCGGCGGTGAGCTCGCAGGCATGTCGCCGGCGACGAGGACTCTGGCGGTGGGAACCAAAGCCACCAAAACGAAGCTAATAGCATTGCCAACCTAACGGAGGTGCTCGATGGCGGCGGCCCGAACGCCGTGAGCCGGCGGAGGAGCGGAGGCGGCTTTCGGCAAAAACCGAAAACACGAAAAGGAGCGCTACGAGCTATCCTAGCTAGACCCTAAGCTCTAAGGACTAAAATGAACTCACCGAGGCACGTGGTGGTCCAGAGAGAGTCGGAGGAGTGCCGGCGGAAGCGATTCACCGGAGGCGGAGGAGATGGCGGCGGCGCGGATCTCGATCAACCAACGGCGAAAGGAGAGGTCGAGGATAGGTTCGCACGAACCACAAGGTGGTCGAACCACACGATGGGGCGGAGGAGGCTTCTGGAGCTGGAGAAGACAGCTCCACCTACGGCCGCGAAAGAAAACCCAAATCCAGTGCTCACGGGAGGCAACCAAAAGAAAGGTTAGGGCTCAGCAGCGGCGACCAAAGGTGTACAAAGGGTAAGAATAGTGCAAGAGGTCCTTTGGAACTCGCCGGTAGAAAAGCCCGAGGCTCGAAAATGGCGGGGCGAGAGGCACTCGGTGGTTTTGCACCAACTAACCACGAGAGGAAGCTGGAGTGCCAGGGGATGCGAAGGAGCTTGAGGAAGGTCGACGAAGTCCGGCGATGAAGAGCTTGCCGGAGAGGAAGAAGAAGATGGCCTCAACCCCGAAAAGCTACCTCCCAACTCGTTCACCTCTGCAATGTGAACCAAGCCAAGTTAGAGCAGGCTTGAGTTGAGGAGATCAAGATGACAGTGAACAAGGCCAGGGAGTTGCTGGGACTACTGGAGCTCGGACAGCTTCAAGGAGCTCCAAGCTCGACAATGGTGGTAGGGAAGGGGGGCCCTCTGGTGCTCAGGTTTGGGGCTCACACTCACAACCGAGGGAGTCTAAACAGCACCAAAAGACAGGGAAAGAAAAGGAGGAAGGAACCACAGGGCTATACATAGCGGGGCGCTGGACAAGGCTAGGGCAAACCCACTTGTGAGCAAGGTCCATGCCACCGCCATGGGTCGCTCGATTTGACAAGGCGATGGGGTGACTTCTTTTAGGGCAAAATGCGACACAATTAAAGCGGGCGAAAGGAGCCGTTGACAAGGACAAAAGGTGACCTCTCACCGCTCCCAATCTGCTCGACACACGCGCAGGCGCGGAAAATCATGGCGACTGGACTTCCGAGAGTCGTGAGGAAGAGAAACAGAGCCGAGGGGGTCTGGGCGTTGGGTTTGTAATAAAGGGCTCCGATTCCAAGAATAGATCGGAGGTCCTAATACGGAGGAGGTCAGAAGGGGATGACCAAGGGTGGTCTTTGCAAGAATACCACGGGAGGTCCAGGAGGGTGCTCTTTGCAAAAAGGACCCGAGGTGGTCGTGCGAGTGGGAGGTCGAGAACCTCCAAGATCGCAGTGAGGGCGTGGATCCAACGGTGGAGATGGTCGCGACTTGGAAGGAGCTCGGGCTGATCCGGAGGTTGAGTTCCACGAGAAAGGCGCTGGTTCGGGTTAGACTTGAACCCAAGGAACGATGGCTTGCTTAGGGATTAAATTTTGAGTGAAACTTTAAGGGAGTATTTGAGATAGCAACTAACTCCAAAATTTACGAAATTTTTACGGTAGCTTGCTGACTTTGCTATTGACCTTGTGCAAATTTTGCAAAGGTTTTTGTGCTATACATTTTCCTCCAAAATTCCACAAGGTGCGGGTCCATAGTTTGACCAAATTTTGAATAGGTTTGTTGGCCTCCAAGAATATTCAAACAATTTCTAAAAATTGTGAAATTTTTCAGAGGGGTCACAAACCAACCCAAGAACCCAGGAAAAATATTTCCAGGAGATGATCAAGAGGTTTGACAAGATTGTTTTTGGAAGACAAGATTTTCGATCAGAGTGATTTGTGACTTGTAATCCCATAATTCTTTTGCAAGAATTCTTTAGAACATACAAGAATTTCAAGATGTAAGAAAAAGTTTTAATTTCTACTCATTTTCTTACATTTGAAACACAAGCCAAAACTTGGGATGTTACAACACGCGTCCACGACGTGGCAGCGACGAGCGTCGTGGCACACATGCGCGAGCGGCCGTGAGCTCCGGTGAGACGCGGAGAAGACGAGGACGATGCTGACAGGTGGGGTCCACATGTCAGCGACTGTGACAAAGCGGTGCGAGTCGGACCAAGTGTGGTTCAACGATTTGGTCTGGCTCGATCAAGAAAATGTCGACCGTTGGATTTGAGATGGACGGTCGGGATCTCTGTATGCATTCGGACCGGTCGACAGACTCGACGCACGAGGGCCGCACGATCTGTATCGGACGGTCGACAGAGATCGGGCTCGAGGCGGTGCAGCTATGCGGCGCGACCGAGTCAAGTGGCGCGGGTCGGACTCGAGCCAGAGGTTAGGTCCGAGCCCGAGGAACAGTGATTTCAGATTTGAATTAGAAAGACAGAGAGGGTTTTGGGAATTTTTAGAGGTAGCTCCCGAGCTCCAAAAATTCTGAAATTTGTATGGAAGCTTACTGGAACAGAGAACAACATTGTGGAATTTTTCCAGGAATTTTCATGCAATAGATTGCTCCCAATAAAATTCACAAGCTGCTGAACAGAAGTTTGACCAGATTTCAAACTAGTTTGACTTGGCCATTTGAAATAGCAAATAAAATCCAAAAATTTAGAAATAATTCAGGGAGGTAGATAGGATGATCAAGATGACAGGAAAAATAATTTCAGAGGATGATCATAGGTTTGAAAGCTAAGAATTTGATGACAACAATTTCCATTCACAAGATTTTAATTCTAGAAAATGGAAATTGCTAGGGAAAATTTGGAAAACTTCCAAATGATTTCATGAGGCATCAAAAGTTTTTATTTCTCCTCATAATTTTACATTTGAAATACAAACCCAGACTTTGGGCTGTTACAGTTGGGACCTCCCTTGTACCCTTTTTCCATTGAGTTTCTTAGCCTTGGACCTCTTTCCTGGACCTCCTCCGTTAGATCCTTTTTCCCTTTTGAATCTCACCCTTTAGAACCCCTTTGTACTGGACCGCCTTTAAGTCCAAATCTAGTGCACGCCTTCCCCTCTCTAGGATCGTTAGATCTTATTTGGATGGCCTGATTGAGAAGAGGTGTTCGCGTGGTCCGAACGCCCCCCATCTCCTTGGACCACCCGATCAAGATCGTGTGGCCCTGGATTGTTGCGTCCTTCTTCTTATCTTTTGGACCTCCTTCCACCTCTGGTCTTTTTGCAAAGACCACCCTCTTTTGTTACGACCACATCCTGTGGTCATGATCTCTGGTTTTTTTGCAAAGACCACCCTGGTGGGTTGGGACCTCCCTTGGCCTTCTCCAAAACCTCCTCCTCAGGATCTCCTCCCGCAGGACCTCCTCCTATGACCACCCCTTGGTTGGACCTCCCCTTTGGTCACGATTTTCTCCCATTGCTTTGACCAACCTCTTAGTTTGAGCCAGCCCTGTCCACTTTCCCCTTTCTGCACGTTTGCAACAGAAAGTCTCTGAACATTAAATGCTGTTGCGACATATTTAATGTTGTCACCTCCGTGGTACCTCTCTTTCCCTCTTGTCCCCTCCTTTACTTGCTTCTGTCCTCTCTTCCACCCATCCTTGAACACGTGTGCCGTTGAACTCTCTGCAGCCCAGGCCTTATAGGCTTGGACAACACTCCATCCTTACCTTCTTCCTCATTTCAGCTCTTTTGCTTTCGCAACCAGCTCCTTGGGACCTTCTTCCCAGCTCTGGACCTCCTCCGAACAGCTCTATGGACCTCCCCCAAACCTTCAGAGCTCTTTGTTGGTTCTAGTAGTGTTTTTCTTTGAAGTTCCCCTGGCTTTTTCCTTGAGCTTGTTTTCATTTAGTTTTGTTCTTCCGTGTAGATTGCGAAGACATCGAGGAGCCTGAGTTCTTTGAAGAGGAAGATCCTCGAGCCTTTGATCAAGGCAAGTCATGCCCTTGATCATATTGCACCCATTACTTCAATCTATGTACTTCGATTTTAAGCTAAGTACTGCATGCATATTTTACTTAGTATTTCAATACCTGTGTTTACGCTTTAGCTAGACCTAACTCCTTTGTATGGCCAATGTTGGCATTACTACTGATCTTGTTGTCACTCTAGTTGAAAACCTGGTTGATACTTTAGTATGACCAGGACCTCTTGAAAAAGGAAAATGCTTAGATATACTTAGACCAAAATCTTGTTTTGGAAAGTTTTGCCAAAGACCTCTGTTTTACCTCAAACATTTTGACCATGACATTGGGTTGTCATAGAAACCTGATTTTCAAATGTAAACGTTGGAAAATGGTTTGGGCGTGGCGAACCTTGGTTGGTCTCATGGTGGGTGCACGGGGTCGTGTCACCGACGCCCCAAGGTTGAGGATGTCGCCCATGTCAATTAAGGACCGGTCTTTGAGCATTACTTTGCTATGCCCTTGTGTGCAACCACAAGTCTTGTGTGGGCGGGACCTGGTCGATTAATTTGCAATCTCTCACCATGGTTGTCCTTTTTGGATGTGTGGGTGGTCCTTCATGACCTACTTTCTTACATTCCACTGGCACAAGAGGGGGCCTGAACCCTGCAGGTGGTTAGCCCAAATGGGGTGAAACCTTAGCGAGAGGGACTGTAGTGAGAAGGAGCACTGTAAAGGCCTTGTGATAACCTTTTAGCCGCACACCTTCAGAAGTGTGTGAGTGGGCAGTAAAAAATTGGTTATCTCTTGTGGGTAAAGTTGTACGCCTCTACAGAGTGAAATCTATTTGAATAGCCGTGTCCACGGTCATGGACATGCTAGCAAAACCTCTCTAAGTTAGTCTTTGGTTTTGGTTTTCAAGTGGTTTTGAAAACTGGTTCTGGATTTCCATCCAGTGTGTTTTGGGCGGGGAGCCCTTGGCGGTTAGCCTGGTGTTAGGAGGTTATCCTACACCCTTAACCTTGTTATCATTCAATCAAAACCAGTGTTGAAAATGAACTTTTAAGTATAGTGTAATATGCCTTCGAAACTATTATTTGCATTTGTAAGAAACCTGGCTTTATGCAAACTAACCCTATAAGCTCTCCCTGGTGATATCCTTTATGCATGTCATTCTGTTATGTAACGGGTGTGACTTGCAAGCACGGTTGTTGTGCTCACTCTTGCTTGAAATAATCTTTTGAGCAGGTGATGAAGACTTTGCCGAGGACCAAGAGGTCTTGGACCACTAGGCTACGCCTGCCAGCCAATTGCCTGTGGTGTATTGGATGGACTTATCTTCTGTTTTCCAATGTGTAAAGTTACTCTTTTGTCGGATTGTTAGCCAACCTTGTAATCGACCCTTTTGTTGTTAATTAAGTTCTCGTTGATGTGTGATCATCACTTGTTGTTGTGTGAACTAGCTGTTGATCCATGGGACTGGATCAAAACACAGGAGATATAGAGCTTTTCCAAGTCCCACGACCTCTCCCTAGAGTGGTCGTGGCATTTGGGGAGGTCCCGGATCTCAAGACCTCCTCGGGTCAGCAGCTCTTTGGACCTCCGGGAGGTCCTGCTGGACCTCCTGGGTGGTCCTGGAGGTGCTTTCAAGAGGTCCTGCTGGACCTCCTGGGAGGTCCTAGTGGACTTTTTGGGAGATCTAGGAGGTCCTCTTGGGTGGCCCCGGGTCGGGTCGTTATACATTGCGGCTTCTGAAGCTGCGAAGAAATGTGTTTGGATAGGGATTTTCATTGCTGAGTTGGGTATGGTTCTGAGTGCTTCGAGCCCAATGGATCTCTATTGTGACAATAATGGAGCCATTGCGCAGGCTAAGGAGCCTAGATCCCATCAGAAGTCCAAGCATATACTCAGGCATTATCATCTTATTCGCGAATTGGTGGATAGAGGAGATGTTGAAATATGCAAGGTTTACACATATTTAAATGTTGCTAATTCATTGACAAAACCTCTCACACAGCCAAAGTATGAGGCGCACACAAGAGCTATCGGTATTAGATACTTAAATGATTGACTCTAATGTAACTGGGTTGTAACATCCCAAATTTTTAGAGTTTTTTAAAATTTTCAAAAATTTAAAATAACCATTTGATTTCATTAAGTTGTTAAAGCTTAAAATGAAATTTCATAAATTTAAAACAATTTAATGTGAGTAATCCCAACTCCAACTAAATAAAAAGTTGTTTTATTTGTTTTTCTGGTTTATCTTGAAGTCTTTTTGAAGATTTAAAAAGTTAAAAGTAACCATTTGGTTTATTTATTTGCTCAAGCTTAAACTTGAAATTTAGAATAAAAAACAATTTAATTTGAATTAACCAAACTTTAATTAAATCAAAAGTTGGTTTACTTTAGTTTTCTGGTTTTTATTCGGAATTAAAGTTGTTTCTTGCTTTTTCTGGAGTTTAAGTTGGTTTTTCTTTTGTCCCGAAGTCCAAAATCTATTTTAATTACAAAATTAAAAACTAAAGTATAGTTAAAAGTATTATTATTAAGTTCCAAATACTTCTAAGAATTTCTATGCATTTTCTTGGAATTTTTGGGCCCAATCTCCTATTTTCTAAAATCTTTTTGCTTTTGTAGTATTTCTAAAATAAAAAAGGAATTCAAAATCCTCCCTTTTGTCTTGGGCCGAATCTCTCAGCCCACTCCTCCTCTCTCACCCGCAAAACCCACCTACCCCGGCCCACATCGCGCATGAGGCCCAGCCGAGCCTCACCCGCTCCTCTCTCTCTAACACAGGTGGCCCACTGTAAGATCGAGGAGGCCGACTAGAGGGGGGTGAATAATCAATTTAAAATTTCTATGCGCTAAAACCGATTTCAAATGCGGAAGTTAATACAAGTACGGTTTTGCACAATTAAGACCTAAAACCTCTAGTCTCAACTAAGTGCACCAACAATACAAGTCTAATGATAATAATCAATTTAGCAGTAACTTGTAACCAATTCAATTTAGGCAATGTAAATAGCACATAGTTTGGCAATCATTCATACACAATAAATGAGCAACTTAATTATATGAATGTAAATTGCAATAAGGTAAAGCATATGAAAGCTAATCACAAGAAGCACACAGGACACAATGATGTTTTACCGTGGTGGTCGGAGACTTGTCGGTCTCCCATAATCCACGTTGAGGGAAACCCAAACCAATTGGGCCGGCTCCACCAATTGAGCCTTCCTCCGAGTTATCAACCACCTCGCTCCACTAGGGTTGCTCTTACTCCACTCCGGAGATGGCGAGCACCAAGCCACTCACAAACGCTCGGGTCTTCTCACAAGCTTCACTTGAGAATATCACCGACGCACGACGCCTCCACGCCGTCTAGGTGTCGGCAAACACCAAGAGTAACAAGACTCAACTTTCACTTGAACCAATCAAGTGCCAAAGCTCTATGGAAACAAAATCCACAACCTAATGCAACACATGCACTTAGGGTTTCCTCTCAATCACTCACTAAGTGCAACACATGCACACAAGAGTATGAGAGGCTTGCTCTTAGCTCAAGGGAACTCAATGGGACTCAGCAACCTTACTCACACATGGCCAAGGTGGGTATTTACAGCCCACACACAAAAACTAGCCGTTGGGAGCAAATCTGCTGAAAAATCAGCACATGCGGTACTACCGCCATGTACCGAGCGGTACGACCGCACCTCCTCCAACGGTCAGAAAACTAGCCGTTGGGCACCTGTGCGGTACGACCGCCAACCAACATGCGGTACGACCGCATCGCCCGGTCATACCGCATGGACGAGCGGTACTACCGGTTGCAGGGTTTCCAACTCAACCCAAAAAGCACGTTCTCTGGAAAATACATACCGCCAACTAACAATGGAACAACCGAGTGCGGTAGTACCGCTCACGAGCCCGGTCATACCGTTGAGCGGTCGTGCCCGCGCAACTAACGCCGTACTACCGCATCACGGTCCTACCGCGTGGTACACTCCGGTACTATCGCACCACCACGAGCAACGCATGCTCAGCAGTGCGGTAGTTCCGCCAAGGAACCACCGGTCATACGCACATCGGTCATACCGCGTAGTACACGCCGCATCGCCGATTTTCCGAAAAACAGCGGTTTGCATCCAAAACAAATTCAATTGCAAAAACACATTTGACAATTGACATGTGATGCAAACAAGGGTTCAAAGTGAGATTCTCAACAAGTTGCAAAATATATTTGCCAACTTTTAGAATCACACCACAAATTGCACTTCGCTTCTATTCAATTTGCAAAACACATTTGCACAATAGACAAGCGATGCAAACCACGATAAAAGCGAGATTCTCAACAAGTTGCAAAACACATTTGCCAACTTTTAGAATCAACACCACAAGGAATAAGGTACATGGACTTAAGCCATTTGCAAACTAAAGTCACATGCTACAAGGAATAACGATGAGCCTTAACTATTTGCAAAACGCATTCGCAAATATAGGCAACATGTTAAGTTGAGCTAGAGCAAACACAATGAGCTATCAACACATGACTAACTCAAACTACTAGTCAAGACCCCTCTTAATAGTACGGCAACCTATACTAGCAATCCGGTGTGGGGACCCCGGTTTATTCGGCTTGTACTGTTTAACCATCCACTTGGTCCTAACAGTACAAATCAAATAAACCAAGCCTCGAGATATGTATGCTTCCCAGAAATGCAGCATACACACCCCGTTACAAAATTATGCACCAATTCCATACATCACAATATAACAAGTCTAGCAAAAGACGTACAATATAGAGTTATTACACAAGAGGGCCGGCGGCGGCAACAACAAAGTAACATTAACAATGAAGCAAAGTGCCATAAGATGGCTATAAATAAAATCAACCGGTTAGCCATAACCCACAAGGCAACCGCCGGCCGCCAAGCTAGTCGTCCAAACCACGATTCTCACAAAAGTCGATCCTTGGGGATCCACTTCTTCCTCTGCAACAAAAACATTAAGCATAGCATGCGAGTACAAAAATTGTTTTTGTACTGCAAGACTGACGTGTGGAATAGCAGACCTATCATTATACTACATGCAAGCTTATTTAAGTGGAGGTTGTATGTCTCTTTTTACAAAGCCAACTTTATTTGCAATAAAGTAATACATTTAAAAGCAAGTTTGCAAATCAGTTTTTAATGTTGAAATAACAGTGAAATAAAGATAAATACAAGTAACCACTGAAGTGACTATCCCAATAGTCACCACAACAAAGCACGAATCCCGATTCGTACCACCCATCAAGTTTTAATTAAAAGTTGTAGTCTAGTTCTCACGGGCGTATCCGAGCGTGTCCATAACCTAGGGCGAGGCTATTCGAATAGTTTTAACCTGCGGGGTGTACCAATGTACCCACACTTGGACCGCCTTTTGCCAAGCTATTAAGCACACTTCCTTTGGTATGCCGCACGGCTAAGTCCTCGAGACGTTTCCAATGGAATGCGTTAATTAAGAGTCGCACGTATGGGGTTAACCCTTAGTGACCACCGCGAAATGAGCCACTAGGACCACACGTTGTGGTGGAGTCAAGCAAAGCCGGAGTCAATAGTTACTAGCCGGACATTACAAGACCCGGCCGGGTGGAGGACCTAGAAAGGAACCACCGGTCACGCCTTTGTGATCCTTTTTCTCTATAAACTCTGACCAATGACTCATTAATTAATGCCTCCCAAAGTACTAATTCAAGAGAGGTCCCATACCCTCTAGTGTGGTTAGCACGCAAAAATGCTCGAGACGGTGGCGCAAGTAACTCGGTCCTTAATGACCCGGGCACCATTCCAGTCACACCCAAAAGCACACCAACATACCATTGTGCCCAAGTCTAAATCATTTTGTTTTCAGTTTTAGTTTTCATAAGAAGACATGGCACAAGGCCAAAATCATAAGTGATAATAAGTTTTATGTGATCAAGGTTATCGACAAGTCGATAACCGCCCATTTCTACCGGAAACTAAGCATGGCTAAGCAATTAATTCGCAAACTACTAAGTGACAAGAGCTCATCCAACGAGCTCTAAATCACAACAATAACCTAGGCTCATGGTAGTAAAGGATAATCATTTGCTTAAGGAAATGCATCTACTAGGTAAACTAACGACAATAGTTTAACACAAACTAGCAATGCATACATAGAAGTTGCAAACAAAATAAATACTTAAAATAAATGGGATTAACATGATCAAACTGCTTGCCTGGCTGCAAATGCTCAATTTGTTCTTGAGGATCACTCTCAAGGATAACACAATCGTCGGAACCTCACAGAAAGAGCGAAAAAGAATCGATAAGAACGAAGAACACCAAACAAAACTCAAAGCAAAATACATCCAAATCCCAAGAAATTTATACAGCAGTTAGGGGTTGATTTTAGACAATTTTAGAAACAAGAATTACTTCATTTGGACTAAGCATGAAAAGTTATGACTAATCTAAGTTCTCTCACTGAAAAATCATAATTAAATTAATTTCGTTCTTGTTCATGGTGAAAATTTCTAGAATGATCTGGAATCTGAAATTTTTATGGTAGGTAGATAAGGTCATCTAACAACGGCAAAACTGAGTTTGCACAAATAGGAGTTGAAATTAAATAGTTATGATTTTTCTAAGTTCTAAAACTAGTAGATCATTAATTTCGTGGCAAGGATCATATGAAGACCTACTCTAAATTACAGTACATTCCTAGTAGGTTTTAACAAAACTTAGTTTGCTCAGTTTGGAAATCTGAGAAAAGTTATGCATTTTACAAATTTCCAATGAATTTCTAAACAACTATTTTCACTAAACAAGATCATGCAGTTTAAATCATTTTCTGCTACAAAACAGTGCCTAAATTCATTTTCAACTAAAGTTCATACTCTAACAGAGCTACAGCAATTGGAATCATTCAAAACGGAGCTAAAATGACAAAGTTATGCTCTTTTGAAGTTGGAAACATTAAAAGACTTAGAAAGTTTGAGCTCTCGGGAGGTCCAGATGAACTGAGGAAAAAGGAGAGGTCGTGGGCCGTCGATCTTTCATCGCACGGCCACAGACCTCGAAGCATAGTGCACACAAGACCTCCTCCCGCACAGGAGAGGTCTGGACCGTTGAGATCAGATCCAACGGCCACGACCAGTGCATGCACAGCGCACGCAAAGGAGGTCCTTGCGCCTAACAGAGGTCGTGAACGTCAGATCAAGATCTGGCGGTCCCGAGCACTAGGGGAGGTCTAAAAGTCAACGATTGAACAGACGAGATCTTAACGGCTCGGATCTCCCTTAGGAGGTCTGGGCGGCTAAGATCAAGCGAGGAGGTCATAACGGTCAAGATCTCACGGGGAGGTCCTAGCGGCGTGGTTTCAACAGAGGAGATCCGGACGGTTCGGTCGAGGCCTAGGAGGTCTGAACGGTCCAGATCGAGGCGGAGGGAGGTCCGAGCGCTAAGGATTCTACAAAGGAGATCTAACGCTCAGATCTAAATCCGGGGAGGTCGTGAACGGCTAGGATTGATCTTAAGAGGTCTGAGCGGGGTTGTCTTTATAAAAGACCCGGGACAGTTTTTTTACAAAGAGGACCCCGAGGGTGGTCCTGAGGTGGTCTTTGCAAAAATGACCAAGGAAGGTCTTTTTGCAACGACGACCCTGAGGGTGGTCTTTGAAAAAATGACCGAGGGAGGTCTTTTGCGCACGGGAAACGATCTAAACGGCTAGGATTTAACCAGGGTGGTCCTAGACGGTTAGGATCAACTCTAGGGGAGGTCCTAGCGCAAGATTTTACACAGCGCCAGATCTAACGGCTAAGAGCTAATCCCAGGAGGTTTTTAACGGCGGAGATTACTCTAGGAGGTCTTGGGACTTAGAAATTTACACGGAAAAACCTTCTACGGCCCAGATCTGACTTGGGGTGGTCTTAAACGGTTAAGATCTAACTAGGGGGAGGTCTTACACTTAAGGGTTTTCACGGAAAGGATCTAAAGGTCCAGACCTAACCTGGGGAGGTCCTCAATGGTTGAGATGCGCCCGAGGAGGTCCGGGGACTAGGGATTTTTCAGAAACAGCTCCAACGGTCAGATCTAAACTTGGGGAGGTCTTTTACGGTTAGGATTGATCCAATAGGTCCAGCGACTTAGCGATTTAGTCGGAAACGGCTCTACGGCTAAGATCTAGCCTGGGTGGTCTTAGACGGCCAAGATTAACGCGGGAGGGAGGTCCTGAGGCTTAAGCTTTTCGGAAAGGAGCCAAAGGCTCGGATCTAAACTAGGGTGGTCGTGGGCGACCACGATTAACCCGAGGAGGTCCTAGGACTTAGCGGCACGCGCGTTTTGCCGGCAAGACCACATTAAAGCGCGACCTCGGACAGCATTTAAACTCTAATGATTGGGCCCTAGGACATCTTAAATGCTGATCGTAAGGCCACGAAATCTGTCCGAGTACGGCACGGCAAAACACGAGTTCGGTCATTAGCTCACCGCCGGCGATGGGGACCTCGCCGGCGAGAACCAAGGGCAAGACTGAGTCCTAAATAACGCCCAGAACCTAAAGGACGCGCTCTCAACGGCGGCGACAGCTTTGAACGCCGGCGAGCCGGAGAGAATGGAAGAAGGCTAATACTGCCAACTACGAAAACTTTACGAGCTCTACGAAAACAGGAACAAAGCTAAGGAATGGGCACCTGAGGGCAGAGAGGGAACCAGGGGGGTCGGAGGAGCTTGGAGAAGGTCGACGAAGTCCGACGATGAAGAGCTTGCCGGAGAGGAAGAAGAAGATGGCCTCGACCACGGAAAGCAGCTCCCAAACTTGTCCACCTCTGCGATGGATAACCACAAACAAGTTAGAGAACGCCGAGGTACTCGAGATGACAAGTAAAACAGGCAAGAACGTTGATGGAACCACTGGAGCTCGAGCTTCGGCAGGGAGCTCCAAGGGTGACAATGGTGGTAGGGAGGGGGCTCTCTGGTGCTCAGGTTTGGGGCTCACACTCACAACCGAGGGAGTCTAAACAGCACCAAAAGACGGGGAAAGAAAAGGAGGAAGGAGCCACGGGCTATACATAGCCGGGCGCTTGGACAAGGCTAGGGCAAACCCATCGTGAGAAAGGTCCATGCCCCTACCATGGGTGCTCGATTTGACAAAGCGTGGGGTGACTTCTTTTAGGCAAAGGCATCGACACAGTGTAATGGGCGAAAGGAGCCGTTGACAAGGACAAAAAGGTGACCTCTCACTGCTCCTAACTGCTCTGGTCCTGACACAGTGCAGGCGCACGAAAAACCAAGGAGACCAGACCTCAAGGAGGTCGGGAGGAAGAAAAACAGGACTGAGGGGAGGGGTCTCGGACGTCCCTGATGTGCTCGGGGTGGTCCTGGACGTCCCAGATCACCCGAGGTGGGGAGGTCCTTTGCGGGTGAGGAGGTCCTAAGGAGGTCGTGGGCCTTTAGATTGGGGATGGGCGGCCACGAGCACCCAAAACCTCTGGAGGCTAGCGCACCGGGAGGTCGTGAGCCTCACGATCACAATCCCGCCCACCACGCGCGCACGGACAGAGACGATGGGACAAGCCACTGTGCAATTTTCAGCACACGCCATCTCCCCCGCCTGAGTAAGAAGAAGAACAGAAGAGGGAGGTCGGGGTGGTCTGTGAGCGTTGGATTTCAAATCCAACGGCTCACACACGGGGACCAGGGTCGAGCTCGGTGCGGCCTAGTGACTCGACTCTAGCGAGTCAATTGGCTGGGTCTGACTCGAGTCCGAGTCAGACTCAGACCTAGGGTTCAAAATTTGAGTCCCAACAAGAGCTGACCTTAGGAGAATTATTTGGGGCAGCAAACTATCTCCAAAAATTATGAAATTTTTACAGAATCTTGCTAACTGAGTTTAAGACCTCGTGTAAATTTTGCAGAGGTTTTTGTGCTATACATTTTCCTCCAAAATTCCACAAGGTGCGGGTCCACAGTTTGACCAAATTTTGAATAGGTTTGACTGGCCTCCAAAATATTCAAACAATTTCTAAAAATTGTAAAATTTTTCAGAGGGTCACAAACCAACCCAAGAACCCAGGAAAAATATTTCCAGGAGATGATCAAGAGGTTTGACAAGATTGTTTTTGGAAGACAAGATTTTCGATCAGAGTGATTTGTGACTTGTAATCCCATAATTCTTTTGCAAGAATTCTTTAGAACATACAAGAATTTCAAGATGTAAGAAAAAGTTTTAATTTCTACTCATTTTCTTACATTTGAAACACAAGCCAAAACTTGGGATGTTACATCCGGTCTCCAACCAAACACCGAGACCGGTAAAAGACTAGGAACAAATCCTTAGCCCTAGCTAGTCATACCTTTTCCTTGCGCATCCTCTTGAAGCTTGATGACGCACATCCTTACTTCAAGTCTGGGTCCTTGTCTTGACAATCATCAACACATGATGATTTCCTTTGCTTCGGGATCTCGACTTGATGTCCATCAACACATGATGATATCTTCCATCCCGAGTCTTGATATGCATCAACCCATGATGCATTTTTCACTTGCTCTTCTCCATCAACACATGATGGACCTTCTCTTTGACTTGATGATCAACTTATGATCATCTCAACTTCATGAACTTGATTCGCATCAACACATGATGCATCCTTTACTTCAAGCTCTTCACTTTAATATCATCAACGCATGATGATTATCCTTTTCTTGAACATCATCAACACATGATGATTTCTTCTTCTTCAAACACTTGACTTGATGATGATCAACTCATGACATCATCCAAAGTCTTCAATTACATGGAACATAGCCTATTTCACCAACTCATAGAAAAACGTTAGTTCCACAATATGATTATCATAAATTACCACATCAAACCATTAATCAATAATGGTGGGACAAGATACCACAATCTTTCCCTCTTTGGTAATCAATGATAATTACTTCAATAACAGGTAATTGAATGTAATTGGTATGAGTATATATAAACACGAAGTTATATATATATATATATATATATATATATATATATATATATATATATATATATATACTCAAGAGTTATGTTTCAAAGTAGATCACAAAGATCAATACTAATGAAACAACAAGGTCATGAGTATATATAAACTACACAAGTTATATATACTACAAGTATATAAGAACTACACAAGTTGTATATATTGAATATGAGTGTATACAAACTACACAAGTTGTATATACTCACATGAATATATTAACTACACAAGTTAGATATGTTCAAAGATATATGAGCATATATGAACTACATAAGTCTCATATGCTCACATACAAGTATATATGAACTACACAAGTTATATATACCAAATATGAGTGTATACAAACTACACAAGTTGTATATACTCATATGAATATATTAACTACGCAAGTTAAATATATTCAAGGATATGTTTCAAAGTAGAGATCCTTAATATATGTGGAAAGAGAATATGGATCAATACTAATGAAACCACAAAATATAGAATGGACCCCCCCCCCCTAAATGTGTGCATACACAAATGTGTAATGGAAACATATGCACATATCCAAGTTAAACTTTTTGGTGGAGTTTATCCTATATTTTGGATCCGAGGAATACAACAGGATATAATAAAACGAAGTAGAATGCATACCTCTTGTATTTCCATCTTTATATCCAAACGAGACTAAGCAATAGATAATCAATAGAATTGTTAGTCTCACAAATAGATTGTCATTTATGAATACATACCTGTTTGGATTTTTACTTTTATATCCAAGCTGAGACTAAGCATGATATAACAATAAGAGTATTAGTCTCACAAGTGTATTTGTCATTAATCACTTAATCACTTGCATGCCTTTATGATTTTCACCTTTATATCCAAATAAGACTACACAATATGTATATCAATAAAAGTGTTAGTCTCCCAATTAGATTTATCATTATTCACCAAAACTCCATTACCACATAATGGCGGGTCTAGATATTTCAATCTCCCCCTTTTTGGTGATTGATGACAAATCCATCATTAATAGCAACATTTGGATATAAGTCAACATATGATAAGAAAGAAAGCATATTTGACTATATGTATGCACAAAGCTTAGAGAAAGAATTCTCCCCCTTAAGGCATCACAAGAGATATCAAATAAGAACATCCAAATGTAGCTCATACAAATTCTCCCCCTTTTGGCATTAAACACCAAAAATCCAAAGCAAATCTTAAACCAAAAGAGAGCTAGGCAAAAGAATTCATGATACAATGAGCATTGAGACATTTTTCCAAATATTCTGTAACACCCTGGCTATTCGGAAGCCAAGATGTCACCTAAAACATCTAACATACATCCATAATGCGGAAGAATTTGAATAAAATCAACTAATGATAGTATCAAAACAACCAAGACATGATGAAGGTATCCTTCCTTCACCACCTAATCTATTTATTTCAGTTCATTGATAATGAAAGTTCACATGCAGTAATAATTCAACATCAATGTGGAGAAGGTATCCTTCCTTCACCAATTATAAATTTATTATTACAGTTCATCATTTACGAATGTAAGATAGAACTAAATTTAATCTTGAACAGGAATTGGATGATGTGAACAGGTAGTGCATGTCTACTCCTCCCAAGTGAGCCAACATCGGGGTTACCTAAAATAAACAAACAACGCAAGAGTGAGTCCACGACTCAGCAAGTCTGATAAAAGGGACATAACACACATATGAACAAGTCATCATCATAAGAGAATATGAGCATACATCGAATGAAAACTTAGGAATGCATGGCATGAATGAATGTACTCAAGGATGGACTGCACACATGCTTATACCGGTATAGCGAGTGACACACCCGTCGGTGTTCACTTAAGCCCGCACCTTAACAAAAGTGCGGGATCCAAGTCCTATATGAAGAACGTTTCATACAGGTGTCCAAAGCTGCCCATACTAGAATTGATGGGTCTTACGTGCCCATCTTTGGAATTGATGGGTCTTTCAATCCACTCCGTGGGCGGACATGACAATGTCCAAACGCCCACATTGGAATGGTGGGACTTACAGTCCACTCCGTGGACATAGCATGAATAAAAGGATGCATGATATGAACATGAACAATGCTAATATCATCTTTCGGCATTTACTCCACATATTGATAGAACATAACCAATTCAGCATTTCGGGTATCACAAGATGTCACATCATATTCATGTAATCATTCACAATCACAGCACTTAAAACCAACAAAGTACTTGCCTTCCGCGTTGCGACGCGTTAGCAGGCAACGATGGCACTCCCAAACCCGTAGACTCGCGGCCTAAACAATTAAATAACCGAAATAAGAACAACATAGATCCCATCATGAATTAATATTCTACACTACCCTCTTGCACAACCAAAACATAGTCATAACCCGAATCTGAAATTCCAGCAGCAACATGGAATCCCATCAGGACAGCAGCACGGTAAAGACCAAAACTAATGATCTGGGACTCCAAAATAGATGAGCCCAGATCCTACACGAGCTTAACAAATATATCTACAACTTTGTAGTTGACGAGATAACCCAATTCAGCCAAACTAAATTGCTAACTGTCAAACGAAACAGCAGAACAGAATCTGACTGAGCAATTAGAACAGCAGAACTAAAACGTCCATAACTTTTAAACTACAACTCCGAATTGATTTTTCTTTAACAATCTGAAAAGGTTATGAAATTACCTACAATAACCTAGTTGGCACGACATTCATATTTTGCCTTTAACAAAAAGTGGCACACGGGTCAAAACTAAAGATAGAAACTGACATACAATCTGGACAGACTGACCTACAATCTGGACAGTCACAATGAAAAGTGCATAACTTTTGATCTATAAATCCAAATGAGGTGTTCTTTATCAATCCTGAAAGCTAGTGATATCACCTTCAAAATTTGTTATGGGCAAGTCCTCTGAATCACCCTCTAACTAGGCCATATATCAACCTATACAGAGACTGCTAATTCTCGTCAGGATTCTGGACAGCAGATAATAAATCTATCATAACTTTTGACTCGAAAGTCGGAATTTAGTGTTCTTGGCGGCCACCGAAAGCTAAGAACAAAACCTACAATACTCTAGGAGATGGGATCCTCTGATTCGGCTTCTAAGATTGCGAAAACAGCCGCGCAAACTACTGGACAGAATTGAATTTCCAACAGACAGACTTTGATCTAATCAAATTTAATCGGTTTCACTTCTCGACTAATCAAACAACAACAACCGCAATCGTTACCCTTCGAGACACGCGTGCCGCTGAAATACCCCACTAGATGCTCATCTCCTCTTCTTCTCCTCTCTCCCTCCACCTTTCTCCTTGGCCGACAAACAATGGGAGAGCACCACCAGAGAGAGCAACGGAGTGCAAGGAGGGTGCGCCTCAGAAGGGCGGCGGAACACTGTAGCAATGCGTGCTACAGTGGTGGGCTAGGGTTTCCCCCTACTTTTATTAGTGGCTGGCCCCTCCTAGGCCAAACCCCGAAGCCCAGGTTGTCAAAGAATTGCAGATTTTCCCTCGTCTAAAGTTTAATTTCTCTTTTCACTGCTTCCTTCATTCCAATAAGTTGGAGTATTACAGAAAAACCCCTTTTTCGTTTACTCTCCTTCCGTAGAAACATTCGGGGTATTACATTCTACCCCCCTTAATAGGATTCGACCCCGAATCTAAACACACTTAAGCGAAAGAACAATCACGACTGAGAACGAACAACGGTAACCACGTACCCGTTGTGAACAACACCGGCTAAAGCTCATGCACGCGAAACTCCAACTTCCCAAAGAGCCTCTCCTCGGATGAAAATACCACAACACAACGACGTAACACGACGTCTGATCTAACACTCAACCCGGTACTTCCAGGTACACTCATCGGACAAAACTCGAAGGTAAGATCTCACTCGATGGTCAACGGCGCAAACGAAACCTCAAACTCTTGATCTCCCAGGTACTCACTCAACACGAGAACATACAAGACGTTACGTACTCCGTGTAAGGACTCGAGACAGTCCTGGTGATACGCCAACTAGCGAAAACAACCCAATATATCTTGGGTTAACCTTCCCAATGATACCGAACCACACGACAAGCACAAAAAACACGGAACTCGTGTTCCACCTCTCAATCGAACTCTTCACTAAAGCAAGGATCACCTCCTTTAACCAGAAACATACGACAAAACTCTCTTTAAGCGAACTCTTTTACCAACAAAACCCATCTAAAAACGAAAGATTCACATCGCAACTAAGCGTTACCAGCTCGGTACTAAAGAGTCAAATCCAGAAATCGGAATTTCATCACGAAAACCTTTCCACCTTCCAAGTGGCAGTTTGCGAATAAACATCACGAAAACTAAAGGAGGAATAATTTTAAATGCCCAAATCAAAAACTTCCTTTATTCTTCCTGAACCGATAAGAACCACACATACCAAAATTGAGTCAAACCCAACTTACGAAAGACATTGGTCAACAGCACAAAGCTCATGCAAGAATAAAGAAAATGCTTCACTAATCAAGAAGACATCTTTTTTCCTTGGTTTCACTTTTTGGAATAAAATATCTCTCCAACCTTGGAATTCGAATTCATCGCATACCACACGGTCTCAAACCTCTTAATTTAACATCCTCAAATTAGGCTTAAACCGAAATACATCATCACCTCCAACTTTCAAGAATAACACGTCAGAATCCTCAGTATAGCCGCTCATGAACTACATCAGAAGGGCTCTATCGACAATCATTCCACTACTCAGAATACTCCAGTTTTCTATCTCCTCTACACACAAATCTTTGGACGACCAAAAGTCTAGCATGAAAATGGAAAGCCCAAATTTAACCTCCAAGACCCCTACAACGAATTCCTCTTATAACACATGGTGAAATCATCGGATTAAATCTCTAACATCCCCACAATTCCGACATAATCACTCATTAACATCATCAGGAATCACTCACACAACATCGCAATACTTTCCAATTGTGTTACTCTATAAAATTAATTAAGGTTTCCATACATTTGATAATCCCTAACATTTCAACATGAACCAAAGTTCGGAACTACACTATACCATAGGTCCTACTTAGTCGAACACTATACGTTTTACTTGAAGCCATACATTCCATCTGAATCAACTTCCTCCAAGAGGTTCAGTCAAAACCAACTCATCTTCTATTACTCCTCCAATAGCTTGGTAGCAAAAATCTCACCCCTACAATCACTTAACCACCACCAAACAATTGACAACTTACGCTTTGTAAAACTTTGCAACACAAAATTGTTGATCCTTTCTCAAAAGAAAGAGGCGAACAAGGGCAAGTTTCACCACACAGAAAATGTTCTTGCTCACAAGTGAGCACGAAACCAAAAGAAATAATCGATAATGAAGATATGGAAAACGAAAGTTGAGTTCACAATGAGGGTACGCATCCCTCAAAAGGGAATAGCAAATAACCACCAATAAGAGAAAAAATGACATTGCGATTGAAACTCGACAACTCTTGAGTGAAAAGAGCAAAAAGTTTATGAACAATTCGAATAACTACAAGTTACAAACGGACTCAAATTCTCAAATATTCCTACTGCACTCTTTCCTTTAACACCAAATTAATTCTTTGACTAACATCGCTTTGCCACAACGTACAAGATAAGATCTTTAGTCCAAACCACAAGGACTAATTAAGAACCAATGAAATTCTTCAATACGTCATATTTGTTCAAAACCGTTCAACTACACAAGAAACATGAGATCCAAATAATCTCAACCACCAAACTCAAAACTTTTCCAATTACGAGATTTCATGAAAAGCAAGCAGATTAATCTCCTTTTAAGGGAACCAACATAATTTTCTTTAATTGCGACTTCACGTTGCCAACTCAAACCAAATCCGTTAAGATTCAATCACATGAATCTCTTAAGAAGCAACAAGACAATTCAATACCTCAATTTATTTAAAATAATTTCAGCTACTGGTGATTCAATAGCTCAAAGAAAATATCACAAAGCTAAACTTGAAATATTCTCATCGAACGATATCACCAAAGGCGATCAAATTACTATGGGTATTAACATCAATTTCACAACAACAATTAGAAAACACTTGAAAGACCCATGTGAAAAGAATGGGTTGATTCTTTCTCAAAAGAAGAGACAAATGGAAACGACTTTCACCAACTAGAAAACTCATCTACCACTCAGACTTGAACACGGACCAAGGAAGAAACCAATTAAGCAATGAACTTATAGAACATAAGTGAAGTCCACGATTGAAAGCATAAGCCTCACAAGAAGAGAATATCGAATCTTAATAGATAAGAACAAATAAGTATTCAAAATCAAGCACTTGCATCATGAAGAACCATTATAACTTTGCAACATATCGTTACTCGATAAACTTCATTTACCACATAAAGCCTGAACCCTCAAAAGATCATGAACATAAAACTTGAAATTTGATCATTTAGAGAATATCACCATAGGTGATCAAATTACTACGAATTAACCTCATTCTCACAATTTTGACGATTTAATAACATCGACAACATACACTAGTCTTGAGAATCATCAAACTTTATTACTCCTTCCTAAAACTTCCCAAAGGAATAAAAACCACAAGGTTGAAACAAATTTATTATAACAAGATTATGCTAAGCAATATCAATATCACAAGGCACGATAGCAAAGACTACTTACGAAATTAATCTACTCAACTATTGGTGTTGCTTAACACCTTCTTCAGTAGCTCATTAACAATCGATGATGGTATTAATCATGTGTGTACATACATTACTAATTCCATTTGTAATCACATAACCATATGTAAACATAGATTCACATTTCACCTTTGTTCGAAATCATTTCAAAACATGATTAAATATTCACTAACATAATTTTCTATAAACAAGGTTTCACGAATCGATACAAAGACCCATCCGGTCCTTTATGCAAGTTTCAACAATTTTAGCATACCAGAAATAGACAATTCTAGCTCTTACGTAAGATCTATAGGTTACGAACGGATATGGACAGTCTTTATTTAACCTACACCATGTATCAAATACAAGGACATTTCAAATTAATCAATTTCACTTTCATGGATGGTAGTTAAGAATAATTGATTTGCACCATGCTAATAACCCAACTTGGTAACTCATATCGTAACAATTTATTCGTTTAGTTATAACTTCTCATTTTAAGCATGGCAAGACATCACAAAAGGATTCTAACACCTTACTACAACAAAGAGAGACTTCAAACCTCAACGCTCGAAGTAATCCAAAAGAAACGCATAAAGCCAAAGCTTTCCCATGCAAACGAACTTACAGCGGAAAACTCTCACTAACCAAGCTATCAAACGAGTAAATGAGTCATTCTTTTTCAATGAGAAAGAAGGAGCAACCATGAAAACATCAATCTTGTCAATTGACAACAACCACAAGTGGTAAAAGCAACTCAACGGTTGAAAAGCAATATTTGTTTGAGAGAACCAACAGGATCTATTGAAAACCATAAACTATCATGAACCACAAACCCGGGAGAAATTCATCAACCACCACGGGACAAGAATTGCCAAATTCGAAATCAAGAAAGAGAACAACTTTCTAAAGCAACTCACGCTTAACACGAAACTATGGTACTCGAGGTAACTACTCCTCTAACCACGTTCTGCGAGCGTGGTGTAACACAGTGAATCGAGTAACAACCACGACCCCACTTCTTATCATCCATTAACAACACGCTTCACCAAAATACTCCATTATGAATATACAGGATTATCTCATGACAATCATAGAATTAGTTCATAGATATTGAATATCACAAAGAGATCATAGATTAACCACAAGAATGATAGTACGGAAGCAATTCAAGAACGATTCAACATGATGAATCTCCTCACTAGAAATACGGATATTTGGATTACCCAAACCCCACCTATTGTGCATGATGTGTCATTTTAATATCTTAATTACCACGGACCTAAAGCCCGCTCGATACCAATCGTAACACCCGGCTATTCGGAAGCCAAGATGTCACCTAAAACATCTAACATACATCCATAATGCGGAAGAATTTGAATAAAATCAACTAATGATAGTATCAAAACAACCAAGACATGATGAAGGTATCCTTCCTTCACCATCTAATCTATTTATTTCAGTTCATTGATAATGAAAGTTCACATGTAGTAATAATTCAACATCAATGTGGAGAAGGTATCCTTCCTTCACCAATTATAAATTTATTATTACATTCATCATTTACGAATGTAAGATAGAACTAAATTTAATCTTGAACAGAATTGGATGATGTGAGCAGGTAGTGCGTGTCTACTCCTCCCAAGTGAGCCAACATCGGGTTACCTAAAATAAACAAACAACGCAAGAGTGAGTCCACGACTCAGCAAGTCTGATAAAAGGGACATAACACACATATGAACAAGTCATCATCATAAGAGAATATGAGCATACATCGAATGAAAACTTAGGAATGCATGGCATGAATGAATGTACTCAGGATGGACTGCACACATGCTTATACCGGTATAGCGAGTGACACACCCGTCGGTGTTCACTTAAGCCCGCACCTTAACAAAAGTGCGGGGATCCAAGTCCTATATGAAGAACGTTTCATATAGGTGTCCAAAGCTGCCCATACTAGAATTGATGGGTCTTACGTGCCCATACTGGAATTGATGGGTCTTTCAATCCACTCCCGTGGACGGGACATGACAATGTCCAAACCTGCCCACATTGGAATGGTGGGACTTACAGTCCACTCCCGTGGACATAGCATGAATAAAAGGATGCATGATATGAACATGAACAATGCTAATATCATCTTTCGGCATTTACTCCACATATTGATAGAACATAACCAATTCAGCATTTCGGGTATCACAAGATGTCACATCATATTCATGTAAACATTCACAATCACAGCACTTAAAACCAACAAAGTACTTGCCTTCCGCGTTGCGACGCGTTAGCAGGCAACGATGGCGCTCCCAAACCCGTAGACTCGCGGCCTAAACAATTAAATAACCGAAATAAGAACAACATAGAGCCCATCATGAATTAATATTCTACACTACCCTCTTGCACACACAAAACATAGTCATAACCCGAATCTGAAATTCCAGCAGCAACATGGAATCTCATCAGGACAGCAGCACGGTAAAGACCAAAACTAATGATCTGGGACTCCAAAAGAGATGATCCCAGATCCTACACGAGCTTAACAAATATATCTACAACTTTGTAGTTGACGAGATAACCCAATTCGGCCAAACTAAATTGCTAACTGTCAAACGAAACAGCAGAACAGAATCTGACTGAGCAATTAGAACAGCAGAACTAAAACGTCCATAACTTTTAAACTGCAACTCCGAATTGAGTGTTCTTTAACAATCTGAAAAGGTTATGAAATTACCTACAATAACCTAGTTGGCACGACATTCATATTTTGCCTTTAACAAAAAGTGGCACACGGGTCAAAACTAAAGATAGAAACTAACATACAATCTGGACAGACTGACCTACAATCTGGACAGTCACAATGAAAAGTGTATAACTTTTGATATATAAATCCAAATGAGGTGTTCTTTATCAATCCTGAAATCTAGTGATATCACCTTCAAAATTTGTTATGGGCAAGACCTCTGAATCACCCTCTAACTAGGCCATATATCAACCTATACAGAGACTGCTAATTCTCGTCATGATTCTGGACAGCAGATAATAAATCTATCATAAATTTTGACTCGAAAGTCGGAATTTAGTGTTCTTGGCGGCCACCGAAAGATAAGAACAAAACCTACAATACTCTAGGAGATGGGATCCTCTGATTCGGCCTCTAAGATTGCGAAAACAGCCGCGCAAACTACTGGACAGAATTGAATTTCCAACAGACAGACTTTGATCTAATCAAATTTAATCGGTTTCACTTCTACGACTAATCAAACAACAACAACCGGCAATCGTTACCCTTGGAGACACGCGTGCCCGCTGAAATACCCCCGCTAGATGCTCATCTCCTCTTCTTCTCCTCTCTCCCTCCACCTTTCTCCTTGGCCGACAGCAATGGGAGAGCACCACCAAGAGAGAGCAACGGAGTGCAAGGAGGGTGCGCACTGTAGCGGCGGTGGAACACTGTAGCAATGCGTGCTACAGTGGTGGGCTAGGGTTTCCCCCTACTTTTATTAGTGGCCGGCCCCTTATGGGCCTCCTAGGCCAAACCCCGAAGCCCAGGTTGTCAAAGAATTGCAGATTTTCCCTCGTCTAAAGTTTAATTTCTCTTTTCACTGCTTCCTTCATTACAATAAGTTGGAGTATTACAGAAAAAACCCCTTTTTCGTTTACTCTCCTTCCGTAGAAACATTCGGGGTATTACATATTCTCTCCCTTTTTAACTCTACAAAAGAGAAGGTGAGAACATTCTCCCTAAACTTTTTCCTTTTATGTTCTCCAAAAGCATTCTCCTACTTTTGGACTAATCATAAGATAGGGTGAACTCGCAAGAGAGAATCCAAATGAATTGATCCAAATCAACTTTATCCTTTTGGCATAAACATCAAATGAACTCTAAATCAATTTCCCTTTATTGGCAATTAAACATCAAAAGATCTAAAATAAAGCGAAACCATAAGGGAGTCTTTTCAAATTTGTTTTCTCATATATTAGTATACCAATTTTTAAAACTAAAAGGTTTTCAATAAAACTTTTTCAAAACATTTTAGGAAAACTCCCCCTTACACAAAGGTTCCACTCCATTGACACACAAAGGATTTATTCGTCCACTTAGTTTCTTTGCTTTTGACACACAAAAGCATTCTCTGTCCAATTGTCTTTGCTTTTGACTCACAAAAGTATTTTCCCTATTTTCTTTATGTGTGTCCACTTGTAAGGTAATCCTTGAACAATTCTAGTAGATACCACTTGTAGAAATTTCTTGTAGATACCACTTGTTGAAAGATATTCTTTAAACTTTACTTGTGGATACTACGAGTCGACGATGCCACCTGTAAATTTCACTTGTAGATAATACTTGTAAATCCATATGTTGATACCACTTGTGGAAAACATGCGTCGACAGGTCTTGCATTCTCAAGGTGTTTGAACTTCTCTTTTAAAGATCTTCACAGAAAGCATAGAGAGAAGAGATTGAGAGAAAAACCACTTGAGAGAAGATGATACCACTTGATACAATTTAGATATATCTCTTGAAGAGATAAAACTTGAAAAGATATCGGGTATCAGAGAAACCACTTGGATAAGATACCTCTTGAAAAACAACATCAAGAAATTTGAGGTATCGGAGAGACCACATGGATAAGAAGTGATTAGGTATCGGGGAGAGCTTGGTAAGCAAACATTTGATCGACATAGAAGGAGTTAGATACCACTTGTGAATGAGAACAAGAGATACCACTTAAAAGATACAACGTGAAGGAGTACGATGATATCAATTGAGAATACCACTTGTAAGAACAAGATGATATCACTTGAAGAGTACCACTTGTAAAAACAAGGATACCACTTGAATCAAACACATACGATTCTCATGCCGAGATCAAAGATGATCAAAAGGAGCTACCACTTGAAAGAATACCACTTGTAATGATAAGAATATCACAAGGTGATCAAGATAAGCATTTGAGGGTAGCTTGCAAAGATAGCAAGGATCAATCTTAACTTTGGGAAACAACCACAATAGATTTAGAATTGAAAGAGTTTGAGATTGGTTGTTTTGACAGGATAATCGGAAGTACCGCCATACAAAGACCGGTAGTACCGCAAGGCGGCAGTACCGCAGTTCAAGGCCGGTAGTACCGCAACCCGGTAGTACCGCAAGAATACTACCGGTAGTTCTGATTTTTCTGGTATAACAAGGATTGATCAGGGAATTTAGAAGAGAATTGAAGCTTATGCAAATGATCCCTAGTTTTGAACTCAATTAAATATTTTTAAGGATCATTATGCACTAAGGGGACTAATTAATATTCAAGAAATTAGTTTTTATGAATTAGTCTTTTGATTTTGCAATTAAAAACAGATTTTCAGGAAATTTCTCAACATGAGCCAAATTGAGCAAAAGATGAATTTTAAATGATCCATTTTTATGTATGAGTTATAAATACCATCATGGACCTATTCATGTGAATAATTTAGGCTCAAATGGCTAAACTCACTTAAGTGCTAGAAAGTGACCACTTAGGTCAAACTAGTATTTTGGACTAGTTTCAAAATCAAATAACTTTTGATGAGTTGGTCTTTTGGAAATCATTTGAATACAAAAAGTGTTTAGAATAACCAACTCTAGGATTTTCCTTTTGAGATGAAGATCAAATTCCTTTTATAATAGATTTTACACAAAAATCTAGTTTATGTCAAAAACAAGATTCTATGATCTAGAATTTTGGGTAGAAACTCATTTTCATTTAAAATAGCTTTTTCTTAAGCCAAAACCTTTGGTAAACCTTTGAAATGCATTTGTATATATTTTGCAACTAATTTTTCAAAGGATATACTTATAATTTCAAATTTTTGACTTTTAGCTTAATGGCTTAATTTTGAAAAATATTATTAGCACTTAATTAATTTGGGCACACTTTGGAATGTGATATACATGTTAATGATTTAGCACTTCCCCTTAATGTGCCACATCCAATTTGCTCAAGATTTGAATAATCAAGATTAAGCACAAGAGCAAGAACAACCCTTTTATAAGATTATTATGAAATGCAACCTACACAAGGTAAAGGGTCTAGATACTTCAATGTAAATACTTGTTACCGAGATAGCATTGGCTCATGATATGATTTGATTATCCTCATACTTGGCTCCAATTTTGACATATGGTGGAATACACCTCTTCATGAATAAGCCAAGTCTCCAATGCCTCTCCAAATATCTATTAATCATTTAAGCGCATTTTTGGTACCCAAAACTTGGTTGGGTCCATGAATGTTAGTCACAATAGATTTGGGCACCCATATGGCCTTAGCAATGCATTTATGTGAACTGACAATCTTGGCAAACACATTGCCATTTTTATCCTTCCTAAGCAAATAATTTTCATTATAAAGAGTTGGCTTAGGAGTGATACCTTTGGGACAATCCTTACTAAAATGTCCCTTTTCCTGGCAATTGTAGCAAGTTGGATATTTGCCTCTATCCTTTGCTTTCTTCTCTTGCTCCTTGCCGGCTTGCCTCTTACTTGAATGTCTTGCTTTAACATCCTTTGATTTGGACACACCTGTAATACCTCGAATGTTTCTACGGAAGGAGAGTAAACGAAAAAGGGGTTTTTCTGTAATACTCCAACTTATTGTAATGAAGGAAGCAGTGAAAAGAGAAATTAAACTTTTGACGAGGAAAATCTGCAATTCTTTGACAACTGGCTTGGGCTTTGGCCTAGGAGGCCCATGAGGGCCGGCCACTAATAAAAGGAGGGGAAACCCTAGCCCACCACTGTAGCATGCATTGCTACAGTGTTCCGCCGCCCTTCTGATGCGCGCCCTCCTTGCACTCCGTTGCTCTCTCTTGGTGGTGCTCTCCCATTGCTGTCGGCCAAGGAGAAAGGTGGAGGGAGAGAGGAGAAGAAGAGGAGATGAGCATCTAGCGGGGGTATTTCAGCGGGCACGCGTGTCTCCAAGGGTAACGATTGCCGGTTGTAGTTGTTTGATTAGTCGTAGAAGTGAAACCGATTAAATTTGATTAGATCAAAGTCTGTCTGTTGGAAATTCAATTCTGTCCAGTAGTTTGCGCGGCTGTTTTCGCAATCTTAGAGGCCGAATCAGAGGATCCCATCTCCTAGAGTATTGTAGGTTTTGTTCTTAGCTTTCGGTGGCCGCCAAGAACACTAAATTCCGACTTTTGAGTCAAAAGTTATGATAGATTTATTATCTGCTGTCCAGAATCCTGACGAGAATTAGCAGTTTCTGTATAGGTTGATATATGGCCTAGTTAGAGGGTGATTCAGAGGTCTTGCCCATAACCAATTTTGAAGGTGATATCACTAGCTTTCAGGATTGATAAAGAACACCTCATTTGGATTTATAGATCAAAAGTTATGCACTTTTCATTGCGACTGTCCAGATTGTAGGTCAGTCTGTCCAGATTGTATGTCAGTTTCTATCTTTAGTTCTGACCCGTGTGCCACTTTTTGTTAAACGCAAAATATGAATGTCGTGCCAACTAGGTTATTGTAGGTAATTTCATAACCTTTTCAGATTGTTAAAGAACACTCAATTCAGAGTTGTAGTTTAAAAGTTATGGACGTTTTAGTTCTGCTCTTCTAATTGCTCAGTCAGATTCTGTTCTGCTGTTTTGTTTGACAGTTAGCAATTTAGTTTGGCCGAATTGGGTTATCTCATCAACTACAAAGTTGTAGATATATTTGTTAAGCTCGTGTAGGATCTGGGCTCATCTCTTTTGGAGTCCCAGATCATTAGTTTTGGTCTTTACCGTGCTGCTGTCCTGATGGGATTCCATGTTGCTGCTGGAATTTCAGATTCGGGTTATGACTATGTTTTGGGTGTGCAAGAGGGTAGTGTAGAATATTAATTCATGATGGGCTCTATGTTGTTCTTATTTCGGTTATTTAATTGTTTAGGCCGCGAGTCTACGGGTTTGGGAGCGCCATCGTTGCTCGCTAACGCGCCGCAACGCGAAGGCAAGTACTTTGTTGGTTTTAAGTCTTGTGATTGTGAATGTTTACATGAATATGATGTGACATCTTGTGATACCGAAATGCTGAATTGGTTATGTTCTATCAATATGTGGAGTAAATGCCGAAAGATGATATTAGCATTGTTCATGTTCATATCATGCATCCTTTTATTCATGCTATGTCCACGGGAGTGGACTGTAAGTCCCACCATTCCAATGTGGGCAGGTTTGGACATTGTCATGTCCCGTCCACGGGAGTGGATTGAAAGACCCATCAATTCCTAAGATGGGCACGTAAGACCCATCAATTCCAGTATGGGCAGCTTTGGACACCTATATGAAACGTTCTTCATATAGGACTTGGATCCCGCACTTTTGTTAAGGTGCGGGCTTAAGTGAACACCGACGGTGTGTCACTCGCTATACCGGTATAAGCATGTGTGCAGTCCATCCTTGAGTACATTCATTCATGCCATGCATTCCTAAGTTTTCATTCGATGTATGCTCATATTCTCTTATGATGATGACTTGTTCATATGTGTGTTATGTCCCTTTTACTGTACTTGCTGAGTCGTGGACTCACTCTTGCGTTGTTTGTTTATTTTAGGTAACCCCTGATGTTGGCTCACTTGGGAGGGAGTAGACACACACTACTTGTTCACATCATCCAATTCATGTTCAAGATTAAATTTAGTTCTATCTTACATTCGTAAATGATGAACTGTAATAATAAATTTATAATTGGTGAAGGAAGGATACCTTCTCCACATTGATGTTGAATTATTACTGCATGTGAACTTTCATTATCAATGAACTGAAATAAATATATTAGATGGTGAAGGAATGATACCTTCATCATGTCTTGGTTGTTTTGATACTATCATTAGTTGATTTTATTCAAATTCTTCCGCATTATGGATGTATGTTAGATGTTTTAGGTGACATCTTGGCTTCCGAATAGCCATGGTGTTACAACACCGAGGCAATGTGACCTTTCTCAAAACATCCAAAGCATTTGATATTCGAGTATTTCTTTCCTTTTTGCTTTGGGATGTTCTTCACCTTCTTCTTGGCGATGTAACCAAGTCCTCTTTTATAATCTTCCTTATTAGGGCATTTTGAGGAGAGGTGACCCTTTTGATGACAATCAAAGCACTTGATGTTCTTGTTGTGTCTTTGATCGTGTCTCATCTTGCTATTTTCCCTTTTCTTGGGAGTGAAGCCGATTCCACTCTTGTCATTTGAGCTTCGTTGCTTGCTTAAGATATCATCAAGAGTGGCCTTCCCTTTGTGGCTTCTATCCAAGTCATTTTTCAAATTTGCGACTTGGGCCTTGAGCTTTTTGTTTTCCTCTACAAGATTAGTTTCAACAAGCATAGAGGAAATAGAAGCATTTTCACAAGTGCTACAAGGCATATCAATTAAATCATCACAAGATGTGGATATGTTGACTTTAGATGAGTTGCAAGAAATAGGAGCTATGCATGGCAAATCATCTATTAAATTACATGTAATTCCGATATCCACATTAGATCTTTTAAAATCATTTAGAAGAAGAGTTTCATGTTCATCTTTTAGCACGTCATAATTATTTTGAAGAGAGATAAGCTCTTTCTCTAAAACTTTGAATCTCTTCTTTTCTTTTCCAATATATTCATTTAATTCTTCTAGCATCTCCATCAATTCATCATATGAAGGCTCATAATTATTTACCTCATTTTTACATTTAGCCATAAAGCAATGAGGCGAAGTGGATGGAGTTGATGTCTCATCATCGTCGGAGCTAGAAGTTGAGCATTCTTCTCCCGACATCCATTCTTGTATGCAATCATCACTTGTGGAAGTGGACATTTCATAATGGTATTGTACTTGTGTCCACATCTCATGAGCATTCTTGAGGTCGCATACTTCATTGAACACATCTACACTCAAAGCACTAAATAAAACGTTAATTGCTTGAGCGTCGAGATGTAAGCATTTCTCTTCCTCAATTGTTGGAGCAAAATGATCCAATGGAGGAGAAAAGCTTACATCTACAATCCGCCATATATTTAGGCCATGGCCTTAAAATAACATGACATGCGGATTTTTCAATGAGCATAATTTGTGCCAACAAATTGAGGTGTTTCACCGAGGTGCACTATATCACTAGTCGTCATCCTTTACTCTCTAGACGGTTAAGTCTAATAAATGAGAGACCAAGCTCTGATACCGCTTGTAAGATCGAGGAGGCCGACTAGAGGGGGGGTGAATAGTCAATTTAAAATTTCTATGCGCTAAAACCGATTTCAAATGCGGAAGTTAATACAAGTACGGTTTTGCACAATTAAGACCTAAAACCTCTAGTCTCAACTAAGTGCACCAACAATACAAGTCTAATGATAATAATCAATTTAGCATGAACTTGTAACCAATTCAATTTAGGCAATGTAAATAGCACATAGTTTGGCAATCATTCATACACAATAAATGAGCAACTTAATTATATGAATGTAAATTGCAATAAGGTAAAGCATATGAAAGCTAATCACAAGAAGCACACGGGACACAATGATGTTTTACCGTGGTGGTCGGAGACTTGCCGGTCTCCCATAATCCACGTTGAGGGAAATCCAAACCAATTTGGCCGGCTCCACCAATTGAGCCGGCTCCACCAATTGAGCCTTCCTCCGAGGTATCAACCACCTCGCTCCACTAGGGTTGCTCTTACTCCACTCCGGAGATGGCGAGCACCAAGCCACTCACAAACGCTCGGGTCTTCTCACAAGCTTCACTTGAGAAGATCACCGACGCACGACGCCTCCACGCCGTCTAGGTGTCGGCAAACACCAAGAGTAACAAGACTCAACTTTCACTTGAACCAATCAAGTGCCAAAGCTCTATGGATACAAAATCCACAACCTAATGCAACACATGCACTTAGGGTTTGCTCTCAATCACTCACTAAGTGCAACACATGCACACAAGAGTATGAGAGGCTTGCTCTTAGCTCAAGGGAACTCAATGGGACTCAGCAACCTTACTCACACACGGCCAAGGTGGGTATTTATAGCCCACACACAAAAACTAGCCGTTGGGAGCAAATCTGCTGAAAAATCAGCACATGCGGTACTACCGCCATGTACCGAGCGGTACGACCGCACCTCCTCCAACGGTCAGAAAACTAGCCGTTGGGCACCTGTGCGGTACGACCGCCAACCAACATGCGGTACGACCGCATCGCCCGGTCATACCGCATGGACGAGCGGTACTACCGGTTGCAGGGTTTCCAACTCAACCCAAAAAGCACGTTCTCTGGAAAATACATACCGCCAACTAACAATCGGAACAACCGGGGTGCGGTAGTACCGCACTACGAGCCCGGTCATACCGTTGAGCGGTCGTACCGCGCAACTAACGCCGGTACTACCGCATCACGGTCATACCGCGTGGTACACTCCGGTACTATCGCACCACCACAGAGCAACGCATGCTCAAAAGGTGCGGTAGTTCCGCCAAGGAACCACCGGTCATACCGCACATCGGTCATATCGCGTAGTACACGCCGGTACTACCGATTTTCCTGAGAAAAACAGCAGTTTGCATCCAAAACAAATTCAATTGCAAAAACACATTTGACAATTGACATGTGATGCAAACAAGGGTTCAAAGTGAGATTCTCAACAAGTTGCAAAACATATTTGCCAACTTTTAGAATCACATCACAAATTGCACTTCGCTTCTATTCAATTTGCAAAACACATTTGCACAATAGACAAGCGATGCAAACCACGATAAAAGCGAGATTCTCAACAAGTTGCAAAACACATTTGCCAACTTTTAGAATCAACGCCACAAGGAATAAGGTACATGGACTTAAGCCATTTGCAAAACACATTTGCAAACTAAAGTCACATGCTACAAGGAATAACCATGAGCCTCAACTATTTGCAAAACGCATTCGCAAATATAGGCAACATGTTAAGTTGAGCTAGAGCAAACACAATGAGCTATCAACACATGACTAACTCAAACTACTAGTCAAGACCCCTCTTAATAGTACGGCAACCTATACTAGCAATCCGGTCTCCAACCAAACACCGAGACCGGTAAAAGACTAGGAACAAATCCTTAGCCCTAGCTAGTCATACCTTTTCCTTGCGCATCCTCTTGAAGCTTGATGACGCACATCCTTACTTCAAGTCTGGGTCCTTGTCTTGACAATCATCAACACATAATGATTTCCTTTGCTTCGGGATCTCGACTTGATGTCCATCAACACATGATGATATCTTCCATCCCGAGTCTTGATATGCATCAACCCATGATGCATTTTTCACTTGCTCTTCTCCATCAACACATGATGGACCTTCTCTTTGACTTGATGATTAACTTATGATCATCTCAACTTCATGAACTTGATTCGCATCAACACATGATGCATCCTTTACTTCAAGCTCTTCACTTTAATATCATCAACGCATGATGATTATCCTTTTCTTAAACATCATCAACACATGATGATTTCTTCTTCTTCAAACACTTGACTTGATGATGATCAACTCATGACATCATCCAAAGTCTTCAATTACATGGAACATAGCCTATTTCACCAACTCATAGAAAACGTTAGTTCCACAATATGATTATCATAAATTACCACATCAAACCATTAATCAATAATGGTGGGACAAGATACCACAATCTTTCCTCTTTGGTAATCAATGATAATCACTTCAATAACAGGTAATTGAATGTAATTGGTATGAGTATATATAAACACGAAGTTATATATATATATATATATATATATATATATATATATATATATATATATATATATATATATATATATATATATATATACTCAAGAGTTATGTTTCAAAGTAGATCACAAAGATCAATACTAATGAAACAACAAGGTCATGAGTATATATAAACTACACAAGTTATGTATACTACAAGTATATACGAACTACACAAGTTGTATATATTGAATATGAGTGTATACAAACTACACAAGTTGTATATACTCACATGAATATATTAACTACACAAGTTAGATATGTTCAAGGATATATGAGCATATATGAACTACATAAGTCTCATATGCTCACATACAAGTATATATGAACTACACAAGTTATATATACCAAATATGAGTGTATACAAACTACACAAGTTGTATATACTCATATGAATATATTAACTACGCAAGTTAAATATATTCAAGGATATGTTTCAAAGTAGAGATCCTTAATATATGTGGAAAGAGAATATGGATCAATACTAATGAAACCACAAAATATAGAATGGACTCCCCCTAAATGTGTGCATACACAAATTTGTAATGGAAACATATGCACATATCCAAGTTAAACTTTTTGGTGGAGTTTATCCTATATTTTGGATCCGAGGAATACAACAAGATATAATAAAACGAAGTAGAATGCATACCTCTTGTATTTCCATCTTTATATCCAAACGAGACTAAGCAATAGATAATTAATAGAATTGTTAGTCTCACAAATAGATTGTCATTTATGAATACATACCTGTTTGGATTTTTACTTTTATATCCAAGCTGAGACTAAGCATGATATAACAATAAGAGTATTAGTCTCACAAGAGTATTTGTCATTAATCACTTAATCACTTGCATGCCTTCATGATTTTTCACCTTTATATCCAAATAAGACTACACAATATGTATATCAATAAAAGTGTTAGTCTCCCAATTAGATTTATCATTAATCACCAAAACTCCATTACCACATAATGGCAGGTCTAGATATTTCACCCACCCGTCAGCCACCCGTGCGCATTTTTTCCCGTGCACCCTCCCCCTCTCGTGAGCCGTTCGATCTAGGATGGAAGGCCAGATCTTATTGTAACGTTCGGACGCCCGAACATTCCAATAGCTTGGACCGTTCGATTGTGTTTGGACGGCCCCAATCACGTTAGCACCTCGACCGGTCCGAGCATTCCCCTTGTTGTGAACCGTCCGATCAAAATTGGACGGCTCCTACTCCGCCGCGCTTGTCCTCGCTGCCGCTCCGCGTACCACTGACAGGTGGACCCCACCTGTCAGGCCGCCTTCTTCTTCCCCCTTGTATTCTTCCTCGCATGTCCGTGCACGAGTACGCAGGCTTTGCGTCGCATTTTTCGCCGGCTTCACCCACTCCCATCACCTCCGCGTCCTTCCCGTCCTGCTCATGTGTTGATTGTCAAGTAAAGAACCTGGACTTGAAGTGAGGGTGTGCGTCATCAAGCTTCAAGGTTTGTGCAAGGCAAAGGTATGGCTAGCTAAGGCTAAAGATGTGTTCCTAGTCTTTTACTAGTCTTGGTGTGTGGTTAGAAGTCACTAGCTCTAAGATGGATGTAGGCATTACATGCAATTTATCAGATGATATGCCATGTATAGCTTCTAGCCCTTGTATTGCATCTAAGGTCAGCATATCCACATCTTGTGATGATTTAATTGATATGCCTTGTTGCTCTAGTCAAGATGCTTCTTTTTATTATATGTCTTGTGATACTAACCTGGTAAAAGAAAACAAAGAGCTCAAGGTCTAAATCACAAAATTAAAAAATAACTTAGAAAGAAGCTACAAAGGGAAGACCACTCTCGAAGATATTTTGAGCAAGCAAAGAAGCTTGGAAGATAGGAGTGGAATTGGCTTTACTCCCAAGAAGAATAAAAATAGCAATACAAGGCACAATGCAAGATACATGAAGAATATCAAGTGCCTTGATTGAGGTGAAAAAAGTCACCTTGCCTCCGTATGTCCAAACAAGATGGATGATAAGAAAGAACTTGGTGTGACCACCAAGAAAGAGGTGAAGGGCAACCCAAAGAAAAAGGGAAAACAATTCAACAATATCAAGTGTTTTGGATGCAACAAGAATGGACATATTGCCTCTGTGTGTCCAAATCAAATGGATGTCAAGACAAGACATTCAAGGAAGAGGTAAACCGGCAAGGAGCAGGAAAAGAAGACAAAGGATGGAAGAAAATATCCAACTTGCTACAATTGCCGGAAAAAGGGATATTTTAGTAAGAATTGTCCCAAAGGTATCACTCCTAAGCCCACTATTTATAATGATCATTATTTGCTTACAAAAGATAAGAATGTTAATGTTTTTGCTAGGATTGTTAGTTCACATAAATCAATTGCTAGGGACATTTGGGTACCCAAATCTCTTGTAACTAATACTCAAAGACCCAACCGAGCTTGGGTACCAAAATGCGCTTAAATGCTTAATAGGTACTTGGAGAGGCATTGGAGGCTTGGATTATTCATATAAAAGTGGATTCTATCATATATCAAAATTGGAGCCAAGCTTGACGATGATCAGTTCATATCATAAACCAATGTCATCTCGGTAACAAGTATTTACATTGAAGTATCTAGCCCTTTATGCCTTGTGTAGGTTGCATTCATGAAAATCTTTTTTTAAAAAAAAAATGTTCTTGCTCTTGTTCTTAATCTTATTTATTTAAAATCTTGAGCAAGATGGTAATGCCACATTAAGGGGGAGTACTAAATCATTTACATGTATATCACATTCCTAAGTGTGCCCAAATTGACCAAGTGCTAGTGATATTTTTCAAAATTGAACCTTTTAGCCAAAAGTCAAAAATTTTATAACTATTAGCAATCCTTTGAAAAACTAGTTGCAAAATATATACATATGCTATTCAAAGGTTTTGGCTTAAGAAAAATCTATTTTACAAATGAGTTTCAAGCCAAAATTCTAGATCATAGTATCTTGTTTTTGACATAAACTAGTCTTTGTGTAAAATCTTTTCAAAAGGAAATTTGACATTTGTTCCAAAAGAAAAATCATAGAGTTGACGATTCTAAACCTTTTTGGCATTCACAAGTTTTCCAAAAGACCAACCTAGCAAACGTTATTTAATTTCTAAACTCGTCCCAAATACTAGTTTGACCTAAGTTGTCACTTTCTACCACTTAAGTGAGTTTTGCAAATTGAGCCAAAACTATTAACACTAGTCATCAACCCGTGCATCCGCATAGGCTACGTGGTTTCAACAATATTATATTATTGATAATATAAGAAAAATTCTATTGGCAAACTTTGGTTCTCATTTCTTTTACTTTTTCTAATTATTATATATTTCTAATTTATTGCCTCATGGCCCCAATATAGAACCAATATTTTTATTTACGTGCATTCTAAGTACAAATACTATTAGTGTATGGATCTACATATATGGAGTACACAAATTATGATATTATAACATATATAAATTCGAAATTAAAATTTTAGTGTCGCATATGTAATTCCATTGAATATGTGAAACTAATACTTATATATTGAATTTTTTTTAGGAATTCACAATTAAAAAAAATCATGTTATACGAATATCAATTCCGAAACAATTGTTATATCCAAGTATATCAATTTGTAATTAGAAATTGTAAAAATTGTTGCAAGAAAACAATTGATACGGTCCAACTACCAACTACTAATTATGCGTGTAACACCCCAGGATCCACATTACCCTGGAATGCTACTTAACCACTCTACAGCTAGCCAATAATTTCAAGACAAAATTAATTCGGCAGCAACTCTAGACAAGGAGCACTAAGCGGAAGCATAAACAGCTAAGGTAATAAAGATAACGGTAACAAGTTCAATAATTAAACAACCTCTAGCAGATTAAACCAAGTGTAGTCCACAAATTCATCAATAATAATTCGACAGAACACTCGCGAAAAGCTAGTCATTAGGCTAATTTCCTCTCAACTTTATTACAGCATGAATCTATGAATTGAGTGCATTATTGTAGTGCCGCTCTACCCATCCCAGGAATGCTTAAGAATCACCGAAAGGGGAAAGAAACAACAAGGGTGAGATAAAATCTCAGCAAGCAAACTGCTTAATGTGCTATTCGGACTACAAACAAATATACAACATCATTAAAGTATCCATATGTCCACATCCATAATGTGAATCCACATTCATTTACAAGCTAATTTAACTACAAAGATATTAAGCATCAATATCCAATTCCCATAATGATCACAATTATAGCTTCAACCATATTTACTACCAATGATAGTAAAATATCATCAATTGAATCTTGATCAACTGCTTCATATTATTCACCACTACCACTACCAATGACAATAAAGTATTAACATGTTTTACCTCATAACTTTACTATTTCTCGCATCCACAACTGCTATCAACAATTACCACAAGAGAGAAGAATCTCATGCCACAATCACCACCCCTACCATACCACAAGGGATGAACCTCATTCCACCACCACAACCACATTACTCATACCACAAGAGACTCTCATGAGTCAATTTCCACATTGCAACTATGAAGTTGCGTTTCTTTGCAAAATAACTTCACCTCAATATATTGCATAGGTATGCAAATGATCTTTCCACAATGTAATGCATATGCATGCTATGCTCCACTGCACCTTTACCCAATAAGGTAAAAGTGTACATCGTGCTACGGCAATGCACGATGTTGTACCGGTATGGTCGCGGCTATAAGCGGCGACATCCACAATGCAAATGTTATGACATGTCATGAATGATATGATTATCATAAACCACAAGAATTTAACCACGAATGTCAACAACATACTCATCATGAATACTTCCTCATAATCCACATGTGTCTCATTAAGCACAATACCATTGTGTCATAAAACCATTACCACATAACCCCCACTCGATTCACCAAGATCAAAATCAGTCGATCTAAAGGGAATTCTACCACATAGACCACAACATGATCATCATGAATGTAACCACAAGGAATAATCAACATGTCCACCTTGAGTTTATTTTCATATTCCGCATTTGGCTCATTAAGCAAATTACCACAATACTACCCAAACTCATCCAAACATAGCAATTGATTAAAATCTTGCTACCACATTCATACTTAGAAAACATGTAACCATGGCATATCGTTTAACATTACGTCAATCATGCATAGTGCAAGTAGTAAGAACAATGGGTTAAACCGTAGCACAACCGCTACATTTACTTGCCTTTCACGATGCGACGCGTTAGCCGGCAAAGATGATACTCCTAAACCTGAGGCTTCACCTCCTAAACAGGTAAAATAATTTCAATTAAGATATAATATACTCAGCGCTACTAATCGGCATTCTACATCGCTTACTTGACGACTCAAAACGAGTTTACAAAGCTGAAACTGAAAAACAACGTTTCCTGCCATATACTATTTCTGGACAGCAGCACGGTAATTGACATAACTCATGAACTGGAAGTCAAAAAGAGGTAAACCCAATTTTTTTAGATTCTTAACTGACTCATAAACAATACTCTAGTTGACACGATAATCCAATTCGGCCAAAATATTAGGCTAACCATTGTTTGAACTTTCAGTACAGAAACTGCCTACACAAACGAACAGCAAAACTAAAATGAACATAACTTTTAATAGGTAACTCCGAATTGATCGTTCTTTATCAATCTGAAAGGTTATCGAATTATCTACAATAACCTAGTTGTGTGAACTTTCAGATTCCACCAATTTCCCTTTCATATTTTAGGAAATATCTAGACAGATTATTCTCGTCAGATTTCTGGCAGCAGATACTAAATCGACCATAACTTTTGACTCAGACCTCAGAATCGAGTGATCTTCGCGGCTACTGAAAGATAACGACATAACCCACATAACTCTAGGAGATGGAATCTTAAAATTCAGCCTCTAAATACACGAAAATCCCCACGCAAGGTACTGGATAGAATCGAATCTTCTGCAGCCCAACATTTAACCAGCAATTCTAATTGGTTTCGCATCTACTATGGATCAAACAGCGGGGAAGGCATCTCGTTACCCTTGTAGAACCGCTAGAATTTGCTGAACCAATCCCACACAAGATCTTCTTCTCCTTCTTCTCCTTCTTCTCTTCCTCTCTTTCTCCTTCTTGCGCAAGGCAGAGCCTAGACGAGGAGTCGCGAGGAGCAGCACCAGGCAGAGGGAGGCGCAAGGGAGAGGGGAGGAGTCGGCCAAGGGAAGGGAAGGCGGCTGCAAGTGGGAGGAGCGAAAGGGGAGGAGGGGCGGCTAGGGTTTGGGGAGGGTGGCACCTCCCTTTGGCCACCAAAACTAGGCTAGATGGGCCAAGGCCCGGGCCCAAGTGGATGAGAACAAGCGGAAAACCCTCTCTAAACTTGATTTGACGAATTCTGAAAATAAACTCTTCCCCGATTAAATAATTCTCTACCGATTAAATTTAATTAACCCGATTCTTGACTTCTCACACTTTCGGAGTATTACAATGCGAGTGTGGTGACCGTGGTGCATGAGGCGCCGACGGTGCATGCATGCTTGCCGGCCGTGCGTGAGGAACTGAGGATGGAGCTGACCTTGTGCAGGTGCATGAAGGAACAGAAGCTGCTGCGTGCAATGAACCTGTATGTGCGTGTGTCTTTGCTCGGGTGCTAGAAAAGAAAGAGTTCGAGCCAGAAGTATTTAAGCCAGGAGTTGATTGGTTCGGACTAATTAGTTTCCAATGTCAAGAATTAGTCCAGGTAGAAGTTGATCTATCTGCAAGGAAATCACAAGATAAGGAAGAGTACTATTTGGTTTTCTATAAACTAAGGGATTCTATCTTAAGCAGCAAGAAAAAGGAATTCAGACAGTACTTTGAATCCAAGAGGAGAGAGATACTATTTTGTTACGCATGAAAGAAAATTTTCAGGAGATATTTTTACAGATAAAAGCACAGATGGCTTGTGTAAATCACCAAGGAATAAGAATATCAGCGTTGCTAGTTGCGTGGGGATTTTTCTTGTGCATGGAAAGAGATTGGGCCCGACGTGCAAGACCAGCCATCTCACGTTTCCTTCCTTGCGTGCAATGGGTTGGAGCCCACTGTTTGATCAAACAATGCGCAGCAATAAGACCGGCTTGAGTCGGTTTATTAGATCAAGGCATTGCCTTTACATCTCTCTCTAGCTCTCCTGGTTGTGTTCGGCTATGACATCCGAGTACATGCGGGATAGCGCTAATAAATCGCCGTAGGTTGTACCACATGATAAATTGGATGGTTAAGATTTTCCCTTTTACTTGGATTAACGTGGGAATTTCTAATATTTTTTACCTCTTAGGATTAATATAGAGACTTCTAGGAGAGCCTCCGATTAGTATATGTATAGATAAATAGATAGATAGATGTATAGATAGATTGTTATACACATGCATGGTAAATTGTGTTTAAGCTACACTCCTTAGAGTACTATATGACAGTCTTCACTGTTCAATTTTCTTTTGTTTTAACTAATTAAATATTGTTGTATCTCTAGTTGCACTACTAAGTCCAATCAACATAATGTAATTACGTACCATTGGTGCTTCGGATGCGCGCGACGGATACCTCGGTTTCCGCACGGCAGCCTACTCTGACGACGCCGCTCGCGCCTCCCTTCCCGACGCTATCTCATCTTGACCCATCCTCCTCTTGGCGCCGCCGAACGGCCCAGCACTTCGGTCGTCAACCTCGTTGCGTTCGCATTGCCGAGAGACGGGAGGCATCGCCCGTCGCGGCACCGCCTCGCCGTCCACACCGGTGTCCGAGGCCACGCCGCCAGCCGGCTCACGCGCTGTGGAAGATGCGCGGCTGCAGGAATCGCCGCCGGACCGCACGCGCACGGATACCCACGGTTTTTGGCACAAGCAGCCTACTCGACGATGCTCGCCGCCGCCCTCCCTTCCCGCATCGTCTCATCTTGACCCATCCTTGTTGGAACTCAATAACAAGAGTAATAGTATTCTCACATGTATCTCATATATTGAAGCTTTATTGATCTTCTCATGTATTACAAGCTTATTCTTACAAGATAGTGCAGAAGTCTATTTATAGACTTTTACAAACTGACCTACCGACTGAAGCAAAATAGACAGCTGAAGAACAGGCTAGCTATAGATAATCTATAATACTCTTACTACAACTCATCTATTAGCAAATGCTAACTAAGATGCGAGGCAGTCAAAACCCAATTTTGCTTCCTTTCCTTTTTGTACTGCCCTTCCATCTGCATGCATTAGTACTGGAATTTTCTGACTTAGTCGGTAGCAACATCAAGCATGCATGCACTTCACCGTTGCCAAATTTCATTTGACTTTGTCTTCAAGAAAATAAATTAATATCTAATAATCCTCCTCTTGCTGCTGCCGAACGGCCCAGCACTCCGGTCGTCAACCTCGTTGCCTGCATTGCTGAGAGACGGGGAGGCATCGCTCGTGCCGGCGCCAGCCTCATCGTCCATGCCGGTGCCTGAGGCCACGTCGGTGTCGGCTTGCTGGGCCGTGGAAGACGCGTGCGGCTGCAGGAACTGCTGCGTTGTCGTCGACGGGTTCGGTGCGCCCACGGTTAGGTGGGTCTGCAATGATCGGGGTTTGGTACGATCGAGTACAGGACACGGATTAGGTAGGCAATTACATATCGACATCTACAGTTTGAATAGAACTCTTCTTATTTTCTTATCCATGCATGACATGAGTAGTAGATATATCTAAGACGTAGGTTACATCCGTTACATAAATTGGATGACCAGGATCGTTTCCTATTCTCTGAATTGGATGGTTAGATTTCTCTGATTAATGTGGGAATCTGAATTGGATGGTTAGATTTCTCTGATTAATGTGGGAATGTCTAGCCTTTTTTTTCTTTTTCTTCGATTAATGTGGGAATTTCTACCCTATTTTACCTTTCTAGGATTAATATGTGGGCTTCTAGGAGAGCCTCCAATTAGTATATGTATAGATAGATAGATAGATAGATAGATAGATAGATAGATAGATAGATAGATAGATAGATAGATAGATAGATAGATATATTGGCTTATAAGGATATTTCATTACTCATACATGCAATTGGATGCTTAAAGTTGCATCACTTGCTCAATTTAAATCTTTTGAAGTTGTTTCTTGAAAACAAGGTTTCATTTGCAAAAACAAAAGACTAATTTATAAAAATTATTTTCTTTGGAGTCTTTTTATCTATCTCATGCATAATGATCCTTAAAAACTATTTGTTGAGTGATTATTATAAAGGATCATTTGCATTCTAGCGCAGCTTCTGATCTTTCAGGTAAAAACGGTAACACCGTGTTCTTAACACTCGTACTACCGCTGCCCGGTAATACCGTACTTCAAACGGCGGTACTACCATTTCTGTTGGTGGTTCCAAAATCAGTTATGACCGAAGCTTTAACTTCAGCTCTCTCTCTCTCTCTCTCTCTCTCTCTCTCTCTCTCGGTCACACCCCTTTCACTTCTCGAAAAACAACCAACAGTTCATCTTTTTATCCTCCTGTGCTCCACTCATAACCCTAAACTCAAACCCTTCGAGTGAGTGAAGTCTTCCTAGTTTTCTTGAAAGAGATTGTCTCTAGCCCTCTCTTCTCATCAAATCTCTGAGGTACTTGCCTTGATTCTCTTCGTCCTCATCTAGTTTTAACATCTATTTCTCTTTTAGGGTTTGATTCAAAATATGGATGAAATAATCGACTTTTCTGGGAAAATTGATTGTAATTAGTGTTTGATGACATGTTATGTCGTTTCCTTGGATTATTTCATATCCAACACTAGTTAGGATCAAAATCGAAAGATTGCCCCAAATTTTCTGGAACGACAGTACTACCGCTCCAAGAAGAAAAAAAATTTGATTAAATCACACCCTTTTGCTTTAAATCCTAGTCTAATTGTCTTCTTTTTTTTATCTTAGCAACAATGCCTAAAAATTCTGGACCATCCTCCTCAAGAGGAAAAGAAAAGATTGTGTACAAATCAGATGATGACTTTGAAGAAGACTCAACCGATAGTGATACCAGTGATGAACTGTATGCACCAAGCAGAACTCCTTTCTTTGTGGCAGATCCTAGCAAGATTGGAAGCAAAAGGTACACAGACTTGAGGAACAAAAACCAGTTTCTGTTACCCAAGAATGCAGTTGATCCTCACTTTTACATGAAGTTTCAGAAAAATGTATTCTATCACATTTATGGAAGTAAGAACTTTGCTCATCATCAGTATGTGTCTTAGGATCATCTCTTTAATGGACTTTTCTATGCTTTTCATGAAGTGAATTTGGATAGTTTGGTGACTTTGAAGTGTGACTATGACTCCTTCACTATCAAACAATTCTATGCTACTGTCCACATTTCCCCAGAGCATGACACTCTCACCTGGATGACAGCTTCTTTCAAGATAAATGCATCAAAAGAAGATTGTCAAAGATCATGGGCATTCCCACTCCTCACAGTGGTACTCTAAAGGTACATCTTGAGGATCCTTGGAACTTGGATGAGATCAAAAAGCTCTATGATACTTCTCAGCAGTATGAGCTTGGTACAGAAATTGGACTTTCACTAGCACCAAGTATGATCAACAAAATTCTGAGAGCAACTTTCTTTCCCAGAGGTGGAATCAATAATGAGGTTCATCCCAAAGCATGGAACATCATATATCACATCTTGAACGGAACCAAGTTTGACATAGTTGACTTTATCATCACTAAAATTGCCCTCTCAAAGAGCGATACAGAAGACAATATCTTCTATGCTCCCTACATCATGAAGCTGATTAAAGACAAATTTGGAATCTTCTTGGGGAGTGACAGGGTTCACACTGAATACAATCCAAGCTATGCTGATTAAAGAAGATCGTCAAAAAGGGAAAGGATAAATAAGAAAGGAAGATAAAGAGACAGTTTATGTTTATATTTAGAGTTAATTCCTTATTTGCCATTGGAAGTTGGCAAGCTCCCCAAAATGCCATTGTAAAATTCCTCTTCTCTCCATTACCACTCGATCTCAACTTCTATCCTCATTTTGCCATTCCTATGAGTTGACCATTGACTAGGCTGTTGACTTGACCGCGAAAAGACGATTTTGCCCCTAAATGTACTGAGATCTTTAGGGAATTATTTGACATAGTACTATAGTTCCAAAAATTATGAAATTTTTAGGAAAAGCTTCTGACATATTGTAAATTATTGTGTAGTTTTTATAGGGTTTTATTTGCAACATGTTTTTCTCTAAAAATCTTTCAAGTTTTGGTTTTTCTTTAAATCCACTGCAAGTTTACTCTACGATCTTTAGCCCTGCGTGGCAAACTCTGTAAGACTTGACCATAAGGTCCTTTTGCTACTAAATGATATTACTTTGTCTACTTCATCATTATTTTGTTGTATTGATATGATTACATATATGTTGGAACTGTGCGAGCTAGCTACTGATCTGGGACTAGTTCAGAATGCACAGAGGGTTCTGAGGTTGCATACCCGGGGTCTCGACATGGGTGACTATTGGAAATATACCCTAGAGGCAATCATAGAGATGATTATATTTCTTTATGTTCATAACATTGGACAATATGTTATCTTGTTCGTAGAATAATATCGTTAATATTTATTATCAAGTATGTGACTTGATTGTGAAATTCTATATTTCTGCGATGATTATTCTTAAACGTTCCCTAGTCGAAAACATATGAGAACACATATGAATAGACTAGCATATGTATTAGTTGATGACTATGTTTCACAGGGGTCATAGATATGGAGATATCAAACCAATAATATAGACACATGTTAGAGAACATGGTGTTGGATAAGACCTGCCTTGAGACACTGTTGAGATTGTTATGATTCTATGTGTCATTAGTTGGTCTCAAGCAATGATGATGTATAATCCTTAGATCCGATATTAGCATAGTTTCCTACATGTGTAATAGCACTCTTAGGGGTTGCCAAACGCTACTTATAACTAGGTAGTTATAAAGGTAGCTTTTGGGTATGCTATGAAACATGCAGAGCAATGTGATTGGTCTGATATGGATTTGCCCTCCTAACATAACAGAGAGATGTCCCCGCCCTCGTTGTGGTCGGATAAAGAAAGTGCATGGCCATGCCACTAGTGGTCGAAGCGTTGACCAAATGAAGTTATTCGTCACTTGATCGAAAGTATTGAACACCCATGGATGACAAGTTATCTCACCTGGAGTTCAACCAGATGTCGTGAGGCAAAGGGAGAATATACAAGAAGGTTGTTCAATTCGACCAGATACGAACTGGTCGTATGGAGATACGAGCTGATCGTAGACTGATCGAACATAGTCACGGACTGGTCGTATGGAGATACGAGCTGGTCGTAGACTGGTCGAACATAGTCACAGATTGATCGTATGGAGATATGAGCTGGTCGTAGACTGCTCGAACATATTCACTAACTGGTCATAAGGAGTTACGAACTAGTCATAATTAAGTATTAACTGATTGTAAGGAGTTACGAACTGGTCGTAACTAAATATGGACTGGTCATGACTAGATACGAGCTGGTCGTAAGTGATAAGGACATGGTCGTAGATCATATTGCATTAAGGTTCGTATAATATATTCTGTGTGTGCTCTAGAATCGTTATGTCCTACTAGGTACTGCTAACGACTCGTGGTTGAAAAAGAGTTTCCAAGTTACGAACTGGTCGTAACTAAATATGGACTGGTCATGACTAGATATGAGCTGGTCGTAAGTGAGAAGGACATGGTCGTAGATCATATTGCCTTAAGGTTCGTATAATATATTCTGTGTGTGCTCTGGAATCGTTATGTCCTACTAGGTACTGCTAACGACTCGTGGTTGAAAAAGAGTTTCCAAGTCATAGCCGATTACACATGAACCTATAGGGTCACACACTTAAAGGGCTAGGATTTGACTTGGATGGTGATCCGATTCTTGTCGCCACGATTCCTAATGGGCCTCAAGTATGAGACCCATCATGAATGTCTATATATAGAGGCGGTGGCATGAGGTGAAGTAATCCTTTGAAGAATTCTCGAAACCTAATAGCCACGCCTTCCTCAACCACGCCACGGCGCTACCACCCCAAACGTGGTGTTCCTACCCCGTATGTGTGGATACTTTAGAGGTGTTGTTACGAAGTATCAGCACTAGGACGATCCGCAACTCGTGACGATCTCAGGAGCAGGAGGAGAAGACGTTCGTGGTATAAATTTTTGTTTTGTGCTATCGTATCCTACCCATAATCCTTCAAATCTATCTTAGGCTCTTTTGCAATAGACGTATAGAAATTGTTGACTCTCTCATTGCTAGGATTTGTGTTCCATTGTCTAGCATAGTATGGATCTCTATCTTGATTCAGGTTGTTCAAAGTAGGAGAAACATGTGTAGCAGGTGGAGATATATTCTGACCCCATGGGATAGGTGCTACCGAGTGTCCTGTAGGAGGGTGATAGTAATTTACCTCTGAATTTCCATCGAATTTGACCCCTTGGTACCGCTTAATTGAACTGGTTGTGCCCTTGAGTTTTCTTTGCATTTCCATTTCAATATGACTCATACACACTCGGCCAAAGATGGTGGCACAACTCAAACATGTCTTGGGCGCTACCAGTTGGACTCGACTTCAACTTGGCTCACACTTACTTATCCAAAGACGGTGACACAACTTAAACACGTCTTGAACTCTTACTCATTGAGACAGCCGGTCTCAACTACGACTTACACCCCAACTCATACTCAACTCAGAACAGTCGGTCTCATCTACGACTTGCCCAATTTGTACTCGGACTTTAAGTTGGTCACGACTTCAACTTGAGTAACACACGGACTCGACTCAGAACGACGAATACATCTTCTCAATGTCCCTCGCCTTCGCCTTTCGATGATCGGCACCAAGATGCATCGTCTTCAACGCCTTCCATGCAGTTTTGGCCGTCTCCTTTTCGGCCAGTAGAAAGAGTGTCGACGTTGCCTCGCCACCGCGACATCACTCCTGGAGAACACGACATAATCTTGGGCACAAATCAAAAACTCGACCGCCTCGCCACGCACCACATGCACCGCATGATGCATCGGTCTCGGCCGCCGCGCTTCATCGCGCGCTCGGCGTTGCCGTGCCTTATGTGTAGCAGGGATCCGCCGCGTGCACACTCCCGCCGTATATGCCATCCCGGGAGTCGAGATCACCCCTCCCGGGGCAGCAGCTAGGGTTTCAAATATGAAGCTCTGATACCAATTATTGGAACAAACCTAAAAGAAAACTTGTATTTTGGTGCTGCACGTAACTCACGGTAGCTTTTTTCTTTTATCTTCTAAACTTGATCTTACATTGCTTCCTCTCACGTTGATTCACATCTGGTACAAGCAACTAGTGCTACCTATATAGTCAGCCATACAGACTTTAACTCGGACTCGGCTAGTTGCATGCGACTCAGATACGGCAGTAAAAACAGAAACTAAAACTTAAACAAAGATTATCTAACAAATTTCGCCATCAGTCCGCGCAACCGCCTTTGTCATCTCCAATCTCTCACAAATCCAGAACAGGCTCAGGAATTTTACCCAGGAACTAGTCCTGAACCCTCATCGTTGTTCCTGATCTCTACCGCCGCCAAGATCCAAGCCGACTAGGGATTTTACAGCAGTAACCAGATCGCAAACCCAGTGAGCATCAGATCTACTCGCCTCCAAAGATTGATGTGGCTCTGATCCAATTTGTCATATCCTCTTGAAAAGGATCTGGAAATGGGGAAAGTGACAAGAACCGAAGCTACAACTACGAGAGACTATCCAGATATTGGCATAATAATCTTGATGCCCTTTTCATTCCGTTTTCAAGGTTTATATGGATTATAGCTAAGTTCGAGTAAAAGAAAGATTACCGCTTAGTGAATCGGTGAAACTAGCGTTAATAACTGTCCGGGGTAAATGAATACAGATGACGTAAAACAGTAACTACAATGTCGCTCTACATCCGTTGATCTCCCAGCGAAGCGGTACCGGATCATCTCGAGCGTCCAACCTTCGTAACATCATCCACTTGATCCATTCTTCAAAGCGACACTGGCTAGTTGTTCCAACTCTGAAACTTCAGTTCTGAACTTCTGATAAGGACGGACCCAGCCGTGGAGGGGTGTGGGCAACAGCGAGTGCGAGGAGGTTCGTTTCTACGATGATTCAGTACTAGAGCGGATGGCGCGCTACGCTGCGCCTCTACTGATTCTGTCTGAATGTGAAGCGTAAGCATGTTAAAAGGCAGTGAAGCTTAAATGTTAGAACGATGGTCAAACGAAATGTGGACTCCAGGTATCTGTTTTAATTTACATAGAGATGAAGGTGAAGGATGACTATGGCCTGTCATCCAAGTTTGGTTAATACAGGAAGTTCACAGGGTAGTGGTAAATAAGAGGGCAGTACATAGCAAAAGCACAGTTTCAGAAATTTTGCTTTGGTTCTGACAATTACATGAAAACTTAAATTTCAAGTGAGCACGTAGACACAGTTTGTGGTAGGCTAGCTTGTTCTTTGCTTCGCGTTTATTGCATAGCAAAGCGTAGGCAGAACTGACTGAAAAAATGGATAGCATGCTATGTTGAGTCTGCTAGTGGCGTACAGCTGCTGTCTGTTGCAAAACAGTCAGAATTTAGGAAGAACTGATTTATGAAAAAGTCTGTCTGTCGAACTCAGATTGTAGCTGAACTCACCGTTCGCTTATTCATTTATGGTTGGACTAAATGAGGCAAGAGCTGCTATGTATCAATCTCAGAAATAAAAGTTTGGCATCAGTAAATGCGTAAGATAATTCCTGATGAAGAAATAAGCTCTGAAAAGTGCAAACTTGGGACAATTGTGCTGTGTAATCAGATTCTTGGTGCAGGAGCAACTAAACACAAAAGTTTCCAGATCTTCAGATAAAAAATTATTTAGGTAAAATATTAATAAGGCTAAAATGTGTAAGTAATGCAAGACCACTGTTGTGATGAAAGCTGGAAAGAATCTAAACAAGGCTGCAGCCCATGGGGAAAGTTGTGATGGAATATAATTGTTAGGAACTTGATTGCTGTAGAGCAATAATTTTGAACAATAGTGAGACGGAAAACTGATAAGATCTAAAAGAAATAAAACTGTCCAACCAATCCTACAGTTGTAAGAACTAATACCTGAATGAGTGCTTGCATTTCTGGAATGCTAACAGTTTGGTGCACTTCGCTGCATCCGCGTCGACAACGTTCAAACAATGTATGGGATGATTTATTTTGGGTACAGGAACGAATGCAGTCTGAGTCTCATGTGATTGTTCTATAAGAATTTTCTGTTTGTAAGAAGATCAAAGTCTAAGCTGTGCCCTTCAAATATAATCAGTAGCAAGCCAATATCTTTTAAAGCTAAGCGGCTTGTAATTAATATAGACGGGACGAAATAATAGTAGCAGACAATGTGTAGCTTACATTCTGTATATCGAACATGCTGAATATGTTATGATTGTATACAAAATAATAGTAGTGGAAAAATAGCTTACCACTGTAAGTTCAATACCGATCGTAGTGGACTGAGCCTGCATAACGAAAATGCTTGGAATAACAAAGGACAATTAAAATGAATGGGAAAAAAGAGAACACAACCAGCAGTAGATTGAGATTACATTATGCATGTCAAATACATTGAATATACATAGTTATGTGGTTCTGTAAGCATATATACAGCGGGTATGGAACCAAGAAAAAAAAACTACATGTGAAAGTTTGAGCAAAGGATATATTTCAAATACCTGAAGCCTACAGTAAGCATTACATAGCACATCACATAACGGCAGATCATCTCAGAATGCTTGGATTGAGTCCGGTAGGCTTAAAAGGGAGAATGGACCAGTAGAACTATCTTGGTGTGCACTTTGTTTTGTAAGATGGAACTGATGTTTTAATACGAAAGAACAGATCAGGTCTGGCAATGATCCAGTATTAGAAATAAATAGAGGCACATCTGTGACAATTTGGAAATAGTAGTCTCCATAGGAAACAGATCATGCAACACTGCCAAAATTAGCATAGTGGCCTGTGTAGCAATCTTTCTAAAGCGGTTATAACCGCAAACAACAAACCTCTAATACTATCAGATAAGGCAAACTGTAGATAACGTTAGTTCTACGTAGATTACATTCATGATTTAGTAAGCATAAGTACTCGATGCTCAATAGCTTACAGACTACACAGTACATACATGGAATGGTTCAGATGTAGAGTCATGTACATTTCATCTATTGAGATCTGAGAAGAGGTGGCACATGCGCACACGTAAACCCAAAGAGCCTTTTTTCCGAGGAACGGCAGGTCATCTGAATACATAACTAACTAAATTCTGAAGTGACTAAATGTGAGGATCCGGAATATTTAACTAGTAACACTTAACCTCCAAATGGTTCTAGCATTACTAATTAAACATTCTAAGCCTCGATGGACATATGCTTCCCAGAAATGCAGCATATGCACATCATCACAAAATTACACATCATTTTCATACAACATACATTAACAAGTCTAGTAAAGGACATAGATAAAGTAAGTTATTACAAAAGAGCCGACCGGCCAAATAAAACAATATACAAGAATAACAACGGAAGCAAAATGTGCCATAAGATGACTAGAACAAAAGTCGACCGGTTAGCCACACAACCACGTGGCAACCGACCGGCCGCCAAGCTAGACACCTCTAAGGCTACCACAAAGACAACTCACGTAGTGAGGCCCTCCACTCACCTTCATCCTCTGCAACAATACATTTAAGCAAGATAACTGAGTACACAAAGGTACTCGCAAGACTGACGTGTGGAATAGCAGACCTATTCATAGACTACATGCAAGCTTATTTAGGTGGAGGTTGTATGTCTCATTTTGCATAAAGCCAACTTTATTTGCAATAATGTAATACATTTAAAAGCAAGTTTGCAATCTGTTTTACTTATGAAATAACAGTGAAATAATGATATATACAAGTAACCACCTAGAAGTGACTAACCCAATAGCCACCACACATAGCACGAATCCCAGATTCGTACCACCCATCAAATTTTAATTAAAAGGTTGTAGTCTAACTCTTGAAAAGCTTACCCAAGCGTGTCCATAACCTAGGACGAGGCTATTCGAATAGTTTTAACCCTGCATGGGTGTACCAATATACCCACACTTCAGACCGCCTTTAAGCCACAAAGCACACTTCCGAAGGTATGCTGGCACAGCTAAGTCCTACGAGACGCTTTCCAATATTGTGTATTGACTACGAGCCGCTCGTATGGATCGGAATCCATACGCTACATTGCAAGCGAAAGACAACCACCATCACGGAAGCCTTTCGGACTCTACAATGCTCCCAAAGACCATCCCTCCCGCGGCTCCTCGCGCCAAGCCAATACACGCCAAAGTACTAAGTCAAGAGAGGTCCCATACCCTCTAGTGTGGTTAGCATGCACAAATTGCCTGGATAGCAGGTACTCACAAGAAGTTCGGTCCTTAATTGACTCGGGCACCATTCCAGTCACACCCAGAAGCACACCAATCATACCATTGTGCCCAAGTCTAAATCATTTTATTTTTTCAGTTTTAGTTTTCATAAATAGACATGGCACAAGGTGGAAATCATAATCATAATAAGTTTTATGTGATCAAGGTTATCGACAAGTCGATAACCGCCCATTTCTACCGGAGGCTAAGTATAGCTAAGCAATTAATTCGCAAACTACTAAGTGACAAGAGCTCATCCAACGAGCTCTAAATCATAGCAATAACCTAGGCTCATGGTAGTAAAGGATAATCATTTGTCTAAGGAAATGCATCTACTAGGCCAACTATCGACAATAGTTAAAACAAGATAGCAATGCATACATAGAAGTTGTAAACAACATAAATACTTAAAATACTGGGATTAACATGATCAAACTGCTTGCCTTGCTGGGATTGGTCTTGCTGCAGAGGGGAGTGCTCAGGTTCAAAGTTTTCTTCGGAACCTAACGCGAAAAGGCGATAAAAACCGATAAGAACGAAGAACACCAAAAGGAACTCAACATCAAAGAACATCCAAATCCCAAGAAATTTCTACAGCAGCTAGAGGTTGATTTTAGACAATTTTAGAAACAAAAACAAGAATCACTTCATTTGGATTTAGCATGAAAAAGTTATGCCCTAAACAGTTTCTCTCAGCCTGAAAAATCCTAATTAAATTAATTTCGGTTACTATTCATAGCAAAAATTTCTAGAATGATCTGGAATCTGAAATTTTTATGGTAGGTAGCTAAGGTCATCCTAAGAACAGCAAAGTTGAGTTCATAACATTTGGAGTTATAATGAATTAGTTATGATTTTTCTAAGTTCTCAAACTAGCATACCATTAATTTCAGGAACCTGAATAAAGACAAGGCCTAGTTCATATTAAAGCACGTCTACAGACAAATTTTACCAAGTTGAGTTTGCTCAGTTTGGATTTACAGAGAAAAAGTTATGTATTTTACAAATTTTCAATGAATTTCTAGACCACCATTACATATTAAACAAGTTCTTGCAGTTTCCATCATTTTCTACTACATAACAGTGTCTAAATTCATTCTCAAATTAAAGTTCATATTATAACAGAGCTACAACAACTGGAATCATTCAAAAAGGAGTTAAAATGATAAGGTTATGCACTTTTGAAATTTGAAACATTAAAAGACTTAGAAAATTTGAGCTCTCGAGAGGTCCAAATGAACTGAAGGAAAAAGGAGAGGTCGTGGGCCGTTGATCTTGCATCGCAGGGCCACAGACCTCAAAACTCAGCGCACAAAAGACCACCTCCCGCACTGGGGAGGTCTGGACCGTTGAGATTGGATCCAACGGCCACGACCAGTGCATGCACAGCGCACGCAAAGAAGGTCCACGCGCCTAACAGAGGTCGTGACCGTCAGATCAAGATCTGGCGGTCCCGAGCACTAGGGGAGGTTCTAAGGCTTTAAATCCAAGGAAGGAGGTCGGGACGATCAGGATCTCTCGGGGGAGGTTCCAACGGTCTAGATCTCCAGATGGAGGTCTTTAACGGACACGATCAGACGAGGGAGGTCCTGATTGGCTGGGATTTACACGAGGAGGTCTTGGACGGCCAAGATCTACTCGGGGAGGTCCTAAGTGACAGGGTTTTAACGGGAGGAGATCTGGACGGCTCAGATTAGGCCTAGGGAGGTCCTGAACGGTCCAGATCGACGCGGAGGGAGGTCTTGATACTAAGGATTTTACAAAGGAGATCTAACGCTCAGATCTAGATCCGGGGAAGTCGTGAACGGCCAGGATAGAGCCTAAGAGGTCTTGAGCGGGGTTTTCTTTGTAAAAGACCAGGTGGCTTTACCAAGAGGACCCGAGGGTGGTCTAGGGTGGTCTTTGCAAAATGACCAAGGGGAGGTCTTTTTGCAAAGAGGACCTCGGTGGAGGTCCAGGGGCGGTCTTTAACAAAGAGGACCTCAAGGAGGTCTTTTGCAAAGAGGACCCCAAGGCGGAGGGTGATCCTAACGGCTGGGATTTAACCTACGGTGGTCTTTAATGGCCAGGATTTCAGCGGGGAGGTCTTGGCACTAAGAAAATACACGGAAAACCCTCTACGGTACAGATCTACTTGGAGGTGATCTTAGACGGCTGAGATCAAACTAGGGGGAGGTCCAAAGGCTTAAGTTTTTCAGAAAGGAGCCAAAGGCTAGGATCTAAACCTTGGGTGGTCTTTGACGGCCAAGAACAACCCGAGGAGGTCCGAGGGCTTGTCGAGAATCCGATTGGCTTGCCGGCACGTCGCCGGCGACCAAAGCCACGGCAGCGCTATCTACCTAACCAGAAATGTTCTAAATACTGTTGCGAGCAGGATGAGACTATTCTCGACGGCGAGCTGCTGTCACTCATCGCGAGCCGGAGAGGGGCGGAGGAGTGCTTCCGGTAAAAACCGAAAACGGAGAAAAGCTCCGCTCCGAGCTAAACTAACAGGTCCTTAAGCACTTAAGGGATAACGCGAACTCACCTGGACAAAGAAGAGGTCCAAGAGAGGTCGGAGGCGAGCTGGCGGCGGCGACCGCAACCGGAGATGAAGAAGACGACGGCGACAAGATGCCCTGAGCCAACAGAGGACAAAAGAATGAGAAGGACGAGGTTGCGATGACCCAGAGGTGGTCCAAACCAAAAGGTTGGGCAGAGAACACTCACCGGAGTTGGAAACGACAGAGTCTACTTTTCGACCGAAATACCCAACTTAAAATTGAATGGTTCCTGTGAAATGAACCCCAAAATTAAGTTAGGGGAAAAGATTCGGACAATAAGGAGTTCGGGATGGCACAAGAAGAATCGAATAAGAACCACTGGAGCGCCGAAAACACGAGCAGAGCTCCACGGCCGAAAAATGGTGGTTTGGTGTTTTCGGGGGTTTCGAGCTCCACAAGCAGAGGTGAGCTGGGGTAGGAGGTTGTGACAGCGAAGGAGACTCGAGGAAGGCTAAGAAGTGCTCAAGTACTCGAAGGTCCCCGGAGAGGACGGAGCTCTAATGACGAAGTGACCTAAAGCGACCGCCGCGCGAGAAAACGAGGGAAGAGCAGGTAAGGTCAGCGCTGCTCCTGACATGGGCAAAAGCGAGGCTCAGAGCTGTTGCCGGGACCCACGACGCGACGGAGGCCTACACTGCTCACCTGCCACCTTCGGCGCATGCGCGGTACGGTGAGAGGAGGAAGAAGAAGAACAGAAGAGATGGCGGGGTGGTTTGTGAGCGTCGGATTGAAATCCAACAGCTCAGACGCGAGGCGGTTGGGTTGGGCTCAAACCGGGTCGGACTCGAGCCAGAGTCTGACTCAGCCCAAAGGGTTTGAAAAAAACTGAGTTCCAACAAGGGCTGATCTTTGGAGAATTATTTGAGGCAGCAAACTAACTCCAAAAATTATGAAATTTTTACAAGAGCTTGCTAGATGAGTGACTGACCTTGCATAAAATTTTCAGAGGTTTTGGTGCTGTGGATTTTCCTCCAAAAATTTAACAAGGTGTTGACCCACAGTTTGACCAGAATTAGAATAGGTTTGACTGACCTCCAAAAATATTCAAACAATTTCTAGAAATTGTGAAATTTTTCAGAGGGGTCACATACCATCCCAAGAACTCAGGAAAAATATTTCCAGGAGATGATCAAGAGGTTTGACAAGATTGTTTTTGAAAGCTCAAGATTTGGATCAAAAGACTTGTGACTATGTATTTCCATAACTTCTTGTACAAAAGTCGTTCAGTACAAATAGGAAATACACGATGTAAGAAAAAGTTTTAATTTCTACTCGTTTTCTTACATTTGAAACACAAGCCCAAAATGGGAATGTTACACTAAAACTGTACATTAAACAAGGAATTTTTCTTCTGGTCCCATTTTTTTTCAGAATCACATGAGTCTAAGCAAAATATGCATTTAGCCTACTACTAACATAATTCAAAACATTTTCCTCTTTTGGCAATTCAAAGAGAAAGACAAATTACTTCTTTTCAGTTACGAACTACATAGCTTCATGGTATGAAAACGAAGATCTGAGAAACCCGTAATATTTTTAGGATGTGTAAAAAATAAGGAACTGTAGGATGCTGTCATGAAAATAGTACATACCATTGAAATAGGACGTTAATGACTAACATTGGTTTCGAAATTACCTGTTTGTGGAAGCACATTAGCCTATCTCGCTATGGCGAGAAAACAAGCGGCTTTGCAACAAGCCGATAGGAAATAGCAAGAAGAATCACCCAGCTGTCTGTCAAGACAACCAAGACAACATGCGAATCGCCCAAATAAGGGAGCTGCGATTAAAAGTCGCGGTATGGGCTATAAGAGACTACCAATGAATGGTTACGATGCTCACAACTCTTTTTGTTACGATTAGTAGCGATGATATAGACAGCGGTGAATAAATGAATAGAGCTCGTAAAAATGTAAGGAAAAGGGAAAAATAGAGTCTTGAACCACACGATATAAATGAAAAGGAAATGACCAACTCTTCATATAAGAGGAACACCACAATCTTACATGCGGCTCTGCATGGCTCAAAGCTTAATATAGCCTTCCTCAAACTCAGAGCAAAGCAGAGAGCAATAAATATTTGCGGTCCCAGTAGCATCATCAATACAAGGGCTATGATTTGTGCGTGAGTATATGGAATCTATTTAACATTGCACCCTCAATATAGTTAGATAAATAAAACTATGAAACAAATTCATCATTCGTGTGAAGGACAAGCTCTAATCGTGATATAACCAAAGCATAAATGAACTACCCGTACAACCTAACTACAAGTATATAGGCACAATCTATCCATCAAACGCAAAACCCATCGTGAACATATTAAATCTAAGAAAAGCACGGACAACTAAAGCATCGAAGGGTTCTCAAATTTCAACATTCACACATAATGTACTGCACACCTAAACCAACCATACATCTAAAACATTAATTTATCCGAATAGGAAAAATCTTACCCTCTCATTGAGATCTGCGGTCCTGGTTCTCTCTGCACAATAAGAAATCGACTAAGATCAGGAGCTTAAGAAAACAAAAGTGAAGAAAAACACGGACAAAGCAGACAAGGAATCAAGATTAAGCCATGCAGCTTACCCTCCATTGGAGATCCATTGTCCCTCGGTTCTCTCTGCACAATAAGCAATCGACGAAGATCGGGGCAAAAACACATGGGAAAAAACACAGCAAAACAGAAAAGGAATAAATATCGCAGCGTAGAAACCAAACAAATTACCTAGGAGACGGCGCTAGCGGCCGCCGCGCCGCTGCGATCTTAGCTGCCATCTCGACAACATGTCCTTCGTTTGGCCCCTCGCACTGCGAGGACGGCCTTGTGCTCTCACGCCGCCTTTTCCCATCGGAACGGCATCAACAACCGCCGCAGCATACTCGGTCGGCGCATGGGCTTCCTCTACATCACGCACGGCCGCCAACGAAATAGATACGGAGATTGGGAGGAAGAAACGGACGATAGTGCGGAGCTAGAGGATGAGATTAGGAGGGGAAACCAGAGATTGGGAGGGGGTCCAGCGGCGCGAGTGGAGCTAGAGACGGCGGATCGAAAGGGGAAGAAACGACGCGAGCGAGGGGCGGAGATAGAGATGGAGACGGGAGGAAGCAAAGCGACCAGCGATTAATGCTCAAGACCGCGAGGCGCAAAGAAAGCGACCGCACCAAGCGTCGCGATGATTGGCACATGTGGAAATTGACCGAGACCGGCTAGGCGTGGTCGCGGGTTCCGCGCCGCGCGAACAAAGCGAAGCAGAGACGCGTTGCGCTGGGATACGAGGACTTAATGTACGGATTCAAGGAGAGGCCAGCAATCTCATGCGGCTTAATAATAGGTAAGATTTCATTTACCTTATGTTTCGCACGAATTTTTGGATTGCGCCACCTTTAGCTTCATTTGTGCCCGATGTTCTCGTAACCAATTCGTCCATGAAATAGAAGCCCCTTCTTCTCCTAGGCTGCTGCTTCTTCACCCACTTCAGTCTTCAGTATATTCACTTGTTTAGAAATCAGAAGTTTAACCTTAGCTCTAACCTTGATGCTGCCAAACACGATTCTAGGCCAAATTTTAGTGGACAATTTTGCTAGCTTTTATCTCGATGTATGTAGCATTTTGAAATATGGGGATGTTCTTTTTTTTTCTTTTTTTTTTGGAAACGGATCAAAATATGGGATGTTCTCACCTAAAAGCTCAATTTAGTAGGGCTCTGGGGTGCTGAAGTAGCTGACCTGATTTATTACCATCTTAGATTATGTACTGACTGAATCAGCGAGTGTGGTGGGAATTTGATTTTTGCTACATGATTAGCCCTCTACTCCTTTAGTATCACATTTAGTAATTCATGTATCAAGATTACAAAGTTGCACATCCACATCGGAATCCTACGGAAGGTTCACAAACCAGACCAGTATGACTCGGGAATGACCTAAGACTTAGCGAGAGTGAGCCTTCATAAAAACATATTATTTCTTAAAGATTTCAACGCCTCTATCTTTTGAATTATTTTGTCATTTGGCCCCGTGTGCCACGTTAATTGTAGAAATAACTTCCTTCGCATCGAAATTGCAAAAGTAGCCTCATCCCAAGTGCGAAAGTACGGAAGGCCGACACGTGGCTCATTCCGCGGTCAGGGAGCGCGGAAAGAAGACGGCGGGTGCAGCATGTCAGTCGAAAAGGGCGCAGCGCGGAAGGTGGTGGGCTAAGCTGCCTTCCGCGGCGCTGGAGCGCAGAATGGACACGAAAACACAACCAGTTTGTCACAGCCCCAACTATTAAAATGGATTATAAAGAATCTCACTAACATGCATTATCAAATTCAAATCATTTCATAATATATTGTACTTGGAAAATCTCATTTCATATAAACATACACTTCAAATTTCGGTTTTCTTTTAGCATCTGTAATAAAAAGTTGTGATCATTATCTGGAATCAATTTATTTAAATACTACATTAATTCTCATGAATAAATATAATTTTTCCAAAATTTTTGGGACTAGTTTGAACCTAATTAAAATTCAAACAACATTCATAAACATACAACATGTTTGAATTTAAATATCACAAATTTTAATATGAACAGTGGGTTTCATAATTTTTATGGAACTATATACTCCCAGGAACCCCACAAATTATTTCATGATTTTTGGAATTTTACTTCTATTTCTAAGCCTCGGTCAAAGTAGGGCATTCAAATTTAAACTCACCAAACTCAAACCTAAACCTAGCTACTATTCCTCCGACCAACACAATGCGACTTGGTTGAGCCTGATCAACTAAACGCACTCTCGCGAGCCACGGATGAAAGATCAACGACTCGAACTGCATCGCTTCACCACCGAACCACTTAACTCTTTTAAACCTCACCCTGGATCTAGATCTAGCGATCCACGGTGGGCCACGTTCCAACTCGCGCGAACGAGAGACACCGACTGTGGGCGCGTGTTGTCGCACCCGCCGTCTACCTCGGTGGCGCCAGCATCTAACGCCACGCGGCCGAGCGACACCGACGTGCACCAGAACGGCTCCAGTTGACGCCGTGAATCCACCGCCGCTTGCAGCCAATCCCCAAGCTCCTCACTTGACGCCTCTCGCTGCCGCTCATCGCCGAGCATAAGACACCTCAGAACCCTAGTTCTCCCTCACTCTTCCTCTCGGCGGTTGAGGAAGGGGAAGCTCTCCCGTGCTCCTCGCCGGTGTAAGCTTCCTACGCTTGGTTCCGATCGTCTCTGTGATCAATGCCTTTTCTATTTTGGCTAACCTCAGCTCGTACTTTTGCTTGTAGCCTCGGTTTCCCCCTTCGTGCTCTAGCTCACCTCCGGAGCACACTCTGAAGGTCACCTTCGTGCCTTGTTCGTCTTCGAGAGGTATTATCCTCAACCGAGCGCGTCATATCGCATGCCTTGGGTTTCTGATCTTTTCCCCTAACTTTATTTTGACAATGCACGACAGGTGTGCGTGTATTCGAAGATTGGATCTGCTCGGCTTAAGTAGAACCCTTCGTCTCCTACCTTGCTCCGGTAAGGCTCTCATCGATTCCTCGCTTTTATAGCTTCCTCAGATGATCTGTAGGCTATCTTGATCTTTCATTCCACCTGGTTTTGCTCAGGGAATCTCCTCCTCGTGAAACCGTACCTTCACCATTTTCTTCTTCGGCGCCGGTAGTGCTCCAGCAGCTCCGTGGTTCCCCGAGCACTTTCTTCAGCTCAGGTTACTCCCACTTAGTCCCTAGGGTGAAAGATCTAGACCCGTCATTATGTGGTAATGGAGTTTTGATGATTAATGATAAATCTAATTGGGAGACTAACACTTTTATTGATATACATATTGTGTAGTCTTATTTGGATATAAAGGTGAAAATCATGAAGGCATGCAAGTGACTAAGTGATTAATGACAAATGCACTTGTGAGACTAACACTCCTATTGTTATATCATGTTTAGTCTCACTTGGATATAAAAGCAAAAATCCAAACGGTATGTATTCATTAATGACAAATCTATTTGTGAGACTAACAATTATATTGATTATCTATTGCTTAGTCTCGTTTGGATAATAAGATGAAAATGCAAGAGGTATGCATTCTACTTCTTCTTATTATATCTTGTTGCATTCCTCGGATCCAAAATATAGGTTAAACTCCACCAAAAAGGTTAACTTGGATATGTGCATATGTTTCCATTACACATTTGTGTATGCACACATTTAGGGGGAGTTCATTCTATATTTTGTGGTTTCATTAGTATTGATCCATATTCTCTTTCCACATGTATTAAGGATCTTTACTTTGAAACATATCCTTGAATATATTTAACTTGTGTAGTTAATATATTCATATGAGTATATACAACTTGTGTAGTTTATATACACTCATATTTGGTATATATAACTTGTGTAGTTCATATATACTTGTATGTAAGCATATGAGACTTATGTAGTTCATATATGCTCATATATCTTTGAATATATTTAACTTGCGTAGTTAATATATTCATATGAGTATATACAACTTGTGTAGTTTGTATACACTCATATTTGGTATATATAACTTGTGTAGTTCGTATATACTCATGACCTTGTTGTTTCATTAGTATTGATCTTTATGATCTACCTTGAAACATAACTCTTGAGTATATATATAACTTATGAAGTTTATATACACTCATACAAATTACATTCAATTATCTGTAATTGTGTTGGTTGTCATCAATTACCGAAGAGGGAAAGATTTTGGTATCTTGTCCCAACCATTATGAGTTAATGGTATGTTGTGGTAATTAATGATAATCATATTGTGGAACTAATGTTTCCCCTTGAGTTGGATGAATAGGTTATGTTCTAGGTGGTTGAAGACTTTGGATGACATCATGAGTTGAGTGTCATCAAGTCAAGATTCTTGAAGAAGAAGAAATCATCATGTGTTGATGATGTTCAAGAAAAGGATGATCATCATGGGTTGATGATATTGAAGTAAAGAGCTTGAAGTAAAGGATGCATCATGAGTTGATGCGTGTCAAGTTCAAGTAAAGGAGATGATCATGAGTTGATCATCAAGACAAGAAGAATCCATCATGTGTTGATGGAGGTCAAGTGAAGAGTGCATCATAAGTTGATGTATGTCAAGAATTGAAGCAAGGATATGCGTCATCAAGCTTCAAGTGGTTGCGCAAGGAAAAGGTATGACTAGCTAGGGCTAAGGATTTGTTCCTAGTCTTTTACCGGTCTTGGTGTTTGGTTGGAGACCGGATTGCTAGTATAGGTTGCCGTACTATTAAGAGGGGTCTTAATTAGTAGTTTGAGTTAGTCATGTGTTGATAGCTCATTGTGTTTACTCTAGCTCAACTTAACATGTTGCCTATATTTGCGAATGTGTTTTGCAAATAGTTGTGGCTCATGGTTAATCCTTGTAGCATGTGACTTGAGTTTGCAAATGTGTTTTGCAAATGGTTTAAGTCCATGTACCTTATTCCTTGTGGCGTTGATTCTAAAAGTTGGCAAATGTGTTTTGCAACTTGTTGAGAATCTCGCTTTTATCGTTGTTTGCATCGCTTGTCAATTTGGCCAATGTGTTTTGCAAATTGAGTTGAAGCGAAGTGCAATTTGTGGTGTGATTCTAAAAGTTGGCAAACGTGTTTTGCAACTTGTTGAGAATCTCACTTTGAACCCTTGTTTGCATCACATATCAATTGTCAAATGTGTTTTGAAATTGGATTTGTTTTGGATGCAAACTGCTGCTCTCTCAGGAAATGCGGTAGTACCGGCGTGCTTACGCGGTATGACCGCAGTGCGGTATGACCGGTGGTTCCTTGGCGGAACTACCGCACCTGTTGAGCATGCGTTGCTCTGTGGTGGTGCGGTAGTACCGGAGTGTACCACGCGGTATGACCGCGATGCGGTAGTACCGGCGTTGGTTGACGGTACGTTTTTTCCAGAACCATTGCATTTCGTGTGCTTTGGATTCTCTGGAGGTGCGGTAGTACCGGCGCTATGTGAGCGGTACTACCGGCCTGCGGTCGTACCGGACTTTGTATGGCGGTACGTATTTTCCAGAGAGTGTGCATTTCGGGTTGAGTTGAAAACCCTGCGAGCGGTTGTACCGCGCTCCTTGAGCGGTATGACCGGGCGATGCGGTAGTACCGCATGTGGTTGGCGGTCGTATCGCACAGGTGCCCAACGGCTAGTTTTCTGACCGTTGGAGGAGGTGCGGTCGTACCGCTCGTACACAGCGGTAGTACCGCATGTGCTGATTTTTCAGCAAACTTTGCCCCAACGGCTAGTTTTTGTGTGTGGGCTATAAATACCCACCTTGGCCGTGTGAGGGAAGGTGAGCTGGTGCCCCATTGAGTTCTTTGAGCTAAGAGCAAGCCTCTCATACTCTTGTGTGCATGTGTTGCACTTAGTGAGTGGTTGAGAGCAAACCCTAAGTGCATGTGTTGCATTAGGTTGTAGATTTTGTATCCATAGAGCTTTGACACTTGATTGGTTCAAGTGAAAGTTGAGTCTTGTTACTCTTGGTGTTTGCCGACACCTAGACGGCGTGGTGGTGTCGTGCGTCGGTGATCTTCTCAAGTGAAGCTTGTGAGAAGACCCGGGCGATTTGTGAGTGGCTTGGTGCTCGCCATCTCCGGAGCGGAGTAAGAGCAACCCTAGTGGTTTGAGGTGATAAGTTCAAGTTGGAGTCGGTTCAAGCGGTTGATCTCACTTAGAGGTGTTGGTTCGGTTGGAACCGGTCCAATTGGTTTGGACTTACCTCGGAGGTGTTGCCTCGCGTTTTGGAGCCGATCCAAAAGGTTGAACTTACCTCAACGTGGATTATGGGAGACCGGCAAGTCTCCGACCACCACGATAAAATATCGTTGTATCACGTGTGCTTTTTGTGATTAGCTTTCATATACTTTACTTTGTACAATTTACATTTATTGTATAATTGCTTATTCATTTGTATGATTGCTATCGTGTATGTGCTTGATTGATCATATCATTAGTTGATAGTCTACAAGTCTTTGCTATATTGCTCTATTGATTATTGACTTGTATTGTCGGTGCACTTAGTTGCATAAGCGTTAATTGTGCTAAACCGAATTGATATTTAGCTTCCGCATTAGAAATCGGTTTTAGTGCATAAAAGTTTTAATTTGACTATTCACCCCCCTCTAGTCGGCCTACTCGATCTTACAATTGGTATCAGAGCTTGGTCTCTCATTTATTAGACTTAACCGTCTAGAGAGTAAAGGATGGCGACTAGATATTTTATGCACCTAGGTGAAACACCTAAATTTGATGGCACAAATTATGCACATTGAAAAATCTGCATGTCATGTTATTTTAAGGCCATGAGCTTAAATATATGGCGGATTGTAGATGTCGGCTTTTCTCCTCCATTGGATAGTCTTGATCCAACAATTGTGGAAGAGAAATACTTACATCTCGACGCTCAAGCAATTAACGCTTTATTTAGTGCTTTGAGTGTAGATGTGTTTGATGCCATATGCGATCACAAGAACGTTCATGAGATGTGGACCCATCTTCAAGAATATTATGAAAGGTCCACTTCCACAAGTAATGATCGCATAGAAGAATGGACGTCGGAAAAAGAATGCTCAATCTCAAACTCCGACGATAATGAGTCCACAAGCACCTCCACAAATGAGGATGACATACAAGAATGGATGTCGGGAGAAGAATGCTCAACTTCTAGCTCCGACAATGATCAAACATCAACTCCATCAACATCGCCTCATTGCTTTATGGCTAAAGGTAAAAATGAGGTAAATAATTATGAGCCCTCATATGATGAATTGATGGAGATGCTAGAAGAATTAAATGAATATTTAGGAATGGAGAAATCTAAATTCAAAGTTTTGAAGAAAGAACATGTCTTACTTCAAAATAATTATGATGTTCTAAAAGATGAACATGAAAAGCTTCTCCTAAATGAATTTACTAGCTCCAAGGTGGATATAGGTGTAACATGTAACTTAATAGATGATTTGCCATGCATAGCTCATATTTCTAGCAATTCATCTAAAGTTAGCATATCCACATCGTGTGATGATTTAATTGATATGCCTTGTAGCACTTGTGAAAATGCTACTATTTCCTCTATGCTTGTTGAAACTAATCTTGTAGAGGAAAACAAAATGCTCAAGGCCCAAGTCGCAAATTTGAAAAATGACTTGGATAGAAGCCACAAAGGGAAAGCCACTCTCGATGAAATATTGAGCAAACAAAGATGTTTGCAAGACAAGAGTGGAATTGGCTTCACTCCCAAGAAGAGGGAGAATAGCAAGACAAGGCACAATGCAAGACACACGAAGAATGTCAAGTGCTTTGATTGCAATGAGAAGGGTCACTTTGCCTCCAAGTGCCCTATCAAGAAAATGGACAAGAGAGGACTTGGTCTCACCGCCAAGAAGAAGGTGAAGAACCACCCAAAGCAAAATGGAGATAAATTCAAAATTATCAAGTGCTTTGGATGCAAGAAGTTTGGACACATTGCCTCGGTGTGTCCAAATCAAAAGGATGTCAAGTCAAGACATTCAAGTAAGAGGCAAGACGGCAATAAGCAAGAAAAGAAAGCAAAGGATAGAAGCAAATATCCAACTTGCTACAATTGCTGGGAAAAAGGACATTTTAGTAAGGAATGTCCGAAAGGTATCACTCCTAAGCCAACTCTTTATAATGAAAATTATTTGCTTAGGAAGGATAGAAATGGCAATGTGTTTGCTAGGAATGTTAGTTTACATAAAACTAATGCTAGGGCCATTTGGGTGCCCAAATCTATAGTGACTAACATTCATGGACCCAACCAAGTATTGGGTACCAAATGCGCTTAAATGCTTAATAGGTACTTGGAGATGCATTGGAGGTTTGGCTCATTCATGAAAAGGTGTATTCCACCAAATGTCAAAATTGGAGCCAAGTATGAGGATAATCAAATCATATCATGAACCAATGCTATCTCGGTAACAAGTACTTACATTAAAGTATCTAGACCCTTTACCTTGTGTAGGTTGCATTTCATGACAATCTTATAAAAGGGTTGTTCTTGCTCTTGTGCTAAATCTTGATTATTCAAATCTTGAGCAAGATTGAGGTGGCACATTAAGGGGGAGTGCTAAGTCATGATCATGTATATCACATCCCTAAGTGTGCCCAAATTAATTAAGTGCTAGTAATGTTTATCAAAATTGAACCATTTAGCCAAAAGTCAAAAATTTGAAATTATTAGTATATCCTTTGAAAAATTAGTTGCAAAATGTATACAAATGCATTTCAAAGGTTTACCAAAGGTTTTGGTTCAAGAAAAACATATTTTAAATGAAAATGAGTTTCTACCCAAAATTCTAGATCATAGAATCTTATTTTTGACATAAACTAGATTCTTGTGTAAAATATATTATAAAAGGAATTTGATCTTCATCTCAAAAGGAAAATCCTAGAGTTGGTTATTCTAAACCTTTTTGATATTCAAATAATTTCCAAAAGACCAACTTATCAAAAGTTATTTGATTCCGAAACTCGTTCAAAATACTAGTTTGACCTAAGTGGTCACCTTCTAGCACTTAAGTGAGTTTTGCCATTTGAGCCTAAATTATTCACATGAATAGGTCCATGATGGTATTTATGACTCATACATAAAAATGGATCATTTAAAATTCATCTTTTGCTCAATTTGGCTCCTGTTGAGAAATTTCCTGAAAATCTGATTTTAGTTGCAAAATCAAAAGACTATTTCATTAAAAAAAAACTAATTTCTTGAATATTATTTAGTCCCCTTAGTGCATAATGATCCTAAATGATATTTAATTGTGTTAAAAAAACTAGGGATCATTTGCATATGCTTCAATTCTTTCCAAAATTCCTTGATCAATCTTTGAAGTCCCAGGAAAATCGGAACTACCGGCAGTGTTCTTGCGGTACTACCGGGTTGCGGTACTACCGGTCTTGAACTGCGGTACTACCGTCTTGCGGTACTACCGGCTTTGACTTGCGGTACTACCGGATCCCTGTACTACCGGCCTTTGACCTGCGGTACTACCGATTATCCTGATAAAACAGCCAATCTCAAACTCTTTCAATTCTAAATCTATTGTGGTTGTTTCCCAAAGTTAAGATTGATCCTTGCTATCTTTGCAAGCTACCCTCAAATGCTTATCTTGATCACCTTGTGATATTCTTATCATTACAAGTGATATTCTTTCGAATGGTAGCTCTTTTTGATCATCTTTGATCTCGGCATGAGAACCATATGTGTTTGATTCAAGTGGTATCCTTGTTTTTACAAGTGGTACTCTTCAAGTGATATCATCTTGTCCTTACAAGTGGTATTCTCAATTGATATCATCGTACTCCTTCACGTTGTATCTTTTAAGTGGTATCTCTTGTTCTCATTTACAAGTGGTATCTAACTCTTTCCATGCCGACCAATTCTTTGCTTACCAAGCTCTCTCCGATACCTAATCACTTCTTATCCATGTGGTCTCTCCGATACCTCAAATTTCTTGATGTTGTTTTTCGAGAGGTATCTTATCCAAGTGGTTTCTCTGATACCCGATATCTTTTCAAGTCCTATCTCTTCAAGAGATATATCTAAATTGTATCAAGTGGTATCATCTTCTCTCAAGTGGTTTTTCTCTCTATCTCTTCTCTCTATGCTTTCATTGAAGATCTTAAAAAGAGAAGTTCAAGCACCTTGAGAATGCAAGACCTGTCGACGCATGTTTTCCACAAGTGGTATCAACATATGGATTTACAAGTATTATCTACAAGCGAAATTTACAAGTGGCATCGTCGACTCGTAGTATCTACAAGTAAAGTTTAAAGAATATCTTTCAACAAGTGGTATCTACAAGAAATCTCTACAAGTGGTATCTACTAGAATTGTTCAAGGATTACCTTACAAATGGATACACATAAAGAAAATGGGAGAAAATGCTTTTGTGTGTCAAAAGCTAAAAGGAGATATTTGGACAAAGAATGTTTTTGTGTGTCAAAAGCAAAGATAAATTGGACAAAGAAATCCTTTGTGTGTCAAAGGAGTAGAACCTTTGTGTAAGGGGGAGTTTTCCTAAAATCTTTTGTAAAAACTATAATGAAAATATTTTGAGTTTTACTTAAAATTATTGGGTAATCTATTTTATGGGAAAACTAGTTTGTCGAAACTCCTTTTTGACCTCGTTTTGATTCTTCGGTGTTTATGCCAAAAGGAGAAAGTTGATTTAGATCAATTCATTTGGATTCTCTCTTGCGTGTTCACCCTATCTTATGTTTAGTCCAAAAGTGAGAGAATACTTTTGGAGAACATAAAAAGAAAAGGTTTAGGGAGAATATTCTCACCTTATATCTTGCATAGATCATAAAAGGGGAGAATATTTCGATGATCAAAATAATAAATTCTATTGCCTAGCTCATAAGTTTTACAAAGACTCTCCTTTGCTTTAAGATTTGTTTTGGATTTTTGGTGTTTAATGCCAAAAGGGGGAGAATTTGTATGAGCTACATTTGGATGTTCTCATTTGATATCTCTTGTGATGCCTTAAGGGGGAGAATTCATTCTCTAAGCTTTGTGCATACATATAGTCAAATATGCTTTCATTCTTATCATATGTTGACTTATATCCAAATGTTGCTATTAATGATGGATTTGTCATCAATCACCAAAAAAGGGGAGATTGAAAGATCTAGACCCGCCATTATGTGGTAATGGAGTTTTGGTGATTAATGATAAATCTAATTGGGAGACTAACACTTTTATTGATATACATATTGTGTAGTCTTATTTGGATATAAAGGTGAAAATCATGAAGGCATGCAAGTGACTAAGTGATTAATGACAAATGCACTTGTGAGACTAACACTCCTATTGTTATATCATGTTTAGTCTCAGCTTGGATATAAAAGCAAAAATCCAAACAGGTATGTATTCATTAATGACAAATCTATTTGTGAGACTAACAATTATATTGATTATCTATTGCTTAGTCTCGTTTGGATAATAAGATGAAAATGCAAGAGGTATGCATTCTACTTCTTCTTATTATATCTTGTTGCATTCCTCGGATCCAAAATATGGGTTAAACTCCATCAAAAAGGTTAACTTGGATATGTGCATATGTTTCCATTACACATTTGTGTATGCACACATTTAGGGGGAGTTCATTCTATATTTTGTGGTTTCATTAGTATTGATCCATATTCTCTTTCCACATGTATTAAGGATCTTTACTTTGAAACATATCCTTGAATATATTTAACTTGTGTAGTTAATATATTCATATGAGTATATACAACTTGTGTAGTTTGTATACACTCATATTTGATATATATAACTTGTGTAGTTCATATATACTTGTATGTGAGCATATGAGACTTATGTAGTTCATATATGCTCATATATCTTTGAATATATTTAACTTGCGTAGTTAATATATTCATATGAGTATATACAACTTGTGTAGTTTGTATACACTCACATTTGGTATATATAACTTGTGTAGTTCGTATATACTCATGACCTTGTTGTTTCATTAGTATTGATCTTCGTGATCTACCTTGAAACATAACTCTTGAGTATATATATAACTTATGAAGTTTATATACACTCATACAAATTACATTCAATTATCTGTAATTGTGTTGGTTGTCATCAATTACCGAAGAGGGAAAGATTTTGGTATCTTGTCCCAACCATTATGAGTAATGGTATGTTGTGGTAATTAATGATAATCATATTGTGGAACTAACGTTTCCCCTTGAGTTGGATGAATAGGTTATGTTCTAGGTGGTTGAAGACTTTGGATGACATCATGAGTTGAGTGTCATCAAGTCAAGATTCTTGAAGAAGAAGAAATCATCATGTGTTGATGATGTTCAAGAAAAGGATGATCATCATGGGTTGATGATATTGAAGTAAAGAGCTTGAAGTAAAGGATGCATCATGAGTTGATGCGTGTCAAGTTCAAGTAAAGGAGATGATCATGAGTTGATCATCAAGACAAGAAGAATCCATCATGTGTTGATGAAGGTCAAGTGAAGAGTGCATCATAAGTTGATGTATGTCAAGACTTGAAGCAAGGATATGCGTCATCAAGCTTCAAGTGGTTGCGCAAGGAAAATGTATGACTAGCTAGGGCTAAGGATTTGTTCCTAGTCTTTTACCGGTCTTGGTGTTTGGTTGGAGACCGGATTGCTAGTATAGGTTGCCGTACTATTAAGAGGGGTCTTAATTAGTAGTTTGAGTTAGTCATGTGTTGATAGCTGTTTGCTCTAGCTCAACTTAACATGTTGCCTATATTTGCGAATGTGTTTTGCAAATAGTTGTGGCTCATGGTTAATCCTTGTAGCATGTGACTTGAGTTTGCAAATGTGTTTTGCAAATGGTTTAAGTCCATGTACCTTATTCCTTGTGGCGTTGATTCTAAAAGTTGGCAAATGTGTTTTGCAACTTGTTGAGAATCTCGCTTTTATCGTTGTTTGCATCGCTTGTCAATTTGGCCAATGTGTTTTGCAAATTGAGTTGAAGCGAAGTGCAATTTGTGGTGTGATTCTAAAAGTTGGCAAACGTGTTTTGCAACTTGTTGAGAATCTCACTTTGAACCCTTGTTTGCATCACATATCAATTGTCAAATGTGTTTTGAAATTGGATTTGTTTTGGATGCAAACTGCTGCTCTCTCAGGAAATGCGGTAGTACCGGCGTGCTTACGCGGTATGACCGCAGTGCGGTATGACCGGTGGTTCCTTGGCGGAACTACCGCACACGCTGAGCATGCGTTGCTCGTGGTGGTGCGTAGTACCGAGTGTACCACGCGGTATGACCGCGATGCGGTATCTACGGCGTTGGTTGTGAGACGTTTTTCCGAACCATTGCATTTCGTGTGCTTTGATTCTCGGAGGTGCGGTAGTACGGCGCTATGTGAGCTGGTACTACCGGCTGCGGTCGACGGACTTTGTATGGCGATACGTATTTTCGAGAGTGTGCATTTCGGGTTGAGTTGAAAACCCTGCGAGCGGTTGTACCGCGCTCCTTGAGCGGTATGACCGGGCGATGCGGTAGTACCGCATGTGGTTGGCGGTCGTATCGCACAGGTGCCCAACGGCTAGTTTTCTGACCGTTGGAGGAGGTGCGGTCGCATCGCTGCACACGCGGTAGTACCGCATGTCCCGATTTTCAAAGAAACTTTGCCCCAACGGCTAGTTTTGTGTGTGGGCTATAAATACCCACCTTGGCCGTGTGAAGGAAGGTGAGCTGGTGCCCCCATTGAGTTCTTTGAGCTAAGAGCAAGCCTCTCATACTCTTGTGTGCATGTGTTGCACTTAGTGAGTGGTTGAGAGCAAACCCTAAGTGCATGTGTTGCATTAGGTTGTGGATTTTGTATCCATAGAGCTTTGGCACTTGATTGGTTCAAGTGAAAGTTGAGTCTTGTTACTCTTGGTGTTTGCCGACACCTAGACGGCGTGGTGGTGTCGTGCGTCGGTGATCTTCTCAAGTGAAGCTTGTGAGAAGACCCGGGCGATTTGTGAGTGGTTTGGTGCTCGCCATCTCCGGAGCGGAGTAAGAGCAACCCTAGTGGTTTGGGGTGATAAGTTCAAGTTGGAGTCGGTTCAAGCGGTTTATCTCACTTAGAGGTGTTGGTTCGGTTGGAACCGGTCCAATTGGTTTGGACTTACCTCGGAGGTGTTGCCTCGCGTTTTGGAGCCGATCCAAAAGGTTGAACTTACCTCAACGTGGATTATGGGAGACCGGCAAGTCTCCGACCACCACGGTAAAATATCGTTGTGTCACGTGTGCTTTTTGTGATTAGCTTTCATATACTTTACTTTGTACAATTTACATTTATTGTATAATTGCTTATTCATTTGTATGATTGCTATCGTGTATGTGCTTGATTGGTCATATCATTAGTTGATAGCCTACAAGTCTTTGCTATATTGCTCTATTGATTATTGATTTGTATTGTCGGTGCACTTAGTTGCTTAAGCGTTAATTGTGCTAAACCGAATTGATATTTAGCTTCCGCATTAGAAATCGGTTTTAGTGCATAAAAGTTTTAATTTGACTATTCACCCCCCTCTAGTCGGCCTACTCGATCTTACATAGGGCCTCGTCATTCACTTGTTTGTTGCTGCGGAGCTCTACTCTGCTTTGTGCGTTTTTGCCGTGAGATGGTCGCCGCTTAGCTCCGGCTAGCCGCCGGTGTCGGGCAGCCCCGACCTCGCCACCACTACCTGGAGGTGCGCATGGCTATTGCGGTCCCATAATAGCTTTCAGTTTGCGCCGCCGTGGACCACAGCTCCGGCGAGCCGCCAGGCAAGCGTGGCCGGCGCTACTGATTGTCGGGTTCGTCCGGCACGGCACTGTAGCACGGCATTTAGTTTAGGCCTAATGACGTATTTAGAGGTTAAGTAGTGTATTAGCGATTAGAGAAGTCACTTACACGTGGGCCCTCATGCCATGTTTAGTTGGTTGCGTAAGTTATGGATTGCACCTTCTGTTTAGCGAAAACGTATTTTCCAGTAGAAAGATCGAAATTATGTTTTCCGATCTAGAAGGCGTTTTTCCGAAATACGCTTTTGGCTTGTACTCGGCCGGGCTAGGTCAATGTTGACCGAGTCAATGTTTTTCGCGGGGTCCCGCTGGTCAGTGACCTCGGGTAGTGCGCGGCTCGGTGGAAAAATGACCAATGCTTTAAGAAATTCGAATTCCATTTAAATATAAGGTGAAAAATATGTATAACTTTTAAAATGCATAACTAAATCATTTTAACTCCAAATTGAATGAAACCACTTCTGGTAATTTCCATTATTAATGAAATTTATATTAAAATTGGTTTCAAACATGTCTCTGTAGCAGAGAGCTTTATTTGGAGATTAATCCATTAAAACCATTATTGTTGCAATAGGAAAAGGACTGATAACTTAAAAAATGCATAAGTAATTATTGGAAACTCCAAAAACAGTGAGACCACTTTTGATAATTTTCATTTTCGGTGAACTTAATTCTAAAAATGGTCTCCATATTACTTCTGTCACAGAAACTATAATTGGGAGAATATAATCTTTAACTCTATTATTGTTATACTATAAAAAGTGATAACTTTGAAAATACATAACTAAATCATAAAACTCCAAATAGAACAAACTCAACTGTTTTGAACTTGTCTTAATATTACCTATTTACCTATGTAATCCTTTACCCCACCACTGTTCTACAAATTTTGGCCAAATAATTAAATTACATACCTTAGGATTAATGAAACACAAATTCAAAACAAAGATAACTTCCAATTCATAACTCCAAATGGAATAATTCTTTTACCTAAAACCATCTAAAATCATGACCTAACTACTGTAGAAAATCATGCATTTTTGAGCATTTTGATTTTTGAGTTGTTTTCTCGGTATTTATTTGATGTTATAATTATATAGATCCTGAGCATATTGATGTCGACACTTACGCTACTGAGAGTGAGCAGCTACTGTACCAGCAAGGCAAGCATCATTTGAACTTTCTTTTGCATCATATTTGATCCCAGTTTTGGTTAAGTTAGTGCAATGATAATTGCTTGCATGCTATTTTGATTATGTAAATATTCTTGTGATGTGTAGTTTAGTTATGTCCTATGCTTGAGGTTAATCTTGAATTATGCCAGTACCTACATGCTTAAGATAGGATGTGATGATTATTGAGTATGGGTTGCTTAGTCATGCAAGTCTAGATACTGTAGTTTGATTGCCGGGGCTAACCCGACAATTATGGGAAACACATACTTACCTCGTTATACTTTAATTCAGATCTTTGTATCTGTGTTATGAGCTAAAATTTGTCATTTTAAAATGAGATCTGGTCCGGACAAGTGTTGGTTAGTGATGGTGTCTTTGTGCACGGGCATTGGGTAAGTGGAAGGACTTGTCTGGACAATTGAGGACCGAACTTTGGTAACGTCGTTAATTCAAGTACACTCGTGCTGCCACACGCGGGTTGGGAGCCGTATAGTTCAGTAGGGGGAGGGTTTTATTGTGTTAAGTCCCATGGTGGTGTAAGGGCATAGCGACCGTGAAATCCTATGTCCCTCAGGAGCCGATGTAATCCTTTATAGTGTGCAAGGGAGCACCAATTCTATTTGTTTTGATTGCATCGGTATGTCCAATATAACTTGTGAGCCCCTAGCAAGTGCTATCGATGCTTGTACTAGGCAAGGAACCATCTCACAAGGGAACTTAGCTCAATAGGGCCTTCTTCTTTGAAAATGATCAGATCTTGATTTACCCGGCCGGTATACCATAGGAAGTATGCTACTTTCGGAGGCATCTGGAGGCTTACGGGCGAATCAAGTCGTGTGGGTAAAATAGTACACCCCTGCAGGGTATCAATCTATTCGAATAGCCGTGTCCACGGTTATGGACAACCGCTTGAGTTCGGGAGTTACTATTGTTAGACTTTTAATTAAAATTGTGGTTGAACTTGGTATTCGTCATGAACGGGATGTTCATGTGTTTAATACATCAAAGTGGGCTGCCACTTTGGTCTTTGCATGATTCAATTATTTATTACTGAAATGTTTTACTATCTGCTTTACTTCTACTTCAAATCTGATTTCAAAATGGGCACATGAAAAACTAGTATGTGTAGGATGTTATTTGTTGCGTCTCTTTCGCAAAACTAAACCAATATGAGCCATCCTTTGAATGACCCTTATGCATAACTAATTTTATTTGTGTAAGACTTGCGAGTACACTTGTACTCGGCCGGATGTTTTTGGGTCTTTTCAGTGAGGAAGATTATGAGTCCGACGATCTTGTTAGTATTGACTTGGGTGACACTAACGAGTAGTGTGCTATCATTTAACTCTCGATCGGTTGTCGATGGGTGATGGGCATACCACTCTCGGTCTTTTGCTTAATTTACTTGCTTCCGCTGCTACTTGATACTTTACTTTGAATTTGGCCCGTCGACCGTATGTAATAAGCTGTAGACTTTGACTATTATGCAGTATGTCTTTGGATCTCTTGTTGTATGCGTTGTATGGATGTAATCAACGTTGGATGAGGGTATGAGTATATTGGTCGTTGATCTTGGGAGCCAATATAAGTCGTACTCGTTGTTAATGAATCCCCATTTGACTCACTAAGTGTAGTGCTTCGAATCGAAAGAGAATCGACAATCATGTAGCGCTCGCAAGGGAGCAGCGCGCATGATCGTTGAGGCTCTAGTATTCGGCTAAGTCTCTCACTTGGATAGAGTTAAATTGGAATTCATTTACCAGAGATCCGTAATTATGTCCCTAAGACCTTGTCTAATCTCGATCTTATGGAGATAATTACCGGAGTCCCCATACAGTTAAATACTTTCACGTTGCACTCATTAATGAAAAAGAAATGCTGCATGTAAAGCAAGCACGTTGCCCACATTAGTCAAAAAGCAATGCATTAATTCATTAGTAAAAAAGCAATGCATGCCTCACTGCCGCGCTCCAGCCTGACGGAAGGTCCATTCCGCGCTCCGGCGTCGCGAAAGGCAGCCGAGGCCACCTTCCACGCAGCGTCCCCTTTCCTCCTGCGCCCGACTGACATGCCGCGCTCGCCGTCTTCTTTCTGCGCTTCCCGACCGCGGAATGAGCCACGTGTCGGCCTCCTGTACTTCCGCGCTTGGAAGGGGACTACTTTTGCAATTTCGGTACGAAGGGAGTTATTTCTACAATTAACGTGGCATATGGGGCCAAATGAAAAAATAATTTCTATCTTTTCCTTCGTAAACATGCCAAAGAAAACTTTCTTACCCGCTGGTTCCTAATCCTGCCTCACATTACACTTCAATTTCTTCTAGGAGCTTCTACTTGCTTGCTTTAATGTTTTCACGAAGTAAAGCATTCACCCAAAAAAAACACCGATCCACAAAGTAATGCATTCATGATAGTACTGGACCTAGAAAGATCCGAAGATTGCAGAAAGTTGCAATTAAAAAGTCAATTACTTATCCATGCATTGAGTAATCAACATGCATTTCTCTTATCAAGCAGTTGATTTCCAATTTCTATTATTTAGCTACATATGAAGCCATCATCACCAACTATATCTGTGATACTCTTGCGTCACACTACAACTTACTTATCAACAAGCAGGGCACTATTGGAGTGAACTGATGAAGGAACACGGGTCAGGAGGAGCGGGGATTGTGACAGATCCATCTAGCATCTGTGTCACCTTCAGCATGGTAGGCCGCATTGTTGGTTCCTCCTGGAGACACCATAGTGCCACGGCCACGAACCGCTCCACCTTCTTTATATTGAAGATTGCTTCATCATCACCCTCGACCAACAAGTCAAGCCTCCCGCTCCTGTAGCAGTCATTTGCCCAATAAGTCAGTATTTCCCTCTCCTCATCAGCAATTTCTAGCTCCACATTCCGTCTACAGCACACAAGCTCCAGCAAGATCACCCCAAAGCTATAAACGTCCACCTTGGTTGTGATTCCTATGTTTTTGAACCACTCAGGCGCGACATATCCACGAGTTCCCCGGATGCCAGTGTTTGTCTGTGTCTGGTTTGTCCGGAGCAGCTTTGCTAGGCCAAAGTCTGAGATCTTTGCCACAAGGTTTTCATCGAGAAGGATGTTTTGGGGCTTTATGTCACAGTGGATTATTTGCGTGTTGCACTCCTCATGTAAGTAGAGCAGGCCTCTTGCCACCCCGAGTGCAACATGAACACGGAGATCCCACTTTGGCCTGGCACCACCAAAAAGGAACCCATTCAGCGAGCCATTGATCATGAACTCATACACTAGAAGCCTGTCATTTCCTTCACTGCAGAAACCAAGCAGCCGTACCAAGTTCCTGTGGAAGGTCCTTCCAATGGTTTGCACCTCAACAGTGAACTCCTTTTCAGTCTCTGGGAGCATCTTGTCGATTTTCTTGACTGCAATGCAAGTCCTAAACTCATCCTCCAGCTGGCCCTTGTATACAATACCAGATGCACCACTACCCACCTCTTCACGAAAGCCATCTGTTGCCTTCTCAATATCCTTGTATGTGAATGCTCTAAGAGGCAAGGCTCCGGAACTCGTTGATTGTGCCTGGGCTGTCTTCTTTCGGCTGATGGTACAGTAAGATCCAAAAAGAAGAATGGAGATTAGGAAAACAACCACAAGGACAGATGCTCCAAGGACTAGAGAACTTCCTAGTATCCAATACTTCTTCTCTTTTTCCATTTATTGAAGTTACTGCTAAACTGTGACTGAGAACTATTGATCCTTGGAACTTTGATAAAACTGATCCCACAATGTTACCAAACATTCCATTAGACAAAGGGCTTCTCTTTTCCAGCAAGTACTGTTAGAGTGCACAGCAGCAACACAGAAGCAATCTGTTAAGCAGAGTCTTCGGCAAGCATCCTCGCCGATGGGGTAGTACCGCTCGTAGTCGCCAAAAGGCCAATTGACATAGTTCATCGCACGGAGATCAAACTGCTCAATAGATTCAACCTCATCCAAGTCACAGCTGTGAGTAGCAAAGTCTTGCTTGCACCCTTTGTACCTCCTATCATTGTCGATGAACGAGTAGTTCGGTGGGCACTCACAGTCCACACTTTTGTTTGTGTTGAAGCTGCAATAGCTGTTGAACCCGCAAGCACCACTGCCAATACGTCCTGCGACTGCCTGACAGAAGTTCCTTGGGAGGAAATCCATTACTGTCCACCCCAAATTCCACCCACTGCTCAATGCTGCCTTCCTGGGGTACACATATTGCCGGAACACACCATCCGAGTCAAGTGTGGCACGATGGTAGAAGTCTGACGGTGAGTCCAGTGCTGCTGATGTGATTTCGAGTTGTCCGCCGCTATTCAAAGTGTAGTAGATCATGCCACTTGTGTTGAACACGAGCTGCGAGCCGTTTCCACCCGTCCTGGAATCCCAGTATGGGGGATCATAGCGGAAGCTGGAAGGGACAGCCATGGTGTAAAACCTTAGGTCGCCATCAACCTCCACGCTGAGGGCAAACCGGCCATCTGAGTAGTAAGTGTCCATCAGCCGGCTGCGGAGGACGGTCCCATTAGGCAGCATCTGGGAGGGCAGGATGGTGTCAGATGGGAATAAGAAGCTCTGCCACTTGATGGAGCCATCTTTGCCATAGAGCACGAAGTTGCCGCTGTCAAGCATGCTGGCATGGTCGACGTTGGTCACCCGGGGGTTCCATATCTCCGTGCCGGTGGGGTCCCGCAGTGAAAACACCCCATCAGCGGTGAGCTGAAGTTGGGAGCCGGCTGGCACAGGTGGCACAGGTGTGTTGTCGTTACCGTACCAAACAACAGTTTTAGTGTCGATGTTGTCGAACCAGATGGCGAGGCGGTAGAAAGAGGTGTTAGTGTCGAGGGGTGGAAGCCGACAGCGAATTCACCGGAGGGCGAAATCCATGAGGTGAGGCCTTGTGTGTTCAAAGTTGAGCCTAATGTTATGTTTTTCTGTGCTTGAGCATACAAGGGGGCTTGGAGGAAGAGCAAGAGGAGGAGCAATGCCATTGTTCTATGCCGAGTCCCTGCTTCTGGCAAATGGTAATGGTTTTATGGGTACAAGAAAGAGGAAGCACACCAACGATTAGAGGAAAAACGGCATCGTTAAGAATGCAAAAAAAGATGAAAAGAGGCTAGGACAGGAGCGTGCACCTGGGCGACGAAGATAAGAAGAACTGAGGGGAAGGCGACGACATCCGCCGAATGAACAACCAGAGCGACGGCAGCACGGTAGGAAATCGCTGCTAAGCAAAAGCAGAGCGCGCAGAAAAGAGGCAAAACGGTAAGTGTATATAGTACTTTTTTTTTTTTTAGGGATACGTACGCTAGCAATAATTAAAAATTTTATCACGTAAATCAGGATGTCAGGTAAGATAGATAATCACAGATCATTACCATCAGACGCGCAGTGCAACGGAAGTAGAGTCGGAGCAGCCTAGTCAGACGATGAACGCACCGATGTAGTGGTCGTAGATGATCGTCCAACGTTCTCGTAGTCGATCGTCTCCTCCAAAGAGCCTCCACGGTTCCTTATGAAGATCGCGGATCGTCCTCGGCAATGGCGACCGCAGAGCGCCCTACGGTATCCACGCGTCGAGAAGAAACAACCGTGATGCCGGTGTGTTAGCACCAAGTCGCACGGGAAGGCTCTCTCAAGAAGATGGCGGCTAGGGTTTCGGTGGAAACAACTCACGTGTCTTTCTTCTTACGAAAACTAGCCTCAAGTATCTCCTTATATAGTGTCCCGTGTCGGATCCTATCCGAACACATTTAACGAATCGTATTCGTACTGGTTTGTTCCATCCCATTAAATGTGTGACCCGTTAGGTTTATGTGTAATCGGTTATGACTCGGAAACCCTTTCCGACCACGAGTCGTAGCGGTCCCTAGCAGGACATAACGATTCCCGAATACACACAAATTATATCGGACGAACCTTAATGCAATATGATCTACGACTAAGTTCTCATCACTTACGACCAGGTCCTATCTTTATACGACCAGTTCGCACTCGGTCACGACCAGTTCGTAACTCCTTACGACCAGGTTTCGACTACTCTGTGATTTCGTTCGATCAGTCTACGACTTGCTCGTATCACCATACGACTCGTCTGGATCTGATCAAACTAAGCGACTTACTCTAGTATTTTCTCTTTGCCTCACGATATCTGGTTTGAACTCCAGGTGAGATAATGTGTCATCTATGGACTGTTCAAAACTTTCTCGATCGAGTTGTCAGATAACCTTACGTGGTTGAACACTTCGATCACTAGTGGCATGGCCATGCACTTTCTTTATCCGACTACTTCGAGGGGCCCAGGGACATCTCTCCCGTTATGTTAGGAGGAGCAAATCCCATATCCGACCAGTCACATCCCTCCGCATGTTTCATAGTATACCCGAAAGCTACCTTTATAACTACCCAGTTACGAGTAGCGTTTGGCAACCCCTAAGAGTGCTATTCCACATGTAGGGAACCATGCTGATCTCAGGTCTAAAGATTATACATCATCATTGCTTGAGACCAACTAATGACACACAGGATCATAACAATCTCAATAGTGTCTCAAGGTGGGTCGATCCAACCCCATGTTCTCTAACATGTATTCACATTACTGATTCAATATCCCTATATCCATGACCGGTGAAATATGATTATCAATCAATACATGTACTGGTCGTAGAGTCACTGGTGTTCCGATCAGTGACATTCGACCAGGGATACTTTTAGAACGACATCATATAAGTCGAAGTGTTTCACCAACAAGTCACATACTCGTTGATCTTCAGAACTAATGATTCATTCAAGGAACAGAATAATATTTATTCAAGAACTTATAAACATAGACGTGATACAATCATCTCCATGATTGCCTCTAGAGCATATCACCAACACTTTTATCTTGAGAGAAAATCGAAGGAAGAGAGCCAAAACACTGTATTGCATTGTGTGAATGGGAGAAATGAGACCCCAGCCCACGACAGCACGGTAGGAAATTGCTGCTAAGCAAGCAGAGAGCGCAGAAAAGAGGCAAAACGGTAAGTGTCCTAGCAAGAAGAGGCTAATCAGTAGGTACATAGTATTTTTTTTGTCTTGAGAGAAGATCGAAAGAAGAGTCAAAGACACACTGTGTATGTAATGCATTGCATTGTGTGAAGGGGAGAAATGAGGCATAGCCCCTTTTGTACATGTTTTTTGGGCTATATTTATAAGGAGACGAAAAGAGATATTTATTTTTTTTGCCTCCACTGTAGAGAAAAGATATTGGAACCATTTATTTTTTTTGCCTCCACTGTAGAGAAAAGATATTCATTCATTCAGTTATCTCAAAAAATTTAAGTTTAAATTATTTGTTGTGATCATTGGATCAATATCTAATCATATGACACACCAATCTCTACACAAATTTAATGATCATAATAAGTGATTTAAACTTAAAAAATTTAAGATAATTTAAAACTAACAAAATCGAAAAATATTTTAAATATATTTATTTAAATACACTATGATATTCTCAACAATCTTAGGGTACAAGACACCCATGCTACGATGGTACCCTGCTATGGTACCCTGCTACGACAGTAAAAAATAGAAAGCGATGGAGGTCACGAATCAGTGGGAAAAGGACTTGAGAGTCGGACCGGTAGCGAACCTCATTCGCACGCGGAGCGACCGCCAATCGCAGGCGGAGGAGGACCTTTCTGGCAGGTTCCGTTGAATGAAGACGAAGACTTTCGCCTTGCGTGTAAAACGAGGCCCCGAGGCGAACCAGCCCTGCGGCCAGTCCAAGCACACGCAGCAGACGGCACCAATCGCTGCGCAGCACGTCTACGTTGCTGGAGCGCTGGCAGCGGGCAACAGTCTCGGCAATTAATGGAGGAAGACCTGTGTGGCAGCAGCAGTCAACAGCGTCGGCAATTAATGGAGAGAGACCCCTTGGGCCGAGGCTCTTGCTGGCCGTCAGAATGACCTGCCCCTATCTATGGAGGAATTTTCCAGTGTCTTCAGAGCGGATGTTTGTCAGTTACCCACCCAGTTTCGACAAAGGAAACTTCCCGGCAACTTCTTCTGCCCCATCCATACATGGCCATGGCGTCACGTGGCAATTACGGCTAACGTATACAATCATGTCGCTGAATAGCACGGTGGACAGCAACATTTGCTAGCAGAAACTGGTATACACTGCTAGCTATAGTACTACAATCCAAATTCAAAGCAGCTCTCTCATAAGTTAGCATGCATGCATGGAATTATCATTCGAGAATCGTGATGCACTGCATTCCTGGGAATATTATCATTGTCATGGTTTGGTTGGGTTGCCCTGCACTGCATTGCACTGTTCCACTTACTAAGAGCATCTCTAATAATTAAAGATAATCTTATCTCTAACATATATTAGAGATAATATCTCTAATAGATAGTCTTCAACACTCTCTGATATTTATATTTTATAATTTTTCTTTGAAATGGACATAGATGTTAACTAGAGTAGATTAATGTATCATGTCTTGTTTCGTGTACACGACAATCTCTTCAGAAAGAAACGATATGTGCTTTCTATCATCTCTTTTTTTATATAGTATTTTATTAATATAACATAGCTAAAAGATTATAATAAATATATTATTAGAAATACCCTCATCTGCCGCTCGTCGGCAGCGGGGACAGTTAATGCAAGGCACGAACCGCAGGTAGCTAACAGCAAGCGCCAAGCAGCCCCGAGACCGCAGTCTGCCCTGTGTGCAAAAAATCGCAAAGTGTCTCGACGTGATGGGATAAAAATCAAGGAGAAGCGACGAGGAAGCGCAATTGCTAGGATCTGTGATAAGTTTATAATTCCTCGCATGCATGCATCATGGGCTTGGAAGTCTCAGTCAGGATTCAAGACGGCCACTCAGCAATCAGTCCACTGTTGAACTTTGAACATTCATCGATGATTTAGCACGTAGTTTCTTCTTGAGGCCCACGACGCTAGGGAAAGGGAAGTGTCACACGGTCTCTTTTTTTTGTGGAATTGGACACTTTGCTCTGCAGTGTTTCAGATTACTGGCCGAAGATTTCTCACCGTGTCAGGTACAGGTACACATTTCGTCATTGTGGCAGATGTGGTTTTGATATGAAGACGACGGTCGTTTTCTTATGTGTGAAGTGAACAAATACATGTGACCCTTGCGAAGGAAGATGGATGTGTATCAACTTTCCTCACGCGGATGCCAAGTCTGACAGTAAGACTGTTCTAGACTCGTAGACCAAACATCTCCTGATGAGGAATTGGATGTGACTTGATGCATAGTTGACGCGCAAAAGCTGAGAAGCGCTTTGTGGGAAATTTTGATATATACTACTACTCAGTTTGTGCTTTAAAAATCCGCCACTTTTCAGTTTTTTTAAAATATACTACTTCTCAGTACAAAGAATTACATTGAGGAGTAATATATTTCTAAGAAAAGACTAAGTAGTGGCAGACTTCTAAAGCACGTACTAAGGAGTGCCATATATCAAAAAAAAAAATTCTTTTTTGTTCGTCATGGACTTGGTCCTTGCCGTGGATATTGGACCAATATCTCAGCATGGACTTCGAGTCTAGGTCTGAATTCTACGCCAGCTAATCTTAACTAAGAAAAGAAAAGCTTACTCCCGCGCAACGGGAGATCATCTCACCCCTCATACAGAAAAAATCCAATGAACTTGAATTGCTCGTGAGTCTCGCCCACCCTAATAGCTCATCTCCCTTCTTACCGTCCCACCACCCTCCCCATCGCGCCTCCCCACCCCATAACCTCGCCCGCTCCACATCTTTGGTTGACCGCCACCGCCAACGCGAGGAGGCGCCAGCGGGGAAGGGAGATAGAGGCGGCAGCGGGTTTGGTGGACGAGGGGAGGCGAGGGTGATTGAAGTGGAGAGGGCGACGGCGAAGGGAGGGGGGGAGGCGGAGGCTCGTCGCGTTGGCCGCGCGCCAGCGATGGCTCGAGCCCCGACCTCGTTTCCACTCCACATCTCCAGTCGGCCACCACCGTCGCCATCGACGTGCTCGTCGAAATTGATATTTCTTGTATGGTTTAGGATCATGTCTATTGATGCATCTCACCTCTTTTATGACTTTGTTGCATTGGACAGCACTCTACCGGTGTCTATGTGAAACTATAAATCTTCCCATACGAATGCATGAAGATGCCTCTCTGGGCCCAAACGGAGCTCGACTCCGCTTGGAACCAAACAAGTAAAATGAATGTTTTTAGTAGGCTTCAAGAATAAAAATAAAAACTAGAAACCAAACCGGGCGTAAGGTTGTTAGGATTGTGATTCTAGGTAGGATCCTTTTCGCTTGATGAAGTCGATCGTAGAATCCGATTCTATTAGATTTTGTCATCGATAAAAGATTGACAAGAAACTTATGGCACCTCCAATCGGATGTGTTGACCGTAGAGGTGCAAAGAGGACCTCAATCGAATCAAGCACAATAAGTTGTACCAATATATTGCATATATGTGATAGAAGTTACAAATGGCCTCTCCTCCCTATTTACTAGGGACCCCTATTTATAGAGTGGGAGGTGGGTCTGGAGTTATATCGTTGCCCTCGTGGCTTAGCTTGTGTTGGACCGAAAAGGCGACTAGAAGGGGTGAATAGAGCACGATCTCTTTTCTCCCAAATCGAATTCAATACGAATCTCACTCCAATAGCTATGAAAGCTATGAAGATCAATCAATCATGCAATGGAAGACTTGTATTGAATCCAATCAAAACCCCAAAGCAAAATCAACACAAAACCAAAACACCAATTCTAAGCGTCCGACCTCTCACGAGGGCGGTCGACCGGTTGGCCTAGCGGTCGGACCGATCCAGCGGTCGGACCTCTCCTTCGAGCGGTCGACCGCTAGTTCAATGAACAATGAAATCGGCCCAAAAACCAAAACGCAAATTGATCTAACTTTTGATTCGTGCGCCCAAACTTCATGAAACTTGACACACACCTTCTCAAGGATGTCAGAACCTATTCCAAGCAACGATCGTGAAGATCCTTGCCAAAGTTCAGACTTTTTCCAATTTGAGTGAAGGTGGTTCAAAACCGAGCAAAACTCAAACTGATCTAAAGACTTGCTCGTGGGTGATTGATGATCAAGATGATCCTAGATGGGCTCCCACATGTTGCGCAAGTTAGATCACAACAAGAAACCAACCAAAACTCACGGATCAAAGAAAGACTAAATCACTAAATAGAGAGAAAGAAAGCAAATGAACTCATCTTTGATAGAACTTTCTTTGGATTGATTTGATATGGTATTGGTTTACTGACCACTCCATCAATGGAGGACAAAGACTCAATACATGAGCACGAAATCAAATCCAACTCTCTAGAACCCTAACCTCCAACTATCAACTCCCTAAGCACCAAAGCAAAACTAGGGTTTTCAAGTAAATGAAAGGGTTAAGGGGTGCAAACCACCTCCTCCTCTATTTATAGTGGAGGCCTAGACCTTCTAGAAGAGTTTCCCTAATGGGCTCCCGTTAAGGCCCAAAACAAACGGGTCACACACGCACGCATTTTAAAGCGCCGTCTTCATCTCCTCTTGACCTAATCCGCTTCTCCACGCACCGCCTTGCGCCGCGGGTTAGCAAAGGTCACCAAGGCGGTATTCGTAAGATTACCAAAATACCCTTCTCGGTCCTTCTCCAAGATCGAGTCCAGACAGCGGCACTTGCTTGCTCCGCCACGTGTAGGTTGATCCAACGGCTCTCATCATGTCGGCAAGTCTCTCCCATCCGCTCCCACCGAAACCACCATGGCACTTGCACCACCCCGCGCCGCTGATCCAACTAGTCGCACCGAACCGCCGTTCGGTCACCTTTGTCCATCTTGCACCATACTTGAGTCCAATGACTTCACCCGCATCGCCGATCGTTCAACCTCGCTCTCCAAGCCTAGTCCCGATCATCTCGCCGTTGACCGTCGTTGACCGCCAAGCAACCCGCACAACAATAGACAAGCAAATCGAAACCGGAACAAGTTCTTCACAACTTGACCCACGTTGGTCAAAACATGCATCATGCAACACATATGCACCAAACCCATGAGATTGACCTAACAAGCAACCATCGCCGCCACACGGGCCGACGAGTTAAGTGAAAACCGGTCGATCGCCACCCTTGGCTTGCCTCGACGCCACCGCGGCCCGACGGCCACGAAGGCCGGTCGACCGCCACCAGGACTTAGCCAAAATTTCAACTCAAATCCGCAACCTCTCGGAAATTTCAAACGAATAGAACTTTTGTCCGGAGACTCCAAAATTATGGGACCAAGAGTAGTAGAACCTTCTCTCTTGCCTACACCCTCTATTTTTGGCCGGCTCCAAAATCCAAACTTCACTTAATGACCGGCTCGACCGCTCGGCCAGGCTTTGGCCGCATCTTCTTCCGGCTTCTGGACCGCCCACCGCCACCAAAGAAACAGCCCAAGATAGACCGGTCGATCGCCACCATGGCCGGCCGATCACTGAGACTGACAGAATCGAACTTTGCCGAAAACTCGTGTTTTCGCAAACCTTCAACGTCATTGCCAATTGTCACATCATCCTAAGATCATGAGCATATCCCCATGATATCCACAGCTTGCTTTGAGGATATTTTCGTCCATCACGTCAAGTGGGTCCCGCCACGTCCGAGATGCATGCCGTTGTCGGCCTTCCCTCTATGTGGGTGTCGACGGGACCTCGGCACATGGCTACCTCGGACCAGGTCCGGAGTAGGTTCGCCGATATGTCACGTCTCGCTGAGGTTGGTCCCTGGATCTCGTCCAGAGTGTCATGCCTTCACGAGGTTATTATCGGCTTGAGGTAGGGTCCCCCAACAGATTTTTATAAGCATATATATTTTATATAAAAAATTGAATTATATTTTCAAACATGCAAGTCTGTGGTAGAATTTTTGAATTTAATTTTGTAAATATGGGTACACTTATTCATGTTACATTCAATTAACCATGCTTTTAAAACTTATTTATTTATTTTTAATAAACTAATCATTTAAAAGCCCAATATATTAACTGTAGGGGAGGCCCCTACAGTGCAAATGAATAATATAAATAAAAAAGGTTATTTACAAGCCACAGAGAGAAGAATTTACAGATCCTCACTGAGGGACAAAATTAAGACTGAGACTAGCCAGGTGAAAATTGGTGTTTGAGTTGCCCTTTAACTCTACAGCCTACACACACGCAGAGCTGGTCTTGTCTGAAGAGATGCTTCCAGCTAGAGAAAAGATGGTTACCCATCCTATTTCGTTGCTTCCAAATGTGCCCAGCATGAAGAAGGGCCACACGAATTCTTGTTTAGCTTCCTGAAGCATCGATCATGTGAAAATCCTGTGAAAGGCAACGTATGCCAATTGCATCCCACCATGCTAAACTAGAGTGTCAAGAGAAAAATAAGAGTGATATATTAATGATAATATTTTTTTTACCTTAGAACAGAACAACACGTAGACAACAAAAATAAAGCAAATTAAACTAGTGCAATTTTATTGGCGATAGGTAATATCAAATTTTACATGTTGATATAGTTTTTTTAAGTGAAACAGTAGGAGAGTTTTATACTGTGATAAATATATTAATAATAGGATAAAGTTACAATATGCACAAAAGGCCGAAGCCTATCTCAGTTCTTTATAACGACTCTACCCAGGAAATTATTTCAACATGATGTTCTTCCTTCACTCTACAAATGTAGAGTGACCTCATTTCCAAACCCTCTTCTCCACACGCTGAAACGAAGGAGCTTGACAATCAAAGACTTTCTATTTCTTTGTTTCTAAATGTGCCAAACTGCAATGATAAATATTTGTAATAAGTCTAATTTATTCACTCCAACTATCAGAAAAATCTGGTTTTCCTCCTGAACTTCAAAACCGGTTATTTAACCTCCTAAACTTACGAAATCCGGTCAAAAAACCCATCGGGACGGTTTGCTAGGGTGGTTTTGCACGCGTGGCAGCGGTTTTGCTGATGTGGCATATATTTTGCTACGTGGACATCCATGTCACCCTCTCTCTTCACTCCACGTCTCCCCCTTTCTCTTCTCTTCTTCCTTCCCCAACTCCATTTCCTATTCTCTCCCCTGAGATCCTTCGATTTATGGCACCACCACCTCCTACCCCAACTCGGCCCAGCTCTACCACCACCACCTCCGGCTCCTTGCGCCCGACGCGCCAACTGCGCCTCCACCGCCCTTCTTGCTCGGCGGCCGGGATGGCCGCGCCACGCTTCCACCCGCCCACCACCTCCCTGTGCGACCTCCTCCCCACTCCACCTTGGTCTCCCTCCGCTGCCTCCTTCCCCCTCTGTCACCTCCTCCCCCACCACCCGACTCCTCCTAGATCTGGCCGGATGACGAGCGTGGTGACCCGGCGGCGAGCGCAGTGAGGAGGTTGGGCGCAGCGGCCCATGCCGACGAGTAAGGTGGGCTGCGAGTAGCTCGGTTGAACAGCGGCGAGCGATGTGGCGGCCACGACGGCCCATCAGCGAGGAGGCGGTGGCGCTGTGATGGACGCCGCGCGCAGGAGTTGCTGCGGGAGCAGAGGCGCTGCTGGCCTTCGCGCGGCGGCCGAGGCTTTGATGACCGCGCGCTCGCCGCCGAGCGGCCGGAGAAGGATCGATGTTTATGTTCAGCCCGAGCTCGAGCCTCGCCTCGCCGCCGCCCCGATGGGCGCAGCCGGTTTCGCGCGCCGCCGTCCTGCGCTTCTCCTTCTCCTCCGCGGCTTGGCGAAGATGTTCGCCCACCGCTTGCGCCACCGGCGATCGCGGTGGCGTCGGGAGGTGATCGCAATGAGATGTAGTAGCGACGGTGGCGCCCTCCAACTCCGGCCCGGCCCAGCCTGGGTGGTACTGATTATGGCTGTCCGAGCAACCTTGGGAGTTGGATCGGGAGCGGAGGAGGACCCCATCGCCAAGAGCTCGTCGCAGACGGGACGTGGTGGGGTTGGCATCGACCGACCAGAACTCGAACTCCTGCGAGGAGGATGCAGTGCTCCAACACCTCTCGAGCACATCCATGGTGGCGATTGGTTCGGTTTGGTTTCTTGGGGAGGCGAAGAGAGGAGAAAGGAGAGGAAGAGGTGGGCCCACTAGAAGGAGAGAAGGGGATAAAGTAGAGCCAGAAGACACGTTGCATGCTGACTTGGCAAAACCGCTGCCACGCGTGCAAAACCACCCTAGCAAACCGGTCCGAGGGGTTTTTTGACCGGATTTCGTAAGTTTAGGGGGTTAAATAACCGGTTTTGAAGTTCAGGAAGAAAACCAGACTTTTCTGATAGTTGGAAGGAGTAAACTGGACTTATTCCTAAATATTTCCATATCCTTGCTTGCTAGCTGCAACTTCTGAAAAACCGTATCAGTTTGAGGCCATTGTATGTGCAGAAACAAGCAACATTGCTTACTGAAATCACAACTGAAGAAGCGGTGATTGAGTGCCTCCTCAGTCCTTGTATTGAAAAGAACGTAGTCAAAATTATTACCAATGTTGTAATGCCTTCTCTTTAACGTGTTCTTTATGTTCAATCTATCCACCAATAACAACCAAGCAAAGACCTTAAGTTTCATAACGCACTTACTCTTCCAGATCCACTTAAACACATTTGGAATGTCAATGTTTTGAAATTGATGCATATAGAACTTCTTCGAAGAGTACGCACTTGAGCCCCATATCTATGCCCAGCTATCAGGTGTGTCTTCTTGAGCATGCACCTCAACCAAGTCTTCTTGTAACGCAATGTACTCATCGTATGCTTCCCCTGACAGAGGCAAGTGAAAGCAATCATGTGGATCATTGTTTTTGTAGAAATACTGCCACTAAGATATCCTGTTGTTTTGCAAAAGAAAAAAAGATGTGGGTACTTATAACAAAGCAAATTCCCATTCCAAAGGTCCTTCCAAAATAGGATGCTTTGACCCTCTCCCAAGGTGCTTGATGCTATCCCTCTAAACATAGTTATGCAACTCATTATGTCTCTCCACCAAAAAAGATCCACAATCCTTTTCCACATGAGGAACAGAACTCCCATAGTATTTGCCCCAAATTAATTTTACTCAGGTCAGAGTATGTCATGCTTGTTGTAGACCATATGCAAATGCTTCATGAGCAGAGCCTGGTTCCGGGTTTGAAGATTGATAACCCCTAGACATCCTCTGTAACATCCCAAATTTGCTCTTTTGTAAAAATTACTTGAAATTCAGTAATTCAAATTATTTGGATCTTATTTGGTGTTCTTGAATTCAATTCCAATACGTAACCCTAAAATCAAATTCCAAAGTTCCGAATTCAAAATCAATTCAAATCTCAAATCAAATCCGAAATTCAAAACTCTCTCTCAAATCAATTCTGAATATTATATCTCAACTCAAATCTCTGTTCCAAAAATAAAATCAAACCTCGACCGATTTTGAATTTGAATTTCTCCCTCAATTTTTTATTGGGCCGAAGCCATTTTCATTTATTCATTTTGGCCCACTCCTTTGCGCTAGCCCACATGGCCCATTCCCCCTCTGCCTTGCTTGCTCTGCTCCTGCCCGAGCCGGCACCCAACCCGTGCAGCTCGCGCTGCGCCCTGCACGCCTACCCCACCTGCGATGCACCAGTCCGTGTCGTGCTGCGCCCGAGCCACACCAAGCCATGCACCCTCGGCCGGGTTTGTGTCGTGCCCGCAAGTCCCCGTCCATGTGTCTCACCCCTCCATCTCCATGTGCATTCAAGCCCATCATCGCTGCACAATCAACGACATTGACATTTCCATCATCATCGCGCCATCCATGGCAACCGAACTGCCGCCGTGACATCCGCTCGGTCCCCAGCCTTGCCTACAAATGGAAGCACCATGATCCTCGTCCGAGACCTTAACTATCCTCAAAGTCCCACAGCCTCCCGTGCACTTGTCACCACCGCGCGTGGTCATCTTCCCAAGCGCCAGTCGCGCTCCACGCGCCGTTCTCGCCGCTCCGGTGAGCTTCTTGTGATTATATTCGCGTCATCTTGCGTTCTAGCATTCCTTGAGTCGTTCCCCTCAATCAATTTCGCTTTTGCCGTAGAGGTTCGCCGGAATCAATCCATCTTCTTTCCCTCCAGCTAAGCCACCGCCACCGTCGAATTCGTCGCCCTCGGTGAGCGTCTTCCCGATTCCATTGCACCCATAGCACCGCCTCGACCCCCTCTATCTTTCTCCCACCTCATTTCGACAAAGGAACCACTGTAGCCGGCTGCCACCACCGCCCCTTCTTCCCCGGAGCCAGTCAGCGTCGCCCTACCACCTCGGTCCCCCTCCGGCTCCCCCGAAGGACCCGACGTGCTCCCCTCACCGTCACCAAGCCCTTGTGTGCGCCACCCCTTCTTCACCGCCGCCAAGCGCCCGAACCACCCTAATATAGCAAATCCACGATAGTGATTACAATATTGTTGGATTAGTTAAAACGATAGAATTGCTTAGACATGTTTTATCGGTCATGATCACCCCTTTGGGAGGAAACTATTATTACCCCTTCATGCAAATCAGTTTGAGAAATGTATGGCAATAGGTATTGACGTTAGTTTTCAAAATAAAATAAAATGGTAAAAATCTGTTTAGACTTGGGCGGATGGTAAGTTCAGGTAGGTATAGCTAGAGCACGAGAACTTGTAATGTGTTAAGTTTCGCCCAAGTCATATTAAGGACCAACGCTAGCGACTATTGAAACTGAGCACTACCGTACAACTACATGTCTAGAATGGGGAGGACCTGGCCGACTAATTTACCTAGTCCAAGTATTAAGCCCACGGGCTGTAGATAGTAGGAGTTACCTGGGTTGTGCAGACTGGTAAATGTACTTCCATGTCTGTCAGGGCTTGCATCGTACAATGGTAAATGAACCACCATGTTCAGGCAGGTTATCCCCCACAACTATGAGTTCTCTTGATAATGGTAAATGTACTTCCATATCTTGAGAGTATAGCTCACAGGACGGGCTGATGTAAGGATGAGATATTGTAAAAACCTTGTGATAATCGCTTAGTCGCATGCCCAAGGAAGCGTGTCATAATCGACATTTTATGTCGATTATCTCGTGTGGATCAAGTTGTACAACCTCTGTAGAGTGTAAACATATTCGAATAGTCGTGCTCACGGTCAAGGGCGGGCAGGGTGCGTTTTCACATGGTAAATTTTGGTTTTACTTTCAAAGAAATAAACTTTGGGAATCCCGGAGCAGTTGGGACTCTCGAGTAGATATTCTAGCAGCTATAGCCCTATCCTTTTAACCTTAGCGGATAGAGACTTAATACTAGTGGTTGGTAGCTAGAACCTCAACTAGTGAAATAATTAAGTTAATTATTGAAACTAATTTTATCAAATGTTGCTTTATGAAAGCTGTTGAAACTTAAAATATTGCTTTGTGCAAAAGAACCCTACAAGCCCCATTGTTAAGCCTTGCATATTGAATTTTTCCTAAGACTTACGTAGTACTTTATGTACTCACATACTACACTCAAAATAAATCTCAAAAGCCTTCAAAGATGCCAAGGAGGATTACAACTTCTATGTGTGTGGCTACAACGACGAACACCAGAGTACTAGATCGCGAGCCCCCGTCGATTGCCCGTGAGCATATGTATGTGTTATCCCTTGGAGTTATATTCTTCCGTTGTGGTTTATTCGAGTTGTTTAGACTGAAAGAGCGGTAATTGTGAGGACCCCGGTAATTATCTCCATAAGACCGAGATTAGACAAGGTCTTAGGGACATAATCACGGGTCTCCGGTAAATGAATTCCAATTTAACTCTATCCAAGTGAGAGGCTTAGCGAATACTAGAGCCTCAACGATCATGCGCACGCTCCTTTGCGAGCGCTACATGATTGTCGATTCTCTTCGTTCAAGCACTACACTTAGTGAGTTAAATGAGAATTATCAACAACGAGTATGACTTATATTGGCTCCCAAGATCAACGACCAATATACTCATACCCTCATCCAACGTCGATTACATCCATACAACGATACAACAATAGATTAAAAGACATATCGCATAATAGTTAAGGTCTACAACTTATTACAAACGGCCGACCGCCAAATTTAAAGTAGAGTATCAAGTAGCAAAGGAATTAAATAGATAAAGCAAAAGACCAAAGAGTGGTATGCCCATCACCCATCGGCAACCGATGGGGTTAAATGGTAGCACACTACTCATTAGTGTCATCCAAGTCAACACTAGCGAGATCATCATAATCATAACCTTCCTCACCGAAAAGGCCAAACACTGGTGAGTACAAGTGTACTCGCAAGTCTTACACAAATAAAAATAGTTATGCATAAGGGTCATTCAAAGGATGGCTCATATTGGTTTAGTTTTTGCGAAAGAGACGCAACAATTAACATCCTACACATACTAGTTTTTCATGTGCCCATTTAAAATCAGATTTGAAGTAGAAGTAAAGCGATAGTAAAGCATTTCAGTAATAAACAATTGAATCATACAAAGACCAAAGTGGCAGCCCACTTTGATGTACTAAACACATGAACAACCCGCTCATGACGATTACCAAGTTCAACCACAATTTTAATTAAAAGTCTAACAATAGTAACTCCCGAACTCAGCGGTTGTCCATAACCGTGGACACGGCTATTCGAATAGATTGATACCCTGTGAGGGGTGTACTACTTACCCACACGACTTGATTAGCCCGTAAGCCTCCAGAGGCCTCGAAATAGCACACTTCCTATGGTATGCCGTGGGTAAATCAAGATACTGATCATTTTCAAAGAAGAGAGCCCTATTGGGCTAAGTCCCCTGTGAGATGGTTCCTTGCCTAGTACAAGCGTCGATAGCACTTGCTAGGGGCTCACAAGTTATATTGGAAATACCGATGCAATCAAAACAAAAGAATTGGTTCTCCCTTGCACACTATAAAAGATTACATCGGCTCCTCAAAGAACATAGGATTTCACGGTCGCTATGCCCCTTACACCACCAAGGACTTAACACAATAAAACCCTCCCCCTACTTAACCATACGGCTCCCAACCCGCGGTGGCAAAGACGAGTGTACTTGAATTAACGACGTTACAAAGTTCGGTCCTCAATTGTCCGACAAGTCCTTCCACTTACCCAATGCTCGTGCACAAAGCACCATCACTAACCAACACTTGTCCGGACCAAATCTCATTTAAAAATGACAAAGTTTAACTCATAAAACAGCTACAAAGATCTGAAGCAAAAACATAAAGTAAGAGTTGTGTGTATCCCAAAACCACTGTTATTCCGACGATCGAACTATCAGTATTTAGACTTGCATGGCTAAGCAATTCTACAACCCATAATTCACACATCCTATCTTAAGCATATAGGAGTTGGCATAATTCAAGATTAACCTCAAGCATAGGACATAACTAAACTACACATCACAAAAATATTGACATAATCAAAATAGCATGCAAGCAATTATCATTGCACTATCTTAACCAAAGCGGGATCAAATATGATGCAAAAGAAAGTTCAAATGATGCTTGCCTTGCTGGTACAGTAGCTGCTCGCTCTCAGTAGCGTAAGTGTCGATATCAATATGCTCGGGATCTATATAATTATAACATCAAATAAATACCGAGAAAAACAACTCAAAAACCAAAATGCTCAAAAATGCATGATTTTTCTACAGTAGTTAGGTCATGATTTTAATTGATTTTTGGTGAAAGAATTATTTTATTTTGATTTAGTATATGAAAGTTATAATGGTTTGAATTTCAGATTTCAATAATCCGTCATTATGTAATTTAATTATGAAGTGAAATTTTGTAGAACAGTGGCGAGTACATGGATTACATAGATAAATAGGCAATATTATTATAAGTTAAAAACAATTGAGTTTGTCCTTTTTGGAGTTTTTATGATTTAGTTATTGATTTTCAAAGTTATCAGCCTTTTATAGTATAAAAATAATAGAGTTAAAGATTATATCCTCCCAAATATAGTTTCTGTGACAGAGGTAATGTGGAGACCATTTTTAGAATTAAGTTCACTGAAAATGAAAATTATCAAAAGTGGTCTCACTGTTTTTGGAGTTTCCAATATCTACTTATGTATTTTTAAAGATTTCAGTCCATTTTTCTATTGCACAAATAATGGTTTTAATGGATTAATTTCCAATTAATACTCTCTGCTACAGAGACAGGTTTGAAACTAATTTAAATATAAAGTTTACTAAAAGTGAAAATTTCCAGAAGTGGGTTCATGCGATTTGGAGTTAAAATGATTTAGTTATGTATTTTCAAAGTTATTCCTATTTTTCAGTGTGCAAATAAACTGATTTCGAATCTACTAAAGTTTTTACTACTTTCCTTACCGAGGTATACGCTAGCCGCAGTCAATGACTAGCGGGCCCGAGAATAGTGCACTTTCTATTTAACTTAGATTAAAGAAAACGAGCGCTGACAGGTGGGGTCCACTGTCAGCGACCTGGCTCATGGAACTTGGTCCACGCGCGCCCGTGCATGGTGCACGGGGCTTACGGCGATGGGCCCACTCGCCAGTCTCTCTCGCATCTCGCTTATCCACTCGGCTTTCTGTGCAAGGTCCCACACGTCGGCGACACATTGTGACGACTAAGATAGCGTTTAAATGCTAATGATTGGCGCTTAGTCCTAATGACGTGCTACAGTGTGCCGGACGGCACGGCGCGTTCCGCCCGCTGCACGAGGCTCGCCGGCGATTCCGACCACGGCGCCAAACCAAAGGCGTGGATAGCTGCGCAATAGCAATGCTCACCTAAGGGTAGTGGTTAGAGTGCCCGAGGTGCACTACACCGGCCGCTAGCCGGAAATGAGCGGCCGCGCTTCTTCGGCAAACACGAAAACGGCAAAAAGTAGCTCCGCAACGTCATACAAGCGAGTGCGAGGTCCTAGGGACTATGAGAAGGCTACCGAGCAAGGAAGAATGCTCGGGAAGCTTGAAGCGGTGGAGGTCTGCGCGGCGCCGGAGAAGAAGTAGCGGCGACGGCCGCGAGGAAAAGGATACTCGAGCGGTGGAGCAAAATGAGTGATTGGGTCGACAAGGATCCTATGTGGATGCTGTGAGAGCAAAGAATCGACAAGAGGCTTACCGAAATGAAGTAGGAGATGAACAGGTGTCCTTAGGCCGAAACTGGTTCAATCTTTGATTCAGCAAGATCCTGTCGTGCATTCAAGAAATTGATTGAGGGAAAGTCTAAACAAGCAAAGGGCACAAAGTGACGCGCAAATCTTAGGTCAATACCTCTTGGACACGAAGAAAGCGCGAAGGTGTCCTCGAGGCGTGCTCGTCGTGAGTGGAGCACGAAGATGAACCAGAAGCTACAAGCGAAGAGAGGAGCTTGCATAAGCAAAAATGGAAAAGGTATAGAAGATAGAAGAGAGGGAAAACACCTGGCGGAAGCTTACCCAAGCGACGAGCTCAAGCTGGTTTCCCTCCCCTCTGTCAACCTAGGAGAAGTGAGGGGAAATGAGGGGGTGCCAAGGGGTGTTATGCCCGGGAAGAAGACGGAGTGGAGGCGGTGTGAGACGGGAGGCTCGGGAGTGGTCAAATGGGGCGGTGGACGGGACGGCGTGAGCATCGCCGCCATCATGTACTGCCGGAGCGGCCGCGCGCGTGGCGCTAACTTCGCGCGCGCAGCGGGAGGTAGGGGACGACTCTGACAGCGCGGTCCCGCAGCGTCAGTCACACGGCGAGGTGGGGTTTAAGTGATTTTAGATCGACCGTTGGATTGCGAACGGACGGAGGAGATCAGAGAGGGGTTCGGACAGGTCAACAGGGTGATGAGATCTGGACCGTTGAACGAGGATCGGACGGCTGCATGTCACGGTGCGGTTAGGCGGTCGGGCTGAGCCGGCTCGCCGAGTCGGACTCGAGCCGGGGAATAGTAGCCTGGTTCGGTCAGAGTTTGACTGAGATTTAAATGGTTTGCCCTACTTTGATTGAGGCTTAGAAATAGAAATAAATTTCCAAAAATGATGAAATAATTTGTGGGGGTTCCTGGGAGTATATAGTTCCCATAAAAATTATAAAACCCTACTGTTCATAATAGAGTTTGTGATATTTAAATTCAAACATGTTGTATGCCTATGAAGGTTGTTTGAATTTTAATTATGTTCAAACTGTTCCAAAACATTTGGGAAAAATTATATTAATTCCTAATAATTAATGTAGTATTTAAATAAATTGATTTCAGATGATGATCACAACTTTTTATCACTGATTTGAATTGAAATGCGAATTTTGATGTGTATGTTCACCTCAAATTAGATTTTCCAAGTACAATATATTATGGAAATGTTTGAAATAAATAATGCATGCTAATGAAATACATATTAATCCATTTTAATTGTTGGGGTTGTGACAGTAATTATAAGCTTCGACCATAAGATTATTACTCTTTTGTTCAATATTATACAATAGTTTGATGTTTGCAAGATATGTGTTGATATTCAATAATGTAACTGTGCGCACTAACTACTGATCCGGGGACTAGAGCAGATATACACATAGGGTTCCGGATTTGGAAATCCGGGTCCCCACATCCTCTCTTCTTAGGCCTGCAAACTTTATCCTATGCTGCCAAGGATTTAAATCTTGCTTACAAATCATGTGAACCTCTCCATAAACAATGTTTACTTGCCCTATCAATATGATCAATGACCTCCTTTGGCAACTTTAGAGAACACATATAATACATAGGCAAGAATGACATTGCTGAGTTGATGTAAGTCAGTCGTCCCCCATAGGATAAACAGGTTGCACTACTTGTTAACCTCCTTTCTACTTTGTCCATTAACGGAGAGAAGTCTTGGACAAATGGTTTGGTAGTCCCAACAGGTAATCCCAAAAAGTGTAAGGCATACTTCCCACTGTGCATCCAAACAACCGTGCTAAATGCAACATCTTTTCCTCGGTAACATTAATAGGCAACATCATAGATTTGTTGTAATGGACCCTTAGACCTGTAGACTCTGAGAAAGTGTGAAGAAGACCCTTCAAGCAAAGTAATTGTCTTGTACATGCTGGTACCACAATTAAAGTGACATCAACATATTGCACTATAGGATAATCAGTGTTTTCAGATGTAGAAATTGTCATCTTTATCAACCCCCTCCTTGCAGCTTCATAGATAATTGATTGTAGTAAATCAGCTCCTAACACAAATAACAGAGGTGATAATGGATCACCTTGTCTAACACCTCTTTTGCATTGAAACATCTTTCATGGCCTTCTCATTGTGATATGAAGAAGGTCGGGTAGGAGATTGAATTTCGACGGTACCTCTCTATGGCCATAGCATGAATTTTTTTTTTGTATTTTCATCTCCAAATTTGACCAACCGAACCATGCATCTTTTTTTTCCAATACAATTGCTTATAATGCAACAAAATCAAGTACTGCTTCTTTATGATACTTCAAAAATTAAACTATGATCTTATGAGTGCCCGACTTTCTTCTAAAGAATTGAAGTAGCTGATATAGTTTGTTGTCATGATCATGATCCTACCTGATCCTAAGCACGATCCTAACGACCCCTACCCAATTATATGCAATCCTACTGTCAGGGTCACAATTCTAGGAAATTACGACCGTGACATTTCAGCTTCGTGGGATTGTACGATCTGTATCGCGATTCGAACAACCTCGACTGGCGTTAGCACGATGTGTGATAATAAAAACACACCCTATGAGCCCGTTTGGAATGTAGGAATACGAAACACATGAATAGGAAAGGAATGAGGGTTTAGAGGATTGAAAAACACAGAAAAAATTCCTAAGTAGGCGTTTGGATCAAGGTTCTAAAAAGCACTTCAAGGCGCCGACTAGGCATTGTCTGGGCGCTAGTTGAAGGTCTTTTGCGGCGACATCCACCAAGGCGACGAACTAGGCGGGACGAACGCCTTGGACCGACCAGTCGGTCCAAGGCGGTCTTCGGCGACGCACGGCGGTTCTAGGCGAGGTGGGCGTCGAGCAGGAGATAAGAAGAAAAGAGCCCCGATGTCCCTGACCACTTCGTTGATTCGTCGCGCGCTAGGGTTCGGCCTCCCCTGCCGCCAAACCGAGCTCACCCTGGGTTCCGGCTCGCTGATTCGACCTCGCCGCCGCCGAATTGATGTCGCCCCGCCATCTCCGCCACCTAATCGAGCTCACCGCCTCCGAAACATTGTCATCCCTCCATTGAATCGAGGTACGCCTCTTCAGTCTTCCCTCTGCTCCCCCGCCGCCGACCTCCCCTCTCTGCTCTCACTCCTGTCTGGTTCCCCCTCCTGCGTCACCACCTTCCCCTCTCCCCTCTCTTCTCCCGTACCGTCACCCTCCCCTCCGATGCTCCCTTCTCTTCTCTTCTCCATGGATCCACCCTCGCGCCGCCGCCCTCCCCTCTCTTCCCTCTCCCCCTAGCGCCGCAGCACCCTCCATCTGCTCTCTCTCGCTGGCCTCTCCCTTCTCTACTCCCCCCTAGCGTCGTAGCTCCCCTTAGTCCTTCTCTGCTCTCCTGCTGCCTACTCTGCCCCATTCCCTTCTCTGCTCCCCCTAGCACCACAGCTCCCCCCTCCAGTCCCTTCTCTGCTGCTCTAAAATTCTGAATGTCTGAAATGTGTGAACTGTGAAGAGCAAGCGCTTAGAATGTCTGAAATGGTTGTGCTGAATGTCTGAAAGGGAGCATATGCTTTGTATTGTGCGCTTGTGCTGAATGTTGATTGCTGAATGAGTGAATTCAGAAGTGTAAGTGTTTTCTGCTATTGAAGTATTGATATGTATGGGCTGTTGTCTGTTGATATGTTATATTGTTATGAGTTATGACTTATTCAGAAGTGTCGAGTGTTGTCTGCTATTGATAGTGGAAACTTGCTTGGTGAACCATGGGCTGTTGATATGTATGATTGATGATTTGCAAATATAGATGTATAAAATGTGTGATATGTATGTTATGACTTATTGTTGATTTGTCATTTTGTCAAGATGTCATCTGTTGCTTCCGGAGGTGCGACAAGTAAAATAACTTATTATTGATTAAATATGCAGAATTACATAATTACTTGATTACATACATGTTTACATCAAGTTCTTAGAGGGGAGATAATATACATGACTACATCAAATTGCTATGTCTTGCTTCTTCAGATAATTTTCCTTCTATCTTGTTCAATTTTGATGCCTAATGATTGCTCAATTCATCGTATTATTTCTGTTATGGGTTTATCTGCACCATAGCCAAACCGACCGCCTGAGTACCACCTAGTTGCCGCTTAGACGCCGCCTAGTCTGCCTAGGCACTAGGCCCCGGGCCACCACCCGCCTAACTCCTAGTCCTGAACCTTGGGGAGTGAATAGTATTGTCTCATTCTAGTGGAATACAATTGTTTCATTTACATAGCAATGACATGTGGGGTCATTGGAATGCAGATCCCACCCATAGGTTAATTAGTGAAAAGACCATTGGACTCCACGAGTCCTTATTCGTTCCTTCCGTCTTCCAACCGTGTGCAGTGCGCTCTTGGAAAAAAGAGAGAAAAGCAGATCTAGCGCGTAGTGGCGTAGTGATGAGATTGTGTCGTTGTGCGAGGGCTCCTCGCGGCGGCACTGGAGGCTAGGACTTCACGCTACGATGGTAGGGCGCGGCGCGATGATGGTGACAGTTACTACCAATCCAGTGACGGTGGAGGCATCGCGCAGCATCTCAACAAGACGGTGGTGATGGCAGCAGCAGATCCGGCGATGATGAAGGCTTTGCAAGGCAACGCAACGGTGGCTCATACTCCGGCCAAAGGGCAACAACTCCATCTATTGGATTTTAGTTAGGAGTTTGCTAAACACCACTCAAGTGCTTTATGTGTTTGCAAGCACTTGTTTTTCTGTCGGGCGCGACTAGCGTACGGTCTGCTGCATTGGTTGCAACATCTCGACGAATCGCATAACAAAAAATGTTGCCGCAACAACAAAAACTATGATCCGAGTGTTACATAAAAACACATTCACCTCTGAGGGTCCCTAACATCTCAAATCATCTGATGTAACAAAAAAATCTTATAACTGCAACATGTAACATTTTTTAGGGCATATGCAAAACACCTGCAATATTTTTTTTCAATGAGTCGCAACATCTCCGTAAACAGTATACAACATTTGTTTCAACGGATCGCAACATCTCAAAGAACAATATGCAATATTTTTTTTTCAACGGATTGCAACATCAGAACAATTGACTAGTTTGCAACGACAGGGAGCTCATTTGTTGATCTGGACAATGGCACCATCCAAGAAGATGACCGGTGGAGGATGTCTCACACCATACTTCATCACCCCATCTCCTTGGCAGTCCACCCATGGATGTCTCGCACGTCATGGAGCCGAGGTTGTAGGCGACGGCCGGCGTGGCAACGCAAGCGCAGGCATTGTGGTGTGCGGCAACGACCACGAAAGGCAGCAGCAACATCCGGGCACTGCCGGCGGCTCCAGATGGCGCGGTGAGGAACGAATCCCTTGGCAGAGTCCGAGGTCGAGGGCGCAGCGGCAACATTTTTTCAACGGGTCGCAACATCCCCGTGAACAGTATGCAACATTTGTTTCAACGGGCCACAATATTTTTTCAACAGACCGTAACATTTTTTTCGAGTCACAACATATCAAAGAACAGTATGCAATATTTTTTTCATCAGGCCACAACATTTCACAGATGCAACATTTCAACATCTCAAAACCAAAAGGAGGAAACATCTGGAGAGGAAAATAAATCTCCAACAAATCAAACACAAAAAAATACATCTTACCGCAAACAAACGCCGCAAGATCTAGGTAGCTCCGGCGTTGTAGCCAGAGGAACGTGGCTGGTGATATGCATCAGCATCGCGTCACCGTGTCGCCTCCCTCTATTTTCACTCTAGATTGCTGTCGTGGATTCCTCCCTCCTCCCCTATTCCCTCTTTTGTAGCAACGCATCATTACGCATGTCACTTGTGTCTGCTTGAAGAGTTCATCACCCTGAACTGGATGGAGTATGTAGTGCCACTCATTCCTGGATCCTCCCCCGGATCGCTGTCATTTCGGAGAGGAAGCTAGGAGGACATGGGGGATGAGGAGGAGAGGTGTGGGAGGAGTATTGGGGAAAATCAGAGGCTCTGGTAGGTGGATAGATCCGTGAGGGAGAGCTTAGCAGAGAGGAGGAAGAAGAGGCATGGAGTTAGAAGAGAGAGTTCAGATTGAGTGAATGGTGTTTGAGCCTTGGGTGATGTGGATGGATAAGAGACCGTGGGAGTGAAACGTCAACTTGTGTGGTTCTTGCTCTAGAGATAAGGAATGAATGGAGATAAGAAATGAGTAGTGACTGGTGAGAGAGGCGTATGGACAGATGGGGAAAAGTGAAAGTGAAATGAACGAGCTGGGACACGCATCCGATTTTTTCCTTTGCTTCGTACGTATGTATCATAGCATTTTCTTTTTCTATCCCTTAGATGATCTTTGTGTTATCCACTACGTGCATGTGTACATCCAGGCAAAAACGCATAAAAATCCGGACTGGTAAAAGTCGAACATTGTTCTTCTTTGGATACCGTCTCTTTGTGTCTCCTCTTTGGTTCCCGTTTCTGCTTTGCTCTTTGTTTCTCATTCCACAGAGGAAAAGGGAGGAGGCGAGTGATAGTGGGGAAGGATTGAGAGAGATCCATGGTTTTTCTTGACAAAGGTGCGAATAGGTACGTGCTTTTGGGTTCGATTGTTTCTCTGTCGTTGGGTGGTGTTTGATTTGAGCTCGGATAGAGTCACAACATTTTTGAAGGTGTGGGAGCGAATATGTAGTTTATCTTGTATCGGATGGGGTGTCGAAACAATTTTATGTGATTTAGTCTTGATTTGTGTGTCTTTTTGCTCGACTTGTGTTTGTGTTTGATTTGTGCTCGAGGATAGTGTTGTGAGGCGGGGAGCATATATGTATGGTTTTTGTCAAGCAGGAGCTATGATTTGGTCTCGTTTGTGTTTATTCTCAATGTAATGGTTTGACTTTGAACTCATGTTTTCTAGGTTTTTATTTGTGTTTCGATTTGAACTTCCTAAGGTAATTGGTATAAGAGTTTGTTTATGATGCATTATGCAATATATATTTTCTTTTATTTTTGTGGTCCCATATAATTTCAAATTTATATTGTATTTTGTGGTTTTACCTACACATTTGTAGTCGGAAGGAAATTAGTGTTCTACATTAAAAGTAGTTAATGCTATGCAAAAGTTAATTTACTTGCATTTTTACATATTTTAATATATGTAAAAATTAAAATATGTAAAAATTGCATCATATATAAAAATACTGTCATGTAACAAAGAAAACTTAATACAATTTTTCCCCTACATGTAAGATAGAAGCGTTTGGGTATCCCACGTGGGTCGAACTTTTATATTATGTGATCATTTTTGAATTTTACTTTAAAGTTAACTCCTCAAATTTTATTTCCAATTCTGACCTCTTTAGTCACGCCATCACCCGTGACGTGACAAAATAACACTGTCACGCCACAGGATAAGTCCCCAAAATCGCACTTTTTGTCACGTCACTGGTGGTGGCGTGACCAAACAACACTATCACACCACCACCAGTGGCGTGATAAGACTTTGACCAGAAATAGGCTGGCGTGACAGTGTTGTTTTGTCACGCCACGAGTGGTGGTGTGAATTTTGACCAGAAATGGGCTGACGTGACAGTGTTGTTTTGTCACGTCACGGGTGGTGACGTGACCAAATGGGTCAGAATTAGAAATAAAGTTTGCGATGAGTTAACTTTAAAATAAAATTAAAAAAAATTGAATAATAAAAAATTCCACATGGGTCAGTTTGTTTTTAGCATATATTTTTTCGGAGTAAGTTTGCCTTGCCCAGGCCCAAAGCACAAAAAAAACCTACTGACTTATTATGGGCTGGACAAACCATCTAACATAAACCCATTAATAGCCCATGGCTCGAACAAATTATCCGTCCGTAGATTTCTTTTTGGACGACAAAAAACACAATTTTTGGATGTAGACATGTAATAATCGGACGGCTCAAAATCCGAGTGTTCCATGACAAAATAGTACTCATAAGCTCCCTAGACAACTCCAGTTAGCTAGTAATAATAAGTTGTATTTCTGGTATGTTATTCTCTGTACTAGTAGCCTGGGCGTGCCCAAGGCGCTAGAATCGAGCATGGACAAAAGCAGAGTTTGATGGTGTTGGTTGCACGGTAAGTAATGGGTTTATGAGCATTGCCTGGTAGCGGGGAGTGGCTATATTACTGATGTAAATAAGGGCACTATATTTATAGGAGCATGTTTTGCGCTGTATAAATAGCAAGGGTAATATAAGATGTACATAACAGGACATGGTCATTGTATTACTGTTAGAGAGCACAATTGGTTGAACATAATCTGTTTGAGCAGATAGATATGCGCAGTTAATACTACATACGGTTTACAAAAGTTGGCATTCTGTTTGCTACCACGGCATAGGTTTTAGCTTGGAGACATATGATACAAATTAAGTATAGAAGGCACTGTTGTGCTTGTAGATCGCAGAGTATGTTACAGGCAGTTTCTGTAGGTTTGAGTAGACGGCGTGATGTCGCAACAATCTGTTGGTTGTAAGATGGGAAATAAGTGACCAATTGGCAGGTGTGTATATGTTAGAAAGAAACAACTGACTAATACAAAAAAAAAAACGTACAGAATATACCCGGTGTTCATTGGGTGGGGTTGTCTTCTGGATTGATATTTTCGGTAGTAGAGGAGGACACTGGATCGGCAGACAGTGCATGCTGGGATCTGCGTGCCATAGATACCATGTTAGATATAGATTTGAGTATGCGTATTCTGTTCACGATGTATCTAATGTAAGATGCAAGGTCCTGTTATAGGCTTGTCTATTATTGTACCGCAGGTAGATAACTACTATGAAAAGTAATAGAAATTCGTCAGTAAAGAGAGAGATGGTATATGTTTAAGGGCTTTTTTTGTCTGGCTGTCTGAAGCAACAAATAGTATCTGTAAGTAATGTTGAAGCAATGTGCGTATATAACTGAGCTAGTAGATTGGCAAATTTGATGTGACGAAAAAAATGCCAGGGGAAACAGATATGTTAGATTCTGTAGATATAGTAAGCAAAGTTTACTGCTTTATATATGTATTAGAGATATTACATATAATACATGTAGAGACTGATAAGAAAGAAGGGTGTCTACTACCTGATTTCAAGGGAAACATTAGATTAAAAACAGCAAAATAGCAAGTGAAAATATAACTGGCAACATACATTAGTATATTTAGCGTCAACAGTTTCCTGTCTGGAATCTTCTGTTCTTTGCCTCTTATGTGGCTGCTCCTCGTCTGAGCCCAGACGTTGATCCATCTTCGTAAAATAGGATAAAATCCTCAATGTTAAAACCCGGACATGCTTATTAGGACTGCTCAAGTTAACACCAAAGATACGGAGTAAATCCAAAAGATTTTGTGGATCAAATTCTCCTGTAATCCCCAGGGAAGCTGCTCTGCTCATAGAAATGAACAAAGAGAAAAATTATTAGTGGTCAAATTAACATGGTAAACGAAAATAGAATTAAGAGTTAGAAAGTGTATATATATTTACCCATGCAGGGAATCCAAATATTCGGCTACAGAAGACAGTACTTGTGGACATGTACTGTGTCTCTTGGCAAGAGATAGGAAAAGGCCTAATTCTGAACTTGTACTGACGTTAACCAGCAGTAATTCATGATAGGATGATAATGCTGCGCCAAGTAGACTTTCCACGTAGTCTTTGCAAGACCGCTAATGTTCTCTGCATGTCAATAAATACAAACTTATGCCTTTTAGAAGACTACTTATATTTCTTACTGAAAAAAGTATAGAAATCTGCAAGTGCAGTCACCTTCTTCCACTTGAAGCAATCAATCAAGGTTGCAAATTAACTTATTCAGCATTGACAAACTATCTTGAGGTACATCTTTAATATTAGGATAGCAGCAAATAGATCCCCATAGTATAGCAGCTTCCTTTTCACTGACCTGATTACTTGAATGATTGCCAGTTTTGACTATATCATGTAATAACTCTATCCAGAATAATTTTTTTGATTCAAAGAACTTGCACACTTTCTTCTCCCGATCTAGATGGCTGCCATCAATGCCATGAAGGGTTATTTGCTTCTTTGATCTTTTAAAGAAATTCTGAGGGCATGCATACAACATAAATAAACAACAAGATTGAAGGAAGAACCTACCTCCCAATCAAATTGAGCAGAAATCCTAACAAAACCTACCACAACATGCAGATCAATAATGATAAAAAGTTGAAACACAACAAATTACATTCTGCATAAATCCCTATATATGGTGTGAAAGTGATCACAAATCAAGCATATTCCTAGCATGGAGCCTAAAATATCTGTAATTTCTTACTTGGATATGGTCAAAGTGTTCAGACATGAGACAATCACATCTTTCTATCTCACTTTTAAATTCTGAGGGCATGCATACAACATAAATAAACAACAAGATTGAAGGAAGGAGCTATCTCCCAATCAAATTGAGCAGAAATCCTAAGAAAACCGACCATAACATGCAGATCAATAAAGATAAAAAGTTGAGATACAACAAATTACATTCTGCAGAAATCCTTGTAAATGGTTCGAATGTGATCACAAATCAAGCCTATTCTTAGCATGGAACTTAAAATATCTGAAATTTCTTAATTGAGAGCAGCCTCTGCAGCCTCAACCGTGGCCTTGTCATCGGTTGCCTCACGGTGCATAATTCCCAACTCCCAAGGCATAGTACCTGATGTCCAGATCCAAAAATGGGAAGATAAGCTTAAACAAACAAAATTATCAGCAGATAGCATACGGAAAACAGGAACAACACCGCAAGAGCAAGCGAATCATATCAATCAGGCATTCAGGCCACAGAGAACCATTACATATCAATTACCTTGTCCTTGATAGATTTCCAGATTACTCTGGGCATTTCATCACCTGTAATAGGAAAATGACAAGAGATATTAGCACAGATGTAGCTGAAAAAAATAAACCAAGAAAAACCAAGGAACACAAGAGATATTGGGTTCATGGAGAGCGACCGGGAGCTGGCTTGTGCGCCGGCGCCGTAGGAGATACAGATCGAGAGAGAAATGACACTTCCTTCACGGGCGAGGCAGGGAGAGGGGGCGAGGCGGCGGCGGGCTACATTTTCTTCTGTGCAAGGCGGCGAGTATACCACGGCCGCTGGTGGCGGAAGCAAGGGCAGGGGAGGAAGGGGGAAGCAGGAGCGGGGAAGGGGAGGAGGAGGAGGGGAGGGGAAGCTTCCTGCACGAGGCGGCAGTGTACCGCCGGCTGTTGGTGGCGGAAGCACGGGCAGAGGAGGAGAAGGGAAGCGGGGTGGGGAGGAAAAGGGGGGGGGAGGAGGAAGCAGCGAAGGAGCGATCCAAAGAGTAGCACGTGCCAGCCCACGTGGCAAGCGGAGCGAAGCGAGCATCGTGTAGAGAAATCCTCGAGCCCGATCGGCAGCGAGGGCGAGAGGAGAAGAAGCATCGGACGACCCAAAAAATTGGGCGATGTGGCATGTCTCTCCTTGCGTCAAGTTTCCCTCTGTTTATACCGGAGGACTAGTAGCCCTAGGCGCGCTTGGCGTGCCGAGAAATGTTATACTGTCCAATTTTTTTGGCGGTTGCTAGAAAGAAAGGAGTGCTATTAAGATATGAAAAAGTAATGTAGATACGAAGAAACAATCTTTATGTAAATACAAAGCATAAAAGCTGTCAAGAATGTCCAAATGTCCGAAGATGACAGGATGGATGACAAAATGTTTAGTACAGAATAATGACTGGCATATTATTGTGCAGTACAATAGTAGGCCATCGTCAGTAGCATACAAAAGGAATGTTTTTCTAGCTGACTAATCAGTAAAACATAATTTTGTATAGGAACGATCTCATCATTATGACTATATATACGTATCACCATGCATCACATGTTCTACCTAAGACCCTACCATGGGGATAAATTAGGTATAGAAAAGGGAACTCTACATGATGCGTGAAATGAGAAGGACATTGTATTACGGTTAGATAATTACTACAGTTGTTTGAGCAGTTAAGCCTAGAGCAGCAAGCATTTAGCTTGCACACGCACTGTAAAAATGGAAGGTTGTACAAACTACATGTCACTAAGAAACTAAATGCAGGCTGAGCATTTAAGTATAAAAATGTAGCAGCGATTGTCCATCTGCAGTGCAAGAAATATATAAATAACAGTAAACTGAACCAAACTTCAGAAACTACAAAAAATACAGAAGGTGATAGTAGCAACTACTATGAAATCCTTAAAATGGAACAGTGTAATTGGGGCCCCATAGGCACATAAATAAAAAGAGTTTTTTTACCATAAATTAGAAGAGCTATTTACACAAATTGAAAGGTTCAAAAAGGAGTTTCAATTTAGCGGAGTAGCATATAAATCAACAGCATGTACATTGAGTCAAATACTGCTAACAAAAAAATGTGCAACGAAATCATCATGGTTATTAAGGCGGTAAGGCGAGACGAGGCGACCAACCCCCGCACACCTTTTAAGCGATAAGGCGCGAGGCGAGGCGACGCCTTAATAACATCCTAAGGCGCTAAGTTAGCAAATAAAATGAGCATTTTATTGAGGCCAGTGAGGTATTCAAGGGTCAAGGGCGTCAATTTTTCCTTGGCTTTGATCTCCACCATTGGATCTTCAACGTGCGGCCATCAGATCAAGTAATGGATGGTTAGATCTCCACCATTGGATCTTGATCGTATGCCAAAGAATGGATGGTTAGGATCTCCACCATTGGATCTTGATCGACGCCCGGCAATGGATGGTTAGGATCTCCACCATTGGATCTTGATCGACGCCTCGGTGCGTGCGGCCTTGCCGTAAAAAGGCTAAAGCGAGAGCGAGATACGCATCGACAGGGATTCCCCCCACGTCTCCTCTATTGGCGGCGCCACGGCCGCGGCGCGGCAGGCGCGAGCTTGGTCGGTGGCGCAGTGGCAGGAAGGCGCGCGACGGTCGCGAAGCGCCGCGGGCTCGTCGTGAAACGCAGCAGCGGCGACACGGATCCGAACAACGGCGGGAGATCCAGAGAGGCGGCTTTGCGGTGGAGGAGCCGTCATCGATGAACTCAAAGATCTAGGTGAGCTCCCGGCTCTCTCTTTCTCCTTCTACCTCCCTCTCCACCGAAGGCTCAGAGCAAAGGACGGCTCGGCGAGAGGATGCCATAGGCATGCACGGCAAAGCGGGCGACGTCTTGCTCCCGCGCACACCTTACCGCTTAGGCGACGCCTAGCGGCATTTAATAACCATGAAAATCATACATGCATATCTCGTATGTTTGGTGGTTCAAAGGGAAGGGACAGGGAGGTATTGACATTTGTACACAAGCCTAATAAAGCTCCAACAATTTTCTCATCCCATCTCAAATACAACTTAGGAATTCTCTGTGTGTAAATAGGACGGGTGTGAAGGAAAACACCAGTCCTAAAGATGATGCTCTAATTGAATTAAGGGTTCAAAATGGAAAATGCAATAAGCTCTTCATGAACTCAAGATTTGAAGGCAAACCCCAAGTCCCAACTTCAGGATCTGTAATGTTCAAATCATCACATAATGTCCTTGCAAATTCCTCAGGATCAATTTCAAGGTTGCCTATACCCTGGTATCTAAAAGCTGATTTAAAGCCACAAAAAATTATGGAGTAGTTAAATAAGGCATTTGAACAACTCGATAAGCAAAGAAACGGCCTAAGACCCTACCATGGAGATAAATTAGGTATAGAAAAGGGAACACTATATGATGCATGAAATGAGGAGGACATTGTATTACGGTTAGGTAATTATTACAGTTGTTTGAGCAGTTGAGCCTAGAGCAGCAAGCATTTAGCCTGCACACACACTGTAAAAATGGAAGGTGGTACAAACTACATCTCACTAAAAAACTAAATGCAGGCTGAGCATTTAAGTATCAAAAAATTAGCAGCGCTGTCCGTCTGCGGTGCAAGAAATACATAAATAACAGTAAATCGAACCAAACCTCAGAAACCAAAAAAAATACAGAAGGTGATAGTAGCAACTACTATCGAATCCTTAAAATAGAACAGTGGAATTGGGGCCCCATAGGCACATAAGTGAAAAGTTTTTTTGGGTTACGTAAATTAAAAGAGCTATTTACACAAATTGAAAGGTTCAAAAAGGAGTTTGAACTTTGTGGAGTAACATATAAATCGACAGCATATACAACATATTACTAACAAAAAAATGTGCAACGAAATCATACATGCATATCTGTATGTTTCAGTGGTTCAAAGGGGAAGGGGACAGGGGAGGTATTGACATTTGTACACAAGCCTAATAAAGCTGCAACAATTTTTTCATCCTATGCCAATTACAATTTAGAGGGAACTCTCATTGTGTAAATAGGGACGGGGTTTGAAGGAAAACATCATTCCTAAAGATGATGCTCTAATTGAATTAAGGGTTCCAAAAGGAAAATGCAATAAGATCTTCAGAAACTGAGGATTTGAAGGCATACCCCAAGTCCCAACTTCAGGATCTGTAATGATCAAATCGTCACATAATGTCCTTGCAATTTCCTCAGGATCAATTTCAAGGTTGCCTATATCCTGGTATCTGAAAGTTGATTTAAAGCAACAAAAAAATACGGAGTAGTTAAATAAAACATCTGAACAACTCGATAAGCAAAGAAACACACTACATCAACACGAGAATTCATGAAATCTATAGGCGTACACTTACCCTAAAGAAATGATCTCTAACTACAGTATTGCTCACTCGGAGGTCAATCTGCACGTTCACCATAGCTTTCACTTCACTACACTCCATTCATGCGATTGAAAAAAAAATAACGAAACAGTATGCAAATCTGCAACATAAGCAAACCTTGAGGGGCACAATCTTCTCCCTGATCTGCATCTCCTGCCCCTCGTAAGAACGGAATTCAGCCAATTGCCCCCTCTTTGGAACACAAAAAAAAAAAAACAACATAGTAAGAAACACTCTCCACCAACAAGAGAATTCATGAAATCTACAAACGTACATTTACCCAAAAGAACTGATCTCTAACTACAGTATTGCTCACTCGGAGGTCAATCTGCACATTCACCATAGCTATCACTTCACTACACTCCATTCATGCGACTGAAAAAAAAAATGAAACAGTATGCAAATCTGCAACAGAAGCAAACCTATTTTGCGTGCCATCCTCAAACTCTATTGGCGCGTTCTTGGCTGTTACTACGGAATTTTCCACTTCGGCTTCATCAGAGACTGCAAGGCAGGCAACCCTTGGGACGCGAATTTGGAACACAAAAAAAGCCAACATATTAAGGCAGGAATGGAGGAAGCGAGTTGATATCGACCGCGAGAGGAGGAACGACTGTCCGGCGGCCTAGCGACGCCGAAGAGAGAGGAGGCGAAGCGAGAGCGAGTGCGAGGGGAGGAGGCGGCCGTGGGGAGGAGAGGAGGAGGCGTGGCCGAGCCGAGCGGTGGCGGCGGCTACATCGCGTAGGTCACGAGAGATAGGGAGAAGGGGATCGAATCGCGAAGGGGCGAGGAGCAGATGGCGGCGGGACATGGTACGGTGGCCACTGCGGCGGCACCATTGTGCGAGCGCGGCCGAGACAACGACGACGGCGGCTCGTCGCATGGGAGGGCGCAGGGGTTGTAGGCGGCTGCGGCGCGGCGAGAGGAAGAGGTGGGACGGCCGATCTGTCTGGGCGGGTGGGGAGAGCTAGATCGCGGGCGGCGCCAGCTACGGCAAGGAGGAGGGGACAGCGGGGGCGGCGCGGGCGAAGGGGAGGAGGCCTGTGGCGGGGCCGGCGCGGGCGAGGAGGCGTCCGCCGAGGGCGGAGCGGGCGAAGGGGAGGGGCGCCGCGCGAGGGCGAGGGCGATGCGGGAATTTCCGAGTCTTACGTCGCGAAAGAAAACACCTCGAGCGCATCTCCACTGGCCCAGTCGAATTGGTTAGTAGCCCATGATCTGGGCCTAGACATATCATCATCAACTCCTCCAGCCTATGGGCCTGGTCCATGCACGAAACACTTCAGAGTTGAGGCACAACGAAAGCATCACCCCATAAATAATCCCACATCGCCGAGAGAGGAAGCCGTGTGGAGCGCTGGGCGATACATATAGGAGGTGCGGTGCTAGCGTTCAACGTTGCCTTAAACTAATGAGTAAGGAAAACAAAGCGGTGCGGTGAGAGTCGCTCGCGGTGCGGGGTCAAAACCTGCACGGCAATTTTTGAAAGGGGAAGAGGCTGGCGGCGGCACTGACACTGCCCTACTTCGCAGGACTTGCCTGTGCGGGCCTCCCTACCCACCAAGTCAACCCAAGTACTTAAAAAAGTATCATTAACTGATGCTTAATTGCTGCTAATCCTGTGGGTTTCGGTAATTAATTAACAGTGACCTAATCCTAGCCGAAGTAGTTCGCGGTGGTTTGTGTGGATTTCACAATATACACCCCGTGTCCCCTGTATATTGTTTGGCTCGAACTAACTTTTAATCACATGAGAGAAGGACTTACAAACGGATCATATTTAGTTCGATCCGTCTGATCTGATGAGTACGTTTGATTAGTCGTGCTTAAAATATCTTTAGAATTTCGTTGTCTCTCCGTCCGTTTTCTCCGATACATGTACCGGTGTTTGTTTTGCGCCACAAAGTTATTACTCCTAGAACTTATATACAAAATAACTGAAAATTGAGTCTCTATCAGATGATATCGTGTGAAAAAAAATCAATCCTAAAATGCAACTAGCGTTCAGACGTACGATAGAAAAGTTAGATACGATAGGAAGGTACGTTCCCGATTCCTCCCTTGCAACATATCCGACGTACACATACAACAAAAAATTTCAACATATGCAACAAAGTACTTGAATATCGAAAAATGGACGGGTCTATATTCTTGACACATTCACTTAAAAAAATTAGAGATCCCGTTAGCATACATATAGATATACATGAAAAATTAGTACATAAGTTTGGAAAAATGTTAATCGATGATGCTATAACCTCTACAACATTTTGAAACACACACATGCAACATTTTGGGGCACTTGCAACAAATTATTATACCCCCTGCAACAAATTTCAAGTATCAGATGTCTCAAGTGGCCCAACATTTAAGGCTAACTTATATAACATTTTGATTTCATTTGTGCAACAACCAGCAGAACGATTGAAACATTCAAAAAAATCTGAAAAAAAAAACTCATTTCAATAATTTGTTATTGCAACACAAAAAAAAAAAAATCTCCGACATCTCAAATCACTTGTTACAACAAGAAAACCATATAACAGTAACAAAAACCCAACTCATTGGCCTTGCCCTCAATGACGGCGTCGACGCACTCGGCCTTAGGCTCCGGACAGCATGGTGACCGCGATGGAGGAGGTGTCCAGGCGCGGGGCGGTGGGAGCGATCAGGCGGGGAGGCCCGGGCGAGGAGGCCGTGCGCAGTGTGGTGGTGGCGCGGTGCGGCGCGAGGCGGAGGCGACGAGCTGAGCGAGGCGGGGGAAGGCGCGGAGGAGGCCGGGGTACGGAGGCGAGGAGGTCGGCGGCAGAGTGAGGTTGAGGCGCAGAGGCGAGGCGGTCGACGGCCGGGCACGATGGCTCCGGCGTCACAGCGAGCTTTGGCTTCTTCTCCGGCCTGGGAGGTGGAAAAAAGACGAGAGAGAGAGAGAGAGAGAGAGAGGAGTATGTGAGAGAGGCAGAACTCACCATTTCATTTGGATGAGGAATGGAGAGAGAATACAATAGGGAAGGAATGAGTGGTTGGAGACATTGGTGGATAAGAGCGTCCAATTATTTCTCTAGTCGAGCGTACGAGTACAATCAATTCCCATTCTTTAAAGAGATGCGATGAGATGAAATTTGTGAAAATTTGGATCCAATCCCATCATTCCATCATTGGAGCTTCTTGCTCAGCGACACCAGCTAGTTTTTTAATATTTTTTTTTACAAAGCACTCTTTCGTCTTTCTGTTCAAGGGTCTTTGTTTGTAGGTCGAACATCTTTCCTCTTGCATTTTCGAGCCATGTCTTGTGATGGTTTTTGCGGTGTGCACCCATAGCTGACATTAACGTACGACCAACCCAGATAATCGCACACCACCTTCATTTGGTTCAAGGTTCAAAGTTCAAACATGAACGACCAGTGCAACCGCAAGCAGTACAAACAAACAAGTACTGTCGGTTATAGGGGAGTGCTCTTACGAACTAACCACAAAATGCCATATCGTAAAATTGGATCCAACTCAAGGCATCCACGACGTGCAGCTTGTAAATCGGTAGTTCCGTGCTAAGAAACGCCACGACTATCAAGCATAAAGCATAGCATTTTTTGCTCTGATGTTTGGAATCGGCTTCTTTCTCCAATTTTCCCTCTCAACTATCATGTATCCCCTCTAATTGTTACCCTCTTAGCTATCACGAAAGTCCAATATTGTAGTTCAGCATAAAAACCGACTTTTATAATAGCTAAGGGGTAATATATTTAGATTTTTTTAGAGTGCTGCTAGCTCACGCTATAGCGCCATAGCGGTTTCATCGGATTTCAGGTTTCATGATGTTTCAAGTTTCAGGTTTCATGAGATTTCAGGTTTTACTCAGAAGGTTTCATAAGGTTTTATGGAGTTCCATGTTCCATACGTTTCAAGTTTCAGATTTCATGACGTTTCATGCTTGAGGTTTCAAGATGTTTCGCATTTCGTGAAAAGAGTTTTAAAAAGATTTCACAAGGTTTCAGCGTGTTTCATATAAGTTCCATACAAGTTGCAAGAAAATTCAATAAAATTTTAACAAGTTTGAAAATGTTTCTGAGCTCAGCAAAGTTTCACCATTTTTTTCTTTCAAAAATCGAACAAAATCAAAGAAGTTTCAAACATGTTCAAAGGCACTCCTACCCCTGGCTAGTTGTCGCGCAGTCATTGCTGGCTGGGAGCTGCGAGTCAACACCTCGTCTCGGCCAGTGAGATGCGGCCGCTCCTCTCCGCGCGCCTCGCCTCGGTGACAAGTCACACAGTCGCCTCTCTGTGAAGCAGTGCCGCCTCCCCCAGCCACGAACGCGCTGCCACCTGTTCCTCCTCTGACTCCTGCAACGAGCCACCTGACCACCTCGCCGCGAAGCTGCGCCGCCTCCTCCGACCGCGCCGCCGCTGGCTCCTCTTTTGATCGCGAGCCCAGCATAGCCTCTGCTCCTCTGCCGGCTTGCACGCCGCCTCGATTTCTCCTCCGCCGATCACCTTATATCCGAGAGAGAGAGGAGTGAGAGGAAGCGATAAGGTGTCTGGATTGAGAGGAATGGAGAGGAAGGTGAAGGTAGGACCAATTGGGTGCATTGGATGGTTTAGATCGGACGGACACGAGCTATAGCGTTTTCTAGCATTTCTAGATTTTTTTTAACGATATATATCCAGTGCATTTATCTTAATCTAGCATTCTAGCCATACAAACTTCAAAGTAGTATAAAAAAATTCGATTAAGCTGTTTATGAGGGAAAAATATCTAGTGAACAAGAGACATTTTGTGGATATATGAATAAACTCGATCTCAGCCATCCGAGCCGAAATCGGTAGCCGAGATGGTAGCGTACGCTCCACCCACCCTTCCCAGCTATGAACTTTTGCATTCACTCTCTGCGTGAGCCTAGATAATTTTCAAAAAAAAAACATCTGCTGCCCTCTTCCTAGCCTCGTCCCCATTTGAACCCCTACTCCCCCAAACCAAGCTAGGGTTAGGGGGAGGCACTGCGTCCACGACCACTCTGGTGCCCTTGTTGGCCGCGCTCCGGCGAGGCTCCGCCGATCCGTTCGGCGCCTCCTCCCTCCATTAGCGTGGCCAAACACAACACCTCACCACCAGCTCCTTCTGACGACGACCAGATCCAGCGCCACCTCTCCATCGACCCTCTGCTGCTCCTCCTCCTTCAAGCTCGTCTCCCGTGTTGAGCTACCTCCTTCCCCATCCTCCGCCTTTCTGTCAGCAAGGATGTACAAGATTGACAGAGGAAAATCTATAGATGTAGTAATGACTGGATGTTGCAATGATATTGTGAATTGCATGTGGTTGTGTTTGTCAAATAGTTTGTAAAATTCTTCAGGTTGTATGAATGGAAGTGACAAGGATCTAATAATCCTCATTTTATTATTCCATAATCATGTAATATGATGTCACATGGTATACCCCTTTATGTTATAAGGGAGGAGTAAGTTAGGTGGTCGTAAGCTCTTCTACGACCACCCCCTAGTCGTAAGTATTTCTACGACTATGGTGTAATCGTAAATCCTGCTACGATTACGTCCGGTTTTAAGTCTTTCTACGACCAGTGCCCAGTCGTAAGCTTTTTCTACGACTACCCTCTAATCGTAAGTCCTGCTACGACCAGCCCTGCTACGACTTCTTCATAATTAACTGGGTCCACTTGTCAGAAGGACTATTTATTGGTGAGGATCCGAGCAGTCAAAATATGTAGTTATACCTAAAATAACTACAGATGATTCTCCACTATCTCTAATTGGTAACCGTTAGACAGCATGGAGAGGTTACTACTCCGGTAATTATTCTCATTATTACGCAATAATGAGCGCCTAATTGACCTGGAACGACAACTGCCCCTACAACATAGTATAAATAGGTGTCTCTTGGAGATAATAGGGGAGACTTTTTGAGAGACAGTCAGTAGTAGTATTAGCGCAAGCCTTTTCACTGATTGTAATCAGGATACCCAATACATTACACACAGGAGTAGGGTTGTTATTCTCATTAGAGAAGACCCGAACCTGTATAAAAATTCTTGTGTCTCTTTTGTCTGCGTGATCAATTGTGGAGACCCCCCGAATCAAATAATATTTACGTAAGATCGGTTTTAAAACACCGACAGGAAGCATGGTCCTGAATTTGTTTGTGAAATTGTTAACTTGTTTGTATCAAATTTGTGAATTCAATGCACTGCGAAATTGTGCATATGTTCATGAACCTGGTACAGTTCACGGTTGATATTATGAGTTGAGTCTATGAGCATGGCACTCAAATGCATGCAATATGCTGCTGCTAGCTGCTGCTTGTATTAACAGAGAACTGAACGGAATGGTATGAGATGACTGAATACAGGGGGTTCTCACTGCATGAAACAATCAGAACTAAGCTGCATGATGTTCTCTCATTGACCCACAATTTTTTTCATTGATGGTCATGTACTGGGAATTAAACTGTATAGTTGATTTTCTTGCATGTCCAATCAATAGTATCAGGTCACACATTTCTTCTTTGCTTAATTCTTTGAACTTTACAGCCTGGATTTTTTGGCTGTGGTCATGTACCTCATACTGTGCCTGGGAGCACAAGTAAAATGGATGGAAGCATCATGGTGGCATCTAATTTAGCTCCATTATACGCTTGCAAAAATGGAAGCATTATGCAAGCTGTAGCAATTCTTCCTGGTACAACAGAAAAACAATTCTTGCATTGTAGTAGCATGTAGCTACTACATGAGTCGTACATGAGCAAGTCGTCAGACAGCCCTTGGGAGCGCACAAATGAAGCAGCATCAGCAAGCAGCTAGAATTTCAATCAGGCACAAGCTGCTATTCACATAAAAAGATTCTTTCAAACATACACTCAATTTCATAATCATTCACTCTGAAAAATCAAATTCATAATGAAAAATTTACAATTCTAATTTGTCAAACCGACAAGGCTCATCTCAAATATACTATTTACCCAATACTCCACGGGCTCAGGGAAGGGGATGACACCGGTGAGTTGTCGTCGACGACGACCGTAGCCACCAACTCCTTCAGGGTCTCTCATCGTAGCTCAAGCCACCAACTGCAAAAATCCTCCCAGGGCCTCCCGTCTTTGTCTTGCCGGGCACCAACGCCTTCTTCTCCATCATGCTTGACGCGGCAACAACGAGGAGCAGCTTGCGAATGGAGGGGACAACGAGATTTGCGGGATAATTTGGCGGTACGGTGGGATGTGCAGCCACTTGGTTCGGCGACGCGGCGCTGGAGAGGAGCCGGGTGACGCCACGGGAGGGGGAGGCGGCGATGGAGAGGACCGAGTAGGGGCGGGCGGTCGGCCGGTGGCGAGGACGAGCCCAGGAGTCACTGCAAAGTATCAGGTGTACGTGGGGTCTTTTCGCAAAAATCTCCTACATCTAGACAGCTCGCTTCGGATCGAATGGCTGAGATAGATTATGTTCCATATGTTCACAAAATGGCTCCTCCACCACCAGATATGTTGTCGTTTACGACTGCGTACTGCGAATTTCAAGGAGATACCCTTTAATAAGCGCATACTGTGAATACAAGATAACATGGGCACCAAAATGCAAAACAGGAAAAAGAAAAAAACACAGCAAAAATATTCCAGACGAAACCTATTTGTAGCCACACCCCCACCCCACCTCCACGGCTCCACCACCACCACTCCACGTCGCTGGCTCGCGGCTTCCTTCCTCCACCCAGGCATCCACAGAGAATAGATACCTTCTCTCTCCCATACCAGATCGTGCTATGAACCCAGCGGCGGTGGACGACGGCGACGGTGAGCCCCGGACGTTGCCTTCGATCTAAGAGGTGCGCCCCCCTCCTCGTCGATACCTAACCAACTTCTGCGGGATTCGCGTGTTGCTACAGGAATGGTTGCCTGTGAGGCCATTCGTGTGGCTAGATTCGGTTTCCTTGGTGGAATCGGAGCTGCATTTCGTGTAGGATGGAGGGATCGTTTCCACGGTCTGTGGAAGAGTGTGCGAGATCGCGGCGATCTGCGCTCGAGTCGTACGGGAACATTTTGGTGGGTTTCAGTACTGCTGTAATCTGTATCAGAGGCGCGAGGGCGAGTTAGTTAGGTTCCAGGTTTTTTTTGGCGATTTTGGGGCAAACACGGAGCAATTCCTTGAGATCGTCTGATCTAAGGCCGAGAATACGGAGATGTGACCGTAGCTTAGTTGCAGGGGATTCCCGTCGTTTAGGTTACGCGACCATGTGATTTTGATGAATGCTGTGGAAATTAGTGCTGCGCAACTAGTTGTAGCTTATGGACTTTATGGATGTTTTACCGGTGAAACTGTTGCAGCAAGTGGGTTTAGGTGTAATTAGTTGCTGTTGGATCGCACAGTTGCTTGCAGCGAATTAAGTCCATCTTGTTTAGTTATGTGTTGTTTGTTTGCCCTTGGTTCGTATTATAGTCCGCAGCTCGATGAACTGAAGTAAAATTTGAGTTAGCTCATTCCATGATATTAGGTTCTAGGCATGCCGGAAGGGGTTATCCTTAAGACCTTAGCCATTAAGAGTTGGGTGCCATTGATTAACCTTCTTTACTGGAGCAGGATCCTAAAAAGGTTATTATGCTATGGAATTGGATCACCTTGTTTTCACATGGTTCATATGATTATGCTTATGGCAGATATTGCTTCATGCAGAAAAAGAAATATACGACATCAGTTTGAAACTTGGAGACAAAATATTTCTAAGTGGTTAGCCTTAATTGATAATACTAGGAGGTATACTAACTTAACAAATTAGATGTTAGTGCATATAAAATGGTGTTGCTAAAGCTAAAATGCTGGGCATTTGCTGCATTTCATATCTGGGCTTTTTAGAGAATCCCATGTTATATTCTATTTTAGTGCATATTTGGCTTCATGTTAGTTGCCGCGTATGTCGCGTATCAGAATTTCATTCTGTTCTTTGATTTACACAGAAGCATTAGGAGAAGCACACTGAACAAATTAAGCTGTGGGATTTCATTTATTCTGACCCGGATATTTCGAGAATGTGGAGGTTCAATCCCTTTGGGGGGAAAGTACAGAGTGGATTGGAAGGCCGCACCATTGATATTGGAAACGTGAAGATCACAGTTCGCAATGCCATTGCACAAGGAGGTTTCTCTTCTGTATATCTGGCATGTGACTCATTGCATTCATCAAAGCAGTACGCATTGAAGCACATCATCTGCAATGATTCAGAATCACTTGATCTTGTCATGAAGGAGATCCAGGTGATGAACCTCCTCAAAGGGCATCCTAATGTTGTCACGCTGGTTGCCCATGATGTTTTTGACATGGGCCGCACAAAGGAGGCACTGCTTGTGATGGAGTTCTGCGAGAAGTCCTTGGTGAGCACAATAGAGAGCAGAGGTAGTGGTTACTATGAGGAGAACAAGGCACTTTTGATTTTCAGAGACGTTTGCAATGCAGTTTTTGCCATGCATGGGCAGTCACCACCAATTGCACATAGGTACGTTAAAAGATTCATTTACAAATATCAATGGAAGGTACCATTCCCATTCTTTTAAGAATGCTTTATGATATTTGCATTTTTTTATCAAGTATCAGAGGTTGCGTTTTTGCAGCGTTTATGCTGTACTGTTTCACCATTTGATTTAAGTGACTTGAGTTTACTTAGCAATTGCCGGTAAATTAGTAAATTGAGTATTGTTATTTGTTTGCTTGTACTACATTTGTATTCTGCTGTATCCTGGGCTGGAGTACGAAATCCCTGTATCTTGTAGGTTGTAGCTTGGTTATCTGTGTGCGGCAAATATTATATGCAACCAGTTCTTCCCTGCATGAGTGTTTCAGATTTGGTTTGATCAAGGGAGTTGGTTTGAACTTTGAAGTTATTGAAAAATAGTTGGGAAAGTTAGGTTGATACCATCACAAAGAGTGATATTTAGCAAAATACCATCACAATCGAGGTCGATTGACCAGTACCATTGCAAAGGTCTGAAATTATGCAAAATACCATTGTCGCCGACGTCGGTGTTTCTGTTAGTTTTTATGTTAAGGAGAGAGAATGTTTCAAAATGTCACATTTGCCCTCGCCCTTTCACTATGGCCTTCTTCTATGGGCAACACCTCTGCTCGGGCCACTGCCTGTCCACCCATTCCAGTTGCTACCCTTGCTCGCCGCCAACCGCAGTGAGTCCCGCTCCTACCTCGGTATCAAGGCCCCGGCGAGCAATGAGGCGGGCGATGCTGCCTATGGTGGAGGGCATCGACAGCGGTTGGCACCATCGACCGCGCTTGAGATCCCCACCACCTCCGTCCAAATCCCGGCAAGATCGTGGTGCCTGGTTGGTGCCTCGCCGAAATCAAGTCAAGGGAGGCCTCCAAAATGCAAAGGACAGATTCATAAAAGGACTAGAAAAATTAGAAACTCATCCTTGTTGTTCATCTTCTTTTCATTGCCAAATTGTACTAGTGCTACCCAAATTTCCACAACTCAAGCTTGAATTCGTGAAATTCAGTGACACTGCACAAGTGCTCAAAATTCTTGAGCCTTAATTAGGACATGTCAGCTCCTCATGTCAGTGAGTGTCATCGGTGAGAAGACCTGGAGCTAGTGGGCTGCCAAGGCCTGTGAGGTGGAGTTGGCTGTGCCCGCGCAAGACTGGTTCGCCTTCCAAGTTGTACTAGTTGATGTAGCAAATGGTGCCCCTCCACAATGAGAACATGCTGAGGTGCGGATGAAGACCTAGTGCTGTACCTTGGCACTTCCACCTCCTTCATGGCCTTAGCATGCATGGAAGCATCCAACGCATGACGAAATTAGTGTTCACCTAGGCGCTAGACGAAGGCGGATGGGCAGTGGCCGCCTAGGCGGCCGACCGACACAGATAAGGGCATGGCGGGAGGAGCAGCACAAGGACATGTAAAAGCAGAGCAAGAGCGAAGAGCAAAAGCAGAGCAAGAACAAAAGCGAGAGAAAAGCAGAGGCAGAGAGTGCGCGTGAGAGAGAGCACACCTTGGGGCTTGGGCTGGTGGATGAGGCGGTGCGACGGGGAGGCGTCGACGGTGACAGGACAGGGAGGAGGTGGCACATGGGGAGGCGACGCGACGGGAAGGAGGCGACGAGGTGTCGACAGCGATGAGGAGGAGGCGCGGCGTGCGAGCCTCCTTGCTTCATACCTCCTTTCTAACCAACTCACCACCCGATCCGCCTGCGGCCGTCGCACCTTGCTCGTGCGGCCGCCTCGTCCCGCCTTGGACCGGCACTGACTGCCTAGGCGGGGTGAGTGCCCAGGCCGCCGATTACCCCCGAATCGCAGCGGCGGGGCTACGCCCAGCGCCTAGGCGGCCACCTAGGTGGACACTGGACGAAATGCAAGGGAGCAACTTGCGCAGCGCATGCAGCAGCCAAGACATGCATAGGTGCGGCGGAGTGAAAGAATCGATGAAGCGAGAAGGGCTTGATGAAGAAGAGATGGGGCAAGGGCAAGGTCATTTTGCACCCCTAATGGATGATTCACCGACGGTGATGGTATTTTGCATAATTTTGTGTATTTGCGATGGTATTTGTCAGTCGCCCTCAATTGCGATGATATCTTCCTGAATATATCTCTTTGCGATAGCACTAACCTAATTTTCCCAAAATAGTTTTACCTTTATTACTCACAAATGCCTCACATTCTGCCTCTTTCTGTATTCTGTAGGGATCTGAAAGCTGAAAATGTTCTTCTTGGATTAGATGGTGCATGGAAACTATGTGATTTTGGAAGCACATCAACAAATCATAAATGCTTTGACAAGCCAGAAGAGATGGGGATTGAGGAAGATATCATTAGGAAGCATACAACCCCGGCATATAGGGCCCCTGAGGTTAGCGGAGGCCTTCTATATGACAGATTAATATTTTCAAACCTTGTACAGCCTCCAGTGATCCCATGTATGCATTTATGTTTTTTCAGATGTGGGATCTCTATAGAAGAGAAGTTATTAGTGAGAAAGTCGACATTTGGGTAAGTGCGTACCATATGAACATGTGGTCTTTATGATGCATATGTTTGAATCTTAAGTAAACTAATGGCGTAGCATGAGCTATATTCTCCACTTTAATTATCATAGCCAGGCACATCTACTTAAAAAATTAGATGCTTCTTATTTTTCATGCTAATGAGTGATGCCTAACAGAGTGATTAGGTTATTGGATCACACTGCACTTAAGCTTCAAAGTTTGGCTATTTATCTTGCACTGCATTCAAAGTATGGTGAAGTCATTTATAACATATTTTAATTCACAATTGGCAGGCCCTGGGGTGCCTTCTATATAGAATATGCTACTTCAAATCTGCATTTGATGGAGAGTCCAAGTTGCAGATACTTAATGGCAATTATCGTATTCCAGAGCAACCCAAGTACAGTACTGCTGTCACGGGGCTGATCAAAGATATGCTGGAAGCCTCTCCAAATGCCAGACCAGATATCACGCAGGCAAGAGCTTTGATTGATTGACCATTCATCTCCATGATACTAGGTTAGTCATAGACTTGCATGTAGCCTTAGGATCCAGACAAGCATAGTTTTCTTTGGCTGATGTTAGGATTTGTACATTTGGCAGGTCTGGTTTTGTGTTAATGAACTACTGCCTCCAGGGTTACAGAAAAAATTACCTGATGGGGCTTCATTAGCCACGCCCATGAGTTTACAAGATGAAGGTGAGATGTGCTTAAAGAAATGCTATTTGTAGAAGTAGAATACATTTTATGGATCATGCGGGGTTGCCCTTGATTCACAGTAATGCTTAGAATTTCTAAACTTGGACATGTTTGTTTCTGTTGATGATCGAAAAATGTAGCAGTGCTTCACTGTTATTAATATATTTAATTAGTGGTACTGTGCTACCTAGGATAGCCCTCTGATACATTCCATGGGTGCTATTTACAATAAGCCCTCAGTGTTAGTGTTTTCTGGAATCCAGATTAACATCCATAATGTTATCTGGAGATTTTGGAGTCGTTCTGGTTCTCATATTTAAGTAAATTTTGGAGCTTCATTTGAACAAGTCAAAATCAATTTTAGAGTGTTTCTAAAAAAATTAATGGACTATGAGTCATGTATTATTCAATGCAATTTCGTTTTGCTTGTTGGATAACTCCACTGATTGTACTTGAAGGGACATACTTAGAGGGAGATGGAGTGAGGCACCCTTTGGGAATAGAAAGGAAGACTGCTTGCATTACTCCATATTTTATTTTATATTCTGTAATATCAAGATACAGTTGTTTTCTGAAGTTAAAATTAGACAGTGACATTAAGAAATTTGGCTCTAGAAAATTTGTTTTGGGTGAAGCTGGAATTTACATGTCTTTTAATGAAGAGTCCTCATTCAGCATCCTCATAATTTTAGGAACTTCTATTTTTAGAACATCATAACATCACCTAATTATAGGACAATTCGATAAGTATCCATATAAATTGTTGCAGCTGTTATAGAGAAATGCCAGAGTTTAATACCAGAGTTACTTCCACTTTAGCGAGCATCAACAGGTATCATGTTTTCCTTCACAAAAAAAAAAAAACAGGTATCATGTTTATATTGATCTTATAAGCTAGTCACTGCAATCTTTTGTTTTAGATAGTGTAACCCCATCTTCAAGCAAGCTTACCTGTAACTGGACTATCCCTTTTCTCAGCAGCAAACTTTTGACTAAATGTTTTCTGAAGAGAGTGTGTGATCAATGATCACGGATACTGTGTTACTTTACTATTGTAAATTTGGATGTGAGCCATCAAGTCATGTAAAATTGCAATTATTTGTGTACAGAGTTGGAGCATCATCTTGTTTTGCTTGCGTAGGTGCTTATAAAAGAACGCATGTGATGCCTAGAAGGAACCCTCCTCCACCTCCAAGAGAACAATCTACTAGTTCATTGTCTCATGGAAGCTCAAAGGCTGGAGATGCACCTCTAGGCGCATTTTGGGTGACACAACACGCACAGGGTTCTCAAGTTGCAGATAATAGGAAGCCTTTGTTTGATGAGGAACCAATTAAACCATCACCTTCATCAAAGCATAACCAAAGCAGAGTGGACATCAGCATCAGTACCCCTGGAGATAGGCATGGTCATTCTGGTCAGGCGTTACGAAGTACACCAAGTAATAATGGACTTAATGGTGGTTCTGACACAAATTTCTTCATGGAATCACAAAGTTCAGTGAAAATTAAAACACCACAACAGCAAAGCAAGCCAAAATCTGATAAAGATCCCTTCAACAACTTTGTTGCAGACTTCGACACAAACGATCTCCATTTTGGGACCACTGCTGCTGGAAAGGCATCTGAGCTTGAAGCTGAAGTGCCCAATCTGAAGGAGCAGTTGAAGAAAACAACATTAGAGAAGGTCGAGATAACAGCCAAGTATGAAAAGCTGTCCGCAATCTGCCGCTCCCAGCGTCAGGAGATTCAAGAGCTAAAGCGCACTCTTGCTGAGACTACACCGCCACCATCAAACAAAGTCAGCTCAAGGATACCAGAATCCGGATCTCAGGTGCTTGCTCCATATGTATATTAGTACATCATATTTGCTTTTCTGAATTTTGTTAGCATCTTACGTGAGACTTGCATACAATCTATGTAGCGAAAGGAGAGGATTGAAGGAACGGTGTGGGAGCTCGAGCAAGGAATGCTCGCAAGCAACTCTTCATTACCCAGCTTTGATGCCAAGACATGGCAGGCATTCCCTGAGCCAAAAGCTCAGGCCAGACCAAAGGTCGACCATGCCACAAATGGGAGGCAAAACCTAACCAGGAACACAAACGCAGCGCCTTCACCCGATGCATGGGGGTTCCGCCCAGATAGTTTCAGAACATCACCGGGGAGTTCTGCTGCTACACAGATCAACAGGACCACTGGTCAGGGGAGTTCCTCCCAGAGATTCAGCACAGGGGCAGCGAAGAAAGTAGAGCAGCCATCAGGGTGGGCCGGATTCTAGTTTCTCGTCAACGTGCGGTAATCGCCATTCCCCTTAAATATTACAAACTGCCCTACGCTGCACTTGCAAGTTGCAAATGGATGCGGCCACAGCCGTGATTCTTGCCTGCCGTAGGATGTCAAGATTGGTTACTTTCAGTGTGTTCATAGATTGGTTGAGCCGACCTAGACATTGGTTTCCTTATGTCGTTTGACATTACCTTGTTAATAAATATATATTTTAAAAGAATCTGTACGCAAGTGTTGTGAGCCGGGGTACATATTACGTACGCCTCGCAAGTCTTTTAGTCCCAGTACGGGAAGTATTTTTCGTCCGAAACGTACATAAAAAAGACAGGGCGTACAACTTTCCCATTTTTTTAAATAATATTAATTTAATAATAAATTACAAAATTAAATGGTAAAAAAAAAACAATTGCAGAGTTGGGTTACTATCGTCAATTGGACTGGTGATAGGGCTCTTGCCGTTCCAATTGGCGGTAGGTTTTTGTCGCTAATTCAGCTGGCGATAGGGTATTTTTTTTAAAAAAATTGTGTGTATAGAATTCAACCTAAAAATTTAGTTATTTTTAGGGATTTTTTTGGGTAATTTCTTCAAGTATCCGCATAGTTCGGAATCCGAAATTGTATTGTTGCCAACTTAAAAACAATCGGCCCTCTTAGGAGCGAAATGAAAAAAAATGGGTTTAGGGTTGTGATGCGCGATGTTGTTCCGATTGCATTGTTTGTGGTACCGATTTATTTGGAAAAAGATTACATAATATTTAGTAATCAAAATATTTGGAAAAGGAGATTTAAGTTTGAAAGACTTCATAATTTAATTGCAAATTATATGGCGCACTGGGTTTGGTTACGTGCATTAGAAACGACAACATGCATGAATCAACAAACTGAAATACACCTACGATACATGTGCGCCTTTTTGGAATCGAAAAAAATGCTGATTGGAACGAAGTCGATTAGTCCTGGCGATCTATCGGTCCCTTCCCCTTGTCTCTGAACTGCCCACGGTAGTGGTCAATCTCGAAGTCAGCTATGTTCTACGAGATGGACTGGACGATTGAATGATGTTAAGATAACATAAAATAGGGCAAAATCAATAATCAGGATGCAAATAGAACCTAACTTACCTCTTCGATATGGAGTGTGCTCGGGCGACAGGGAGCGCTAGGACAGCTATCGGTCTCACTGGCATGAGGCTTCCCTTTGTCCACCGTGCGCTCGGCCCGGTCGTACTTAACTTCCTGTTCGGGAGTCCTCCACCACTACCCAGTTTTCTTGGGCTTATCTAGTGCCTTTTCAATAAGGTTGGGTACGTAAGGTTTTCAGCGTTCGAAGGTCTCGGCTCGTTTCGTGTAGTTGAACATGTACTTTTGCTCGATAAACGCCCTATCGCACATGTCCGAGGAGTCGATCCATTGGAAGAAGTGGCATCGCATCTCCGACTGCCATTATACGCCCATGAAGTTAGAGATATGTAGAATATAACGTAACATGTGAAGAATTTATAAGATTTGCTTACGAGGATGTTCCCGCACATGTAGTATACTTGGGCGGCGGTCGCCAGGTGTGTGGACTGAATGATCTTCGTCGGTTCTTCACACACACATTGCGGGTGTGGAAAGTCCGGTGGTACTGATGCATCATTCATAGAACAATCGGGGCAGGGTTTAGTCCTCTCGGTAAACCACTTGCGCTTCCTCGACATCTTCGCGTAGATGTTCGACGATGAGTCCGACATCTCCTTCCTCTCTGTTGTGTGAACCAAGTTGGAGTGAAGTGTTGGGTACGGTGGTGTAGTGTTGTAGTGTTGTCTTTCAGCTTTCTTCTCCCTCCTTTTATGAGCGGATATAGTATAGTTCCGAGGGTGGAAGGAGAGGTGCAAAGACATCAATCTAAAAAAGTGGTGTGACAGAGTGTGGTCATTTCGGTAGGAAAATGTAGCGTCGCAGTGTGTTGTCTTGTCGGTCCGAAAAGTTGGCATGGCAGAGTGTGGTCATTTCGGTACGAAAAGGTAGCGTCGCAGTGTGTTGTCTTTTTGTATGAAAATGTGCCGTGGCAGAGTGTGGTCATTTCGGTCTGAAAAGACAACGTCGCAGTGTGCTATCTTTTCGGTCTGCAAAGGTGGAAGTGCATAGCCTGACAATGTGTAGTCTTTTCTGTCTAACAAGGTGGCGTGGCCTAGTGTTGTCTTTTCATTCTAAAAGGTGTCGTGACAGAGTGTGGTTATTTCGGTCTAAAAATGTAGTGTTGCAGTGTATTGTCCTCTCGGTCCGCAAATGTTGTAGTGTGTGCCCTAACAGTGTGCGGTCATTTCTGTCTTAAAAGGTAGAGTCGCAATGTGTCATCTTTTTAGTCTGCAAAGGTGGGAGTGTGTGGTGTGACTTGCGTGCGGCCTTTTCAGTCTGAAAAGGTGGCGTGGTAGAGAGATGTCATTTCTGTCTTACAAGGTGCGTCGCAGTGTGTTGTTTTCTCGGTATGCAAAAGTGTAATACTGAAGTTCATCCGTGAATCCTTTGTTATGTTACGTTCATATAGACACAGTTGCCAAAAGCTAAAGACTTCTCGCAATTCATAAAAAGCATACAACATCGTTCATACATGAATCCCTTATGTAAATAACTACTATTACTTAATACATATTGAACACACTACTAGAAGGATACACACACATATGTTTCTCGAGCCACTTCAAGTGGTCAAGAATCTTGTCAAAGTGCTCGTCTGCAGGTGGCATATTCACCATTGGACCATGTGGAACTACATGGAGATGTTTCAACTGCTCTTTCGACCACGATACTAATAGAGTTCGCCCACTGAAAGTAGTGGCAACCGTCGCCCTAAAAAACGACACCGAATAGTTAAAAAAATGACAAACAAACTCTAAATCCAAATACCAACATTCGTGGAAATCGAACTCACCGATAAATACAGACACTTGTAGAACACACAAACCCTGTTCTCTTCAGTGTTGGAGTACAAGACATTTCCCTGGATGCTGCAGTTCGGGCAGGTCACGTGCCTTGCACTCGCTAACGCCACCACTCTTCGGCTCATTGAACTAGATGACTGAGACGTGGTGCCGAGTAGAGTCGTGAGACAAGTGTAAGTAAGTTAGAAGATAGTAGGTTAGAAGAGAGAGGGTTGGAGTTTAGTTGTTTGGGTGAGCTTTTGTAGTAGTGGAGTTCGGGATGCCCCGTATTTTTTTAATATTAAAATTTAGGCAAATCGTCATTCGAAATGGTGATAGGGATCCCGCAAGTCCCTGTTGTCATTTCAAATGGTGACATAATCTCCTCTATAAAAGACCCTAAAACCCCTAAAAAATTGGGCAAAACTCACTTTTATTCAGAAAAAAGAGAAAGGGGATGGGACGGAATGGAAGGGAGAGGAGCAGAGTAGAGGAGAGGAGCTAGCAAAATGTTGCTCGTTCGGTTGTATGCCTTTGAGGTAATTTTTTTCTTCAAATTAATGTGTTACATAGTTTTAGATCTGTGGTTACGTAGGGTACTATGTTCTAGATAGTCCTTTTAGGTGGGTAGTTTAGTCTTAGATATATTGTTAATCATAGAAATCTTATTGATGGTGTAATACGTCAAATATGTCGGCGCAACTAATTTTAAAATTTACTATAGCCAGGAGACTATTCTGGAGGGGATTGATTTACGTTATTTCCAATCGGTGATCGTAACCCTAGCAAGATCATAGCAGCGTACATGGGACGCTGTGATGCGATGGTTGTTCCACACATTCGACTTAAACAAGGCTGTGTATGATATGAAATTGAGTTGCTTTGCCAACCAAGCACAATAGGGCACATATTGAGAGTTAATACAACACAAGAGAATTAGATCATGGCAGTCTTATGATTAATCTTCCGCCGTGCAAGGCCATTCATGCTCGAGGGAGGAAGGGTGGGATTTATTCCTTCCGCCTAGGCATATGCAAGGCCATTCATGCATCGATGGCTAAACAAGTAGATGGTGGTGATCTTGCTCCCGGTAATCAAGAAGAAGTTGGGGACTCTAGCGTGACAAGAGGTCGAGGAGTTAGTGAAGTTCAACCCAAGATGTTGTCAATGAAGATTCTAGCCGAGGAAGGTAGCTCCTTCCATCGTGCAAGCTAGTGGGATTGATCAATCATTTGGGCAATAGAGGCAAGGTTTTAGTACACAATCGATGGTGAGGAGATTGAATGCCTAGTTGAGGATTCCTACCCCGCCCAATCTTGTGCATGGATGACATATTTCGATTGAGAAGTATAATGATACTTATCGCATTGAACGCATTAACGGAATAATCAGTTCTTCCGTGGCCTTTGCATTTATTGAAAGCTTAGAACACAAACAATTGGTTGTGGTTTATGAGGAATGTGAAGATCTTTGTTGTATAGGGCCGCCCTAATGTATGCGTTATACATTTTTGACATGCAGTGCATGTTGAGTGCAATAACCCACCGCAACAAGGGGAGAACGAGGCACTTCCATAGGTGGATCTCGCAGAGTGGTGGTGTATGAGGCACTTAGGTGCAAACTTCTACAAATAGTTCCACAAGAAAGACTTGATGAACTCCGCCGCCGCCTCTGCAACTAAAACTGTAAGAGAAAGTTCGATGAACTTTGGAAGATTCTAGATGAGCGCATCGGCGATAGAAGGGAGGCAAAAAGCCATCTGCAAGCTGCTAATCAGACCCCGAGGCATTAAATATGGTCGTTCTGACTGGAGTAGAGCGGTAAAAATAAGTCAGCCCAAAAATAACGATAGAAATTTAAATAAAACATTACTAAATGTTTAGGCTAAATTTGCACACAAAAATAAATAAATAAATTTCAAGACCAACCGATGACAATAGCCTAGTTCTGCAATTGTTTTTAGACTATTTAATTTTGTAATTTATTATTAAATTAATATTATTTAAAAATCCAACTTTCGCCGAGTTCTGGTGGCTGGCTCAGAATCCCACGCTCGGGTAGTGTTATATGCCACCTCGCGGCTACTATTACGCCGCCCATGGGGCCCATGACCCACAAATCTATGTGCACAGTGGATTGAATTTTTTTATTTTGGCCTTATGCTACGTAATTGCAAAAATAGCCCCTTCGGTTTTATTTGCAAATGTGGTCGTCTCTCGAGCGCGCCACCTTCCACGCCATGGACCGCAGGCTCAGCACCGGGAACAAAGAATGCTGGCTTTTGCCGCGCCGGGGCCGCGAATGTGGTGGCCCTTCCGCCTCACCACCGCGAAGGAGGATTGCCTCATCAGCGCCCGCCTACGCCGCAAGTGGTCGCCCGTGCCACGCCCGCCACCCTACTCACTTTCAGGCCACGATCGCGAAGGTGGCTTCCGCTGTGAGGGGGCCACATTTGCAAATAAACCGGAAGGAGGCTATGTTTGCAATTACGCTGTGTCAGCCAAAATAAAAAAATTCCGTGGATTATCATGACGTTAGCACTAGACAACGTGATTAAACAATATTTAAAACTCCATAACTTTTAAACTGAGTATCTGATTCACACTATGCGTTTAAACTATCGTGTCCTTCCGACGAGATCTTCAAAGCAAGATATCACTTTCATATATTTCGAATTAGTAAAGATGTCATATTCTATAATGTTCTAGTAAATAAAACAAAATGTTCCATGTATTAGTTTCTAATATTCCATTAATACAAGAACGATGTTCCATGCGCATCTTTTGAATTGGGCAGGGAACGAATCGAGTAGGTGTTGGGTGTTTGAGTATGTAAAATAAAATGTCCCACGATTTAGTTTTAGGGTGCGCTTGGTTTGTCGAATCATTTGGTCCTCGAACCGCTCGATACTTAAAAATGAGCTCGTTTCAGTGTTTAGTTGGTTGAATAGAATCAAATCATTCGGGATGAGATGGTTCAAGAAATGAGAATATTCTATGTTTATGTCAGATCATTTCATTCGGGAAAAACTCAATCCACCGCTCACTGAATTCCAAGGCGCACGGAAAAAAAACATAATTTACGAGCTTCAAATGACCATATTTCCTAAACCGAGTATCCGATTTATGATCCGATTGAACTGCTGTGTTCTTGTCATTTAATCAACAAACAAGACCACTCTTGACATATTTTATCAGAAAAATATCATTCATATATCATTCTATCCCACCAATCAAACACCATCTTGAACCATCCAGATCATCTTATCTCATCAACCAAACACCATACTTGAATCATCTCATCCAGACGATCACACCCTACTCAGATCATCCCATCCCATTCAACATCATCCCACCAACCAAACGCACTTTAATGTTCCAAACAGTTCATCGATGATGTTTCATGAATTAAGTTCTAAGGGAATGCGCTAAATGTTCTAACGATTTGGTTTTAATATTCCAACAGTTCACAACGCCGCTTCAACAGTTCATCGACTATGTTCCAATGGAACCAAAAGTACTCGTGGAACAATTCAAGATCATCATTGGAACAAATCAAAACTTCTCGCCGAACAATTCAAGACTATTAGTTAAACAACTAAAAAAATACTAGTGGAGCAAATCAAAATTACTCATGGAACCATTCAAGGGAGATTTAATTATTTGCCATCACAAAAGATGTGTAATTCAGATTTGTCACTTATGTGTCTATGACATGTGGCCTCGTGGACCTATATTTCATAAACACATAGAGTGGTAAATCCTGAAATATACATGTTAAGAGTGGCAAATAATCAAATATTCCAAAAATATCAGTGGAACAAATCAAGCATGCTCATGGAACAATTCAAGACTTTTAGTGGAATAATTCAAAACCACTAGGGAACAAATCAGTGCAATTAGTTGAACAAATACAAAATATTAATAGAGCAAATAGTGGAAAAAATGAACACGAGAAACAACAGCAAAAAAGAGACCTACTACAACATTTGACAAAAAAAGCTACAAACTAAATGAAAAGAAAAAGGAAAGAAAGAAGAAAGAAAAAGAGAAGGAAATGGCTTGGTGTGTTCCGCTGCGGTCGTTCGCGGGTCTGATATTATATATGCCTTCTTTTTTTAATGAAAAGGCAGATGATCGCCGATTGTAGGGGAGAAAAGGTGCAGGCTAAAGACAGCCTGCAGAGCTACACGGTGGCGTGACGTCTTTACGTGAAGCTACAACATGCAGAGCTCCCGACGGCCCATAATCTCCCACGAGCGGCACTCAAATCACCCCTAGATCTAGCACGTCCAGATTCGTCAGTGTTGTCCTATGCCCAGGGCCCGTCCCGGATGACGACCACCCCACAGCGTTGTTGTGCAGTGTGTCACCTGATAGGCAGGGAACGATGTTGCCCGGCCCAACACAAAAACGGAAAGGATCTGTGTAGTAGGTAGGCTGAAAAAATTTCGAACTCGCTAGCCAGTTCAGTTTGGATCAAACTTGAGCTGATTCGGCTTGGGCTCGTGGTGTACATAAGCCAAGCCGAACCTCATTCCCAGCTTGACTCGTTTATGAGCTGAAATACAACCGCTCATTTGGCTCTGTAGGATGCCATCCAGCCCAGCCCATACAAACAATTGTTTTGAGTTCCATTTCATGTGAATCCTTCTTCCTACAACCTCCTCTTTCCTAGCAGATCGAGCGATTCCCATCCCCACTCATACAGATTGAGGCGGCTGCTCCCACCTCCTCTTTCGCCTCTCGCCCTCCCCGCCCACCTCCTCCTTCCGCCTCGCCCTCCTCGCCCAGACGCCCACATCCCCACCCCTTCCAAATGATGAGGATTGCGACACTCTACAATGATGTCAATCTTGTGCTCAGCTTCCTACTCTCCCGCAACCCTCCCTTGCCTCCCCGACCTCCCCTCCCAAAACCCCTTCTCCTGGCCGCTCCATCCCATCCCTATTCCCACCGCTACGTTGACCCCGCCCCAAACCCCAAAGCACGAGCGTGAGCCCCAACCAAAGCCCACCTCAAGATTAGCCGCCGCCACCGCCTCCCGTGCAAAAACTCACCCCGCGACACTGGGCCGCAGCAGCGGCGCTGTCGTGGGCAACACGTCACCGCCCACCATGGCATTGTACATCGGCAAGCTCTCCCTATGGATGACAGACGCGGAGGTGGAGGCGGCGCTCGCGCAGCATGATGTGCTCCACAACCTCCACTTCTTCGCCGACAAACTCACCAACAAGTCGCACATTTGCCGCCGCGACCGACTTCCTCCACCTCGCCGGATCGCTCAATCGCCGCAGGCTCCTTCGCGCGCTTTCACAGCGCCACCGCATCACCTCGCTTTCCACCTACGCCCACCGCCCGACGACTTCCACACCCGCAAGCCGCTCGAACCCTCGCCGCGCGGCAGAGCGCAAGCAACGTGACAACAACTCGCCGCAGTGGGTCGGTTGGGCTATCGCCTACTCTAGTGCCATTTATCGCCATCCGCCTCATTGTCCGCCGCTTCCACCGCTCGCGCCCCATCCACTAGGTCTCGCACGCGGAAGCTAGGCTTATGAGCTACCACCAGCCAGCCTGCCACCTATCAAGCCGAGCCAAGCATGGTTTCTATCTCGTTTCCATAACGAGCCGAAGTCGATTAAGATCGAGCTTGATGACTCCTCGCTCGAGCCGGCCTGCCTCGCCTCCACTCTAGTAGGGCATGCATAATGCTCTCTTGTAAAGGTCCCGCTACAACCCTTTTAATTTATTAATAATTATTGGCTCTCTTTAATTTATTTTCATGCATGGTGCTTAGGAAGTCAGATACACAGCTACACCTTTGACCTTTCTCACTAAACATATATCATCCTAAAATATTTATCGCCTTTGCTAGTTTTAAGTCGCTAAAATTTTCTTAAGTTTAAGTCACTTGTTGTGATCACCGAATTTGTGTAGAGATTGATATGTCATATGATTGGATATTGATCCAATGGTCACAACAAATGACTTATGCTTGAGAAAATTTCAGTTACCTTATGAATAGATAGTCCCAATATTTAAAACAACATATAGCTGTTGGGGAGATATTCTCTGGAAGAGGACCCTAACCCCTACCTTCCGAGGCCCCCATCTGAGATTTTGCCACGTAGCACCACCAATCTCAAAGCACACCAAGCCCATCTCTTCTCCTTGCTTCCTCTACCTCGTGTTCCCATCACCTCCTGCGCTGCGCAACAACCGCCGACGCAGCTGCCTCCAACACCCAGCACACCCGTCCACGCCTCCGGCTGGCAACCCGCCTCCGCGCACACCATGCCTCCTCACGTGCCACTGGCCCCAACCACGCTGTCTCCGATGCCGTCAGCACAAGCTCTGTCTACTCCCACCACAACGCCCCTGTCGTCCCCAGCACAGCCTCCGCTGCTTAGCCACCCCGTCCCCGACCACACAACTACAGTGTGGAGTGGAAGAGGCCGAGCCGTCGAGGTATCTGATCGCGTTGGCCGAGAGGCGGAGGGAGATAGCGTGGAGGACGCCGAGGTGGCTGCGAGCCGGGACGCCACTGAAGTTGTGTCGAGCCCGCCTGACTGCAGCTGCTCGCCAAGCCACTGCTTTGTCTTGCCGTTGCTCGCATCGCACTTATTGAGCCAGTTTTTTGCACTGTCGGACCGACAATGAGGGTGGAGGCGATGGTGGACGGGAGTAGTGAAGGAGATGGGAAAGTAGGTGAGTGAGGTGAAGGTTTTAAATTTTTTTGTTTTGCCACATGGCAAAATCTGAGAGTTTTTTCAAATAATCTTTTTTTCTCGAAATTACAGAAATAATACCACTTATTTTTTAACATAAATAACCTCGTGTCGCAGATAGTTGGGCGATTTGTATAGTCACCAACCAGAGTGCATACATGTGATAATCGAACGGCATGACAATTTAGATTATCGCCGGTGGTTCGACGATTTCATCCTTATCGCCCAACCACCGAGTGACTTTGATAGTCGCCAACCACTAGGCGATTTTTAGGTCCTCACTGCATTTTCATCGATCCGATTAGAATAATTGTGTTATAATACGATCACATTTTCGATATATTACATTTAGCAAATCTTGTGGTATATTGGTCCTTTTTAGGAAAGAAAATTGTAGTGTTAAGGTTGATTAGTCACTTGTTATTTTCAGAGAATATCAAGGATATGAAATTTGTCGACTCGCAATAACATTTTATGATCTTCGATATCGCTAGAAAAGCGATAATTTTCTAAAGAATTTTATGAGGATGATTGAGATAGTATTAAGTCATCAAGACGAAGGTAAGTGGTATTACATATGTGCTAAGAAATTCATACACAAGAGAGAACTTTAGAGAAATGACGCAACGATAACAACATGACAGCTTGATCCAACAAGGGGGTTATATGGCATGCAAGCTAATGAAGCAAGGATGGTACACATATGCCTTTAGGGAAATAGAAATACATGGGACATGTGGACGAAGAGGGTTAAACTATTGCGTGAAACATGGCCATTTGCCCTTGCGGTCTAGCTTGGCGTTGTACTCATTGCATTGCGCCTAGCTCACCGCGATGACCTCTTCCACTCTCTCGCTTCCCGTCACCGGCATGCTCGTGCTCCCGCTCTCGCACAACCCGTCCTTCTCGCCCTTCTCACCTCTCGCGAGATGCCTTTCACGCCCTCGTAATCCTCCCCGCCCAACCTTCCATGTTAGAAGCATCCACATGTCGATGGATGGATCTTGTTGTTCGATCCACTAGCCGATGTCGATAGGCGCAGTGAGACCGTGGCGGGAAGAGAGACGGGTACGGCGAATGGGAAGAAAATAGTAGTGTGCATCAAATATGATTTCATTACACGCTCAGTAGCTCATGGTGATACCGCGCGTCGGGTAGTCCCTTGTTCGCCGCATGGACAAGGCCCACGCCTTAATGACATCTTGCGTTGATCGCTGTCAGAAACATCGCACGGTCGAACCTCCATCCCATGGTACTCCCATGGTGATTCGTGCTCGTCGGCATACCAAGACCCTCAACATCCACCCTATTCCATTCCTCGCAGATGGGACCTTCATCCTCCTCAGAAGAGTCTTTGGAGCGTGAACCTATAATCGAGGTAACAATGCCGATGGTGATGTCCGTCGCAAGGAGAAAATGGAAGCGTGGACCTATACTCGAGGTAATCAGACTCATATATTTCAAAACGACGATAGTACATACCTCAATGTGCAAGTTCCGCGGCGTAGAGGGTACGATCGATCGGGCCTCGTACGCGATCGGGAGGGTCGACGACATGCACCACCGCGCGTGGTCGCAGGCGCATCAATGGAGGTACTCGCTGCATAAGGTGGGTCATACGGGCATCCTCCTCGCACTAAGTCCTCGTGGGCATTCACCCATCTGTCACCCACGGCCCATCTTTGCCGCCATCGCCCGGTGCCACCCTCCTATTATGCCTACAAATGGACAACCGCAATCACAAGCCATCGTAGCATACTTGTCAAAAACATATTCTACCATGTAATGTGTGCAACTCACGGTGGTCGAGTCGCACTCGCCCCAACGGAACTAGAACAACTCGTGAAGGCCGAATCGCCACATCACCTCGTAACCGCGTAGTCCTCGATTTAAAACGCCAAAGACGAAGCCTTCCGCCCACAAGACGCCTCGATCGCGCAAGCGAGCGAGGACAACCCGCTGGAGCACGCCGCCCGCCTCCCGATCGAGATGGCTCCTGGCCAAGACGCCGCCGAGAGAGGAGGCGCTCAGCTGCTCCACGGCGCGCCAGATACACGCTTGACTCAAGACGCGTCCGCATCGCGGCTCGCAAGCGCAATGTGAGTTATAAAGGATGACTCGTGAATACATGTGTAGTGAAGATGTAGGAGAGTACGCACTGCCACGCACCAAGGGACCTACGGTTGGCCGATCGACCGCGCCCCCATGGTACATGTCCACGCCGCATTTAATCGGTGTCAACCAAGATGGGCCATCCGAGAAAGAAGCGCCGAACGACCACAACTACAAGCAGAGGGAGCAACTGTCAAGATAGATGACTACTCATCCTACAAAGACGCATCACACATGTCGCAGATGTTATCATGAGGACTCAGCAGTATTTAACTAGTGATACTTAACCTCCACATGGTTCTAGTATCACTAATTAAATATCCTAAGCCTTGATGGACATGTTCTTCCTGCACTGCAGACACATATATCTTTACAAAATCATGCATCATTTCTATACACAAATATTACCAAGTCTAGCAAAAGACATACAACATATAGAGTTATTACAACAGAGCCGACCGCCAAAAGACAACAAGAGATAATAACAAAGAGGCAAAAGTGCCGTAAGATGGCTATAAACAAAAGACGACCTGTTAGCCATAACCCACAAGGCAACCGACCGACCGCCAAGCTAGTCGCACCGCCATAGCAAAACTCACGTAAGTCGATCCCTTGGGGATCCACTTCCTCCTCGCACACAACAAGCAATCCAGTGAGTACAACAATGTACTCGTAAGACTTAGGAGTAACAAGCCTATACATAGCTACATGCAAGGTAGTTAGATCGCGATCCAACTCTTAGAGTCTTACGATTCTACGAACCCACGACATACTGTCGATCCAAATCTTACGATCCTACTCGTAGAGTCTTAGGGTAAAAAAAATTTTGCAATTTTTTTAGAGACCAGGTTTTGTTGATATTTTATTTTAGAGCAAAATTTGTTGATATTAATTTTTTAGAATGGAACTATAAATAAACAAGGAGCATGCAAAATATTATAGCAGTGTGGTAATGCTATTCTCCTGTAGTTCAGAACTATATCACCCATCATGTCAGAACCATTATGCTTTTCTATTGTGTGATAAGAATTGTTTTGCTCATTTTTTGATAATAACTAAGTGGTAAACTTTATAATAATCATACAAACTTCTAGTATAGATGGTAAATATGTGTATTTTTACAAATCCGTAGAATCGCCAATTCTACGATTCGATACAACGATTCGATCCTACCGGAGGCAAATCGATCCGACTCGGGATCTCGACTCTGACTACCAAAGCTGAAACAAAGGAGATGGTTATATGGTTATTTGGAAGCATAAATCAATTTTCATTTGCAAGAATGTAATAGATTGAAGATGCTTTGTCAAATCTGTTTTTAATCATTGAAATAACAATGAGGTAACAATAAATAGCATAAATAACAACCTAGAGGTGACTAACCCAATAGCCACCACTACATAGCATGAACCCCCGATTCGTACCACCCATCAAGTTTTAATTTAAAAGGTTATAGTCTAACTCTTGAAAGACCTTGCCAAGTGTGTTCATAACCTAGGACGAGACTATTCGAATAGTTTTAACCCTGCAGGTGTACCAATGTACCCACACTTTGACCGCTTTAAGCAACAAGATTAGCACACTTCCAAAGGTATGTCTGCACGGCTAAGTCCTATGAGACGTTTCCAATATTGTGTATCAACTACGAGCCGCCGTATGGATAGAAACTACCCTCACAGAAAGCTTTTGGACAACTACAATGCTCCCAACACCTTCCTCCCGCGACTCGCGACTCCTGAGCTAACACACGCCAAAGTACTAAGTCAAGAGAGGTCCTATACCCTCTAGTGTGGTTAGCACGCAAGAATGCTTGGTTTAGTGTAACAAGATGTTCGGTCCTTGTTGACTCGTGCACCATTCCGGTCACACCCAAAAGCACACCATCTTATCATTGTGCTCAAGTCCAAATCATTTTGTTTTTAGTTTTAATTTGTCAGACCCGAGATTAACACTCCTGCATCCTTCAGGCATAATCAACTAGTCCCATGATCAGTAACTAGTTCACACAGTAAATAAAAGTGGTAACAAATTCATATCACACTTTATTAATAATCAACAGAGTTTATTACAAAAGAGGCTTACAGGCCAACCATAAAATAAACACAGAGGAAGACGAGGAAGTAGTAGGGTCCAAAGACCACATGTGCAATCGATCGGGAAGCGCCTAGTCGCCGAGATCCACACCGGTAGCAAAGTCCTTCTCCTCAAATTTTGTTTGCATAAAGCAAGTATGAGCACAACTTCCGTGCTCGCAAGTTACACCCGTCAAATAACAGAATGACATGCATACATGGATGTAACAAAGGATGGCTTATAGGGTTAATTTGCATAAAGTAGCATTTTCTTTGAATACTTGTACTAAGTTCCAAATCAGTTATTTTATAACTAAAATTTATTTTATAAATTCTCGATTTTATAGTCAGATAACATTCACACATGAATGGTGAAGGATACCCTCCTATCACATGGCTTCCCGCCCAATTCCCATTTGGATAAACCAGTTTGAAGAAGTCTTTTCAAACAAAACCAAAGTCTAATTTTGAGCAGTTCTGCTAGCATGTCCATAACCGTGGACACAACTATTCGAATAGTTTTACACTCGCAGAGGTTGTACACTTTACTCACAAGACACGACTTCTCTAGTTTGTTCTGCATCCGTCGATACCACCACTCACTACCGTAGGTAAGCGCCTAGAGCACGTGACAAGGTTTTTACAAAGCGCCATTCCATCGTAGTCCATCCTCACTAAGGTTTCATTGTCATTGGCTACAACCATCCGAAGCCCTCTTGTGCCAAAGGGAAACACAACATGAAAGACGACCCACCAAATAGCTTGATAGACCGCAAATGAATTTTGCAAATTAATTAGCTGTGTCTTACTCCCACTCGAGGACATGTGGTGGTACTGCAGATGGCTTAGCATCATACACTCAAGACCGGTCCTTAATCGACCTGGCGACATCCAACAAAACCCCGGCCTTAACCCTAACTAGATTAAGCCCGTGCATAAACTTGCACCCACTGCACAACCAATTCGCCGAGTCTAAACCACCCTTTTATTTAATTTTCTAAAGTCATTTATAAACCTCCCATGACACACCAATGCCATGGGTACAATTTAAACAACAATTGATTTTTGGCTGAAAACTCCCCAAAACAAGTTTGGTCTATAAGCATGATTAAGCAATACTCTTTTCAAAAGATCCTAGTTCATACTATCGTATCAACCAGGTCTTATCTAGGGTAACAATATGTTTGATTCAATATCAACATTGGCCATACAAAGAATTTAGGTATAACTATGAATTTAAAATAAGGGATTTAAAATACTGAATATAAATAAGCATGCAGTAATAATTTAAAAATAGAATATAAATAATTTGAATAATGGGATCAATATGATCAAGGGTATAATTTGCCTTGTTGATGAGGTGACGTTGTTTTTCTTAACAAATCACCTTAACAGAACGTCTGGTGTAGAGGTGACGTTGTTTTTCTTAACAGGTCACCTAGTACTCACAAGTACTTTCTTCAGGTAGTCCCAGTGTATGATCACGATGATCATACAGTCAAAATCAATCCTCTTATAGAGCTCTTCCAACAGCGTCGAAATCTGACTCTCCGAAGTCGTCGAAATCTAATCGTGAAAATAAGCCAAATTCAAGTAAAATTCAAATAGCAATTCAAATGAACCCCAAATTAAATAATTTTAGTTTGGTCGGCTAGATCTTGAATTTAGACAAATTTTGCAACTTGAATCACCCAAATCGGAGTTCGGATGCAAAAGATATGAGCTTCGGAAGATTGAAATTACATGAAATAATGAAAATCATAATTTCATGAATTTACTGAATTATTTTTCTAAAGGAAATTTAATTATTGCGCAAGACCGACGCCGCGTCTCGGATTTTGATTTTCCAATTGATTTATTTTTAATCTAAAAACTCAAGTCTATGACAGTGGGCTCAAGGTCAATGGACCTCGTCCACGGCGTCAAAGGTCCACCGCGACTCTGCATAGCTACAAGGCAAAAGGATTGAGGTGTCGGGCGCAATCACCGACGTGTCGCCCACGCGAGCACCGACGCGGTTTTAGGGCTTAGGTGGCGGGACGTGGCTCCAATGTGGCATCCACATCGCCGCGCACGAGGCACAGAGCGGCGATGTTCGGCGACATTCTCGCCGGTGCTCGCACCACGGCGAGGCCCGAGAGGTTGCGCAAAGTGAGGATGTTGCAGTGAACTTGGCGCTACCAAAATGATGGCTGGCGCGAAGATTTTGCCAAGCAGAAGTTTTAGCGCGGCGCGCGCGGGCTCGGGACGCGGCGATGGCTCCGGTGGTCCCCGCCGTGGTGGGCGCGCGATAAGGTGCGCCGCGACGAGGCACACCGCGGTTGAGGCGAGGTGACGGGAAAGCTCTGAGGCGGCGCAGAGGCGGCGAGCAAAGCACGCGGCGGCGCGAAACTCGACCGCGCCAAGCTAGGCGAGGAAGGGAATGGGTGGGGTTGGATGAGGGGAACTGGCTCACCGTGCCTTTTATAGGCGAGGAGACCGGGGCGAAGATCCGGCGCGGAGGTTATGACGGCGGACGGGCGATTCCGACGATTCCATGGGCGACGGCGGGAAACGGCCGGAAGGAGGCGGCGTGATGCGTGGCGCGCGCGCGACCGCACTGTGGAGAAAGGGGCGAAATCGCGGAGGAGATGAAGCTCGGCGGCGAGGCGCGAGCGGATCTGCGCGGAAGAAGGGGCGGAAGAAGGTGCGAGGCCGCTTGATCTCAACCGATGGTGGCGGCGAGGTGGAGGCGTGGAGAGAGATAGCCGTCCGATGTAAATCTGACGCGAGGGGTGAGAGAGGAGCGCGGGAGGAGCGGGCCGAGATTGGCCGGGGCGCTGTGGAAAGGAATGGGCCGAAGGAGGTTTTGGCCCATTAGGCCTTAGGGCATTTTAAATTGATTTTCCAATTTCTGAAATAGGATAAATCAAAATAGCTTCTAGAAAATAGTAAATTAAACCCAAAAATTCTAGAAAAATTCACAGAAATTCCTAGAGGCATTTTGAACTTAATTAAAATAGTTCCAACTTAAAGTTGGCTGTAGTTTTTGCACATAAATTACTTTGGCTTTAAAATATTTTGGAAAAAGCTTTTAAAAACCCAGAAAATTCCAGAAATTAATTAAAATTTTAATGTTCCAAATCAAGCCAAATAAAACTTCAAAAACTTCAAATAAATTTTTACTTTTGAATTTTTTTTAAAACTCCAGAAATTCAAATAAAGCAATCAAACTCTTGCAGATTTTCAGAAAAACCAGCAAAATAATAATTTTATTTATTTTATTTTGGTAACTGCACTTTGGGATTTTGCAGTTTTCACAATTAAATATAGCACAAAGGCCGAACATAGAGTCATAATAAACATTTATGTGATCAAGGTTATCGACTAAGTTGACAACCACCCAATTCTACCGGTAGCTAAGTATGACTAAGCAATATTGACTCGTAAACTACTAAGTGACAAGGGCTCATCCAGCGAACCCTAAATCACAGCAAGATAATCCTAGGCTCAGTAGTAGAGTATAAATATTTGGCCTACAGATTATGCATCTAATGGGTCAACTAATCGACAATAGTCTAAAACAAGATAGCAATGCATACGTAGAATTTGCAAACATCATATTAGAATTTGAAAATAATAGGAGCAATATGATCAAATAATACTACATCTGCTTGCCTTGCTGGAAGTGCTCTTGCTGCAGAGGAGTGCTCTCAGGTTCAACAAATTCTTCGAAACCTAACGCAAATACGCGAAAATCCAATAAGAACGAAGAACACCGAAAGAAACTCAAAAACCAATTTTATCCAAATCCCATGAAATTTACACAGTAGCAAGGTTATGATTTTAAATTAATTTAGAAACAAGAATCATTTAATTTGGATTAGCATGCAAAAGTTATAGCTTAACAATTTCTCTCAGCCTGAAAAATCAAAACTAAATTAATTTTGGTTACTGTTCATAGCATAGATTTCTAGAATGATCTAGGACCTAAAATTTTTATGGTAGGTAGATCATGGCATTCTAAGGACAACAAAGTTGGATTTACTACATTTGAAGTTAAATTGAACTACTTATGATTTTTCTAAGTTGGGAAATTAGGGCATCTCACTTTTCAGGGGCAAACATATGAACACCACACATTCTATGTTAAGGTACATTACCAGAGGGATTTAACAAATTTTAGTTTGCTCAATTTGGAACTACAGGAAAATACTTATGCATTTTACAAGTTTTAAATGAATTTCTAGGCAATTAATACCTAAAGAAGCAATTCTCCCTACAAAATTTTCTGGTACAGAACAACGTCTACACATATTTTTAGATTAAATTTTAGTTAAATAGAATTTTAACACAACCAGAATCATTTAAAAAGGAGTTACAATGAATTAGTTATGAATTATTGAAGTTTAATACCTTTTTTAGTTGGCAAATAATAGCTTACCGAAATTAAATCGAACTCAACTCAATGAAAACGACGTGAACGAATGTGGACTGTTGATTGCGAATCAAACGGTCCATGCGCACCGAGCACAGCACACGCGCGTGCGCCCATGAGGCCCACAATGCACGCCGTTGGATCAAGATCCAACAGCCCACCACGATCGAGACATTCGGAGGTCCGAATTCTCCAACGAACGTGGGCCGCAGATCTAGAGATGAGCGACTCACAACAAAAGCGACAACTGGAGGTCCGAACGTTCACGGGATCTAAGCCGTAGATTTAAAAATGAACGGTCTAAGAGGGTTAGATCACTTAGAACTTTAAACACGATGGGGAGGTCCAGCCCGTTAGATTTAGATCTAACGGTCCAGAACTGAGGGGAGGTCCTAAAGGTAAAGATCTATAAGAGGAGGTCCTGGACGACCCAGATCTCCAAGGGGAGGTCCTAGACGGTCCGGATTTACGCCGAGGAGGTCCTAGGCGATAGGATCTAAAGAGAGGGAGGTCCTGACGGCTAAGATCTCACCAGAGGAGGTCTTCAACGGTTAAGATCGCCACGAGGAGGTCCTGGGGAGTAAGGTTTAAGAGAGGGGAGGTCCTAAAGGTTAAGATCTGCGGAGGGGGATGTCCTGAGGTTTTCTTTGCAAAATACCAAGGGGTGGTCTTTTGCAAAGAGGACCCCGAGGTGGTTCTTACAAAACGATCACGGGTGGTCTTTTCGCACGGGGTGATCCTAATGGCGCAGATTATAACCTGGAGGTCCTAAACGGCTAGGATCTATCTCGGGGGAGGTCCTAGCAGCTAAGATTTTTTCGAGGGAGATCTTCGGCTAAGATCTAATCCTGGGGAGGTCTTTAATGGCTACAATGACACCTTGGAGGTCCTGGGCTTTGCCAAACCTTAAGACAAAGTACAGAACACCGCACTTTGTTCGTCTACCACCGCGCACCACCACACACGACTGCAAGCGACCCAAAGGTACTAAAATGTGCACAATACTATCACGAACAAAATGAGGGCACTCTCGACAATGGAGCTGGCCTAAAATGCCGGCGAGCCAAAGAGGGGTAGAGGAGATCCTACGGTAAAATACAAAAACGCGAAAACTCACACGATCTAATCCAACGGTGCTCGAGCTCTAAGGGACTATTGCGAACACACCTGATGCGGGAGGCCCGAGGAAGTCTGAAAGCTTTGGCGGCGGAGACCGACACTGGGACGAGGACGACAACGGGGACAAGATCTTATGAACAGAGAGAAACATAAAGAATGGTACGGATAGCTTTGCGATGACCCAAAGGAGGTCTGGGAGCGAGGAATTGAAAAGGGGAGCATCTTACCGGAGCTGAGGGAGAATGAAAGGTTTTCGGCCGCAACGCTCCAAAGCTCGAATTTGGGGTTGCTCCTGTGAGAACAACCACCCATAAGCAATGTTAGAAAACTAGTCACAGAGATTGGAGCTCAATACGAACTAGAGAATTGCCACTAGAACCCCTGAGAGTACAGCTAGCACCGAGGAGCACCAAGGTCCTCCAATGGCGGAAAGAAGGGCTCTGGTGTTTTTGTCTCACAGGACAGAGAGGGAGCTAAGGGGTGTCGTAAAGGTGCTCAAGGAGGAGTTCGAGGTTTTTATAGCCGGAGGACTAGGGCTTGTCAAGAGCAAAGTCCTGGGTGAGCTCAATGGTGAGCTCGGGTCACGACACTGACCTGGACCAACAGAAATGATGGGGGCAAGTGAAGAACACGACTTTGGCCGAAAGCACTGGCGCGCATTAAATGCCCAGACCAGAGAGACGTTGACGAGGACGAGCTTGAGGTGACAAGGCACAGCGGCTCACTGTCATGGCACATGGCGCAAGGAGGAAGAAGAATGTAAAAGGTCGGGAGGTCATGATCTGGATTTGGGATGGACGACTCAGATCGCTCAAGACCTCCCGAGGTCCAGCACACATGGGGAGGTCCGAGGCGTTGGATTGAAATCCAACGGCCCAAATGTGCGCCCACACAACCGCGCCCGAGTGCGGCTGAGAGACTTGGCTCGACCAAGTCCAATAGCTGGGCTCGGGTTTGACTCGAGCTTGAGTTCCACTGCACTGGATGGGTTTGACTAGGGTTTTGAATTTAGAATAGAAACTTTGGGGAATTGTTTGAGGTAGCAAACTAACTCCAAAAATTCTAAAATTTTTACTGGAGCTTGCTAACTTTGATATTAACCTTGTATAAAATTTTAAGAGGTTTTTATGTAGTGTATTTTTCTCCAAAAATTCTGCAAGGTGCTGAGCTAGGGTTTGACTGAAATTTAAACAGGTTTGACTGCCCTTTAAAAATATTCAAACAATTTCTAAAAATTATGAAATTTTTCAGAGGGGTCACACATCATCCCTAGAACTTAGGAAAAATATTCCTAGAGAATGATCACAAGGTTTGATAAGAAAGTTTTTGAAAGGCAAGATTTATGTCAAAATGACTTGTGACTTTGTATTTCCATAATTCTTTTACAAGAATTTTTCAGAACATACATGAAATATAAGATGTAATAAAAGTTTTTAATTTCTACACATTTTCTTACATTTGAAACACAAGCCAAATACTTGGGACGTTATAATATTAATAAGTACACTGGTCCTCACCGACCAGCCTCTCGCCGTGGCGATGGTTCTCGCAGAGCTCCACGAGGCGGGCGCCGACGAGTCACCGTGGCTGCCGGTAAACATGACCCACCAATAGCCACGAGGTACGCCGAGGTGCCGGACACCGCCGGCGGTTGGTCGCGTACCATCCGCCGATTTACGACAAATGAATAATTAGTATGCCCGCTATACGCTAGAATAGTGCATCTCTAAACATGTAAAATGTGTATCATACGTACCCGGAACTACGAAAGCCACCGCAGAGGCGGGCCATGCCGCTGTCGCACCAAAAAGTCGGCGTACGATGGCACGACATCCGCCCCAAGAACACCTTGAAACTCGCCACAGGCGCCGCGCCGCCACACAGCGCGTCCGACGGAATGTCGCGGCCGCCATAGGCGTGCCAAGCAAAGACGCGACATCCTCCGCAGTAGGGCTCCAATGGGAGGTGGAAGGTGTGCGCCTCAGCCGCCATAGGTCCACTAGGGTCGCCAGAGCGATCGGTCGAACGGAAACCGTCGTGACCGCTTCTGACCAGCTTGGACCTCACCGTCGTCCTCGACAGGAGTGCCATCCTCTTCGGTGGCCTCCACCATATGTGCTAGAGGTAGAAGGCCGGCACGACTCAGCTTGCAAAGCACAAAGAAGTAAGTACATAGCGGGCATATCACACAAAACAAGTGGCACAGCTCGCGGACAAACCTCTCTACCCAGCGTGGGTCTAGTCTCCAAGCTCGGGGTGTCCGCGTATGAACCACCCCAAGTCGGGTCGCGGCTGTCCCCGCGACCAGGAGGCGGGACACGACGGCTCGCACGGTGCTGCGCATTGACCAACCGATCCAACAGGTCGAAATGCCAGTCCGAACCATCAGGGTCGTGAGCCATACCTGCGAATTTAGAAATTAAAACCATTAATATTATTGAGCGTTTAAATTATATTCCAATGGCAAATAAAACATGAATACTATGCTGAAACACAGTGCTAATACATATACAATTTCATGAAACCTTAGTGGTAAACACGTATTTTTCCCTACAATAGGCTATATTACGTTAATACCTGTACCAGCGTTATGCATTGTAAAATATTAAAAACATCGTTGTTACCATGCATATTTGTAATGGGTGAAGCTTTATGGAAAAGATTTCAAAATTTCCCATATTTTAGAATCCTACAAAGTTTGGAACCATGTATTTGTGCTTTTGTCTTAGTACTTCATAATGGGTGATGACGTTAACACCTGTGCCGATTATTATGCATTGCAAAATATTAAAAACATCGTTGTTACTATGCATATTTGTAATGGGTGAAGCTATATGGAAAAAATTTCAACTTTCACATATTTTAGAATCCTACGGGTTCGGTACCATGTATCTGTGCTTTTGTCTCATCGCTTTATAATTCCTTAATCCAACCAAAATTATAAAGTTATTTCTATCATTTTTTATTGTGCAAATAAATACGTATATTTAACATTCCATAAAGCACGGGTTATCGACATGTTTTTATAATACAAAAATAACACGTTATCATTTATCATGCCGGACGAAATTAGCGTAGCACGCGGAATAGCACAACTAAATTTATTTTCATCGACTAATTTTTTCTCTATACAAACTACTAAAGTAGTTGTATTAATCATGCTATCCCTAAATATGTGCTAACAATATGTTACTACACACGATGTTGCTTGTTAACCTACAATAGTTACTAATTAATCATACTATCTCTAAATATTTGCTAATAATTTATCACGACATATGACGTTGATTGCTAACCTACCATGGTTTAAAGAATACACTTGTACAAAACAATACTACAAACTCACCGGTGTGGTCGTCGATGCAAAGCTAACTCTTTTCTCCTCTTCCTTTCTTCCTCCTCCTCTTTTCTCCTCTTCTTCTTCTTCTTCCTTCCTCCTCCTTTTCTCCTCTCCTTCGCTCTCTTTCTTTTCTTTGCTCGCATCGCCTCGCTCAACCGAATGGCGACGCTTGCCGCGCATGGCGTTTTAAAGTCACCCAAGTCGCTATACGGTTGGACGACTTGGGCCTGTGTGAAACATAGTCGCCAAACCGATGGCGACTAGAGTCATATCGCCAAGCCGTATGGCGACAATGCCTCTGGAGGGTGAAATCGCCGCTTTGTTGACCGATTCGCACATGTATCGACTCGTTGGGCGATCGTACTAAGTCACCCAATTGTATGGCGACACGAGGTTATTTATGTAAAAAAATAAGTGGTATTATTTCTGTAATTTTGAATAAAAAGATTATTTCAACAAAAAAGATTCCAAAATATGAAGGAGAGCCTCCAATGGAGGGGTTCAAAGCCCTCTCCCAGTTAATTCTTTTTCGCGGTTGAGGTTAGAATACACCCTTTTTATGGAATACGCCTCCACACTAACATCGCTCGGTCTGGTTGCATACTTGCATGGGCCTGTAACTGGGCTTTGGATGGTAATAGCTGGAAGATGGGCTGTTCGGCCCCGGCCCTAATCGCACCATGCTCGGCCGAGTCAAAGTGACAAATGCACTTGCAATTCGCTTGATGCAGAACGTAACACGCCGATCCCTCCGCACATTTGCTGAACAAGTCGTCGTGGTCCTCTTGAGTCTCGAGGACATGATCTCCACGTGCTTTCTGTTAAGAAACCGACCCGCCAGAGTCCGGTCCTGTGGGCATCTCATCCACCCGTAGACTATATATAGGAGGGGAGGACCCCAAGCATTGTATGATTGATTATGAGAAGAGCAATAAAGAGAAGCCCGCACCTCTCTCATACCCGTGTTCATCTATTGTTCGCTCTGTGTTCATGCATTGTTCTTACGATTCAGATTTGTCACGCAGGTAATCGCCGATCGACTCGCCAATGACTGCTCCTCAACACGCTATCGCGACGATCGACTCTCCTCGAGATCGAAAAGGTAACCGTCGATGAACGACACTCGAGATTGAATCGCTTAGATTGCCTTCAATCCCGCAATTGCTGCTTTCAGATTGTTTTCACGCAAATTCACCGATCTACCGCAAGTTTGACTTGAAGTCGCCAGACAATGCCGATCGTGGATCGCATTTAAAGATTGATGTCGATTGCATCGTGATTGAAAGTTGCAAATTTGTTCTAAAACTACCGCGAGCCGACTAGAAGTCGCGCTGCCGATCGGTAATGGCATGAACGGCAATTGTAGCGCATGTACGTATTGCATCGCATCACATCTCCATTACATGAACAAGAAAACTGATGATGACGGCTTGAAGCTACCGCCGCATGCGCACGCACCGCATCCGCCACCTTGAAGTGTATACGACGTTGTTCCACAACCGCTCCGCAATCACATGGCGCCATGCGCCTCGTAAGCCGCATCGTGATTCCGCCTCTCGCAGAGGTGCCGCCACCGCCTCCGCAGAGGCGATGCCACCAAGACGGCGCCGCCGCACGGAGCACCACACGGTCGCCGCCAGATGGCGCCATGGCCGCTTCCACTTCGCGCTCGGCTTGCTGCCGCCGGCCGCAGCTGAAACACGTGCACCGAGGTGTCGCCGCACGCATCGGGAGCCACGCGCCACCGCCGCGGCTCGCGCGCCACAAAGCCAAAGAAATAGAAAGAAGAAAAGGGGGCGAGCCACCGCACTCGTGGGCGCCACTCGACCACCGGCCGCGATGGCTCTCGCGCGGCGCCGCGCCGCAATCGCCTCGTCGCGCGCTCGCCGCTCGCAAAGATCTCGGCCCCGCAGCGCGTCCGCCCGCCACGCTTCGCCCGCCGCCTACCGGCTCCTGAGGAGCTGCCGCCGCCGCGCCAGAGCCGCCGCCGCCTCGGCCCGTGGAGCCGCGCGCTGCTCTTGAGCAAGGGTGGGGAACCCAGAAACCCTCGCCTACCCCTTTGCTCACAGATAGTAAGAAGCTACCATGAAGGCCGCCCGTGAAAAAAAAAAATGAAAGCGCACATTGAAATTCCTGAAATTTTATAAACAAAGCCTGACTGAAAATCACGAGGTAGTTTTACATATGACGAAATTTTGCAATAAGGTCCTCGATTTATGAAAATTACAAGAGTTCTCATGACTCAAAATTTTGCGAAAACTCTGAATTGGGAAATCTATGGATTATGTATATTCTGCAGCATAACCCTCGTAAGTATCAAAATTACGAATTTTCTCTCAGAATCGAGATTTTGCTTAACCCCGAAACTTGCAGATTTCACTAAAAGTCTTTTTCCACAGAAGGGCCTCTGAATCCAAATTTTTGCATAATTTTGAACTTTGAAGCATATTTATTCTTGTTATTGTTATTTCTATGCAATTTATTTATTGTATTGATCTTTGATTATTTGTGATTGTTTATATTACTTTTAATCACTGGAAATAGCAGAATCATGAAAATGCATAGAAAAATACTGATCACGAACTTAAGTTCAAGAGCATTATGAGAATTTTGCAACTATCTTAAGCAAATTACCACAGTAATCTTATGATTTTTTGCATGAATATGAATATGATCGCATCACTAACCAAGAGTTCAAGAACTCACCCAAGATGGCTTAATTTGTACATAATTTTTACCGCCTTCAACTCGTGATAATGCAATCATGGATGAGCGTAAGATTGAGAAGACTCTCTACCTTTCATCCAAATGCGTGTAATCCGCACGCAACTATCGCCAAGACGCCATGAAGTATGCCGAATTAATTGACATCATGCAAGTTAAGCTCAAGATGATGTTCTAAGAAAGAACTACATCTCACAACCACCTAGTAGCAATGTTGGTCATGAAGCCATCGTTAGCGCTACAAAGTGATGAAGCCTCACGAAAGGGAGGATCAAGAAAGGTAGCACAGGATTCACATCCATTACCTGCACTTATGAATGTGAATACCAAAGAGTGTTTTCATCATCCCTCCCTTTGGACATCGCAATCGCCACAAACCGTAATTGCCCAAAAGGAGAAGATCGTGCATGGAGCCGATTTAGCGTGTGTTCCCTAATACTCACTTATTAGATCCGCAGCACGACAGCACTTCGGACCTTTTATAGAAACTTGCGCTTGTAATTGAAGTAGAATTTTTGAATTATTGAATAATGGTTGCAAGCTCTAGAAGAGCAAAAGCATTAAATTTTTATTATGAGTCCCGCAAGACTTATTCTCCGTGTTTAAAATAGCAAGTTACGCTCGATATCTCAAGTATTTTATCTATATGTTGCTTGCTTTCTGCTACATATTAATAAAGTACATTATATTAGAACACGAGGTAGTGCCCTATGGAGGAAATGTGCTTAGTGTGTAGCATGCACAATGAAACCATCCCGAGAGAAACGGAATTTTTCAAATGATCAAGAAGAATGCCGGTAGTCTTACGACAATCACAGTGCAATGATACTTGTATAATAGACTGTGAATGGCCATAATTATACTTCCAACGGCACAACTTTGGTCATTGAAGAAGACTTGTTGTACCTCGAATCGACTAGAACTCTCAAGGATATTTGCGCTAATAGCTTTCCTATGTAGAGATCAAGAAGAGTATATATACGTATCACAGCCATTACAAAGCGTGGAGAAAGTGAAAATGGCATTAGAATATCTTCCTTCATATGGAATTGGGCTTACTACACTAATATTAAGGCACCTCACACTTATACTGCCTTGAAAACCGTATTTAGAAGCTCAACTTTTCTATCTCTCGACATGATAGATTGTGCCGCCTAAGTCTTAGGATGATGAGAAATATAATTAACAATTCATAGGGACATAATATGAATATAAAGAATTTCTGATCGTAAAGATTTTGTGTGCCTGCGACAATGCCACCGAAATTAATTACTAGACCTTTGCTCAAAGCGGATGAAGTCCCTACATTCCTCGGACCAGATCCAGGAGACCTTTATGTCCTATATAGCCCCTCAGATGGGTAATTTGAGGTATTTTATAGTGCTCATCGATGCTTCCTCTAATGGTCGTGACTATGTTTATTGTCTACGAAATCATGCTTTTGCAAAGCCAATCTGTGAGATAATTAAATATTTTCCCCGATCATCATGAGAAGTCCACCTGAATGGACAACGCCGAGAACTCAATCCAAAGCATTTGATGATTATTGCATGAAAATGGGAATTAAAATTGAGCATTTTGTACCGCATATCCGCACTCCGAATGGACTAGCGTAACTTTGAAGAATTATAATTTATCAACTACGTGTTGGGGACACGCAGCTTCGCCAAGCAACTCTCATCAATTTTAGACCGTCGGTCATAACATCCATCCACCTAAGCAACTAGCGGTGGTCAAGATCAAAACTACTCATCTCTCGCAGTTTGGCTGCAAGGGTTATATATATATACCACCACCGCAGTCGAATCGCAATGGGTCTTCTATAGTCCGGGATATACGCGTTATGAGACAAAGATCCATAATCAAGTATTTGGACCTATGATCGAGATTTGCATAATGCCCGATAATTGAAGTCTAGAAGACATTTGAAGTATAATAGATGAGATTAGTTTCCGCCATTAGGGGAGGAAATCAACCTTGATAAATAATGTCTCGAAATAATTGAAGTCTATAAGATATTTGAAGTCCGTAAGATAATTGAAATCTATGCATATGACCCTGCACTAGTGAAGCAAATAGAGAAGTCCGTAAGATAATTGCAGTCCGTAAGATAATTGAATTGAAGTCTAGAAGACAATTGAAGTCCGTAAGATAATTGATTTGCAAGCATTAGCTTAATCAATCGCCTAACCACTTTAGTGATTTGAAGAGCGTGACCAAGTAGCATGTGCCTACACGCAATGCATCGAGAGGGTGGAAATACCGATGAAGGTATCCCTAATCCCGCCCTAAGGCCTCCGAAGGACGAGAACTCGCCCTCGAATCTGAAGTAACCGGGACGCTCGTGAAAAGGATAAGAAGGACTTGACACACCGATCACCGAAGTGCTCGAACTGTAGTGGGAGCCGCTTGAGACTGCATCTGTATGGAACCTTCGTAAAAGGCATACTGTAATTGAACATCCCCATGAAGGGAGACATCGCATGGGATGTGTGCGCACACATCGGAACCGACAAACTAAAGGGACTTGCCCCGCAATTGGAAGCAGTAAGAGCAAGTAGAAGCATTAAAAGAATCACCCTTGAAGAAATAGTTATAAACTTTATGACCTCTGGAGAATATTTGAATATGACAACAAATAATGTCGACATTTACTTTGTAAAGAAACTTGCCACAATCATCAATCATGATTCGTGAGCTCCGATCGTCGTCAATGAAAGAAAAGATCGATTGAGAAGATTGAGAGAAGGCAATAGAAACCGAATTATTCTCTCCGAATAAAAGAAGGGCGCTTAGCCTGTAATCGCATGCCTCCCTTGTGCACCCCGTGAGGGCATAATGTGGGTATTTTGTTCAAAGAGAAATGAAAGAAGCAAGGTCATGCATAAGGTTTCACCGAACATCCGTAAGATGATTACGAAGAAACCTATTCCCCATTATGGGCGGAACTCCTTTAGATATTTATCTCAATGGCAAAGGAACTTGAAGTTAGAAGTGAAATTGATGGATGGGATACCAAAGATACCTTTATGAAATATTGATTCGACATTTATATGAAGATACTGAATGTATCACCGTCTCCAACCAAAACAGAGCAAATAGAAATGTGTACGTGATGAAGAAACTCGAAAGTCAATGACATAACTTAAGCAATCAAAGTGATCGTAGTATAATCGCCAGCGACTTTCTATGCATGAAAGGCTACACGAACAATGAGAATAATCTCCGTGGTATTTATACGATGGTCCTGAATGGTTTTGGTATAATCTCGCAGTATGAAGATGATCTCGAATATCACCTAACTCCTGATATTAAGAAAGCAAGCTTTCACCGAGTCGGAGTCCGAAATGAAAGGTTTGGGTAAAACCAAATATTGCTTAGGCTTGCAGCTTGAGCATGCCCTCAAGGGATATTAGTACATCACCAACCTACACTCGTAAGGTGTTAGAAAGGTTTGGTTTTGGAAAGGCATACCCTTTGAAAGTGCCAATGGTCGTAATATCTTTGCAACAAGACAAAGACCCGCATGCACCTAGAAAAGAGGGGAGGAAGTCCCGGACCGAATTTCTATACTTAAGTGTGATAGAAACACTCATGTATTGAACAAATCAGTACTAGACCGACATTGTATTTGCCTGAACCTACTAGCAAGGTATAGTGCAAAACCTACCAAAGGCATCGGGTGGAATGAAGGACATCTTCCGATACTCTAAGGAAGAAAGAACTTGGTCCGTTTCTATAGAGAGAACCAAGACCCAATTATGAATGGCACGTGCAGATAACTGCACTGTGAGGGACCCTGATATGTACCAAATTGCAAACATGCTATGAATTCATATGTGGTGAACTGCAATTCGTGAAAATCGCTCAGCAGAGACTTGTATCGACTTCGACTAACCACTCGTAAATAATAGCATTGTATGAGGCCTCACGAGAATGTGCTTGGCTTCGCGGATAATTCACTACATCCAGCAGCTATGTGGATTGAATACCGCGACAAACCCCCACCGTTATCTATGAAGATAATGCAGCTTGTGTTGCACAAATGCAGATGGGTTATGTGAAGAATCCTCTCACAAAGCATATCAACCCCAAGTTCTTCTATGCTCATGAATTGCAAAAGATGAACGATTTAAAGTATCGCATACTAAGTCATGTGAGAATCTTGCATTTATTCACTAAGTCACTTGCTGTTCTAACTTTGAAAGATGCATATGTGAATTGGAATGATGAGACTTAGAGAAGTGCAGATCTGGTGAGAACCTTCACTAACTCATTATTAAAGCTTGATCATGAAGATCGAGCACCCAAAGAAGAAATCTAGGAGATTAAGTGAAATTGGGTGGATTGTATTTTTTCCTTGACGAAGTTTTCTCCAAGTTTCTGGCTAAGGTTTTTAATGAGGCAATTCGGCAAAGATAGCGTAACATGATTCATGTACTCTTTCTCCAAAATTTTTCCCACTGGTTTTTATGGAGTTTTGACGAGGCATGGACATGAAGGATGAGAGCCCAAGGGGAGTAAAGAGAAACCGACCGGCCAGAGTCCGGTCCGTGGGCATCTCATCCACCGTGAGACTATATATAGGAGGAGGACCCCAAGCATTGTACAGATTGATTATGAGAAGAGCAACAAAGAGAAGCCCGCATCCCTCTCATACCGTGTTCATCTATTGTCTGCTCTTGTGTTCATGCATTGTTCTTACGATTCTCAGATTTGCTCACGAGGTAATCGCTTGACCGACTCACAATGGACGGTTCTCAACACTTTCAAGCACGGTGGAGCCAGCATTAGATCATAGGGGAGGCCGACCAGAGACATGAATTTGCTATTATTCTGTAAGATGTTACAAATAGAGTATTATGAAAAAGGAAGTTGCTAGCTAACGCTATCCGGTTGCAACAGGAGCAGGATAGCTCCACTAGCACCGCTACGCCGGCTTCCACCAGCGTCGTTGTCCCCCTCCCCTACCTTCTCTCTCTATTCTCTGCACCCGTCGTCCTTCTCACCTTATTCTCCAGTGCCGGCCGCAGCTCCACGCTTCTGCTCCGCTTCCCCTGCCCCTCCCCCACCCCAGCGGCTAGGGGTGACCTCGCCGCTTCACTGCACTGTCATCTCCCCCTCTCCGCTGCCGAAACCAAATATTCAGTGCACCGCTGCCTCGTCGTGTCTCCCTCGGCCACTGCCCACTATCTCCCCGGCCCCCTCTACAACCGGGGGCACGGTGAACCCATCGGTGGCGGCAGCAGCGCCACCCCTGTCGACCATCACGCAAGAGTGAGAGTGAGCTAGGAAGAATCTTTTGCGAGGAGTTGGGAGAAGGGATAAGGTGGAAGTCAAACAAGGTCCGGTCTATCCATAGAGCTTGGATCGTACGGCTATAATGTATACCATCGGAACGCTATAGCATGCATTAGTTTTTCTCTATGAAAAAAGAGCATATTTTTTAAAACTTTGGTGGACCCATGATTAATGTTCAATGTTGTCCTAGCTCCCGAAGAGAACTCGCTCATTGTTTTCTCTCTAGAACGCACACAACAAGATGAACACAGATGAGTTTTTTTTTTGTGCTACACAACTGCCTACAACTTTTCTTTCTTCTATCTTATCTCTCATTAAAACACATATGATTACATGTCTTTTTAAAGACTACCTAATCAACTTGCTAATCTAGCCAAAAACTAAATATGGAAAGCCTAACAAAGAAAATAAACTAATTTGATCTGATGCTGATTACATCATGATCCTAACGCCCTATTACTTGGCAAGTCTAGATTAATTTTCAACAATCCCCTAATCTAGACTTGCCTTCTCCACATCTCAAGGTCGATCGTCGACGCATCTCCAAGAAGTTCTACCTTTCCACTCAACACGGGTTAGCAACACAAGCTCCCTTTATGTATCGCCAACCCACACAACCACTTCTCTACCACAGGCACACTTGAGGGACACTACGCCGCCCTACCCACGCGATCACTTGAGGACAATACATTTACCCTTGCCATCGCCGACCGTGAACATGGGCGCCACCACAGCCCATGCACTGCGCTCTTCTCCCGAGACACGGAGATGGTCGCCAATGCCATCTTGCCTTGCCGCTTGTCACGATGCCTTGGTAGCGTGTATTTGGGAGAGATGCCCTCCACTCTTCACCACTACCTCTTCGCCGCCACAACTTTGTCGTCGGTGGCACGACTCACCAGTGACTCTAACCTTGATTCTTCTTTGCGACGGCCCCATACCATCACCGCTTGTCGGCCCATGCCGACTCGCTTCCGACGCGCCGCACCTCCTTACCTTGCCGCCACCGGCCTCCACCTCCGGTGGAGATTGCCGTCGTCGGCCTGCTCCACGGCGATCACATCGTCACCGCCGGTGTGCACGTCGCATGCGATTTTGACACATCGTGTTGACGTCACTATGGCCGCGCGGACCTCTACCGTCACGTTCCTAGTGCATGGTGATGTAGCTGGCCTCATCGCCGGTGCCCCCGTACACCTCCTCCCAACGCATCGGCTCTCCTCATCACGGAGCCGCATGCTCCGCCCGCGCGCAGCACCAAGGTGCCTGCTCTGTTATCTCTCACTAAAACACATCTAATTACACATTCTTTTAAAGACTACCTAATCAACTTGCTAACTAAGTCAAAAACTAAACATGAAAAACCTAATAAAGGAAATAAACTAATTTGATCCAATATTAATTGCATCAGGATCCTAACTCTCTATTACTTGATAAGTCTAAATTAATTTTCAACATTCAAAACATGTTTTGTTGTTGATTCCTCCGTCAAGAAGCCCATAGTAGTAAAAATATTGTATTTCACACAATGGATCATAGCATCTACTAATACAACATCCTGATGTTGGCTTTGCTAATCTGTTGTCATCCTATAATACAAGCTGCTACCAGTCGTCGCAGTGCACGTCCCCGACCCAAGGCGTCCTAGGACCTCGTCCTGGTGTTCAGCCGCCCCAAGACTTCACCGCCACGACGCCCCATGTGCCATTTTTTTTTGCTTCGGCACCAGCGACGACCATGGCGCCACTTCACCAGTCACCACCCATGTGGGATCAATCCCACCAGATCGCCGGGCTCACTAATATATCGCTGCAGCAACCTTCCCTGTCTGGCAACTGGTTCATGGACACGGGTGCTACCTCTCACATGTCCTCCAGCACTGGTAATCTCCACTCTTGTTTTCCCTCTTCCTCTCCTTCCACAGTAACTGTTAGAAATCGTTCTAATCTCCCATTACTCACATTGGAGATACATCTATTTCTACACCTTCTGTTCCCTTACATCTCCACCATATTCTTGTTGCTCCTAACCTGATTACAAACCTGATTTCTGTTCGATCTTTCGCTCGTGATAATTCAGTTTCTGTTGAATTTGATCCAAATGGCTTCTCTATCAAGGATCTGAGCACCAAGATGGAACTCCTCTGCTGTAATAGGAACGGCTTCTCTGAAATAACCCAAAAATTTGGATTTCAAAATTTCTTTGAAGTTATTCGTTTGAACTCAAAACTTGCCCAATTCGCAAGTTTCCTCCATCCCACTTTCCTTTTCGCCCAACCGCTTTCTTTCTCTCAAAACGCCTTTCTTCCCGCCGCCTTCTCCTTCCTTCCTCCCGACGCCTTCACCAGCGGCCGCCATGAGCCACCTCGCGCCGCAATCGACGACCGTCGCGCCACCTCCCGCCCAGCTCCTTCTACCGCCGCCGCCACCTCACCGCCATCTTCTCCCGCGCCGCTTTCTTCCCGCTAACCACGCCGCCGCGCACGCGCCGCTGCGCATCGCCGCCTGCCCACGCCGCGCCCTGCTCCCACCGCCTCATCTTCTCCCAAGGAAAAGCCACCCAAGACAAGCCACCAATCTCACCTTTCCCCTCCGCACCTCCCCTTCACTCCTCCTTCTCCGAGCCGACGCACTTTGAGAATCGCCGCACATCGTTTTCTTCCCAACGAACCCGACGCCAATTGGCCACCCCACCACCCAAGCTCCAAATTGAGCCCACAGTAAGCTCCACCTCCTTCCCGCTTTCTTTTCCCACTTTCCCACCTCCCAAACTCACCGAGCCTCACTGCACCGCTCCCCGCCGCCTTCACGCCCACCGCCGCTGCCGCCACACACCACCCCAAACCTCACGAAAGCCACCAATGGCCTCCCTTGGCCCATCGATGCTCCTCGCTCCTTGGCCGAGCCGCCGCGCCACTCTTCTGTCCCGGCCGTGCGCCACCTCCGCCGCCACCCCATCTCCGCACATCCTCTGTCCTCCCAAAACCCCAAAATGGAAACCCCTCACCTCCGTGGTGCTCCCCGCACCACCCACTCCCGCCGTCGGCCACCACCGCCGTCGCTATCGCCGCCGCTGTCGGCTCACGCATAGCCGAGCGCGCTCTGGCCTTTGGCCGAGCGCAACTTAAGGCTGCCCAGCATTGGGCCTTAAAGGCCTGGCCTTTTTGGGCCGGCCCATTACTGTTTAACCATTTCGGCCTTTTACTATTTGAGTACACAATATTTCTTTTACTGTTCATCCGAAAAACCAAAACACTGTTCCAAAATCCAAAAAACGCACAGTAAACCCTAGTTACTGTTCATCTCATGAAAAATAGTCCACTACTATTCTTTTCAACTAGAAACAGTGAAACCCTTAATGTTCAGATTATTTGTTGTTCATTTGAGATAAAAACAGTAAATTCAATTATTGTTCACTGATCCATTGTCTTGATTGAATAGTAAAATAGTACTATTTGTCGTCCGATCCTTTTTCGCCCAAAACCCTAATTCAACATATTATACTCCTTTCGACCGCCTCGAACCCAGAAAACTCATTCACTGTCTATTCCTTTAAATCAGCCCAAACACTGGTCATTTCACACTAGCTATTTACGATCCACTTGAAGAGAACTGAAAACACTATTCATAATCGAAAACAGTGAAACCTCTCACTGTTCATATTGCTTACTGTACTTTAGCCAACATAGTGAATTCTATTACTATTCACTAATCCATGTTCAGATGTGAGTAGTAAAATTTGTACTATTCACTGTCCGACACTTTTTCGCCCGAAACCCTAATTTGACACTCGATGCCTATTCTGACCATCTCAAGCCCAGAAAGCCCAATCTTGACTCCAATTAGCTATATGAAGCTCCAAATAAATACATATCCTCACATAACCTTTCCTTATGATTCATTATCCATTTACAATATTTTTGTTGTACTTGGATCCTTTTCTCAGATCCGTTCAGTCCAATTCAACCCCAAATAAATACCCAACTCCACCGCCACCTTTACTTGTGTTTCTTTTCTATTTACTTGCGTGTCGTCCCAGCTTTATTCCTTGTCGAAATGGATTTTATTTGGTTTATCTTGTGTTGTTTTGCTAGGTCACGACTTCGACTACTGATCTGTAAGACTTCGACAAGACCAGTATATAGAAGACTCTGTGCAAGAAGGCAAGTCACATTCTTTGATCATTTTGAACCTACATTTCATATCTTTATATCATAAAATTTCATTATCATATTTGTGCCAATTACTTTAAATATGAAATAATATTTTAGAATGTCATGATAATTAGATAAATCCCATCACCCCACGCATAAACCCACCTAACACTTGTAAGCCATATTCACCTTGACAAAATTCATAAAATGATACCTATATAAGTAGTTTTGTCACCAAAATGTGTATATAATTGAAGTACATGGCGATTCGCCAATGGTCGAAAGTTGAGGGTTGTGTCCAGGAAGGTGGACTAACCCAATAGACTTGGTAAAAGTGAGTCATCAGTGAGATTTGGTGGTGGATAACCACGTGTTGGTGTTGGTCCATCGCCTCACTGGATGGCAGTTAAGGACAAGAACCTTGTGCCAAGTAACAAACAAAATAACCGCTCAACCACAAGCGTGGTCATTACTCCCTGGCTTAGTACATTGTTTGTCCAATTGAACATCTACAAGACTTGGGAGGGACAGGAGTAGGCCTGAAAGGAAACTCGCTGGACTCCACAACGGAATGGACCCATCAGCCTCGGAGGGTGGATTCCACTGTTGGCCGGTGGTCTCCCGAGCTGTATGGATTACGACCTATTGGGTAGATGCTAGAAAGGTTGAACAATGAAAAGGCTTTGTTATCTCAACGTACTGACGCTAACGTGTTGCGTGTCTATGATCTGACAGTATGAGCATGCGATATCTTGTGGGTAAAGTTGGGCAGCTCTGCAGAGTGTTTCATCAAAGGTATTCGAATACATCGTGCTTCCGGATAATGAAGCTGTGTTAATGGGTGATTCCAGTACAAAGGCATAAGTAGAGTTTTGAGGCTTTAAAGTGGTATTTGTTGAGAAACCCCTGATGTTATATATACTACTGTTTTCCTGTTTTCTAAATCTGATTTAAATGCAAAATGCATCCACATATGCCAGATATGGTAAACCCTAAGCCAATCCATTGAACTCCTTGCATGTAATTAAATAAGATTTTCATGTGGCTTGTTGAGTACAGTGGTAGTACTCATTCTTGCAATTTACAAAATATCTATAGAAGAAACATGGAATCATGCAGAGGATCCTTGTGAGCAGGATTTTGGTGGACCTCCTGAAGGCAACGACTACTGTTATTAGGTCTCGGCTACGCTCAAGCGCACCTGTGGTTTGAAGTTCTTTTGTCATGTATTATATTAACTTTGGGCTTGGATGCCCGTGTCAGGTCAAAACTAGCTGTTAAGCTTTTATCTTGTTTAATAAAAGTCTGGTTTTTGTTGTATTTCGAAGTTTGCTTGTGACGCTATTTACTTATGAATCAGACATCATGGGCGGTTACGAAGAGTTTAACGTCCCAAAATCGAGGTCATATAATCTCTACCCTTTTCGCCCAAAGAGCTCTTTGTTTCCACCTCAAGCTCTTCATGTTGTCACGCACTCCATCTCCTTGTGGCATCAATGGCTTAGGCATCCAAGACGAGAAGTTCTTACTGGTGCTTCGCGTTCTCTCCAAATTCCCTGTAATAAGGCGGCAACTAATACCGCCACGTGTGATGCCCCGTGCCATCACACCTTTGGTGACGACACCAGATTAAGGATAGTTACTTGACAAATCCATCTTTCTCGAGTAATGATCCTAATTAGAGTGTTGCAGAAGAGAAATAGTTAGGACTACCTTCCGTCACACCGCGCCTAAGGCTAGGATTTTGACATGAATCAAGTGGCACGGTCCTCTAAGTACTAGCCTCACCGTAGTTGTCATTTAGCATTGCTTTAATGTATCCGGCTCGTTGCTTCTAAACAAGGTGGATTAATAGCAAGGTTGAGTACGATTGTACTCAACAAGCACTTAATAAGCAAAATCGATGCAATGCACAATTAACCCCATTCATTTCCAGTCCCTACCTAGAATCACAATAGTTTAAAAATACGGTTTTTATGAGGGAAAAATCAATTGAAAAATCTAGTAGTCACTGTCTCGTGGGTTCAAGCCCGTGAAAAGGCTCCCGTGAGACTCCAATTCGTGAGACAAGCTTGATCATGTTTTAACTCGCACAAAGTTGTATCGTTTACCCACAGAACCTATGACCATAAATGCCTTCTGACTTCCATGTTTCTTTTAACACGGTGCTAGGTCGAGTCCGAGCTTTTGTCAATGTCCGTACTTATACCTCCACCCGTTGGGTTTCTCAAACTATTGTAGTTGGGTAACACTCTGTTACTCCACCAACAAGAATATAGCGCCATCGGGCGATATACAACACCCAACTCCCTAGGCCGGAAATCCCTCCGCACTAAAGCAAAGGAAAATACAATAGTATGTTCCTGTGGAGGTATTATTACTTAACAGAGATACTAAGCCCAACCTGTCTTTAACGGGTCCGTGGTCGACGGTATTACGCCACTAACATGAGTGAGAGTGGTTTCGTCCTTAAATATTATCCGTATGTAGAGGGCCCCGCACTCACCATCGGACCCAACTAGGGTACCCTCTACCCACCTACTAATCTTTCAAGGCCAGCTGCTCCATCAACTGGCCACCGGACATACGTATTGCAATCGACGCCCGCACAACTTATTTTATTATAAAACAATTTATGCAAGTAGATAATATTTATCGTTGGTGAAAATAATTTGTACGGAAATACGACTACTGAAATGATCAAGGACGACATGCCTGAGTGTCCAAGGTCTAGATCGACTCCGATCAGCTTATGATCCTCATCCGGTTTTGCTTTTGCAGTTCAATTTGTATATTTTGACTTAATTAAATTGAAATCCTTATGTTTGGTATGTGCAAATATGTTAGGTGACAACGGGTCAATCCTATGCTCAGGATACAATGTGTCCATGTACTAGTACTTAAGCTAAGCATGCCTTCATTAAATTTCCTAAACTTAATAAATTTGTGTATTTGTCTTCTTCTTGCAACCAGAGCGTATGACAGAGGACGCACCCCGAATACACGGTGAGGAGGCACTTCGAGGTCTACTTGTTGTGGCTGTTCAGGTGGGTGATGTTCTTAGGGTCCCACGGCGATAGCGTTGACAAGCACATGATCCGACACGCACTCCACCAAGTGATCGGGAGGTGGAGGAGATCCACCCTATGCCCGAGGCCCGACGGCTTTGTAGGCGACGATCGCGCTCAGGCGACACATCCCACTAGGCTCGGGACAACTCCATCCTCTCCGGATGCTCGTTGCTTCTTCAGATGTGGTCCTTCGAGTATTTCCAGATCGGACAACCACAGCTGAACCTAGGAGCCTACACAGTCACCATGTACACTGACGACGACGATGTGGACTGACTGACGATGGGTACGGTGTGGTGTCACCGACGGGTAAGTTTTCTGAACATTTCTTCTTTTTTGTAATGTAATTCAATTTCTTGTGCTAAGTTTTCATTGTTCTATTCCACATGCCACCTTCATCCGATCACTACGCACGCCCCACACTGCACTACATTGCAATATTCGATCGATTAACGGATGATCGTGATCATCCGACACCGCACACCCGACAAAGTGTACGCGTGTGCACCCTGAGGCATATTGTAGGATCAAGGATAACCGATTAGAGGGGGGTGAATAGGAGGTTTCTAAAATTAATTAACTATTTTAAAACTTTAAGCAAGATAGACCTAGCAAAGCTTTCTAACACACTTAGGAAGATAGAACTACTATGCTACTTAAGATAATAAAGAACTAATGTTAATACTAGAAACAATTCTAGCTAAGCAAGACTTGCAAGAGATAATTGCTAGAATTGTAAATGCGAAAAAGTAAAGACAAGAATTAACCACAATGAAGACAAAGGAGTTTTTCCGTGGTATCGAAGACTTGTCGGTCTTCATTAGTTCACGTTGAGGAAGCTTGAACCAATCAAGCCGGCTCTACGAATTAAGCCTTCCCTCGATTTCACTAGCGGTTGTTCTTTCTCCACTCTGAAGATGGCGAACACCGAACCAATCACAATATTGACATTGGGCTTCTTCACAATGTTCTTGAAGAGATTACCGCGCAAGCTCCTGCCAAACCGTCTAGGTGCCGACGAACACCAAGAGTAATGAACTGCAATCTTCGCTTGACGGCAATCAAGTGCAATGGATCAAACTAGAATGAATGCACTTGAATTCGGCTTGACAACCTCACAATGCATGCAATTTAGTGCATGAGGTGTGGAGTGAATGCTCTTAGCTCAAGGATGTAAATATGGAAGCTGTAACTCTTTCTAAGAGCTGGTGGAGGGGTATTTATAGCCTCCCAAACAAAATATGACTGTTGGGAGTAAATTACAGAACTTTTCAAAGACATACGAGTACCATCGCTCATTGGCCTGCATCACCGCACCTCCCAAAACGCTCCAATAACGGCTAGCGAGACGCATTAATCGCCTGGCAGTAGCCGTTGAAATTAGCGCAGACTACTACCATTGATCATGCGCAGAGTTTTGTTTTTTCTGGCCGTTCGATTTTCAAGTGCGATAACCGCCTTTTGAGGTCCAAAAGATCCTCACCGAAATAACGACGCCTTACAAAACTTGGTTATACTGGGTGGCGTTAGTTGCTGGCGGCGCACTAGTACTACCGCACCTCCAAAGAGCAAGCAAAGCCCAAAAACACACTGCGTCGTCAAAAATGTATCGCTCATACTTTCGGGTCCAACCGAAGTTATGTAGTTCGGTGTAGCACACCGTACTACCGCTCCACCAAAGAAGCAAACAAACCTGAAAAATGTTGTTCTCAGAAAAACATACCGCCAACAAAATTAACGTATGACCAAAGAACAGAGTACCGCACCACTATCCTAGCCTTCAGGGGCGGAATTAGAAAGAAAATGACCAGGGTTCACCACTTCACCATACATATAACAATATATATAATTTTGAAGTAACAATGTACTAAATAGTAATTTATACGACACATTTGACCGGAGGTTGGGCTGAACCAGGGTGCACAACTTTTTGACCAGGGGTGAACACGTAGTATATATGGACTAATCTCTGCTATTTTTTTTTGACCCAGTGTCCTATGGCACCGGGTCATCAACTAGTTTCGCCTGCGGTCTTACCGCTTGCGTGAGATTCGACAAGTAAACTCGAATACCGCTTTTCATTAGAAATGCATAGTTGGCTTTTAGAAATAACTCTGAGTGTATGCATGATCCTAGATTGATCCAAATGGCACAAGAATATGCTATCAAGCTGCTAGTTGTGATCACTCTTAATAGTACAGTATTTAACCTAAAATCCGGTCTTTCATCCTTTTTCTCCTAAGACCGGTAAACCAAAAAGGATCCTAGATTACTTGTACCTTGTCATGAACCATCTTGACTTCCATGTTGACCTTTAGCATGCATCTCCAAGTTGGTGCATTTGTCACCAGGACTAAACCTTTTTAAATACTCAACAAAACACGTTAGTCCCATATACCATATTGTCATTAATTACCAAAATAATCTTTTAGGGGCCTAGATGCTTTCACCTATCGAGCCTGTGCATGCGAGACCGTGCGTACTGCTACACGCGGAGGTACTTGGTGCACGATGTCTTCGTGGAGAAGTACCACATGCATCGGGTGATGTACTAGTTCGGTCTCACGACGAGGTCCCAGCCCTAGGGGCGGGGTGGCACCGAACGTCCATAGGTATGTTCATGTTTTATACGTCGTACCATTTGCCTTACGCACCCATGAAACAATCATTTTGCCTTCCATAGGTACACTAGAAAGGGAGTACATGCTATGACTTCCTAGATAGACAGGATGTTCCCTTGGGTTCAAGGCTGGCTCCATGCCTTGGAGACCCTGAGACGTACGAGGAGTACATCGAGTGGTACTATAGTCGGACGAGGGTTCGCTACGTCACGATCGTGGATGACCCACCACAACACAAGGCGTGACGTCGACATGTACCCCACTCACCGGACTTCACATTCCATCATGTGAGTACGTATTGAATGGTTCATATATCTTATTTGCTTCACAAGTTTTGGTTTCTAACTTGTTAATTACGTGTCATGAGTCGATCTACATTGGGAGATGCACGAGTTGGCGACCTCCTGCATTGTATGACGCTCTAGGAGCGCTTCAATATGATGGCATAGGAGATTAGAGAGGTCATGGACCGAGTCATCGAGAAGATAAGGCGAGGCATCCAGTTGGCGCCTTGCCATAGGCCGAGGAGGTGGTGGACCCACCTGCATGGACACGAGGGTGAGCCATGGTGCGCCACGCCCACGGCCTCACCCGGACGTGGCAAAGGGGTCCTCATGGCACGTGCTAGGAGTACCCGACGTTCCAAGTCGACGCAAACACTCACGTCCTACACATCAATGGAGGCCGTCATTTGTCAATATTCTACTTCCCATTGTCGTGATTGTTGGTAATTATGATATTGTCGCAAGATACTGAAGTCCATGAGAAGGAAGATAAAGAAGTCTAGCATATTCAACGACTAAAGGATTTGATGGTGACACATTGTTCATTCGAATCTTCAATATTAAAGTTGAGTACCCATATACTTTAAATAAGTTATCTTGCCTAGTATCAAGCATGGTGGAATTGCAGCCCTCTCGAGCTTGCCGTACGTTTAGTCCTCCTCTCCGTCATGACGCTGCACTTGCGAGGTTTGCATTTCGAAAGCGCGTAGTTACTCTCTTTGGCGGTTTGTCGGTTCTATTTGTTGAGGAACCGTCAGATAAGTCCGATCCGAGCGATTACCTCGTAGACAAATAGAGAATCGTAAGAATGATGCAAGAACACAAGAACGAAACAAGATATAAACACATATATAAGAGGGACTGCAAGCTTCTCTTTATTGCTCTTTCAATAATGAACGTGTACAATGGTGGGGTCCCCTCCTATATATAGTCTACTGGTGGATGAGGTGCCCACATGGGCCAGACTCTAGCGGCCCGATTTCTTAACACTCCCTTGGGCTCTCATCCTTCATGTCCATGCCTCTCAAAACTCCATAAAACCAGTGGGAAAAATTTGGAGAAAGAGTACATGAATCATGTTCGCTATCTTGCACAATTGCCTCATTAAAAACCTTAACCAGAAATTTCGAAAACTCGCAAGGAAAAGAGTACAATCCACCCAATTTTATTTAATCTCCGGATTTACTATTTGGGTACTCGATCTTCGTGATCAAGCTTTAGTAATGAGTTTGTGGCTGTTCTCCCCGAACTCAGACTTCTATGTCACATCATTCCAATTCCACGACGCACCTTCAAAGCTAGATGCTAGAAGTGACTTAGTGAATAGATCAAAAATTTTCTACATGACTTAGTATGCAACATCTTAATTTCTTATCTTTGCATTTCATGAGCATAGAAGAACTTGGAGTTGATATGCTTTGTGAGAGGGCTTCTTCACATAACCCATCTACACTTGTGCAATATGTCGCATTATCTTCATAGATAAAAGGGGGATTTATGCGTATTCAATCCACATGATTGTGGATGTGGGAATCATCCGCCGGCCAAGATCATTCACGCGCGGCCTCGCATAAAGGCTATAATTTCGAGTGATTCAAGTTAATACCATACTTTGTTTAGACGATTTTCATGAAATTGCGCCCACAACATAGGAAAACATAGCATGTTTGTGACTTAGCTATATGCGGTCCTCGACAGTACCCATGATCCTCAGATAGCTAGCCATTGTTATTGGATCTTGGTTCTTTTGTAGAATAAAATAAGATCTTCACTTTCCTTTGAAGGTATCTAATACGCCCTTATTCTTCTACCAATGCCTTTTGCAAGGTTCCACTCTATACCTTGCTGTAAGATTCACTGCAAATACAACAACCTGCCTAGCATAGCCTTTGCCAAATACATGAGTGCTCCAATCACAGCCAAGTGTGGAAATTCTGTCCTGTGATTTCCTTCCTCCTCTCTAGGTCTAAAACGGTCTCTTGTCTTGCCAAGTAGTGATCTCTCTCGATCATTGGCACTTTCGGTGGATATGCCTTTTCAAATCATTTCCAATACTTTCCGAAAGTGTAGGTTGTCTAATGTACTAAAGTTCCTTCGTGGTGTATGCTCAAGCTGCAAGCCTCAGGTAATATTTGGTTTTACTCAAATTTTTCATCCCTAACTCCGACCTGTGGAAGAGCTTGCTTTTTCAATATCTTCCAAAGTCCCGATGATATTCATATCATCTACATATACCGAGATTATACGTAATCCATCCCGGGATCGGGTAGAATACACATGTGGTGACAATCCTCACTGCTCTGGTAGCCTTTCTTACAGAGAAAGTCGCTTAAGCGATTATACCACATCCTCGCTCCGACGCTTCAAAGACATGTTGACTTTCCAGAAAGGTCACAATGTATAGATTTTTATTTGCTCTGCCTTGATTCTCAGATGTGTGATACCTTCGTGTACCTTTCATATAAATTTCCTAATCCAAGTTCCTATAAAGGTATGCAAAGCACTACATTAATTAATTTCATTTCCAAATTTAGATTCACCGCCATTGAGATTAAATATCTAAAGGTTGTTCTCGCCTATGACCGGGAATATATTTCTTCATAATCATCCTCTGGTCTTTTGAGTGAAACCTGTGCAACAAGCCTTGCTTTATATCTCACAACTTCATTTCTTTCATTTTTCTTTCTAACAAATACCCATTTATGCCTTCATGTAGTAGTATATGGGGAGTGTGTGTGACGCATGTGCCCAAACACCTCTCTTTCATTCAGATATATTAACTCCGCTTCTACTGCCTTTTTTCCAATCTTCCTAACCGATCTTTTTCTTGCATTCAACGAAAGGATGTAGGCCTGATCAAGATCAATGATTGTGGCAATTTTCTTTTGCAAAATAGATGTCGACATTGGTCACGCTTCTATTCATAGATTCTCCCGTGGTCACATAATTTATAGCTATTTTTTTAGGGGCGTTCTCTGATGCTTCTACTTGCTCACCGCCGCTTTCAATTGTGGGGCAAGTCCCTTTAGTTTTTCAATTCGATGTGTGCACACATCCATGTTGATGTCTCCTCCATGGGGATATTCAAATCGCATGCCTTTTTGTCAGGTTCCATACCATGCAAAGTCTCAATCGGCTCTGCTTCCGCTGTGCGGGAACTTCAGCTGATCTACCGTGACAAGTCCTTCTTATCCTTTTTCGCCAGCGCCCTCAAGCATGGTATTCGAGGCCGTAGTTCTCGCCCTCCTTATCCTCGAGGCCTCCGGATGGGATTAGGATACCTTCTATTTTCTTTGGTATTTCAAACCTCTCCGGCAGTATTGCGTAGGCACATGCGATTTGGTCACTTTCTTCAAATCACTAAAGTGATCAGCGCTTGATTCGCTAACACTTGCAAATCAATTATGTTCTCGACTTCTATCCGCCTCACTAGTGTCGTGGTCATGTGCACAATTCCTCGTGACTTTACACACGTTATTTCCTCGCATTTTTCATCAAGAGGTTGATTTCCTCCCCTAATAACGGAAACTATCCTCATCAAATATGCTATCAACAAACGGGTCAGATGCAAATCTCCAACATCGGTCCAGATACATTCGATTATGGATGCGCCCATAACCAACGATATCCTGCATTTCTGATGGGGCCCCATTGCAGTCGTGGTGGTGGTATAGGTACACAACCTGCAACCAAACCTTCGTGAGATGAGAGATTTTCAGGTGTCAACTCGCGCTTAGTTGCATAGGTGAATGGATGTTGTATACCAACGGCCTAAAATTGATGAGAGTTATCCGCATGGTAGATCAGGTGTCCCCAACATGTAGTTGGTAAATTACACTCGTAAAGCTGGTCAGTGAATGAATTTAATTCTTTTAATCAATACTTCACTAGTCCATTCGGGTGTGGACATGTGGTACCGAGTGCTCAACGGTGAATTCCCATTGCCATACAATAATCATCAAATGTCTTTGAAGTAAATTCTCCTGCGCTGTCCATTCTCGATGGACTTCACATGATGATCGTGAAATTATTCTTTATTTTAATTATTCATAGATCATTTCTTTATATGTGCCATGGTTTCTCGAGATAATGCATATATGCTACCATTTTTAGGAAGCATCGTTGAGCACCATAAAGTACTCTAAATGGTTCTCTCATAGTAATGGATAGGACTGCAAATATCTCCTCTTGATTCTGGTCCCAGAAAAGTGGATTTCATCCTTCACTTTCGAGGAGAAGGTCTAGTAATTAATTTTCCGGTGAATAATGCAGGTAATACACAAAATCTTCTCTCGATTCTGGAAATTCTTTACATTGATATTATGTCCTCTAGAATTGTTAATTATATATCTCACCATCTTAAGACTAGGTGGCTTAATCTACCATGCTAGAGACAGTAAAAGTTCAGAGTTTCTAAAAGATGTTTTCGTGATAGTATAGGTAAGTAGGTGTCCTAATATGAGTGTAGTATAGCCCATTCATATGAAGGAAGTCGCTCTAATACCATTTTTTATTTTCTTCACGCTTTGTAATAAATAAATATTCCTTACTATACTTTTTCGCCTCTACATGCACCTCAGCTAGCGAACATCTTTAAAACTTAAGAGAGTTCTAGTCGATTCCAGTACAAACAAGGCTTCTTCAATGACCAATGTCGTGCCCATCTGGAGATAATTGTGGCTCTTCCCCAGCCTATTATACAACTATCGCTACGTGACGATTGTCGAAGACTACCAAAGATTCTTGCCGATCGATCGGAAAATTTTGTCTCTCTCAATATGGTATTCGTCATACCCATTATCCGCTAAGCACACCTCCATAGGAGCCACACGCTGCTCCGATATGTAAAGTATTTATTAACATGGAGCAGAAAACAATCCACACATAAATCATACTACAAAAATGTAATAAACTTGCTTTTTATTAATACGGGAAAAATCTTGTCGACACATCATAAGAATTTATTGCAAATGTTCTTCTAGAGCTTACAAACTTTATTCAATAATTCAAAATTCTAACATAAACCGTAAACGATCAGAAATTAAGTGCCATGCATGCACTAGATTGAATCGCCAAGTATGAAGAAACTTTTGCTCTCAATCTGATCTATTTCTATCTTCTCTTCTTCAGCAACTACAAACTGCAACACCGCAATGTCCAAAGAAGGAGTGATAGGAGCCACCGCAGCATGTCCACATCCATAAGTGAAATGCACGACTATGGATTTTCTATTCCCGCAATGGCGAGGTGCACTCATGCCGCCTTTTGCCCTTCTTCTTTGCCTTGAAAGCATCAATCACGCATCGCAGCTCACTTCGCAGACGTGACTAATGTCCTTGCGGCGACGTGTAGCACTTGGTCCCGCTGCCATAGGACTTCTCATCGCGCTTTGTCTTCGCCTCTGCCTTAAGCTGGAACATTCCCGCTTGATCTTGTGACCTGCGGCCTTACTCCTCTTGCATCTTTGCTTTGAGTGAGGTTTTGTCACCTTATATAGTCGCTAGCGCTGACTTCATGGCCAACTTCTGCTACTAGGCTACTGTGAGATTTAGTTCTTTCTCGAACCTCATCTTGAGCTTCCGCAACTTGTATAATGCGTCTACTGGGGCCATGATTCTTTGTAGCCATCCTCGACGATAGTTGCGCGCGGATTGCACCGCATTTGGGTGAAAGGTAGAGAGGGTTTTCTCAATCTTCTCAGATCTGTGGATTACTTTACCACAAAGTCAAGACTTGTACAATTTCCGCAGCAGAGGTAGCTGCATTTCCACGGTCTTAGAAGTCAAGAAAACGCAATGAGTCCACTCATTGCCGCCTGGCAGATGGTGTACTTCAATTTTTTGAACCGCTTTCAGTATGGCGATCCATAAAGTTAGTGCGCTTTTCTCGCCATATACTCATTCTTGAGAGTTAGACAGAGGTGATGTCCCAGAAAATAAAGTGCTCGATCATTCCTCTCAATAGCTGGAACTGCGCCCTATGAGGCGCCGAGCCCAATAGCAAAGACGGAGCTTCTTGGCTCTAAGCACGATCTCGACATCCGATGCCCAAGTCAAATAGTTCTAGCTGCATAGGCCCGCCTCCTTAACTCTGCCTGCTCAGACCAACCATTCGCATATTTATGCAAGAGGTGCACAAGATTACCAGCTGTAATGCGATAAAAGGTTGCAAAATTCTCATAATGTTCCTCTGATTTTCTATTGCAAGATTTTTCAAGATTTATCGCTATTTTCAATGATTAAAAGCAATATAAATAATTATAGATAATCAAAAACAAAAGAAATACAAAGAAATAAATTGTATAGAAATAAATATAACAAAGATAGACATGCTTCAAAGTTCAAAATATGCAAAAAAATTGATTCCTTAGGCCCTTTTCTACTAGAAAATGACTTTTTGGCAAATCTGAAGTTCAGGTTAAAACGCTAAATCTCAGCTTCCCAGAGAATTTAAAATAATATCTCCAATTTTCAGTGGGTTTATCCGCATAATCCCTTTATTCAAGAAAGAAATTGTCGAATTTCATGCATTCTTCGAGGGGTTTTACAAATTCGGAATTATTTCACTCCTTTTTTCCATTCGCCTCCCGGGCTATTTTTCACCCATAAGGCTCAGGCGATAGTTTTTTCAAAGCCGGGTGCATAGGGTTTTCTAGCACCGAAGCCTCAGGGGCGCGCGCGGCGCGTGTGGCCGAACGAGTCTTGCAGCACGACGCGCCTCCAGCGCGGAAGCCGTTGAGCCAAGCAATGACGATACTTCTAGGCGCCGAGGTGGCGCGAAAGACGGTAGGGGCGCATGCGGGGCGCTGATGATGGGGGCGGCACCATGCGGCGTGCAGGCGAGGAAGCTGGTGCTGGTCGCGACGCGGCGTTGCAGCATGGTTCGTGCTCCTGCTGTAAGATCGAGGAGGCCGACCAGAGGGGGTGAATAGTCAATTTAAAATTTCTATGCGCTTAAAACCGATTTCAAACGCGGCTTAAATATCAATTCATGCTAGCACAATTAACGCTTAAAACAACTAGGTTTAACTTATGCACCAACACTACAAGTCAATAATAAATAGAGCAATTTAGCAAAGACTTGTAAACTATCAACTAATGATATGATCAATAAAATACATAAGATAGCATTGACTGTATAAGCAAGTAATTTAATTCTAGGAATATAAATTGCTATGTAGTAAAGCTAGAATGCAAAACCACAATTGACACGGTTTATATTTTTCCCGTGGTGATCGAAGACTCACTTTCTTGCCTCCCCAATCCACGTTGAGGTAAGTTCAACCTTTGGATCACTCAAAACGCGAGGCAACACCTCCGAGGTAAGTCCAAACCACTTGGACCGGTTCCAACCGAATCCAACACCTCTAAGTGAGTTCAACCGCTTGAGCCGACTCCAACCTGAACTTATCACTCAATCTACTAGGGTTGCTCTACTCCACTCCGAGATGGCGCAGCACCAAGCCACTCACAAATCGCTCGGGTCTTCTCACAAGCTTCACTTGAGAAGATCACCGACGCACAACGCTCCACGCTGCCTAGGTGCCTGGCAAACACCAAGAGTAACAAGTCTCCAACTTTCACTTGAACCAATCAAGTGTCAAAGCCTCGTGGATACTAAATCCACCACCTAATGCAACACATGCACAGGATTTGCCTCTCAAACCTCACTAAGTGCAAGACATGCACAAATGGGAGTAGAGGGCTTGCTCTTAGCTCAAAGGAACTCAATGAGATGCCAAAGATTGTCTCTCAACCGCCAAGGGTATTTATAGCCCCACAACAAAAACTAGCTGCTGGGAGCCAAATCAAGAAACTGGTTTCAACAAAGCGCTAGGCGCTAGGCGGGCGTGGTTCGGGCCTAGGCTCAGGGCGACTTCAGGCGCACTCAGGCGGTGACTAGGCGGGCCAAAGGTCGGCTTGATTACTGGTGCAAATAAGACGACAACAGAATAATTTGATGAATTGAGCAAGCATCGTGCATCAAATTGAGCAAGATAGAAGGAAAACTATCTGGCAAGCAAGATATGTGCAATTTGATGTAGTCATGTATATTATCTTTTCTCCAAGGCTCCAAGAGCTTGATGTAAACATGTATCATGTATATATTGTAATCAAATAATGATCAAGTGCAAGTGCCAAGTAATATCGTGATATCGCGTATTCACGTATAGAATATCAATATCAATACATACATTCATACACCGATTGTCAATCATTCATGATTACATTCATACACTAACCATGGCAATATCAATTATCAAATATCAAGCGTAAGTGCTAAATCGCAACCGCCAAGTAATATCGATTATCGTGATATCTATATCATGCATTCACATTCATATATAGAATATCAATATCATTAGTTCAATACATACATTCATAATTCATTAATTCATTTCATAATTCATACATCCATTGTATGTCGCTTAATTGATTGTCAATCATACATTCATACACTAACCATGCAATGCAAGTAATATCAATATCAAATTATCAATTATCAAGTGCAACTCGCAGTAATACAGAATCGATGAACATCAAGAACTCGCAAGAAGACAAGAAGTCAATATAAACACGATGCCGTGATTCATTTCACTGAGCTGGTCAAGTCATCAATCATCATATAACATATCATATACAAAGATGCACTCAGCAGAAACATTAAACTTCTTAGTTCAAGAGTTCACATAAACACAAGCAGATCATTAAACTTCGTGAGTTCGCATTTTCGATTTTAGAGTTTCACTTTTCGCATATCTGTAACTCGTAACTCGTAAGTGATCTAAAACTCGTATATCTGGGCCTTCATAATCAAAGAACTTTCACAATTTTTCACCTTTGCGAATGATCTTGATGAATCTCACATCAAAAGAATGAAGAATATGACCGCCGGGCCTCGCATACATCTTTGCTAAGAGCCAAGCCAAGAGAAAAAAATAAAAAGGAAGAAGTAGAACTATGGTTCCGGTCGTGGATGCATCTCAGCTATGAAGAATATGCACATCATTCATCAAATGCATGAAGATTGAAGAACATGATCACTACTCACCGTCGCATACATTTCAGCAGCCCAAACAGCCAATCGCCAGGAAGGCAGCAGCAAAGCAGAGCAAGATCTGGGAGCCGCTGCTAGGGGCAGCGAGAAGATAGACGATGACTACGCATACGAGGGAGCAGTAGAGAAGGAAAGGGGGCATCGGAGGAGGGAGGAGGCGGTGCTGTAACCCAGAAGAGAGGGGAGAGGGAATAAAGTGCCATGAGAGGAGAGCAGAGGAGTGCATCGCATGGGAGGCGGCGCAGGCAGGAGTGAGGGGCCAGCAGAGGGAGTGTCTGCCGGGGAGAGAGAGGAAGAGGCGCATGGCATACCTATTCTCGATGGCGACGACATCGCTTTGGAGGCGACGACTGAGCAAACATGAGATGGAGTGGCGAGCTCAATCGACGGTGGCGTAGCTCCAATCGACGGCAGAGCTCCAATCACGGCGCAAGATGGTTAGAACCGGCCGAGCCTGACTTGGCGCTGGTGACCGAATTCCCAGCGCATCGCATGTGGTTTCCGGGCGCGTCGCTGCCTTCTTATCTTCGCGCGCTCTCAGCGCGGGCGTACGCCGCCGAGAGCCGCGGAGGACCGCTTGCTTGCCCGCCGCTCGCCACCCGCTTAGCTCGCCGCTGGGATGAAGTCGCAGCTGCTCGAGTGCCGATTAGCGCTTAGTCGGGCGCTTTAAAACGCCGAGAGCCGACTTTCATAATTTTGGCAAAATTCAGCTGCTATATTTTATGTCGTCATTTACACTACAAGGGCGGTGATTACTGGTCATGCGTAATATCATAGAAGTATACTGCGGTACTACCAGCAGCCCGATTTCAGTATGCATTTACACCGTAAAAGGCCATAACTTTTGACTGGCGTCTGAATAGAGTGATCTTGGACTCTATTGAAAGCTTATTCAGTGGGCTACTAATCCCACCTATTTGATTTGATCTCAAACACATTTTATCAAATCAAAAGAACAACTTCAAAGAGCCACTACCATGGTCTAAGTCCAAAGAGTTAGCAACAAGCAATCTTAGACCATGCCATGGGAAAATACATGAATCCAAATAATTTGCAAAACATATTTGCAAACTTAGATCATGCTTAAGGAGTAGGTACATGGATTCTCAACCATTTGCAAAACACATTTGCAAAGTATAGTCACATGCTACAAGGATTATCCATGAGCCTCAACTATTTGCAAAACACATTCGCAAATATAGGCAACATGTTGTTGAGCTAGAGCAAACACAATGAGCTATCAACACATGACTAACTCAAGCTACTAAGACAAGACCTCTTAATAGTAACTGGTAACCTATTCTAGCAATCCGGTCTCCAACCAAACACCGAGACCTGTAAAAGACTAGGAACAAATCCTTAGCCCTAGCTAGTCATACCTTTGCCTTGACCATCCACTTGAAGCTTGATGACTCACATCCTCGCTTCATGTCCGGGTCATCGCCTTGATATGCATCAACCCACGATGCATCTTTTACTTGACCTCAATCAACACATGATGAGTGTTCTTCTTGACTTGATGATCAACTCATGATCATCTCTTCTTCGAGATCTTGATATGCATCAACACATGATGCATCCTCTTCTTGAATCTTGACTTGATAACGCATCAACTCATGATGCCATCCAAAGTCTTCATCACCTCGAACATAACCTATTCATCCAACTCATGGAAAATGTTAGTCCCACAATGTCATTAACATTAATTACCAAGATATACCTGCATAAATGCTTTTGAACAAGCACATTATCAGGTGCGGTATTACCGCCAACTAGCATCCGGTAATACCGCCTCCGGTAGTACCGCTTTCTCGATGCGGTACTACCGATTTCGTGAGGCTTGAGAAATACAGAAAATACCTTCTCGAATTTACATACCGCTAACATATTTGCTGTCATACGCCACGCGATAGTTCCGCCACATGAACTCCGTACTACCGCCCACCTCGAGCAAACCAAGTCCAAAAAGCAATGCTACCGAATTTTCATACCGCATGAAATCAGACATTCACGCGTGCAAAGTACTACCGCGCATACAACGCCAGACTACCGATTTCCAAAAGCTTTTCGAAATGCAATGCATGACTCCTTTGTCTTGAGCCATGTTGATCTCTTATCACCTTGCATTTCCTTTTCATGTCACCATTCAAACTCCGACTAAGCCTTGAAAACATCTTAGCACACACATTAGTCCCACAACACAATTGCAAATAATTGAATATAAAGTGACATGAGTATATATGAACATAAAGTTATATATACCAATAGTATATACTTAACTACAAGTTGTATATACTAAATATGAGTGTATACTGAACTACACAAGTTGTATATACTCATATGAATATATTAACTACATAAGTTAAAATATATTCAAGGATATATGAGCATCAATGAACTACACAAGTCTCATATGCTCATATACTCATATGAATATATTAACTACACAAGTTAAATATATTCAAGGATATGTTTCAAAGTAAAGATCCTTAATATATGTGGAAAGAGAATATGGATCAATACTAATGAAACCACAAAATATAGAATGAACTCCCTAAATGTGTGCATACACAAATGTGTAATGGAAACATATGCACATATCCAAGTTAAACTTTTGGTGGAGTTTATCCTATATTTTGGATCCGAGGAAAGCAACAAGATATAATAAAACGAAGTAGAATGCATACTCTTGTATTTCCATCTTTATATCCAAACGAGACTAAGCAATAGATAATCAATAGAATTGTTAGTCTCACAAATAGATTGTCATTTATGAATACATACTTGTTTGGATTTTTGCTTTATATCCAAGCCGAGACTAAGTACATGATATAACAATAAGAGTATTAGTCTCAAGTGCATTTGTCATTAATCACTTAATCACTTGCATGCCTTCATGATTTTCACCTTTATATACAAATAAGACTACACAATATGTATATCAATAAAAGTATTAGTCTCCCAATTAGATTTATCATTAATCACCAAAACACCATTACCACATAATGGCGGGTCTAGATCTTTCATCCGGTGATGCGGGTCTTGCGGGCCAGCGCGGCATGGTTCAGGCGCGGCGCTTGTGGCTTGTAAGGCCATCGCGAAGCGCGCTCCGAGGCCGCGCACTGCGGCGGGCATCGCACCTGGCACGGCGGGGTAAGCGCTTGCGCGGGCGGCGCAAGCGCGTAGGGTAGCGGCGCGATACCGCGGGCCGCGCCAGCGCGCGCGCGCTCGTCCGGAGCATCGGCGCCGACAACCGCCGGCCGAGCGGTGATCCTCTTCCTTGTTCTCTTGTTTTTTCTCCGGCGGCCGTTCGATGCCGACGGTGCCGCCTGGCGGCGGCGGCGGCGTCACGTGGCGCACGGAGGCCGCTTTCCAAGCGGAGTGGCGCTCATAACGCGCGGTCGGCGGCCTAAGCCGCGCTACCGCCCGGCCAGGCTACGGCCCGGCAATGGCATGCGCGCGCAGCGACAGAGGTTCGCGCGCGCTTCAGCCGCAATTTTCTTTACATGATTACCGTATACATGTAGATGTGATGCCATGCAATGCGTGTAATGTAATACTTAGACATGCAACGATCTACCGTGCAATCAACATCCGCTTTTCATGCAATCTATCGATCGATATTGTGCCACGACTTAAATCGCTCGCGAAGATTAGAGCAAATTTGCATCGTAGAAAACCAATCTAGAAAGCAAATATGCAATTGAATGCGATCTAGAAAATGATTCAATCTACGAGTGTCGCTTCATCGACGGTTACCTTTTCGATGGAGGAGAGTCAATCGCATCGATAACGATTGAGAAACCGCTGTCGCAAGTCTAGTCCGAGCGACACCTTGTAGACAAATAGAGAATCGTAAGAACGATGTAAAACACAGAACTAAACAAGAGATGAACACGATATGAGAGGAACTGCTGTTTATTTATTGCTCTTTCAATAATAAACGCAGTACAATAGCAAAGAACTCTCTATATATAATCTACGAGTGAATAAGATGCTACATGAGTCAGAACTCCTGAGCGGCCCGGTTTCTTTTAACACTTTTCGCGCCAATCGGTCGCTCCGCGTTTATGCGTTGGCGTAGCTTAACCTCTTCGACTGGTTGCTGTTCGAGCTGCTCAGTGCGCTTCCTGTGTGCAGGCTTTGTTTCGTCCATGCGTTTGGTCCAGCAGATGAGACCGTTGTTTTCCTTTGGTCTCGGTCGCTGGTCCATGCGTGTTCTACAGCGTCTACTGAAATGCTCGCTCCTGGCGTGCACCGGGCGGAGTCAGCGAAGGAGACCCTCGCCTCGAGACCTACGTAGCCTGTCCTCTTTGCTTTCCGTCCGCCCTTCCGCTTCCGCACCATTTCTCTGCCTCTTTGCTTTCCGTCGCTCTTCCTCCCATTTCTCCGCCAGCTTTTTCTCGACGGTTCTCTTTGCTTTCTGTCTGCCTTTCCTCCTCCTTTCCTCTGCTAGCTTTTTCTACACCTCTTTGCTTTCCATCTGCTCTTCCTCCCATTTCATCTGCCAGCTTTTCTCGAATCCTCGGTCCCTTCTTCCTCTCCTTCATTCGCTGGTTCTTCCTCTTGCCTGTTGTCCATGACCGAGGTCTGCTATTTCGCCGCCACCTAGCTTTTTGTCCCAGTTCATTCCTCCTTTCCGATTCGTTCTCTCCGTCTTGCTTTTTCCGCTGTTTTCGTCTCCGGTCGCACGCGATTTCCGTGTGCCGTTGCCGCCGCTGAGTCTGTTCGTTCGATGGATGCCCCTCGGTTTGCTTATTTCATCGCACCTTAGCCGTCCGAGTATACGGTTTGGTTCAATCTTGTTCTTACTGATTTAGCTGCGCTAGCGTTTCTTGCTTTACTGAATTCGTTGCTTCTCATTTCGATTGTTTGTTCTGCAGGTGTGTGCACAGAGCAGACATTCCCAGTAACCTCCACGTAGTTCCGTGCTGTTGCCAAGATGGGACGCCTTTTTCCTTTCTATATACAGCTCTGCAGGGGAACGAAATCACCGAAACTGTAAAGCCCTGGGAGATTTTAGCCAAATCGCATGCCTGCGCATGCGGCAGCCCTCTTCACCACTGCCTACCTGCTATTCGCTTCTTGCCTATCCGTGTCGTTGTCAAGGTGAGACGCCTTTTCTCTTTCTACTCTTCTACAATAGTACATGCATGCCTGTGATGCCTCAGCTTTTCTGATGTTGCATGTAAATTTTGCGATCTACGCGTTTGTCGATCTACGCCATTGCGAAGATCCGCTTTTATAGGTCCCTGCTTATTGAACTTTCTAGTGCTATCGACGGTCCAAGTATAAATATTTGTAGGGACTGTCTATTCGTCTGAAATTTTTTACGGAATTGCTATGTATCTGTCGACTATTTTTAATGAAAACTGTCAGTTTTTAGCGTTGGATTGACCGTAAGATTCGTGCTGAATCTCCTCCATCTCCTTCCTTTCGCCCTCTCCACGAAGCTGGCGTGCGTGTAGGTGTGTGGTGCGGTGGGAACGGTGTGTTGTTTGATCTCTCGCGTGGGGGAGTCGGTGTATACAGGGACATAGGCATAGGAGGGTGTTGAGCAAGTGGCGAGGGAAAGGAGCACGTGAAATGTGAGGGGAGGGAGCGGAAGACCGGTGAAAGCGACGGGGGGAGATGCACGGCTCTACTCTGTGTATTGCTTGGCTCTCTCTCTCCTCCTTTAGCTAGCTCTCCTTGCTATATAATTTCATATGCATGCGAGAGATTCATCTCTCGTGATGTTTCTCGAAACATCACTCATGACAAACTAATATCCTTTGCAGCTCATTAAGAGGCGTTGAAGAGATTTTTATTTTTTGTCTTTGCTATTGCTCAACCTCTCAAAGTAACATATATAACGGATTTACCACATTGTCATATTTTGTTGGTATATAATTTTATTTTTTATCTTTGTTTTTGCTCAACCTCTCAAAGTACATGTGAAGAATATAATGGGTTCACCACATTGCCGTATCTTGTTGGTATAAATTTTATTTTTTGTCTTTGTTTTTGCTTAATCTCTCAAAGTACATGTGAGATTTTGAATCATGTGATAAAAATGAGTTATTAAGACTTTCAATAATAATTACAGTGACCAAGAACAAAAATTACATAAATAATTTACTGTAATTTATGTATAATGGAGTTGTAAATAAACTCTCAAAATGTGACTATTTTTTAGAGAGAAAATAGTCGAATTATGTATAGACAAACCCATTTTTTTATATTTAAGTCACTTAACGTGACCATTAGATTTGTATACTTAGGTGGTTTTTTATTGATGCTGCCAGCACAGATTATGATTTCTGCGCTTTAAAGGAAATCTTTCTCTGCCATTCGCTGGTGCTTGAAGGTAGCGATTTCATGTGACCTAAGGATCTAGGTATATACGTTTTGCGTCATCATTATGAGGAAAGATTTATGTTTTTTCTAAAACAGCAGAAAGATTTATGTTTTTTCTAAAACAGCTAGGCAATTCGTCAGCAGGTCTTTCATCGGTGAATGATTTTGAAAAAAGGTGATTTTTTCCTGAAGCTTTTAGTTTATACCGTGACAAACACGAATAATTAGACAGAGGTCGGCCTGAGTTTTTGCTCATCTTTTGGATTGCCTTCCGATAGAGTGATTGGGTTTGCGTTTTTGCTACCGTACGAGATGTTTGCTATTGTAAATTTGGTGCTTCTCCTAGCTAGCTTTGTTACCTTAGTTTTTTTTTTTTGTCAGTGGCAACACAACTTCCATGTTACGTTCTTTATTAGATGATTTAGCTGAAACATGCAGAGCGTGGAACAAGCTCTCTTTGTGAATTTACAACAATATATAGGACACGATAGTTATTGGTAAAGCAGTAGCTCCTGACTCCCAAGTGTTCCAGCTTCTAATTTTACATGTACTGCATAATTGTTACAGCCCGAATTTCATTAAGTTGAAATTTAGATGCATCTCATGAGCATACATGTTAATCTTGCATATGCACAAAATGTTGCATTTGAATAATTTAAACCCAAAGTAAAATCTAGAGCTCAAATCAAAGCCTTAAAGAAAATAGTGATAAATACTTATAAGGGTCTCTTGGAAAAATAATTTATTTAAATACTAGAATAATTATCATGAATAGATATGATTTTTATCAAATTTTTAGAGTTCAACTTAACTTTGAGAGAAACCCATGTTCAAGTCATAAACATCTATTGGAAAGGATTTCAATTTAAGCAATTAAGTCATGAATAGTGTGCTTAGAAAATTTATTTGGGTTTTATGTCATCCTAGTAACTCTCTAAAAATTTCAGATTTTTCTAAATTTAAATGCTATTTTAAAATACCGTCAAATTATTGAAGTTTGAATTTAAACCACCAATCGCTTGAACTCTGGGCAAGGTCGAATCGTAACTGCGGACTTGATTCTGACCTTACCCATTCACGCCACACAACCCCGATCGTCGTTCATTGTGATGTCGACGCCTTGGGCCCACTCGCCGCCTCGCCTTCCACGCCGCCAAGAGCTCCGCAGTGTAGCCGAGTGGCATCGCGCTCGCGGCGCCTCGGCATGCAACACCACGCCGCTCGCCACCGTTGATGCCGCCCATAGAGATGCCATGGGCCATGGGTTGATGCCGTGTCTTTTTCCATTGTGAAAGTCCATCAAAACGCCCTCCCCATTCTCTCGGCCGAGTAGATGAGCTCGACCATTCTCCTTGTACACTGAGGGTTACATTCTCATTCTTGTGTCGTTCTCTTTCTCTTTACATGTCGTTCTTGTCCTGCTAATTTGAAGCCGTGCATTGTAGTGAAACATCTGACCACATGCTTGCTTTTGCTTGTCCGAGAAGCGCTCGAGTGACACCACTCTCGAGTGACACCACATGTCATCTTCATGTTCGTGAGTTCTTTCCTCGCGCTTTCGTGTCATCTCATGTCCCTTGTTATGAGAAGTAAAACCCTCAATCAATTTTCTAAATGGTTCACAGGAGTATCGAGAATTTGGATTTTCTCTAGCTACGTGAGAAAACACCACCATCTTCCTCATCTCCTGGGTGTGGTGAGTTTTTCCTCGCTCTTTCGGTGACACCATCTCGTAGGTCTACTAGAGCTACCTTGATCATTCTTTGCCTTCTCCTTGCTTAGGTTGTCGTGTCCACGTGAAGCTCTGGCTCGCTCATTCGGTCATAGTCGCCGAGCACCACCGTGATCCTTCGGTCATCTTCTTGGTTCGTAGGCTCCTAGACCTCATTGATGCCTATGCGCACCATAGCTAGCTTAATGCACCATCCGGGTCGTCACGCATATGTGAACCATAGTATCACCATCGCATATCACCATCGCACCGCAGCCTAGGGTTCATCGCTCATTGCGTGTTCTAGCATCCATAGCTTCGCATTAGTCCAAGGAATCCATTCCTAGCCTTCGATTGCGAGCCATGGACTCGCAGCGCCAATGAGCCCGACAAGTTCACTCTAGCGAGCTCCTTCGCCAAAAATCCCGACTAAGATCAGAGCTCATGATTAACCCAAATCACTATCGGTTTAGCCTGGTAATGATGAGTTTTCGTGACACTAACACTTGTTTCATTTGACTAGTGGACCCCATGAACAGATATTGAGGTGTATTAATGAAATCGGTTTGTATAGAGTCGTCACGACTTATGGCCCCGCACTTTAAATGCACAAGAAACCACACCATGGTCCATGGACCGGTGGACCAGGCGCGTGGACAAGGTCCACGTCCACGCACTATTCCGTGAGCCATGCCTGTAACAGGTGGACCCCACATGTAAGTAGGTTTATTTTGGGTTTAAATGAAAAGGATAAATACTGTGCACTGGACCCCACATGTAAGTGATTGAGGCTAGATTTGTTTGGGTATAAAAAGTATAAAATATATTTAGAAATCCCGAATGAATTACTTTGTACTGAAAATAGTTTGAACTTCAAAAATTGAATTCAATTTAACTCCAAATTGAGTTAAATTAATTTTGTTAGTTTTCATTATTTCTGTACTTTAGCTTGGAATATGTTTTAAACATGTTACTGTTATGATTTTTTTTTTTGATATTTGAATTAATTGCACACTAATGACTTTAACTTAGAAAGTTGATTTTTTTATATTTGAATTAATTGCACACTAATGACTTTAACTTAGAAAGTTCATAGAAAAATCATATGAACTCCAAATGAACTAAAATTTTCACCTAAATTCATATAAAATCATAATATCACTACAATGAAATTATCATATATTTGAGCATTTTGAATTTTCTCTGCTTTTCGATGTTTATTCGATAACGGTTTTCTTAGATCCCGAATTGGTCGACGGAGTGAATACCCATCCGAGGTTGAGCAAGTGGAATATCGCAGGCAAGCATCCTCTTGCATCATCTTGATCCCGCTTTGCTACTCCAAATATTTTGAAATGCATTGATAAATGCTTGCATGCTACTTCGATACATCGATAAATTGTGAGTCTAGTTAGTTATATCCTAACTCTTGCGTGTTATCCTTGATAATTTCATATAGTTATGCTTAAGTTAGATATCATATGATGGTATGTATTCTCTATTCAAATGCTTAGCCTTGAAAGTCAGTAGATACGGTAGTTTGATTGACGAGGTTATCTCGTCAATCGAGGGAACCATTGAACAAGTTCTAAGTTTATATTTTTGGTCTAGATCTTTGAATTTGGTTTTTGAGTCCAAAGTTTGTTTATTTATAACTGATTTTGATCCGACAAGTGGCTAGTAGTGTGGGTGATTTCATGCATCGAGATTCGGAATCATGGAAAGACTTGACTCGATCGTTAAGGACCGAACTTTGGGTCATTACCCAAGTACCAATCGCACTTCCATACGCTGGATTGGGACCGCTTGGCCGTAAGTAGCGGAAGAGTTTTATTGGGTTGGAGCACAGTGGTGTGAAGACCATGTGTTTGATCATGTGTTCAGAGGGATCCGATTACATTTATAATGTGCGTAGGAGCACTATTTTTATTTCGTCATTGAATCGGCATTCCCAAAATCTAACTTTGCATTGGTTTTGTTAAGCATATCCATAATCAGGACACGGTTATTTTGAATAGTTTTACACTCGTAGAGGTTGTACAACTTTACCCACAAGAGATAATCAACTTATACTGTCGCTTAACACACTTCTAAAGGTGTGCGACTAAGAGATTATCATAAGACCTTACAATGCGCTATCCCACCGTAGTCTCGCCTCGCTAAGGTTTCACTTTCTTTGGATAGAAATCCGCTGGACTTGAGTCCCTTTGCACCATGAGAGTACATAAAAGTAGGTCATAAAGATACCACGCAATCTGGATGGCACAACAACCGTGGAATGTTACAAATTAGTTAGTCAAGTTATGCTCATTTCCCAACTTGTGGTAGTATGATGTGGTTTAGCAAGTGCAAACTTGAAGACCGGTCCTTAATTGACTTGGATGACTTTCTAATAAAACCCTAGGCCTCGATCATAGAAATAATCGATCCAAAGGCATTAACATGCACCATCCAAATATTCATTTTGTCCAAGTCCAAACTAATTTTTATTTTCTTTTACTTTTCAAAATCATTTGCAAAAGTTCTATGGTAAACAAGATCATAGGCTCATTTAAATCATAATTGAACATTTGGCTAAAGTTCCACAATTTAAACAATTTTAGTCTAAGCTTGTCTAAGCATTGAGTTGTTAACAAATGCATCTTGTCAATACTATTGTATTAACTGGAGTTTCATCTAGGCGACATGGGCGTGAGGGTTTGATGTACAAGAATTGTCAATTTCATGGTTAGTAAGACAACCATCAATACTAGAATCATAATCTCCGAATCACCGTCTATTAAGTCCATTGATCCACCACATTATGGTATACATTAATCTACCAACATCCGTAGATCATCCAAGCACTACTATTTCAATTAATCACTCAATTTCAATAATTCTCTATAATCCAACGACTACACCTGAATTCCATTCATAACATACTATAAAAACCCAACTTCAATATTTATTCATCGTCTATACCTGATTATCTTGTTATGACTAAATTATCAACAATCCAACAATGATATATTTCAATAATCTAATAAGGATATACTTCTATAATCTAACCAAGATATATTTATATAATCTAACCAAGATTTATTCTAAATCCAATTTCTCTATTCAATCATATCCGATAAATTCCAATATGACCAACATAACCAATTAATTCTATACTTCTTGATTCAACGTAATCCACCAAAATCAATATCATGAATTGTTAATCCTATATTCCATCTCCAACAATAATCTAATTCTATAGTCTAATATCCACCAATTGTGTATTTCTATAATCCAATGATCATGTATTCATATAATTCAATAATAATGAATTTGATAATCCAACATCAATAATCCAATATCCAATAATCATATATTTCTATTTCTATAATCTAACATCCAACAATCAATCTCCAATACTAATCTATTTCTATAATCCAATTTTCATTAATCCAATATCCAACAATACTATAATTCCATAATCTGACATCCATCCGTCATGTATTTGTATAATCCAACCTCCATCCATCATGTATTTCTATAATCCAATAATAATATATTTCTACAATCCAACATCCGACGATCATATAATTTCTATAATCCACGTCCATTAATATTGCCTCTGATATGTGTTCGAGCTGTGTCGGAGCTGTGTCTGTGCTTCCGAGCATATAACAACCGAAATAAATGTCAGATTACGTTCACATGTACTTAGAGACAGAGTTGTGCCTCGATCCGGCAAGACAATTGGCCGCAACCCTAAATCAAAGGGAAATTGTTAATTTCTTTAATAAAGATTTCAAAATGATTTGTGCTCAAAGATCATATACAACTTTCGCTCTAGCTAAGGGAAAAAGCTCACGGCTCGCGAGCTAGCTCGCATCGAATCAAAGCTCTGGCCACCGTGATATTTTCAAGTTGAGCTGCCTCATCTTCCGCTCGTAATATTTCGAGCCGAGCCCAGGCCGCTCATGTTTGGCCCTGAGCTTCTTATTGTCAAGACTCCATCGCATGTTTGCATATAGACCATCCTCTTCCTCGTACTTCCGTCGCAGTTCTCAGCGTGACAAATCCCCATCTAGATGCGCCTGTGCCTAGCCGCTTCTCCACCACCGCCTCATCCTATGCCGCGCCGCCTGCCCCGCCTCGCCAATGTCCTTCATTGTCGCCTCTTCTCCTTCCCATCCTCTTCCTTGCCGCCCAATCCTTCGTCGCCGCTCCTCCTTGGGCCGCTCCTCCACCGCTCTCCCATCTCCTTCCCGCCCTCTTCTTCGTCGCCCTCCTACACCACCCCTTTCTCCTTCCCCATCCTCCCACCACCCCACCGTCCTCCCGCCGCCTTGCCTGTGAAGTCCACTTCTACCCCTCCCACCGATGAGGATTGTGACGCTGACGACCTATACGACGACTTCAACCTCGGCTCGCTTTCCTCCCTCCCGCGAGGATTTGTTGATCATGTCTCGCTCTCTCCCCAATGGTGACAATGGGGATTTGGTGTGAAATTTTGGGCCTTGGGTGTGAAATTTTGGTTGATTTGCTTGAATGGGGATCATGTTGTGGTTCTATTGTTTATCATGTCCTCAGTTCTTCCTCCAATGGTGGCAATGGGGATCATGTTGCGGTGGATGTCTAGGGACAAGTCTGGTGAGGAGGAAGCGGCGGCCGCGACGCTGATTGGGATGGTGGAGTGCTACAACCTGGCCAAGAACCTCGAGAGCGCCTCGCTGCAGCCAAAGCCTCAGGACGTGTGTTTGGTTCGCCCGAGGGCCTCGCAAGCCGCTCGAGAGGGCTTCCGTCCGATCCGAGCCAAGCTGAGCCGCCCCTCCTCGGCACGTGTTGAAAACGAGTCAGCTGACTTTCCACACGGAGCTTGACCGAGCCTGGCTCCAGCTAGCTCGTTTATAGCCCTAGTACTAGCCATTATGTCTATTTGTTTTCCAGCTACCCAATTTCACATTGCACACTGTTCGGAAATGGAGTGGCGCAGCACAGCGCGCCTTCCGTTCTAGTTACTATATACTTTACATGTTATTACTATAAATCAGAGGGTTTTTATTAAAAATATGAGGACTAAGGCACAACTGTGTGCGATTTCAGCGAAAGCAAGTGATTAACTTCTTTCTAGAAGGGCATGGTGATTAACAATTAATTATTGGGACGATTAATAAAAGAGTTGGTAGTGGGGATTAGTCGGCGAACCCAATGCTCCACGAAGACCCCGTGGCGGGCTCTCCGTGGACACCCCGCGAGCGAGATTTCGGGCCTCGTACCTTTTTGCCCGCCAGCCGGTTTCGGCCGTCTCTCGAGGACCTAATCCGGCAGCTCCTAAGTCCGAACCCAACGGTCAACGAGCGGGCCGCAGACAATGCCAGATTGGCCGCATGCAGTTGCCGCTTTGACGAGGGCTTTCGGGCTATATGGTGCTGTTCGCTAAATGACATGGGCTCGAGCCAACAATCCCCAATTACCAACTCTTTAGCCCTCCGTTGCTAAGAGTCACAGGCCCACGCTACCGGGCTCGGCTGATGTGACGGCTGAGAGTTGCGTATTTATGTTGGTGTCTGTGTGTTTCGGTTAGCGGTACGGTACTAATATGGGAGTAGCCAAAGGATACTGATGGAATTTGCCGCCCTATATGCTTATAAGCCGGATGACGGCCTGAAGGCTCGTCATCCGCCCTGGACTTGAAAAGGTTGACATTCGACAATAGCATCGTCATCGGCGGAAACAACGTGAGCGCTAGACGACCAAGACTCCCGGAGCTGGGCCAGCTGCCCGGCTGTGGTCACAAGAATTGGCCGAGAGACATAGACGTGGACCTGCGCAACGGGCCGGGCAACCAGGCACGGTGATGCGGACTTGGGGAGTGCAAGGAAATAACACGAGAAAAATATATACTTACGGGAAAGAAAAGCCATGATTCAGACTTTCCAGGCGCGAGAGTGTAGGGAGTAACAGACATGAATAACATACTAGCGTCCTGCGCGCGCCATGCGCGCCGAAAAAGATTTTTCCATACCTGCACTTATTTTTTCATACATGACTTTTCCAACATGTTATGCATGATTTCTATCATAACATTTCATTTTGCCTCTTTTTATATTATAGAAAATGGCTCGCATGATGCTCTCGACAGCATCTGTTCGTTCGCTACGAATAAGATCTACAACCTGTTATAACAGAGTTCTGCGCATTTCATAACAACGCATCAGTCTATCGTTGTATATATTGTTAGACATGTTGTAATATTTTTCAAATAGATCGCTATGTTCTTTGCAAAGCCATTTAGTATACGGTCTTTTGTACCGATAGCAATTCCACTGATAACTGATAGATGTTTCAGTTCTTTACTTTTTCTGTACCATATTGCATGTTGCGTATAACGCTGCCATAATACACACAAAGCATTCAAAATATATTAAACTCTAATACAATTATCCAATAGTATCGCAGCCGTCACTGTTTATGCATGCTTTGATCGAACGGCCTGCAAGGAAATGCAATGATCCAACGTGGCGTGAACGCGCGAAAGCAAGGAAGAGAGGCGGCGCGCCTAACGCCACAAAGGCGTAATAAATAAATTTAGACGGAGCCGAGCCGCACAGAGACCGAAGTTAGCTAATACGACGACTCAACGCGAACACAATCTGACACCGCAAGTAAAGTGGGAATCTAACGGATGGAACCCGCAGAAGGAATGGCACAAAGTGTTGGGAAACCATGGTCCGATCCCAGCATTGGCCTATTAGTGCGGCCCCATCTCAAACCCTAGCAGGTCGAGCCTATAAATAGGGGTGTTATTCATTGTAAAGGATTGATCGATGGATGAAAGAATAAAGAGAACGACGGTTCCTCAACACGTTATCGCGACGATCGACTCTCCTCGATCGGAAGGTAACCGCCGATGAACGACGCCAGAGATTGAATCGCTTTCTAGATTGCTTTCAATTCCGCAAATTTGGCTTTCTAGATTGGTTTTATACGTGCATCCGCCTAATCTACCGCGAGCCGATTTGAAGTCGCCGCCAAGCCGATCGGTGGATTGCATGAAAGAGTAGATGATGATTGTACCGAGGTAGTAGATGCAATCGCATGAAAGGCACCATGTGCACGTAGACGCCGAGCGTCAAGTTACTACCTCCGCGACACGTTACCGGGTCCGGCATATTCTTCGCCATCACGTATCGCCACGGAGGCAACGACAGAGCCACGCCACGCCAAAGACGCTGGCAAGCATCGCACATGACGGCATGAAGCGCGCTTAGTTGCAATCTCGTACTATATTACTTTGCACATTGCATCGCATACATGAACAAAGAATAAAATTATAAAGGGACGCCGACGCCCAGAGAGCCGCTGTTGCCGGTTTTGGGGTCGCGCTGCCACTGAAGATGGCGCCGCCATCGCCATGTGAAGCGCCGCACTCGCTTGCCGACGACGCGCCAACCTCAAGACGGTCACCGCCGCCAACAGCTTCGCTTCCACCGTGCCGCCATGGCGCCCGGCGTCGATTTTCGCCGGCTTGAAGCCGCTAGAAGCCCGCCACGAAGATGGTGCCGCCACGCGCGCACACCGCACAAGCGTCGGCACCGCTTCGACCGCCCCGATCGCGCCACGTGATGAGGCCGCCATGGCTCGCCCGCCACCATGGCTAGCTCGGTTACCATCGCCGGCCGCACACGCGCAACCCAAACAAAAGAAGAAAAACGGGGAGCTTTGCCGCGCCGCCAGCAGCCGCCACGCCGGCCATGCGCTGCGCGCAGCGGTCAGCGCGCACAAGACGCGCCGCTTCGCCCACTACGCTTCCACTCGCCATCATCGGCCGCCGCGCGAAGCGCTGCGTGTCGCACGCGCAGCAGCGTTCCCAACCGAGCCCTCCCATGGTCGCCGTGGCTCGCGCTCGCTGGCCGCCTCTTTGAGCCACCGACGGCCCACGCCCGGCCGGCCGCTTCGCCGCGCCACCCCAGCTCAGACGGCCGCCGGCCGATGTCGCCGCTGCTGAGCCGCTGTCGCTGCTCGCCATGCCTGGCGCCGCTCGAAGCCGCAAGGCTGCGCGGGCCGCGCGCGCCGCACCTCGCCCCAGCCGCCGCTGAGGCACTGGGTGCAGGGGAAACCTAGCACCGGCTTAAGAATCCGCAGATGGGCCTTCAGGGCCGTGAAGGCCCTAAAAGGCCAATGGGCCGGAAGAATGCCCGGCAGAGAAAAGAAAAAGAGGGGGGGTCTCACTAAAAACCAATTTTGCAAAAAGGCTCTCGATTCTCGAAAATTATGGGGAGTTTTTCATGAAAAGGAATTTTGCGAGAAACCTCTAATTACCAAAATTACACAAAATTTTCTCCGAATCAAATTCGCTTAACCCCGAAACTTGCGCACAAAAGTCATTTTCAGTAAGAAAAGGACCTTGAACTGAATTTTGAATCGCCGATTTGAAGCATGTTTAATTTTGTTATTATTATTTCTATGCAATTTATTTATCAGATGCATCGCTTTGATTATCCTGTAATTGTATATATTGCTTTTAATCATTGAAAATAGCAAGAAATCATGAAAATGCATAGTAAAATACGAATACGAACTCGAGTTCGATGAGCATTGTGAGAATTTTGCAACCATTTTATGCAGATTACACAGCAGAATCCTTTGAATTTTTTGCATGAATATGAAAATGATCGCATCACGTAACTAGGAGTTCAAGAATCGACAAAGATGGCCGTGATTTGTATAAAATTTGTACCAGATTCAACTCGTGATAATGCAATCATGGATGAGCGTAAGATTGAGAAGACTCTTCTACCTTTCACTCAAATACTTGTAATCCGCACGCAACTATCGCCAAGACGGCCTACATGAAGTATGCCGAATTAATTGATATCATGCAAGTTGCGAAGCTCAAGATGATGTTCTAAGAAAGAACTACATCTCGCAGCCCACCTAATAGCAATGTTGGCCATGAAGCCACTACTAGCAAATTATATAAGGATGAAGCCTCTCACCAATGAGAGGAGCAAGAAGGGTAAGGCAAAGCCGTGACGCTATTGATGCTGCTTTCCACCATGAAAAAGGGCAATGATAGCATGAGGCATACCCCGCCATTGCAGTACGCAGGATTCACATCCATTATTTGCACTTATGAATGTGAACAGATTCCGAGCAACCCTCATCATCCCTCCTTTGATATCGCAAGCTGGTCGCAGTTCGTAGCTACCCAAGAGGAGAAGATCGCGCATGGAGCCGATTGAGAGAGAAGTTCCGAATATTCACCGATTCGATCTAGTGCACGCAATGCACTTGGATCTTTAATAGAAACTTGCAGCTTATAGTTGAAGCAGTAACCTTGAATTATTGGATAATGGTTGCAAGCTCCAGGAGAACAAAGCATTAAATTTTATTATGAGTCCCGCAAGACTTATTTTCCGCCTTTATAACAGCAAGTTACGCTCGATATCTCAAGTATTTTATTTATGTGTTGCTTGCTTTCTGCTACATATTAATAAAGTACATTATGTTAGAACGCGTGTAGCGCCTCATGGAGGAAGTGTGCTTATGTGAGCAGCGACAACGAATACCATCATGAGAGAAACGGAGATTTTTCAATGATCAAGAATAATATCGTAGTTCACTTTACAATCGCAAGCGCGATACTTGTATAATAGGCTCGTGAAGGGCCATAATTATACTCCCAATGGGCACAATTTGGTCATTGAAGAAGACTTGTTGTACCTAGAATCGACTAGAACTCTCAAGGATATTTTGCGCTAACAGCTTCCATGTAGAGACTAACGAAGAGTATGGCATGTAACACTGCTTCACCACAAAGCATGAAGAAAGTGAAATGGCATTAGAATGTCTTCCTTCATATGAAATCGGGCTATACTACACTAATATTAAGGCACCCGCAATTTATACCGCTTGGAAAACGATTTTAGAAGCTTCAACTTTTCTATCTCTAGCATGATAGATTATGCCGCCTAGGTCTTAGGATAATGAGAGATATAATTAACAATTCACAGGACATAATATGAATATAAAGAATTTCCAACTGAAGATTTTGTGTGCCCCGCATGTGCCACCGGAAATTAATTATTAGAACTTTTGCTCAAAGCGAAGGATGAAGTCCTCGCATTCCCGACCGTATCCGTGAGACTTTTGCGTCCTATACAACCTCGTAATGGTCAATTAGGTATTTTATGGTGCTCATCGATGCTTCTTCTGAATGGTCGCATGCATGTTTATTGTCTATGAGAAACCATGCTTTTGCAAAGCAAATCTCTATATAATTAACAATTGAATTTTTTTCCTGTCATCATATGAAGTCCACCGAATGGACAACGCCGAGAATTTACTTTGAAAGCATTTGATGATTATTGCATGAAAATGGGAATTAAAAGTTGAGCATTCTCGCATCGTATGTCCACACCTGCATGGACTAGCGTAACTTTGAAGAATTGAAATTTACCAACTACATGTTGGGGACACGCAGCCCCGCTCGCAAAGCAGCCTCTCATCAATTTTAGACCGTCGCCCTATAACATCCATCCACCTATGCAACTAGCGTAAGGTCAAGACCAAAACTTCTCATCTTCGCAGTTTGGTTGCAAGGGTTATATACCTATACCACCACCACAATAATCGCAATGGGTCTTCTCCGAAAGTCCGGGATATATGCTGGTTATGAGACAACATCCATAATCAAGTATTTGGACCCATGATCGAGATTTGCATAATGCCCGATTCACGATAGTACAATAGATGATGTTAGTTTCGTCATTAGGGGAGGAAATCAACCTTGATAATAATGTCGGGAAACAATTGAAGTCTAAAAGACAATTGAAGTCCGTAAGATAATTGAAATCTATGCATATGACCCACGCACTAGTGAAGCAAATAGAGAAGTCCGTAAGATAATTGAATTGAAGTCTAGAAGACAATTGAAGTCTGTAAGATAATTGATTCGCAAGTATTAGTGAATCAATCGCGACTACTTTAGTGATTTGAAGAGCGTGAATAAGTAGCATTTGCTTGCAAGCAATGCACCGAGAGGGTTGAAATACCATTGAAGGTATCCCTAATCCCGCCCGCAGGCCTCGTAATAAAAGGATGAGAACTCCGTCCCTCGAATCCGGCAACCGGGGACGCCGTGAAAAAGGATAAGAAGGACTTGACACGACCATCACCGCGTGCCCTGAACTAAGGGGAGCGCTGAGACTCGCACCGTGATGGAACCTTCTAAAAGGCGCACTGCACTGAACATCTCCATGAAGGGAGACATCGGATGGGATGTGTGCGCACACATCGGAACCGAAACTAAAGGGACTTGCCCCAAATAGAAAGCAGCGTGAGCAAGTAAAAGCATTAGAAGAATCGCTCTCTGAAGAAATAATTATAAAATTTATGACATCTGGAGAATCTTTGAATATAACAACACCAATGTCGACATATACTTTGCAAAGAAACTTGCCACAATCATCAATCTTGATTCAGAGCTCAGACGCTCATCGAATGAAAGAAAAGATCAGATTGAAAGAAGGCAGAGAAACCGAATTATTTCTTCGAATAAAGAATGGTGTTTGGGCCTCTGAGTCGCATTTCTCTTGTGCACCCCGTAGGGCATAAGTGGACATTTGTTCGAAAGAGAAATGAAAAGAAGCAAGGCTCTGCATAAGGTTTCATTGAACATCCAGAGATGATTATGAAGAAACCTATTCTCGATCATGGCGTAACCCCTTTAGACATTTATCTCAATGGCAAGGAACTTGCGCTTAGAAGTGAAATTGATGGATGAGGTACCAAGATACCTTTATGAAATATTGATTCGACATTTATATGAAGATACCAATGTATCACTATCCGTAACTAAAACAGAGCAAATAGAAATATGTACAATGTGAAACTCAAAAGTCATTAAATGAACTTAAGCAATCAAAGTGAATGTGGTATAATCGCTGAAGCGACTTTCTATGCAAGAAAGGCTACACAACAATGAGAATAATCTATGTGTATTTATACCACTAACCTGTAATGGATTTTGTATAATCGCAGCATGAAGATGATCCAATATCATCTAACCCCGGCGATATTAGAAAGCAAGCTCTACCGAGTCGAGTTCAAATGAAAGATTTGGGTGAAAACCAACATTGCCTCAGGCTTGCAGCTTTGGGCATGCCCTCAAGAGATATTAGTGCATTAGTCACCCACACTGTAAGGTGTTAGAAAGGTTCGACTTTGCAAAGGCACACCCTTTGAAAGTGCCAATGGTCGGAATATCTTTGCAACAAGACAAAGACCAGCATGCACCTAGGAGAGAGGGGAGGAAGTCCTGGGACCGGAATTCCCATACTTAAGTGTGATAGAAACACTCATGTATTGAACAAACTGTATTTAGACCGATATTGTATTTGCCTGAACCTACTAGCAAGGTATAGTAGCAAAACCTACCAAAGGCATTATGTGGAATAAAGGACATCTTCCGATACCTCTAAGGAAGCAAAGAACTTGGTCTGCTTCTATAGAAAGAACCAAGACCTAACTATGAATGGCAATGCAGATGATGGGTACTGTGAGGACCCGATGATACACCAAATTGCAAACATGCTATGAATTCATATGTGGTGGAACCGCAATTCGTGAAAATCGCCTAAGCAGTAGTCTTGTATCGACTTCTCACTAACCACTGTAAATAATAGCATTGTCCGAGGCCTCACGAGAATGTGCTTGTTTCATGATAATTCACTACATCCAGAAGCTTATGTGGATTGAATATCCGCACAAACCCTCACCGTTATCTATGAAGATAATGCACTTGTGTTGCATAAATGCGATGGGTTATGTGAATAATCCTCTCACAAAGCATATCAACCCCAAGTTCTTCTATGCTCATGAATTGCAAAAGATGAACGATTTAAAGTAATCGCATACTAAGTCATGTGAGAATCTTTTGCATTATTCACTAAGTCACTTGCAGCATTTAACTTTGAAAGATGCATATGTGAATTGGAATGATGAGACTTGAGAGAAGTGCAATCTGTAGGAGAACCTTCACGAACTCATTATTAAAGCTTGATCATGAAGATCGAGTACCCAAAGAATAAATTCGTGAGATTAAATGAAATTGGGTGGATTGTACTCTTTTCTCTTGACGAAGTTTTCCCAAGTTTCTCGGCCAAGGTTTTTAATGAGGCAATTCGTGCATCACAACAGAACGTATCATGTACTCTTTCTCCAATTTTTCCCACCGGGTTTTTATGGAGTTTTGACGAGACATGGACATGAAGGATGGGTGCCCAAGGGGAGTGTTGAAACCATGGGCCTAACTCCTCGCAGCTGCCCATTAGTGGACGCCCATCCCAAACCCTAGCAGGTCGTAGCCTATAAATAGGGGTGCTATTCATTGTAAAGGATTGATCGATGGATGAAAGAATAAAGAGAACGACGGTTCTCAACAAAAAGAAAGAAGCAACAGGCATGGGCGCGAAGAGAGAGAATGGGCTGGCAGCCGCCCCGCACATGCGCAGTGAAATAAAATAAGCCGTGACGAGCAGCAGAGCCAGCCGAGAAGTGCTAGAAGAGCGCGACGCCAACGCCAACTCGTGAGACGATCCAACGGGCGAGAAGTTAACGAACGTGATCGGACAACCCACAAAACGATGACGTGGCCTCGACCGAGTTGCGCCAACTTGCTCTCCATTTAGCACGGAGTGATATCCCGCGCGTTCTGCACGCACAACACACATATATAATTGTAGATATAAACACAAAACGTTATTTGGTGCAAGCCTATGATTTGATTAATGTACAATATGGCATATGTTTGGAATTCGAACAAGAATTGTTGTCCGGCAATGCATGTCCCATCTTAACAACTCTTCGCCCAAAGCCGAGTTACAGTCTCGCCAGCGCGCATGTTGAGGAACCGTCACTGCAAGTTCACCGAGCGACATTTGAGACAAAATCGTAATCGTAAGAACGATGTAAGAACACAAAACGAAACAATAGATGAAACACAGTATGAGAGGGGATCGCAGCTTCTTTATTGTTCTTTTAATAATGAATCAAGATATTGCTTGGGGTCACCCTCCTATATATAGTCTACGGGCGGATGAGGTGCCTCACCTTAACCCGACTCCAGCCGCCCGGCTTCTTAACACTCCCCCTTGGGCTCTCATCCTTCAAGTCCATGCCTCGTTAAAACTCCATAAAAATCCAGTGGGAAAAATTTTGGAGAAAGAGCACATGAATTATGTTATGCTATGTTGCATGAATTGCCTCATTAAAAACTTTAACCGAGAAACTTCAGGAAAACTCGTCAAGGGAAAAAGAGTACAATCTACCCAATTTTATTTAATCTCCAGGATTTGCTCTTTGGGTACTCGATATTCGTGATTAAGCTTTAGTAATGAGTTTGTGAAGGTTCTCCCCGATTCTCACTTCTAAATCTTTTCATTCCAATTCCACGCACGCACCTTTCAAAGCTAGATGTCGGAAGTGACTTAGTAAACAAATCGCAAGATTTTCACATGACTTAGTATGTAGCACTTAATTTCGCCCATCTTTTGCATTTCATGAGCATAGAAGAACTTGGGGTTGATATGCTTTGTGAGATGACTCTTCACATAACCCATCCGCATTTGTGCAACAAAGTGTGCATTATCTTCATAGATAATAGTAGGGGTTTGTGTTGTATTCAATCCACACGATCGCCGGATGTGGTGAATCATCCACCAAGCCAAAAGCATTCACGCGCGCCTCCGCATGCAAGGCTATAATTTCGAATGGTTCGTCAAGTTGATACCATACTTACTTAGATGATTTTCATGAAATTACGCCCACCACACGTAAAATCATAGCCTCGCTTTGTGACTTAGTCGAGTATGGTCCTGACTTGTGTACCCAAAGATTCGTGATAGCCGAGATATTGTTAGGTCTTGTTCTTTCAGAGAACAAACCAAGATTTTTACTTCCTTGGAGGTATCTAAGACGCCCTTTATTCTCTCTGCCAATGCCTTTTGTAGGTTCTCGCGACTATACCTTACTAGAAGATTCACTACAAATGCAAAGTTCGGTCTAGTACAGTTTGCCAAATACATGAGTGCTCCAACTGCGCTCAAATAAGGGAATTCCGGTCTCAGGACTTCCTCCCCCTCTTCTCTAGGTCTGAACGGGTCTTGTCTTGTCGTATGGATCTCCGATCATCGGCACTTTCAGGATATGCCTTTTCAAAGTGAACCTTTCTAACACCTTCTCGAGTGTAGGTTGACCGGCAGACTAAAATCCCTTCAGGTATGCTCAAGTCGCAAGCCTCATGCAATATTTGGTTTACCCAAATCTTTCATTTCGAACTCGACTTAGGTAAGAGCTTGCTTTTTCAATATCTTCCAAAGTCCCAATGATATTCAGATCATCTACATATACCGAGATTATACAGAATCTATCATGGGATCACCGTATAAATACAGTGGACAATCCTCACTGCTCGTAGCCTTTCTTTGCAGAAAGTCGCTTAAGCGATTATACCACATCCCGCTGACAGTTTGGGCTCATACAAGCTGACTTTCTCGAAGTTGCACATCAGATAGATTTCTATTTGCTCTGGTCTTGATTCTGGACAGGATACCTTCGTGTACCTTCATATAAATTTCCGAATCCAAGTTCCTATAAAGGTATGCAGCTACTACATCCATTAATTTTATTTCCAAATTCAGATGCATCATCATTGAGATTAAATATCTAAAGGTAGTTCCGCCATGACCGGGAATATGTTTCTTCATAATCGACTCTGGTCTTTGAGTGAAACTCAGCAACAAGCCTTGCTTTATATCTTACAACTTCATTTCTTTCATTTCTCTTTCAACAAATACCCATTTATGCCCTACAGTGCATACATGGGGAGGTGTGCGATTTCATGTGCCCAAACACCTCTCTTTATTCAGAGATATTAATTCCGCTTCTATTGTCTTTTTCAATCTTTCCAACTGATCTTTTCTTGCATTCAATGAGCGATGCAAAGCTCGGGTCAAGATCAATGATTGTGGCAATTTTCTTTGCAAAATAAATGTCGACATTAGTCGTTGCTCTATTCATAGATTCTCCCGTGGTCACATAATTTATAGCTATTTCTTCATGGGGCGCTTCGCTAATGCTTCTACTTGTTCGTCAAGTTGATACCAAACTCGCTTAGATGATTTCATGAAATTGCGCCCACCACCACGTAAATACATAGCCTGCTTGTGACTTAGCCAGATATGGTCCATGTACCCAGATCCGCATAGCCTACCATTGTAAGGTCCTGTTCTTTCAGAGAATGTGCCAAGATCTTTACTTCCTTGGAGGTATCTAAGACGCCCTTATCCCCGCCAATGCCTTTTTAGTAGGTTCGCACTATACCTTGCTAAAAGATTCACCGCAAAGCAATGTCCGGTCTAGTGCAGCTTGTTAAATACATGAGTGCTCCAACCGCGCCAAGTATGGGAATTCTGGTCCCAAGACTTCCTCCTCTTCTTTAGGTCCGAACGGGTCCTTGTCTTGCCGCAAGGATCTTCCGATCATTGGCACTTTTGAAGGATATGCCTTTTCAAAGCCGAACCTTTCCAACACCTTCTCGAGTGTAGGTTGACCGATGTACTAAAATTCCTTCGTGGTATGCTCAAGCCGCAAGCCTAAGCAATATTTGGTTTTACCTAAATCTTTCATTTCACTCGACTCCAAGTAAGAGCTCGCTTCAATATCTTTCCAAAGTCCCGATGATATTCAGATCATCTACATATACTCGAGATTATACAGAATCCATCCTGGATCGCTCATAAAAACACAGGGACGCCCTCACTGCTCGTGTAGCCTTTCTTGCGTAGAAAGTCGCTTAGGCGATTATACCACATCCCCGCCTCGATTGTTTTACCCATACAGTGACTTTCTCGAAAGTTGCACATCAGATAGATTTCTATTTGCTCTATCTTGGTTCACATGTGGATACCTTCGTGTACCTTCATATAAATTTCCAATCCAAGTTCCCATAAAGATATGCGCTACCACATCCATCAATTTCATTTCTAAATTCAGATTTCATCGCCATTGAGATTAAGTATCTAAAGGTAGTTCCGCTCATGACCGGGAATAGGTTTCTTCATAATCGACTCTGGTCTTTGAGTGAAACCTGTGCAACAAGCCTTGCTTTATATCTTACAACTTCATTGTTTTCATTTCTTTCAACAAATACCCATTTATGCCCCTGTGGTGCACATGGGGAGGTGTACTACTTACTGCCCAAACACTTTTCTTTATTCAGAGATATTAATTTCGCTTCTATTGCCTTCTTCCATCTTTCCATCGATCTTTTCTTGCAATCGAGCGATGTGCCCGGGTCAAGATCAATGATTGTGGCAATTTTCTTTGCAAAAGAGATGTCGACATTGGCTGTTGCTCTATTCATATATTCTCCCTTAGTCACATAATTTATAGCTATTTCTTCATAGGGCGGTTCTGCTAATACTTCTACTTGCTTACCGCTGCTTTCAATTGCGGGGGCAAGTCTCTTTAGTTTTTCAGCTCCGATGTGTGCGCACACATCCATGCTGATGTCTCCCTCCGTGGGAATATTCAAATCTGGTATGCCTTTTGCTGAAGGTTCCATACCAGTGCCAGGTCTCAACTGGCTCTCCTTCTGTTTGTGGGGAACTTTAGTGATACCAGTCCTTCTTATCCTTTTTCGCCAAGCGTCCCCGGTTACTTGGGATTCGAGGCCTGAGTTCTCGCCCTTTATCTCCGAGGCCTCCGGACGGATTAGGGATACCTCTATTTTCTTTGGTATTTCAACCATCTCCTGCATTACGCAAGTGCACATGCGACTTGGTCACTCTCTTTAAAACACTAAAGTGGTCAGCATTGATTCTGCATGCTTGCAAATCAATTATCTTCTAGACTTCTATCTCGCTTCACTAGTGTGTGGTCATGTGCATCAATTCTCGTGGCTTGTCACGTTATTTCCGATATTTTTCATCAAGAGGTTGATTTCTCCTAATGACGGAAACTATCCTCATCAAATATGCTATCAAACGGCAGTATGCAAATCTCCAACATCGGTCCAGATACTGATTATGGATGCGCCTTATACCAACGATATCCTGCACTTTCTGAGAGGGCCCATTGCGTCACGCGGTGGTGGTATAGGTACATAAACCTTGCAACCAAACTTTCAAGATGGGAAATTTTTGATTTTGACCTCATGCGCTAGTTGCATAGGTGAAAGGATGTTGTATGTCACGGTCTAAAATTGATGAGAGTTGTCGCATGCAGATCGCGTGTCCCCAACATATAGTTGGTAAATTACACCAGAAAAGCGGTCCGCAATGAATTTAATTCTTTTAATCAATGCCTCGCTAGTCCATTCGGGTGTGGATATGTGGTATCGAGTGCTCAACGGTAATTTCATTGCCATACAATAATCATCAAATGCCTTTGAAGTAAATTCTCCTGCGTTGTCCATTTCGATGGACTTCACATGATGATCGGGAATTATTCTTTATTTTAATTATCTCATGATCAGCTTTGCAAAAGCATGGTTTCTCGAGACAATAAGCATACATGCGAACATTTCGAGGAAGCATCGATGAGCACCATAAAGTACCTAAATGGTTCCCGACATGTAATGAATAGGACGCGAAATATCTCCCCGATTCGATCCAGAATGCGAGATTTCATCATTCACTTTCAGAGGAGAAGGTCTAGTAATTAATTCTCCTGGCACATGTGGCACACTAAATATTCTCGGATTCGGGAAATTTTTACATTGATATCATGTCCCCGAGAATTGTTAATTATATTTCTCATCATTCTAAGACCGGTGGCCTAATCTATCATGCCAGAGATGTAAAGTTCAGAGCTTCTAAAAGATGTTTTCAAAGACAAGATAGGCTGCAGTGCCCTAATATGAGTGTAGTATAGCCGAGATTCATATGAAGGAAGTCGTTCTAATACCCTTTTTCCATTCTCTTCACGCTTTGTAATGAGCAGGTATTACTTACCATAGTCTTCTTCAGTCTCTACATGGAGACCGTTAGCGCGAATATCTTTAAAATTTAAGAGAGTTCTAGTCAATTCCGGGTACAACAAGGATTCTTCAATGACCAATGTCGTGCTCATCGGGAGTATAATTGTGGCTCTTCCCGAGCCTATTATACAAGTATCGCTGCCGATTGTCATAAGACTACTAACATTCTTGTCGCATCGATCGAAAAATTTCGCTCTCTCAAGATGGTATTCGCTGTGCCACTATCCGCTAGGCACACTTCCTCCATAGGGCGCCACACGCGTTCTGATATATAAAGTATTTATTAATATGGAGCAGAAAACAATCCACACATAAATCATACTTCAAAACAGAACAAACTTGCTTTATTAATACGGGAAAAGTCTTGTTGGCCCATTCTAAGAATTTATTGCTAATGCTCTTCTAGAGCTTACAACCTTTATTCGATAATTCAAAATTCTAACATAAACTGCAAATGACTGTAAAACTAAGTGACATGCATGCACTAGATTGAATCAGCGAAGTATGAAGCAACTTCAGCCTGAATCTGATCTACTTCTATCTTTTCTTCTTCGGTAACTACGACTGCAGCTTCTGTAATGTCCAATGAAGGAGTGATAGGAGCTACTGCAGGCATGTCCACATCCATAGGTGCAGCCAATGACTGTGGATCTTCTATGCCTGCAATGGCGAGGTGCGCTTCATGCTGTCCTTTGCCTTTCTTCTTTGCCTTGAAAGCATCAATCACGTGCTGCGGTTCACGGCAGACACGTGACCAATGTCCCCAAGTGCCGCATTTGTAGCAGCTTTGGTCCTGCTGGCCATAAGGCTTCTCATCGCGCTTCTTTTGTTCGCTCTGTTTAGCTTGAGCATTTTGCTTAGTCTTGTGACTCATGGCCTTACCCTTCTTGCCTTTTTTCTTTGATTGAGGCTTTCTCACCTTATAGCTGCTAGCGTTGACTTCATGGCCAACTTTGCTACTAGGCGGCTGTGAGATGTAGTTCTTCGAGAACCTCATCTTGAGCTTCCGCAACTTGCATGATATCTATCGGGCCGCGTATTCCTTGTAACCATCCCGACGGTAGTTGCGCGCGGACCGACTCACCAATGACGGTTTCTCAACACGCTTATCAAAGACGATCGACTCTTCTCGATCGACAAGGTAACCATCGATGAACGACACTCGTAGATTGAATCGCTTTTTAGATCGCCAATTCTCGCAATTGTTGCTTTCAGATTGTTTTCACTGCAAATTCACTCGATCTTCCGCAGTCGACTTGAAGTTGCAGCCGTCGATCGGTAGATCGCATGAAAGAGTAGATGTTGATTGCACGGTAGATCGTTGCATGTCTAGTATTACATTGCATCACTTCGCATGAACAGTACATCGAATACATGAACAAGAAAACCGCGCCCCGAACGCCTCGCCGGGCGCCCCAGACGTGCTACCTTTTGCCCCACTACCGCTACCAAGTTGGGGCATCACCGATCATGGTGTCTCATCTTGGCTTGGAGCCGCCGCCGTCCTGGCTGGCACCGCCCCAAGATGGGTTTTTCTCCGCGCCACCCAAGACAACGCCACCGGTCAATGGCCGTGATCGGCGCACACGGTCGCCATGCCCGGCGCCGATTCCGGCGTGAAGCCGCACTATGCCCGAAGAGCACACGACCACAGCCCTCCCCGCTCCCGGCCGCTACAAAAAGAAAAGGGGGAGAGGAAAGGAGCTGCCGTCGAGGCACCACCGGCACCCGCAACGGCGAGAGCGCTGCCGCATGGCCGCCTTGAAGCGCTGCCGCCACTCAAGCAAACGCGCGATCATCGCTGAGTCGCCACGGCCGACCCGCACGCCGCCTCGGGCTACGCGCCGCCCCACATCGCCGCCTCCCGCAGCGGGCGCCACCGCTTCGCCGCTGCGCCGCTTCGGCCGCCGCGACGCGCTATGGACCGCAACCGCCCACGCCACGCATACGAAGCCGCCGCCGCCGACAAGCGCCGCTGCCGCTATGTTTTCGGCCGCCACATTGTTGGCACTGCTTGAAAGCGCCGCTCACGCTTGAACGTGGCCGACATCGGCCGCCAGTAGCCGATCGCCTCATGACTCCCATGAGCCGCCGTTTTGAAGACGCCGCCGAGCCGTAGCCGAAATCCGCGCTTCCATGGCCGCCGCGACGACGAGGCGCTGCGCTAAAATCGCGCCTGGTCGCCGCCCGAGTGTACGAAGCCGCCGCTTATTATTTTACTGCCGCAGACGGTGGTAGGCCACATGGGGCTAAGTTTTTTTGGGCCAGAGGCATGGGCCATATGGGCCTGAAGGTAAACTCACAAATCTGCTGAAAGAAAAAGAGGTCCGGTAAAAAAAAGGGGAGGAAGGGAGAAAAGGAAATCCTTGATTTTTGCAGTAAAGACTCAGTTTCTCCTAAAATACGCAAATTTTCACAGAATCAAAAATTGCAAATAAACCCTCGAAGTTCTGAAAATTTACGAGGAAATATTTCGGGAAATAAATTCCTGCAGAATAACCCCCCAGAAATTGAAAAATTGCGTGACAATTTCTCAAAATTGAAATTTAGCAGTTTAACCCCCCGAAAATTGCAGAATTCGTCGAAAATACTTTTTCCAACAGAAAAGGGTATCGAGAATTCAATTTTAAATCAGTTTTTGCATTTGAAGCATGTTTAACTTTGTTATTATTATTTCTATGTAATTTATTTATTGTATTTACTGTTTTGATTATCTGTGATTGTTTATATTGCTTTTAATCACTAAAAATAGCAGTAAATCATGAAAAATTGCTTAGAAAAATATGGGAACACTAACCTGGAGTTCGAATAGCATTATGAGAATTTTACAACCATTTTATGCAGATTATTAGCAGTAATCCTTTGAACTTTTTGTATGAATATGAATATGACTAGCATCATGAACCAGTAGTTCGAAAAACTGACCCAGTATGGCCAGAATTTGTATAGAATTTGTACGAGTCTTTAATTCTGTGGTAATGTAATCACGGATTAGCAGAAGATTGAGAAGACTTACTCTACCTTTCACCTGAATGCGGTGTAATCCGCACGCAACTATCACCAAGACGGCTACATGAAGTATGCCGAATTAATTGACATCATGCAAGTTACGAAAGCTCAAAATAATGTTCTAAGAAAGAACTACATCTCACAACCACCGAGCAGCAACGCTATTGGCATGAAGCCAATGCCGCGCCTACAGGTGATAAAGCCTCTCACGAAGGAGAGTGGCAAGAAGGGTAAGGTCGTGGGTCTCATATTATTGATGCTTTCCAGTCTAAGAAGAGGGCAAAGGACAGCATAAGGCACACCTCGCCATTGCAGACACAAAGGACCCACATCCATTAGTTGCACTTATGGATGTGGGACAACAAAGAGTAGCTTCTATCACCCTCCTTTGGACATCGCAGCGGCCACAACCGTAGTTGCCCAAGAGGAGAAAATCGCCATAGAGCTGATTGAGGCAGAAGTTCCTGAATACTTCGCCGATTCGACCTAGTGCATGCATCGCACTTGGATCTTTTATAGTAACTTGCAGTTTGTAATTAAAGCAGAATTTTGAATTATTGAATAATGATTGCAAATTCTAGGAGAGCAAAGCATTAAATTCTTATTATGAGTCTTGCAAGACTTATTTTTCTGTTTTTATAATAGCAAGTTATGTTCTGATATCTCATATATTTTATTTATGTGTTGCTTGCTTTCGCTACATATTAATAAAGTACATTATATTAGAACACGTGGCGCCCTATGAGGAAGTGTGCTTAAGGTAGCCACACAACAAATACGATCCTGAGAGAAACAGAAATTTTTTCAGCCAATTAGCAAGAATGCTGGTAGTCTTACGACAATCGCAGACAGCTATATTGGTATAATAGGTTCAGAAGGCCATAATGGGTGCAATTTTGGTCATTGAAGAAGACTAATTGTACCTGTAATATACTAGAACTCTCAAGGATATTCGTGTAATGGTTTCCATGCAGAGATCGAATAAGAGTATGGTACATAATACCTACTTTACAAAGTGTGAAGAAATGTAATTGTGGCATTAGAATGCCTTCCTTCATATGAAACTAGCACTACTACGTAAAACGCTATCACGCACGGTTCGAATCACATTACATGCACGGTTCGAACCGCTCAGAAGTTTTGTACGCCGCGATAATCGCGTTATCACAGCATTTGTTAAAAACTGCTCGTGATAAGTAACAACACAGACGTTGCTTTTTATGATATATGGATATCACGACGTTATAATTACCAACCGTATGTACTATCCATATATCACTGCATTGTTATAGTTAAGAACCGTCAGGATATATGGATATCACGTATGGTTCTTAAATATCACCGCTTGTAATATTCATATATCACGCACGTTATAGTTACGTAACCGTCAGGATATGGATATCACGCATTGCGCGATATTTACGTAACCGCTCAGGATATTCATATATCACGCATTTACGATAGTTATGAACCGCCTGCATGATAGCTCTTCAAAGATATCTAATTTAATTTGGATTTTGCCAGCCTCGTGAATTGCTAGCCATGCCCTCAAAACAAGTAGGCGTAAAATAGATACATTATGTGATGAATCAATCATTGACACTCAAAGTGACCATTTAACTCAAAATCAATTCGACACTAATATGTATCAAATATTGTCGCTAGAGTTACAATTGAATTACAACTATTCAAAGTGAATTACATTAATGAATCATTCAAGGTCATTCAATGTTGTAGTGAAACTCTCCGTGGCGCTAATGATATCCATCATGATGAAGGTGCAGAGCTTCCTCTAACATCCAAGATCTCTCTCTCAACAAGTGAATCTAAATCTATATTGAAGATCCAGAGCTAGCAAGAGTGAAGTAGTAAGCATATATATTTAAATTTATAATTAGAAATAATTATTACGAGATTGACCAACCCTGGATCCACCAACTTAGCACTCATGAGAATCGTGATATGATGGCAAACGAGAATGCACATTCTTCTGCTTTTTGCCGATTTACACCGCAAAAATAGAATTACATATATAGGTATAGTCAGCTCAAACGTATTATTACGAAGCATGATAGAATTATTGTGTTGTAGCACGTAATCGAAATCGCATCCCGTGATTAAATGTGGCGCTCGCTCCTTGTATAGCCCTCCTCGGCAATATAGGAGATGAACGACCTACATGTTTCCAAAAAGTTAACCTCGGTCATTTCAAACGAAGGAAGACTACAATTGAGTTATGTATGGAGGAAATAAGCACACTGCCAAGTACTCTCGCACAAGGGTGAAGTCGGGCTTTTTTCATTAGGGAATCAAGGTATAGTACCGGTTCCTCTTGGTACAATGACTAAAAGGACCTAGTGGTGCCTACTCATGTATGTCGCTTGAGTCATTAAACCTAAGTTCGTGGTTGCGATAAAGTACAAATGAAATTTGTATAGCGAGTAGTGAAGCACTTACTTCGTTGTAGGCACCATTATGTAGTCCTTGTCGCTTTTGAGCAAGCAATCCTGCCGTTATGTATTTCTCGATCGAGGATGCGTCGCCAAGATGGTTTGCTCGAGACCACGTGTGGGTCGAGGAAACCCCGGCTCTTTCAATCGCCGCATTTTTAATCATGTATCTATACATAAGCAATGAGTTGTTATATTCGGTATTACGTGAATGTAGAACTTGATTGTACACACTTACAAAGGTCCAAAGATCGTAGAAGTGAGGCATCGAGGGCTTTGAGGTTGAATAGGTTGAATAAGTCATCGGCCCACGACGGCTGGGTTGGCTCGTGGAGGAAATAGTCCTCCGTGTATCTGACGGTGATTCCATTAGCGCACCCTTTCTCTTTGGTCTTCGCATGTACCAAATATGCAAACTCGACAACCTAATCCAACAGAGGCTAATAGTGTGTTGTTCAAAGAACGACTTCCCAAAGAGTATTTCTTAGGGTTAGGAGGCGGAAGCGCCTTAATGTTCTTCGAGCTCGATTTCTCCTGAATGACTTGCCCGCTACGCGTCTTCCTGCGAGACGACTCGGGAACCGATACGACTGCACGCTTTTTTTGTTCATTCGGTGTCTTCTCCACAGGAACCGATGAGGCGGGCTTCTGAAGCGAAGGTTGAGGTGCAGTCATAGAGGGTCCTATTGGAGAGGGTTCTGTTGGAGAGGCATGATCTTGTCGAGATGGGTGGGGTGGAGCCATCAAAGGTTGAGGCGGCACTGCAGGGTCCAGGGCAATGTCCTTCTTGGGCCACTGGATAAAACTGTACACGGCATCCCCTAGTGTTCTGATGTCGCTGCTCGAGCGAATCTCCAGCCGGACGCCCTAAATTGTCATGTACCATGTCCACTTGGACCGGCGTAATCCTCGCGCCACCGGCACCGCGGCCGCACTATCCCTACCTTGCATGGATACGCCACCCCCGCCCAAATTTCAATAGACATCCTAACCATCCTCACTTGGAGCGCGCGCGCCGGCTCCTACAAAATGATACGCAATTAGCTAAGGCGCCCTACAGTCTATCTTTGGAGCATTCCAGAGATGTACATTACCTCGATGTCGCCGATAGGTAATTGGACGCCATCATGTTCATAATTTTATGGACGCGACGCCATCCGATGTTGAGGAGGACTAGCTCCCAAAACAACGGGGCGCTTTACATCGTTGAGGAGTAGGAGTTGATTCACTTGGTCCCGCAATCTTGTTATCTTTTCTTCAAATTTTGCAAGAAGCACCTATTCTCTTCCTTCAAATTTTGTAGTAAGCACATGTTCCAACTCGTGTCGCACTGGATTGGATCTCTTTTCGCTCCTATACGCAAGAGTCGCTTGGGAATCCATCCTCCAAGATACGTTAACCCCTTTGCCTCGCAAAGCACCCGGTGCTCTTTGTTTCCGTGAGCCATAGATAGTATATCCTTCTCCCCGTCGCTTGAAAGGAGCCTTGGGAACATGCGAACTCAATTCTTGCCGCAAGAGGTCATCATGTTATTATAGACATTATGAAGTTATGGACTTATTAACAACTAGGTAGTTCAAGACATATTTACCACACTGCTTGGCTACATCCCTGGTTCGCTGGTTTGTGAATGAGATTACTCAAGAGGTGACTCGATACCCTCGCTTAACCAAGAGAGAGCGCTGCTCTGTGGATCTCAAGAATGGCCTTGTTGCGCGCCTCGCCCTCCGCCGCCCATTGCGCGGTTTTACCCGCACATCAGCGTGCCGAGCCTGTGGGGGTGAGTGTTCGGTGTCCGAGAGCCTTGTGCGCGCACTTTCTCAAGAAATTCAAGGCCGCCTTCATTTGCACAAAGGCGCCCCATATATCCCGCGACAAAAATTTATACGCCGTGGAAGGGCGCTCGACCGCGGTTCACGCATTTGTGACAAGCACGCCTTGAAGGTCCTCCACGCTTCCGATCGAGAGCAACGCCGCTGCTCCACGCGCGCAGTCCGCGGGCCGGGAAAGTGAACGATTTTAAAACTTCGCCCACACCGGCGCTCCAAACATCCGACACAGTTGTCCCAGCTCGCAGTGGTGATGGGGACCTGCTCCTTCCAAGTATCCCGCACACGGTCCGAATCTCGCCACGCTTGGGGGACTCACTGTGGATCCCATTGGCATTTACCTCCGTGATACTATTAGGCTCGAGGAATTTTCGATGTTCCTCCGCCATCTCGCAGACGCATTCACTTTCCTGAGATTCAGACGCATTCGCGACGCCGATGACGGCGACGAAGACGGCAGTGACGCCATGTCGCTACTTGCTATCTATATATGCACGAAGCAATATGTGTAAGCTCTAACCGACCGATTCAAGCAGATGTACTCAACTTAACCAAAATGATGCACAAACGAATATATAAAGAAGGATTCATGGTAGTTTGTGCTCGTATGAGAGTTGCGTAAAGAACAAGTCTTTGTCATCTCAATCCTATTGTCTATACTCTTCATTAAATGAATATGATAGTATAAATTCAAACTATGAGCACTAAAAAGATTTTTGCTTAATCACAAATGATCTCAATCATACTGAAATGATCTTAACTATCACATTCAATCTCAAGATAAGACAAAAGTTCATCACAGAGCATGTCAACAAAGCCCCACCGATCAATTTCCTCACATATTATCAAAGTCACATCATGCACTGCTCACAATACAATAGAGCTCAAGAATGAACTAACAAAGATATCAAATTGACAATAGCATTCAACCATCCGTGATAACTAGTATTCAACCGAAGTAATAAATTAATGATATCAAATTGACAAGAGTAAGTAATACAATAGAGCTCAAGAATCAACTAACAACTATCACATTCAATCTCAAGATAAGACAAAGTTCATCACAGAGTATGTCAATAAAGCCCATCGATCTTTAGTACTCACAGAGAGGAATACTCACAGAGAGGATGCCGCACAACAACTCACGGTGCAAGGAGGAGGCCGTGCAGGGAGGAGGCCGACGCGGGAGGAGGGAGGCGCGGGAGGAGGCCGACACGGGAGGAGGCCGACGCAGGAGGAGGCCGGCAGAGGAGGAGGCCGACACGGGCGAGGCGCTGGCTGCCGATGAAGGGGCACAAGGCCGGGTCTCCACGGCCGGGAGGTGAACGGGCAACCCTAGAGGAGCCGAGAGCGCGAGAGCCTAAGGGGCGCGGGAGAGGAAGTGACGAGTAAAGAGCAAAACCCTCAGCGGTGCGCTCTTTATAACCGTTTTGATATGGAGAATATCACTGACGGTTATTTAATGGAACCGTCGTGATATTGAGGATATCACGCATGGTTCGGGAATAGAACCGCTCGTGATGTGAGTATATCAAAGACGGTTCTCTCTTACTAACCGCTCAGGATGTGGAAGATATCACGCACGGTTGGGAATAAGAACCGCTCGTGATATGCCACCCTATAAATATAAAGACCCGGCTGCACTTCTCGCCTCTAGCGCTCTCGATCTCTTCGTGGAATAGAGGGGCTTGAGAAGCTTTGCTCGTGGTTGGTACCGAGGAGGCTTGTTTATTTTGCTTGCCTTGTTCTTGGTTGTGGTTGCCCTAGCAACTTATGGCTATTTGGCTTGCATGCTTGCTTTGTAAGGCTTGGCTTTGGTGGTAGCTCTCGCTTGGGTGTTGTGAATGAGAAGGACAAAGGAGGAATCTCATGATATTAGGAATTTTCATTCCGAGCTCCGAGGGTAACGATCTTTAACTCTTTATATTTGCTCTAGGTTTATCTTTAATCAATTTTAGTGTATTTAGTTAATAGGAGGAGTAACGATATTTGCAGCTTTATTAATATAATTTAACACTACTAATTGTTACGTGTAGCGATGGACCGAATCGATGTACGGTGTAACTGCAGGAGTGAAGAGTACATTAATGGCGTGATTGCTTTTAAAAGAGTCACGAGCGTGATATGTCAATAAGGGATAGAATTTATGTACCGCCCATGCATTGATTGCGTAATCAAGATTTTTAACAACCCGACGCAGATCGTAGGGCACTTGATTCAAGGGGTTTCAAAAAGGGTATACATGTTGGACCAACACGTGAAGAGAAGATTATACAGAAGTTAATAATGATGACATCGCCGAGGAAGTCAACGATATGCCTGATGTGGACGTGTTTTTGATGACGATAGGTCGACGATGACAACCGACTGATGCTACGCAATGCGTATGAAACTACATGAGAGAGAGTTTGTAAATTCGAGCACTTAATGGAGGACTCGTGGAAACCTTTGTTCCTCGGCCGCAAGCCGAATACACAAGGTTGTCAACCGCATTTGAACCGCCGAAATTGAAGGCGAGCAATGGTTGGTCCGACAAGAGTTTCACTCGCTGTTAGGTCTCCTAGCGACATTCTTCCGAGGGAAACATGTTGCCCAAAGACCACCTACCAAGCCAAGAAGGTTCTTTGTCCATTGGGAATGGAAGTAGAAAGAATACATGCATGTCCGAACGATTGTATCCTCAGATCGTAAAGAGTATGCAGACTTGCATGTATGTCCTGCAGCAAAGCATCCCGATACAAGCGTAAGAATATCGCTAAGGTGAACCAAGGACCTCTCGCTAAGGTGTTGTGGTATCTCGCCGTGATCCCACGCTTGAAGCGCTTATTTGCGAACCGAAAGGAGGCAAGATTGCCGTTGGCACTCTGAGGAGCGTAAGAAAATGGAAAACTAAGACACCCCACGATTCTCGCCAAAGGAGAAACTTCGATCGACCTTCAAAGAGTTCGTGCGGAACCGAGGAACATAAGGTTAGGTTGAGTACAGATGGAATGAATCCTTTCGTAACATGAGCAACCGACATAGCACTGCCCGTGAATCTATGTATGTACAACCTTCCTCCGTGGTCGTATGAAGCGAAGTACATTTTGATGTCACTACTTATCCAAGGGCCAAGCAACCCGGGAACGAGATTAATGTGTACCTAGCACCATTATCGATGATCTTATGACACTGTGGAACGGCGGGTACAAGTATGGGATGCGCATAAACGAGAACTTCTTTTACGCGCCATGTTGTTCTCGCACTATCAATGATTTTCCCGCCTTGGTAACCCGTTCAAGCCAAGACGAAGGAGCCAAAGCCTCATCTCGCACCGCTTAGATGCTACGAGAGTGTATGGTCGAACAACTCGCAGAAATCGTGTATATGCCACCGTGAGGTTCCTTCCGTGAGTCACCCATACCGCAAGATGAAGAAACAATTCGACGGAAATAAGGAGGACAATCATTTCCAAGGGCTTTTAGAGGGAAAGAGGTCTATGATATGGTTAAGGATATCGATGTTGTGCTTGGGAAGGGACGAAATTAAAACCCGCCGTAAGAACATCCGAAGAAGCGGCCAATTTTTTGGGACTTACCTTATTGGGAGCACTTAGAAGTTCACATCGCATTGACGCCATGCACGTGGAGAAGAATGTATGTGAAAGCTTGATTGGTCTCTTATCAACATTAGTGGCAAACAAAGGATGGTGTTAACGCACGACGTGACTTGGTTGATATGAACATAAGGACCGAAAGTTAGCACCTAAAGAGACCGATAAAGGACGAACATATCTTCCACCGCCTTGCTACACTATGTCCAAGGCCGAGAGAAATGAATTGTGCCAAAGCTTGCATGGTGTCAAAGTCTCGCCCGTTACTCCGCTAACATTAAGAAACTTGTTTCTATGCAAGATTTGAAATTAATTGGTTTGAAGTCTCATGATTGTCATGTGCCGATGACACAAATGCTTCTGCTGCAATTAGGGGTATCTTGCCTAACAAGGTCCGAGTGGCAATCTTGAGGTCAGGTTATTTCTTCAACTCAATTGCTCGTAAGGTCATCGATCCCAAAGGACTAGATGCTCTACAGCCGAGATGGTGACGACTCTATGTCAACTTGAGATGTATTTTCTCCGTCATTTGTCGATATCATGGTCCATCTCATTGTTCATCTTGTGAAAGAGATAAAGATATGCGGTCCCGTGTTCCTACGCCATATGTACCGCTCGAGAGGTATATGGGAATTCTCAAGTTCTACGACGGAATCGATCTCGACCGGAGGGCAAGATCATCAAGGTTATGCAACCAAGAAGTCATTGAGTTCGCGCCGACTACATGGCTCGTGGAACCGATAGGTGTGCCTCTATCTCGCCATGAGGGAAGGCCGATGGTATCGACCATCGGAAGGAAATCAATCACCCCGACCGATACGCACGCCAAGCCCATTTCATGGTCTTGCAACACATGACCCAAGTGTCCCGCACATCGACGAGCACAAAGACATGGTACGCCAACGTAATCCGCACCTGGCCGAGGTTTGATCACGAGAGCACAACCGCTTGCTCAACGAATGGTTAAAGGTGCAAATCATGACTGGAGGTCATCAAGTGATGATACGCGCTATGGTTGGCAAAGGGCCATAATTTACAATTGTCACATGGCAAGGATACGACATAAATGGGTACACATTTTATACGCACTCAGATAGGAAGAGCACACCCGTAACAATGGTGTCCGTGATAGATGCATTCAGCATCGATGGGCCGAGGAGCTCGATTATGGGCAAATAGAGGAGATATGGGAGCTCGACCACGTGGTTTTCAAGATCCCCTATTTCGTGTCGCTGGGTCCATCTCCCACGTGAAGGTCGATGGCACGTGTCACTACCGTGGAACTCGATCGTGTCGATACAAAGACGAACCATTCGTGATCAAGCAACCAAGTTGTTCAAGTCTTCTATGTAACCGACCCGCAAATAAGAAGCGCCACGTAGTTCTTCATGGAAAAAGAAGGATTGTCTGAGTTGAGAATATAGTGGACGAGGAAGAATACAATCAATTTGACGAGTTGCCTCCTTTCTGAGACTGCATCGCCTCGAGTAAGAACCCAATGAGGAAGTTAGCTATATGCGCGCCGATCATCATGAAGGACTATATTTTAATTAAGAAATTACTCCATTGTAATTAATTTATTCCATAACATCATGTGTTATGAACTTGTAATATGTCGACGATATTTTGATGTCAACGCGGAATTGTAATCGCTTCCCGCCCTTATGGACCGTGATATTTTGGTGCATTAAAAATTCATTTAATTTGGAAAATAGTCCACCGCACCACCTTTCTAGAAACCTAAAAACTAAAAATTTATGGCAAATAGTCTAACACCTTTGCAAAGAAACCGTATACTATGCCTAATCTTGCGCCGTCATCGCAGTACATCACGTAGTCGCCCCACCCTTCCACACCGCCGCTGCTCGCACCGGCCATCCTCCGACAATACCACTCCCCCAAAGGGTCTCGCCTTTCTTCCCACGCCGCCTCGACCATGTCCGCGGCGAGCTCGCACCGCCCGCACTCCCTGCTGGTCTTGGTCGCTCGCACTCCGCCGGCCGGCTCGCCTCGACTGGCCGATGTAGTGCTTCCCAACGCCGCTGCCTCACGGCCGTAGAGGAGGAGACCGAGCACGAGGCCGCGCCTTATGGCCGCCACGGCCACCACGGCCGCCTGCTCAAGGAACATGAGGCCGCGCCGCATGTCTTGGGGCGCCAAGACAAGCCCGAGGCCGACGATGAAACAAGCCCCCGTTGCCGTCGCTGCCGCCGTGGTTGACGCATCGCGAGGTAGCGCCGTTGTCCCGCCACTTCATCGCCTTCCGCTCCAGCCGCCACGCGCCCCACGGCACGCCTTGACACCTTGTACAAGGCCTTGCAACTCCAATATACGCATATACGAAAGTCAAGATGTTAGAATAAATAGTAGTAACGCACGCACGTATTTTGTAGGTATAAATATGTACGCACGTTAATCGTAGGTGCATAGGTCCTCCATGGCCGAGGAGAGCTCGCCACACGGGCCGACGCATGTCGCACGACTTACATCGCGGAGAAAGAGCGCGATCACCGACCTCCTCGCCTTGGTGCCGCCATCATGCTCGTGATGCTCACCTTGGCGATTGCCGCTGCACGCACTCAAAACCGTGAGACAAAGAGGATGGGAGTTTAATCTTCGTGAATTATTAATTCTGCCTTATAAAGAACTAGGAGTAATCGGCGTAAGTAGACTAAGAGACGGCAAAGCGATGGTGAGATGAAGAGACATATCGCGCGGGCGCGGAGGGAAGAGGTAGGAAATATCACAAACCGCTTCTATCTTCAACCGTCAGGATGATATTATCACGCATTTGTTCTATTGTGGAACCGTCAGATGATAATATCACGCACGCTATTGAATTGAACCGCTCGGATATTCAGAATATCACGACGGTTTGTAAACAGAACCGCTCGTGATATGTATTTATATCACGCATTTGCTGAATATAGAACCGCTCGTATTATATTAGTATCGCTGCACGCTCTATTAAAGAACCGCTCGTGATATTATGTTACGCACGTTCCACGATAGAACCGCTCGTGATATTTCGCACTTCTTCGCCTCCCGCGCGATATGTCTCTTTATCTCACCATCGCTACAGCTCCCGATGATTTGCGCCTCTTCGCCTCACGCCCAATTTATTCCTTGTTTTATATAAAAGGATCATCCGCCATTGAAGATGATCATCCCACACACTTATAAGAAAACGTAAATGGCCGCTTCTTCCTTGTCGCCGCATTGATAGCCTTCCCGCCGCACCGCATTTGAGCACCTCTCTCGCCAGACGCGAATCGCAGCCGCGTAAGAACACTGCTTCAACAGTTCTTCACTCCTCTCGCCGACCGAGAATTTGCTCGAGCAGTGACGGCTACCTTCGCCGCCTTGACATCTTCCTCCACCGTGTCTTCCGTGATCTCCCACTTTCGGCGAAGTTTGTCGTGTCGCCGACGTGGTCCTCCGTAATGAGGTTGCACATCTCCAAGAGGCTTGCCGTGACTTGGATCGCGTATCGACGCAGAAGCGATCCAATCCATCGTGCCGAGACCCCAAGAAAGGGAAGAGAGGCTATGGCTCAATACTTCTTGATTCTACAAGACGATGGTCTTGAGGAGACACTCAACGAGCGCCACGGTGGACGATTTCGCTTCGCTCACGATCAGAATCGTCCGATGCCGACGCCGCCGCTTATGAAGTATTGAAGACGAGATAGCAACCTACCTCCGCTACTAGAAAACTTTATTTACAAATTTTCGGTTTTACCTTTTGAAGATCAAGTATCTTTTCTTAATCTTTTGTTTAATTATATCAAAGACGGTTTAATCTTTTGTTTAATTATGTCACGACGGTGATCTTTTCTAATCTTTTGTTTATCGATATGACAGACGGTTTGTAAAAGAACCGCTCGTGATAAGTCATTATCGCTGCATTTATTCCAAATGTAACCGTCAGAAATTCAACACGACGGCTCCATGGGAACCATCTCGTGATGAGGCGCCGATCACATACCGCTCGATTACCAACCGCTCGATACTACATGCACGTTCGTAGAATTAACCGTCGATACTACGCACGGTTCTTATTAGGAACCGCTCGTGATAATTCGCGCACGCTTCCAATAAGAACCGCTCAGGTGAGTAGTTATCACGCACGGTTACAAAAGGGAACCGTCAGAGAGCGATCGCAGACGGCTCCTTCGGAACCGTCTGTGATGAGGCGTCCAGTATGACCTGTTTTGTAGTAGTGTAGGCTATACTGCACTAATATTAATGCAAACTGTGGCATTATAATGCCTTCCTTCATATGAAACTAGGCTATACTACACTAATATTAAAGCACATGCAGCCTATTCTGTCCTGGAAATCGAATTTAGAAGCTCTGAACTTTTCTATCCCTGGCATGATACATTATGCCACCTAGGTCTTAAGATGATGAGAAATATAATTAACAATTCATAGAGACATAATATGAATGTAAAGAATTTTTTGAATTAGAAAGATTTTGTGTGCCCTGAATGTGCCACCAGGAAATTAATTACTAGACCTTTTGCTCTGAAAGCGGAGAATGAAGTCCTTGCATTCCTGGACCGTATCCAGGGAGACTTTTTATGTCCTATACAATTTCTATAAGAGTCATTTAGGTATTTTATGGTGCTCATCGATACTTCCTCAAAATGATCGTGACATATATTTGTTGTCCATGAAATCACGCTTGCATAGCTAAATCTCGCAGATAATTAAATTTAAAATATTTTTTTCTGATCATCATATGAAATCCACCTGAATGGCAACGCCGATAATTTACTTCGAAGACATCTGATGATTATTGCATGAAAATGAGAATTGAAAGTTGAGCATTCCGTACTGCATGTCCACACCCAGAATGGACTAGTAAATCTTTGAAGAATTGTAATTTACCAACTACATGTTGGGGACTCGCAGTCCTGCTCGCAGCAGCTCTCATTAATTTTAGACCGTCGGCCTATAACATTCATCCACCTATGCAACTAGCGTAAAGGTCAGCACCGAAAACTTCTCATCTTCGCAGGTTTGGTTGCAAGGTTTATATACCTAAACCACCACCACAGCGAACTGCAATGGGTCTTCTCTGAAAGTTTGGGATATACGTTGGTTATGATACAACATCCATAATCAAGTATTTGGACCCTATGACTGGAGATTTGCATAATACCCGATTCGCTGATAATATATTAGATGAAGTAAATTTCCTGTCATTACGGGTGGAAATCAACCCTTGATGAAAATATCGGGAAATAACGTGGTAAGCCACGAAATCCGTAAGACAATTAAAGTCTAGAAGACAATTAGCTCGTAAGATAATTAGAACTGCGGCATATGACCCGCATAACTAGTAAAGCAAATAAAGAAGTCTAGAAGACAAGAGAAGTCCGTAAGATAATTGAAATCCAAAAGACAATTGAAGTTCGTAAGATAATTGATTTGCAAACATTAGCGAATCAACCGCTAGACCGATTTAGTGATTTGAAGAGCGTGACTAAGTCGCATTTGCTCGCAAGCAAAGCACCGTAGAGGGTTGAAATACCAATGAAAGTATCTCTAATCCCGCCCGCAGGTCTTAGAATAAAGGACGAGAACTCCGCCTTGAACTGGCAACTGTGGACGCCGTGAAAAAGGATAAGAAGGACTTGACACAATCGATCACCAAAGTGCCCTAGAACCGTAACGGAGCCGCTTGAGACCTAGCATCAGATAGAACCTTCGTAAAAGGCATACTGTAATTGAACATCCCCATGAAGGAGACATCAAGATGGATGTGTGCGCACACATCTGAGCCGAAAACTAAAGGACTTGCCCCGCAATTAGAAGCAAATGAGCAAGTAGAAGCATTAAAAGAATCACCTCTTAAAGAAATAACTATAAACTTTGTGATCTCAGGAGAATCTATGAATAAAACAATGTACCAATGTCGATATTTACTTTGTAAAGGAAATTGCCGCAATCATCGATCTTGATCCAGAGCCTACATCGCCAACAATGAAAGAAAAGATCGATTGGGAAGACCGAAGAAGGCGATAGAAACTAAATTATTCTCTTTGAATTAAAGAGAGGTGTTTAAGTCTGTAAGACACACACCTCCCTTTGTGCACCCTGTAGGGTATAAATATGTATTTGTTCGAAAGAGAAATGAAAAGAAGCAAGGCTCATAGGCAAGGTTTCACCGAACGCCCAAGAGATGATTATGAAGAAACCTATTCTCGGCCATGGGCGGAACTCGCTTTAGATATTTATCTCAATGATAGTGAACTTAAAGTTAGAAGTGAAATTGATGGATGGGGTACCAACATACCTTTATGAAATATTAGATTCGGACATTTATATGAAGATACCGAATGTATCACCGTCCCGAATCAAGACACAAGAAATATAAACTCAGACAAAGATAAAACTCGTAAAGTCATTGTACAAAGTTAAGCAATCAAACAAGATGTGGTATAATCGCTAGCGACTTTCTATGCAAGAAAGGCTACACTAACAATGAGAATAAATTCCATATATTTATACGACAATTCCATGATGGATTACGATAATCTCAAGATATAAAGATGATCTCAATATCATCAAACCCTAGAGGATATTAAGAAAGCAAGTCTTACCGAGAGTTGGAGTTCAAATGAAAGATTTTAGGTAAAACCAAATATTGCCTAGACTTACAAATTTTGGGCATGCCCTCAAGAGATATTAGTACATCACCAACCTTCACTCGTAAAGTGTTAGAAATGTTCGACTTTGAAAAGGCATACCCTTTGAAAGTGCCAATGGTCGGAGATCTTGCATCAAGGCAAAGACCCGCATGCATCTAAAGATGAGGGGAGGAAGTCGGGATCGAATTTCCACACTTAAGTGCAATAGAAGCACTAATGTATTTAGCAAACTATACTAAAACAGACATTGTATTTGCCGAGAACCTACTAGCAAGGTATAGTGCGTAACCTACCAAAGGTATTGATAAGGAATAAAGGACATCTTCCGATACCTCCAAGGAAGCAAAGAACTTGGGTCGTTTCTACGTAAAGAACCAAGACTCAACTATGAATGACAATGCGATAATCTGTACTTGTAGGATCCGTGATACAAATAATAGCAAACAAAGCTATGTATTCTATGTGGTGGAATCGCAATTCCATGAAAATCGCTCTAAGTAGTCTTGTACCGACTTCGACGAATCACACGTAAATAATAGCACCTGCATTTGAGGCCTCACGAGAATGTGCTTGGCTTCAACGGATGATTCACCGATCCAAAGAATCATGTGGATTGAATACTCACAAATCCCAACTATTATCTATGAAGATAAAGCAGCTTTGTGTTGCATAAGTACGTATGGGTTTTGTGAAGAATCCTCCCACAAAAGCATATCAACCCCAAGTTCTTCTATACTCATGAATTGCAAAAGATGAACGAAATCAAAGTAATCGTGATACTAAGTCATATGAGAATCTTGCATTTATTCACTAAGTCGCCACATTTAGCTTTGAAAGATGCATACGTGAATTGGAATGATGAGACTTAGAGAAGTGCATCTGTGAGGAGAATCTTCGTGAACTCATTATTAAAGCTTGATTATGAAGATCGAGTACCCAACTAATAAATCCAGAGATTAAATAAAATTGGGTGTATTGTACTCTTTTTCTCTTGGTGAGTTTTTTCAAGTTTCTACTAAGGTTTTTAATGAGGCAATTCGTGTAACACAGCAAAACGTGTATCATGTACTCTTTCTTCAAAAAAATTTCACTGGGTTTTTATGAAGTTTTGACGAGGCATAAACATGTGAGGATGAGTGCCCAAGGGGAAGTATTAAGAAACTATGGGCTCGGACCGAAAGCCGGCCCATGTATGGGCTCTCCATCTCAAACCCTAGCAGAGTCTCTAGCCTATAAATAGAGGGTGCTATTCACTGTAAATGATTGATCATTGAATAAAGGAACAAAGGGAAGTAAGAAGTTCCCCTACCTCTCTGTGTTCAATCTCTTATTCTATTCTTATGATTTATATATTATTTTTATGATTCTACGATTGTCTACGAATTAATCGATTGAACTGAATTCACCAACGATGGTTCCTCAACACCCTTAATTAGTGAGAGCCCTGTGCGGATGAGCATCATGCACACCCTGCTGTACGGGCTGGGTCCGCGGGGATCGGGAGAAATTCCAGCGGACCGAGCCTGGGCTTGTGAGCTTTGATCCCAAGGGTCAGAACACGTGTTCCTACCTCACGCGCGGGCACGCTCGCTGCGCCCAGTCACGTTGTGGGTCCACGAGCCCCACCGCTGCATTTGGTTTGCAGATCCTCGAGACCCCGTGGCGCACGGGTGGGGACGTGCTCGCAGCCAGTGCCCAGTGTTTGTCCAGTAGAAGGGTGTGTCTGTAGCCTGTACAGGGTGGAAACCTCCTTCCTGCAAAGGGAGGCCTTCAAGGGGGCATTGGTGTCACTGGCTGTGGGCATGGGCGTTGGGTGCACACGTCGGTCCCGAGTGTGTCCTCTATGGTCGACGAGGAGCTCGGAACAACATGTTGATTTGAGAGCGGCAATTGTTCGTCCTCGTCTCGGCATGGAAGTTCGCTTCGGCCGAGCCCCATTCACGGTCAGCTGGATTTATTAGGGCACAATGTGAATAGTTAATATAAACAATAATGTTAAATATGTTTAAATTGTCAACCTCTAACCGATACAACTAGACAAATATAGATCGTGCACGCCGCCCGTGGGCGGGTGCCATCGCCCAGCCTAAAATTTACATAAGCTCCCACCCCATATAAGACATTAAGATTGGGTGACTAAGATACTTAAGAATGTATCACGATGCGCTCCGCTGAGATGGCTCAATCAAGACATCAAGTGGGATTTGGGGATCTAAGACCCAAAAGAAAACCAACCCTAGTCGCAGTTTTTATCCCGTGCGCCGCCAGAGCTCGTCTCACCGGACTAACGTGGAGATTTGCTGTTCGGCCAGTGCGTGCCTGCGGCGTGCACGTATTCCAGCCAATCTGGTTGCTACCGCGTTCGTCCGCTGATCGCCCGGCCGTCTGTGCGTGCGTGTGCGTGGAACGCGGCCGCCGACTCGATCCGTGCCATCGTGTGGAGCATCGCCCAGCCACCAACCCGTGCCGCACTGCCGCCACGTTGACTGCTGCATACCAGCGTCCAGCACCCTGCATGCGCATGCGTGAGTTGTCCAGCCGCCAGTGCAGCCGCGTGGAGGAATTTTGGCTTTAGTGCTGCTGCTGCTATTCGTGTTAGGTAAGGGCTGCATGAGAATTTAATTAATGTTGGCTTTTGTGCTGCTGCTGCCGTTTGTCTTGCATAATGCTGCATGCGCTGCTTTGGATGTTTAATTGGAGATGATGGACTTCTATAGATATTTAATGGGAGATGCATGCTATGTTTTTTTTAATTGGGGCTGCATGCACTACTAGGATTATTTTAATAGGGTAGTTAGGACTCCTAGGATCATTTGTTAGTGCTGCACGGCTGGTTGGTCCCTTTGATTATTTAATTAGAATTGTTAGAGAGATGGGTTAATTTAATAATGATTATTTTAATTGGGACTGCTTTGATTATTTAACTAGATTATTAAAGAAGACAGATGAATTAGATAGTGCTAGTTAGTAATTAACTAATTTGGCCACATGTGCTTTGTATGCTTGCGGTGGTAGTAGAGCAACTAGCATCGCTTGACCGCTTCTTCGCTTCTTTTTGGTTTCAATCCTAAATAAGCAATCGTTGTCGCATTTATATTAGTGATTAATTTATTTGTATCTTACATACGCCACTTTTCAACTATTCTGTGTTTATTTAAATTTCGTGATTGTGGGATATAATGTCATCTAGAAAGTACTAACTGCAATGACAAAAGAAAAGGAAAAGACGGTGGATGCGTTGATAGAATCACAGAGAGGAGCTATTGATAAATTTTTCAAGAGTAATACGGCCGCTCGATTAACTCGATGAGTTGGCGATAGTTGTCGTGGATGAAGCAACTAATGAGAATGAGGAAGAAAATGTTGACATCGACGCCGATGATAACAATGTAAGTGACCCCGAGAACACTATTCATGCATCGTGCACAAGAACAAACGCTAGTATTGATGAGCAACCGCTTACACTTCGATATTTATGATCCAAGAAATTGGGATAATCTTGATAATAAAGCACAGACATATTAGTCGAGAAAGGGCCTATAAGAGAAGAAAACATCGATTCCTCTAGATGTCGCCAAGACATTTTTCATATGCCCATTATTCTAGAAAACTAAGCAATGGAGAATTACATGATAGAAAATGGTTAGTTTATTCAAGCATGTTGACAAAGTATTTTGTTTCACAGAAGATCTTCAAGTCTAGCACTAGCAAGAGTCCGAGTACCTTAGCAAATGATGGGTTTAGAAATTGGAGGCATATTAGTGAGAAGCTTAAAGATCACGAAATAGTGCCGAGCATATTAGTAATATGAACAGCTTGGAATGAATTGAGAGCTAGATCATGGAAAAGCAAACAATTGACAAAGAATTGCAACAAGAAATCACAAAGGAGAAAGAACGCTTGAGGCAAGTTTTATTAAGAATAGTTTCAATTGTGAAATTTCTTGGCAAACGCAACTTGGCTTTTAGAGGAAGCAAGGAGCAGCTTTTACAATGATAATAATGGCAATTTTTAGCTTAGCCGAGATGATAGCACTTGACTTTGTAATGCAAGACCACCTCGCATTTATTCGTAACAAAGAAATTCATTATCATTATCTTAGTCATAAAATTTAATGAGTTGATATCTCTATTGGCACCGATATCACAAGCTCTATCATAAAGGTTGTTAAAGAGGCCAAGTATTTTTTCCATTATCCTAGATTGTACCCCCGATGTGAGTCATCAAGAACAAATGACTTTGTTAGTTCGATGTGTTAATTTGTCTGATGGCCAAATAAAAGTTGAGGAATATTTTTTGGGTTTCTTGAAGGTGGATGACACATCCGGTTTGGGGCTTTAATGTATTGGTTGAGTCTATGGAGTCCTTCGGCCTTAATATTAATGATATAAGGGGTCAAGGCTATGACAATGGTTCTAACATGAAAGGAAAACACCAAGGGGTACAAAAAAGGCTAATTGATATCAATCCAAGAGCATTGTATATGCCATGTGCTTGTCATAGTCTCAATCTTACTCTCTGTGATATGGCAAAATCATGTGGGAAAGCTGTTTCATTTTTTGGAATTGTTCAACGCATATATGTATTATTTGCTGGTTCTACAAAAAGGTGGAATGTCTTGCTTAAACATGTTCCTAGTTTAACTGTGAAATCATTGTCCAATACTCGCTGGGAGAGTCGAATCAAAAGTGTTACAAAGAATAAGATATCAAGCTACTGAGTTAAGGTCAGCTTTGTCTGAGTTCCGTCATGCTTCTGACATTGAACCTAAGGATAAAAGTGATGCAAAAAATTTATTTGATGCCCTTGGCAGCTTTGAGTTTATACTTGGTATGGTTATTCGAATGATATTTTATTTGTCGTGAATAAAGTGAGCAAGAAGTTGCAACACACCATGTGCATTGACTCTACTTTGCAAAGAAATACAAGGTATGATGCAATACTTTGAGACATACGAAATGAGGGGTTTTCTTCTAGTCCGATTATCGCCAAAGGCATTGCATCCGACATGGTGTAGAGGCATCGCTCCTAGAAACGTCGTGCTACAAGGAAGAAACAATTTGATGAAAGTAATTGCCAAGAAGACATTCTAGAAGTCGAGAAGGCTTTTGAAGTTAAATATTTTTTGTTCTGTTGATATGGCAATCACTTCTTTGAAGAATGATTTGAAGAACTCATGGTGTTTAAAGACATATTTGGTTTCTTAATGAGCTCAAGCACCTCAAGTCATTAGATAATATTGAACTTGAAGAGTGCCGCACTAAATTTGCGTAAACTTTCTCTTAATGGATCATCCGATGTTGAGGTACATGATCTTATTTCGAATTGAAGATTATGAAATTCACATTGCCGATGGTGCATTGTCCGCTATGGAGATTTTCGAGCATGTCGAGAGGTGGATTATTATCCAAATGTTTCCATTGCTTACCGGATCTCATTTGTCAGGCTCGGATCGCCAGATCACCGAAAGAAGCTTTTCAAAGTTGAAATTATTGAAGAACTATTTGAGGTCAACAATGTCTCAAGAAAGGTTAAATGGTTTGGCGACTTTATGCATCGAGAAGAAGTTATTGGATGAGATCGATATCAATAGTATAATCAATGACTTTGCATCTCAAATGTTAGAAGAAATTGTTTAAAATAATGTCAAGCGCCAAGTAAGTAATTTATTATTACATTTGTCTACTTTATGAACTTTGAGACATTCTATATAAGTTATTTTAGTGCATTGAATATTATCTTTTAATTGATGTGTATTTATAAGACTATATATACGATATAGAAATATATATAGATATTTTGAGAGAGTGGATTAGGCCTCCGTATTAGTACTTACCTAGGCCCAAAAACTCAGAACGGCCCCGATATAGATCTAACTTATACAACCAAACAAGCATAGAATACAATATTAATAGCTCGTGATAAACTACTAACAAGGACTCTGATGTGTGCACACGCTGGTCGCCACAAGATATCCAAAACACTGCACTCCAACAGCCTATCAACAACACGTAAACGTAATATAATTTATAAGATCTTGAATTCAACACAAGTTTAATAATAATTTGAAACTCAAGATATGATAATATAATAATTATACCACTAAGTTCTACAAGGTACACGAGGTAGGTGTTTTATACGCTCCTTCATGGCTTGATAGCTTGATAGCGTTGCATAATCTTATCATCAATTGCTACAAATATTTCTCGCACAACATAGCAAACCATTATTTCATTAAATTATTCATCATTTATCTTATTTCAGAGGTCTGTTTTTATAATATTCATCGTTGAGAAAACTTCTCAATCGATGCGGTTGCCACAGTCATACCAATACAAATGTGATGAGATGATAAACCAATGGATGATCAAATTTTGTCTAGTTTGAACCAACATGACAACAAGCTCACGAAGACTACCACAACTCAAAAATCAAGACTTCTTTTCATGACATCAATGTATATGTTGAGTTCATCATTCAACATATGACGATCAAAGTAAATATTTGTAAGTTCAAGATGAGATTTGAAGGGCGATTGGGCAAACCTAATTGATGTGTCGGCTGGCGCACCTAGCCCATCTCGCCATGCCTCGCTCACAATCCTAGCGCCGCACCACGCTGAGCTCCCACCGTCCGCACATCGTCGTGGCTCACCCTTAGCCCCCGCCACGCCGTGCCGAGCTCCCGCCGCCGCACTTGCGCCAGCCCCGCCACAGCCGAGCTCCCACCGTCTCGTCACACTGCACGGTGGAGGGGCTAGTTAGGGAATGGCTGAAATCATGCTCCGGAATTGCCTAGTTAGAGTTACTACTCACAACTCATCACTTCATTTACTTGTGCTGTCGCTGGGCCTACCGGCTGCCACTCAGCCCATGGCCAAGCTTCTTGTAACGTCCTATTTTTTGTTCTTGTAAAGGATTTCAAACTTGTTTTGAATTCAAAATTCAAACTTCAATCTCAAATTCAAATTCTCTCAAATCTTTAAAAGTTTCAATTTCAATCTTTCCCTTGGGCTTGGCCCATGTGCACCCAAACCATCCCCGGCCCTTGCCTCCCCATGCCCCCCTGCCACGTCGGCGCACCAAAGCACGCTCTAGAACACGCCCCGCGCCCGGTGGCCCCGCCGTCATTGCCATCTGCCACTACCGTCCTCGCACCTTGCGCCCCACGCACCGTTGTCGCTCCACCTTGTGGCCCTCGCTAGACCCCCTGTTTTCTCGCCAGCCGCATCTTGCTCGCGCCCGGCTCCACCGCTCCCTACTCTACCGCACCCACGTGGTCGCAAATTCCGCCAACACACAGCGCCACACCATCCCCCTCCTACCTCTCTCTCTCTCTCGCACCACGCTCCCGCCGGCTCTACCTTTTCGCACTCCTAGCTCTACGTCGCTTTAAGCTCCCCAATGGTCATCACCACCCTTGAGGCTATAACCCCAACACACACACAGGCTTCACTGCACCCCCAATTGACCTCCCACTACCTTGTTCGTCCCTGAGTGCCACCTTTCCCCTTTCTTCCTCCTCTCCGACGGATCATCACCCATCGTCACCGCTCGAGCCACACGCTTCACCAATTGCTTGTGCGAGGAGCATCGTGTGGACTCCCGATGACACCCCAAGCATCGCAAGCTTCATCTCCTTTTTCGCGAGCTCTATGTCAACCTCCCGCCGCCTTGGTCAATGTCGATGCCCCACCTAAGCTTCCCGAGCCCCGCCCTGCTTGCGGTGAGTTCCTTGACCTTCCCGATGCTCGTGCATGCGTTGCTTTGCCTCGAGCACCTTTACTACGTGTTGGCCACCATGGTCGTAGCGTTTCCGCAGCTTCGGTTCACCACCGACCATGTCGCCACCACCCTTAGAACCGGGATGCTCCCAGGGTTCCATTTTTTGCTTTACCCGCCGCTGCCATGGACTCCTTCACTGGCGACCAGCATGGCAAGAATCGCCCGGCAACACCTCTGTTTTGTCGGATTTGGACAGCTACTTTAGCACCATTAAATTACTAAATCTCAGTCAATTAGGTTAAGCATTGATTAATGCTAACTTAATTGCCGCTCTGTTTAACTGACGCATGGGCCCAAAGCACAATTAATGAAGTTCATTAAAACCTTGCTTTCCTTTAAGTCACCGCCATGCGGCCCAAAGCTTTATTGATAGTAAAGCTCTGAACCCAAGCACTGCGGCATGTGGACTTGGTCCATGCAATCGCTCCGTGAACCAAGACACTGCAAGAGGACCCCATTGTAGTGAGAGAGTTCCTCTCCTCTTTCTTTTCTCGAGTTTAATTCAAAAGTTAAACTTCAGAGAGTCTGCTGCTCACCCATTTTAACTCTAAATTTAATGAAATTTGTTTCTAAAATTTTATAAATTCAAGATATTTCTAATGGAAGTGGTTTTGTTTTATTTGAAGTTCATTTGATATTTTCTTGTATTAATTTATTTTGCTTATCTGCTTGTTCTTTTTCGACGTGATCGCCCGAGTGGAGTTCAAGAACGCTAAGAGCCCTGCTTGATCAAGCTCAAGACTTTCAAGACTCTTCTGCCTTTGACCTAAGCGAGTCAATATTTTGATCATATTGAACCTACATTTTATGCAAATTGTATTTTTTTAAAAAATATCAAATTGCATGCTTAATTTTTATTTAAATGTATGTCAAATTTTTAAGGTTGTTAAATGCCAATTTGATGTTCTAATATTATTATACCACCTTGACAATTGAACCCTTAATCCTTTTCATCCTAGATAAATATGTGGTAACTATACTAGTTATAGGTCGTACTTAAGCGCCATGCTAGTCTTGCTTAAGTACCGGGGTATTAATTGCCCTAATTATCATGTTTAAACATGAAATTTGTTTTGAAACACCATTAGAGATAAATGACCGATATAGTTGGGATAAATTAATTTGATGCTTCTCAAAACTATAATAACTTGCTATTACCACATCCAAGTGATGGTATGATGGTTGGTGGACATAGCACGAGAATTGGTGGAATATGGTATGTACCATCTAGATAACTTTAAGAACTTAATTCGTGATGGCCTTCCAATGTAAAACAAGACAACCACAAGTCTATAATGGTGTCGACTGCTAAATATTTGTATCCACTAGTGCGAAGTTGCGCCATTGGAGTAACCTACAAGTCGTATCATCAGAAACCGTCGTGGACACGGTCATGTTGGTGGTGTAAACCATCGTGGTGCAAGAGGGGTTTGGATGTGGTGGACGATCACTTTTAGATGAAACATTAATAGGTGTAATTCACACTAAGGATGCATTGTAAAGGCCTTGTGTTGATCTCTTTAATTAATATATCTAAGGAAATATGTGTACATATTAAATGATTATCTCTTGTGGGTAAAGTGTATAGCCTTTGTAGAGTATAAACTATTTGAATAGTCGTGCCCACAACAACTGGTGGTATGGGAACTTGCTCGAGTTAGTTTCTATTTCAAAACCTTTGTGGGTGGGACGAAACTCGCTAGGTGGATGTAACCCTAAATTTGGATTTTTCGTGGAAGTAACCCAAATGTTGATAATTTGGTGGATGTAACCTTAGTAATCGAAATTAAGCATTGGTGGATGAAACCACTTAACACGTGGATAGAACCTACACTGTAATAAATATTGCACAACTTCTCTTAAATAAAATATGATTTGGTTAAAATGCTAAGTGATAAGAATTTCTATCTATGGTAATTGAAAATGTTGCTCTAGCAAAAAAAAAAACGACCGAGCCATGCTTGTTAAACCTTGCATATATAAATATTACATTTTGTGTGTTGGCTCGTGAGCACGTTGTTTGCGCCACCCTCGCTTTCCCCAAAGCCTTCATAAGCCGAGGATCAAGGACACTATGCTTACTACCAGGATCCAGAAGCCGATGGCCAAGAAGATGGTGGAGAGTAGTTTAGTCTAGTAGTTTAGGTCTTGCTACAGTCCGGTTGGCTCAGTTGGTGCTCATGTGCACCAATATTATCCAAACCTTTAGATAATATCGGTCGTACGTAGGTTACCATAGTCGTTTGACTGTGACAAGATGTGCCTTCTTCTTTGCTTCCGCCATCGCCGCAATTTATGTAATGTACCAATTTGGCCTATTCGACCTTAATGTAAACTCGACTGATGCGATTTATGTGACTCATGTGTTGTAATAAATGAATGGTTTGGTTTATGTCTTGTATGAAATGATTCAACGATGTATCCGTGAGTACTATCTACCGATCTAGGGAATAGTACAGTAATTTTCTACTGATCCAGAGAATAGTACAGTGGTTTTCACAGAGAATTTGGATTGACTAAATCCAGGTCCGACTTCTCCTCCCGTCCTCCTGTTCTCCAATCCCCATGGCTGCGCCTGCTCATGCGAACCAGGCTTTGTACCCTCCTCCCCTCTATGGATTTGGTTTGAAGTTGCTGAAAAATAGTTTTAACTTTATTCTACTTCTTTAAAATTTATGCTTGAAGCCTCTCTAAATGCCAGACAAGATATCGTCACGCTTGCAAGAGCTAGCTTTGATTGATTGGCCATTCGTCTCCGTGATACCAAGTTGGTCGTATACTAGATATGCTAAGGTCATATTTGCAATGTGGGAATTTTCCCAGATTCGTAGAAATCGAAATATTTTGGTGAAATATCAATGGAAGTCATGGAACTCTAGCGTTTCCATGTTTTCTTTGCATAAAACAGAGCTCCTTGCGCACCAACCTGCCGAGCCCGGTAGCGCGGGCCTGTAACTCTAGCTTCGGAGGGCAGAGGGCTGATAAGATGGGCTGTACGGAATGATGGGCCCAGAGCGATGACAACCCGTGTCAGGGTTGAGAATAAACCATAGTCAGGGGCGGATGTGCGCACGGAAGAGGCCGGGGTGTGCAGCCTCGGCCGACCCCTAAATTTCCTTGGGCTTGGGAACGCATGGGTCCGGCACTCCGGCATTGTCCCTTGTCAGCTCTTTTTTTCCCTCTTTTTTTTTCTCGATTACTTTGTGTTCTGGTGGTATCTTTTCTCTGAACAAATGGTCTGAACTCTGTTAGCCATCAGTCATTACCAAATTGCGTGTTGTTATTCGATTGCCTGTACTACATTTACATGGCAATGGTATCTGTGGGCGGACAAATATTATATGCAATTAACAACTCTTCCTGCATGAGTATTTCAGGTCAGGTGTGAGCGAGGGACTTGGTTTGAAGTTGCTAAAAAATGTTTGAGCCTGATTGTTCACAAATATCTGTTACATTCTGCCTCTTTATGTGTTCTTCTACTTCATAAAATTTAGATGCACATGTTTTTCGTGCTAATAGCGAATGGCTAACAGAGTAATTGGGTTGCTTGATTAAAATTTACGTAAAGTTGCAAAGTATGGTGGAGTCATTATATTTTTTTGCAATTCACCATTGGCAGGCCCTGGAGTGGCTTCTATACAGAGTATGCTACGCCAAATCTGCATTTGATGGAGAGTCCATGCTGAAGAAACTTAAAGGCAATTATCGTATTTGAGAGCAACCCAAGTACATTACCGCCGTCAGAGGGCTGATCAAAAAGCCTCTCTAAATGCCAGACCAGATATCACACATGATACTTGCACGGTTAGTCATAGTCTCATAGACTGTTGCATGATAAGCTAAAGTCATGTTTGCAATGCGAGAATATTCCTGTTTTGTTTACTTCTCATGAAACCCTTGTGTTGCAAACATGCCCTAAGTTTTCTTTGACTGACGTTAAAATCTGTACATTTGGCAGGGCTGGTTTCGTTGGGATACAGGAAAAAAAACCTGATAGGGCTTCATCGGACATGCCGATATTTCCATGGTACAAAAACTCAGTAATCTTTGATTGCATCAAACTTGCATTGCGACCCACGGCCTAATTCTGTTTGTGCATTATTTTCGGGCTTACAAATATGCATCTTTTTATTTGCGTATAAGTATTTTTCTTCTCTTTATTTTAGTACCGTACTGCTCCACGAAGGATGTGGACACCAGAATAAAAGAGAGCTCCTCGCGCACCAGACCATGGAGACAGGTGGCGCGGTCCTATAACTCCAGCTTCGAAGGGCAAAAAGAGTTAGGACATGTTTGCGACTTCTCCTTTTCTAAAAAGAAGATTCCGGCTAGGATGAAGAGTTGAACGGTGATATTGTAATTTTTTTCAGATGTATTGTTTTTGATTTGTGATGTTGAATCGTTGTTCGAATATTGCAATCATTGTCCTAAGATGTCAGCAACCGTTATCCGCGATGTTACAAGTGTTGATCCGTAGAAAAATATTATATCTATAAAAATAATGATGTATACTGTTTATGATGATGTTGTAATTTTTTCAAAATCGGATGTCTGGTGCTAATATCACCGATGTACGTAGGCTCGAGATGGACTCGCTGGAACTCAGCATCACATCATCACGCTACTGAACTCATACAGTACTAGCTGCTAGTTGCTGTAGACCAAGCCACATGCGCTAATCGAGTAGTATATTGACCGGCCTGTTGCCTGCAGCTGAGATGGAAGCGTACTCGGCAATGGCGTCGCCGATAGCCATGGACGTCGACAAGCTCAGCTACGAGATCTTCTTCTTGCTGGAAAGCAAGTTCTGTTCGGTGGAGCCGGGTGCTTGTCCGGGCCGGGGACACCGGCGAGACCGCTTGGCGCCAGCGACGGGCGAGTGCGGGTGCTGGCCATCGACGGCTACGGGAGGGCGCGGGGACGCACTGCTCGCCGCGGCCGCGCTAGCGCAGCTCGAGGCCGGGCTGCGCCGGCGGCAAGCGACGCGCGTCGCGGACTTCTTCGACGTGGAGGAGGGCGTCAGCACGGACGGGGTGCTCGTGGTGATGATGTTCTTCAGGGGCCCGACGGGGACGGGTGACTACGGTATACAGCCAAAGAGGCGCTCGCCTTTGTGGCCGGTCGGGAGCGTCGCGAGGGAATGGAGATAGGTGACATACATATACAGCGTCCGATCTTAGCTCCAAAATCGGACGTACAGGTCCAAGTAGCGCCCTATAAAATTTTAAACTCTTAACATGTGTCGCTAGCTAGGTTCCTGAAATTGAACATGTTCAGACACTAACATTCCTAAACTGATCAAAGTCGAATAAGCGACCATATCATGGGGTATCGATCAGGGGCGAGCCAGGATTTAGGCATAGAAGGGTCGGGGGCAAATAGGCAACAATGCAGCAGTAGAAGAAATGATGTGAATACTATTCCTAAACTGACGGTGTTTATACTATTACTCTACAAAAAGATGGTGTTTATACTCTAAACTCAGAGAAAAGCCAGGTCTCGAACTGACAGTCCTAAGCTCGCCTAGTCCGAAAAATCGATTTTTCATTAAAAAAAATATTTTACTTTTTAAAATAAAAACTAATATTTAATTTATTTCAAGAATTAAAAATAGTTTTTTATAATTTTAATTGCATTTCATCGGGCTTTCGGTCTGGGATTCAAGTCCCGAGCTCGTCCGGCCGGACCGCCTGTGAACAGGTCTATTTATGTTTAAGCTTTTGCGTAAAAGCACGTGCAGCTATGCGTATGCATGTACTCGGTCTAAGCGCAAGTTGTTTTTTCAATGACAAGAATGACATCAAACAGTTTACTTTTTAAAGGAGTAGGAGGCTGGGAAAGGATGGAGAACAGCGGTTAGAGATGACACGGACTCTAGCGAAATCTTCGACGACGAGGAGGTTTAAGACGACGTGGACTCTTCGGCGACGAGGAGGTTGAAGACGACGCGGGTTCCAGCGAACTCTTCAGCGGCAGGGAGGTTTAACTTAACGCGGGCCCTAGAGGGCTCTCCGGCGGCGGGGAGGTTGGACTTGGCGCAGGTTCCAGCGGACTCTTCAGCGGTGGGTAGGTTGAAGATGGCGCTGGCACTCGGGGTAGGCTGCAATCTTGCAAAGCCAATGGCGAAGATCACATCGGTGGAGAAGCTTTAGTGGCGGCGGTGAGAGGTGACGACATGAACTCCAACCGGCGGGTGCAAAACTTGAAGCATAGCGAAACGGATAGAACTCATACTTGCTAAATCAACTCAACAAAAGAGGAGTCATCATTGCCTGCCTTTGAGAAGGAGTTTGTCGAAGGTGCTGATCGTTAGGTCATTGATCCCAGTCGGTTTCCTGTGGCGAATTGATGGGATTTCACTGGAGTTAATTTTGTTCCGCTGCTGATTTCTTTATTGTTAGCCCGGCGTGGCTTAATAAGTGTAAACTCGACCATAAGGTCAAAACTATTAATTGTTATCCAAACTACTCGATTATGCTATTAATCATTTGTGTGGATCGATATTCATCTATGTTGCCACCGGTGCACTAGCGTAATCCCAGACTAGTGCGTAATCCATGAGGGTCTAGAATTGCATTTTGGGCCTCGGCAGAGTCGTGGATCGAGAGGGTGGTCGAAAGCACAGGCTGATCGAAACCAAAAGAAACAGAAAGGGTGGAGCGGCCAGCGACGAGAGGGGGAGGAACGGGCCGACGCAAAAATCAAAACAAACAACGAAAAGGAATTATAAATAACAGAGAACTCAAACAACTCAAAATAAAGCAGATTCGAATTAGTTGAAGTTGGATTAACTCATATTAAATCGCTTTTAACTTCCAAAATTTCAAGTTAAGATTTAGAAATTCAATAAAATCGAATGGTTATTTTTATTTTGAAATTTTTTAAAACTTCAAAATTGGGATGTTACAACACATCCGCTTATTTGCACACATACCTTGTACACATGTGAGCATAGCTTGTGCAGAGCTTCGCTTGTTGCGTGTGCATGTCGCTACATAACCTAGGTGCATGCATGTTTCCTTTCCACCCTAGCATGACTATTGATGTATTTCGCCAAACCCTAATCTCGCATTTGTCTGAGGCCATCAATCACCCTGATGTCGTGTATTCTGGCATTCTCTATCTTTTGGTCCATGTGCCTCTGCATGTTCTCGGACCACTGCTTGCCTTCCTCATCTATCGCTTGTTTGTGATGGCTCTATTGACGAAATAACCAACAATACAAGTCCATATCTCCCCGATGACCGCGGTGATAGGGAGGCACCATACACCTTTGAGGATGCTGTTGTAGACCTCGAACATGTTGGTCGTCATAATCCCGTACCTCGATTCATTTGTGTCATAGAGAAGGGATCATTTCTCTAATTCAGAAGCGTCGCCATGAATCCACACCGAGAAACTTATAGCACTACTAGGTTGCTCTCCCTCTAGTACCTCCGGAGTGGACTCCCTTGTATGCCTCGTAACTGCTGCTCGAGGTCTCCCGATGGACTCAAACTTCCATCTTTGGTTCTACAGATAACCTTGAACATCTTCATAATTTCCTGATCGTGGAACCACGTGAATAAGTTAGATGCAAGATGTCTCATGCACCATATGGATTGCACGTCATTCCATGGGTGAGGGGGTTTCTTCCCATGCTGTATGCTGTTGATGGCCACCAACAACCCAAAGATTGCGGTCCGTGATTAGGCATACATTGCGCTGGTCTCCACCACCGCTGTCCTCACGCCTCCAGAACCACAACCACCGGATGTATTCTCGCCTCCACAATGGCAAATACCACCGAGAAGCCGGTCATTCACATCGCTACCACCGCGTGAAGATGGTACCTTTGTACCTCCTCGTGAGGAAAGTATCATCCATCGTTAGCACAAAGACAACGTAACTTAAAGCCCCGATAGCATGAGCGAAAGCCCAAAACACCTACCCAAAGATGAAGCGGCAGTGCCTCTCTCAACATCTTTACGATCAAGCTTATTTACGTACGTGCTGGGGTTTGATTCGGTAATCTAGTGAAGCAACCTCGACACAAGTTTGTACGTCGCTTCGTATGTCCCATACATGGACTCGATGACCTTATGCTTGGCTCGTCGGACCTTGTTGTAGCTGACTGGATAGCCAACCAAATTGGCGACTTCTGACATCAGCATCTTGGGAGAGACAGACACGTCCGCCTCAACTAGGTGCCTCATGAGGCTTGCAACATATGCGAAAGTCACGTCCCGATGCTGCCATAATGGCTCGCTAAGCTCGCAAGTGTGGTCGATCGTCGTCTTGACCGTGAAGACCAAACTAAAGATCTTTGCTCGATGAGCACTGACCTTGCCAAGGCAGCCTTCCACTACGCACTTCACTACGTATTTTCCTGGGTTGGATTGGTGCACTTGGTACACACAACCATGGACAAGGCGATCATGCTATAACTTGTTGCACGCCTCCTTGCTAGGGAAGCACTCGCCAACTGAGAGGGTGTCGGCATCAAACCCCTAGTAGGAGCCCTCTTCTTGTGGCAGTACGAGCAAACGCACTGCAATATCATCAAGTCTCGATGCCATGTAAGGCACCTCTGATGACACAATTTTCTGCTGGAACACCAGCGCCCTTGTTGCTACTATCCGAGCTTGGGTCGACGCCCGCCGAACTCCAACCCGAGAGGCTATTCTAGTAGATACTCGTGGCGCCAATGCGGCCAACCACCACAATTCCACCCCTCATTTCGCATAAAATTATGCGCCGGACAATCCTCCGAGGAAGCACATTCGCGTGCCACCGCCTTCAGCAGCTCCTGCTTGCGCTTGCCTACTTGTAGAGATCCCGACATCAACAACGCTTCCCAAAGACCGCAGACGTAAATCCACGACGCTATCGCCTCCGGTGAATGGTCGCCCCCGGGAAGCAACTGCATGTACCGCTCCATGCCATGCTTCCATTCACCTCGACGAGCTCCCACAAATAATGCGTGCATGTAATCCTCGATCACAACTTTCTTCGCCGTTGCCTCCGCATCAAACTCCTCCGATGCGCAAGCTTGTGAATAGTCATCACGCCAAGCCCTCCGCCTGCATCACCTTGTATCGACATCTCTATAGGTCCAACCCATCGTCCGCTCTGACGAGACCATCGCCATGAACACATACAAGTCTTGCATGTTCAAAATTATCTAAAGCCACAATAACCCCATCCGCTGTACATATGTGTAATTAAATAGAATAAATTGCATGCAAGTGATGGATTACATATGTGTAATTAAATATAATTAATTACCAAAAATTCAAAAATTGTTGGTAATTCATTACTATCATGCTTACCACTATTAAAGCACATGTTCATTACCACTAAACTAATCTTTTACCAACAAAGCACGAATTACCACTAAACTTACAAATTGCGATTGATTATTTATCGCTAAAGTAGCTAATTACGACTGTTTAATTAACACTAAATAAATTACCAGTACTTCATTTTTACTAATTTAATATGCTGTAATGATGACTACTAAACTCATTACGACTAATGAATTGTCACTAAACTAACTAATTATGACTGATTAATTACTACTAAATAAATTACTAGTACTTCACTTCCACTAAGTTAATATGCTGTAATGATGACTACTAAACTTATTACGACTAATTAATTACCACTAAACTAACTAATTACGATTAGCTGACTAAGACTGATTAACTACGACTACATTAATAACGACAAAAGCATCTGACAAATTACCTTCCCTTTAGGGGAAGCTATCAAAACAGGCTGAGCGACGAGCAATGAGCAGCAAGCAAATACTTAATCACCAAAATAATTAAATTATGTTACATTCTCTAAGTTCTCAGCGACGAGCGCCAGAACGAGAAGCGAAACACAATTGGGATGAGCAGAAAGCGATTGCGGTTGTTTGGTATTTAAAGCCGAGCGGAGGAGGAGTCGCAGTGTTGGCAGGCCGGAATTCCTGCCGTTGCGCGAAATTCGGATGAGGCGGCGATGCGAATGGGGACGGCGTGGAATTAGGGGGAGGGGCCTAGGCTTCGGAGCATCTCCCAACGACAACACGGTTTTTTCTCGTTTTTGTTGCCCGACAATGGACCGATCGCTTCCACGCATGCGTGGAGGGTCGTGCGCAAGGGAGTGCAGGTGGTGGCACGTGGTGGTCGCGGAGACACATGAACGCTGCCTCACGATCGTCAGGCGGCAACGCCACCGCACTGGCCGCGCAACAGGCATGGGGCGGGCGGGGAGGGGATGCCGCACGGTGGCCTTGAGGTAGGTGGCTATTGCCTATATTTGCAAAAAAAATCGGGGATGGGCATTGCAACCTACAAGCAAGATTTGCTAAATGCATTACCTACAAAAATTGACATTTATTACCCCACAATTGGAGTTGCAATGCAGCTTTTTTTTTCATACATTCCAAGTCACATAAAATCATAAAACTCTAATTTCGGAAACCTAAAATCCAAATTTTTGAGAGCTAAATCCTTTATTTTCGAGACAATTCTAGAACACATATAAAATTGTCGAAACACTACACAATCAAGTCCACTCCATGAGGAGCCTTTAAAATAAAATTCATAATTTTTGGAGCTTATTTTCTACATTTACAAATTCGTATAAACAATACATTTATATGAAAGTGTGAGAAAATTCTGAATGAATAAAATTATGCCAAATTTACACAAGTAAGTACACTGTGTCGGGAGGCTCTACATAAAATTTCATAATTTTTTGAACTCATTTGCTATATTTTAAAATTCCTACAAACAGCGCCGAAACCTAATCGGCTTAAACCCTAATTTTGGCCTAAACCTAATCCCAAGAAACGTGGCAGGTGGCGTGTTGCCGCATGGTGGCCGTGTATGAACGTTGCTGCACGGCGACTGTACATGAACGTTGCCACACGGCGGCAATGGGGCGTGTGGCGGACGAGGAGGGGCTGCCACATGGTGGTTATGTTGTAAAGGGCTATATTTGTAAAAGAAAAAAAAAATCAAAGACGGCCATTCTGGTAAATGCAAGAAGAAGAGGTACCAGTATGGCTAAATTTTTTTGGCTGGTTGGCTCTGTCGTATGGCAAACCGCGCAAGGGCCTCACCTGCTCGCCCTGCCGCACCCGACGGGCCTGTAACTCCAGCTTTGGAGGGCAAAGAGTTGTTAAGATGGGTCATGCATTGCCCCGACAACAGTTCTTCTTTCCGAATTCCAAACATATGCCATACTGGCCCTGTTAATCAGGTCATAGGCCTGCACCAAATACCGCTTCGTTTTATATCTACAATTATATATGTGTGTTGTCGTACCCGAGCACCCACGGGATATATGTTATTCATGTTTGTTACTCCCTACACTCGTACAAGCAAAGCATAACATCTCGCCTGGGAAGTCTGAATCATGGCCTTTCTTTCCCGTAAGTATGTATTTTTCTCGTGTTATTTCCTTGCACTCCGCAAGTCCGCACCACCGTGCCTGGTTGCCCGGCCCGCTGCGCAGGTCCACGTCTATGCCTCTCAGCCAATTCGTGTGACCCCAGCCGGGCAGCTGGCCCAGCTCTGGGAGTCTTGGTCGTCTAGCGTTCACGTTGTTTCGGCCGATGACGATGCTATCGTCGCCGTTAACGGGGAAGCTTGTCAACCTTTTCAAGTCCAGGGCGGATGTTGGGCCCTCAGGCCGCCATCCGGCTTGTAAACATATAGGGCAGCAAATTCCATCAGTATCTTTGGCTACTCCATTTTAGAACCGTACCGCTAACCGAAACACACAGACACCAACATAAATATGCAGCTCTCAGCCGTCACATCAGCCGAGCCCGGTAGCGCGGGCCTGTGACTCTAGCTTCGGAGGGCAAAAGGGCTGATAAGGTGGGCTATGTCGGCATGATAGGCCCAGAGCTATTACATGACTTGTTTCCGTCTTGTCGCCTCCAAAGTCCGGGGCGTCACTGACGAGGCCGGGGCTGTGCAGGCCTCGGCCGACCCCGAATTTGCTTGGGCTTATGGAGGCTTGGGTCACAGCGCTCCCGGCATGTCCGATGGCCTTTCTTGTCAGCTCTTTTTTTTCCCTCATTTTTTCTCGATTACTTTGTGTTCTGGTATCTTTTCTCTGAACAAATGGTCTGAACTCTGTTAGGCTGATGAGTCATTAGCAAATTGTCAGCTGTTATTCGATTGCCTGTACTACATTTACATGGCAATGGCCTCGGCCGACCCCGAATTTGCTTGGCCTAATTCTGTTTGTGCATTATTTTCGGGCTTACAAACATGCATCTTTTTATTTGCGTATAAGTATTTTTCTTCTCTTTGTTATTATAGTACCGGCGTGCTGCTCCACGAAGATGTGGACACCAGCATAAAAGAGAGCTCTCGCGCCCCAGACCACAGAGCGCGGTCATGTTGAAGGAATATGGGTAGGCTACACTAGTATAATTTTAAAAATCTACCTCACTAGCGTAATTTCAAAAATCTATCTCGCAAGCAAGGAACCTCCGTTAGTAATAGATCATGGATCACCACTAGATGCGCAGATTTGCAGCGGAAGAAGAGTCGACGTAGCGCATTGGTGCGGTTGTAGTCGCATTAGTCTCGCATCTCTTCCAAGTGCTCTTGTGATCACACAAATTGCGATTGTCCTAGCGTTGAAGCCTCGCAAAGACGCTTCCAAGGTATCCACACGTACATGGTAGGAACACCACACGCTGGAGTGCTAGCGCCGGCTGCGCGGTTTTGGGCGAAGGGGGTGTGGTGGCCTAGGTTTCAGGAATTCCGAAAATCACACTTAACCTTATGCCACCTCCCCTCTCTATATAGGTATACATGATGGGTCTCGAACTTTGAGGCCCATTAGAAACTCGTGACCCATAAGAATTCGGATCACCATCCAAAACGTGTCCCAGCTCTTTATGCGTGTGATCCTATAGGTTTACGTACACTTGGATATGGCTCGAGTACTCCTACTCGTCCACTAATCGGTAGTGGCCCCTAACAGACATGTCGACTCCGAGTATACCTAAAGATCACATCGCATTTAACCTTAACAAATCTCATATGTATTTCCTTTGCCTCACGATATCACCAAACTCAAGGCGTAGTACATGCCATCCTTGTTGGTTAGCTCGACCACTCTTTGTCGATCACGTGACTCAAATTCGACGACTATGGTTAACTCTTTAACCGCGAATATCATGGCCATGCATTTCTGGAATCCAATCACTCGAAAGGCCTAGAGATATCTCTCTCGTTGCATGGAAAGACAAATCCTATCTTGATCGACCATGCCTTGACGCATGTATCATGACAAACCCGAAAGCTACCTTTATAACTATCCAGTCACGGAGTAACGTTTGACAACTCTTAAGTAAGTCACTACACATCTCGAGTACATGCGACGATCTCAAGTCTAAGGATATAGCATACGCATTGTAAATGAGATCAACTGATGACATATAAGAATACAACGCTCGTAGTGTCTCATGGTGGGTCGATCAAGCCCTATGTTCGCTAATATGTGTCAATATTATTGGTTTGATATCTCTATATCTATGATCCGTGAAACATAATTATCAACCAATACATATGCTAGTCTATTCATATGTTTTCGATTAGGATCATTTTAAAATAATCATCACAAAAATAAATATAGAGTTTCACAACCAAATCACATACTTGATAATAAATATTAACGATATTATTCAAGGAACAAGATAACATATTATCCATAAATTATGAATATAACGAAATATAATCATCTCCATAATTGCCTCTAGACGAAATATAACCATCTCCATGATTACCTCTAGCGCATATCTCGCAACATTGTGAACTCCATCTTCTCGAGGGTAAAAGAGTTATGGCATGTTTGGGACGGCTGAGCGTTTGACATTTGGCCGGGCCAAGGGAGGAGGGGAACAGAGGCCGGTTGGGATGGGGATTTGTGGTGTGGCAAGCCGCTTCCCACTAGGATGAATGGCTGCAGGTCTTGGCTGACCCTGAATTATGCTGGGGCGCGGCTTTGGAGCATATGGGCCTTTCTTGTCAGCTCTTTTTTTTTTTGCCGATCGATTCCTTCGTATTCTGGTATCTTTTATCCGAACAAATGGTCTAAAGTCTGCGTGACTGCAATCAGGGTTCGTAGACTCTACGAACACCAGAATTCAGACGAGAGAAAAGTGCACCTTACTTCCTTCAAACTGCATCATCGTGCCAGCTAACTACTTAGCTTTCATTAACTATCAGACTCTAAACTTCTCCTCAGAAAATTTTAAACTCTAAACATGTATCGTTAGCTAGGTTCCTGAAATTGAACATGTTCAGACACTAACATCCCTAAACTGATCAAAGTCGAATAAGCAACCATATCATGGGGTATCAATCAGGGCAGAGCTAGGATTTAGGTATAGAAGGGTCGTGCAAGTAGGCAACAATGGAGCAGAAGACGAAATGATGTGAATACTATTTCCAAACTGATTGTGTTTATACTACGGAATTTGATAGTGCACGTGTGCATGATGGGCGAAAGGAAATAGGACGTCTTGCAACCATATCCCCACAGACCACACGTTCGCTCAACCACTCATTCCCATATCCACATAGATCACTCATTCGCTCAATCACTACTCACTCACTGTTGCTCTTATTCCCCAATATCTCGATCTCTCCACGGCTCCACCTCCAGGCTCCCATCTCTCTGCTCTATTCCTGCTGCTCTTGTTCCTCAATATCCCCATCTCCTCCACCCTTCAGGTCCCCATCTCTCTGCTCTATTCCTCGTGTTCTCTCACTCTCCTAGCGTAACGAGCTCCAGCAAGCATTCATACCCTAGTCAGCATTGGTGTTGTGCCTCAGCCAGGCATAGCAACTCGAGTGCCACCGATTGCCCGAGCTCCTCACCGCCGCTGGTCTTCCACCCTAGCATATCAAGCTCCACCACCGACCACCCGGTCCAGAGTTGCCCCTCCCGTGCTCGGGATGGCCATCTACGGCAGCCGAGCACGGTTCGAGGAGTCCCACTTCTTTGATAGTTTGTAATTCTTTTTGTTGTGACCGTTGAAAAAATATTATGACCATTCAAAAATGTGGTGACCGTTGAAAAAATGTTGCATTGTTGCAATAGGTGTTTTAAGCTCCACCTCTTATTTGATAGTTAGTTTTTTTTGTTGCACCGCTGAAAAAAATTACGACCGTGAAAAAATGTTTTGACCGTTAAAAGAAATATTGCACATCGTGGTGTTTCCAAATGCTTCACCTCTTCTTTGATAGTTTCTTTTTGTTGCGATCGTTGAAAGCAAATGTTGCACACGTTGAGGAGATCAAAGGACAAATTTATGGGGATTTTGTTGATATCGAGGTTGAGCGACTGCGGATTGGGCGAGGATGGGGATTTTTTTTGTCGTATGAAGGCGTGATGTTGCATTTGTTGTTGATGATTTGTTGCATGTTTGCTTCGCCTGCGGAGGAGGTTTACTCACGCACAAGATGGACGGCTGAATAACATCGTGTGAAATTCGATGTCGGAGTATGGCGTACAACGCTAGCGCTCGGACCATATGGTCCGAGCGCTGGTCGCTTCCTTATACTATTCATCTACAAAAAAAAAATAGTGTTTATACTCTAAACTCAGAGATGCATTTTGGCTCCTTGGATGCTTATCGGACGGTACGAACCAATCAGAATGATGTAAATCTTTCCTAGCTCTTATGAGGATAAAATTTGGATGCACATGTTTTTCGTTTGTATTATTGGGTTGGCATTAGTGGACTTGCATTGCGGCCCATGGTCCTAATTCTGTTTGTATTACTTTCCGGCTCCTAATGCAAAGCAGGCCTTGGCCGCCCATGAATTAGATGGGGCCTAAATGCATAGGGACTTCCAGTGCCTACGGGCCTGTGTGTCGGATAGCATCTCTTGTCAACTCGTTTTCTTTTCTTTTTTCTCTCGATCCTCTGTATTTTGTTTTGCGGATTTGCTATTTATAAGTGTTTAAATTTTTTAAGTTTAAATCAATTATTATAACTACTGAATTTATGAAGAGATTGATGTATCATATGATTGAATATTGATCCAATAAATAAAATATATAATTTATAATTAATAAAAATTTTAGTCATCATACAAATAGACAATCCTTCTCCAAATAGCACTCACTTGACCATACAGCTTGTGAGGACCCGCGTTTTTAGACCTAATCGCGTGGCAATAATCGGTATTTAGCGATAATTAATCTCGGCTTAGCAGTAAGCTAACGGTAGTTTTGCGATCATCGTTAAGCTTCTAGTTTGCCGCCGCTGGTTTAGTAGATTTCGTTTTGTGAGCAGCGATCGTTGCATCCATCGCACGAAGAGCATCAATCATAATTAGATTTCACTTTCCATTTGCATTAGATAATTAAGTCAATTGTAAGCATTACAATAGAAGTGCATCATCATCTCATATCATCTAGTGCTATTTAAATAGTTACATCTTAGATTAGTTTGCAAAGCAGTAAAAAGAGTACATCCTGCATTGCATATCGCCGAGCCCTCGTTGTATCCTTGTTCCTCGATCGCCGACCCATCAAACCCCGGTGTCATCCTTGTCATCCAAGAAACTCGCATGCATACCACTCTCCGCCGATTGTTAGACAAGTAAGCCACAGATTATCAAAGTAAAGACCGCCGCCGCCTCCGGCGCACTGAATACTCGGAGCAACCGGAGTAGTCGGTCCCTTGACAATCAAGACACCCAGACCAACCGGAGCTAGTCGGCTCCTTGATTGCCTAGATATCCTGACCACCCGAAGTCATTCGGTGATTCGCTACTTCCGTGGGTCTCATCACTCGGCGGTTATTTTAAACGGGCACCCACGTATAGTGATTTCCAAACCTTGGACCAAAAAGCCCCCAACAAAAATCCTACACTGTGAAAGCTATCTGGATAAGGGCAAAGGTATAGTGGTCATTAACCCACCACAAGGGGCAGCCAGCTGAACACCCATCACAGGAGGCCAGCATGCCAATCCAATGCCAGCCGAAAGCATCCCCCTGACCACCACTGCAGCCAGCTCACCCTCAAAATACAACAAGTTCATCCTCTCAGCCGAATGCCAGTGCAGTGCACCATTTCACCCACAGCCGATGGCAACAAGACAGCATAGCACAAGGCAAGGCCAAGGAAATATCAGGCACAAGCAAAGGGATAGGGTCATGGTAAGAAAAAGAATAGAACCATGGTAATAAGGGAATGTACAGCCATCAGATAAGGGCAGCCGAAGCCCTTCCCCCTGGACAAGCCTCCCATTCACTTCTTTTCACAATCTCACACAAGCACAAGGTAAGCCAGCAAGGTTCACAAGCAAACCTCTCACAAGCAAGCAACACCACCAACACCCCACCTCCCATCGCCCACCAAAGACCTCCATCCATAAACCCACCATGGAGTAGTAGTAAGAAGAAGGAGAGGAGCATAGGTGAAGGGCAAGATCGAGCAAAGCTAGCAAAGAGGAGCCAAGCGGCGAGCGCAACCAATTCACCTTAAGCCACCACCAAGCATCAAGGTACCAGAGCAAGCAGAACCAAGAATGAGCCTAAACCTAGCATCCTTGCTTGCAAGCACCAGAGGAAGGAGAAGAGCACTACCAAGGTCTGCGCCGCCATCCTCCTTCCCCACCCTTCAAACCCAGGAGGTACCTCTAGTACATCGTTGCTAAGTATGCATATAAACATCTCTCAAGAGTGCTTTAGCATCTAGCTCGAGATCTGGTCATCGCTAGCTAACCTCATAATCCCTGTGCACTAAAGTATCATCCCGCTAGTCATCGCTTTCTTTGCACACATCACAATAGCAATCTCATTCAAGCCACCGCAGAACACATGCATTCTTCAGCCCTCAGCCATCAGTCATCACATAGCAGAGAAGAGAGGAGGGGAAAGGGGTGTAAACCTCAGTAGATCTTGGTAGCTTTTCCATCTTGTTCACCAAGCCTTTTCCTCCCTCCATCATCCCTTAACCAAAGACCAACAAATGCACACCTAAACAAGATCAAACCACCATTAGTACTCTTTTGCACACATGAGCATTTCATCTAGTAGTAGCAAATAAATCGCAGTGCTCTTGGATCTAAGCGAGGGAGTAGAGAGAGAGCCGGGTAGCAGCAAGAAAGGTAGAGCGCCGGCGCCTTAGGCCGGCCGGCGTGGAGGCGAAGGGGCGGGCGCTGCCTCGGCCGCCGCCAGGGGAACGCAGAACCGGAGGAGCGCAGGGCGCAGCGAGCAAGAGGAGGCGAGGAGCCGAGCCGTGGCGCTTGGGCGGCGGCGCGAAGACTAGAGGCGGCGGCCCGTCGGAGGAGCCGAGCCGTGCTCGTGAGGGCGCAGCGGCGCGGCCGCGCCGCCGGAGGAGAAGACCGAGGGGAGCGAGTCGGGCCGAGCCGAGAGCTGGGCGCGAGAAGCGCGGCGCGCGCGCGGGCGCTGGTGGCGCCGGCCGCGACGGCAGAGGGGAGCGGGAAGGCAGAGGCGCGCGCGACGGCGCGACGGACGAGAGAGGTCGGCGGCGCGTAGGGTGAGCCGAGAGGGAGGCGTGGGAACTGATCCGCGGCGCGGCGCGCCCCAGAGCCAGACGAGGGAGAGTTAGAGGCGGCGGCGCTTGGGTCGGATAGGGGAGGAAGAGGGAATCGAGAGAGAGAGAGAGAGTAGAGAGGTGTGGGTGTGTGTTTGGAGAGCCACGAAAACATAGGGGAGAGAGGGGAGATGGGGATTAGGAGGAGGAGGTTAAGATTAGGTTAGGATTAAGTAGGATTTTGGGAAATATCGAATAAAGCAATTAGAGTATCTGCATGCGCTTAAAATTTGATAGACTTAGTGAGTGTCAAGTGCGAGTAGTATTTCATTTCTAGTTTGTCAAAATGCGAACCTGTGTTTGTGACCTTAGCACGCTAGTCAAGAGAGCGGCCTTTTGGGAGTGCTAACTTAGTAGAGATATCGAAAAGTTTTATTTAAATTAAGTTGTGCTAACAATTAGAAGTCACTAACTTAGGTATCTATCAGATCACTCAAATCAACTATGTATTTATTTATATTATTCGTGCTTTCTGGTTTGCTACAGAGGACTAACCATACAACCTCTGAGTACCAAGCATCGATCTCACTCAAGACCGACCGGTTTTACTACTACAAAGGCAAGCGATCCTCTTGAACATTAATATAGTTACTTTAAAAATATACCCTATCTTGCACTATTATATGTATTGCATCAAAATGGTTTTCCAAAACCTAAAGAAAATGATTGAGATAAGATAAGATGATTAAGAAAGAATGAGACTTATTAGGAGGGTAAAAGGGGGCCCTGGCTGGGGAAACGCGACGATGATGTTGAGGTAAGAGGTGGGCCCCTTTTTACATATGGCTATAATATAAGGACCAACAAACTCTTGCTCGGTCGATGTCAGAATCAAAGGCCAACCATTTTCCCGCCGGGCGTAAAATGCTACCTTGTTACGTGACTATGCTCTCCACATCGGTAAGTAATAGGTGTGTGTGAGTGATATGGAGGAACCCAGGACCGTGGGGACACCCGAAGTGGGGATCCAAGGCGCTATATGTGCTAAGGTGGAGTGTTGAGTGCAGGATAGAAGCTGCCTCAACCAACCTCACCATAACTCGGTGAATGATGAGGTCAGCAGTGTGATTTAATCTGCACCGACGAAAGGTGATGGGTGGAGAAATTAATCACGTAACCTGGAAAACGTTCTGTATTCTGATCTCGAACCCGCATCTAAGGCAATGCGGTGGACCCTGTTCACGGAGAGTTCAGAATAGCTATGGGTAAAGTGGTACAAAGCCCGCGCAGTGCTAAACAAATCATGAATTCATGCCAGTCTCCAGGATTGGAGTCTACGGGAACCACAGGGGGTCTTTCGTCTCTCCGAGTGACTAATAGAGTTTTTCGGTATTAAAACTTGCCACCTTTTTGTCGAGATCTATTTTATAAAGTGAGAGGATTTAGAATTTGTGATAAAGAGTAGAGATAGTGCATCCTGTGCATCTTTGCTATTAATGCTTGTCGAGTACATTCGTATTCAACCTTGTTAGTATTCTCTTTGTAGATCCTAGTCCCACCGGAACTATCCCGAGTAGGACAAAGGACTCAGGTGCAGGAGCAACAACTGAGGAGAAGGCTTGGACTAAGAGGACCAGGCGAGTTGGGAGCTATTTTGGCTTGTGGGATGGATAGATCGCCAGATTTCAGGGCATACAAGAGAAGCGAGGAAGTTCCCTGGGTATTTGTATAAACTGTATTAAGACATTAGCCTTGCGTGGCTAATCGTTGTAATAAAGGACAGTTTCTATCTTATTGTTTCACGTGACTCTAGTGAAGCGCTACTATTCGTTGGAGCAGGCGTTTCATCGAAAGCAAACGAATAGTAATCCGCGTGCCGCGTGTTATTACCCCGGTAATGACACGGGCGTCACACAGCTTCAACTGCATCACGATGGTATCATGCGGCTAACCGCGCGAGGTCTCGCCGGCATGCTCCCCGGTGGACTGCCGGAGCCGCCGGTAGTCGTCGTAGCCGAAAGTCCTGAACCGGCGCGGCCGCTCGGTGCTCACGAACGCCTCCGGCGCGCGCACCATGTCGTCCTTGGGCGCCAGCAAGAAGAGCGCGATCGAGACGCGCGGCACCGCCGCCACGCACTGCACCCGGTGCCTCACGTTGTGCAGCGCCCCGTTGCTCCAGGCCTGCACGGCACCAAACTCAGGATACCAAAATAGACAAAGAAAGAAATTAGAATTTGGCAGTATCATAATCTACCGTGGCGACGTCGCCGAGGTTGACGAGGAAGGTGCCGGGGAGGGGGTCCACGGGCGCGAACTCGCCGGTGTCCGGGTCCGCCACCTCGAGGCCGCCGACGCAGTCGTCCTCCTGAGCACGGTGAGGAAGCCGGAGTCCGTGTGGATCTGCACGCCGGTCTTCCCCACGGTGTCCGCCGTGTAGTTGTACCTGTTGATTCGGAACTGGCACGGCCAGTCCTGGAACGAGCAGTAGGCTTCCTCCAGGCCGAGGCTCGCGGCCAGCTTCGCTGCGACGTCCACGATCAGCTCGTGCGTCTTCTCGGCGTAGCTCCTGATCGTCTCCCTGCACCAGAATCAAAGTAATCAGGCATGTCGTGATGGCAGCTTGAAGAACACCAAGAAATGGCAAGAAAGGTCATTCTCTGTGGTTTCTTTCACCCAATGTGCGGTGGCGCGTCGAGGGTGGCGCAGAAGGCGTCGACGTCAGCGGGGGCCGCGGCATCGTAGAGGCCGAACGCCTCGTACAGCGGGTTCGTGGCGCTGGGCGCGATGTATCCGCTGCCGGAGATGACGTCGGCGTTGCGGCGCTTGGCGTCGTCGGGGAGGTCGAACAGGGCGCGCACGGCGGCCTTCATGTCGTCCTGGAGCGCGCGCGGCACGCCGTGGCCGGACACCCGGAAGCAGCCCAGGCGCCGGGCTGCGTCCCGCAGCCGGGCGGCCTCCACCGGCGCCTCACAGGCGAGTCGCAGGTCGATCACCGGGATCTCCACCATCTCGCGGCTTTGGATTTTGGAATCGTGGCGTCCCCGATTTGTTTGTTCACTTCGTTTGATGTATTTGTAGTTGTATTAGCTAGCGATGGCGGGGACAGGACGGTGGCTTGCGCTGGGTTTTGTCGGGGGGGAAAGGAAGGAAATTTCGGCGTCACGAGTTGAGAGGAACAAGGCACACACAGCACTCAAACGTGCCCCTAAACGGCTTCGGTTAGAGCGTGTGACTTAGTGGGCTCTCGCCTTGTCATGTCAGCGTGTACCTCTTCTATACCAGACAAACGCATCCAAAACTTTATACTGCAACTACAAATACTTGTACAGACAGCTTGGTCCGTTTGTCCAACAAGCAGATGGTGCAAATCCTTTTCAACAGGGTAACGAAGGCGACATGTCAGCGAGTGAAGGCTGGGCAGTGTTTCTTCCATGTCTGTTACAGCATGGCATGTTTTGCTTCCCGCATGCGCAGAAGTCATTGGATTTGAGGTTTTGAAGTTGCCTTTGTCGGGAGCGGAAGATATGCCATCCCCTCCCTGTGATATTGTCTTCTGAATGGACAAAACGAATGATGATGGAAGGAAGTTAGAGACGACACGGAACCTTCGAACAGAGCAGACACGTGAAAAAGCAAAAAAAAAGGCTTGAAAACTGACAGAAAAAGTCTTGTCTATTCACCATAAAATTTTCAACGTGCTATACAGAAAGACATCACACAGTTTGTTTGTTACGTCTATCCAGCTTGTGCTGCGTACATTGCACAGCATGGTATATTGGTGGTGAAATGTCATGTTGATTCTTGGCCCACAAACGTCCCTGGTCAGTGTGTAATTCAGCTTTTCCAACCGTAGTCAGAGCGACAATATCTGTTTTTGTCATCTGTCCTGTATGTCTATTCCTTCTTGAATTTCTTAGTGAGCATATTATTAGTAGCTGACAAGCAGGCGATTCCAAGCAGCACCACAGCTATGACAAAACTGCAGACAAAAATGGGTTTCATGAGGACATCAACTAGATTCAGTGCAAATAATTCATAAGAATGTCGGGAAATAAGATAATGTTGAGCGCAATAGCAACGTCAGGAAAGTGAGAGATTATGGTTTGAAATGTTCAGATAGATGCAAATAGCATACCAGCTATGGTGCCAAAGAACAGCAGAGCAAGCCGGTATCGTTCTAGCCATGGAAGCTCTGTTTCGAGAGTACAATGGGTCTATTTGGAAGGTTTCGGCTTCTGCTTGTCGCTTTCGCTTAGAAAAGTCGAAAGCCGTTCCGAACGAGTAGCTTAGGGGGTGTTTGGGACGGCTTTGGCTTCGACTTTTCACCTGAAAAAGCTAGAAACCGTTCCAAATGGTAGGCTTTTCCGACCGGCTTTCTCATAAGCTGGAAACCGCCTTACATGTGAAAAAGCCGAAAGCCAGAAGCCGCCGCAGGACAGCTTCCCACCACCCTCCTTCTGAATTTGCCCCCAAACTTGCATGGTATTTACCTTCTTTTGCCATTCAACAAAATAACCAGCCCTTCGGCGCCCCCGCTGCCCTCACAGCCCAGCCTGCCCACCCGCCTCCCTCCTTCACTCCTCCCGAGCGCCGCCTTCCCGCCTCCCTCCTTCCCACGCGCACGTCGCCCTCCTCCTCCTCTCGCCGGCGCGCCGCCGCCTCCTCCTCGACCCCCGCCGACCGGATCTCGCGCTCCGCTAGCCTCGGCCTTCTCTCGCCTAGCTCCTTCCTGACCCCGCCGCCAACCTCGACCCCACCGCCAGCCTCCAGTCTCGATCTCACCGTCAACCTCCTCCATCGACCCCGTCTCCGAACCCTTCTCCCGCCAGCGACGGCGGCCCAAACCCTATCTGCCTCTTATTTTTTTCTCTCTTTTCCCCCTTTTTCTATTGTAAATATATTGTTTTGTAATAATTGTTTATTTAATTAATTATTTAGTGTAATAATTATTCACTGTAATAATTGTTTTTAATAAATACTTATTATAATAATTATTTTTAATAATTATTTACTATCATAATTATTTGTTGTAATAGTTATGTATGTAATAATTGTTTATTGTAATAATTGTCTTTAATTACATTAATTGTGTTGATTGTCATTAATCGTGATATATTACGTTAATTGGGGTATATTGTCGTTAATCGTCATTATATGCGATCAATTGTTGTAGTCATTGTTCATTGCAACAATTATGTTAATCACCGTTCATTGCGGTAGTTGACCTCAATTGCATTAATTGTCATCAATTGCGTTAGTCGTCGTTAATTATCGTCAATTACCGTTAGTTCTTGTTAAATGTTGTTAATTGCGTTAAACAGCATCAAACAAGCCATTACTGTCCTCAAGGGTATTTTAGACATTTTCTAAAGCTACAACCACCTACCTAAAGCCAGATACCAAACATAAAACCTTTTCACTTAGATGTTTAGTCGCGGCAACTCTGCAAAGACAAATTGGAAACCACTTTTCAGAAAAGTTGTAGCCGTGCCAAATAGGCCCTTACTCTAGCCACTTTTGGAAAAACTGGAAGTCGGAAACCGCCCAGAGGAAACTTCCCATAGCTTTGGCGGGACTGACTTCTGAGATTGCCCCTAGAGTTCGGTTGTATTTACCCACCACTACCCCTCAACAAAACCCCCCTCCCTCACTGACCACCGCCATCCTCCTCCCAACACCACCGCCGCTTCATTTTTTTCTTTTTTCTGATATAGTTAATTTTCCTTTTTATTTTTTGATATAATGAATTATTTACACAATCATTAATTATCGTCACTTGCATTAATTGTTATTAAGATTTACTTGTGTGCAAATTGCCATCAATTTTTCATGAATTGTCATTAAATGGCATCAAACAAGCCATGATTTGCCTTAGGGGCATTTCAGTCATTTCCCAACTCAAAAGCTCCTGCCAACCTACCTAAAAGCCAAACTGTTAAACACCAAATGTCTTCAACTCAGTTGTTTAGCCCTTCATTCAAATGGAAACCTTTTTATAAAATGCAAACATGCCAAACACCCCAACGCTGCTCAAAAGAATGCCCTTACTTTTTGTTCACATGTGCATTTGATGGTGCAGCTGGATATAGGGAACCTGCATTTTTTAAAAAAATTATTAATTTAAAATATAATTACAAAAATAAATAGTTTTAAAAATATTACAAAACTAGGCTTATCGCCATTGCAATGGCGACAGCTCCCGCCGCCATTCCAATTGGTGATAGAGGCCTAGCCTCCGCAATAGGGAGCTCAACAGCATCAGAGCTCCTCAGTCGCTAGTTGAATTGGCGACAGTCCCTATCGCCAATTCAAATAGCAACAAAGGATCTTTAAAAATTAAATTTTAAAATTTGAAAAATCGCCATTTTAATTCCTTCCACTCCATTTGTAATCGAGTATTTTCAAGCACATATTTTATCAACAAATCACACCGAGATTATATAACATTCAGACAACGCCATAACATCTTTTGTCGATAAATCAAAATTTTATTGACTATTTTGAGCACATTTTTGTCAACAAATCACAATGGCATTACATAACATTCAAAGACAACGTCATAACATCTTTTGTCAATAAATCACAATGACATAACATTCAAGGCAACGCCATCACATACTTTGTGGACAAATCACACCGACATTACATAACATTCAAGACATGTCATAACACCTAGTTTTAAAAATCAAAGTGATATTACAAAGCATTGGGCACCACATATTTCAACCGATGAACCTTTCGTGGCCGCAACTTCAACGCCCGTCATTTGGACCGCTCGAGCGGGTGGTCGGATGAGGTCCTCGCGCGACGTCCGACTACCAACGATCCTTCGCCCCGTGGATTTCGTGATGGCATTTTCTTGAAGGTGTGCCCAAACTTCCCGCAAATATAGCGCTTCATACGACGCCCTACTTCTACTTCATCCATATCATTCTCGATGCGCTATACCTACCGCCGCCAACTCTTCCTTAAGCTCGCCAATGTCCGTGGTCCGGATAAGTTGGTCCTAGGTCGATGGGCTGAAATGGCCAACAACGATGTAACCATATATCTCTCGCACTCTAGGTTTGCATCACCTCCTCCTTGTTGAAATAGTCGAGAGGCATCGCCGAATGTTACGCCATCGCCGAACATGCGCCATGACATAGAGCATGGCCTATGCGTAAGAAGGGGCTTGTTGCAAGTGCATACGAACTAGCACGACGTAGCATGCACTCGTGGGTGATTCTCTCGCTGTTCATCCCGCAACATCCTTTATCCCTGCACATGATCTCGAAGTGAAGCTCTCTTGTGCCCATCTTGAAAGCCCGGTGCATCTCACCCTTCTTGCTTTTCTCCTCCATGTACTTGGTGATCATGACAAATTAGAGTACTCTATCATTTGCCATGGAGAGCGACGCGTTGTTGCTTCTATCAACAAAGTAATTTGTTGTACTACGGAGAATTTCCTCCATAATACCAACCAAAGGGATGCACCTTGCGCCGCATATGACCCGCTTGTACACCTCGGCTAGATTGGTTGTCATGATACCATCGAGTACCACCCTATCATGTAGCAACACCACTTCTCCTTAAGCACGTGCTCAATCCAATGGGAAGCATTTCACCGCGCTCGCCTTCCTCGTCACATTAGGACCATCTCGTGGGTAGTTGTGGCAATGCTTCTGAGGCTTGGTCGGCGCTGGGGTGACCCTTCCGTTGCCTCCCTTTTGTACGCTTGGGTCGCTCATCCGTAATCTTCCGAGTACTTCAAACTTCCGCTGTCGGGTTCTCGTTGCACGACGCTGAACAGTTCATCAAGTCCTTGTTGCAAAACTACTTGTAGAAGTTTACACCCGCGCCTCATGCTCCACCCGCCTATAGATTTGCCCATAGAAGTGGTTCGTTTTCCTTATTGTAGTTGAGTTGTTGCACTCAACAATGCTCTTATGTTGATCATGTATGACGCATACGGTAGGATAGCCCTGTACAACAGAAATCCTAAAATCCATTAGGAACCACAACCAGCTATCCGTGTTCTCACTTTCAACAAAAGCGAATGCCATGGGAAGAACTTAATCGTTCCCGTCTGTCGTTATTGCAGTTAGTATCTGGCCCTTGTACCTTCCAGTCAAGAATATGCCATCCACGCACAAGATTGGATGGCAGTGCCAGAATGCTTTGATGCTTGGACCAAAGGCGAAGAATGTTCGCTTTAGTACCCTCTTATTGAACCACTTCGGATGCGTGGAATCTTGAATATCAACATGAGTGTCGGGATTCCTGTCTTGTATGACTCGGAGTAGCTCGGGGAGGTTATGGTAGGAGTCCTCGAACGTACCGAACCTTGATTCCAATGCCTTCTGTTTTGCCCTCCACTCCTTGGCATAGCTGACCGTGTACTAGAACCATGCCTCAATCGCCCGAATGATGGATCGTGGCTCAAAATCTAGATTATCCACGATCTCACCGTACATGAGGTTAGCGATGAAGCTTGATGATAGGTTCCTGTGGGACTGCACTGACTCGGCGACGACACATGTGTGAGAGACTATTATAGAGCATTTCCAGTAGGTGTCCCACTTAGACTGAAATGTGTGCACTCGCCAAGAGCATCCTCTATGTCGCACTTCACATCGTAGCATCTTAGGTTAGACTTGACGACCGTGAATGTATGCCGCACCGACAATGCCGGAATTTGACCGCCCAAAGACGACCTCCTTGCATTTGTACATAGCTCCTTGCCTAACCTCGCCTCGTCGCACTCCCACAAAGACACGGAGCCTCGTTAACAACGAGGTTGTTGAACTGGTATGTGTTCCACACGGATGGAACCGCCTGTTGGTCCACATCATCCTCGTCATCGGATTCTTCATCTTCTAACAATGTCATGTAGTCTCGCTTCGAGATCCATCCTTTGCACTAGAGCTTCCAGCCTTCTCATCCTAGTCAAGAAGCCCACTAGCTTGTCCGACCAAGGAGCTACTCACGGGTCTTCATCGATAGCATCAGAAATCTAGGAGCTTTGGCCATTGTGTGCGCCGACCGTGGTCTGGAGTCCCGACTTCTTCTTCTGATCACCACCCTTCTTGTTCATTACGATGCAGGAGTGGGCTTGGCATAAGCCCGCCAAGAACAAAATCCCACCCTTTCTCTCGCTATGCATATGACTATCATGACCTTGCTCCCTTGAACTGCACTAACTCCCAATATGTATGTTGTGTTGCTTGGGGGCAAGCAACTCAATTTAAGATCATACACAACATGGTCCAAATCAAATGAGTGAAACAACCACCGCACATACGCCCCATGTACGTTGCTCGTCTTGGCAGGGGCATGGTCGCGATTGGAAATAATGCAAATCAATCCTCTGACCCTCAAGAATAGTCCTCGACCGTAGTAAATTTTGAAGTTGGTGGCGTCTAACATATTTGACGATTACACCATAAACAAGATTTTCACGACAACCATATATCTAAAACTATACTATCTAATGAAAAGATTATGTACAACATACTACACTACGTAACCATACATCCAAAACTATATAATCCATTCGGTTAAAAATTACCCGAAGGTGGGCGACGGACTGACAAAGGCTTCACTAGCTTCTCTCCTCTCCTCTAATCCTCTCCCTTCCTCCCTCTTTCTATTTTTATAAATAAAAGTGATTTTCCCCAATTTTAGGGTTTTGAGGGTCTTTTATATGGAAGATTGTGAGAAAAATAAAAGTGAGTTTTCCCCAATTTTAGGGTTTTGAGGGTCTTTATATGGAAGATTGTGTAACCATTTGGAATGGCGACAGCACTTATGATCCCTATCACTATTTGAAATAGTGGTTTTTCAAATTTTAAAATTAAAAAATTAAGGATCCCTGTCGCCATTTGAATTGACGACCGAGACCTGTCGCCAATTAAACTGCCGACAGGGAGCTCTGGGTATTGTTGAGCTCCCTATCGCTAGGGGCTAGGCGCCTGTTGCCAATTGGAATGGCGATAACAGCACCTAGTTTTGTAAAAAAAAATTGATTATTCATTTTTGTAACTATCTTTTAAAGTAATAATATTTTTTAGAAAAATCGGGAACTCCACACCACCAATAGAATTCCCCTGTACATCTCTTAGTTCAACTTTAATCTGGAGAGGTACTGCATTCCAATCTATTTCAATCGCTCCAAAATTTGGTCAACCTGATAGATGCAACATTAAAACAACAACTGATAAAGTAGTACAGGCAAAACTCAAACACAACAGAAAATAAATTAAATAGATACTGAAAATTCTTAATACCCCGTTCACATTTTTAACATTGAACTACAGCTTTTGGAAAACATTAGTGAAGCTACCAGTAGTAAGTAGTACCTATGAAAATGGTGTCAACAATATTACTGCTACAATAATAGTATATTAAAAAAGCAAGGAAATTCAGCATGGCAAAACTTTAGAATGCATCCTACAGTAATTGATTCTTAGGGGAAAATATGCCCTCTTGATAGTTATTTCTTTTAAAGAAATGAAAGCTTACCATATGTGCATGATTTGTAAAGGCAATTAGGGTTGAAGAGTCGCATGGTGGTTGGTGTCAGCTAGTGGTGTCCAAATGGCCCACCCAACACAACACGACACAAGCCCAAACCTGATTAGGCCCAGCCCAGTTGGCCCGGCTAACTAATCGGGTCGTACCGTGTTGGACCGACTACAGTGTCGAGCTTGATAAGCCCAACCACTACCGCATCAGCCGTGCCCCGTCGTCTTCGCGTCGGCCGCCCACTTTCTCTCCGCCTTCGTCCCTATCGTCCATGCCGCTGCCACTTCCTTCCTCGCCGGCTCCTCCTCCACCGGCGATGGCATCGCCTCCTCCTCCGCTTCCTTCCTCGTTGGCTCTGGTGCCGCCCCGCCACCTCCTCCACCTTGGCCTCCTTCCTCACTGGCTCTGGTGCTGTCGCCTCTGTGCCATCGTACCATCTGTAGTCTGAATAATGGAATGAAGAGTTGTGGGACTCACTAGAGTCCAACATCCACAGAGACAAGATACGTGGCAAGGGAGCTGGCGGAGGCGAGGAAGACTACTAAGAAGCAAGAGCTAGACGAGCAGAGCTCGTGGAGGAGAAGACACCGCGGCACTGGAGCAAGGAGAGAAGCTGCTGTGTGGTGTCACCGAAGGAGCCCTAGCAAGATTCGTCGCTCCTGAGTGGGAAGAACTGCTAGGGCCCTTCGGTGGACGTCCACCAGCGGTTGCCATCAGTGGAGACCTGACGTGGCAGTGACCACATAGTAGCTCAATGGCTGCAACCAGCTAGGGAGTCGAGTAGCCTCAATCCACGTGGGGCGGAGCAAAGGTGGCTTTGGGAGAGGGAGTCCGAGGCGTGAGCTCGTAACTAGGGTAGCGTGGCGTGCTATCCTCATGGTCGTTGTCGGGCTTGGGAGCAACCACGAGGCCGCCTCACTTGTCGCCCCATCATCGATCGATCCTCCCGTGGTCTAGTCACGGCGACAACAACGACGCACAAAGGCCGAAGGGAAGGATCGGGCGGTCGTCGAGCACCAACAATGTGGCCATCGCCGCTTGCTTTTGCCCCATCGGTTTCCTCCTTGTTGTTGTGAGATCAAGACGCTCGGGTTGTAGCCACTAGAGCACAGAGAGAGCTCATCGTGCTCGGCGGATTCACGCCGAGCCGCTGATGTGGGCTCACAAAGACACCGCCTCCGCTCTCGGTGAGCCACACACTTAGGGAGGGATGGCTGTGCTAGGGAGGAGGCGAGTCCAGAAGCAGAGGAGAGTCGGGGCGATGGAGGGATGGTCGCACGGGGGAGGAGAGGAGGTAAGCCTAGGAGCAAGGCGGCGGCCGCACGGGGGAGAAGAGGGGCGGCGACCAGAGCAGCGCGAGGTCGCACAGGGGAGCAGAGGAGGCGAGCCCAGGAGTAGGGACGGCTAAGGGAGCAGCTCAGGGCCTAGAGCTGGGGTGGTGAGCTTGGGACAGTGGATCTGAAGTGACGGTGGCAGATCCGGGGGAAGTAGATCTGACAGCAGCCTTGGGAGGCGACACCAGAGTAGATGCGTTGTTGGGGGGGCAGCTGTGCACTCAAGTGGAGTAGAGGACTGTCGGGCGCATTGATCCGAGGCACCAAGCACGTGAAGAGAGAGGGAGTAGGAGGCGGCGCCAAAGGTGATGACGGTCGAAGAGTGACGGCGACGACTTGAGGGCGGCGATGTTGAACAGTGAGTTAGGGTTAGGGTTGGTGATAGGAGAGAGAGCCATGTGCTCTGATACCATGTTGGAATACATCCTTGATCTATTCCAATGAGTCAAAGGCCAAAATATACATGTTACAGGTGTAGGTAAATATGCAAAGAACACCCTATACAAAAGACATATCTAACAAGAAGAACCTTGTTAGGAGACTAGATTAATTCATTCATATTGCTTTCCTCTGAAAGATAACAATAGTCCTCCTTATATAGAGGCTTTCCTAACCAATATGGATAGGGATCAACCCAATAATAACCTTCTAAACTAATAGATAGGCTACCAAACAACTAATATTTATTCTAGGAAACTAATCACATTATTCGAGGAAATAGATAATAAGCAGTCATTTTAATCCTCTACACGGGCTCGCTGCTACAGTACCCATGGTACTGTTCACATGTAATATTTTTGTGCACGCCAACTTCTCCTCCTGACAGATGGCTCGTCCCGAGCTATGTTGGTGGCTATGTGTAACATCCAAATTTTCTGAGTTTAAAAATCTTTTAAATAGTTAGTAGGGAGAAAAGTCACCATTTGATTTTATTTGAATTTAATTCAAAAGCTTAATATTGACTTTAGAATAAAAACATTTAATGTGAATAATCCCAACATAACAATAGTCAAAACTATTTTATTTGGGTTCTATGTGCTCGATATATTTTCTAGATTTTTCTAGTTCGAGTTCATTTGCTATTTTCTATTGCTTATTTGAATTTTTGGTATTTTACAAAATAGAAAAGGTTATTTAAAATCTCGTAAAAGCTTTGGACCGAATTTTTGAAACCGCCCAGCCCTATTCCCTTCCGCCCAACCTCGCTGCAAATTCCGCCTTGCTCGCGCAAGACGCTCTCGATCGACATGCGGCTCGCATGTCGCCTCTCCTTTCTCTCCGCGCGCCCACGCTGGTCCCACCGGCCAGCCTCACCTGCGCATTTCGCACGCTGGCCCGCGCCGAGCCGCCGCCGACGGTGGGCCTCAGATCTCTCGTAGCCGCCCCGAATCCGTTAGGATTCGATCGACGCCGCGCGCGCCATTTTTGGGCGTTGTGCACAGACTCTCCCGAGCCTTCTGTATAAAGGAGAGGAGCCCTCGCAACCGCAACCCAACCCTAGCCGCCTTAGCCCTCGCAATAACCCTAGCCGCGGGAGCTCGGTTGATCTCGCGCGCCACCAACTCCGACGAGCTTTTCCGCCGCAACCGAGCCGCCAGAGCTTCGTGGTTTGCACCGCCGACATCGCACGGAGCCGCGCTACCTTGTGGTGGCCTCTGCCACGGAGCGCCACCGTAACCCCGATCCGCCGAGCTCGCTGGCCCACCGCCGCTTAAACCTCGCCACGCCATCCTGGGGCCGCCTGCACCCGTGAGCACCCTATCGTGATTGCCTTCGCACCTCTTCACGCCGCACACCCACCGCTGCCGAGGAGCCGCTGCTCGCCGACCTCTGCCTCGAGCTCCGCCGCCGCCGATGCCGCACGCCACCCTGCCGCGGTCGCGACTCCCGCCTACTTGTCGCGTGTGTGGCATCCAGTCAGCGTCCACGTGCACGCTACGTGGCAGTCCACCGGTCTCTAGGTTCTGAGGCTCGGTTGGGTCCCACATGTCAGTATTTCCTTTTTATTTATTTTAATTTCCGAAATCCCTGTGCTGACGTCATTCTTGCGCAATAATCCGATTTTTCTATTAAGAAATAATTTGGAAATTCCAGTAAATCCAAAATTATGGTTTTCTTTTAGATTGAAACTTCCAGAGCCCATAACTTTTGCATCCGAACTCCGATTGAGCCCATTCAAATTCCTAAATTCATCTAAATTCGATATCTATTTATATGAGATTTTTATTTAATTTTTGGAGTTGTTTTGCCTCTGTTATTTATTTGTTTCATTTGCGAGTAGACGTCGATACGTCGGGGAATTTTGCGGAAGAAGGAGCACCTCAAGATCAAGACCAGTACCTAGACCTTTTCCAAGGCAAGTCATACCTTTGATCATCATGAACCTAGTTTTCAAATTAATTTGTTTCAAAGTATTGCATTCTACTTTAATTATTTATTTAAATGCTTTTGGGCATAGTTATTATCCAATCTGTTATGACCACCTTGGCTTGTATGTCATAATCTCTTGTCACCCTAGATTGGTTTATTAGTTGGTAATATTGTAGCACCAACGTGAGTTGGTTAGATGCGAGTACAATTGCTTAGCCATGCTACGAGTCTCATATCTCATTTGAGTTGCAAATATTAAATCTGACTAAGTGACTATGGAACTTTGTGTAACACTGTGTGCTATGTGTTATTACTTCGTGATAGCATGTGTTGCACTAAAACCAATTGGGTGGTAAAGGGTTTGGACTGAGGCAAGTGGTGGATACTGTGTGATATGGTGGAAGCTATGTGCATGGGAATGATAATCTGTGTGACATAGTTAGAAAATAGAAGTCTTGCCTTGGTCAATTAAGAACTTAACTTTGTGCATCATTGAACTGAGCCTTACTGTACGATTACATGCCTGATGGGATGGGCCTAACATAGTAGGTTATGGATTCTCGGTATTGATGTTCAGGTGGATAGGTTAGGCTGTGTGACAGGGTGGAGGTATGACTACCTGGTAGTTACATCGCGGACGGTTCGCCGCATCCCCGCCCAAATGGTGTGTCGACAAGCATTCTTTGTTGGTTGGTCTCAAGGAAAGCACATTGGGAATGTCAATGTTTGAGATAAAGTTTCAACTATTTTGTTACGATTGGTGCTAGCTATACTAGTTATATCTTGTGGGTAAAGTGTACAAACTCGCAGAGTGTTAAATCAATCTATTCGAATAGCGCGTCCGCGTCATGGACATGCTCGGGATTTGACACGGGGTAGTTTTCATAAAATGTTGGGATGGAAGCTATGTGATCTAAGTCATATGGCTATGTGAAATAATCTGTTTAGCTTTGTGTCTTTGTGAAAACAATCATAAATTAATATTATCTATTTGTTTTGAATTGCATTTCAATCTATTATTGTATTCAATTGCAAATATTGCTTTATGCAAAAGAACCACGAAGCCTTTTCTTTGGAATAAGCCGCATTTATAAATTCCATTTCGTGGTATGATTTGTGAGTACGGTTGTGTACTCACGCTTGTTGTAAAACTTGCGCCCAAACCTACGTAAGAAGAGGAGTATACGCCGCTTCGAGGAGGAGTTCATCAAGGTTGTCGATCGTTAAGGTCTAGATCCCGCTTGGTTGCTTGTGGTGAATTGATGGGATCTACGTGAAGTTATTTCGTCTCCGCTATTTTATTCTCTCGTTAGCTCGCGTGGCTCAATAAGTGTAAACTCGACCATAAGGTCAAAACCAGTATTTATTATTCAAACTAATCGTTTACTTTATTTATCGCTTGTGTGGATCGATGTTCACCTATGTTGACACTATGTGCACTAACATGATCCTGGACTAGTGCATTATACACAGAGGGTCCAAAATCGTAATTTTGGTTCCCAACACTACGGCTGCAGCCCTAGGAGGTAGCACAACTGCAATAGGACGCAACCCTTGAAGGTAGACCATGGAATGGATGAAGCTTTTTTTCGTAATGTTGTTTGTTGTTGAGGACATTGCCCGCATAGCAGGAGACCAACGTGGAGCAGCAAAGGAACCTTTTCCACCACAGGATGCAATGGCGGTGGGAAAGATGCGACGACGTTGCAATCCCCCACATGGCACCTGTGCATTCCACACCACCAAATGCATGGCGTTGGCCGGTGGCGTGGAGAGGCTATCGCGAAACAACGTCAACATTCTCTTTCCATGGTGGAGTCACCATTTGTGTAGCCAAAGGTGGTCCTGCTAGTGCACCTTCGCATAACGCTTCCTTTTTGTCCCTCATTGCCATCATCTTCTGCAGGATGACCTTCATCTTCTTAGCAGTGGTCATCATATCGACGGTGGTGGCAATCATCTTCTCATTGTCAGCCTTCATCAAGGGCAATAACTCAGCACTAGAAGCTATGGTGAGTGGCTCTGATACCAAATGTAATGAACCTTAGTTCAACAGGGTAACTACCATATGGAGGAGGGACGAGACGGCACGACTGAAAGGGAGGGGCTTTAGGAGAAAGGGGAGACCATGGGTTCGGGAGAATAACCTTGAGAGGAGACTAGATTAATTCATTCATATTGCTTCCCTCTGAAAGATAACAATAGTCCTTATGTAGAGACTCTACTAACCAATATGGATAGGGATCAATCTAATAATAACCTTCCTAACTAATAGATAGGCTACCAAATAACTAATACTTATTCTAGGAAACTAATCACACCATTCAAAAAAAATAGATAATAAGCAACCATCCTAAACCTCTACATAGCCTGCTGCTACAGTACCCGTGGTATTGTTCACGTGCAGCATTTCTACAAATGACAACATTGCCATCATCTTCTTCAGGATGGCCTTCATCTTCTCGGTGGTGGCCATCATCTTGTCGGTGGTGGCTATCATCTTCTCATTGCCAGCCTTCATCAAGGCCAACAACTTAGTAGTAGAAACCATGGTGAGTGGGTCTGATACCAAATGTAATGAACCTCAGTCCATCGGGGTAACTATGTACAGAGGAGGGTTGGGACAACACGACTGAATGGGAGGGGATTTAGGAGAAAGGGGATACAATGGGCCAGACGTACCGGCCACGTAGAAAGCAAGAGTGACACCATTGCTAAGTGATTGTATGAGGTTCTAGCCAATTACTTATAGCTTCCACCTTAACAGGGTTAGTGGCCACACCATTGCATTTTATAATGTGTTGCTCCTTTTCACAGACATCTTATCCTCCCTCAAGATATCAAACACATGCTTCAAGTGAACAACATGTTCTTCCATGGACTTACTATAGATTATAATTTTATCAAAGAATACTAGCACAAACTGCCTCAAAATGTACTCAATAATGCATTCATGAGTGCTTGGAATGTAGCAGGGGCATTAGTGAGCCCAATAGGCATGACAATGAATACGTAATGACCCTTATGAGTGCTAAAAATTGTCTTCTCAATGTCCACAGATATCATTCTTATCTGATAATAACCAGATCTAAGGTCAATTTTAGAAAATACATTAGCTCCATGAAGTTCATCTAATGATCTTCAATAATGTATAGGGTATTTGATATTGATAGTTGTCGTAGCATTGAGACTAGACAGTGGGTACGGGGTACCCTTTAGTCATGGAAGGACTGAACAGGAGGCGAGCCAAATGTATTGGTTGTATTGATAAAGTAGTGAGTGAATAAGAGAATGAGCCCCGCTACATGCTCATAGGGCCATATATATATAGGGGGCAAGAAGGGACATTTCCCTTTCTTGCCCTTGCCTTACATTGAGAGAGAGGGGTATTTAGGTACATTTTTGAGGATACACTACATGGACCAAGTCCATACACATGTATGACTCTCCCTACGGCATCTGAGTATTGCCGATGACCCTAGGGGGCCGAGCACCCCTTAGAGCCCTCCACGATAACTCCTCGCTCGCAAGGGACGTGGTCGTGAGGACAGTTCCGTGGTCCCGGGGCGAGCGAAGCAATCGTCGACCATGACCTCTGAGTCGGGATACCCTGTAAAATCGACGCAGGGTAGCCACGCCGAAGCATGGCCTTCGAGGTAGGCGGCATGTCTATTGGTGATATGCCCTAGAGGCAATCATAGAGATGATTATATCATGTCTATACTTATGAGTTATTGAATAAATATTATTCTGTTCCTTGAATGAATCATTGGTTATAAAGATTAACGAGCATTGTCGAACCCGGGAACGAAGGATCCTGAATTCTCTATGTTTCATACACTAGTCCAGGAATAGCTAGTGTACACAGTCGAACAAAAGTGATATCACAATCATATCACGCATTTATTTAATATAAATCAGAGTTTATTACAAATGGGGCCTGAGGCCAAATAAAATAACACAACGGAAACTAAATAATAGGTAGGTCACATGATGCGCCATGTAATCGCTTGGGGGCGAGGCCTAGTCGTCGGATCCTCACCGCCTTGATACAATTCTTCACCGAATAGATTTTATTTAGCAAGAGTGAGCACAACTTCTCGTGCTCGCACGTTACACCTAATAATGTAATATAATGCATGCATATGTAATCAAGTGAGACTAATAGGGTTCATTTTATGAAAGTCGCATTTCCAGCTTTAAATATTCATACTATGTTTCAAGGAAAATTTTAATCTATAACTAAAATCATATTTTAAATTGACAGTTTTATAGTGGATAATCTTCATGAATGAATAGTGAAGGATACCCTTCTATCACATGGCTAACTGCCCATTTTTTCCACAAGGATTTACCATCCCAAAATGATTTTAAAACAAAATCAAAGTCTAACTTTGAGTGGCTTTGCTCAGTATGTCCATGACCGTGAATACGGCTATTCGAATAGTTTTACACTCTGCAGAGGTTGTATAAGTTTACCCATAAGAGATAATTTGCTTTTAATGTCGGCCAATACACACTTCCGAAGGCGTGCGACTAAGCAATTATCACAAGGCTTCTCCAATGCTGTACCCCAAGGCTTACATGCCTGCCAAGGTTTCACTTCCATTGGGTTAACCACCCGTCGGAAGCCTCCTCTTGCGCTAGGTGGGAATACTGTTTAACCAACACCCACACAACAACATGGCACACAAGACAATGAGGTATTACAAATTACTAAGCCTAGTCCTGCCCACTCAGAACATATGGTAGTACGGTGGAGCTTAGCAAGATGCGGCTCGAAGACCGGTCCTTAACTGACTTGGGCAACATTCCACAACCCTGGACTCGATCATAGAAATGAATCAATCATGTGCATCGACTTACACCATACCAACAACCATTATGCCCAAGTCTAAACCATTTTAAATTGTTTCACAAGTAAAAGCATTTTCTAAAATTTCCATGGTAAGACAATACCATAGACTCAATTTGAAATAAATTTGAATACTTTGGCTAAACTCCCCAAATTCAAGATTTTGGTCTAAGCATGGTCTAAGCATATAATCTTTCAAATTTTATTTTATTTTGACTATGGTTACAAGGAAATGATAAATCAAATAACAACATTGGCCATACAAGGGAATGGGAATAACTAGGAATTTTAAAACAGGAATTTAAAATAACTAAATAGAATTATTCATGCAATAGTAATTTAAGACATAATTAAATAATTTAAAATAGTGGGATCAACATGATCAATGATAAAACTTGCCTTGCTCGAAGTCCTAATAATCTAACTCTTCAGAAGGGTCACTCTTCGGAGTCGTCGAAATCTATACGCGAAAATATGACAAATTCAAATAATACACAAAAAAATTCAAATTAACTCCAAATCAAATAATTTTAGTTTAGTTAGCTAGATCTTTAATTTATATAAATTTAGAAATTTGAATCATCTAAATCGGAGTTCGTATGAATAAATACGAGCTCCTGAAAGTTTAAATCTAAAGAAAAACCCTAATTCAGATTTTATTGAATTTCTTGAATTATTTTTTAAAAGGAAATTTGATTTAATGCGCAAGTTGATGTCAAGACTGAAAATCAATTTTTCTACGAGTTCTTTTTCTAAAGCAAATCTCTTTCTATCTATGACATGTGGACCTTGGTCAATGCACCAAGTCCACGATTGGTCAAAGTCCACGGTGGACCTTGCATGCTATAGTGCATGTGGGTATGTGCCGCGCACATGTTGATGATAGCCACACAGCCGACTAGGATCAAAGTGGTGTTGTGGCGCTGGCGTGGCCATGACATGGACATGCCATGTAGGTTCGCGATTGGCGGTGCTCGTGACGAGCTCGCTTGCCTGCTCGGTCACAAAGAGCTACGCAAATAGGTGCAAAAGATAGAGGAGGTGATAAGGGACTTGGTGCACTAACTTGTGGCGCGGGTTAGACTAGGTCGCCGGCGCGAGGTGTTTAGCGGCGGCGTGCTAGGTCGATGGCAAAAGGTGCTCCGTGATCCTTGGTTTGGTATGATGCGCGCACCGTGGACGGCGATGCGCGATGTCAAGATGAGGTCGGCGCGATGAGGACCTTGGACGACATCGAAATGAAGAAACACGGTTTCGTGTGGCGAACAACCCAAAATTAGGGCGCTAGAGAGAGGGAGGCGCGGTGGTTGGTGGCGAGATGCGATTCCAAGGTGGAGCCGAGGCGCAGCAATAGGGAGAGGCAGCATGGAATCAACGTAACACGCAAGAAGGTCCGAACAACATTGTGGTGTGATTTGGGGGATTTAGCCCTGGAGATGGAAGGGGCGAGGTAGAATCGAGTGCGGAATTGACACCGATCTTTAATGCGCGCGAAATCACGGTGAATCCAGGCGGATTTGAACGAGTTTGGAAGGTTTTCAAAAACCAGCAATGGCGGATGCGGCCGAAATCGAAGCAGAGAAGAAAGGAAAGGGGGACGACGGTGACATGGCGTTGTGGGTCCGCATGGCGGTGACACGACAAATGATGAAAAATCAAATTTTTATATGGCTTATATATGTTTGTTTGAAAGGTTTCGACGAGATCTACAACTTTGCAGTTGAGGTGAACTCCAAATTCCGAAAGGAATATCGAAGGAAACGGCAAAAACAGAAACCAAAAACTTGCAACGCGAATTCGGGGCCGAAGATGACCGATTTTGGGGCACCTGGAGGGCAACTAGTGGCTTACGTGGAAAGGATGCGCCTCATCATTAGCTTCAAAACGAGCACACGAACATCAAAAAAGGACATCGTATGCAAAAGTTATGCCTGTTTTACTGAAGGTATCTCGGAAATAGAATCCTACTCGCACTAAACCGACTGCTCAATCTTGAAACTACTATATCTTTTGATTTTGTGGGCCAAACTTGCTAAATTTTTTTATGGAAGCTTTTGGCTATATGTAGAAGGTCTTCACCAATTTTTATATGCTTTTCTTTTCTTTTTCTTCTTTTTTCTCTACCACGGCTTTTGTTCTCGCGGTTGCCTCTTTCTCCTTCTACTATCTGGCCGGTCCTAGAGTTTGTCGCAAGTCGCAAATAACATCAACTCTCCTAAAAGATCATAGCAATCCTCTCAGTTTTTTTTTCAGATTAACAATACAAATTTTCTATTTTGGTGCGAATTAGAGGAGTTCTAACCCATGAATTTTCTGTTTTAGATGCAAAAACTAAAAACCCTAAAAGAATAATCAAGCAACGCGAAGGAAAACACGAGAAGCAAACTAGACAACGACCAACTAGACAATAACTAGAACTAAAGATCAACAACTAGACACGATGATGCAACCAATGATTCAACAAGCAAAATACTGAAAAGAAAAATTGCAATGGCTCAAAGGGGTTCGACAAAGATGATACATGCACAATTTTTGAGCAATTTTCTGGACTCTAGGTATGAAAACGAATCTACTACTAGAAAATCAAAATTCTCATCGATCAATCAAGCTACCGAGACCACTTGATGCGACAATGGGTGTCCCGATCTTTCGGTGAGATGGATAACTCGATTTGGGTGGAGACGACTCACGATTCGGCTACCAATCGCACACAACCAATATGCCCGACAATCGTTGAACCAACTCTAAGATTGTTATCGACCTTGCTAGAAGCACGATCGACCGACCACTTAAGGTCTATTCTCGCATGCAATCAAGAACGCGCAAGAACAAGATAATAAGCAACTGAAATTGCAAATAGGATTGAAATATTTGATAAAGTTGGAATTCCAAAAGCGGTATTATGGTTGGTCTAGTCGACACAAGCCAATACACGAAGTTGCATTGTAGCTAACTTTTAACTCAACAAAATCCGAGGAAAACTAGAGGGGTGTGGCCTCCTTATATAGGGGAGAGGGAGCCACACATATCCAAGAGCTAAGGGAGTGCTACTATTTATAGGTACTATTCATGTGAACAATATGACCATGAATAGAGCGGCCCAAGGGGGTGGTCAAGGAGGTGGCCGGTCCAAATAGGTTACAAGGCCCAATTTGGCCCAAACAGGTGATGTAGCACCTTCTTTTGATGATTGCGACATGCACAGAAGGAATTTAAAGGTGTGGCTAGATTCATTGGAAAGAGGATGACATAAGATTTCAATCAAGTACTTATGGACCTCAAACAGAGTCCGTATGTGAAAGTTATGCTTGTTTGAAGTCGTATCGTCTCCTAAGCCGAATGAATTCCGTAACGTGTCCAACTTGAACTCTTGCTTGGCTTGGAAACAAAGTGACGTGGTGCTGCACAAATATACATTTTCATCATTAGGTAGCATCATATAGTTCATATAATATAAAAACACTTCTAAAAACAAGCTCACCTGATAATTTAAGTGAAGTGTACAAGCTCTTGTATTTGGAACAGCAAGTATAGAAATTTGATTGTATCTATAGAGGTCATGTTCTCATCATATACACTCACGCCCGCGAGGTGCGTCGGTGTGCACCGGGGCGTAGAGCCATATATGGTGTCTTATTTATACACTTCACACTCGCGTGAGTGAGTTAGTGCGCACCGAGGCATTTGAGCCATGTGCATTGTCTTATTTATACACTTCACACTCGCGAGAGTGAGTCAGTGTGCACCGGGGCCTTTGAGCCATGCACGGTGTCTTGTTTGTACACTCGCTCCCGTGAGGGGTGTCGGTGTGCACCAGCGCGTAGAGCCATGCATGGTGTCTTGTTTATACACTTCATACTCGCATGAGTGAGTTAATATGCATCGAGACATTTGAGCCATGTGCAGTGTCTTGGTTATACACTGGGGCATTTGAGCCATACGTAGTGTCTTGTTTGTACACTCACGCCCGTGAGGGCGTCGGTGTGCACCGGGGCGTAGAGCCATGCACGGTGTGTTTTTTTATACATTTCACGCCCGTGAATGAGTTAGTGTGCATCGGGCCTTTGAGCCATGCGCGTTGTCTAGTTTACACACTTGCGCCCGCTGTGCAATCGTGTAGATCCATGCACGGTATCTTGTTTATACACTTCACACTCGTGAGGGAGTTAGTGTGCACCGTGCATTTGAGCCATGCACGATGTCTTGATGATACACTCGCGCCGCGAGGGGCGCCGTGTGCACCGGTGTAAAGTCATGTTTGGTGTCTTGTTTATACACTCCACGCTCACGTGAGTGAGTTAGTGTGCACCGTGGCATTTGTGCCCTGCGTGGTGTCTTGTTTATACACTTCACACTCACGTGAGTTAGTGTGCACCGGGGCATTTGAGCCATGCATGTTGTCTTTGTTTGTACACTCGTGCCCGCGAGGAGTGTCGGTGTGCAATGGGGGCGTAGAGCCATGCATGGTGTCTTGTTTATACACTTCACACTTGCGTGAGTGAGTTAGTGTGCACCGGAGCATTTGAACCTTGCGTGTTGTCTTGTTATACACTTCACACTCGTGAGAGTTAGTATGCACCGGGGCACTTGAGCCATGCATAGTGTCTTGTTTATACACTCGCGCCCGCGAGGGGCGTCGGTGTGCACCTGGGTGTAAAGCCATACACAATGTCTTGTTTATACACTTCACATTCGCGTGAGTGAGTTAGTGTGCACCAGGGCATTTGAGTTATGCGTGGTGTTTTGTTTATACACTCACGCCCACGAGGGATGTCGGTGTGCACCGGGACATAGAGCCATGCACGATATCTTGTTTATACACTTCACACTCACGCTGGGTTATTGTGCACCGGGTATTTGAGTCATGCGCGATGTCTTATTTATACACTTAACACTCGCGTGACTGAGTTGGTGTGCACCAGGGCATTTGAGACATGTGCGGTGTCTTGTTTATACACTTCACACTTGCGTGAGTGAGTTAGTGTGCATCCGGGCATTTAAGTTATGCGCGTGTCTTCTTTATAAACCCACGCCGCGAGGAGCTTCAGCAGCACCAGCGAGAGTCATGCACGTGTCTTGTTTATACACTTCACACTCTTGTGTATGAGTTAGGGTGTATGGAGTCTTGTTTGTACACTTCACACTCACGTGAGTGAGTTAGTGTGCACCGGGGCATTTGAGCTATACGCGGTGTCTTGTTTGTACACTTCACACTTGCATGAGTGTGTTAGTGTACGCTGGAGCATTTGGGCCATGCACAGTATCTTGTTTATACACTTACACCCGCGTGGGGCGTTAGTGTGCACCGGGGTGTTAAGCTATGAGCTGTGTCTTGTTTGGCACGGTGGGCTTATGTATGCCACCCTTGTGGGCTTATACACCGAGACCATAGTCCACGCGAGGTGTGCGCTGGTGCTCTTGACTATGCGAGGTGTCTTTTTTTTTTGTTCGAATAGTAGCATGTATGGGTATATTGGCTCATTTCCGACCCATATTTACAAGAATGGTTCTCCTCGAATTTTCTTTTTGCAAAATATAGCAGTGGCTACCGTGACGCCACCATGCATAACGCATTGTTTACTATCAGAGCAATTTGATTTATTAACTATATTTTATGTACAAATTTTTAAATACATAAGATAAGCTCAAAACAAAAAAATTATGAATTTTTTATGGAGCCACCCAACATAGTGTACTTTCTTTTGTAATTTTTTCAAAATTTTATCCATTCGATTTTGTCTCAAAATTCATTTAAATATACTATTTGTAGTAAATTTCTATTATAAAAATGAGGTCCAAACATTATGATTTTTTTGGCTAGCTCCTCACATGTTGGACTTGATTGTGTAATTTTTTTAGAATTTTATATGTTCTGAAATTGTCTCAAAAATTAAGGGTTTATGTCTAAAAATTTGGGTTTTAGGTTTCAAAATTATGGTTTCATGATTTCATGTGATTTGAAATATGGGAAGTTTAATACAACATGACTACTCTAGGTGCAATGAGATTGTAGCATCCACGCTCCCACCTCTAGTGCTTGTCCTGTTGTATCTTGCGTGTGTTGTCAGAGTACGATTCAAACAGACTAGAATGTTTGCAGCAGGATGAGACTATGGGAGTTCAAATTTCTCACATCGCTACCACAATCTTACTGGGACCCGATTTTGGTAGTGAGTAGTCCAATCTTATTGGGACCCGATTTTGGTAGTGAATAGATATTCGTGGTAGTGAATAGATATTCGTGATAGTCAATGCTGCCACAATCTTACAGGATAGGACTATAGGGACCTGGCTGGATATCCACCCCTATTAAAACTGCCTTTTGACTTATCATCAAAGTACTTAGCATGGATGCATGATTGATCATATAAAGAAGGAAGCATGGAACCAGCTGCTGAGCACCCAACAAAAGAAAGGAGCAAAGAGGATCAATCAGTGTTCCGAGGCAGGTCGCCGACCACATGCAATGCAATCACGCGAGCAGCGCGCCTCCTCTCCCCCTTTTACTTATACAGCTAATAAAACCTTAGTCTAAGGAGCGCGTCTTACTTCTTTGCAGTACTTAGGCCTTATTTGGTATGGCCCTAATCACACCCAAGTTAGACAAAATTTAACATTTTTACAGCCACAGTTTCGTTCATGTCCACGATTAAGAATCGGTATACTACTGTCTCTGTTTCTAAATAAAAGACATTTTGGACATTGATACGAACTTCAAATCGACACTTTGACGATCAATTTATATAAAAATATATTGTTTCAAATAAAAGTACTTATGAGAACTGAGCACAGCTCAATTGGTAAGGGGGATGTCGGGCCCCCACCAGCCTTTAATGTAGCCAAAATGGCCACTAAAAATAAAAAAAATAAAAGTAATTATACATTTTGAATGTATATTTTATGGTGGATCTAATAATACCAATTTGATTTTATCAATCTTAGTAGTTTTTATAAATATATTAATAATCAAAACTAAAAATATTTGACATGTACATATTTAAAACGTTGGAATCTCGGACGTAGTATTTTTTTTTAGCCAAGCTTCACATGAGTTTTTTGCCTAATTGTCACTGTTTCAATCCGAATTAGCAAGATTGGCCTCATCTCGTGCACAAATGCAAATGTAGCGCAATTCCGAGCCTTGACGCTTGGACGCATGCCGCGCAATTTTGAGATAATTTAAAATATATAAAATTCTGAAGAAATTTTTTACACAATCAAGTACACTATGTCGAGGCTCCACAAAAATTTATAATTTTTGAGCTAATTTTATATATTTAAAGATTCCTACAAAAATATATTTAAATAAATCAAATCACTACAAGTGCGACAAGTAGTGAACAGTATGTGTCCGATTGTAGGCCTCACGGTAGCCACTGCTACCGTGCGTGTCCGCACAGTGGCCGTGTGGTAGCCACCGCTAAAAATCCGAAAGGGCCATTCTTGTAGATACAGAACGAAATGAGCCAATACAGCCAAAAATTCCATTATGTGAGTAGGGTATGAAATAATGCAGATTACCTCAAAGAGCTAGAAATAACATTCTTCTTTACATGCCTATTGAGCGGATCGTGCGCTAGTATAGACAGGTGCAGGTATTTGAGTTCATGCCAAAAGTTGTTACTACAGAGACAGTACTTGTCCGACTACCCCATTCATCACATCAACAACAACTATAGAGCTAATTGTTCTCCAGGATGCAACAGCAGGTACTACATTAACTGAATGGTTCCCGAAATTAGCTTGATAACTTGACTGCTTGTCAGGGAGTTCCCTATTGGCCGGACCATTCATGAAGTTGGCCATTAATCCCAACAGTTTGTCCATCTGCAGTTGCAGCTTCAAGTTGTTATCTTCCTCTGTTTTCTTGAGGGCTTCAATGCTCCTTCTCACTTCCTCCATCTCAGCTGAAGTCGCATGTTTTTCCTCCTCATCGGCTCCAACTACTTTGTTTTACGAGGATGGCAGTGTAACAACCCAACCTCACAGATCTATGCAAATCCCCCACAGATTCCCTCAGTTCTTCACTGGATATGTTTGGCCACGGAATTTTACAGGGAGACGACGATTCGCTCCTAAACTCTCACCAAGACAACTCCAAGATCAAAACTGAAGCCAAGAACCGAGGCTCTGATACCAATTTGTCAGGATCTGAGAATTCAGACATGAATCACCGAAAGAAACTTGCGCTATTTGGGGGTTTTCATAAAGGAAAGCTAGAACTAAGAACTAGGGTTACACTGTGATGGTTAGGGTTTGTATTGATCGAAAACGATAGCCAATTCAAGCTCAATTACAAGGCTTATATAGCTTCGGTTCAGTTAAACACGAAAGCACGAAATGACAACAGCTGGAAGTAAATAGTAGCGACAATTACTACGGCTCGTATGCTAATGCGCGGTAATACAAGGTAATTTGAACGGGGTCGTTAGATGATTATCTGACGGTTGAGTCCGGAGTTGGCGCGCGTGTTTAGCTTTAAGTGAAGTCGGCGCCGAAGCTCACCTTCCTGCGACACCGTTAGATCTTCATAATCACTTCTGGTTCACGTTGGCCCTCAGTTCTTGACACCACCGCTGCCGTCAGGACAACCCACCGAGGTCGAGGAACCCACCGTGTCCAGATCCGCCTGACCAGGGGAAGCCGTCACCGAGGCTCCGAGCTCTCGTCACCGTCGCCGTTGGGATCTATCACCGACGGATCCGAGTTCCCGGCGTCGTCGCTGAGGCTCAACACCCGTGTTGCTGCCGCTCCCACCGCCTTCACCGCTCCGTCGCCGTGGACGCCAACGAGAGGAAGCCGTTTCGAGGCGCCACCTCCATCCGTCGCACACGGCTGCCACTCCCCACCACACGCCGCCGCCTCGAGAGGGACCGGGGCATGGGGCAGCGGAGAGAGAGAGGGAGGGAGGAGGGGAATTGCCGGTGGATTGGGTTTAGTTTTTTAATTTGGTGTGGGCCTCACCAAAAAAATATTAAACATTGTAGCATTTCTTGCTAACATGGAATACCAGATATTCCTACAGGCATACCATAAACTTCCTTGACTAATAGGGTAAATCAAGAAAATAGCAATAGAATCAAGAAAGCTGCAACAGGAGTTGAATATGCAACAGCGATCCAAAGACGCATACTCTAAAAGTTCCCACTGACGAACCTCCTCCTACATGTCAACTTGGTGCTGCCTTCCAGATTTTTTTCGCTTAGCCTTTTTCATTAAAACTCCACATTTATACCCCGTCGCCTTATTTCCGATTTTGGACTCAGGGTCGGCGCGTGATCACTAAGGCGCTGAAGAACATACCTGCGCCATGACTCATGGCGCCGAGGTCCCAACCCCAGACAGGGGCGCCGGGCCGTGGTCGGTACTTCGCCGCCATGACTCATGGCGCTGAAGTCAGGTTAGCTTCGCCGTGACTCATGGCGCCACTCGGGCGCCACGTGATCTCGCGCCGAGCGCTCAAAAAGACCCCGACTCGCCTCTCTCCTCTCTCTCTCTCTCTCTGCCTCACGACTCGCAGCTGCCCGCCGCCGCGCCCCTTCGCCTCCTTCGAGCCGGCCCCGCTTCCTCCGCTCACGGCCCCAGCCTTCCTCCGCTGGCTCGCTTTCCTCAGCCCGCTGTCGCCGCCGCCCGCTCCGCCTGCCTAAAGCCGCCGCGCTCCGCCCACGCCTCTCTCCTCACGCGCAGTGAAGAAGGTAAGTTTTTTTTTGTTAGTAAATTTAGTTAGAAATTGTAGTTAGTAGATTTTAGTTAGAAATTGTAGTTAGTAAATTTAGTTAGAAACTGTAGTTAGTAAATTTAGTTAGAAATTGTAGTTAGTTAGGGTTTAGATATAGTTAATTTAGTTAGGTTGAGATATATAGTTAGTCATAACAATTTTAGTTAGATATGATGTAGTTAGAGTTTAGATATATAGTTAGACATAGCAAATTTAGTAACATATAATGTAGTTAGGGTTTAGATATAGTTAGACATAGTTAGAAATTTTAGTTTGTTTAGTTACATATAGTTAGTTAGTTAGACATAGTTATTTAGTTTGCTAGGTAGCAAATTACTTGGGTAGTTATCAACTTAAATTAGTTACGTATGGAATTAGTTAGTATACTACTTTACTATTATACATTAACAACCACTGCCTTTTGTATGGATTAGATGGACAATCTAGTAACCTTGCACCATGGAGGCAGTATTGAGAAAGATGGTTATGGAAATGTGTCATTTGTTGGGATGGAAAGTGTGTCCCTGCTGCTTAGTGATCGTCCGTCTTATGGTGAATTGGTCGCTAGAGCTCGTGAGGTTCTATGTTGTCATGGTAATGAGGATGGCATCTCAGTTGAGGGTGTACTTCAGTTTGGTTCTAAAGACTCTATTTTTAGGCGGATGGTCTCAATTGACTCGAGGATCTGGCAAAATTATGTCGATCGGTGATGAGGACCCAATATCAATGTTTGGATTTGTTTGTGCGAAGTTGTCCATTGATCCCAATCCTCATGGGCATTCACCCTCATGGGCATTCACCCTTTATAGGCATTCACCGATTTAGGTAGTCCTCCCTTTGGACCCCCTACCCAATTGTGATGCGGTGTGAACGAGCTGCCAGGTACCCGATGCTCAATCCGCCCGAATGAGATTGGAATTTCTCATCCTACGGCCCTCAGAGATCCTTTGACTCGTAACCATCCAAGTAAGTGTCGAGTACCACTTTAGTTTACTGCTCATTAATTTATTCCTTTGTCTCACTTGCCATCCCGTGTGGTTGTGATGCAGAGATGTTCCCGAAAATGATGATCGCCCTCCCGTGGCACCTTCAGCAACATGGATCAACTTTGTAGGCCTCTAACGTTGTTGATGTTCGATTGATGATGATGAGGAGTTTTATGGGACGGCTAGAGCCGTTGATTCCGATGAAGACCCACTGGCAAAAGATTGACACAACAAGATATTGAGCTCATCGCACAATTTCGCCCTAATCGTGATCCACTATTGAAGAATTCAGCAAGTTCTTAGTCATTCCCAAGGTGCTTATGCATAATGCGAGACGACGAGTTGTTAGAGGTTCCTGCCGGGATAGCATGGAAATAAAAAGGGTTTGGTCTTCAAGGACTTGCCTACATTGAGAAGGTGGTTACAGAGTATCTCGTGAAGCGCAAAGGCCTTTCAAGGTTAGGCATTCCTATGTGCACACAAGCATACAAGTGGTGTGTGAGAATGCCGATTGTAATTGGAGGGGTGTGCTAGGAAACGTAGGACACTGTGCAAGTTCAAGATCACAAAATCGTTGGCCCACACACTTGTGCAGAATCAAACTTGAAATGTACATCGCCAGCTGACATCTACCCTCATTGTAGATCACTATACTCACATCAAGGCAGCCCAATTTGAAGGTGAGGACAATTATGGAGATGACACGTAAGATGTTCTGACACGACATAAGGTATGGAAAAGCATGGAGGGCAAAGCAATGAGCCCGAAGATGATATATGGGGATTGGGAGGAGGGTACGAGCAGCTGCCGCATTGTTCAATGCAATGAAAGCGCTAATCCAGCATGCATTACGAGTACATCCCCAAACCAAATGAATGGAAGGATGGAAGGCGATTTTTTCCGCGATTCTCGTGTTTTCCATAAAGGCATCGAGGCATTCGGGCATTGTCGCCCCGTCTTCTCCATTGATGGTACTTTTCTTCTGGCAAGTACATGGGCACATTGTTGATAGCCATTTCGCTGACGCAGATAACACATTGGTCCCTCTTGCATTTGCTTTGGTGAGAGGAGAACAAAGATAGTTGGGGATGGTTCTCGCGCTTGTTCGGATACATGTTGTTGGCCCCGGCAGGAGGTTGGTGTCATATCCGATGACACTGTGGCATACTTAGTGTCAGACAGAGCATATTCCGGCACGCACCTATCCATCACCGGTGGTGCACTCGGCACTCGCCGAGAATTTACTCGTAAGGATGGTACAAAGGATAACTTTCTCTCTTTCGAGGAGGTTGCACGCCACTTGAGGTGTCGTTGTTCAAGAGAAGTCGAACACCAAAACCGAACAAACACGAGGGTAAACAAGTGGTTGAGAGGCTTTCTCGAGGAACCCGAGAAATGGACTAGGCCTATGACCATGGTGGTCGGAGGTATGAGTTTCGGATCAGCAACATGGTGAATCATTTAATAGTTTGCTAAAGGGTATACGTGTCATGCCCCAATGCAATCGTATCATTCACCTTCTACAAGCTTGTTGCGTGGTTCAACGAGAGGCACTTGGATGCAATGGGACGACAGAGTAGTAATGAGACATGGGCACCTAAACCCAAAAAGCATCCGAGAGGGCAAAGGATAGGGCTCGCACGCATGAGGTGTCATGTTTTGATCATAGTACGCAAGTATGAGGTCATTGAAAGGTGGTACAATGGCCGATGGTGAGGTCCGCCACAAGGAGTCATATTGTCGTGCTCATTGATTTCTCTTGCACGCGTGGGAGAACAAGACAATGACCACTTTCCATGTTCTCACTATGTTGCGCAACTAATCATCGCAACTATGCGCATTTGAGAGCAGGATACCTAGGGAGTTCAGCGCTGATACCCTTGTTCTTACATGGTCTCCCGCTTTGAGCCTTACCGACGAGGATGTGGCCTCCTTACTCTGGTCCAAGTACATAGCCGATCCAGTTGTCGTTGGAACAAACGTGGGAGTAGAAAGAGGACTAGACACAAGATGGTTATGGATCAAGTTTCGAAGGACAAGGCGAGGAAGAGCAACCCCTTTCTTACTGCACCGAGCATAACCAATGTGGCAAATGCGCAGCACTTGGCCATAATTCTCGTGATTTGTCACCGCCACTTAGTCGTGCAAATAAATAATTATCAAGGGTTTATTAATTACTAACTCGATTTATTCCACTCTTGTACTCAATTTTACATTTTATCAGAATTAACATCTGCTATTTATGTTTGCGTGGATGGCGCAGCTTCCACCTCCCGATCCGCATCACGAGGAGCACCACCGAGGACGCCCGACCGCCGAGGGGTGGTAATGTCAACACATGTTTGTATGTCTCTATATTTCATTTTTCGATGGATTCATATTAAATAATTGTAATCTTTGCAGAATCGCTTTTTCGCCCTCGAACCCATGATGGGTTCGAGGACATGCGCGCACGACGACTGTGCACACCTCTACTTCGTGAGGGTGGCCCGACGCCGACGCTTCGTGTTCGTTCGTGGGTTGCCCGCCATCAACCCCGCGCGATCACAGCTTTGGTTGACAGTACATTGACTAACAAACCCATGCAATACCACTTCGCTTTGGTGTTCATTTATGTAGCCGACCTTAGTAATCGTTTATGTTTGTGCAGGAGGCCGAACTCGCGCTCCACCTACCTTGTGGTGAGATGACCATACGCTCAGACGCGCAGGTTTCTTGGTCTCGGTGTTCGGGCCGCCCAGCTAATCGGACAGTCGTCCGACGGCTGGAGAGCCGAGTGAGGCCTTCCTGGGAGAGAGCTTCCTCCGAGACACCGCTTCCCGCACTCGTGGGTTCTTATCGCTGGCTCGCATGCCAGCTTGCTCTGTCTCGACAATGCAATCGAGGAGACAACACCTACTATCGCAGAGCTTGGCTCCTACACTTGTTTGGGTGTGTTCTCTTCCAGACGCGACGGAGACAACGCGCCATGGATGTACCTCCTTGCTTGACCGACCGACATGGCGGTGGCTACACTGGCTTCCGAGTTTTGTCTTTCCTCTACCGCCACTTGTGCTCGGGCTTGTCGGCGTCTTCTCAAAGACGCGCCGATCGGCGGCCGGTGTACCTTCGCAGCTTTGGATGTGGTCTCGTACCACTTGGTCGGCCGACGCTTCTTCCTCTCGTCCGTGGTTTGAAGTGGCCAACCTCGACACCGACCGACGGTTGCCCACCTTGGGACCGTGTTCGAGTTCCGCTTTGCCAGACGCAGGCGCGCCAGACGCTGAGTACGCCAACGAGCTTGACACACTTACGACTTCGATGGTGAGTTCATTGCATTTTCATTTCACATAGAGTTCGCTCTTCGATTCAATCTTTCTTACAATACCTAAACACCTTTTGTACGCAGTCACTTGGGAGCCTTACAGAGACGGCCAGTGGTCCGGCTTGGATCGAGCACGATGTGCGCAATGTGGACGAGGACTCTACACGGCGAGGTGTCCGCCGACCGCTTTACGCTGCTGAGTACCACCGCCACATAGAGTTGCACGCCGCTTGGCCTCAGCAGAGTGGCCAGCGGAGTTGTTCTCGACGCCCGTGGAGTTGCACAAGTAAGTGGCGACGCTACTTTTTTTGTCCTTTGTATACATAACTACTAATTCACTATATTTGCATCGATGATGTATATATTGTAGTATCGATCGTCGGGCGTAAAAGACGGCGACTTCGAGACGCTGCACCGCGACCACATAGACGTGTGGGGACTCTCCATGAGAACGCTCATGCCAATGAGCACCGCACACTAACTACAACTTCCCGCATACCTTTCTTGGTACCTTGTGTGACACTGACAAAGTTGAAGGTGCAATGGACCCAAGCGACTCACGCCGACATGGAGTCTTCGTGATGAAGACACTTCCTACGCACTTGCGACTCGTGGAGGACGCTAGAGGAGGCTGCGCCGATCTTAGATCGAGTGGTAATGTCACTTCTAACCTTTTCTTGCAATCAATCATAGCGCTAATGTTATTTGCATCACACTAACCGAGTAGCCATATGTTAACAATGTGTGCGTGGCAACACGCTGAGGCAATCCGTGCTTGACCTAGAGCGCTTTCCCGAGGATGAGTCGATGAGACGACACTCAACAACTTTCTTGGAGTAAGTCTTTCAATACATGGCAATCAAAATATAAACTTGTAACCAAATATGACATTTGTGAACTAACAAATTGATGATGAACCGCAGAGACTTGCGAGACGGCTACGCAGTAGCCGCCGCTGTGGTTGCAGGACGCAGCACCGATGGACGCCCACGCGCCACGAGACATCTTCCCGACGCAGCACCAAACCGTAGTCCCGGCACTTCTTCACACTGAGGTACAGCTTCCGAGGCGAGCTCGTCCGAGACGCACCAGTGGATACTTTTGAGGGACTTGTGGCGAGGAGGAGGACGAGGTCGAGGAGATTGGTGGCAGGAGGAGGACGAGGCCGAGGAGATTGGACCGCCTCGCCCAGTGGTGCTCTTCGACACGCCTTCGCAGCCTCCACCGCGTAGGCACCGACGTCCGCGTGACCCTTACACCCGTGCACCGACGCCTGGTGGAAAGGGCAAGGCTAGGAGGCAGCTGAGGGACCGTGTTTATGTACCTTGTATGGACTTTTATGGACTATTTGGACTTTTGGATTGTTGTTTCCACTATTCGTGGTATTTTGATGAATATATGCTCAGATGATATATTTGTGTCATATTATTAAATGTGGATGGTCAAAACAGGGAAACTCGCGAATTTTTCCGTGATTATATGCGAGTAGTGATTATATGTCGACCAAAGGAACGCGGTGCTTATTGTTGGTCGCACCAAAAGTTACCAAATATATAGGCATGGTGACAAAAAAATCATGCTACTCACATGTTCAAGTTTAACAATATACTCATATGCACATACCGAAAAGTGCAGATATGACAAGAGTACAACAAAATAACAAGTCCAGAAATGATAACATTGTTCATTATTAAACCATAACTACTAAGTCTAGCACACTAATGAGCGTAACGAGACCACTTTCCCTTCCTCAAAGCATCCGATTCTCCTCCATTGCGCCTTTAGCACGGCGAACACGCCAAGCCTCCTCTCCCTCTCCCCTACGCTTAGTCGCCGTCATTTTCACCTCTTCCTCGCCCTTTTCTTCGCCGCTTCCTTGCGTGTCTTCTCCAATACCTCCTCGCCCGCATCCCACTTCTTCGCCCCTCCATATGCCGCTTGTCCTCCTCCTTGATCTCGCAGTCGATCCACCGCCAAAGTCACATAGCGGGGAGGTTCCGCAAAACATGGGTCTCATAAGAACGTAATGAAATGTTATTGATTCATCGCAAGAACAAAGAAGAAGCCACTAATTTCTCACCAACAATCCAATGCGGATCCGTTGAGGTGTAGGGTCAAAGGCATAATTGTGACACATCCAATACCTCTCGCTCGACGTGTCCTCCTCATCGATCTCGCCACCCTACAAGCATCACCGCAGAGCACATGGGCACCGAACGCCACTAGGCATCGGCAAACGAGCGAACGCATTGCCCACCACTGCTGCCTAATCCGTAAATACAACAAATTGTATGAACCTTACATAATATGAACTACATGTTACCGATAAATTAGAATACGATGGACAAAGATTACCTTGGTTTACTAGCTTTACCACGCCTCGGATCCTAAATGTTGGGAGAAACAGAGGGAACCGACGTGAACTAAGGTTCCATAATACACAATACGAATCAATAAAACAAGGAGACTAATTGCTTCAAACCCTAGGTCATGACTAACCCATTTTGCATAATACACATGATATAGACCAAATCAATGCGTAAAAGTGAGGAGGACAAAGAGGATACCTTACTCGGTTGTATGGATCAATTCAAGTTTCCACTGGTGAAAATTGGTGATTCAAAAGTTCACGGATTGGTTGAGTGAAACCCGAGAGAGGAGAGGAAGAAATAGATGAAGGCTCTGATAGGTATATAATTCGTGAGCTGGCCGAGATCCGTGGCGCCGAGGTCCGCGCCATGAGTCACTGCGCGAGAATACAGCACTGCCGCCATGAGTCACGGCGCCAGGTATCGGCCACGCCGGCCGCCTTGGCAGGGTTCGACCCTGGCGCGCGGACTCACTACGCCGAGTCAGAGACTTTCTACGCCGCGGATCACTGCGCCAACCCCAGGTCCAAAACCGAAATAAGACTAGTAGGGTATAAATGTGCTTTTTTAGGAAAAAGGTTAAATTAAAAAAATCGCTGCCTTCAAGACGTCTATACACTATGGATGCTCAAAAGGCCAAATCCGGTGAAATGATTTGCACTTGTGCCTAATTGCTTTTGCCTTCTGTTTGGAATCAAGCAACTTCGTAAAGCTGTGGCAAAGTTGGCTGCAAACTGCAAAAGGCGTCACGTTGTTGTTGAAGTTGGAGGTTTCTGTTCAGAGCAAGAAAAATCACACTTTACACTTATTGCGTCTTCGAGAGTTCTGACTTCTGAACTGAGAAGCAGATAGATAACTGTAAGCTGTTCTAGTTTTCCTCTATTGTATAATATTTGTTCAGATTCAGATATAAGAGTAACTGATTGTTTGGTGAGAGGGGTTTGGAATATTCAATTTGTAAGGAATTTTGGGAGAGAAGAAGGAAAACAGTGGGGGATTCTTAAGGATCGGTTAGAAGGGGTGGAACTAAATGGGGAGATGGACAAAATGGTGTGGTGTTTGGATAGCAAAGGTCAGTTCATAGTGAAGTCATTATACAGAAGCTTAACCTTTGGTGGGGTTTTTGATAATATAATGAAAAAGCTTTGGTCAAGCAAGATTCCTCTCAAAGTTAAAATATTTCTGCGGCAGACCTATCATAACAGAATTCAGACGACTGATCAACTTAGCGTTAGAAATTAGAAAGGGGATGTGAACTGTATCTTGTGTGGGGTGGTGGAGGACACTAAGCATGTTCTTTTTCATTGTGTTCTTGCTAAATTTACTTGGTCATGTTGTATGGAAGCTTTCGGTTGGAGGAGATGTCCAGATTCTCTTGAAGATTTCCACATTAACTGGCTTGACTTGTGGGGTGCTAATAATTATAATATTTGCTTATTCAATTTTACAGCTATGACTTGGACGCTATGGAAAACCAGAAATAAGATGGTGTTCGAGAGAACTTTCCCTAAGCAGCCATTTGAAGTTGTATTTCAATTCATGTCATGCTTGCAACATTGGTGGGTGGTAATAAAAAAGGAGGATCGTCAAAGACTGGAAGACTTGCTGACGACGCTTGAAGGCTGGTTGAAAAGATTCTGCGCAGGGGATTAGGTCTAGCTTGCTAGTGTTTTGCTTTACTTGGGCTGTTTTGTAATATTGTCTTTGAGTGGAGTTTCTGTGTTGGCATTCTTTTGTAATGTCTGCTTTCGTTGGTTGTTCTAGTTGAACTGGTATTCCCAGTTAGCTTTCTATGGTGTTTGTACTTTGGATATTAACTTTTTATAAAAGCTGAGTATTTTCCTGTATCAAAAAAAAAAACTATAAGCTGTTCTTACACTTATTGCGTCTCCTGGAGTTGTGACTTGTGAGAAGCAGATGTACTATAAGCCGTTCTCATCTTTCTACTTTGAATTTCTGAAATAATCAAACAAAAAGGTCAGAAAAGATTTCCTTGACTTACTTTCTAGTGATTGGTTGTGCACTTAAATTAGACATAAATTATGGGTTCATTCATTTTATGGGACAAACATGACAGATTACAAGAATTTGTACTCCAAATATTTTATTTCCTAAAGCGCATAGCTCACTGTTTTTTTGTGCCATTGCTTACGGGAACAAGATTTCAGTAGCTTCAGTACAAAGCAAATGAATACCTCATTGTGGGAACTGCAAAACCAATTTGCGGCATCTGATTCCAGCAAAATACATAACAGGCACATGCTATGTTCTACCATCCAATCCAGGCTTCAGCTTCCCAACAAAGTACTAACGCAAACAAATCATGTAGTACCATGAAAGTAAGTGTTCAGATTAGGTCAAGGCGTCAAGCTGCGAGTCTGCAACTACATACAGCTAATAGCTTGTTACATACAGTCAAGAAATTCAATGACATTTTCAACACAAGTACCTAGATTACATGTCATCTAGATTTTAATAACATATCGAGGGTCAGCACATGCATCAGTTTATGTTTCCCCAGATGGCTTGCCCTGGTGTCACTTTGTTGCTCGGCCTTGCAGTCAGCTCATATAGAATCCGAGCAAAGGTGTCGGAGTATTTCCCTTCGGTCGTCAGGATCTCAGCAAAAGTATTCTCGTGCACGATAAGATGCATCCTATTTTGAGGCTCAGAGACAAGGCTCTCCAATATCATTGCCGATTTCCTACAAACCTCAGGCACAGGGTGTGGTGTCTTCACGACCTTCAGGAGTCTATCGACAGCCCTGGTTCAATTGACATTAAAACAACAAATTCCAAAAATTTAATGCCTCTTCTCCAATGTTAGCATGCTATCTCTAATAAAATGAAGCAGATTTTACCATCGCTCACTAGCAAGCTTCAGCCTGCAATCCATATTCACTTCTGATACATTGTAGAGTGAGCTAACAGCAGCAGCCTGTGCATCCAATGCTGGCACACTCAAGAGGTCAACTAGCCTCTTGTATACCTGTATATAGGATAGCAATGTAAGTAAAGCAATTACACTGCCCACAAAACAAATAGCTTTATTTAAACCCATCTGCATAGCATATAAGTGATATAACAGTGAATAGAAACATTGTGCTAAAAAAAAGGATTTACCTGTGGAATGACAGGAAGAAGAAACGGTTCATTGTCTGGATTGATTATCAGCCGCCCAATCAATTCAGCAGCAGCACAATGCCACACCTTTATTGAAGATGCAAGCATGCCCATGATGGCATGAACTGCACGTTTCTCACTGTCTTGGCAAAAGTGGGGAAAAAGAATAAGCATCAATATAAACAGGAAAGAAAGAAACAAAATCTTGTGACAAACTTCTATCTCACGTCATTTTAATAAATGATGGCTTTGATGAACTGAAGATTCTCAGGTCCAGCACAGGTGCTAAATTGACAAGGGTCTCAAGCATGTTTGTTATGAGCTCATCATCTTCTGTTAAATGATAAAAATGCATAAAAGGTTAGTTTTCATGTCTTGTAGAAATGTTTGTTGCAAATAACTGCATTTGAACTGTTGTTGTAGCCAGGTTCTACTACGCAGATTGTACGGGTGCAGCACTGGTGAACGAGGCCTTCACTGTCTACGTGAAGGCGCCGTAGTTGAAAAAGCAGGATAGCGGGGAGAGGCAGAGAAGTTCAAAAGACAGGGGACTAGCAACTAGAAGATGAAAGTATATTTCTTGCATAGTTCTCAATTACAGACTCGATGCCCTTTTAAAGAGTACACCTTGTAATCTTACTATCATACGAACTCTTCTTAGATATAGACTCGGAACTCATATATGGAAACTACTGATTTACAAAGTATTGTCGGACTGCTACATGAATCGCTATTTACCCGCCAGAACCCTGGATTCCAGTCAGAACTTCTATTGCGTGTGGACTCTGATCTTCACGAGTCCAGGATCTTCTCTAGTAATGCTTGCCCCAATACGAGTCCACAACAACTGTTGTGTTGTAGTCCTAGGATAATAACTCATTTGATTTACTAAGGAGATTCAACAAAAATAACATACAAAACAAACAAATGGAAAATGCTAAATCAAGGTACTTAGGAGTGGCAAATCATCAATTTTCCTCGTGCGTACGAACAGCCGTCTTGTCGACATCAGCCAAATGCATACGAACTTGATGATAGCCGAAACGAAGATCCAGTTTAGAGAAAAACTAGCTCCCTTAAGCTCGTCGAGTAATTCATCAATGACCAGAATGGGAAACTTATCTTTAACGGTCTTTGAATTCATTGCACGATAGTCCACACAAAACCTCCATGAATTATATTGTTTCTTGACCAATAACACCGGTGAGGAATAGGCTAAATTGCTACGTCGGATGATCCCCTATGCGAGCATTGCTTGACATTGCCGCTCAAGTTCTTCCTACTGCATCATTGGATAGCGGTAAGGACGTACTACTACCGGAGGTATGCCAGGTAGCAAGTGAATCCGATGATCACAAGATCGAGAAGGCGGCAGTCCCTGCGGCTCAACAAAAAGACCAGTGAATTCCGAGAGCAAGGTGGCCATCAAATCATGTCCCTCACAGCTCTGTGCTTGCATGCGAGGCCTTGTCCCGGGAACCCCTTGCCACAAGACCTGACGATCGTTCTGCTAGGAGGACATTGTGAGTTTATCAAATCCCAAACAATCGGATCGAGACCTCGGAGCCACTGGATGCCAAGTACCATGTCGAAACCATCCAACGGAAGATCATAAAAATCAACGTAAAACTTCTCATTGCTGATCTCAATTGATAGTCCCCGAATCATCCCTTTGCTGAAAATATGTTCCCCATTAGCCACCCTGAATCCTGTCTAGGTTGTAATACAATTCTCAGTTGATCGACCACTATCCAGCAATAAATTGTAGGTTGATCTGGAATCAATAAAGGCCAGCAGCTTGGTTTCTCCGATGCGAACCTTCACTTGCATAGTCCGGCCTGCGCAAATCCCGATGAGAGCATGCAGTGATACATGAGGACTCTCCCCATCATTTACTTCCTCAGTAGCATCCTCATCCTCATCCTGCACCACCTCCATACAGTACACACAGCGATGGCCCTGGATGAATTTTTCATCACAATTGAAACACAACCCCTTTTCGCGACGTCCGGCCATCTCTACTGCTGTGAGCCGACGGAATTGCCTACCGCCAATGCTTGGTGTAGCTGCACTCTCCTTCCAGCAAAGTTGTCGAAGGCGGTGCTCTCTACCAACGAGTTGGCCTTTGAACGCCGATCCCGCGCAACCACGGGCCGAGTTGGCAACGTCATGCGACTGTGGCTCGTTCATACGCCCGAGCGAAACTCATTGCCATCTGCAAATCAGGTAAATTTTGCAATTCGACATCAATGCGTAAAAGATCAGTCAATCCCGACGTGAATAACTGTACTTGTTGCTCGCTCGACAAAGGTCCTGCACGCACAGTAAGGCCAAAAAAATTTCTTGATAATCAGCAATTGTACTAGTCATCCTCGACCGCGCTATCTCCGAGAGGATTAGAACAGATCGGTGGACCGAAACAGAGGTGGCATCGATCCTTGAAACGAGTCCACATTGGAGTTCCTTCACCTCGTTCCAATTGGATATACCATTGATGCGCAATGCCCACCATATGGTACGCTACAAGCCAGACTTTGTATCCCTCGTCGGTGCGTTGTCCCCAAAAGAACTGCTCACAGCGATTGATCCACCCGAGAGGATCTTCCTTGCCGCCATATGTCGAAAAATCGAGTTTGTGATACCGAGGAACACCCGCTGTGTCAGCGAGATGAGGAACAGCCGCTGAGTCTGTGGAACGGCTTGCCCTCGATAGAAATTATTGGGGCACGAAAGGTAGGTGCGCCGAGCCCATTGGCATTGATTTTGCAAACGGAGTTGTGCCAACCATTGGAAAGGTCGGAGCTTTTGGGAACGAACCCATTGGAAAGGATGCCGGAGGGATGGTCTCTGTAGTCGGCACGTTCCGCGGTTCCAATTTTGTCTCTGAAGCCACTTGCGGTTGGAAACTCTCCAAGATGCCGAAGTACCCATGTTGTTCTTCGAATCTCTGAATGCATTCATCCAGATTGGAGGGTCGTTCTTCTAGTGCAATCACCCAAGCTTCAAGGACTGAGAAGCTTTCTCTGATTTGTTTGCTCAGATTGAGTTTCAGTTCGGCGATTGCTGCCATCACCTCGGACGGCTCGCCGTTCTTTTGCGCACCGGAAGACATGGTGGTCGGCTCTGATACCAAATGTTGTAGCCGGGTTCTACTACGCAGATTGTACGGGTGCAGCACTGGTGAACAAGGCCTTCGTTGTCTACGTGAAGGCGCCGTAGTTGAAGAAGCAGGATAGCGGGGAGAGGCAGAGAAGTTCAGAAGACAAGGGACTAGCAACTAGAAGATGAAAGTATATTTCTTGCATAGTTCTCAATTACAGACTCGATGCCCTTTAAAGAGTACACCTTGTAGTCTTACTATTATACGAACTCTTCTTAGATATAGACTCGGAACTCATATATGGAAACTACTGATTTACAAGGTATTGTCGGACTGCTACATGAATCGCTATTTACCCGTCAAAACCCTGGATTCCAATCGGAACTTCTATTGCGTGTGGACTCTGATCTTCACGAGTCCTGGATCTTCTCTGGTAATGCTTGCCCCAATACGAGTCCACAACAACTGTTGTGTTGTAGTCCTAGGATAATAACTCATTTGATTTACTAAGGAGATTCAACAAAAACAACATACAAAACAAACAAATGGCAAATGCTAAATCAAGGTACTTAGGAGTGGCAAATCATCAATTTTCCCAATTCAAATAGGAAACATAAGTAGTCAGTTTTCGGGTGAAGCCATGTGGCGTAGCCTGCAGGGCTGCAGGTCAAATAGAGCACATGTTAATAACATTTGGCAATAACATAAACAACAACACACGAATAATATTTGGCACAACTGCACAAAAATATTCAGTCATCTCCAAATTAATTTGTAAATGAAAAATAGATGAACTGCACAAAGGAACAGAACATATATGCAAGGGAACTGAAAATGAAGGACAATAATTGAGTTTGAAACTTTACCTGTATTTTGGTCTTGTAAGCACTGAAATACAGTCTCCAAGCAATGTCTATGTTGAACCATGATAGTCTCATTTTCTGGCATGAAAGAGAAATTGCGAATTATATTGGAGGCTGCAACAGCACACTGTTGCCTTTCTGTTCGTCCTTCATCATCAACATTAAATAAGCCAACTTCATCAAACCAAAATCCTGCAGATCGCTTCTTCGTGGCAGTGGAGTCCTCTGCCTTTGATTGATCATCTGAAGGACTGAAATTACCGTATTTCAAAGAACATAAGTATTGCGACATGAATCATGAAAAGTGAGATGGGTAATTAGGATCTTGATGAGACTAATAGTGACATACATGGCGGTGTCCGAGTATACTTTTCCCATGTTCTCGTGACCAAAGCCTGAGAGTGTTGTTTTGGCACCCAGCATTCTTACTCTTGGTGGTTTTGTATGGTCCTTAGGCATTGCAATATCTCGCCAATCATCAATCTGCATAAGATGACACATCAAACAGAATGAGAAGAAAAAATCTCTAGCAATAGTACTACATGATAAACACAGTACTCCTTTTTTTGTGGAAATCCATCGACACACCTTACTTAGCAACCAACCATTAAATTGTAAGTGCAAATAACAAAACCTTTATTTAGATTTTGCTTTACGGCTACGGTGGACAAAGATGCCAAGTCCCAGAGTTTGCATGAAACCATCATCTTTTCTTCAGTTTCATGACAAAGGGTGATGCTAGCTTGATTGATTATTTTTAAAATGAACTATAATGCAAATAGATTAAGCAGTGAATGGCAAAGGAATTAGGAACCTGGATAAATATACAGTTTCAGGTAAAATGCATGATTCAGTAACAGCCAGATCAAATTGGAAGGAGGAAAAGGGAACTAAGGGGAACTAAGCACCTACAACTTGAAGAAGAGCATCCAAGAGCCCAGGAACTTTAGCGAGAGGTGTTGTATCCCGTCGGAGATCATCCTTTTCCTTAAATGAGAGTACTGTAAGGGCATTCAATGCCCACAGTATCTCACCCTTCAACCCACTTTGTAATGCAAGGACAATTCTTTTATTGTTCTGATCTGAAAAGGCCACAAAGAAACATTAACTCTCCTTCTGCCGAATAGCCATGCTGGTAACCATTAAGTATACTAAAACAAGACTGTTCATGCATTTCAAGCTCATGACATGTGAGGTATCATCTCTACCGAATGGGGCAAAACATGAAGTAGAAGCCCAAAAACTTGAGTAAAATGGAACAATACAGACCATCTCTTATGCATCTGAAAAGATGGAGAGAGAGCAGGATCACAAAGAAAGTGAACACAATTATTTCATGCTGAAATTTGTCTGCTGCTGAGCTGCATAAAAAACTGTTTCCAAGCTTGGCAAAATAAAACACATGCACATGCATATGCATTCACAGCCCATGAGTGAGTCCATATACATACACACACAAACTCATGCAAGCAACAGCACAAACGTGCAAACTAATCACCATATAGAAACTTCGCATTTAATTCTACCAGATTATATTATGCAGCAGAAATAATTATGACTAAAATGAACCATTCAACATTTATATAGCCAACAAACTATTTTTCCTGATCCTTTCACCCTACTCAGCCTGCCAAACAGTTCAAAGTGCCAATAAAGCCAATTCCACTTTCCGCTAATCATTTTTAACATTAAAAAGGAAGAAAGCAAGTTTCAGGTTCATGATACTTGTATGATCTTCATCAAACTGAAAAACAGCCTCAATCTTCGTCAGTATCCTATAGATTCATCATTCATCCTTGTTCAGCTGAAGCCTGAATTATGTGTCCAAGGATTTAAACAAACAAACATCTAATCTGAAAGTAATCTTGCCAGTTAGTGCTCCACGGTTTTTTCAGTGTCACACAATTTTAACAAAGGGTCTGTTTGTGTGGTGAAACATTGTCCATTACGGGTGATCTTTGCTACCTACTTGGGACGGCATATATTTATATCCCTACCAAATGATATCCAACTTGAAGCTATGGTTTGTGAGGTATGAACTGGGATCTTAAGCGAGCATAATGTTAAGGTCTCTCAGTGACAGTGTCAATATAACTCTTGTTGTGTATCATGCTGAGGGTAGTTTTTCCCCAACATTATATTTGAAAATCATCACAACGATGTTGCAGTCATTCCTCTAATTTGCTTATGTGAGACTGTGTTACACCATTATTGCTCATCGTGAAAAATTCTAAAATGTTTCAGGTCTCTAGTCTCTAGTTCAAAGATGTACGTCTCTGCACAATTATCATTGTGTCAAACATGACTGTTGTCTTTGCTGTTTCCACATACAGTATTGGATTATTACTACCTCATACGTCATGACGTTAACAATGAGGGGAAGAAGCAGTTCTTTACGGCCAGTTTCACTCCAGTCCCAACGAGCTCCTCGTAAGACAGAATTAACTGTAACGAACCAACCCTCGACGTGTCCCTCTCTTTGCCCGTAACGTGCACTCCGATAAGCAAATCTTCGATCCAAGGTGTTTTTTATGTCCTAATTCCAATAGCAAGCACATGATTACTCAGATCATTGCAGCTCCAGCTAAAAAACAGACTTCTTCACACCCTAGAGCCCAAAATTCCTAATTTTCCTCGACATATCGAATCCAAGAAGCGAGTTACGGGTCCAACACGCAGAGTGTCTCCAACATTATGCCCTAGAATCTCTGCAAATCTCAGCTGAACACAAATAAGAGGCGAAAGAGCAGCTCACCGTTGAGGGCCGTGAGGACTTGGAGCGACGGCCCGACTAGGGCGGCCGGCGCCGCCGCGACGCCGACTGCCGCCGCCGCGGCTGCGGCGGCAGCGGCCGCAGCCCCGCTGCCGGTGGTGCTTCCGAACGGGCGGCCGCGCTTCGCCGGCGTGGATCCGCCGCTTCCGCCGGACTTGCCCGTCTGCTTCTGCATGGCTAGGGTTCTCTTTGCTTGCTCGGAGCAGAGCTCCGAGTTGGGGGAGGAGAGAGGGAGGAGGGAAGGGGTGTGCGTATTCTTGTGTACGGTTGGGGTGCGCGTGGCGGCGTGGGAATAATAAACCCCGTGACATGTGCTCTGGCGTGGCGCTTGCCCGTCACTGACAGATGGGCCCGCTACGACCACCCGCGGGCACGGTCATCTCTTCAATTTCGGTCAGATCTGCGAACACGGCTTGTTTTCTCTCTAGGCGTCGCCGTCTCTCCTAGGATTGGAATCTTCTTTTATATGCGTTTTTTGTCGACGTATCTCGTCCGTTCTCTCCCATCCGAAATTTGCTTGCACGGAGACCGTCGTTTTTGTGGAATCTCGGGTCATGGTATTTGGATCTTGTTTCTCGCTATGGCTAGTGTCTCACAGGATAAGCATGGATCTGGGAAGTCACTTCGATCCCAGATTGATGAGGAAGAGAGCCAGAAAGAAGAGAGAGTCACGTCTTTATTGGGAAGACTGAATCTTTCAGCCGGGGAGTAGGATAAGGTGATCATGAGTGATGATGAAGATGATGATGCACCGCCGGAGAAGTGGTCTGTCATGGGTAAGGTGGTTTCTCCGTCGATACTCCATATTCAAACCATTATGGGTGCAATGCGACAAGCTTAGGGAAATCCTAAAGGTCTCTACGCTCGTTCGGTTGGGGAGAATTTACTTATCACTGATTTTACTCATCCTAGTGATAAAAATCGTGCTCTAGATGGCACTCCTTGGCTTGTCGGGAAGCATGCAGTCCTGTTGCAGAATCTAAACGAGTATATGAGACAGACTAACGTCCGTTTTGATAGTTTGTTGATCTGGATCCATATTCTCAATCTTCCTTTTACTTGGATGAACGAGAAGAGGGGACGAAAGTTCGCAAGTCTGATCGGCGAAGTGGACAAGGTAGATGTTAATGAATTTGGTGATGCATTGGGACCTTTCTTGAGGGTAAGGGTTGCAATACCATTAGAGAAACCCTTGAGGAGAGGAGTTCTGATCCAATCGGCTCGTAGAGGCCCGGATGAGTGGCACAAGATTCAGTATGAGAAACTTCCATTCTTCTGTTTTTCTTATGGTGTTATGGGACATTCTGAATTGGAAAGTGGGAACCCTGCAGCTAGGGATGCAAACGGTCTTCGTCCTTACGAGAATAGCATAAGGGCACCTGAAGCAAACAAAAGGAAGAAGATTCAGGGGTTTGTTGATACAACAGCCTCTGAAGCCTAGAGCAACGGGTCCTTTAGTCGAGGTGGGTATAGGCAAAAATCGATGCCAACAAAAGCTGAGGTCGTTGGCTAAAATAAAGCAGGTGTGCGTGCTGACCCGGACAAGGACACTTCGCCGATCAAGACTTATGGCCGAGGCACTACTAATAGCCCGGTTTCAAAAACTGTTGGTGTGATGAACTGCACAAGTTCTATGTGAGGACCCGGAATATTTAACTAGTAACACTTAACCTCCAAATGGTTCTAGCGTTACTAATTAAACATTCTAAGCCTCGATGGACATATGCTTCCCAGAATTGCAGCATATGCACATCATCACAAAATTACACATGTTTCCATACAACATACATCACTAAGTTCAACAACGACAAACATAAAGTAAAGTTATTACAAAAGAGCCGACTGGCCAAATAGAACAATATACAAGAAAGACAATGAAGCAAAGGTGCCATAAGATGGCTAGAACAAAAGTCGGCCAGGTTAGCCACACCACCCACAAGGCAACCGGCCAGGCCGCTAAGCTAGGCGCCTGCAAGCTACCCACAAGCACAACTCACGAGTGAGGCCCTCAAGCTCACCTTCTTCCCTGTAACAATTACATTTAAGCAAGATAAGCCAGTACACAAAGGTACTCGCAAGATCGGCGTGTGGAATAGTGAGACCTATTCATAAACTACATGCAAGCTCATTTAGGTGGAGGTTGTATGTCTCATTTTACACAAAACCAACTTTATTTGCAATAACGTAATACATTTAAAAACAAGTTTACAAACCAATTTTAAAGTTGAAAGTAAAGCGAAAATAATGATAAATACAAGCAACCACCTAGAAGTGACTATCCCAATAGCCACCACAACATAGCACGAATCACTCGATTCATTGCACCACCCATCAAGTTTTAATTAAAAGGTTGTAGTCTAACTCTTGAAAGCTTACCCAGCGTGTCTATAACCTAGGGCGAGGCTATTCGAATAGTTTTAACCTGCAGGGGGTGTACCAATGTACCCACACTTTAGACCGCCTTTAAGCCACAAAGCACACTTAGAAGGTATGCCGGCGCGGCTAAGTCCTCTGAGACGTTTTCCAATATTGTGTATTAACTACAAGCCGCTCAGATGGATAGAACCCATACGCTATACATTGCAAGTCGAAAGACAACAAATCCCATCACGGGTGAAGTCTTTCGGACACTACAATGCTCCCAACACCATCCCTCTCGCGACTCCTCGACCGAAGCCAATACACTCCAAAGTACTAAGTCAAGAGAGGTCTCATACCCTCTAGTGTGGTTAGCACGCACAAATTGCTCGGATAATGTGTACTCACAAGATGTTCGGTCCTTAATTGACTCGGGCACCATTCGGTCCACACCGAAAATCACACCATCTTACCATTGTGCCCAAGTCTAAATCCTTTTGTTTTTCAGTTTTAGTTTTCATAAGTAGACATGGCACAAGGTGGAAATCATAATCATAATAAGTTTTATGTGATCAAGGTTATCGACAAGTCGATAACCGCCCATTTCTACCGAAGCTAAGCATGGCTAAGCAATTAATTCGCAACTACTAAGTGACAAGAGCTCATCCACGAACTCTAAATCACAGCAATGTCTAGGCTCATGGTAGTAGAGGATAATCATTTGCGAAGAAAATGCATCTACTAGGCCAACTAACGACAATAGTTTAACACAAAGTAGCAATGCATACATAGAAGTTGTAATCAACATAAATACATAAAATACTGGGATTAACATGATCAAACTGCTTGCCTTGCTGGATTTGTTCTTGCTGCAGAGGGGAGTGCTCAGGTTCAATAAATTCTTGAACCCTAACGAAAAGGCGATAAAGCGGAATAAGAACGAAGAACACCAAAGGAACTCAACAGCAAAGTACATCCAAATCTCATGAAATTTCTACAGCAGCTAGAGGTTGATTTTAGACAATTTTAGAAACAAGAATCACTTCATTTGGACTTAGCATGAAAAAGTTATGGCTAATCTAAGTTCTCTCAGCTGAAAAATTCTAATTAAATTAATTAGAGTTACTGTTCATGGCGAAAATTTCTAGAATGATCTGGAACTTGAAATTTTTATGGTAGGTAGATATGGTTATCCTAACAACAGCAAAACTGAGTTTGCACAAATTGGAGTTATAATGAATTAGTTATGATTTTCTAAGTTCTAAAACTAGCATATATCATTTCTCAGAACATAAATAAAGACAAGGCCTAGTTCATATTAAAGCATGTCTGAGACCAATTTTACCAAGTTGAGTTGCTCGGTTTGCAATTACAGAGAAAGTTATGTATTTTACAAGTTAAATCCTATTTTGGGATATTCAAAATTGCGGAAAATCAAGTTATTAGGGATTATGAATTTTCTACTACGAAGATAGCTAAAAGCATTTTTATATTAAGCTTTAGTGAAATATAAATTTATTACGCTTGGATTCAATTAAAAGGATCTATTTTGAATTAGATATGAATTTCTAAAGTTTTTATACAATTTTTCACCTCAAATAACTATTTACCAAATAAAACACACTTATCGTAAAGGAATCGATGTGGACAACTATGGGCCCTTGATTTGAATCTAACGGCTACGTAGGTGCGAGAGCAACCCGAACGCCCAACTCATCTCGACCGCTGATCAAAGATCGATGGCAAGAACGAGGAGGTTCTGACCGCGAATCCAAGATTTGAATCGACCGATCATCAAATGAACGGTCCACGATGATGGGAGGATCGGTGACCGATCAGCTCCACCGATTCGCCAGTGATCGCAAAATGGACGGTGGCCAAAGATCGGTGCAAAATGGAGTCTGCCGACATATGGGCGCATGTCGGTCGTGAGTCACAACGCGAGCTTTAACACACGGCACGTGCTACGGGCCCACATGGCAGCGAGACACATGGAGATTTAGGACAGATAATTAAATACTAATGACCAATGATTAGTGATGATTAGTAATTTATGTGTCCTAACGATTTTCACAGGGGTGGATTTAGGGACTGAGGGCCCACACGTTAGTGACCCAAAAAGGCAATTTCGGACACATTAATGTTAAGACAGAGATTAATGATAATCATTAGCATTAATGATGTCCGAAAACAACCAGTTAGCGCCAGGGGGTGATTACAGAGGGTCGGGCCCACATGTCAGTGAGACATTAGGCCAAATTAAGACACAATTAATACTTCTAATGATTGGCAATGATTAAGCATTAAGTGTGTCCTAATTAGATGACAAAACGGAGTTTCCGGTGACAAAACCGAGTGCCTTTCACGGCTTGTCACCGCGACTCTCGCTGGCGCCAACCAAATACCAAAATGGGTTCGCAATAGTGTTGCGGACCCAATGGTGATGACCTCGCCGCGGTCGAAGTGCAGCATGCAGCCGGAAAATGGAGATGGGAACTTGTACCGCCAAAATGAAAGCAAAAGCTCAGCGATCCACAAAGCGAGTGCCACGACTTCTAGGGACTAATAAGAAGCTACCTTAACCGAGAGGAGCTTCAAAGATGGCTGGGAAGGTTTGAACACGATGGAGCTCAGCGAGCGAGGAAGATGAAGTAGAAAATGAGGTTCGAGCAAAATGAACACCAATGGGTGATCAAAATAGCTTCATTATGGTGCCCATAGCTCCACAAGTAAGTAATTGCAAAAGAATCACTTACACGGAGTTGGAGAAGAAAGGGGTGAAATCGTGAAAATCTCCAAACTTAAAGTTGAGTGATTCTGTGAATACAACCCAAAATTAAGTTAGGGAAATGTAAAGGAAGTTGAGGAGCTCAAAAGGGTACAAGAAAGATTAAAGATGAACCACTGGAGCACCAAGATCCACAAAGGAGCTCCACATCGAAAATGGTGTTTTAGAGATTTAAAGTGGTTTTGAGCTCAAACACGAGAAGAGCTAGGGGTGGTGTAAAGGAACACCAGGAGGAACCAAGGGGCTATTTATAGAGGGAGAATTAGGGTTTTGAGCAAGAACAAGAGCTCACGGTGAGCTCGGTTCATGGCACTGCCATGGACCAAGAAATGATGGGGCAAGTGAGACTCGGGATGGAGGAGCGAAAGCCCGGGCGCATTTAATGCCCCACGAGAGATGTTGCGAGAGCAAGCTCAGTGACACAACGAAACGCCTTGCTTCTCTTCCGCCATTGCTCGTGACCGCACGAGAGATAGAGGAGGAAGAAGAACAGAAAGAATATGGTGACCGTCGGATTGAAAACGGACGGTCACGATTAAAAGGGGCTGACCGAGGGTTTCTAAGACTCCAAGCAATCAGGGCGGTCCGGTCAAGATTGAACGGCTGAGATCAATTGGGACTTTCGGGTGACCCGAACAGCCCATTCAATCAGGACGGCCCGATCAAAATCCAACGGCTCAAAAAGGATGGGCTCTTCGCGGCGGCCCGAACGACACCATCAACGTGAGCCGCGCGATTAAAATCCAACGGTCGATATCGACCGCACGTTAAAAAGGGCCCTGCGCTTAGTTGACTGAGTCAAGTCAAGTGGCTCGAGCCCGAGTCCGACTCAAACCCAAGCAACAGTGAACCATGTTTTAGGTTTTTAATTCAAGCTTAGACTTTGAGGATTTATTAGAGGTAGCAAAATAACTCCAAAAATTCTGAAATTTTTACAGGAGCTTACTGACTTAGAAATTGACCTTGTGGAAAATTTTCAGAGGTTTTTATGCAGAGCATTTTCTCCAAAAATTCAGCAAGGTATCGGTTCAAGGTTTGACTAAAGTCAAACAGTTTGATCGCCTCTAAAAATATTCAAACAATTTCTAAAAATTGTGAAATTTTTCAGAGGGGTCACATACCATCCCAAGAACTTAGGAAAAAATATTTCGGGATGATCGAAAGATTTGACAAGATTATTTTTGAAGGATCAAGATTTGGATCAAAAGACTTGTGACTTTGTATTTCCATAACTCTTGTACAATAATTGTTTAGTACACACAGGAAATACATGATGTAAGAAAAAGTTTTAATTTCTACACATTTTCTTACATTTGAAACACAAGCCTGAAACTTGGGATGTTACAACTCTCCCTTACAAGAATCTCGACCGAGATTCCGTTTACTCGGAGAAGAAGGATGGATAATGCACGGCGATCTTCCCGCTCCTAAGTTGCCTCATCTTCGAATGGTTTGACCACTGAACTTTAAGGAACTTGATGACACGGTTCCTTGTCCTTTGTTCATATTCCTCGAGAATACGAACAGTTACTCGTGGTAGGTCAAATCCTCTGCACATCGAGAACCTCCAACGAGTTTCTCAATTGGGACACGAGGCACTTCTTCGGTGGGATACATGGAACACATCATGCACACCTCAAGTGTAGCCGGCGCCAATCAGATGCCACACCCCAACTCTCTGACGATACGATAAGGCCCAATATACCGAGGAGCCAATTTGCCCTTGATGCCAAAACGCGATGGCCCTTCAAAGGTGAGACTTTGAGATACACAAAGTCGTTGGGCTCAAAGCTCAACTCACGGTGACGGCGATCTGCATAGCTCTTCTGCCTGGACTGAGCCGTGCGCAAATGCTCGCGGATCAACTAAACCTGACTTTCGCCTCGTTGATCGAATCAGGCCAAGAACGCTCTCACCGCTCGACCGGTTCAATGGGGTACTGCATCTCCTCCCATACAAGGCCTCAAATAGTGCCATGCCAAGACTAGCCTGAAAGCTGTTGTTGTAGGAGAACTCAGCAGACGGTAAGCATTTCTCCCAATTCTTCCCATAGGAAAGAACACAAGCACGGAGCATATCTTCCAACACTTGGTTGACTCTCTCCGTTTGACCATTAGTCCGGGATGGTAAGTCAATCAAAGAAAGACGTGTCCCCATGGCCTCTTGCAACTGATGCCAAAACCGAGAGGTAAAAAGAGAACCACGATCTGACACAATCGTTCGTGGCACACCATGCAGGCACACAATGCGAGATACATAGAGATCCGCCAACCGACGACACGAGGTTGGTACGCACCGCGTAAAATGCGCTACCTTTGTCAACCGATCAATGACAACCCGTATGACATCCTTCCTGAAGAAGTACGGCAACCGTGATGAAGTCCATGCCAACGAATCCCACTTCCACTCGAACGGCAAAGGCAAGAAGGCTGCTGCGGCGATGCTCGGCCTTCACACACAAAGACACATCGCACTCGACAACGAACTTGGCAATCTTGCGCTTCATTCGGGTCCACTGAATCTCTCGACGAAGGTCCCGATACATCTTGGTAGCCCGGGATGAATGGACAAGGAGAGTCATGGGCTTCGAGAGAATCAAATCCGCAATTCCATGACCTTAGAAACCACAAGACGCCGCCAAACCTCACAACCCGTGCTCATCCTCCAAAAGCACTTGGCTGTCCCATCCTTGATGTCTCGCTTGATTTGGCTCACACCAACATCCGTCCGATGTGCACCTTGATTCGGTCCACAAGGTTGGTTGCACAACCAAGATAGTAAGAGAACCGTGCTCGATCAAACCCAAATTGAGGCGCTGAAATTCGCAACAAGGGTAGGTCGCTCTTGGAACATTAACATGTTGCAATACACCTTCCGATCGAGTGCATTCGCACGACATTGGCTTTGCCTGATGATACCTGGATGCCCATGTCATAGTCCTTGATCAATTCCAACCATCTTCTTTGCCCGAGATTCAGATCCGTTGGGTGAACAAGTACTTCAAGCTCTTGTGGTCGAATACACCTCACAACGGTTACCAATCGTAATACCGCCAAATCTTGAGTGCATGAACCACGCAGCTAACTCCAAGTCATGAGTAGGATAGTTGAGTTCATAAGGCCTCAATTGCCGCGATGCATAGGCCACAACCTTGCCCTCCCGCATAAGAACACAACCAAGACCGACGAGAAGCATCACAAAAGATATCAAAACTCTTGTGGATATCCGAAGAACAAGCATGCATGAGGTCAACCGCTTCTTGAGTTCCTGAAAACTCACATCACAAGCAGCAGACCACTCAAACTTCTTGTCTTTCTTGAGTAATTCGGTCATAGGCTCGCAATCTTGGAGAAATTCTTGATAAAGCGCGATAGTAGCATCAAACCAAGAAAACTCCGCACATCCGTGATCGACTTAGGTGACCCCAAGATAGCACATCACGACCTTGCTAGGATCCACACCACACCTCCTACCGAAAGAACATGGCCCAAGAATGCCACTTCCTTCAACCGTAACTCATACTTGCGAACTTTGCATACATTGGTGCAGCAGCCTTGCCCAACACAAGCTTAAGATGCTCATCATGCTCTTCTTCACTCTTGGAGTAGATAAAGATATCATCGATGAATACCACCACAAACTGTCCAAATACTCCATGAATACCTAGTTCATAAGGTTCATGAATAAAGTAGGAGCATTGGTCAAGCCAAAGACATGACGGTGTACTCGTAAAGACCATAACGAGTAGCAAAGGCCGTCTTTGGAATATCCTCGGCCCTGATCCTGACTTGATGATAGCCCAATTTCAAGTCAATCTTGGAGAATACCCGTGCTCCGGTCAACTGATCGAAAAGATCATCAATACGGGGCAAAGGATACTTGTTCTTCACCGTCACTTCATTAAGCGGACGTAATCAACACATATGCGCAAGGTCTTGTCCTTCTTCTTCACAAAGATAACTGGACAGCCCCAAGGAGATGAGCTAGGACCGATAAAACCCTTCTCTTGCAGCTCACCTAGTTGCTTCTTCAGCTCCTCCAACTCGTTAGGAGGCATGCGATACCGGCGGCATGGCGAAGAACTCAATAACGAACTCGTGTCTCGAACGGAGGCATCCGCAAGTCTTCGGAAAAACATCCACGAAATCACATACTGTGGGAACATCCTGGATCTCCAAGGCTGACTTCACTTCAAGTGCACAAAGAAGGGGCTCTGCAACTGCGGTGAAAACCCAACCTGTTCACCTGAGGGGCTGGTGAGGTAGAAAATCTTCTTGGTACAATCGATTTGCCCCAAGTGTTGGGACAACCAATCCATGCCAAGAATCACATCCAGGCGCGCTGAGTCGAGTAGGATAAGATTCGCCAAGAATCCCACTCCTTCGATGTGGATAGGAACATCCCGGCATCCTTGGTCAGCTCTCATTTCCGAGCCTAGAGAGCGAATAAGTAGTGGAACCCCCAAAGGAACACAGTGGAGACCACTATCGACAACAAACGATCTCGAAATAAAAGAATGCGAAGCTCCTGAGTCAAATAAAACTGCAGCAGGACGTAAGTTGACAAGAAGCGTACCCAACACAACGTCGGCGCCTCCGTGCCTCCTCGACGAGATGTGGTTGACTCGCCGCTCCCATGCCCCGGGTCTTCGTCGGTGGGTGACCACTCCCTTGCCCACATCCTCCATTAGGACGAGGGCCGCTCCAATCTTCTTAGGGCAACTACTCGCATAGTGGCCCTTGTTGTGGCGATAAGCGGTGACATCGCGGTGGGTTGTGAGAACACCTGCTGCTAGATCGCAGGCGCACGTGACTGAATCATGGCCTACGGAGGACGTGGACCTAGTGCCGAAGTCCTCGGCGGTGGTGCAGCCTGGGAATGGGCCCCTGGTGCTGGCCCAACACGAGGACGAACAAGGCTGGCCCGAGCCAACTGATGGGCCTCCCACTTGCACTTGCGGGACTCGCCCAGTGCTCTCGCCGTGTGCTCGGCGATGATGGCCTTGTCCACCAAGGTCTGAAAGTCTACAAAGTCAACAATGGAGAGCTTGTCCTGAAGCTCCTCAGAAAAACCCTCCATGAACTTCTCCTGCTTGGCCTCATCAGTGGCCACCTCAGCAGGAGCATACCTCGCAAGGTGGTTGAACTCATGGAGGTACTCAGTCACATATTTGCGCCCCTGTTTGAGCGCAAGGAACTCCTTCTTCTTGACTTCATCAAGCGCGGGACATGGGCCCGACGGAAAGCGACTGAACTCCTCCCACGAGACCACGTGTCCCGCGGTCGCATGGCGAGGAAGTTCTCCCACCATGAGAGTGTCGCGCCCCAACCGATGGGATGCGAAAAGTGCCCCTCTGCTCTCGGCATGAGCAACGTTGAGCTTCGCTCAACCGACGCAGCCATCCATCCGCGCCGAGGATCCTCGGACTGAGAAGGTAGGAGGCCGAGTACATAGGAACTCCGCAAGCCCCCACGAGCCGATGACCACCACCTCCGAGCCGGAGGCGCCGAGAGAGTAGAGGTGTTCCTCGCGATGACCTCCAACACCTGCGGTCCTCCGAACGGTTGCGTCGATCGCATAAGGACTTCGACCATGGTCGAGGAGGGAAGCTCCTCATCGGGACTACGGTGATTTCGACCACTACGGGTCCCTCCACCATCCTGTTTCACAAAGGCAAGTCAGCAACTCGAGACCCAAACCACGAAATCCAAACTCAATTAAAAGGGCTCAAGAATAACCACAAAAGAGCACAAGACCAAAAGTCACCAAATCAACTCCTCAAACGACTAACCCGTATGGAAAGAACGAGTAATCGTTGGAGAAGGTCAAAATTTTAGAAATCATCTCACCCTAAACAACCCAAAATCAAGGTATAACCACCTAATAGAGTATTAGGCATTTAGCTAATTTCCTATCACTTCTTACCATTTTATTCCCACAAGTTTTAGTTGAATTAATTTCTCATTTCCTACCTCATTTACTAACCACTAGCTAGCTGTCCAAATCTGTTTCTTTAAGCTTCAGTCGAAACTTCCTGTCTCCAGAAGCTTCCAATTTCATTAATGGACAGCCAACCCTTCAAATTACAACACTCATGGTTTTCCCAAAACCAAATTTAATCGATAAGTAGCTAGCTTTTGAAAGGAAGAGAGGAACAATTCTTTCAAAACTTAATCAAGAGTAAGGTGAGATAAACAAGCTAAGATAGGTAAGGAGTAAAATCTGAGAACTTACTTAATCTTCATGAACCATTTGAAAGTAAGTTTTCAAAATATCCTAAAGGCGACCAAGCTAGGGGTTTCTACACAAGATGGCTCGATACCAACTCTGTGAGGACCCGGGTATTTAACTAGTAACACTTAACCTCCATACGGTTCTAGCATTATTAATTAAATATCCTAAGCCTCGACGGACATGTGCTTCCCAGAATTGCAACACATGCTCATCATCACAAAATTATACATCATTTCCATACAACATTTAACACTAAGCTCAACAACGACATACATAAGTAAAGTTATTACAAAAGAGCCGACCGCCAAATAACACAATATACAAGAATGACAATGAAGCAAAAGCACCATAAGATGGCTAAGAACAAAAGTCGCACGGTTAAGCATCACAACCCACAAGGCAACCGACCGGCCGCCAAGCTAGTCGCCGAATACTACCACAACACAACTCACAAAAGTGAGGCCCTTCGAGCTCACCTTCTTCCTCTGCAACAATTTACATTTAAGAAGAACAATGAGTACACAAGGTACTCTAAGATCGACGTGTGGAATAAGGCACTGCTCATAAACTATATGCAAGCTTGTTTAAGTGGAGGTTGTATGTCTCATTTTGCACAAAGCCAACTTAATTTGCAATAATGTAAAACATTTAAAAGCAAGTTTACAAATCTGTTTTATTGTTAAAATAACAATGAATTAATGATAAATACAAGTAATCACCGAAGTGACTATCCTAATAGACACCACAACATAGACGAATCCCGATTCGACTCACCCATCAAGTTTTAATTAAAAGGTTGTAGTCTAACTCTTGAAAAGCTTACCCAAGCGTGTCCATAACCTAGGACGAGGCTATTCGAATAGTTTTAACCTCGCAGGTGTACCAATGTACCCACACTTGACCGCCTTTAAGCCACAAAGCACACTTGAAGGTATCTTGTACAGCTAAGTCCTACGAGACGTTTTCCAATATTGTGTATCAACCACGAGCGCTCAGTATAGATCGAAATTCATCGCTTACATTACAAGCGAAGACAACAAATCCCATCACGTGAAGCCTTTCGGACACTGTAATGCTCCCAAAGACCATCCCTCCCTGCGACCAAGCCAATACACGCCAAAGTACTAAGTCAAGAGAGGTCTCATACCCTCTAGTGTGGTTAGCACGCACAAATTGCTGATAACGGTACTACAAGATGTTCGGTCCTTAATTGACTCGGGCACCGTTCAGTCACACCCAAAATCACACCATCTTACCATTGTGCCCAAGTCCAAATCCTTTTACTTTTAGTTTTGGTTTTTGCAATTTGAACATAGCATCAAGCCGAAAAATATAGATACATAGTAGCATTTGTCTGATCAAGGTTATCGACAAGTCGATAACCGGCCATTTCTACCGGAAGCTAAGCATGGCTAAGCAATTAATCCGCAAAACTACTAAGTGACAAGAGCTCATCCACGAACTCTAAATCACAGCAATAACCTAGGCTCAATGGTAGTAAAGGATAATTATTTTCTTAAGGAAATGCATCTACTAGGTCAACTATCGACAATAGTTAAACACAAACTAGCAATGCATACATAGAATTTGTAAACAACATAAATACTTGAAAATACAGGATTAACATGATCAAACTGCTTGCCTTGCTGGGATTGTTCTTGCTGCAGAGGAGGATTCTCAGTTCAAAATATTCTTGAACCTAACGAAAATGCGATAAAACCAAATAAGAACGAAGAACACCAAATAAAACTCAATAGCAAAAGACATCCAAATCCCATGAAATTTGCACAGCAGCTAGAGGATGATTTTATACAATTTTAGGAACAAGAATCATGCAATTTGGATCTAGGATGCAAAAGTTCTACCAAAATACTCTTTCTACCTATTAAATCAACTAAATTAATTATTAGTACTTGTTCATGGCGAAAATTTCTATAATGATCTAGAACTCAAAATTTTTATGGTAGGTAGTTTATATCATCCAAATCACAGCAAAGTTGAGTTTACTAAATTTGGAGTTATAATGATTTACTTATGATTTTCTAAGTTGTAAACCTAGCACATTACATTTTCGAAAACATAAACATGTTCAAAACATATTTCATATTAAATTACACTAATAGAGGAATCTAAAAAAATTAATTTTGCACAATTTGGAGTTATACAGAAAAAGATATGCATTTTACAAGTTAAATCCTATTTTTGGGATATTCAAAATTGGTAGAAATCAAGTTATTAGGGATTACAGAATTTTCTACCTACGAAGCATAGCTAAAAGCATTTTTATATTAAGCTTTAGTGAAATACAAATTTATTACAGTTGGATTCAATTAAAAAGGATCTATTTTGAATTAGATATGAATTTCTAAAGTTTTTATACAATTTTTCAGCTGGCAATTAAAACACACTTATCAGAAAGGGATCGACGTGGACAACTATGGGCCCTTGATTTGGAATCTAACGGCGTGCGCGAGGGGTGCGCGAGAGCAACCCGAACGGCCCAACTCATCTCGACCGTTGATCAAAGATCTGGTGGCCAAGAACGAGGAGGTTCGGACCTCGCGAGCGGCACATGAATCGGACCGTTGATCATCAAATGAGCGGTCCACGATGATGGGAGGATCGGGTGACCCGATCGCCCAATCGATCCGGGCCACGGATCGCAAAATGGACGGTGGCCAAAGATCGAAGTGCAAAATGGAGTCTTGACATATGGGGCGCATGTCGTGTGCGAGTCACAAACACGACTTTAACACGCGGTGCGGTTGCAGAGGCCCAATCGGCGAACACATGGAGATTTAGAGTAGCGATAATTAAAACTACTAATGGACAAACAATCCGATTAGGAAGGTCCCGATAGCAGGAGAGGAGAGCCAGGACGCCCGATGAATTCGCAGGGCGATTGAAGGAAGTGGTCCGACCACACGCTCCAACTCGCCCACCTCGCGATGGTTAACCAGCAATGTTAGAGAAGGCTCAAGGTGATCAAGATGACAAAGTGATGCTAAGAATTTGAACCACTTGAGCTCGAGGCCTTCAAAGAGCTCCAAAGCAAACAATGGTGACAGAGAGAGGGTGTGCTCTTAGGTGTTTGAGTTTGGGAACCACCACTGAGGAGCTGCCACCAAGAACGAAGAAAGAAAAGGAGAAGGAAGGTCTCGTGCATACATAGCCTGTGAGCTTGGACAAGGGCTAGGGCAATCTATCGTGAGCAAGAACCATGTCCTCCCAACGGCACGCACGATTGACTAGTGGCGAGCGTGAAGACTTTAGGTTAAACGCAAGGCATTGAATGCATGGCAGAAAAGGATCAGACAAGGACAAAAAGGTGACATCTCATGCTCCCAACCGCCGGTTCACACATGCACAGGAAAACTATGGTGCTCGACTCAAGGAGGTCGTGAGGAAGAAACGACGCCAAGGAGGTCGCGTCCATTTGCTTGGGGTGGTCCCGACGTCCGAGATTTGCCGAGGTAGAGAGGTCCTTGGACTGTGAGGTCCAAGGGAGGTCTGGGCCGATTCAAATCCAACGGCTCACCACTCAGCGAGACGGATCGAGCCTGCGCGGCGAGGTCCAACCAAGTCGGTTGAGTTGGGCTGTCCGAGCCCGAGCCGAGTCCACTCAAACCATTTAATTTTTCGGTTTTAGAAGGCTGACATTTGGAGAATTGTTTGAGGTAGCAAACCAACTCCAAAAATTATGAAATTTTTACAGAGGCTTGCTATGAGTTGTGACCTTGTATAAAATTTCCAGAGGTTTTCGTGCAAAATTTTTTCCTCCAAAATTCCACAAGTCTATGTCCAAGGTTTGACAGATTTTGAATTGGGTTGACTTTCCTCCAACAAAGGTCAAACAATTTCTAAAATCGTGGATTTTTCAGAGGAGTCACATACCAACCCTAAGAACTTAGGAAAAATATTTCAGTGAGATTCTCACAAGATGGAACAAGAATGTTTTTGAAGGATCAAGATTTGGATCAAAGACTTGTGACTTTGTATTTCCATAACTTCTTGTACAATAGGATCAAGATAAACAGAAATACAAGATGTAAGAAAAGTTTTAATTTCTCCTCATTTTCTTACATTTGAAACACAAGCCTAAAATTGGGATGTTACATTCTACTACTAGGATGGATCTCTCCCACGTTCGGATGTACAAGAAGATCATTGTGGGGTTTAAGTGCAAACAATGCAAGGAGTATGAGGAAGAACTCTTCTACTCTCCTCCTGCTGTTGAGGAGAGTATCTTTGGCTCTTACAGTGGTGCAGAAAGGTACAACCTCAGGCCTTGGGAGTCACAAGCGACTTTTCTTCGGTGAGGAGGAAAGTTGTGACTCCATCAAGAAACTCAAAAGGACTTGATAGATGCTTCATCTTGATCGTGGATCCAGAGCGGTGGTACAACCTCGCCACACGCAATGAGTCTCTTGTGTTGGAACTATCGAGGTTTGAGGATGGACTAGATAGTTGGCGAGCCATGGTTAGTGAAGACTTATCATCAACCCTCCTCTTCTTGTTTGAAACTAAGATGAGGATAATAAAGTTTGAAACTTTTGTGGTCTTTGGGTTACTCGAGTTGTTTTGCGATCGGTGTGTAGGCCTTAGTGGCGCTTTGCACTTTTTGGATGCGATCATATCGATCTCCTTGAAAGATTTTAATTCCCATTGCATCAATGTGCTTGTGTCAATGAGTCCAAGCAACATGGCATGCTACCTTTGTTTATGGTAAACCTTGAAGAGAACATAGGCACTAATTTTGGGATTTTCTCGAGTTCATGCATGCCCAATGGAATGGTCCTTGGATCTTGTGGCGATTTCAATGAGGCCCTTTGCCATGATGAACACTTGGGTTTCAAGATAGGTCCGATTCCTGATGGCCATGTTTTGTGATTGCTTGATGATTGTGGGCTTATCCATCGGTTTTGGGACCAAAATTAACATGGACGAATATGCAAGATAATGATTCTAATATCAAGGTTCAGTTTGATTGGGCAATGGCAAATAGTGAGTTTTCTCGCTTGTTTGAGGATTGTCATGTGGAGAACGTCATAATGACAACATCTGATCATAATGCTATCTCCATCTCTTTGTCCTCTTAGAGTGGGGCAGTGGAGCACCCTCTGGTACAACAGGGTTTCTGTTTTGAGGCTATGTGGCTGCGTGCACCGGATTATAAGGAGGTGATGGAATAGGCTTGGGTAGAGGGCAGTGATGGCACCAGATCGCTACAGTCTACTTTGACGAATCTGCACCAGCTGGCCAGTTCTCTTGGCCGATGGAGAAAAGTGTCCTTTGGTTCGGTGCGCAAGGACATTCAAAAGCTTGAGCGACGTATCAAGTCTTTGTGCTTGGCACATGTGACTGATGTCGTAATCCAGGAGGAGCTTGTGGTTGAACGTTGTCTCTGAATACTGTCTTTTTCTATGAGAGGGCCTCGGCGAGGAGGCGCACAAATAAAATCATGGCCCTTGTTCGACAAGACGGCTCTAGATGTGAAAATCAAGATGGCATTAAAGGTATGGTTCAGAGTTTTTATGAAGACCTCTTTCCCTTTGAACCGTGTGATTTGGTGGATGCAGTTCTTGAGGCTATCCTCGTAAAGTGGATGATGAGGTAAATGCCAATTTGTGTAAACCTTATACGATGATGAGATCAAGGTGCTTGTTCAGATGGGGTCTCGAAAGCGCGGTCCGGACGGCTTCCCGACACTTTTCTATCGACCCATTGGGGTTTTTTCATGAGGAAATTTGCCATGTCAGTAAGCTCGGGCGTGGTTATACTAGAGGGTCCCGTGATTCAGTTATTGTGCTTATCCCAAAGGTTTGGGACACGAATATCTAAAATATTATCCCGTTAGTTTGTGCAACGTGCTCTATAAGATTGCTTGAAGGTTTTGGCTGATTGAGCGTTTTTATGTACGTGATTATGCTAGTATCAGTACTTTTGTCCTTGGAAGGCTTATTCTGCGGCAATGCTCTTATAAACTGCAGTGTTTACACATCATACGAAGACAACAATCCGAAGATGTCGTATTTTACTTTAAAGATCGATATGATGAAGGCGTGTGATCGTGACATGCGTGTAGATTAGGAATTATCTACACATTTGTCTAAAATAGGCTAGGATTTTGCTAGTGCTTGGATCAGATCTGTGTCATATTTGTGTTCTTGATACATTCGCTCTCTGTCATGCAGGTTAATGGTGAGTGACTATGCTTGTAGTCCCATCCAGTGTGAAAGGAGGGGGACCTATTAGACCCTATTTATTTCTATTGTGCCTTGAAGGTCTCTCTTGTCTCTTACAACACTATGAGGGTCGTTGTGGGCTACATGGTATTGAAGCAGTCGGCTCGGCCCGCCATATCACATCTTTTATTTGCGAGAGCGATAATATTTTCTTTCACTACTACAAAGAAATTCATCACAGGTGGTTTAGAACCATCATCACGAGCGAGTTTTGAGCCCATGCGAATTTATCTGTCTATGATAACATGCGGTTATCACGAGGCAGTTTTCGTATGCCATGAAAATAACTATCCTGAGCGATTCTTGTTGAAAGTTAATCTACTGATAGTCTATTTTCACGAGCAGTTCTAAACAACCAAATGCGTAATAGTTTTTCTTTTGCAAAAAAATTAGATTCTAAAACTTCTTGCAGCGGCGATGAGAAAGGCATGAATGGCGTGATTGCAGCGAGAAAGCGAGTGGAGCAAGGACAAAGCGAATGAATGCGTGCGATGACTCTAGGAAGCAACCATCATGCTATCGGTAGCGACACGAAGACCTATGGTCATTGGAGTTGTGCGGCGATGGCGGTAGTGGCGACAAGAAGTTAAATAGTGGCGTGGCTAGCTAGAAAGCGCGAGAATTCTATTTAAACCTCACACTTGCACTCCACGAGTCCAAGAGCTCATGAAGGTGGTTGGCGGCAGCGGAGCCACTCCGGGATAGCTTGGCGGCAGCAAGAGATATGTACCGAGCATGGTCCATAGTAAGCTGCGAGCTTGAGGCGGACCTGAAACTAGCGAGAGGTGGGTATTAGTATCTAGAGGATCTAGAGATGACATAAAGCCAACAAATCAAATGATAACTCACGGACGGGGAGAGACAAAGGAAAATGATGACAGTGACTAGAAATGGAGAAAAGCAGCAGCGGCTCAACGAGAGATGGAAGAGCAACCCAGCTCGCTCCCCATGATGAAGCTCCACCGTGAGGCGAGCAAGCGCATTAGCAGACACGGGAGCCTTGCCAATGCGTCTCACCTCGACTCAGCGAGCTATAAAATATATAAGGACAATGCCAAAATATTTTGCCTCCGCGCGCGCGCGTTCAAAAATTTTCAAACTCGCTGGCGAATCTGAACCGTTTGTGATAAGTATCTCATCATGAATGATGTGAGACTTAGATAGTTTATATTAAAAGCGATGCAGTGATAAGTATCATAGATGTGATATATTAAAATTTTCGAACACGTGAATCTGAGCCGGTTGTGATAAGTATCTCATCCAGGACGTCCAATGAATTTTACCATAACGAAATTTTTAGCCATGGTAAAATTCTAAGTCCTGAGCGGTTTTTAATATAAACCATCTATGATATCGGAGCCATCACAGACCAGTTCTTAGCCAAGAACCATCTGTAATGTTGTACTATCACGAGACGGTTTGTAAATAGAGCAAATGTGATAATTCACAAGCGAGTTCTTAACAATAATGCGTTACATAGATATCTCGATTATCACAGATGGTTCTTCTTAAGAATAATGCGCGAATTATCACAGAATGATTCTATTTATAAACCGTCATGATAATTACATATCATAGGCGGTTCTTAAGGAACCGTCTATGATGACTTCTAACATAGCGTGCCAAAGGAGCCGTCTATGATGATAGCGTCTAGTATAGCTTGTTTTGTAGTAGTGTTTGCTCAGTGATGCAAAGTGTGTTGATGCATTGAAAGCCATGCTTCATTTGCATTGTGAAGGTGTTGGTGATATGCCCTAGAGGTAATCATAGAGATGATTGTATCACGTCTATATTTATGAGTTATTAAATAAATGTTATTTTATTCCTTGAATGAATCATCGGTTATAAATATTAACAAGTATGTGACTTGTTGGTGAAACTCTTTAACATATATGATGTTGTTCTAGATGTATCCCTAGTCGGATGTCACTAGTCAAAACATTAGTGACTTATTGACTAGCACATGTATTGATTGATGACCATGTTTCACTAGTCATGGATATAGGGATATCGAATCAATACTGTGAACACATGTTAGAGAACATGGTGTTGGATAGACCCACCTTGAGACACTGTTGAGATTGTTATGATTTTATGTGTCATCAGTTGGTCTCAAGCAATGATGATGTATGACCCTTAGACCTGAGATCAACATGGTTCCCTATATGTGTAATAGCACTCTTATGAGTTGCCAAATGCTACTCAAATGCTTGGAGGTAGTTATAAAGGTAGCTTTGGGTATGCTATGAAATATCGAGAAGGGATGTATTTGGTCGGATATGGGATTTGCCCCTCCTAACATACAAGAGAGATATATATGGGCCCCTCGATGTGGTCGGATAAAGAATATACATGGCCATGCCACTTTAGTGGTCGAAGAGTTTGACCATATGAAGTTATCAGAACACTTTCGATCGAAAAGTATTGAGCAGATCCATGGATGACATAATATTTCACCTAGAGTTCAACCGGATATCATGAGGAAAAGGAGAATACATGAGAAGGTTGTTAAGTTCGATCGAATCACGGACTAGTCATTATGAAGATACGGGTGATCGTGAAGCCAGTCGAACATAATCACTAAGTGGTCAAAACCTACTCGTAAGGAGTTACAAGCTGCGAGACTAAATGTGAACTAGTCGTATAGGAATACAAGGCGATTGTTAGTGATAAGGACATGTTAAGTAGATCGAGTATTGCATTAAGTTAGGTTCGATATAATTTGTGTGCATTCGGGAATGGTTATGTCTTGCTAGGAACCACTAACGACTTATGGTTAGAAAAGGGTTTTCAAGTCACAACCGATTATGTATGAACCTGAGGATCACACACTTGGCAGGTTGGAACAAAGCGTATGTCGGATAGGATCCGTCATGGGCACTATATAAGAGAGATGCATAAAATCGTTGGGGAAACATATGAGTTGATGTGAGTTGCTCCATGAAACCCTAGCAGCCATATTTCCAGAGCTCTGCGAAATGCGATTTGGTGCTAGCATACTAGCTGCGATGTCCTCCTTTGGGCGTGTGAATCTTGAGGAGCTCTGCGGTTGTTGTTGCACTTAAGGACCATCTACAACCGCGCAGGATCGCAATTGGTTGCTAGAAGAGACAATCGATCACAGGGCGATTGACTATGTTGGACGTTCAACTTCATTTGGGCGATTCACTACGACCACTTCATCGGCCAGCTCTCTCGTTGGATCAGGGCTACTCCAACTCTTCTTCCTTTGCTGCTGCCGTGCGGTGGTAACGATCTATGATCATCTTCTTGCTTAGCTTTACGGTTTACGTAATAAATTTTTGAATTGCCAACTAGTGTGGCTTAGCCATATGCCTTGAGAGGTTATGGGCGAGAAAATTAATTTAGATAAATCCTCTATTTTCTTTGGCTTGCATTGCAACGATGGTGTCAAACAAGGAGTCATGGCTCGTGAATGTTCATAATGAAGCCCTCCGAGATTCCTACCTTGGGATCTTGGTGGGAGTGAGTCATTCATGTGACAAGTTCTTTTATTTCTTTCCTAATAGAGTGTAGAGCGGATCAATGGATGGATGACTAACCATTGTCACGGAGGCGGGAAAGTAGTCATGTTACAATCGATGATCAGGGCTATTCCAACATGTTATGAGCTACTTCCATCTCATGGGGTCTCGACATGTGAGAAAATAAAAACCTCTATAAGCTAATCCCAGGTGGGGTGTTGAGAGCGACAAAAGAAAATGCATCGGCGCTCATGGGGTGTTGTCTACACCTAAAGCTTTGGGCGGCATGGGCTTTTGTGATCTTGTGCTCTTCAATCAAGCCATGTTAGGTCATCGGTGGCGACTAATGTGGCGGAGTCACTTTGTGCTAAGGTGTTGAAGAGGTCGTTACTTTTCGTAGTTGTGATTTTGGGGATGTCCTCGTCAAGATCTTCTTCGTATACTTGGAGGAGTATATGCTTTGGAAAGAATTGCTGCGGAAGGGTGTGCGATGGGAGTCGGCAATGGAAAAAGTATTAAAATCTTATCTGATAACTGGATTCCTAGCAGTGCACCCAATCTGGTTTAGCCAGTGCCCCTACTGCGAATCAAGCAGTTGATTTTCTTATCTGAGGAGGAGCATGGTTCTTGGGATGTTGACCTAGTTCGTTTCTATCTTCCTGAAGTGGTTCTTGAGTGAGATTATCGAGTGCCCATTAGTAGGCAAGGTAGTGAGGATTTTGCTTCATAGCCACATACAAGACATGGGTCTTACACGATACGTATGTTTTTTTAGCTTGGATAGATGGCTTTTATTCCTCTCGAAGCTCACTGGGCATGGCCTCTCTTGACGTCTGACGAGGATGAAAAACATTGGAAGTCACTCTGGGCTATAAATGCTTGAACAAGATGAAAATTCTATTATGATGTTTCGCACATGACTATCTACCGTGTGGTTTCGAATGAAATGGAGGCATATCGATGAATGATACCTATATTCTTACTGTGGGAGGAGGAGCATATCAAAAATTCCTTCCTATTTTGCGGTTGCTCATAAAGTTTGGCGTAAAGTGAAATTAGAGTATGGATTCCATTTACGCAACGAGCGTTGAATTGTGCTAGCGATGGCGATGGTTGTTCGATTTCTATGGCGTTCCTCGGTTTGGGAGGCAATGGTTCTTGTTGTTACTCTATGGTATATTTGGGAGGCGTAATGGTGCTGAAGCGATGAAGGTTTGTTGTATCCTCGAAGGTGGGTGTGAAAATTAAAACATGTTGAGTTGATAGTATTTCATATATTCAATTCGGATCAGTCATAGGTGTGAGTCCTTGCATTCCGCCCCTAAATGGACTTCCCATTTTGCGATACAGTCCTTATTATATCGTTGCACACTATTTGCTTCTTCGTACGTCGGATGGGGTTGGTGTGGTAGTTTGAAACCACATTGGTGAATATTATGCGCACTGCGGCGTCTTGATGGGATCACTCGTCGGAGTTAGCGAAGCATTGGTTTTTTGGTTGCAATAGCCCTCACGCGTGATGAAGGACATCAAATGTCATCATTGCTTACGATTGCTTATGCGTGGTGCACCAGATTGAATTTGTTGATGCGGGATCGATCCTCTATTAGGCGGTTATCTTTGATATTAAGTCTATGGCGAGAGGGCTTTTCCTCGGTTGTTTTTCGTAATGTTAGTCGTGTGGTGAATGTGGCGACCACGTACTCTAGCTAGATCTTGTGAGCATTCTATTAGCTCTTTTATTTGTAATGGTGTGCAGAGTATGCGGAGACTCTTTGTAATGATGTCTCGTGATCAATAAATTATCGGCATTCTCTCTAAAAAACATCAACAACATAATGATGTGGTATATACGGAAGAAACAATGAATTGACCAAAAAAAAAAACATTAACCATCAACGGATTAACAACACACCATAAAGAAGTTTTGTTGTTGTTTATTCTGACCAAACATCAATTGTGGCCAAAATGTCAAATATTTACCACATGTATAAAGGAATCTCTTTGTAGGAAGATTAGCACTGAAAATTCATGTAACAATCGTTTATCAGTGCTTGATAAATTAGATTTTTGAAATAATATTATTTTAAAATAAATTTACAAAATAAATAGTCAAAAAATTTAGAAAACTAGACTATTATCGTCATTTTTAAATGGTGACATGATGCTGAGAATAGCGACAGAGACTGAACATGGTTGAGAGGTCCTGTTGCCATTTGAAAATAGTGTGAGACCTCTTTCTATTTTTAATGTCTATTTATGACTATATATTTTGTGGGCAAATCACAATGATATTACAAAACATTGACATAACGTTATCACATTTTTGTCGACAAATCACAATGATATTCTGGAGAACATTCAACGTAATGTCCTCACATATTTTTGACAAATCACACTGATATTACAAACCATTGATAAAATGTCATCACCTAGTTTTGACAAATCAAAATGATATTACAAAGCATTGGACAAATGAAAAGAGTGGGGTGGTCGAATGAGGTCCCCCACTCACGTTCGGATGCATGTGTCTCCTTCATCTGTGGATTTCTCGTAGGGCATTTCTTGAAGGTGTGACTAGGCTCTGCAAATGGAACACTTCTTACGTGCGACACTCGACTTCTACTTCATTCATGTCATTTTTATCACGTCGTACCTATCGTCGGTCAACCTTTCCTTGACCTATCAATGTCCACACCCGGATAAGTTGCTCTTAGGTCGGATGGCGGAAATGGTCAACCACACTATAACCATGAGCTCTACACTCCGGGTTTGCAACACCTCCTCCTTGTTGAAATAATCATAAGTCTTGGCGGGATGTGGCATACCGTCGAACATATAACCATGACATGTGAGCAAGTCCTATGCAGAAGAAGAAGGAAATTTGGTTGCAAGTGCATCGCAACTAGCATGGTGTAACATACACTGACGTGAGTGATCCTCTCACGTTTAGTCTGTGGTGTCCTTTATCCTGCATAGTATCTCGGCGCAACTCCTTTGTTTCCATCTTGAATGCCCGTGTATCTCACCCTTCTTGCTCTTTTCCTCCATGTACTCGGTGATCATGGCGGAGTACAACACTCTGTCAATTGCTATGGGCGACACATTGTTGCTTTGTCAACAAAATAATTTGTGGTGCCATGGATAATTTTCTCCACAATACCAAGCAAAGGGAGGCACCTAGTGCCACGCATCACCCAATTGTACACCTCGGATAGATTGGTTGTCATGACACCATATTAGCGCCACCTATCATGTAGCTGACCATTTCTCCTAAGGCTCATTCTCAATCTAATTTGAGAATCATTTCACATCTTGCGATCTTCCTCACCATACTAGGACCATTCGTGGGTAGTGGTGCCAATGCTTGGGGGCATCGTCGGCGCTTATGCGGCCTTTTCTTCGCCTCCCTTCTCTGCGTTAGGTCCCCTCATCCGAGAATCTTTTAGAGTCGTCAAACTTTCGATCTTTGGATTAGTTTGTTGCACGGCATGAAAGGTTCATCAAGTCCTTGTTGTAGAACTTCTGTAGAAGTTTGCATCCAAGTGCCTCATGCACCACTGCTCTCTGAATCCGTCCATGGAAGTGGTTCGTTCTCTCCTTGTTGTAGCTGAGTTATTGTACCCAGCGAGTCCGCATGCCGATCATGTATAATGCATATGTTAGGATGGCCTTGTACAACAAAAATCCTCAAGTTCCTTATGAACCACAATCAGTTGTCCATGTTCTCGCTTTCAACGAATGTGAATACCCTAGGAAGAACTTGATTGTTATAAATGCATCGCTATTGTAGTCGGTATCTTGCCCTTGTACTTTGAGTCGGGAATGTGTCATCCACACACAAGATTTGAGGCAGTAGTGCGAAATCTGATGATGCATAGACCAAAGACAAAGAATGCTCAGCAGGTACCTCTTATTGCCCCACTTGGATATGTGGAATCTTGAATGTCGACATGAGTGTCGGATTCTGTCTTATGTGACTTCGGAGTTGACCGGGAGGTTGTGGTAGGAGTCCTCAGCGTCTTTGAACCTTGATTCCAATGCCTACATTTTACCCTTCACGCCTTAGTATAGCTAATTGTGTACTAAAACCTTGCCTCAATCGTCAGAATGATGGACCGTGGCTCAAAATATAGATTATCCATGGTCTCACCGTATATGATGTTTACGATGAAGCACGATGACAAGTTCTGTGGGACTATATTGACTCGTGCGATGACACATGTGAGGACCACTATAGAGCATTTCCGTGAGTGTGTCTCGTTTGAAATCGATGCACTCACCAAGAGCATCCCTCTATGTCGCACTTCATGTCATAGAATCTTGGGTTGGACTTGATGACTATGAATGTACGTCGTACTAACATGGCCCATATTTTGACCACCTCCTGCACGGTCTCCTTGCATTTGTACATTTCTCCTTACTTGACCTTGCTCTGCTCATATTCCCACGACACATGGGAGCTTTCGTTAACGATGAGTTATTGAACTGGTATGTGTTCCACTTGGATGGACCCCCCTGTTGTTCCACAGCATCCTCATCGTCGGATCCTTCATCTTCTGACAATGCCTTATAGTCTTGGCCTTCTAGATCCATCATTTTGACTAGGGCTTCCCGGCTCCTTACCATCGTCGACGGCAAGCCCACTAGCTTATGCATTTGAAGAACTCCTTCCGAGGTCTTCATCCGCAACTCTTGACCTTACGGCCATTACGTGCGTCGCGATGTAGGCTGGAGTCCCGACTTCTTCTTGAGCATCAACACCTTCTTGTTCGGCCCGATGCAAGAGTGGGCTTGGCATATGCACGGGCGGAAGGACCAAATCGCACCATTCTTCCCTCACCCTGCGTACATATGGTATTATAGCCTTATTTCCTGAGTGCACCAACTCTAATATGTGCCTGTGATGCTCAATTGACAATACAACTCAATCTCAGATCATACACAACATGGTCCAAATCGAATGTATGGAACAACTACAGCATCACTGACATCCCATGTACCTGCTGCTATGATCTTGTTAAGGTCACGATCGCCGATTGAAAATAATGCAAATCAATCCCTCGAGACTCTCAAGAATAGTAATCGTAGTAGTAAAATTTGAAATTGGTGGCGTCCAACATATTTAATGTCTTTACCGCTAGTAAACAAGATTTTCATGATTAACCACATATCTAAAACTAAACTACCCACAAAAGATTAGATACAACATACTACACTAAATGTGTACATCTAAAACTATATAATTCATTCGATCAAAAAATTACCTAAAGGGTGAAACGGCCCGAGCGAGGCGCGCTTAGCTATGCTTCCCCTCCTCCCTCTACTTCTCTACTGCTCCTCTCCTTCCTCCCATCTTTCTCTTTTTGAACAAAAGCGAGTTATGCGAAATTTTAGAATCTTTTATAGGTAGATTATGCGCCATTTGGAATGGCAACAGAGACTTGTGGATCCCTATCGCTCATTTCAAATGGCGGTTTTCAAATTTTAATATTAAAAAATTTAGGAGTTCAGGATCCCTATCGGCGGTTAAAATGATAATAGGTCACATCGCTATTTCAAATGGCGGCAGGACCTCTACCTGTATTTAGGTCCATATCGCCATTCTCTAGCTATTATCGCCGTTTGAAATGGCGACAGGGTCCTTCGTCATTTCAAATGACTGACGATAGCTAGTTTTGTAAAAAAAAGTTGAGTATTTATTTTTATAAATTCCTTTTAAAATAATATTATTTCAAAAAAATCTGATAAATTACGCCTGATTAGCGAAACTTTCTTCCATTAGTAGGAATGGCATCAGCACAACTCAATCCGCCGGTCACTTGAACCGTTGACAAAACTTCACCTTAGATGCTGCAAAATGTTGGCAACATTGAAATGAGATTTGTAGCCAGATGAGTCAGAAGGAGTTGCCACTAAAATCCTGAAGAGCGTTTCTTTTGTGAGAAAATACAAGAAATATTTCAAACAGCTATTCAATCAGTGCATCGGCAGAAAAGGAGTTAACAAAGCACAGGAGAACTAGACAACTAGTTATTAGATAGGTATCGTAGATGAACTTTTGTTTATGCGGAACACGTTAAGCAATGTATAATTAGTTGTCCTTTTATTTAAAAAAAATGGTAGATATGTGCAGTTGCGGTAATATATAATTAGTGACCCAGAATATTTGGAACTTAAAATAGCACATTTGCACATGATACTGGTTGGAACACTAAGCATGCTAGTGGACTAGTGGGTTAATCTCTTTAGTTTTCGTAGTACGCAGATCTGCTAGATGGCGCATTGTTGGCCTCCCATGTGGGCAAATTCCAAGGGCCCTTAGTCCTGTTAGATTCTTAAGTGTAACATCCTGATTTTCCTCCAATTTAAAAGTGCATAATTTTCATGAGTTTCAAAAACTTTTATTTGCATATAAAAAATTCCTACAAACATTTGCTTAGAAATTAAAAATTAAAAAAAAAATCCCTTGACTTCAAAATCGAGTTTACAAAAGCTTATAAATAAACTGTGTGTAAACAGAAAATCTTTATAAACCTTGAATTGCGAAACATCATCAAAATTTAAATTTAAATTCAAACCCAAACCAAAATTTGGCAAGCAAATAATTTTCCTTCCTCTCCCTTAGTTGGGTTACAACCTGGCCGTTGACACATCTCTCAATCGCTTTCTTCGTTTCTTCTCATTTTCCTCCCGGTGGACTTGCCCACAGTCACCCTCTCTCTTCTCTTCCTCCTCTTCCTTCGTTGCCCACGAGCCAGCCGAGGCCAGTGACTAACCCAACTCCCTCCTCTCACTCAACGATGGCGGCCCGACCCCCACAGTCGGTAGAAGGAGAGATACACATTGTTTTTCTTACTTACACCATCTCTCTCTCGCTCGCTCGCCTCTGTGCCCATACACAAGCACACCACGCGAGTCAGAGCAGTCATGGTGTCAGTCCCTCTGCCTCAAGCCTTGTAGCAAGTGCCGCGACCTTGTCAAATCAGGCATCCGTCGGCGGGAGTTCACGCACCGCTCACGAGATCTCACACCGAAGCCCACGCCTTGCCGACCGCCTTCCCCCTCTTTCTTCCCTCACCCCTCTATTTAAGCTCCAATCAAGTGCGTCAAAACACATGTGCTCTCTCCACATTTCCCCCAATCTGCCCCTCTTCTCACTTGGGTGAGAGAGGGATTTAACTGTGTGAGCTGTTGGAGATATGCCTAGAGGCAATCATAGAGATGATGATATCAAGTCTATGTTTGTGTGTTATTGAATAAGTGTTATTGTTTCTTGATTAAATCATCGATTATAAAGATTAGCAGTATCACGACACTGTTGGTGAAGCTCTTTTAACTTATGATGATGTCTTTCTAAATGTATCACTGGTCAAATATCTGGTTGGGACACTAGTGACTCTCGACCAGCACATGTGATGATTGATGACCATGTTTTACGGTCATGGATATAGGGATATCAAATCAATAATGTAGATACATGTTAGAGAACATAGTGTTGGATTGACCCACCTTGAACAACTGTTGAGATTGTCATGATTTTATGTGTGCGTTAGTTGGTCTCAAGTAATGATGATGTATATCCTTAGATCTGAGATCGACATGAATTCCTACATGTCTAATAGTACACTTAGGGGCTGCCAAACACTACTTGCGCTGGGTAGTTATAAAGGTAGCTTTGGGTATGCCATGAAACATGCGGAGAATGTGGTGATCGAGATATGGGATTCGCCCTCCTAACATAATAGGAGAGATATCTCTAGGCCCCTCGATGTGGTCGGATAAAGAAAGTGTATGGCCATGCCACTAATGGTCGAAAGAGTTCGATCACGTGAAGTTATCAACACTTGATCAAGGAAGTATTGAGCAGTCCATAGATGACATGATATCTCACCTAGAGTTCAACGAGATATCGTGAGGCAAAGGAGAATACGGCGGGTCGTTCGGTTTGACCGGATCTGGCCGTGCGTGCGTACGATTCTGAGCTGGTGCGTATGGAGATACGAGTTGGTCATAAGCTGTCGTATACGATTACAAGCTAGTAAATGAACCGGTCAAAACTAGTGCGTACCACGATTACTACACAGTACGGTATGGAATCTGAACTGGTGGTAGGCTGATGCGTACACAATTATGGTGGTGATGATATGGTCGAACATAGTCATACTTTGGTCATATGGAGATACAAATTGGTCGTAGAGTGTTACGGTCTAGTCGTATGGAGATACAAACTGGTCATAAGGTGTTGCAAATCTGGTGCGTGAAGGAGTTGCAAACTAGTCATAAGGAATTCTGGACTAGTCGTAACTACACATGGGTGGTCATAGGAGTTACAAAGCTGGTGTAAGTGAGATTCTGAGCGGGTCATAACTACACATGGGTGGTCATGGTGAATTCGAGTGATACAGTCGTAAAGATAAGGACCTGGTCATAGATCATATTGCATTAAGGTTCATCGATATAAATTATGTGTATTCGGAATCGTTATGTCTGTGAAGTACCGCTCGACTCGTGGTGAAAAGGTGTTTTAGTGTCTGTAGACTACACATGAGCCTCTGGTCACACATAGCAGGTTGGAACAAACCGATGCGGATATGATTCATCAAGCGTGTTCGGATAGGATCATCACGGACACTATATAAGGAGATGCTTGAGGCCATTGGGGTAAGCTATGATACGAGAGAAAAGGACAAAATAGACAAGACACATGAAAGTCGTGAGTTGAGTTGTTCCTCAAAACCCTAGCGCCATCTTCTTGAGAGAGCCTTCCGTGCGACTTGGTGCTAGCTGCCGGCGTCTGGTGTTCCTTCCACGGATGTGTGGATCTGGTAGAAGTACTACTACGTTGTTGTGCTTGAGGATGATCCACGATCTTAGCGAGGAACTAGATTGGTTCTTTGGAGGAGTCGATGCGCTACAGGGCGATCGACTACGGTGAAAGATCGACTCGACTACTTCAGCGATGCGCTCTTTGTTAGACGGTTTGCTCCAGCGTTTCTTCCACTGCCGCTGCGTTATATGGTAGAAATGATCGTGATCATCTACTTGCTTGGCTTCTAGTTTACGTGGTAGAAATTTTGATTTCTTTGCTCGTAGCCTACCCTTGTCCAACGATGGTATCAAAGCCATCTGCATCATTTTTGTCTAGATCGGTTGCATATCTTGGATATGTGGTAGTAGTAGATTGGATCTATTATTGGTTTGATGCGATAACCTAGATTGGTTCATACGGATGGAGCGATCTGAATCTTGTCGATTAGATCGATCGGGTTCGCGGTGATAGATGGGTTTGAAGAGTACAAGTTAAAAGCACCGGATGATTTACTCGACTTGTTTCTGGTGCCTTGCATGATACTCCTACGGTTGAAATTCCACCATCGGGTATGCGTAGTGTGTAGTCGTATCAAGGTAGTGATCGATTGGTTCGGAATAGGTTATCACGATTAATCAGATGATTTACGAGCTGCGGTTGCGTGAATAAGATTCATGTCGAAAAAATTTTCGGAGGCGTTGCCTCGACCAGCGAGGCGCTACCTTCGATCCCTACCCACTAACAGGTTAGCGAGACCGTAGTGGTCATGGCGCGTTATATAGTAGTATGTGTTCATGTCGCGATAAATTGGATTCTATGCATAACTTGTTTTTGCGAGGATTGATGTGAATAGTATGGACCATTGTGTATGTGATGCATGAATGGATTTTCATGACTTGCGTGTCATCTTTGTAAGATAGCCATTGAGCTACATATTATTGTATAACAGATGCAGCGTCTGACATGTGATGCTTGATATTATTCTATGTAATTCATTACTAGCTCTCAGGAGTAATTGCTTAGTAGATGAATGGGTCGGAGACTTCAAGCATGATGGTTGGAGGATAGGAACCATGGTGATGAAGATCGTCATGTTAAAGGGCCATACTATTTCATAGTTTAATTTGATTATCTGTGAATATTTATTCTGTCATGCTATTTGATCATGTTTTATCATTAGATGCTTTTAACGTGGTAGAAGTAAAATTTTCTCACATAATATTAAGTTAAATTGATGCCCTTCTAATAGCGAGTCTTGCCAAGCGAGTGCCATTAACTCTCCTTGACTAGATGGGTTTGTGTCGAGACACTTACGCATAGCATTGGTTTAACTTGACAAGGTCATCATAGCGGTTATGGACTTTGGGGCATGGGTTGAGTCTTGGAACATAGAGATCTTGGCTCAACAACAAGAGTCATATAGAGATATGATTAGCAAGGGTTGCTTACCATTTTCACTAATCTTCTAGCGGTGATGCCAAAGCTCACTAGTAGATTAATGATTATGGGTCTTGGATCACTAGATGTCATAAGAGGATATGGAATTTAGTGGGAGTATCTTTTATTATCTATTGATGATTAAGTTTGACCAAGAAAGGACTAGTCGTATAAAGATACGATGTGGTTTGTAGGTGAGTCGAACAAAACCACAAACACGAATGCCTAATAGAAGATCTTATATAAACATAGTCTTTGAATCTTTGTATATATTTCTATTGTAGTTCACGACATCTCAGCTTCTTCGCATCTACCTTTATTTTGCAATGCATTTCTTTACATAGAAAAGTTGAATGGTTCAAGCTTTATTAGTGATTTCATTTTTTTAGAATTTTCTCAAACAAGAAAAGAAGGAATAAGTTCTAGAGAGTCCCTATCAGGAACCAAATGCTAATGCTACTCATACTGAAAAGAATGCTTTATGAGAAGCATTGCAATGACACAGTCGATGTGCACTACCTAATACTTGCGACCATAAACTCTAAGCTTCCAAAGCAATATGAGACCACGAGACACTTACAATTTAATTGTGGAGTGCAGAAGGGTATGTTCCGGATCAAGCAAGGGCAAGAGGCTTAATATCTCTAAGGCATTGTTTTCTTGTGGGCATTGGAAGAGAAGCGTAAGAAGTTCTTAGCGGTGAAAAAGAACAAGGAAAGTAGGACTTCCAGTTCATGTATAAATGTTATACAAATTAATCTCGCCACTTCTTGACTAATTCTTAGGTATTTGATACCAAATCGGCTACTCATATTTGCAATTCGATACAAGAGCGATAAGGAGTAGAAGTTTGGCAAGAGGAGGTGTTCATCTCAGTGTGGGCAATAAAGCAAGGATTCTTTGCATTAGCTATTAGCACTTTACCATTAGCTTTACCCTCGGGATTAGTTATGGAACTAAATAATTATCGTTATGTTCGACCTTAAGTAAAAACATTATTTGAGCATTTGTTTAGAAGCGAGAAGGTTATGAGTTCGAGAATAAAGAATAATTGTTGTCAATTTATTTTGAAGATATGCTTTATGGTCGTGCTCCATTGGTGAATGGATTGTATGTTTTGAATCTTGATAATGAGCCCATTTATAACATAAATGCTAAGAGACTTCAACATAATGAATTGAATCCTATTTTTACGCATTATCGACTAGGTCATATAAATGAGAAGCGCATGCATGATGAAGCTCCATTAAGATGGTCTTCTAACATCATTTGATTTTGAATCATTTAAAACATGTGAGTCTTGTTTACTTGGCAAGATGACAAAGCGCCCTTCACAACCGGTGAGAGGCGAGTGATCTTGAGTAAGTAATACATTTGGTGCATACGATTCTGACAGTGGTGGTGGCCCAGTCGAAACTAGTCGTACCTGATTCTGGTGGTCGTGGTGGTCGAAACTAGTCGTATACGATTCTGAGTGAGTGAGTATGGAGATATGAGTTGGTCGTAGGCTGGTGCATTACGTTATAAGTGGTGTGAAGCTGGTTGAGACTAGTCAAACATAGTCACAGACTTATCGTATGGAGATACAAACTGGTCGTAGGTGTTATAGATTAGTCGTATGGAGATACAAATTGGTCGTAGGTGTTACAAATTAGTTGTGGAGTTCCTTTCCGGATGTGTGGATACCATAGCGGCACTACTACATTGTTGCGCTTGAGGATGATCCACGATCTTGGCTAGGAACTAGATTGGTTCTTTGGCGGAGTCGATCGGCTGCGAGGGCGATCGACTACGGTGAAAGAATCGACTCGATTACTTCACCGAGCGCTCTTCGTTGGACGGGTTGCTCCAACGTTTCTTACATTACCTTTGTGCGTCTGGTGGTAATGATGCGTGATTATCTACTTGCTTGGCTTCTGGTTTACGTGGTAGAAATTTTGATTTGTTGCTCCGTAGCCTGCAGTGTCCAACGAGTCGTCTTCTCCAACTACAGTTTTAGGTTTGCTCGTCAATTTTGATCATTGGGGTGAGCCTTCGCCTTCATTTTCTTGCACATCATGGCTGCCTTGACCTCCTCTTCCTCATGCTTAGCTTGCCCTTGCTCATTTCCCCAAAGGGAGGACGGAATGCCACCATCATGCGATCGCGCTCTCTATTCCACCTATTCCTGTGAGCTCCGACCTCGAAGCCCTTGTGCTTCCAGTTTTCCTTGGTCCCCTCTTTCTAATGCTTGTCTTCTTCACCATTGTCGTGGAGCAGTGCATTGGAACACCTTCGTCCCAGTCCACGGCCCGAGCACCTGCGAGCACATGTCGTTGCACTCGATCTCCTTCCTCGCTTGGACCCGGGTGAGCCCATCCATTCCCACGTTCAACATATTACAAACCCATTCGCTAGCCAATCATGAGGATAGATGGTATGGCGCCTTATCGTGCCACTATAGGCCACCATGGAAACTTGACACACTACATCATCGGAGCACGCTTGCGGGATAGGATCGCTTTGTGATGTAGATGCCCAAGACACGATTTATTTTGAGGTTTGATGTAACATCCGATTTTCGGGAGTTTTGAAGTATTTAAAAATTAAAAATAACCATTTGGTTTTATCAAATTTCTAAAGCTTAACTTAAAATTTTGGAAGTTAAAGGGATTTAATATGAATTAATCAAACATCAACTAATTCGATCGGTTTATCTTGAGTTCTTGGAGTTCTCTGGTATTTGGAGTTCCCTCCCTTTCTCCTCTCATGCGATCCTCCTCCGCATGCGCGCCTTCAATCCTTGCGAGCCATCGGATCGTGTTTGAGCGGCTCGATCTTCTTTGGGCGTTAAATGCAGTGCGAGCGTCCCCAATTTTTGTGAGCTCTCCGATCGTGTTTGAGCGGTCCGATCTCGTTTTGCGTTCGCCGGTCGAACGTCCCCAATCCTTATGGCCGTCGATCGAATCGAATGGCCTTCATCCCCTCGACCCTCTCGTCGCCAGCGCCCTTTGCAAAGCGACCCTCTCGGTGCATAGCGCCCACTGCAAAGGCGACCATCTTTGATATAGCGCCCCTTGCAAAGACCACTCTCGTTGGTCTCGACCTCTTCTTTTGCAAAGACCACCCTCTCGGTCTTGACCACCCAGTTGGTCACGACCTCCTCCTCTTTTACAAAGACCACCCTCTCGGTCTTGACCACCCGATTAGTCACGACCTCCTCTTTCAAAGACCACCCTCTCGATGCGCAGCCAGCCCTTTTGCAAAGACGATCCCCGTGGTCAGGACCGCCTCGTCAGGACCTCCCTCCTCAGGACCTCCTCAGGCACCTGGGAACCCTTTTGTTCTCCCTTGTTGTTTCCCCCTCATCACTCCTTCCCCTCCTTGACCTCATCCGTTCAAGCTCCGACTTGAGTGGTTCAAGCTCCTACCTTCATCTGAATTTTGTACCTTTCTTTTAGCTCTGGTTCTGGTAGGTCCTCTAGTCTTTATTTGGAGTTTCTTTAGTTGCTTATTTGGTTTTGTTCGCACGTGTAGATTTCGGCTTCTCCGAAGAGTTTGCGAACCTAGTGACCTCGACAAAAGCATTCCAACACTTCAGCGAAGGCAAGTCGTATACCTTTGATCATATTGAACCCATTTTTACAAAAGTATATTGTTTTATATCAATATGCATGGCTAGTTGTATAAAAATAGTTTGGGAGATAGCTAAACCCGTACTTGACAGTATGACTCCTTGAATAATTTTGTTCGACATGTTGACATGTATCCTTGGACGCCATAGGATGGGTATTCTTAGTTGGACATCATTGTTATAACAACTTGGGTGCGTATTATATTTAAACATGCTTTATTTATGCGACGTCTCTCGATCACTTGAATCTTTGATGTTAAACTTGACTAATGATATATGGAATTGTGGCGCGACCACTATTGTTAAAAGTTGTTGTGCCATGGCAAGGGCTGCCATTTGGTCGGGTTGAACCAAAAACTGTTTTCTTAGTCAGACGAGTGATCGTGCAGTAAAGGGGATGTCTTTGGGAAGTGGTTGTCTCACCTGAGTAGTCACTAATGACTTAACTTTGTGCGCCATTGATCTAGACCAAACCATGCAACCACATGTCCAGGATGGGGTGGACCTGGCCAACTAACTAGCAATGCTTTGGTTCGGTTCTATTTTGGTGGAAGTGTGAACCCTAGGATTGACATTGACACTTGGCGCAAGAAAGGGCCGGTCGATTGGGGTGTGGTTTTTGTGAGGTGGATGTTGGGAGTTGTGAAAACCAGTCAAAGACAAAACCTTAGCGAACAGAACTAGGTCAAAACAGAGCTTCGTCAAGGCCTTGTGATAATCTCTTAGTCGCACACTTCGGAAGTGTGTGAGCGGATAGTATAAGATGATTATCTCTTGTGGGTAAAGTTGTACAACCTCTACAGTGTAAAACTATTCGAATAAGTTGTGTTCCCGGTTATGAACAATGCCTAGTGATTTCACGAGGGTAGATTTTTTCCAAAAGAGGTCATGGTTGGTTTAGTAGCGACATAGTCGTGGGTGCAACTGAGTCGTGGAAGGCATTGCTCGTGGGTGTTCAGGTGATGCGGGAGGTGGTCATGAGTGCTCCGCGGTGGTCGTTAGGTGCTCACGAGTTGTTTTAAATAACTTATTTACTACTTTTTCAGCGAGTGCCTTGCAATCTACTTATTGTATTTGTTGTCGATACTACTTTACGCAAAATAACCATACAACTATCCTCGTCAAGCCGTGCATGAATATTAACTGCATAACATTTCTCTGCGACTTGCTAAGTACATCCAAAGTACTCACGACTTTGTGCCTGCTGGTTAATCAGTCACCAAAGAGGACCCAAGGAGCTCCGAGCTCTTTGAAGAGGAGTTCTATGTGAGGACCCCGGTTTATTAAACATCTTGTTTAACCATCCACTTGGTCCTAACGGTACAAATCAAATAAACCAAGCCTCGAGATATGTATACTTCCAGTGCAGTATACACACCCGTTACAAAATCATGCATCAATTCCATTCATACACATAGAGCGAAGCAAAAGCAACAAGCGAAAGACATAGATAATATAAAGAGTTATTACAAAGAGAGGCCGGCCGGCCAAAAGTCATAAAGATAAGTAAATACTGTGGAAGCAAAATGGCCATAAGATGGCGATAAACAAAAGCCAATCGGTGTGCCTCTACCCACAAGGCAACCAACCGGACCGCCAAGCTAATCGTCCCAAGCAGTGCCATAACAGGCTCACAAAGTGAGGCCTTGGGGCTCACCTTCTTCCTCTGCAACAATTAATATTAAGCAAGCGGATGAGTACAAAACTTGTTTTTGTACTCGCAAAACAACGTGTGAGATAACAGAACTATAATTTACTACATGCAAGCTTTATTTAAGTGGATGAGGCTCGGACTTATTTTCAGCGTAAAGCAAGTTTTCATTTGCAATAAGGTAATAGATTCAAAGCAAGTTTGCAATTAACTTTTATTGTTCAAATAAAGAGAGACAATTATAACATAGATGAGAACAACACCAACCTAGAAGTGACTAACCCATAGTCACCACAACAATAGCATGAAGTACCCTTCATACCACCCATGTCAAGTTTAAGTTTTTAAAAGGTTGTAGTCTAGTTCTTGTGGGAAATAACCAAGCGTGTCCATAACCTAGGACGAGACTATTGAATAGTTTTAACCTGCGGGTGTACCAATGTACCCACACGATGACCGCCTTTCCACGACCACGGTTAGCACACTTCCTTTGGTATGCGGGCATGGCTAAGTCTAACAAGGCGCTTTCCAATGGGCGATGCTAATTAAGAGCCATAACCCACGGAGAAAGACACATTAGGCAGCCTACTTAGGCTGCTAATGCTCCCCTCAACACCACAACACACACACACACAAGAACACACCCACCAACCAGCTCATAATTAACACCTCCCAAAGTACTTAGTCAATAGAGGTTCCATATCCCCTCGTGTGGTTGTACGCAACAATTGCTTGGATCAATGGCACAAGTAACTCGGTCCTTAGGGACTTAGGCACCATTCCATTCACACCCACAGATCACCCAACATACCATTGTGCCCAAGCCAAGATATAATTTTTGTTTTCGGTTTTTGATTTGCAAAAATGGTAAAACACAAGGTTGGACATAATGGAATAATAATAGTATTTGTGTGATCAAGATCACCGACTAAGTCGATGATGCCCAATACTACCGATACTAGGCATGGCTAAGCAATAAGTATTAAGTAATCTACTAAGTGACAAGAGCTCATCCAACGAACTCTAATCACGACAAATAACCTAGGCTCGGTAGTAGAGGATAATCATTTACCTACTGATTATGCAACTAGAGGTCTAACTAATCAATTTAACAACAAAATAGCAATGCATACATAGAAGTTAAACAAAATATTAGACTTTAAAAGTAATGGGATCAAATGGAAATGATCAAGCCTTGCAACTTTGTTGCTCAATTTGTTGCGGAGGTTCGTTCTGGGGTTACCGCAAATGTCGAATCCTAAGCGAAAGAGTGAAAACAACCAATAAGGCGAGCAACACTTAAACAAAGAGCAAGCAAAAATTATCCAAATGCGTGAAATTTATACACAAGGTAAAATACGAATATACCTAGACATAGAAACTAGAAAAACCTAATTTGGATTTGTGGTGCAAAAGATATTCTCTAAAAACCTATTTTGGCCATAATTAGCACTGTTAGCAAAACATTTTCTAGAAAGATTTTGAAGCTGAAATTTTATGGTAGCTACCTACTGGTATAGTGGTAACCCATATAAAATTTCGGGTCATTTGAGTTAAAATGATTTAGTTATGATTTTCTAAGTTATAAATCTAAGACATGATTAATTTCATTATTAAAGACTACTTAAAACCTATACTAAGCTAAAGTACTTTAACAGATGCATTTATAGAATTTTAGTTTGTTAAATTTGGAGCTCTACAGAGAAAAAGATATGCAATTTTGAAGTTTAAAACAATTAATATGTGCAAATAAAGCTCTTGGAACTAAATCGGAAAACCAATAAAAGCGGGAGGTCGTGGGCCGTTGATCAAAGATCACGGCTCACGATCTCAGAATGCAAAACCATACGAGCACCGAGGCGCAAAAGACCTTGCCGCGCGCTAGGAGAGGTCTTAGCGGTTGATATTGAATCCAACGGCTCAGGCCACGGATGCCTGACACCGCGAAGGAGCTCCTCGCGCACTAGGGAGGTCCTCGGCTATCTAACTAGAGGGGAGTGCAGGCGGTTAAGATTTCCCAGAGGAGGTCTTAACGGTCTAGATCTGTCGGAGAGAGGACCTAAGCGGTGAGCTTAACGGCGAGAGGTCTTGGCGGCTGAGATCTCAGCGAGGAGGTCCTAGCGGTCGAGATTTCCTGGGAGGTCCTCCAACCGAGCGTTTTGAGAGAGAGATGCGGGCTGACTCGGATCTCCATGGGAGAGGTCTGAGTGGTCCAGATCTGGCGGGAGGTCCTCACGGTTAAGACCCGGCACGAGGAGGTCTGAGGTTCTCTTTACAAAAGACCAAGGGTGGTCTTTTGCAAAGAGGACCACAGGGGGTGGTTTGAAGGTTTTCTTTACAAAAGGCGGGGTGGTCTTTGCAATGAGGACCTCGAGAGGTAGTTCAAGAGGGTGGTTTTGACAAAAGCAGCCGGGGTGACCTTTTTGCCTGAGAGGACCTCAAGGAGGTCTTTGCAAAGAAGGACCCCAAAGCGGAGGTGATCTTAGCAATTGGGTTTTACCTATGGAGGTCTTTAACGGCGGGATTCCAAATGGTGGAAGGTCTGGCGGCTAAGGACTTAGACTAGGAGATCTAACGATCGGATCAACAATGAAGAGGTCCTTAAGGGCTAGGATTAGATCGATGAGATCTTGGGAGCTAGAGTTTTTGCCGACAAGATCCCACGGTGCGAATCTAACACGGGGAGGTCTGGAGGTCACAATGACCCAGGAGGTCGGTGACTTGACAAAAATGCGACAATAGACCGGGACACGGCTTTGGTCACGGCTCGTCATGCGGCGACCACGACCACGGCGCGGTCCAACGAGGCAAAATGTTCACAATACTATTGCGAACATTTTGAGGGCACAAATGTCGCGGACCACGACCCATATCATTGGCGGCCGGAGCAGCGGAGATCAAGTCGAGAAAAGTGAGAGCAGAAAGACTTGCGTGACCTAAACTATCGAGTGCTTAAGCTACGAGGAGGTCATTGTGAACTCACGGGCGGAGGAGGTCCAAGGGAGGTCGAGGAGTTCGGCGGCGGCGCCATGCCGGGCCGAGGAAGACAACGGGGCAAGCAATCACGAGCAATAGAGGACCAGCGAGTGAGTGCGGTTAGCTCTGAAGGATTCAGAGAAGGTCAAGCGATGAATTGGGGAGGGCAACCTTAGGGAGAGGAGGGCGAAGGCGGCGGTTTTGTGAAGCAGGACCGTACCTTGATTGTTTGCTCCTGCGAGCACAAGCCAAACAAGTTGGGGAACATACCGGGAGGTCGAAAGGCGTTGCGATGCTAGAAAAGGGCGAGGGAGACCACTGGAGCACCGTCGGCGATGAGGAGCTCTGCGGCCAACAAAGCGGAAGGTGATTTAAGTGATTCAAGCTCAAGCAAGCAAGGTGGATGTAAGCGGGGCTGCGGAAGGGTGAAAGGAGGACAAAGAAGGAGGCGGGGTGTTAAGTAGCGAGAGAGGAAAAAGAACAGCAGGCGCATGCTCATGGCGAGCTCAAGTCCGTGGCAGCGTCGCGGTCGCTCGGAGTAGCGGAAGCGGTGGAAAATGGACTTGGGGTGGTCGCATGGTGTGCAATAAATGCGGCCTGAGAGAGAGCGTTTAAAGGCTTCAACGAGGTGACAAGGCCACACTCTCTCCGTGACTTTGCTCGGCCACAGAACACGGCGACGGAAGGAGGAAGAGACGGGAGGTAGGCGGGACCACCGGCGAGAGATAAGCGGCTCGAGCCGCGCGTGCCCGAGAGGGCTGAGTCGGACCACAGTAAACAGGCTCGAGCCTTACGCGAGCCCAAAGGCAGTGCACTGGTTGGAGTTGAATGCGGTGAGACTTTGGGAATTAATTAAGGTATCAAATCAACTCCAAACTTGATGAAATTTTAACTGGAGCTTCCTGAGTTTAGGATTAACCTCCCATAAAATTTCCAGTGACTTTGGTGCACTAGAATTTTCTCAAGAAATTCCAGAACGTTATCTCTGGGGTTTGACCGAGGTTTGACTTGCCTCTAAAGCTGTTTCAAATCATTTCCAAAATTAGGAAATAATTGGAGGTGCCACCAAGCAACCCTAGAACCCAGGAAAAATATTTCCAGAGCATTATCACAAGATTTGACAAGATGATCTTTGCCTTGAGAGAATTGAAGGTTTTGATTTTGCATTTCCCAAAATTCCTTTGCAAGAATTTCAGAAAAGTTCGACAACAGAAGGGAGTAAGAAAAAGTTTTAATTTCTACTCATTTTCTTACATTTGAAACACAAGTTGAAAATGGGGATGTTACATTCTACGAGGACCAAGCGATCTAGGGGACGTCCTCCACTCGATAGCCTGTGGGCTCGTTGAATGGTCTCCACGATTGTTTTGTTTCCACTACAAGCTTTCTTTTATTGTAGCCCTGTGCGGCAGACCTTGTAAACAACCTTGATCATAAGGTCTTTTGCTATTAATATTAATATATCATTTTATTTTAAATTTGTTGTATGGATATGATTTCATCTATATTGCAACTGTGCGAGCTAGCGACTGATCTTGGGACTAGTTTAGAATGCACAGAGGGTCTCGAGGTTGTATACCCAGGGTCCTAAGAGAGGTGGTATCAGAGCTATATCATTGTAGGATATAACCTTAGTTAGCATGGTCGTTTTAGTCAAAAGTTTCAAAATTTATTTTCTAAATCAAACCAACGAGTAACATGAATATCTATTCCTCTCTTACCTTACTCTATTCTCTCACGATCTTATTATAATCATTCCCCATACCATCCATAAGTTCTTTTATATTATCCCTTGAACTGCTTGTTTCTCTAATTTAATTGATCTTTCTCACCACAGTAACCTCGAAAGGATCAAGCTTTGCTTTAAGTCGACCACTCCTATAAGTTAGATTAGAAGTGCTTTAGTAGAGCTTACCCTCCTAGTTTGATGGCGTTGGCAGTGTAAGAGGACCTTGGGCCGAATTTTGTTGCCTCTTTCTAGCTTTTCGACTAGTTGTCCTTGGGTTTAACCAACTTTCCCCAATTAGGATGTTCCATCCTCCTCTCTTCTTCTTTCGTTTGTTGTGCTTTTCCCTCTTACTTATCCTGCTTTCCCCCTCTCGTCTATTAAACTTGGGAAGATTTGTATAGATGGTGCAGACTCACCACACGGCAAGCCAAGAGGAACCATTGGATCCCTTTACGTCGTTACCACCACCTCCTCGACAACGGCATGAATCGGAGTTTGGGATAGTTTATGGCAGCCCAAACGTAGCTGATGGGTGCGATGATGCAAAATATGAACCAGATGATGACCCAACAAAACCATACAGCCACCGCTCTACTAGCCATGATGAATCAGAACAACCAAGCAGCTGCCATGCAACTGCCACCACTACTAGCTTTCCCTCAGTCAAGGCTAGCAGAATTCATGAGGATCCATCCACCAATGTTCTCCGGCTCTTCTAAGCCTTTGGATGCAAGCGGCGCTCGATCAGCGAGAAGAAGCTTGCCATTGCTTAGTGTGATGACCGTGAGAAAGTCCTGTACGCCGCGCACTAGCTTGAGGGCACCGCTGCGGGATGGTGGGACAATTTTTGCGCTGCCCATGCAGACCACCAGAGCACCACTTGGGCTGAATTTTCAGCAGCTTTCCGCCACTCTCATATTCTCGATGGGAAGGTGGAGATGAAGAAGAACGAGTTCCACAGCTGCGACAAGGAAGCTTGTTGGTGAGTGAATACTTCAGCAAGTGCACTCAACTCTCTCGTTATGCCCGAGAGGGCGTTGCCACGGATGATGCGCTAAGCGCTTCAGCGAGACTCAATCCTAGTTTGAAGGTTCGGTCGTGAGCAGCGACTATGCGATTTCGGTGCCTTGTGAACAAGACCTTGCTCATAGAAGTGTCCGATGGGAGCTTGTAAAGTCTTATAAAGGAAGGTGACCCAACATAGCGCTCATCAAGGACATCGTAGAGACCCAGAATGCATGCTCAACACACTGCATATCCGCTCCTCTGTCCACCAGGACCTTTGCGTTGCACCTGCTTGCGCTCGGTATCACGAGTAGTACCACAACACCGGCAACCATCAGCCGGAAGCATCAACCTGCTGTAGGCATCACTTGTTTCAGCGCCACAATTGGGGCGCCGCCAACAACTACCCCGAAGCAAAGCCCCGCTCGGTCGATTCAACATGGGAGCGCTCAGCGAACCCTAGTGCCGGGAGGCGGTCGTGGAGCACCTTAGGCTCCAGTGCATGCAGCGAGGACCTCTCGGCCTTTTAGGAGAGTCGTGTGAACCATGTCACCATGGAGGAAGCCCGGAGCTGACCACGAGGCGTCGTCTTTGGGTAAGTTCCTAGTAAATTCGATACTGTTGTTGTTTTGTTCGATTCTAGAGCTTCCCATTCGTTTGTTTCTCGATTTTTGCCGCAAAGCATCGGTTGAAGGTTTTCCTTGTTAGTTCAATCCCGGTTTAGAGTTAAATGCGAACGGGGTTACCCACAAGTTAAGGTGATCATAGAAGGAGTAGAGTTTCTAGCCAACTTTGATCATCATCGATACCAAATCCTAGATGTGATCTTGGGTATGGATTGGCTTGCGATCATCAAGCCATCTTGGATTGCGGTGGAAGAAGCATCACATTAGTCATTGGCTGGAACCAAAGTGAAGTTGAAGCCTCCGCAGATGGCGTGATGGAGCAACGTGCGGTGTCAGCGTTGTGTCTTTTGAAGATGTGCACGTGGTGAGAGAGTTTCAGACGTCTTTCATATGACCTCCACGGAATGCCACAGACGAGAGACACAGGTTTGTCATCAATTTAGTTCTGAGAGCGCCCCATTTTGAAGAGACCTTACCGCTTGTCGGTTGGCGACTGGTCGAGCTAAAGAAGCGATCGAAGAAATGCAAGACAAATGATTTGTTCGACCAAGTTCCTCACCTTGAGAGCCACAATGATTTTGTTGCCAAGAAGGATGGTACTCGGCGAATGTGCGTGGATTACCGTTAAGCTCAACGAAGTCACCATCAAGAACAAATACCCTTGCCCGAGATTGGTGATTTGTTTGATCGGTTAAAGGAAGCGAGTGTTCTCAAAGATAGACTTGAGTCGGGTTACCATCGATTAAAGATTCACCAGAAGACATTCCCAAGATAGCTTTGCGACCGTTATGGGTGTATGAGTTCATGGTCATGTCATTGGATTGACCAATGCTTGACTTACTTTATGAACTTGGTGAATAAAGTGTTCATAAATATTTGGATAAGTTTGTCATTGTCTTTATTGATGACATCTGGTATACTCAAGTGTGAAGAGGATCATGAAGAGCATCTCAGGTTGGTCTTGACTAAGCTTAGAGATCATCAACTCTATGCTAAGTTCGACAAGTGTGAATTTTGGACTAAGGAAGTCATTTTCTTGGGACACATCATGTCTGCAAAGGAGTCGCAGTTAACTTGACAAGGTCAGAGGCGTGCTCAACTAGAGTCGCCCAAGTTAGTGCCACATATCCAAAGTTTTCTCGGTATGGCGAGTACTACTACCGGTTCATTGAAGGTTTCTCGAATAGCAAGACCTCTCCTCAATTTGTTGAAGAAGGAAAAGAAGTTTGCTTGGGCGTCGGGGTGTGGCGAGCTTTCAAGAGTTGAAGAAGCGCTTGACCACGCCCAGTCTTGATTTTGCGGATATCTGAAAGGACTTTGAGATATCTTTGCGGCGCCTCATGGCAAGATCTCGGTTGTGTATTGATGCAAGAAAGAAGGGTTGTAGCTTATGCATCCCACGGTTGAGGTCTTATGAAGCAAATTACCCCACTCCACGACTTAGAGTTGGTTTGTCGTAGTGCATGCTTTGAAGTTATGGCGTCATTACCTCATCGATGTCATTGTGAAGTTTACACGACCATAAGAGTTTGAAGTACATTTTCACCCAAAGTGATCTGAATATGAGGCAAAGATAATGGTTGGAATTGATCAAAAACTATAATATGGGAATTCATTGTCATCAAGCAAGGCCAATGTCATAGTGGATGCTCTAAATCTGAAGTCTCTTGCAACACTCGATGATCAAAGAAAGCCGACCAACCTTTGCATGAAGAGTTGCGAAGCTCAAGCTTGAGTTGGTCAAAGAAGGTTAGCATTGCTCTAGAGGTACAACCCACCTGCAAGGTCGGATCGAGAAGCTCAAATAGAAGATGTGGACATCAAGGAGATCAAGAGCAACATGAAAAGGGTAAATCCTAAGGTTTTGAAAGATGAGCAGGGAGCCGTTTGGTTCGATAAGCGCTTTGTGTGTACGGACCAAAAGGAACTCAAGCGGTGATCCTCAAAGAATCTCATGAAGGCTTGTACTCCATCCACCGGAAGCACAAAGATGTATCAAGACCTCAAGGAGTTCTATTGGTGGCCCGACATGAGCGAGAGATTGCAGTATGTGGCGAGTGTGATGTTTGCCATCAAGTTAAGCGTGCATCAAAGACCTGCTGGACTTTTGCAACCCTTGCCGATACCTGAATGGAAATAGGAAGAGATCGGGATGAACTTTATCACTGATCTGTCTAGGACAAGAGCTGGTTATGATTCAATTTGGGTGATCGTAGATCGCCTAACAAAAGTGGCTCACTTCATTCCAGTCAAGACCACCTACTCTGTTGACAAACTCGCAGAGTTATACATGGCAAAGATTATGTGTCAACATGGTGTACTGTGAGGACCCGGAATATTTAACTAGTAACACTTAACCTCCAAATGGTTCTAGCATTACTAATTAAACATTCTAAGCCTCGATGGACATATGTTTCCCAGAATTGCAACATATGCACATCATCACAAAAATTACACATCATTTCCATACAACATATATTACTAAGTTCAACAACGACATACAAAAAGTAAAGTTATTACAAAAGAGAACCGACCGGCCAAATAGATCAATATACAAGAATGACAGTGAAGCAAAAGCGCCATAAGATGGCTAGAACAAAAGTCGACCGGTTAGCCACACACCCACAAGGCAACCGGCCAGGGCCGCCAAGCTAGTCGCCCATGGCTACCACAACACAGACTCACAAAAGTGAGGCCCTTGAGACTCACCTTCTTCCTCTGCAACAAAACAATTAAGCATAGCATCGAGTACAAAGATTGTCTTTGTACCTTAAGATGGCGTGTGGAATAGCGGACCTATTCATAACTACATGCAAGCTTATTTAGGTGGAGGTTGTATGTCTCATTTGCATAAAGCCAACTTTATTTGCAATAATGTAATACATTTCAAAAGCAAGTTTGCAAATCTGTTTTGTTATCAAAGTAATGATGAAGTAAAGATACATACAAGTAACCACAGAAGTGACTATCCCAATAGTCACCACAACATATACCGAACCCCGATTCGTACCACCCATCAAGTTTTAATTTAAAAGGTTGTAGTCTAACTCTTGAAAGACCTCCCCAGCGTGTCCATAACCTGGGGCGAGGCTATTCGAATAGTTTTAACCTGCGAGGGTGTACCAATGTACCACACTTCAGACCGCCTTTAAGCCAAAGCACACTTAGTAGGTATGCAGCACGGCTAAGTCCTCTGAGGCGCTTTCCAATATTGTGTATTAACTACGAGCAGCTCGTATGGGTAGAAACACCATACGCTTACATTGCAAGCGAAGACAACAAATCCCATCGGTGAAGTCTTTCGGACACTGTCTCCCAACACCATCCCTCCTGCGACCTCCTGCGACCGGGCCAATACACGCCAAAGTACTAAGTCAAGAGAGGTCCCATACCCTCTAGTGTGGTTATGCGCTAAAATGCTTGTTTAGTGTAACAAGATGTTAGGTCCTTGTTGACTTAGGCACCATTCGATCACACGAAAATCACACCATCATACCATTGTGCCCAAGTCTAAATCATTTTGTTTTGAGTTTTAGTTTTCATAAGTAGACTGGCACAAGATGGAAATCATAATACATAATAAGTTTGTGTGATCAAGGTTATCGACAAGTCGATAACCGCCCATTTCTAGAAGCTAAGCATGGCTAAGCAATTAATTACGCAACTACTAAGTGACAAGAGCCCATCCACGAACTCTAAATCACAGACAAGTAACCTAGGCTCATGGTAGTAGAGGATAATCATTTGCTAAGGAAATGCATCTACTAGGCCAACTATTAAAACAAAGTAGCAATGCATACATAGAATTTGTAATCAACATAAATACTTAAAATACTGGGATTAACATGATCAAGCGCTTGCACTGCTTGCATTTGCTCAATTTGTTGCGGAGGGTCGTTCTGGGATTACAAATGTCGAATCCTAAGCGAAAGGCAAAAGAACCAGAACAACCAATAAGGCGAGCCACAAATAAACAAAGAGCAAACAAAACTTAACCAAATGCGTGAAATTTACACATCAGGTAGAATACGAATATACCTAGACATAGAAACTGGAAAAACCTAATTTGGATTTGTGGTGCAAAGATATTACCTAAAACCCATTTTCGGCCATAATTAGCACTGTAGCAAAAATATTTTCTAGAAAGATTTTGAAGCTGGAATTTTATGGTAGCTACCTACTGGTATAGAGGTAACCCATATAAAATTTCAGGTCATTTGGAGTCAAAATGATTTAGTTATGATTTTCCTAAGATGCAAAACTAGCATCATGCACTTTCGAGAAATATAAACATGTGCAAGACCTATTTCACATTATGGAATGATAATGAGAGGATTTCCTAACATCAAATTTCTATTTTTAGGATTTCTGAGAATTCTTGGTGCATTTTATAAGTCTTCGGAATTTTCTAAATCTTTGAAAATAGGTACTAAATCATTAATCAAGGTTTACATTACAATCTTGGACTTACCATCATTTTACATTAACATTGGGTTAATAACAAATTTATCAAGGTTGGAATCATTCATTTTGGACATACGAGCAAGATATGCATTTTCTAAAGTTTTATTCATTTTACGGAATATTCAAAATGGCAGAAATCAAGTTATTCCTATTTATACAATTTTACGCTCTTTGGAACATGCTTAAATCCATTTTATAATAAGCTAAAGTGATAACATACTTTATTACAGATTGGAATTAACTAAAAGCGATTAAAATGAATTAGTTATGAGTTTCTAAAGTTTTTATATCATTTTGGTTGATAAACAATTGCTTACAAATCTGAGAACAATCCAACAAAAGGAAATGGCGTGGACAACTCCCAACCCTTGATCTAAATCCTCACGGCTCACGCTTGCGAAAATAGCGCCTGTGCTTGAAACCCATATGAAACCTCTGGTTGGATCAAGATCAGCGGCTCACGAGTGTATGCAGCGAAGCAGTGCGGTTGCTTGGGCCAATCGGCCGCGGTCGGCGGATGGGCGGCGAGCACCAACAACGGATTGTCGATTGCACACACGATCTCGACCATTGATCGCAAGATCGGCGGCCCGAGCGGCGAGGAGCCGGATGGTCGAATGCATGCAAGATGCGGGCGCGGATCACAAAATGGACGGCGGCTATAGATCGAAGTTCAAAAAGAAGTGCGGCGAGTGGGACCGCGCATGTCGGTGACTACAGTCCGCGGCCAGCGATTTAACACGTGCACGATGCCTTTGGGCCTAAGTCGGCGACCGAGAAGGTTTCGGCGAGGGTTAAGTGCCGACATTTTTATTAATCAATGATTAAGCATTAATGATGTCGGAGCGATTGTGGGTGAAAGCGAGTTGATTTAAGGAGATTGGGCCGCAGTCGGTGGCTCAATAATAATGATTAAGACACAATTAACTGCTAATGATTGGTAATTAATGTGTCCTAATGATCGGCAGCAGGAGCTTCACGGTGACAAAACCGAATGGCTTTGCCGGTAGTCGCCGGCGACTCGATCGTGGCGCCCTAAACTATCAAAATGGGTTAGCAATAGTGTTGCGGACCCGGTGGTGTGACCTCGCGTGGCGGTGGAAGTGCAGGCAGCATGGCGGAAAACAAAGATGAAGGCCGACGGCAAAACACGAAAATGGCAAAATGCTCATTGCGATCCAGAAGCGAGTGCCATGACTTCTAGGGACTATATAGGAGCTACCTTAGCAGAGGAGCTTCAAAGATGGCGGGAAGACTTGAACACGATGAAGTCACCGGGCGAAGAAGATGAAGTGGAAAATGAGGTTACGAGCAAAATGAGAAGAACCAAATCATTACCACAGCTTCATTATAGCTCAAAGAGGCTCCAAAAGCAAGTAATTGCAAAAGAATCACTTACCAATTTGGAGAAGAAAGGGGTGAAACCAATGAAAATCTCCAAACTTAAAATTGAGTGATTCTGTGAATGCAACCCAAAATCAAGTTAGGGAAATATAAAGGAGGTTGAGGGTTCAAAGGGTGCAAGAAATGCTGAAGATGAACCACTTTGGACACCAGGCCGCCATTGGAGCTCTCACGGCCAACAATGGTGTTTGAGGTGAGAGGTGTTCTTGAGCTCAAACACGGAGAGAATAGCTAGGTGCGGTGTAAAGAACACCGGGAGGACCTAGGGAGCCAATTTATAGGAAGGGATTAGGGTTTTCGAGCAAGAACATGAGCCCATGGTGAGCTCGGTTCATGGCGCGGTCAAGGACCAGAAGTGATGGGGGCAAGTGAGACTCGGGACAATGGAGAAAGCACGGCGCATTAAATGCTCCGCAGAGGCGTTGGAAAGCAACTTTGAGGTGACCCATCAACGCCACCCACTCGGCCTCTCTCTTACGCCATTGCGCCCGCGCTTCGAAGAAGCGAGGAGGAAGAAGAACGGCGAAAAACAAACCACGGCCGTCGGATTAAAAATGGGCGGTCACGATTTAGCGAGTTCGCGGACGGTCCGTTGCCTACGGAAATCGGGCGGTCGGATTGAAATCAACGGTCCCTATTGGCCAATGCAGCGGAGGTCCGAATGCTTACGAACATGGGCGCGCGATCTGAATCAACGGTGAGATTGCAGGCGTTTTAAACAGCGGCTCGGTGCGATTAGGTGGTTCAACGAGTCAAGTGGCTCGGACTCGAGTCCGACTTCGAACCCAATGAATAGTGAATATGGTTTTAGGTTTTAATTAAGTGAGACTTTTGAGGATTTATTCGGGTAGCAAAATAACTCCAAAATTTCTGAAATTTTACAGAGCTTCTTGGTGAGACATTGACCTTGCGAAAAATTTTCAGAGAGTTTTATGCTGCGAATAAATCTCCAAAAAATTCTGCAAGGCTCTGTTTTAATGTTTGGTGAGAGTCAAACAGGTTTGTACCTCTAAAAATATTCAAACAATTTCTAAAAATTGTGAAAATTTTGAGAGGGTCACATACCACCAGAGACTTAGGAAAAATATATCAGAGGATGATCATAAGATTTGACAAGATTGTTTTTGGAAGGACAAGATTTGGATCAAAAGACTTGTGACTTTGTACTTCCATAATCTTTGGTACAATACTTGTTCAGTACACAAAGGAAATACATGATGTAAGAAAAAGTTTTAATTTCTACTCATTTTCTTACATTTGAAACACAAGCCCAAAATTGGGATGTTACATGTACCAAGGAAGATCATGTCAAATCGGGATCCCAATTCACCTCAAGATTCTAGCAAAAGTGCACGCGTTTTGGGTACTAATTTGAATTTCAGTCTGACCTACCACCCATGAACGGATGGCCAAACCGAAAAGAGTGAACTAAATCTTAGAAGATATGTTGAGCCTACGCTCTGAGAACTAGTCGACTAGGAACAAATCTTTGCCTTATGCGGAGTTTTCTTACAACATGAGTCATCAATCAAGTCTGCAGATGTCCCGTTTGAAGCTCTTTATGGAAGAAAGTTTCGAACACCGTTGTATTGGACTGAAACAAGAGAAGGACAAGTGCTGGGACCGGACATTCTGAAAGAAGCCGAAGATCAAGTTTGGTCAATAAGAGAAAAGGCGAGGACCGCTCGAGCAAGCGAAACAGACTATCTGCAGAGACAACCGTAAGTCGAGACTTAGTTTTTGCACCTAGAGATCATGTATACAGAGAGTTTCACCTCTCAAAGGAATGTGTCGCTTCAGAGTAAGCGGGAAGCTGGAACCTAGGTACATTGGACCCTTCCCAGTTCTAGTCAGGAGGGGAGAAGTGGCTTACAAATTGGAGCTTCCGCCTCAGCTGTCAGGTGTGCACAATGTGTTCCATGTGTCTCAGTTGAAGAAGTGTATGCGTATACCAGAAGAGCAGATGCCCTTTGAAGCGATTGACCTGCAGGAAGACCTCACTTACAAGGAGCAGCCCATCAAGATTTTGGATGTGTCCGAGTGAGTAATGAGAAGCAAGACCATCCGATCGAGCAAAGTTCAGTGGAGCAATCACACCAAAGAAGAAGCAACTTGGGAGCATGAAGAAAACTTGAAGGCTGAGTTTCCGCACCTATTCTCTAGCCAGCCCGAATCTCGGGGTCGAGATTCCCTTTAAGGGGTATAGTTTTGTAACATCCCGATTTTCAGGAGTTTTTGAAGTTTTTCAAAATTAAAAATAACCATTCGGTTTTATCAAATTTCTAAAGCTTAACTTAAAATTTTGAAAGTTAAAAGGGATTTAATATGAATTAATCAAATATCAACTAATTCAGTCTGGTTTATCTTGAGTTACTAGAGTTCTCTGGTATTTGGAGTTCCCCTCCCTTTCTCCTCTCTGTTTGATCCTCCTCCCCGCGCACCCACACCTTCAATCCTTGCGAGCCGTCTGATCGTGTTTGGGCAGCTCGATCTTGTTTGGACGTTCGCCTGGTCCGAACGTCCCCAATATTTGTGAGCTGTCCGATCGTGTTTGAACGACCCGATCTTGTTTGTGCGTTTGCCCAGTCCGAACGTCCCCAATCCTTGTAGGCCGTCCGATCATAATCGAACGACCTTCATCCCCTTGACCTTCTCGGTCATGCGCCCTTTTTCAAAGCGACCCTCTCGTGCATGGCGCCCCTTTTGCAAATATGACCCTCTTTAGTCGCAACCGCCCTTTTTGCAAAAACCACTCTCGTTGGTCTCGACCTCCTCTTTTGCAAAGACCACCCTCTCAATCTTGACCACCACAGTAGTGCTGACCTCCTCTTTGCAAAGACCATGTGAGACCCAGTTTATTTAGCTTGTAATACTTAGCCTTCCATTGGCTCTAGCATCACAAACAAAATACATCGTGCCTCGATGGACATGTGCTTCCCAGAATTGTAGCACATATACATCTTTACAAAAGCATGCATCAAATTCATACATCACATAATGACAAGTCTAGCAAAAGACATACAATATATACAGTTATTACAAAAGAGCCGACCGGCCAAATGACATCAAAGTAACAATAACAGCGGAAGCAAAAGTGCCATAAGATGGCTATAAACAAAAGACGACCAGTTAGCCATAACCCACAAGGCAACCGACTGGGCCGCCAAGCTAGTTGCACCTGCCGCAGCACAACTCACAGAAGTAGGCCCCTTGGGGGTCCACTTCCTCCTCTGTACACAACAAGCAATGCAAGTGAGTACAAAAATGTACTCGCAATACATAGCTACATGAAAGCTGTAACAAAGGAGATGGTTATATAGTTAATTGGACGCATAAAGCAATTTTCATTTGCAATAATGTAATAGATTGAAGGCAATTTTTCAAATCTATTTTTAAGCATTGAAATAACAGCGAGGTAAAAATAAATAACACAAGTATCAACACGGAGGTGACTAACCCAATAGCCACCACAACATAGCACGAATCCCGATTCATACCACCCATCAAGTTTTAATTAAAGGTTGTAGTCTAATTCTCACGGGCGTATCCGGCGTGTCCATAACCTAGGGCGAGGCTATTCGAATAGTTTTAACCTATGGGGTGTACCAATATACCCACACCAGACCGCCTTTTGCCACTAGATGAAGCACACTTCCAAAGGTATGCTTGATACGGCTAAGTCCTACGAGACATTTCCAATATTGTGTATCAACTACAGTGCTGCTCGTATGGATAGGAACCCATACGCTTACATTGTAAAGCGAAAGTCAACTACCCTATAGGGTAAAGCCTTTGGACAACTACAATGCTCCCAACACCATCCCTCCTCGACCCCCTATGACTCGGAGCTAACACACGCCAAAGTACTAAGTCAAGAGAGGTCTCATTTCCCTCTAGTGTGGTTAGCACGCAAAATGCTCAATGCGGTGGCGCAAGTAACTCGGTCCTTAATGACACAGGCACCATTCGATCCACACCCAAAGCACACCATCTTACCATTGTGCCCAAGTCGAAATCGTTTTGTTTTCATTTTTAGTTTTCACAAATAAACATAGCACAAAGGCTGAATCATAAAGTCATAATAAGTTTATGTGATCAAGGTCATCGACTAAGTCGACAACCGCCCATTTCTCTGGCGTGACTAAGCATGGCTAAGCAACATACTAAAACTACTAAGTGACAGGGCCCATCCAGCGAACCTAAATCACAGCAAGATACTCCTAGGCTCGAGTAGTAGAGGATAAACATTTACCTACAGATTATGGATCTAATGGGTCAACTAATCGACAATAGTTTAAAACAAGATAGCAATGCATACGTAGAAGTTTCAAACAACATATTAGAATTTGAAAATAATAGGAGCAATATGGTCAAATGATGCTACATCTGTTTGACTTCTTTGGAGGTGCTCTTCTTTGCAGTGTCGATTCAAGATCAACGATTTCTTTGGAACCTAACGCAAAAAAACGCGATAAAACCAATAAGAACGAAGAACACCGAAAGAAATTCAAAAGCCAAAGTCATCCAAATCCCATGAAATTTATACAGCAGCAAGGGCATGATTTTAAATGAATTTAGCAACAAGAATCAAGTCATTTGGACTAAACATGCAAAAGTTATGGCCTAAACAAACTTTTCGACTGAAAAATTCAATTTAAATTAATCCAGTTCTTGTTCATGGTGAAATTTTCCAGAAAGACCTAGAACCTGAAATGTTTATGGTAGGTAGATCATGGTATTCTAAGCACAGTAAAACTGAGTTTACTCAATTTGGAGTTAAAATGAATTACTTATGATTTTTCTAAGTTGTGAAACTAGAACATAACTTTTGGAGTACATGCATGAAGCAAAACCTATTCCATATGAAAGTATACTAATAGAAGAATTTTACAAACTTGAGTTTGCCCAGTTTGGAGTTAGACAGGAAAATTTATGCATTTTAACTTGAGTTTGCCCAGTTTGGAGTTAGACAGGAAAATTTATGCATTTTACAAGTTTCAATTGAATTTCTGGAATATCAAATAATGGCTTAAACAAGTTAATATTGTTTACAAGATTTTATGGCATAAGCAATGTCTACATGTATTTTTATATTACACTTTAGTTAAACAGGAATTTAACACATTTGGAATCATCTAAAAAGGAATTAAAATAAATTAGTTATGATATTTCCAAGTTTAAAACAATTTTCAGTTTGCAAATAAAAGGTTTCGGGATTTACTGGTAATCAAACCAACAAGGAAAAAACCTAGGCCGTTGATCTTGAATCCAACGGCCCAAGCGAGGAGCGAGCGGAGCATACGGCGTGCACAAAGGGCGGCCGTTGGATTAGATCAACGGTCCACGATTACCGAGCGTTCGGTGACGAGCGTTCCCAACGATTTTGGGTGTAGATTTGAAGATGGATGGCGTAGATCAATGGCGCCTTGGTCAGAGAATCGAGATTTGAGCCACGCAGATCAAAAATGAGCAGCGAAAGGAGCTCGGGACACAAAGAACTCTAAACACGCAGAGGAAGTCGACCGTTAGACAAAAGAAGCATAGCAGCGGTGAGGATAGCTTGCGATGACACGGAGGTGGTCAGGAGCAACCAATTGGTGAGAAGGCCCTTACGGAGGTGGGGCGAAAGGATCACTAACGGCGCGAGGATCCAAAACTTGAAATTAAGCGTTCACGAGAAACGGCCAAGACTCAAGTTAGGAATTAGCTCCAGGGCGGCGAGATGGTCCAAGCGACACGAAAGAGAGTTGAAGAACCAGCTGGAGCACCACACCCACCACGGAGCTTCACGGCCAACAATGGCGGATTTGGATGCTTTCGGTGGTTTGAGCTCAACAAGTAAAGGAAGGCGAGAGGTGTTGTAAAGGAACTCCGGGAGGGTTTGGGGAGCTTTATAAGGCTGGAGCACTAGGGTTTGGCAAGCGGAGGCCCAAAGGTGAGCTCGGTTCATGGCGCGCCATGGACCAACGAAATGATGGGGGCAAGTGAGGGCGCGACTTGGTGAAAGCAGCACGCATTTAATGCCCAGTGAGAGAGGCGTTGGCGAGGATAAGCTCGAAATGACAAGGCTGTTGCTCCCTGCCATGGCTGCCAGCGTCTGTCGCGCGAGAGGAAGAGAAAACGAGAGGAAGTCGGCGGGGTGGTCGTGAGCCCTCAGTTTGAATCGGACGGCTCGAGCACACGAGTCCCTCGGAAGTTGAGAAGCGGCGGGGAGGTCATGGCGTTGGATTGAAATCCAACGGCTCGAAATGAGGCTGCTCTCGGGAGGTCGAAGGTTTCTACAAGCGTGGGCCACCGATGGAGATCAGGGTTGATATCACCGCTCCACTTTGACCGCGCCGAGTGCATTAGGTGGCTTGGTTTGATCGAGTCCATGACTTGGACTCGGTGCATTCGAGCAGTCGACTCAATCTAGACTTAGAATTTAGGGTTTTAAATTGAGTGGACTTGGGATTTGTTTAAGGTAGCAAAATCACTCCAAAAATTCTGAAATGTTTACGAGGAGCTTGCTAACTTAGATATTAACCTTGTATAAAATTTTGGAGGTTTTAATGCGGTGCATTTTCTCCAAAAATTACTGCAAGATTCTTGAGCTAGGGTTTGACTGAAATTCAAATAGGTTTGATGGCTTCCAAATATATTCAAATAATTTCTAAAAATTGTGAAATTTTTGAGAGAATCACACACTAACCCTAGAACTTAGGAAAAATATTTTCAAGGAATGATCACATAGTTTAACAAGAAAGTTTTTGAAGGACAAAGTTTTGTTCAAAATGACTTGTGACTTTGTATTTCCATAATTCCTTTACAAGAATGTTGCGAGAACATACAGAAATACAAGGTGTAAGAAAAGTTTTAATTTCTACACATTTTCTTATATTTGATACACAAGCCTAAAACTTGGGATGTTACAGACCACCCTCTCGGTCTTGACCACCCAGTTGGTCATGATCTCCTCTTTTGCAAAGACCACCCTCTCGATCCCATTGCGCCCTTTTTGCAAAGATGACCCTCGTGGTCAGGACCTCCCTCCTCGGGACCTCCCTCTTGCTTTTGACCAAGCTTTTGATCAAGCCCTGCCTGTCAGCGCTGCTCACCTTCTCCTTCCTCTCGTTGCGTCACTGTTGCCGCAAAAGTCTTTGCGCATTAAATGCCGTTGAGTCACATTAAATGTTGTTGCTTCTACAGTACTTGTTTTCCCATCTAGTCTCCTCCCCTACTTGCCTCCATTCCCTCCGTCACCTGCTCCCATCATGCGCATTGAATGCGGCATCCTCTATTACTGCCTTTGCACCGTCCTCCCTCCTTGGACCTCCCCTCGCCTATATAAGGCACCTAGGAACCCCTTACGTTCTCCCTTGTTGTTTCTCCCTCATCACTCTCTCCTTCCCCTCCTTGACCTCATCCGTTCAAGCTTCGGCTTGAGTGGTTCAAGCTCCTATCTTCATTTGAACTCTGTACCCTTCTTTTAGCTCACGGTTACAGTAGGTTCTCTAGTCTTTATTTGGAATTTCTTTAGTTGCTTATTTGGTTTTGTTTGCACATGTAGATTTCGGCTTCTCCAAAGAGTTTGCAAACCCGATGACCTCGGCAGAAGCATTCCAACACTTGTGAGGCAAGTCGTAGACCTTTGATCATATTGAACCCATTTTTACAAAAGTATATTGTTTTATATCAACATGCATGGCTAGTTGTATAAGAATAGTTCGGGAGATAGCTAAACCCTTACTTGACAGTATGACTCCTTGAATAATTTTGTTCGACATGTTGACATGTATCCTTGGACGCCATAGGATGGGTATTCTTAGTTGGACATTATTGTTATACCAACTTGGGTGCGTATTATGCTTAGACATGCTTTAGTTATGCGATGTATCTCGATCACTTGAATCTTTGAAGTTAAACTTGACTAATGATATATGGAATTGTGGCGCAACCACTATTGTTAAAAGTTGTTATACCATGGCAAGGGCTGTCATTTGGTCGGGTTGAACCAAAAATTGTTTTCGTACTCAGGCGAGTGATCATGCAGTAAAAGGGATATCTTTGGGATGTGGTTGTCTCGCCTAAGTAGTCACTAAGGACTTAACTTTATGAGCCATTGATCTGGGCCAAACCGTGCAACCACATGTCGAGGATGGGGTGGACTCAGCCAACTAACTAGCAATGCTTTGGTTCGGTTCATTTTGGTGGAAGTGTGAACCTTGGGATTGACATTTACACTTAGCGCAAGAGGAGGCGGTCGATTGGGGTGTGGTTTTGTGATGTGGATGTTGGGAGTTGTGAAAACGATCGAGGCAAAACCTTAGCGAAGCAGGCAGGGTCAAAGCAGAGCTTCGTCAAGGCCTTGTGATAATCTCTTAGTCGCACACCTTGAAAGTGTGTGGCGGGCGATATAGGATGATTATATCTTGTGGGTAAGTTGCACAACCTCTACAAAGTGTAAAACTATTCGAATAGCTGTGTCTCGATTATGGACAATGCACAGTGATTTATACGATAGGTAGATTTTTTCCAAAAAGAGTCGTGGTTGGTTTGAGTAGCGACTGGTTGTGTGGTGCGACTGGTCATGGGAGCGGCGCTCGTGGGTGTTCACGAGTGGTGCAGGAGGTGGTCGTGAGTGCTCACGGGTGGTCGTGGGTGCTCACGAGTTGTTTTAAAGAACTTGTTTACTTATGTACTACTCTTTCAAGCGGTGTCTTGCAATCTACTTATTGTATTTGTTGTCAATACTACTTTGCAAAATAACCATCTGACTATCCTTGTCAAGCGTGCATGAATATTAATTGCATAACATTTCTCTCACGACTTGCTAAGTACATCCAAAGTACTCATGGCTTTGTAACATTGGTTGTCAGTCACCAAAGAGGACCCAAGAGCTCAGAGCTCTTTGAAGAGGAGTTCTACAAGGACCAAGCGATCTAGGATGTCCTCCACTCGATAACTTTGTGGGCGCATCGAATGAATCAATTGTTTTAAGCTACAAGCTTTCTTTTATTTGTAGCCCTATGCGCAGACCTTGTAAACAACCTTGGCCGTAAGGTCTTTTGCTATTAATATTAATTTATCTTCTTCATCTTTAAATTTGTTGTATGGATATGATTTTATCTATATTGCAGCTATGCGAGCTAGTGGTGATCTTGAGACTAGTTTGGAATGCAGAGGGTCTCGGGGTTGTATACAGGGTCCCGACATTTGAGTAGCAATTTGTGGTGTTTGCCATGCACGGTCTCTACGCCGTAGGCGCCTCGGTGCATCTTTCACGCGTTCCATTTTGCTAGTCACCATCGCGGTTCTGTTGCGTGGCCGAGCTCGACCGAGCTAGCAATGGCCTTCCTCCTGCATTTGGAGGCATATGAATTGGTGACATGAGATCATCGCTAATTAATTTAGTGACAATGTATTATTTATGTAATTTTTTTAAGCGAGCATTTATTTTGTCATTTAAAAAATGGTGTATTATTTTTAAAAAACACTTGAATTCAACATCTTTCTATGCCTCTGAATGATAGTGAGGTGGAAGGTCATTGTAGGAGAAACCGTCGGTAGGGTAGCTACTAGCTCGAGACACTTGCAATGAGAAATTCTCAAGCTCAAGACCGGAGGTGTGGTTCATATTTTGTAGTTTTTACTTAAATGATTCCATAATCCATATTACTATCAAGCATTGTAATTAGCATGGTTCTTGCTCCATAAACAGCATAGCGTCGAAGAAGAAAACATGTGTGAGGTTATTGATTGCATTCCAAATCGTCAAGTATTCAACAACTTTTCCCCCTCTAGTTTGGTATTGACATTAATTTCTGTTAAATGATCCTCTTAGTACTTTGTATGAAATGTTTTCATTTTGCATTTGCTTCTTGTTTTGCTTGACCTAAATATCATAATTTTGTTGCTATTATAGGTTGATTCATCGCCAAAAAACATGTCGCTGGCGATGGCGTGGATCGTGAAGCAGTGAGTACCACGACACGGGTTAGGCCGAGCTTGGCCAGGCGCTATCCAATGGTGTAGTGTAGGCCGAGCATGATCGTGGAGGCATGATGTGAGCTAGGATGGAGATCAATCGGGCATCGTGGGATCGTGGCGGCTCAACGTTCGGGGTAATACAATTTTTTTGTAGCAACGTACGAGCATTGAACTAGTAAAAACATAAAAGGAAAACAAAGAAAAATCCAATGGTTGGTCGATTTTTTGCCCGTATTAGCATAATTTCGTTTCATATTTACAAAAGTAGCTGGGCGAAAAATTATGTGCAAAAATAGCACTACAACCGCACGGCCACCATGCGGTAGCCACCCCCGCCCACCATGCGCCGCTTCCACATGGCCGCCGTGCGGTCGCGCCCACGCACTGCCACGTGTCCTCTTAGGGTTAAGCTGGGATTAGGAATTAGGGTTAGGGTTTAAGCGGTGATTTTCGTTTTAATTTTAAAATATAGCAAACGACTTCAAAAAATTATAAAATTTTACGTTGAGCCCCTCGATACTGTGTACCTTGTTGTGTAAATTTGCCATAATTTTTTGAAATCGTTTGCTATATTTAAAATTGAAACAAAATCATCGCTAAACTAACCTAATTCCTATTCGACAACCCTAAGAAGACGCGTGGCGACGTGTGAACGCGACCGCATGGCGACCATGCGGCAATGCCACCACACAGCGGTAGTGCGAGCGGCGGCGTGGCGGCGGTGGCTCTTGCACGGCGACCATGCGGTCGCGATGCTCTTTTGCACATAATTTTTCACCCCGGCTACTTTTGTAAATAAGAAATGAAATCACACTAATACGTGCAAAAACTCATGGTTGGTCCATCCTCTAAAAAAAGGCAAGGCGGTCGAGATTCACATGCATTTTCTGTGGTAAAAAGCTATAAAATAACTTTAACGGTGAATTTTTTTAGATAATGGAAGAGAAAGAATCTCTCTCGGCCTCTGCATCAAGGATGCACATAGCCCAATTTATTACAAGGATAAGAGTGCCAAAATAACCAAATGTGTGAAAAGCGGCTTGGAGCCTTACAACCAAAATACTAATGGAGATTAAGTTCAATCATTGCAAATCCTGTGGCTAAGCCGCCACCCATGCATATTGAGGATTTGCTTTGCCACCACCTCCAACCTTAGACTCCTAGCCAACATGGATTCCTTCTGGGCAGATTTTTGGAAATTTGCCCAAACACTCAACCAATGCCCACTCAAAAAGACAGCTTGCAAGGGATTAGAGACATGCTTTTTTGTCAAAAATAACATCATTCCGACATAACCAAATAGATCAGCATAAGGCACTAGCTCCCACTAAGAGTTGTGACTTTAAATTTTTTGGAATACCGGCTAACCAATTTCCAAACATGTTTGCTATACTCACAGGAGGAGAAAGATTAAACGCACATTGAACAACCCACCATGCAAGACGTGCAACGGGGTAGTCAATAAAAAGATGTTGAATTGTTTCCTCTTTAATACAGAAACAACATTGTTTGCCTCCCCTCCAATTTCTTTTAATCAGGTTATCTTTAGTTAATATTATCCCTCTCTTGAGATACCATAGGAATATCTTCACTTTTAAAGGAATTTTAATTCTCCAAAAGAAATTCTTAATTGGGGCTTGATAATTGCCACTAAGTGCCCTATATAAAGATTGTGCTGAAAAAAGTCCAGACTTATTCAAATTCCACCTAAACACATACTTTTGAGAGCTTAAATGTAGATTAGAAATTCTTAAAATTAATTCATTCCAAGCATGTAACTTAGGCCCAATAATAGGTCTGCGAAAGGAAATATTTAAAGGAGTCGAGCTCAGAATATTTGCCACTGTATCTTCCTTTCTCCTGACTACATTATAAAGAATTGGATATTGCCTTTTTGGCAAAGAATCACCTAACCAGATATCTTCCCAAAACCTAGTTTGCATTCCATTTTTAATCTGGAATGAACCAAAGCGAAGAAATTGATCTTTAATTTTCATAAGGCCTGACCAAAACTGGGAAGTCCCGGGTTTATTAACCACCTGTGACAGACTCTTGTCCCCCATATATTTCCTAGTCGGCAAAGATTGTCAAACTCCTTCTTCATTAAGCAGCTTAAACAACCATTTTTCGAGCAAACTTTTATTTTTTATATCCAAGTTCTGAACCCCTAGACCGCCATGCTCTTTGGGCGAGCAAACTAGACTCCACTTAGCAAGCCTATATTTACATTTGTGACAGTCACTCTGCCAATAAAATCTAGAACGATAAAAGTCTAGTCTTCAGAGCACCTCTCTAGGAACCTCAAAGAAAGAGAACATAAACATTAGCGATTGCTGAGTGCAGAATTAATAAGCACTAAGTCCACCCACAGGACATATTTTTTCCTTTCCAACTACTAAGCTTTCTCTCAACTCTATCCCCAATCCCTTTCAAATCACGATTCCTTAATTTTTAAAATGAATTGGGATTCGTAAGTACTAGAAAGGAAAAGTCCCCTTCACATCCAAATAACTTTGTATCTGTGATTCAACATCTTTAGAGAACCAAAACAAAAAAATCACTCTTATGGAAATTAATCTTTAAACCAAATAATTGTTCGAAGACACATAGGATAAGCTTGAGATTTTTCACTTGCTCTAAATCATTATTCAGAAAGAGGATCGTGTCATCAGCATACTGTAAAATTGATAACCCATCATCAATTAAGTGAGGAACTACTCCTGTTAAAAGACCTGCTTCTTTAGCTCTTGAAATGAATATGGTTAGCATGTCCGCAACAAGGTTAAAAAGAATAGGGGACATAAGGTCACCTTGCCTAAGACCCTTTTGAGTTTGGAAAAAAAAGAACCAAAATCATCATTGACTTTTATTCCAACACTCCCTCCTTTAACCAAACTTTTCACTCAGGAGCACCACTTAGAAGAAAAGCCTTTTATTCTCAACGTTTGAAGAAGAAACGACCATTTTACTTTGTCATAAGTTTTCTCAAAATCAATCTTAAACACTATTCCATCTAAATTCTTTTTATGTAACTCATAGATGGTTTCATGAAGGATAACAACTCCATCAAGAATAAATCTCCCTGCATGATAGCCGACTGAGATGGTCTAACAATCTTCTGAGCTACACCCATAAGTCTATTAGTAACCACTTTAGTAAAAATTTTAAAACTTACATTTAAAAGACATATAGGCCTATCTGTTGATTTTGTGTAGCATCCATTTTTGGGAGCGATGTAATGATCCCAAAGTTCAAGCTAAACAGAGGCAATGAACATTTATGAAAATCATGAAACATGGTCATCATATTTTTAATGACTTCCCAGCTTTGATAAAATTCTACGAGAATCCATCCGCCCAGTGCTTTATTATGCTCCATTTGAAAGATTCTTGCTTTCACCTTCTTTTGAGTGAAAGGTTCTATAAGGAGACTATTTTACGCATCCAAAACTTGAGGTATATCATTCATAAAAGCATCAACCATAGATATATGGTTAACCAGATGGTCCAAACAAACCTTTATAATAATTGGTGATATACTTTTGTAGCGTACATCACCCGAATTATCCTTCCTCTTGATCAGTGAAAAATCGTTTGCCTTCTATGCTTACCATTCACAATTAAATGATAATATAAGTATTCGATCACCCTCCAAAAGAAACTTCGCTTTGGATCTTTGATACCACTTAGGGCGGTGGATATTTATCTTTAGGGATTTTGAATTTTTTTGCATATTTGTCACTTAAGATGGTGTATGTCCTGGTGCCACTCTGAGCGTGGAAAAATGAGTTTTAAGCTAGTTTCTATCAAGGGTTGATCAAATCGAAATGACCAATACACCCTTCAAAAAATAAAAGAAAGAGATATGAGCGACTTGAGGTTGTAGATGTGAGGAATCGACCTGCTATAGTGCATGGGCACGCGGTAGGGTGTTCGTTCGGTTTTTTCGGTTCGGTAAATACGGTATATATGGTAAATACGGTATTGTTAGTTCAGTAAATACGGTGTTTTTAAAAATGCGGTTCGATTTCGGTAAATCCTAATTTATTTTGGTACGGTATCGGTAAATACCATATTTAACAAAGTTGACGCAAATTGCGAACGAGTAAAGATGTTGCGCCTTTGCGGCAAGCCGGTAAGTGGCCAGCCGGCTGCCCGGCCAGCCCCCAGTGGCATCCGGCAGTAGTACTGCTTACTAACTCATTCTGAAAAGTGAAAACCATAAATTCATTTCATCATACAACAAAGATATACTATGAGTACAAATATATCACAGCACAATAACATTTGTCTTGACAGAAATAAATAGTTCTAGCAGAGCTTTTTATTCCTAAAATTGATACCTTGAAAAGAGGACCAACCATTTTGAATTCTCACTTGACAAAATTAGCTGCAGCAGAGTTGAGCAGACCTGCCTTCATATCTCAGGAGATACCATGTTGCAGCCTGCAAGTGCATGCACTGATGCACATTGCACATGGCCACATGCAGTCAAGCTCAAGCACCAGCGCGAGAGGCCAGTTCAGTTGAGCGCGGGCTGATTGGTGGATGGGCCTAGCGCGTATGATGAAATGGGGCCGCTGGCTGGGCTGGCTGGTGGATGGACCGAGCGCCCTAGCCAGATTTAGTGAGTTACGCGCGTAGCTAGTCAGTCCGAACATTGCTGATTTCGGTATTTTGGGTTTTCAGCCGGTTTTTACCCAAAAAAAAACGAAATACAGAAAACTAGATTTCTAAATCCCGTAGCGAATATTGATCAAACCGAGTTGATCGGTACGGTTTGTTCGGTACGGTACAAAAATGAACAACCCTACGCGCGAGCTCTCATCCATGCAGTGATCGCACGCGTGGGCACGGTGGACGATGGCCTTCCTCCCCACGGTTAGCCGCGAGGAAATGAGAAAGGAAAGGAAAAGGAGAGGAGTTTTTGCCGGTACTATTGGGGTGATATTAGCAAAAATAGCGTCCTCATAGTCGTAATTGTAAATATGGTGTTCTCCACCGTTTCTGAGTGGCATGGACGGCTCCCATGCTACCACATCACCTTCGTCTGTACCACCATAGAACGGACAAAACGCGGGACGACAGGTGACCCCTCGTCCGCGCCACCATGGAATGGACAATGCGCGTCCCTCTCTCCCTGCTTTGGACAAGGCGCCACATGACTTGTCCGTCCTACGATGGTGCAAACGAGTGCTTATCCGTCCTATGGTGGTGAGGACGAAGGTTTGTCCGTCCTATAGTGGTGTGGATGAGGGGATTACGTCGTATGATGGTGCAAACGAGAGGATTCCGTCTCATGAAGGTGCGGACAAAGGTAACGTGACAACATAGGAGCCGTTCGTGCTATCCAGGAGCGTTGGAGAGCATCATATTTTGCAATTGCGGCTGTGAGAACGCTATTTTTTGCTAATGGCGCTCCAAATAGTATTTATTTAGGCTAAAAGCTCGAGAAGAAGAGTGTTTTAGGCATTTTACAAATTATGGATGGCAGTACTAGTAGCATGAAAACATATTTCCTATTTTTGAGGTGGCGTGGTGGCAATTTCGCGTTTTAGAGCAGCAAATATGCAGTTTTACCTAACTTAAAAATGCTGCAGCCAAGAAATTCCAAAGTTTGCCGAAGATGGCAGAAGCTTGGGTTTGAGTTATTAAACCAGGTCCATCAGGTGGACTCAGCCGATACCACAAAACCACCCTTTCGCCCACCGGATCACGGTAGCGCCTTGGTCAAACTCAGACAGCCTGAAAGCACAGCCCAAATTCGCTACGACGACCAAAGAACGTGACCAATCTAAGCAGCACATGCACGAACGAAACGCCACGCCGCCGTCGCGACTCGTGCGGTCATGCCTCCGCCGCGCGTTCCTGCTCGGCCCGGTTCGCTCGGCCAGGTGGATCCGCACGGAGGCACGTACACACACGCCGAGTTCCCGTGTTCGTTCGGCTCTGACCGCGGCTGGAGACCTCACGGCCGCCGTGCGACGTGCCGTTTTTGCGGTGGATCTGCTCGCTTTGCACCTTCCTGTTATTGCTTTTCGCCGTACCGCCCTCGGCAGGCTGCGAAGTGCAAAGACGCTTTTCTCGGCTTTACCTTTTCTTTTGGCTGCGTTAGCACCAACAAAATGCTTTGTTTTGGCTCTCTTGTTTATTCGGGAAGCAATTGGCGAAAATGGTTAAGCTAGGGCGAAAAACAAAAGGAAATGAGCACGAGTCTCGTAGATTTCTTGAGAGTAAACAGTAAGCATTTAGACATATGTATTGCTTCTGCCTTTTAGATTGCCAATTTGACACAGCTGACCCTCTCAGGATTTCAATTCAAGCTCCGTCACTGCTCGGGGCCATTATGTACTATTGAGCTGCTATACGACGAGCATTATCAAATTGTATGTTCACTAAAAAACGATTCATCAATAGTTTCACATTTAAGCGTACTATTTGCGAAAGAATAGTTTCCGCTATATAAAAGGGTGAATTACATCAACACTATAAAAGCATTGCACTAAACTCACTTTGGGTATGTTCATGTTAAAATATATTGAGCACGCATTGGCCCATCAATCACATGCAAACTTGTGAGAGATACAAAAGAAAGGTGCACCTATTCTTTTAAGCTTGGTCTCTTGTATTTATGTGTTTAGAAATTGGATGCCAAGAGTAAAATTATGGTGACATAAAACTTTTATATCACAACCCAAATGCTTTATATAAGCTTGTATGAAACCGTGGCAAACACAGTATCGAAGCTGCTTGGGCAGCCGCTCCACCTCACCCGTGACCAGTAATGGATGGGTGAGATAGGTTTTGTCAGCTCTGGAAGTATTAGGCATCGCTCCTCCAATTTGGAAGATCTTTTGCACTTATCTCTTGTACAATCTTGGCTCCTCCGTTGTTACGAAGCTATGATTTCCTGGTCTTATCGGAAAATGCATCTTTCATATTGCTCTGCTCTAGCTAAATGTTTTGTTGCTATTTAAAGGTCGCATTTTCAGTTCATCTCCTAAAGGAGGTGGCTCTAAATGGTGGGCTTGCACCAAAGGTAAAGTAGATTAAAACAGAACAAATCGAGACAAAAGAATTGCAACCACCTTTTCTTCTGTGACGAGAAAACAAAAACATGTTTAAAGAAATAAAAACAACAAAAAAAAAAACAAGTGACCACATGTGAAAGGAATCCTACCACGAGTGGATACTAAAAGAATTTCGAAATTTACCAAGGGCCAAAGCACAAACAAGCCTTCTATATAAGATGAGCAAGACAGACTTAAATTACAACGAGTAAAAGAACTCAGAAAAGGAGAACACATAAAAGAGGCGAAAAATCGAAGGGGGCGAAGAGAAGGCGAAGCAAATGGCGGAGACCCCGAGCAAGATTGAATCCATGAGGAAGTGGGTCGTCGAGCACAAGCTCCGAGCCGTAGGTAAATACCTCGTAATTTTTCTGGGGATTTGATTTTCTTTGCCCGGATCTAGATATTTTTGCGTTGGTTTCTGATGCATCCATGTTACAAGCGTCAGCCAAATCCTGCAAGTTCTCGGCGATTATTTGCATCTTCTTAAGCGAAGTCTCGCCGTTTTCTTTATCTGATTTTATCTCGCAATTCTGTGACAATTTATTTTTGTTCTCTGGTTCTATTAGGGAGTTATTCCTTTCCCCAATATATTAGTGAGATTATTTCCCCCTCATGGTGTGCAATATATTCTAATCTGTTATGGTATTTTGTGCGGCGGAGGAAAGGTTCTCTATGGCTTACTGGGATCACCGGCTCGATCGCATACAACTGGTCGCGGCCCAATATGAAGACCAGCGTCAAGCTCATCCACGCAAGGTTTGCACATTTCTCATTTAATTTCACTCCTTTAATTTATGCGCCTTTTTTTACTATAGATTAGACTGTCATATCATCACAAGAATATCACAATGCAAGATTGATTTTGAACGCTATCACGATAAAAAAAAAGATTGATTTTGAACGTTGCCACAATAAAAGATTAATTTTGGACACAATAAAAAGATTGATTCTGAAAATCATCACAATAAATTATTGATTTTCTTGTCATATGGTTGTTTTCTGGAATGCTGTTTAGAAGCCAATCTTCACTTTGAACAGATTCAAACAATTTATGTTGTAGCCAAATATAGTCAAAATTGTTCCACACCCTTCATATATGCTGCATTCGTAGGAAATTTCTATGATGATTCACCTTGTTTGGTTTAATATTTAGATTTTTCGTGTGAGCAACTGTTGCTCCTTTTGATCTCTGTCATTAGAAATTTGGCTTTTTGCTAGTATGGTTTTATGGTTGTGCTTGTACGATTCAAGCTGTATGAAGTAATTTAGGTGGCCTCTTATTTCTAAGGTTCCTAAGGCTGGATACTGTGTTGTTGATCGGTCTCCTAAGTTCATAGGATTGCAAATATCTCTTTGTCGTATGTGTGCATCTGTATGCATTTGCTGATATCATAGATGGCAGCACCACAACCTTACCAGTAGATATGCATTATCCAATTCTAGTAGAACTAATTTAAATTGGAGCATACTTTTCCCTTGTAATTGCAAGCCAATTTGCTCATCTGCCAATATGCTATCTTCTGCTTAATGCTCTGTGTTTGGTTTGTTGCCCCACCTTGCCCCTAATGGTGCTGCCAAAATATGGGCACACCTTCCAAATTTAGCACATTACCAAAATTTTGGCATGTGACCAACATTTAGCCAATCAAGTTTCTTTTTGTGCCAAACTCGAGCTACCAAATTTATGGTCCTAGTTTTGAGATCCAAATTTTTGGCAAGTTAATGGTGGCTAGGTGACATAAACCAAACAAACACACCCCTAAAGCTAACAGGGATTGTTCAACATATGGAAAATATTATCTTTCTCAAGTTTGAAGAGTTCTGATGGCAAGATCAGAGAATTAGAGATCACTAATTTCTAAACTTGAATACTCAACACATTCATGCAAGTGTTATTAGCACCTTTTGTTCAAGTCTGCTGATGCACAGAACTACGTATCAAATCATATCATATCCTTGATGAAATATGTTGAATGTGCAGCTGCTAAATATGGCGTGACCTTAACCTCAGCTAACTCTTTAGGCAGTATCCTACAATTTCTAACTGATATCCAAGCAGTGTAATCAATCATTTTCTTTATATGACTGTACGTACTTTTTTGGATCTTGTCTTTCAACTCAGTTCATTGTATTTTTTATATCTTAGCTCCTTTCCATATGCCCATATACCAATGGTTGTTTCATCCACCGTTTTTCATTTTCGTCTATGAATTTGTCTCTTAGTGCCGTACAAAGTGCAGCAACTTCTCCTAGCACCCATGCTTGCTTGATAATGTTTGCCTGCAGTCTGTAGCCTTTTCATGTACCGTGTAGACACTGCAGTTGTTTAAATTGGCCTGACTAGATTCCAGATTAATGTACTTAATGAGTCAAATTGCTCATGCTTATAATTTCAAACTTGCAATCATATCATATTTTTTTAGAAAGATGCAATCATATCATCTGATCATCTCAGAAAACTGTTTGACCTTTCAGGTTGCATGCGCAGGCTCTTACGCTGGCTGCTTTAGTTGGTTCTGGCTTAGTAGAGTACTACGATCATAAGTATGGCTCTTCTGGACCAAAGGTGGACAAATACACAAGCCAATACATGGCACACTCGCATAAAGATTAAGATCATGTTCGATGCTGGATACTGGATTAGTTTTAGGTTCTTTTCTGGGCGCCATGAACTGGTTCCCGTGATGGTTCCTTTCAGTCTCCGTTATTGCGAAACGATACCTGCCAGGGCATTCCTGTCTCCTGAGTAAATGAGGGTGTAATACAGATATGATCTGCATAACTAAACCTCAGATTGCATTATGTAACATTATTTTGTTGACAATCTTGATATTATTGTTTTTCCCATAAAAAAGGGTGTTCCTATGTTGCACTGAATTATCTGAGATCTCTGTGTTGTCTCTTGTTCGTTATTCTTGTATGCATCTAGCTCTAGTTCTATGTGCCATTGACCAAGGAAATACAGAAATGGATCTAACGATGTGGATAACTGCATGTCATTTAAGGGATCGGGATATAACTATCCAATCTGATTTTGGAGTGCAAGTAAACCTTACATGTGCGAATTTATTCATCTCGTTGCTATACACCTGACTATCATTCCTTTTCTTTAGAAAGCTCGGATAATCGCGCTTCGCGCCTCGTTTCGTATAGATATAATTAGCTCAGCACCACCACAAAACAGAATAAATTGAAAAATACTATCAGATGTGAGGATGACATGTGGGGCCTAGGGCTATATATCAGTCACATTTCATGATATTCTGCAACTTGGTAATCTTTGTGATGGTACTAAGTAATATTTGAACACATAGAAAAAATGTCCTGCAAAAATGTTAAAACAAATGATTTTGGATCTATCAGAACAAAACATATTCCCTAGGATGTTTGAACTTTGGAATTTGGATGCTTTGGAATTTTGAGAGAACTCACGTGAGAATTCTATAGGGTCTTGCGAAAATTGGTTTTGGGGTGTCTACTAGCAAGGTGGCTTATGTTGCTTAATAAGTCACTTTTTTAACCATCGGATCAAATCAAAATTAGGCACACACATCTCAAAGCTAATCCTAGTCTAGATTAAAGGATTTAGAGTTAACGAAAAACAAGGCAACTTACAAATAGGAAACCCACTATTTTTTTTAAAAAAAATTACTATGCTTCAAAACTCAAAAATCATATATAGGGAATTTTTCCTACTGGATTCAATTCCTTAAAAATTCAACAAAAAAATATACATACTCTTTTATTTCCGAGAAAAAACATACATACTCTCTTAACCTCACTATAAACATTCATCTGATGCATTAAAAATGCGATTTTTTCTTCTTGGAGAATCAATTAAATTCCGACAGGTGGGTCCTTTTCTTCTTAGCAGCATCAAGAGAATCCTCTCCCCCTTGACCTCCCCGGGGTTTCGAGTTAGAAGAATGCCGTTCCGATGAGAAGCCCGGAAACCATCGGGCAGCTGCTCACCCGCTACGCCGCCTCGCAGTCGCTGCCTCCGGGGGCCCACCTCCACGCCAACCTCCTCAAGTCCGGCCACCTCGCCGCGTTCCGCAACCACCTCCTCTCCTTCTACTCCAGGTGCCGCCTCCCACCAGCGCACGCAGGTGTTCGACGAAATCCCCGACCCGTGCCACGTCGCCTGGTCCTCGCTCGTCACGGCCTACTCCAACAATGCCCTGCCCGGGACGCGCTCGGGACCTTCCGCGCCATGCGCGCGCGCGGCGTCCGGTGCAACGAGTACGCGCTCCCCGTCGTGCTCAAGTGCACGCCGGACGCCGGGCTCGGCGCGCAGGTGCACGCCATGGCGGTGGCCACGGGGCTTATTGGGGACATCTTCGTGGCCAACGCGCTCGTGGCCATGTACGGGGTTCGGCCTCGTGGACGAGGCGAGGAGGGTGTTCGACGAGGCCGGCAGCGAGAGGAACGCCGTTTCTTGGAATGGCCTGATGTCGGTTTACGTCAAGAATGACCGGTCCGGTGATGCTGTTGGAGTGTTTGGAGAGATGGTTTGGAGCGGAGTACGGCCGAACGAGTTTGGGTTCTCGTGTGTTGTGAATGCGTGTACGGGGTCGAGGACTTGGAAGCTGGGAGACAGGTGCATGCCATGGTGGTAGGACAGGTTATGACAAGGACGCCTTCACGGCCAATGCGCTGGTTGACATGTACTCGAAGCTGGGGACATTCATATGGCTGTTGTGGTTTTGAGAAGATGCCCGAGGCAGATGTTGTCTCGTGGAATGCTTTCATTTCTGGGTGTGTACTTCATGGACATGATCACCGTGCACTGGAGTTGCTGCTGCAGATGAAGTCTTCCGGGCTGGTGCCTAATGTGTTTACATTGTCCAGCATCCTGAAGGCTTGTGCTGGTGCTGGTGCATTTGATTTGGGCCGGCAAATTCATGGGTTCATGATCAAGGCCAATGCGGATTCAGATGACTATATCGGTGTTGGTCTTGTGGATATGTATGCAAAGTACGGTTTTGGACGATGCAAGGAAGGTGTTCGATTGGATGCCCCAAAGGGATTTGGTTTTGTGGAATGCACTGATCTCAGGTTGTTCTCATGACGAACGACATGGCGGCGCTGTCACTCTTTTGCAGGATGAGAAAGGAAAGTTTCGACTTCAATAGGGCGACACTGGCTGCTGTTCTCAAATCAACAGCGAGCTTGGAGGCAATCAGTGACACAAGAAAGATTCATGCTCTTGCAGAGAAGATTGGGTTCCTATCTGACTCTCATGTCATCAATGGGCTTATTGATTCATATTGGAAGTGTGACTGCCTCAATGGTGCAAATAGAGTGTTTGAAGAACACAGCTCTGATGACATCATAGCTTTTACATCAATGATCACAGCACTCTCACAGTGTGACCATGGTGAAGATGCAATAAAGTTGTTCATGGCGATGCTAAGAAAGGGCCTTGAGCCAGATCCATTCGTGCTAAGCAGCCTCCTGAATGCTTGTGCTAGCCTGTCAGCCTATGAGCAAGGGAAGCAAGTTCATGCTCATCTGATCAAGAGGAAGTTCATGTCAGATGTGTTTGCAGGGAATGCTCTTGTGTACACATATGCAAAGTGCGGGAGCATAGAGGATGCAGATCTGGCCTTCTCTGACCTGCCAGAGAGGGGAGTTGTCTCATGGTCTGCGATGATCGGAGGGCTAGCACAACATGGGCATGGGAAGGGAGCATTAGAGTTGTTCCACAGGATGGTTGATGAGGGTATAGCTCCAAACCACATCACCATGACTAGTGTTCTCTGTGCTTGTAACCATGCAGGGCTTGTTGATGAAGCCAAGCGATACTTCAATTCAATGAAGGAGATGTTTGGAATTGACAGGACGGAGGAGCATTATGCATGCATGATTGATCTTCTAGGTCGTGCTGGTAAACTACATGATGCAATGGAGCTTGTCAACAGCATGCCGTTCCAAGCCAATGCCGCAGTTTGGGGGGCACTACTAGGAGCTTCAAGGGTACACCGAGACCCAGAACTGGGAAGGCTGGCAGCTGAAAAGCTCTTCAGCCTGGAGCCAGAGAAGTCTGGCACACATGTTCTGCTTGCAAACACTTATGCATCTGCAGGCATGTGGGATGAGGTGGCTAAGGTGCGGAAGCTAATGAAAGACAGTAAGGTCAAGAAGGAGCCAGCGATGAGCTGGGTCGAGGTGAAGGACAAGGTGCATACTTTCATCGTGGGTGACAAGAGCCACTCAAGGACAAGGGATATATATGCAAAGCTAGAGGAATTGGGAGATCTAATGAGCAAAGCTGGTTATGTTCCGAATGTAGAGGTTGATCTCCATGATGTAGACAGGAGTGAAAAGGAGTTGCTTCTCTCACCACAGTGAGAGGCTGGCCGTGCGTTTGCATTGATCGGCACCCCAGCTGGAGCACCCATTAGGGTCAAGAAGAACCTGCGTATCTGCAGAGACTGTCATGTTGCATTCAAATTCATTTCAAAGATCGTTTCAAGGAGATTATCATAAGAGACATCAACCGGTTCCATCATTTCAGAGACGGGACATGTTCTTGCGGAGATTACTGGTGAAAACAGTTTGGCATATGATTTTTACGGCTTGTTGAGAATTTTGATAGTTAGAGCGGTTACATGCCTTCATTGAAGCTTACACTTTTAGATTTGGTAGCCAATCAGTTTTTTTTTGGGGCAAATTATAGCCAATTAGCTGAGTGATGCAACGTATTTTTCTGAGACGACTGCAGCACTCAGTGCTGCAGCGAAGCCATGCTTTCAGCAGTTGAATCTGCTGTTAGATGCTCGGCACTAAGCTCTTTAAAACATGCACGAATGGGATTTTACTGTTATAACGTAGGAACATTCCTAAAACATTCTTATTCGTTAGTCGATACATAAAAAAAAAAAAGCTGTAGTCATTGCTCTTCCCTAATACCGTTTCAGCTATTAACAACTCTGCAATTGGGTGTGTTTCTACGGGGAAATGACTACCGTTATCTGTTTATTGAAGGATTTGCTCATTGAGAGGGAACTTTCGTTGCTTATTACTGACGAACATATACACACTGTTTGAGAGACTATCGGTAGCTATTATACAACACTGTACAAATCTAGTGTATTCTAGTCTAAAGAGGTTGATTTGATCTGAGGTCCAAATTTCAAATTTGTGATCCAATACGAATTGGAGACGAAAATGAGATAAATCCATTACGAAAATGAGATAAATCCATGGATCAAATAAAAAGAGAGCAATTAAATATAAAATCAAAGATGTCTGCCTTCCTTTTATACAAATTAGCATGTCATGAAATTTGCTAACCTACGAACCACCCTGATACTTATTATTCCTGTTTTTTTTAAAGAAATTCTTTTATGCCCCCCTTTTGGTACAAAAACATGATAATATAATGTATGCTCCAGATTGTGTTGACAAAAATTGACACTTCGCATGAAACAGTTTTCTGCAGATATATAGGCCCTACTTAAAACATCTACGAGTCACCAATCATAGCGACCATATATCCATGTCAGTAAAAAGTGATTACAGAATAACCTCTCAATATTTCATTTCCAAATACTACATACAGGAGCTCAAGCAAACCTATATCCCGCATTAAGAGAGAACATTCAGAGAGAACCTGAAAAGCAATTTATAGACCTTCTTTTACACAGGGATGACGAAATGAATACTACATACAGGAGCTCAAGCAAACCTATATCCTGCATTAAGAGAGAACATTCAGAGAGAACCTGAAAAGCAATTTATAGACCTTCTTTTACACAGGGATGACGAAATGAGGTTCTAGCTAAGCACCAGGATAGAGGACATCGCCTGCAATCCGTCGTTCATAGTTGATTAAAATTATAAGAACCAGAACGAGGTAAAACTACAAATCCAAGAGATCCTCTCTGAGTAATGCTACAGCTGGCCTATAGCTTCCTAGCCGCCTCAGTTGCTGCGGTTAGCTCTTGATTCCAGCTTTCTCACAGTGCGAGTGATAGAAGCTTGCTTCGCAGCAGCTGTAGCCCCTCTTTGCTGCACAGATAACAAAAGTTTGAGCTTTAATAGAAAGGTAGGTATGTAAAAGTGCAAACTTCAATCTTCATGAGTATCAGTTTATACAGAGGCATGAAACTAGAAAGTCATGACAGAAAATTGCAAGATTGCACAAACAAATCTTTTTCTTGCTTGTTGCTTGATACTCCACAAATCAAGTACACAAGAATGCTTTTTCCACATAAAATAACTTTTTCTGCGCACACCTTACCAACCAATTGCACTACTTTTTTATTATCCCTGTAATATAAAATATGAAAAGAGAGTAGGGAAATAGGAAATATAAAAGCACCTGATGAAAATTAGACCTGCTGTAAGAACCATTCCTCCAATTGCCCATGAAACTCTTTCACCAATGGGCATCTCTCTCGCCCACCTGTGAAAATCTTCAAGATCCCAAGAGGTCACAGCACTTAATGTTGGACGGTCTTTTGAGGATGTCCATGAATCAGATATGGAATCAAAACTTTCTTTCCCACCATAGCAGAAAGTGTCATCAACCCCACCTGAGCTGGTCTCCGAAACTTGCACAGCAAAACCAGCAAGGCGACATAGTTCAGTGCCGTTAGAGACCCATTTATGTGCTTTGCCACAAAGGATGTCACCTAAACCACAAGGAGACAATGCCTGACATAGCAGCAAGGGAGCATGTCATAATCAAACTGTAAAATTATATGAAAAAATATATCACAAGAAACTGAAGATAATATTTCTTAGCTACTTGGGATTCTACAAGCCACAAGAAAAATGAATTTGCAGCATTAATAGCTATTGCTATTCAGAATGTGCAGAAACAATCAACAAGTTGCAGGTTGAATTTATAACTCCCAGAGCATAGATACTAGCTGAAACTTGATTTGCTTAATCCATAGTCTGACTATGAAAATATCAAGCTTAATCTCACAACTGTAGTTGTCCTTGTGCAATATACAATAGTACAAGATTGCCATACTCAGATTGTTTGAATTAGACATAACTAAACCAGATGGCTTTTACCTGTGTTTTCATATCGACAGAGAAGTATGCCTCTGAACAAGCTTTGAAAACCATGTTGCAGAATGATGCACATATATGCAGGAGGTCCTGGCCTGACACCTACCCGTGGATCACAAATGGAGCACTCGAGCAATTCCACACAAATGGAGGCATTCTTGACTGCCTTCACCAGTTGATGCAAGCTTTCTCACTGAGAGCAGCGGGAGATGTTTCGTAAAATCGCAACATGTGTTCTGACGAAATACCTACATAATGCCAGATCTCTCGCCTTCGCTGCTCTTCCAGGCTTGCCTTCAGATGAGAAGGCAGGGAACCTTCCACCAGATGAAATACATACTCCTTTTGGTTGTCCTGTGCAGCAAGAAATTTGACAAAAGAGTATATTATACATCAGATTAATGCCAAACATCAGTCCACGATTTTAATCACAAAGTGTGATTCTTTCCCTTGATGCCTGTTTGCTGGGGACTGAACCACAAGAATTACAAGCCTTCTATGCTACATTAACATGAACTATTCATTCGATCACAAACCACAATCCACAATGTTCATATACAAGCAATAGAATCAAATTAACCATCATAGGTATCTTCAGTTTAAGATACTTGGCAAAGCTATGCTTAGATAGCAAAACTGTCAAGAAACTGAAATTACAAAGAATGGAATAAACAAAGCTTCCAGCAATAAAACTTTGACTTGGTATGGTCATAACAGATCTTGCCAATCCTCTTTGGTACGAACTGATAACTTCACATAATGCAAATCATGAATTCCAACGTAAGCCCTAAAATTTTAGACTAACGGTTTGTTGTCCTGCTATATTAGAAAGCAAAGAATTGTGATAACAAGGTTCAGCAAAAAGCAAGTAAGCCCTAAAATGGCTCTTACAAAAAAAGAAGAAGAAAGTAAGCCCTAAAATGGCTCTTACAAAAAAAAAAGTAAGCCCTAAAATGGCTCTTACAAAAAAAAAAGTAAGCCCTAAAATGCGCACAGATTATGGGCCTTTCTGAAGCACCGTCCATCCAACTAAAGATTAATACCAGACCTAACTAAATCTACACATCCAGATAAACTAATACTGATACCTTAGCACAAACATACATAACAATTCCAGCGGCTAAGCACGGAACATATCAAGGATCTATTCAAAGGCACCGTGAATCGCTCAGAAACACTCATACACATTAACACACATAGCAAACAAGCTCTCGCCCACCGATAAGAACCAAGGAAACAAGTACCACAAGAGATCACAAGAACACGAGGGCAGGCGATTGTCTGTACCAGCTGATGCGATTGGCGAGAAGAAGAATAGCAGCAGCAGGAGGAGGACGACGAAAGTTGGGTTCGAACGCGACGGCGCGGGCGGGCTCATCGGAGGCAACCTGCCCGCCGGCAGGGTCGCGGCGGCCGGCCGGCCGGCGTGCTGGGGCAGGCCGCGGATAGGTGGAGGCCTGGAGGAATCGGTAGGCAAATCGATTCGCTTGCGGCGTCCGCACCGTACAAGTCAACAAGCTACGGCCGTCCCTCGAGCCAGAGGCGCCGTTAGATCGTGCCTCGTGATTCGTGCTGCTGGTGGCCTACGGCTGTGCCCGAACAAATTAATGGGCCGCGCATTTAAGCCCAATATGGCAGTACGGCCCGATTTCTCCTGCGAGTCTCGGATTGCCGAGCGCGCAGCGGGAGCGCGCATGGTCAGTACCATATCGCCTGGCGAGGGCAGCGGAGTCGGTGGAGCCGGGAATAAAAGGAGGGGGCAGGGAACTTTTGTAACTTATACCTTTCTCGGCCTTTTGGCTAAGATTAAGTGTAGTATCTGTTTTATCGTTTAATATCCGATATGTGAGTATGACCTTACAATGATATTAAATTTATATTTTGTGGAAAAGTCTACCAAAGTAGCTTGCTACTTGGGTCTTCGTTGTCGTCCTAGCGTTGCACTATAGCTTGGGATGGCACACCCCAACAATGCAAGTTATAAATTTTTTAGCTATCGAAGTGGGGTGACAGTGGAATGCTCAGAGATATTATACTATTTTTACATGACATTTTAATGAATAGTTGTTAGTTGCTCTTGGGTTGACTCATTTGTTGCAATGACCTGAAGTGAAACAATCTTCTCTTTCTTCTTGGCAAAATTGTAACAGTACACTCAACTTTTATGTCATTAGTTGCTGGATACCCAAAAATCAAATGTGAGACCCCGGTTTATTAAACTTGTAATACTTAACCTTCCACTGGTTCTAGTATCACAAATAGAATAATCCGTGTATCGATGGACATGTGCCTCCCAGAACAAGCGCACACATACATCAAATCAAGGCATGCATCATTTCCATACAATGAATATAACAGTCTACCAAAAGACATACATAATATAAGTTATTACAACACAGAACCTGGCCAAATGACATAAGTACCAAAAGTAACATGGAAGCAAAGTTGCCATAACATGGCTTAAACCAAAAGACGACCAGGTTAGCCACATAACACCACAGGCAACCGATCGGCCGCATAAGCTAATCGCCCTTAGATCGCCACAGACAACTCACAAAAGTGAGGTCCATCGGACTCACTATCATCCTCGCACAACACAAGCAATGCAGTGAGTACAAAAATGTACTCAAGACTTACGAGTAGCAAGCCTATACATAGCTACATGAAAGTCGTATTCAAAGGAATGTGGTTATATGGTTCTTTGACGCACAAAGCAAGATTCATTTGCAATATTGTAATAGATTGACAAGTTTGTAAAACTGCTTTTAAGCATTTAAATAACAATGAGTAATCATAAGTAACAAGTATCCACCTAGAAATGACTTTCCCAAAGTCACCACAACATAGCATGAATCCTTGATTCATACCACCCAACAAGTTTTAATTTTAAAATGTTGTAGTCTAGCTCTTGAAAGACTTCCAAGCGTGTCCATAACCTAGGACGAGGCTATTCGAATAGTTTTAATCCTGCAGGGTGTACCAATGTACCCACACTGCACGCCTTTTGCCAAGCTATTAAGCACACTTCCTTTGGTATGCTCAAGACGGCTAAGTCCTACTGAACCCTTTCCAATGGAATATGTTAATCAAGAGACGACGTATGGGGTTAACCCTTAGTGATCTCGCGACTAAATATGAATCACAAGGACCCATACGTGGAGCAAGATACAACGGCCTCTGCGGTGTTCCTTCCTACAACGTGTCCATGTTGCATATAATCAAACATGCAACCCACCACGCGACTCATTAATTAACACACCCAAAGTACTCACTAAGAGAGGTCCCATATCCTCTAGTGTGGTTAGCACGCACAAATGCTTGGTTTGGTGTAACAAGTAGCTCGGTCCTTAATTGACCGGCACCATTCCAATCACACCCAAAAGATCACACCATCTTACCATTGTGCCCAAGTCTAAATTGTTTTCATTTTCGTTTAGTTTTGCAATTTAGACATAGCAGTATGAAATATATAGATTATAACAATTTGTTTGATCAAGGTTATCGACAAGTCGATAACCGCCCATTTCTACCGATAACTAAGCATGGCTAAGCATAATAACACGTAAACTACTAAGTGACAAGGGTCCATCCAATAACCTAAAATCACGCAAGTAACCTAGGCTTCGAGTAGAGGAATAAACATTTCCTACGATAATGCATCTAGTAGGCCAACTATCGACAATAGTTTAAAACAACATAGCAATGCATACATAGAATTTACAAACAATATATTAGACTTTGAAAATAGTAGGAACAATATGATCAAATGAATGCTACATCCGCTGCTCGGCTGAAGTGTAGGATCCGATGGTCTGTGGCTCAATATCAAGATTAATAATATTGTCTTCAACCTAACGCAAAAGGCGATAAGCAAATAAGAACGAAGAACACCAAATGAAACTCCAACAACAAAACACATCCAAAACTAATAAAATTTACACAACAGCTAGGGAATGACCTAAGACAATGACCGAACAAGAATTATGCAATTTGGACTTAACATGCAAAAGATATGAGCAAAATGCTCTTTTCACTTTACAACAAACTAATTAATAATTAGCACTGCTCATGGCGAAATTTTCTAGAATGATCTAGGTCTGAAATTTTTATAGTAGGTAGATTATGACATCCTAACAACACAAAGTTGGATTTACTAAATTTGGAGTTATACACATTTACTTATGATTTTTCTAGGCTATAAATCTAATGCAAGCCATTTTACAGAACTATGAACATGCTCAATTCTTATTTTATATGAAAGTATACTAACAGATTAATTTAACAAAGTTGGCAACAATTCCATCCTAATTACACAAGCCCATAATAAGATTCCCAAAACTTCAAGTTAACAAACCCCAAAGAATAATCGCTCCCAAAAAAGCAAAGGAATCAAAGGAAAAAAGTAGTCAAACAACAAGAGTATTAAACAAGTAGCCCAGCACAGACTTAAGACGATCACTACAGGTGTGACTATTCCGCCGTCCCATTGGGACCTCTCCGAGGTGTTGACCCCTCCCGCTGCCGAGGTCGATCCCTTGGTGGGCGCCATTCTCCTTGCTGGGCTGCGCCTGAGGCAAGCGGAGGCCATTGCGCGGGGGAATCGCCCAGGCGGGGGCAACACCGGGGCAGCCGGGCAAACCGGCCAGGGCCACATCGCGTCGGGCCCTCGCGGGTGAGGCGCATGCCTCGTGGGCCCAACTGGCTGAGACTAGTCATCATGGCTCTTTGGCCTGACAACCATCAACTTGTTAGCATCATGGCCACTTTCCCGAGCTCAACAAAAGTCCACTATGATACTCCCTGCCACAGCCAAATCCTTTACTCATAGGCCACTCGTACTGACGAGAGCGGTCGAACTTCAACTCAAAGCCTGCGGCTGCGAAAGCTCCTCATCTTGGCCCTGGCGATGGATGGCCAGAACCACGAAACCACGCGCATGCGCTTGTCCCAAGGACATCCCCCAAGTGGGTCCAACGAGCACAACGGCGCGCCGAACCTAACGACGTGCGTACACCACAATCCCGCCGGGGACCACGGAGAAAGGGCCACAACCTCAACCCGGCCGAGCCCGGGCGCGCGATCCGCAAAGTCGGAGCGGAGGTCCGTTCTCGCAACCCCAAGTCCGGTCGTCCATGTTCCACGAACAGCAACCCACTGGTCTGAGGAGGGAACCTCTCACAAACATACTAAAGGGTTCTCAAGTCCAAAAAAATAAGGTTAAAACAAAACCTAACAAGCAAAAAACATAAATACAACAAAAAAGATAAAACTCAAGAAACATAAAATTACATGACATAAAGTAAATCAATTTCAGAAGATAATCATTTAAAACATTAATCAATTTTAGAACACGAAATTGGAAACTTACTAAAGAGGTTAAACTGTAAATCTATATAGGAGTTACCCCTTAATATTATTCTAACTTCTATTTTCAAATTTTTTGCTAAATTATCTGTTCACTATTCTAGCTCTCAATTATACTTCTAGATCTTTCAAATTCCAAACACCATTTCAGTTTTACAAATCCCAAAACCAACATTTATGTAACTATGAAGATGAAGAAAATACTCATAAACAAATTTTGAAGAGATTAGAAACATTAGAATTAACAGAAGTGAGTTAGACTAGAACAGATTTTAGACGTTATTACTTAAGTTTAAACTGGTATTTAATAAGTTCTAACTTACAGGGAGACCAATGCTTTAACCAGTATCTAATTGCCTCTATACCAATTAAATATAATGACACTGCTCCGACAGTGACACAATAAAACATACAATTCAACAACTAATATATCCACACAAATTAACATAATGTATATAAACAAAAAGTTCCAAATAAACAAAAGAAAATGAGCCAAATGACCAAAATGGCATAAACAAAAAAACGTTAGTCCATAAACTTAAAACCAAGCAACGCCTACCCACCACAAACAACCAAAATGAGCACAACTACATCACTCTACCAAAAGCAGTCATGACTAATATGTCTCAAACAAGCAATGCTAATAATCAAGAATTCAAGTAAGTTTAATAATGTTACACAATCAAATATTTGCAATATTGTAATAATTAACAAAGCAATTAAAATGATTTAATAATAACAAATATAAATTAAAGTATCCACCAAAGTGATTTCAAAAGTACCACCAAAGCTGACCTTTCCAACCACCAACAAGTTTTAATTTTCAATGTTTACACTTTAAAACTTCCAAGTGTACCACCTAACGTAGCAGGCTTTCGAATAGTTTTAACCCTAGTGAATTACACCCAGCTTACCCCTTCCAAGTTTAACCCCTTTGCTAAGCTAATCCACTTATCTTTCCAATGGAATATTTAATACAGACGCATTCGAGGAATATGTTATAAAACATCATCAGACCATGACTGCGAATATGAACACAAGCCCGACGTCCTACACACTCGTTTCCCAATATCTAAAGTGCACCACCAACTATTAATTACCACCCAATGTTATAAAGAGGCCATAGTCCTCTAAGTGTGGTTACATCCAAATGTTGTTTGGTACAAATTGGTCCTTAATGTCCATTCCTAATTACACCAAAATCCAATCTTCCATTGATGACCCATTTAAATTGTTCATTTGAATTTTATTTAGACATTTAAATACAGTAAAATTAGGATAAGGTTACAAATAAAGCCCATTTCACCATAACTACATATAATAACAAAACTAATGACAATACAATCAACAAAATAAAAGAACCTAGGATTAAGTAAGGGAATAAATTTACGATAAATGAGAAACATATATAGTTAAAACAAAGAACCAATATGATAATGAATTTCAAATTAATATAAATAGTTAGGAACAAAAATAAATAATAAATTCTAACACTATTAAATGGAAATTGACGAAACAAATAATAAATTTCTCAGCAAAAGGCATAAAAATAAGAAAAAATACAAATAACTCAAAACAAAACAACAAAACTAAATAAAATTTAACAAAGAAAATCCAAAATAATGACCTACAAAATTATGAATTACTTAAATGCAAAAATAGAGAGTTTACTTTACAACAAAAATTAAAATTGCTTTAAATTTACTAAAAATTAGTAAAATTTATGGAATTTAGAATTCTAAAAATTTTTATATTAATAATTCAAGCAATAACAAATTGATTTTACTAATTTGATTTAATAATATTTTTTACTATGAATATTGATCTATTTTAAGAAAGAATGCAATTTTATTTATAAAATTGTTACTAATTTGTAAATTAATTTTGCATTTTACAATTTGGAATATTCAAAAATCATTACAAATAAAACTATTCAAAATTAAATATATCGCAATTATTCCATTTTAAATTTAATCAACATTTAATTATTTTTATAATAAAAAAGTGCAACAAATTATTACCTTGGAATTTCAAAAGCTTAAATATTAGTTAATTCTAAAGTTTTATAATTCATAAAAAAACTTAGCAAATACAGCCATGATAAAATACTAAGCACGCAAACTCGACGAAATCAACGATCCACGCAGCAAAAAACACCACGATGAGATCACCGCTGGTATATTCACGGCGAAGACGATCGCGGTCAAGCTCCCGGGGATCGCAAAGATCGGCCAGTCACACAAAAGTTTCGGAGCACAAGTGATTAACGAACGGAATGTCGTAGAAATGTCGTACCCAGTCCACCAGGCACGCCAAGCGAACATGCATGCCATAATGCGTTAATGCAATTAGTATTAATGATTAACAATTAATTAACATGCTCAATTGTTGATCCACGAATTAATGTACCCTTAGTATAATACACTTAATTAATAAGAAATTCTAGTGAATAAAGGATGCCCATTGATTGGCGATCGGGCCCATTGGGCGTTAAGAACAAGATTGTAACTAAGTCATTAATGACGACTAATGACGAAACGGAGCTTTGCAGAACCAACGTTTCCGCATCGCGAACCCGTGCGGAGAGCCAATACTACGATCTAGACATACGATGGGGTAGATGCCGCGCGAGGTAAGGAGCTAAGGAATGGAGTAACTTGCGAAAGAGAGCCAAAGTTCGAAGGGAAAAAAGCTTCTGACAATGAAGCCAAGGGCCAAGTTAGAAATGGGAAGCTCCTGATGAGAAGTGAATTGGAAGAACAAGCAAAATGACACTCCAAAGAGGTTACAGATCAAAGTAAATGATCAAGAATTACAAAGGCAACAATGAAAAAGGAGACACCAGTATGAAGAAATCCAATTAACAAACCCAGAGGACAATCAATTAACGAAATTCAGGAGTAAAAATGATGGATAATTGAAGGTTAAGCCAAATGAAGGACAGTTAAGAAACAAAGGTCAAAAGGCGTTAGCCATTTGAGGTTTAAGTCCATTGAGTTAGGCAACAAAGCCAAGGATTAGGGTTTAAAAGCTGAAAGCTTGGTTGCCATCTTGTCAAGAAAACCAAAGGTCGAAAGGAAAAGAGAAGAGGTAGCATTGGGCATGGCCTGCAGCCTCCCATACCTAAACGCGGTGGTGAGCTAGGAGAAGAAATGCATGCCTTACCCATCCACGCGCAGGTAGAAGATGACAATAAAAGGCTCGATGATTTTTAGCCTTGGTGAGACACCGGCCGAGATGAGCCACGCCCGGTTTAAAACACAACGGAGAATGCGACCCAGGATTAGAATGAACGGCTCATTGTCCACGCCGCAAACTAATTTACAACGCGAACACGGCGTTGATCTTAATCCAACGCTCAATTCAAACCAAAACCGAGGGCGAAAGTTGCGGGGATCAGACAAGCTTTAAGGACTAATGGTTGATTCCTTTAGAACAAGGCCGAAGGTTAACGCACGCCATTCGTTTAAAAGAATAATTAAGCCAAGTTTGGTCGTTGACCAAGTTGACTGAAATCGGTAAAAGTTTGAATGAAAAAAAACTTTGAAGGATTTGTTTGAGGTAGCAAATTAACCAAAAATTATGAAATTTTTACAGAGTTGCTAACTCAGATAAACCTTGTGTCAAAATTTTCAGAGGTTTTTCTGTGAATAAATCTCCAAAATTCTGCAAGGCTCTGCTTTAATGTTTGACTTAGAGTCAAACAGGTTGTCGCTAAAAATTTCAAACAATTTCCAAAATTAAATTTTTCAGAGGGTCACATACCATCACAGATTGGAAAATATTTCCAGAGGTGATCATAAGATTTGACAAGATTGTTTTAGGAATACCAAGATTTGGATCAACTAGATTGAGATTTCCATATAATCCCTTGACAAGAATTGATTGGCACAAGAAAACATGATGTAAGAAAAAGTTTTAATTTTTTTTTTTACATTTGAAACACAAGCTCAAGATTGGGATGTTACATCAAAAAGATACTAAAATTGTGTGGTTATTTGCTAAAGATGCATGGAATATATCATATTTTCGAAATTTGAGTAAAAAACCTTATAGCCTTCGTCTTTATTTTCATTCTCCTAGGCACCTTCATCCCAATGACTGGACCGCAGTGCACTGCTGCCACGCACGCAGCGGCCCAACACCTTGGCCGCCCACCCCCAAACCCACGAGGACGGGAGGGGCAATGAGAGGCGGCGCCTCCCGGCAATGCCCGAGCGATGCGTGATGGTGGGTGTGAAGCGCCGCACAATCCCTTCCTCCGCCCGCACGCGCGACGCACACCTGCCCTCCCTCTTGCCTTCTCAAAATGGTGGCAGAGGAGCGGCCCTTCCTCCTCCTCCACCCCTCATCCTCCTCTTGTGCTTGCACCCTACCCAACCATCCAAGGCCTCCTCCTCCTCCCCACCACCCCTTATCGCCTCCCCGAGGGAGACATCCAGATGTGGCAACGGGGAAGAGAGATGGATTAGGCCGGAGATGCGAGCGATGATGCTCTGAGCAATATCGCACGTGAGGACCCACTTTATTTTCGTGGCCAGGCCTCCGGTCTTATGGAAATAACTCTAGGCCTCAAGAAATGAATTAAATTAACTTTTCAGAGGTACTGACGAATTAGAGCCATGGTGACCATGCAAAACGCTCCTCGAGTTCCACATGGACCAATTCTCCAAACACCCAAGTACATTAAAGGAAAGAGGCAATTAAAACAACGGAATTCGTGTTAGCTCCCAAAATCAGCACAACACGCACCCTTATGTAACGTTAATCACATCAATATAACATTTATATTGATAATCCAAAAGACATACAACATAATAGTTATTTACAACTATCACAAAGCGATCATCGGCAAATGCAAATAAGAGCATTAAGCAGAGAAGCAATATAAATAAAAAACCAGTGGGATGCCCCATGAACCCATGGTCACATTTCAAAAAATAGCAAACACAACGACAAACCACTAACAAAACACCTTTAAAAAAAACAAATTAAGCCAAGATCAATAAAATAACAACATTTCCATTAAACTATGGAAAACAAATCAATTTTTCAGAAGACAAATTTCAGAACATTAACTGTAAAAATTAGGAAATAGGGTGGAAATCATACAAAGGAGGGTTAAACACTTAGATATCTCATATCACTTCCCCTTATCCCCACAAATTTTAGTTGACTTAACTTCTCATTTTCAGATTTTACTCCTAAATGCTAGCTGTCTAGGAATTTATTGTTGCTGTCCGATCTTCTTCTCAAGCCTCCGTCAAATCACTCAGTTTTCAAATATTCCCAAGACAGCCAACACTTTCATTTTATAACTCTCATGATGTACCCAAACCAATCTACTCGAAAACAACTATCTTTTGAAGGAAGATGAGAGAAAAACTCATTTCAAATTTAAATGAGGTGAGGAGAAAAAGATAGATGAGGAGTAAAATAGAACTTACTTAAGATTTTCGACAAAGCACATATTTGGAAGTAATTTTAAAATATACTAGGGACACCAGGGGTTTTATGTCAGATGGCTCGATACTAAGCTCAGGAGCCCGGTTTATTAAACTTGTAATACTTAACCTTCCACGGTTCTAGTATCACAAATAGAATAATCGGTTCGATGGACATGTGCCTCCCAACAAGCGGCAACATACATCAAATCAAGGCATGATCATTTCCATACAATGTAATAACAGTCTACCAAAGAATAAATATAAGTTATTACAACACACCGATCGCAAATGACATAAGTCCAAAAGAACAAAAAAAGTTGCCATAAGATGGCTTAAACCAAAAGACAGCTTAGCCACAAACACCACAAGAACCGACGGCCCCAAGCTAATCGCCCTTAGACGCACAAAACAACTCACAAAAGTGAGGTCCATCGGACTCACTATCATCCTCTCAGACAACACAAGAATGCAGGAACAAAATGTACTCGAAGACTTACGAGTAGCAACCTAACATAGCTACATGAAAGTCGTATTAAAGGAATGTGGTTATATGGTTCTTTGACGCACAAAGCAAGATTCATTTAATATTGAATAGATTGAACAATAGTTTGAAAATTGTTTTAAGCATTTAAATAAAATTAATCAAAGTAACAAGTATCCACTAGAAGTGACTTTCCCAAAAGTCACCAAACATAGATGAACATTCATACCACCCAACAAGTTTTAATTTTAAAATGTTGTAGTCTAGCTCTTGAAAGATTCCAACGTGTCCATACCTACGAGGCTATTCAATAGTTTTAATCCTCCGGTGTACCAATGTACCCACACCTGCCTTTTCCAACTATTAAGCACATTCCTTTGGCCGACAGTAAGTCCTCTTAACCCTTTCCAATGGAATATGTTAATCAAGAGATGCACGTAGGGGTTAACCTTGTGATCCGCCAAAATGAATCAAGGCCCATACGTGGAGCAAGATCACCCCTGCGGTGTTCCTCCACAAACGTGTCCATGTTGCATATAATCAAACATGCAACCCACCACGCGACTCATTAATTAACACACCCAAAGTATCAATACTAAGAGAGGTCTCATATCCTCTAGTGTGGTTAGCACGCACAAATGCTTGGTTTGGTGTAACAAGTAGCTCGGTCCTTAATTGACCGGCACCATTCCAATCACACCCAAAAGATCACACCATCTTACCATTGTGCCCAAGTCTAAATTGTTTTCATTTTCAGTTTTAGTTTTGCAATTTAGACATAGCACAGAGTGAAATATATAGATTATAACAATTTAGTGGATCAAGGTTATCGACAAGTCGATAACCGCCATTTCTACCGATAACTAAGCATGGCTAAGCATAATAACACGTAAACTACTAAGTGACAAGGGTCCATCCAAATAACCTAAAATCACAAAGCAAGTAACCTAGGCTTCGTAGTAGAGGAATAAACATTTCCTACCGATAATGCATCTAGTAGGCCAACTATCGACAATAGTTTAAAACAACATAGCAATGCATACATAGAATTTGCAAACAATATATTAGACTTTGAAAATAGTAGGAACAATATGATCAAATGAATGCTACATCCGCTTTCTGGCAATGCGAGATCCGATGGTCAGCTGTGGCTCAATATCAAGATTAATAATATTGTCTTCTAACCCAACGCTAAAAGGCGATAAGCAAATAAGAACGAAGAACACCAAATGAAACTCCAACAACAAAACACATCCAAAACTAATAAAATTTACACAACAGCTAGGGAATGACCTAAGACAATGACCGGAACAAGAATTATGCAATTTGGACTTAACATGCAAAAGATATGAGCAAAATGCTCTTTCTCAGCCTTACAACAAACTAATTAATAATTAGCACTGTTCATGGCGAAATTTTCTAGAATGATCTAGGGTCTGAAATTTTTATAGTAGGTAGATTATGACATCCTAACAACAGCAAAGTTGGATTTACTAAATTTGGAGTTATACACATTTACTTATGATTTTTCTAGGCTATAAATCTAATGCAAGCCATTTTACAGAACTATGAACATGCTCAATTCTTATTTTATATGAAAGTATACTAACAGACGAATTTAACAAAATTGATTTTGCACAATTTGGATTTATACAGAAAAAGATATGCATTTTCCAAGGTGAAAACTATTTCTGGAATATTCAAAATGACAGAAATCAAGTTATTCCTAGTTACACAATTTTCTGCTACTGCAACATGCTTAATTCCATTTTTATAATAAACTAAAGTGACAACATAATTTATTACCATTGGAATTATCTAAAAAGCAGTTAAAATGAATTAGTTATGAGTTTCTAAAGTTTTTATATCATTTTCAGTTGTTAAACAAATACTTACCAAATACGCATAAACCCAATAAAAGAATAAGACGTGGACAACTCCCAACCCTTGATCTAAAATCCACGGCTCACGCAGCGCAAAACAAGCACGCCGCCGAATCGAACGAGCTCCACCGTTGGATCAAGATCCAACGGCGCACGAGTGTATGCATTCTGACGGGCAGGTTGCATACACGATCTCACCGTTGATCGAAAGATCGACGGTCCGAGAACGATCAAGGCATCCGGAGGGTCCGAACGCATACAAAGATCGTGGCCGCAGATCTAAAAATGAACGGTAGCTATTTAACGCAGTTCAGCGGAGATGCGACACGGGGACCGCATGTCGTGACCTAGAGTCACGATCGCGAGTGTTTAACCCACGCGACAAGGCACCGGCCCACTTGTCACCGATCGAAAGTGGCGTTAAGACCAAATTAATGTCATTAATGATTAACATTAAGTAAACACTAATGACTTCGAAATTTGATTTTAACCCTCGCCCACAAGTCAAGTAATTCGCAGGTGATTTCGATTGGATTAAATGCCGACACATTAATTAATCAACGATTAAACATTAATGATGCTCAACAGTGCGGATTGCACCGCAGGGTGATTCAGGATGTTGGGCCCATTGGTCGCTGGCTCAACGACACAATTAAGACACGCTTAATTAACTAAAGATTGGTAATTAATGTGTCCTAATTAATGACGAAAACGGAGCTCCTCGTGCCAAGAAACCCGAGCGATTTCAACGGCAATCGCCGGCGACACATCAGCAGCGCGCGCCCACCAAGTACTAAAATGGATTCGCAATATCACTACGAATCTAATGGTAGCATTCTCGCCGGCTGAGGACTAGAACGCCGCTAGCCGAAACGAAAATGGGAGCTTTATCGCTAAGTGCGAAATAGCTAAAAGCTCACCAGGTCCAAGGAAGAGGGTGCCAAAGCTTCTATGGCTAATAAGAAGCTACCTCGTGACGAGAAGCTTCAAAGATGGCCTGAGATGCTTGATCACGAGGAAGCTCACGACTTGGAGAAGAAGGTTTGAAAATGACCCCGAGCCAAATGAGTGATACCAAAGCATCAAAATGGCTTCATTAAGGTCCATGAGCTACATGAGCAAGTAATTAGAAAATGGAGCACTCACCCAGCCGAGGAAGAAGATGACCACTTTACGAATTTGAACAAACCCCAAATTGGACAATTCTCGAGAATCAAATCCAAAATTAAGTGAGGGGAAATGTTCAAGGAAGTAAATAGATAAGGTTAGGGCAAAGAAACGTGAAGGAGGACCACCGAACACCAAGAACACCTGAGAAGCTTCACGGTCAACAATGGCGATTTGCCATTTTTGAGGTGTTAAGCTCCAATATTGTGAATGGGGCTTGATGGTGGTCTAAAGAAATACCGGAGGTATTGAGAGGGTTTAAAAGCCATGAAAGCATTAGGTTTGCACCACACTTCTTTCGGCAAAACACGAGCACAAGGTGCGCCGACAAGGAAAAAGAGGTGTAGACGGCACTAGGGCATGGCCTGCTCGAGTACCTCCCATACCCCTAAACGTCGCCTAGGTGACTCTAGGAGCAAGAAATGACATCGCCATTACTCCCTACTCGTGTCTCGCACGCACGAGGTAGAAGATGACCAATGAAAAGGCTCGATGATTTTCACCGTTGGATGAGACACGGACGGCCGAGATAGAGCCACGCTCCGTGTTTAAAACACAACGGGAGAATGCGAGCCCTAGGATTAGAAATGAACGGCTCGATTGCTCCACGCGCAAACTCAATTTACAACGGCGAACACGCGGCGTTGGATCTTAATCCAACGGCTCGATTCAAACCAACAACCGAGGGTCCGAAAGTTGCGGAGGATCTCGACGGCTGGATGGAGATCTAACGGTTGACATTCCTTTAAGCAACCTGGAAGGTCCGAAGGTTACACGCGCGGGCGCGTGCGATTTAGATCCAACGTTGAGATCCAACGCGCTTTAAAGAGAGGCTCGGTGCGCTTAGTTGATCGACCAAGTCAATTGGCTCGAGCCCGAGTCCGACTCGACCCAAGTAACAAGAAACCAGGTTTGACTTTGAAATAAGAACAGAGACTTTGAAGGATTTGTTTGAGGTAGCAAATTAACTCCAAAAATTATGAAATTTTTACAGGAGCTTGCTAACTCAGATACTAACCTTGTGTAAAATTTTCAGAGGTTTTTATGCTGTGAATAAATCTCCAAAAATTCTGCAAGGCTCTGCTTTAATGTTTGACTGAGAGTCAAACAGGTTTGATTGCCTCTAAAAATATTCAAACAATTTCCAAAAATTGTGAAATTTTTCAGAGGGGTCACATACCATCACAGAGACTTAGGAAAAATATTTTCAGAGGATGATCATAAGATTTGACAAGATTGTTTTAGGAATACCAAGATTTGGATGAACTAGACTTGTGACAGTGTATTTCCATAATCCCTTGTACAAGAATTGATTGGCACAACAGGAAATACATGATGTAAGAAAAAGTTTTAATTTCTACTGATTTTCTTACATTTGAAACACAAGCCCAAGATTGGGATGTTACAAAACCTTCCCCCCTTACAAGAATCTCGCCCCGAGATTCTGCTTACTCTGAAAAGAAGGACGTAATCGCACGAAGACGGCTTCGCGCTCCCAAGTTGCCTCATCTTCTAATGGTTGGACCATCAACCTTAAGGAACTTGATGACACGTCCTTGTCCTTCGCTCGCATTCTTCGAGAATACGAACAGATGCTCATGATAGGTCAAATTTTCTTGCACATCGAGATTTTCCAACTGAGTTTCCTCAATCGAACACGGAGGCACTTCTTCAAGTGTGACACATGGAACACGCGCGGCACACCCTCCAGTGAAGCCGCAACCCAATCAGATGCAACGCTCCAATCCTTCGATGATGCGATAAGGCCCAACATATCGAGGAGCTAACTTGCCTTTGATGCCAAACGCTGATGGCCCTTCAAGGGTGAGACCTTGAGATAAACAAAGTCATTGGGCTCAAAGCTCAACTCCCGACGACGACGATCCGCATAGCTCTTTGCTCGGATCGGGCCACGCGCAAATGCTCACGAATCACCGGACTCGACTTTCGCCTCATTGATGGAATCGCCCAAGAACGACGCCACCGCTCGACCAGTTCAATGGGGTTCTACACCGCCTCCCATACAAAGCCTCAACGTGCCATGCCAAGACTAGCTTGAAATCGTTGTTGTAGGAGAACTCGATGACAAAGAAGCACTTCTCCCACTTCTTCCCATAGGAAAGAACACAGCACGAGCATATCTTCCAACACTTGGTTGACTCTCTCCGTCGACCATCGCTTGAGGATGATAAGTCGAATCGAAAGAAAGACGTGTACCCATAGCCTCTTGCAGATTATGCCAAAAGCGAGAGGTGAAAAGAGAACCACGATCCGACACAATCGCTCGTGGCACACCATGCAAACTCACAATCTTGAGACATAAAGCTCGCCAAGGGCTTCACACGGAGCCGGTCTTGACAGAAGAAAATGTGCCACCTTAGTCACCCATCAATCACGCACCCAAATGGCATCGTTCCTTTGGGTGAGCGGGCAATCCGTGATGAAATCCATACCAACGGAATCCCACTTCCACTCGTCATCGCAAAGGTCAAGAAGGCTCGCGGACGTTGATGTTCGCCTTGACACGACAAAGACACGCCGCTTCGCAACGAACCCGCGATCTCGCCATGCGAGTCCACCGATCTCTCAAAGATCTTGATACATCTTGGTGGCTCCAGATGGATAGACAAAGGGGAGTCATGGGCCTCGCGAGAATCAAATCCCGCATTCCATGACCTTCGGAACCACCAAGCGTCGTCTCGAACCACACAACACCGTGCTCATCCTCGTAAAAGCACTTAGCTGTCCCATTCTTGATGTTCCGCTGATTTGGATCACACCAACATCTGCTCTGGCAGCCTTGATTTGCTCCACCAAAGTCGGTTGCACAACCAAGGTAGCAAGAGAACCATGCTCAATCAATCCCAAATTAAGCCGCTGAAATTCTTCGAGAAGGGTAGGTTGTTGCCCTCAAGTAACAAGGTATTGCAATACACCTTCGACTAAGTGCATCGGCAACAACATTGGCCTTGCCCGGTGATACCGAATGCCCATATCATAATCCTTGATCAATTCCAACCATCTCCTCTCGCTCGAGGTTCAGATCGTGGGTGAACAAATATTTCAAGCTCTTGTGATCGAATACACCTCACAACGGTTACCAATAAGGTAATGCCGCCAAATCTTGAGTGCATGAACCATCGCAGCTAACTCCAAATCATGGGTAGGGTAATTGAGTTCATGAGGCCTCAATCGCCTCGATGCATAGGCCACAACCTTGCCTTCTGCATAAGAACACAACCAAGTCCTCGCGAGAGGCATCACAATAAATGTCAAAGCTCTTATGCACATCGTGGAGAACAAGCACCGTGCGACGTCAATCGCCTTTGAGTTCTTGAAAACTCAAATCACAAGCGATGACCACACAAATTTCTTTTCTTTCTTGAGCAATTCGGTCAAGGGCTTAGCAATTTTGGAGAAGTTCTCGATAAAGCGCGGTAGTAGCCCGCTAAACCAAGGAAACTCCTCACATCGGTGACTCGACTTGGCTGCCTCAAGATAGAACATCGCGACCTTGCTAGGATCTATCATGACACCACTCGCTGAAAGAACATGGCCCAAGAATGCCACTTCCTTCAACCATAACTCGCACTTGCTGAACTTGGCATACAGCTGATGCTCACGCAGTTTTCCCAATACAATCTGCAGGTGCTCAGCATGCTCTTCTTCACAATTGGAGTAGATAAGAATGTCATCAATCAAAACCACAACAAACTTATCCAAATACTCCATGAACACCGAGTTCATAAGATTCATGAACAAAGTCGAGCATTGGTCAAACCGAAAGACATGACGGTGTACTCGTAAAGGCCATAACGAGTAGTGAATGCCGTCTTTGAATATCCTCGACTCGATCCCGACTTGATGGTACCCCAATCTCAAGTCAATCTTGAGAACACACAAGCCCCACCAATCGGTCAAAGAGATCATCAATACGAGGCAAAGGATATTTGTTTTTCACCGCTACTTCATTCAATGGACGGTAATCAACACACATACAGTGGTCTTGTCCTTCTTCTTCACAAAATAACCTGACAACCCAAGGAGATGAGCTAGGACGATGAAGCCTTTGCTTGAAGCTCACCCAACCGCTTCTTCACCTCCAACTCATTAGGAGGCATTCTGCACAGCACTTAGAAATTGGAGCGATCGGCAGAACTCAATCACAAACTCCAAGTCTCGAACCGAGGCATACCAGTAAATCTTCGGGAAGACATCCACAAAGTCACGCATCTGGGCACATCCTCGAACCTCCATGGTCGCTTAGCTTCAAGGGCACAAAGGTGTGGCCCCGCACTGCCAGTGAAATCCCAACTTGCTCGCCTCGAGGACTAGTGAGGAAAACCATCTTCTTGGCACAATCGATTTGCCCCAAGTGTTGGGACAACCAATCCATACCAAGAATCACATCCAGCGCTACGAGTCAAGTAAGATGAGGTTCGCCAAGAATTCCACTCCTTCTATATTAATAGGAACGCCGACATTCTTGATCGCCTCATTTCCGCTCCCGAGAGCGAATAAGCAAAGGAATCCCCAAAGGAACAAAGTGAAGGTCACAATCACAAAGAAATGATCTCAAATAAAGGAATGTAAAGCTCCAGAGTCAAACAAGATCGCAGCAGACGATAACTAACAAGGAACGTATCCAACACAACGTCGGTGCCTCTTGAGCCTCCTCACCGAGATGTGGTTGACTCGACCACTCCCGACACCCCGAGTCTTCGATCACCTTCGCTCGTGTGTGACCATTCCGCGCCCTCCATTAGGACGAGGGGCTCGCCCACTCCTCGAGGGCAATCGCAGCATAGTGGCCCTTCTTGTTGCAGGCAGTAACATCGCACTGCGGCTGGAGCGCAACTCGCCGCTTGAGTCGCAGTGCACGTGGTCAAACACGGCTCGCGAGGGACGAGCAATCGGCGCCGACGGCCTCGGCGGGGTGAAGCCAAAGCACGAGCCCTCGTGTGGGCCCAACACGGGACGAGTGAGGCCGGCCTGGCGCATCGATGGGCTTCCCACTTGCGCTATGGACTTCACCAGCCTTCGCTTTGTGCTCATGACGATGGCCTTGTCAACCAAGGCTCGAAGTCAACAAAGTCCACTATAGATAGCTTGTCCCGTAGCTCCTGACAAACCATCCATGAACTTCTCCGCTTAGCCTCATCGAGGCCACCTCTCCCGAGCATAACGAGCCAAGTGGTTAAACTCGTAAAGATACTCGAGACGACTTGCGCCCGCTAAGCGCAAGAAACTCCTTCTTCTTGAGCTTCATTAGGCCATCGTGCATGTGGGCCCGACGGAAAGCGGATCGAAACTCATCCCACGACAACGGGCTCGCGCCGCATGGCGAAAGTTCTCCCACTAAGAGAGTGCCGCACCTCAGCCGATGGGATGCAAAGAGTGCCCACCCGCCTCGGCATCGAGCGATATTGAGCTTTCGTCAACAAGACGCAGCCAATCATCCGCTCGAGTGGATCCCTGATCGAGAGAAAGTGGCGCGCAGACGAGAGAACTCCGCAAGCCCACCACGAGACCGGTGGCCACCACCTCCGGATCCCGGCAGAGCTGGAGCGGAGGTGTTCCTCGCAATGACCTCCAAGATCCGGCCCCGTCCATGCGATTCCGCCGACCGAGCCGCAACTCAGCCATGGTCTGAGGAGGGAAGCTCTCATCGAACTGCCACCGATCGATCACGGGGGGAGGTTCTTGTCATCCTGCTCCACAAAAATAGGTTAAACACAACTCCGAATGTGAGACAAAGAAAACAACTAACCACTAAACAAAACAACCTTAAAAGCCTGGTAACAATATAAAATTACAGCAAGATCATAAAGATAACAACCATCTTCCTATTATGACTAACTCGTGATGGAAAACGAGTAATCAATTTTTCAGAAGACAAATTTCTGTAACATTAACTTCTGCTCAAACAGCTAGGAAATAGGGTGGAAATCATAATAAAGGAGGGTTAAACACTTAGATATCTCATATCACTTCTACCCCCGTTATCCCCACAAATTTTAGTTGACTTAACTTCTCATTTTCAAAGACTTTACTACCTAAATGCTAGCTGCCTAGGAATTTATTGCATTGCTGTCCAGATCTTCTTCTCAAGCCTCCGGCCAAATCAGAGCTTCCAGCTTGTTCCAAATATTCCTAAGACAACCAACACTTTCATTTTATAACTCTCATGATGTACCCAAAACCAATCTACTCGATAAACAACTATCTTTTGAAGGAAGATGAGAGAAAAACTCAAATTTTCAAATTCAGTTTAGAATGAGGTGAGATGAGCAAACTAAGATAGATGAGGAGTAAAATCTGAGAACTTACTTAAGATTTTCTTTCAGAAAGCAATCGATATTTGGAAGTAAGTTTTCAAAATATACTAGGATCACTCAAGCTAGGGTTTCTACGGCTCAAGATGGCCTGATACTGGCAAGCCTCCGTGGAGACCCCGGTTTATTAAACTTGTAATACTTAACCTTCCACCTGGTTCTAGTATCACAAATAGAATAATCCGTGTTCGATGGACATGTGCCTTCCTATCAAGCGGCACACATACATCAATACTCAAGACATGCATCATTTCCATACAATGTAATATAACAGTCTACCAAAGACATACATAATATAAGTTATTACAACACAACGACTCGTACTAAATGACATAAATACCAAAAGCAACAAGCCGAAGCAAAAGTTGCCATAAGATGTGGTTAAAACTAAAGACGACCATAGCTACATAACACCATTAAAGGGTAACTGATCGGCCGCTAAGCTAATCGCCTTTTAGATCGCCATAAAGACAACACTCAAAAGTGAGGTCCATCTGACTACTATCATCCTCTCAGCACAACACAAGCAATGCGGTGAGTACAAAATGTACATAAGACTTACGAGTAGCAAGCCCATACATAGCTACATGAAAGTCAGATTCAAAGGAATGTGGTTATATGGTTCTTTGACGACAAAGCAAGATTCATTTGTAATATTGTAATAGATTGAACAAACAGCTTGTAAAACTGCTTTAAGCATTTAAATAATAAATGGAGTAATCATAAGTAACAAGTATCCACCTAGAAGTGACTTTCCCAAAAGTCACTACAAACATAGTGTTGAATCCCCGATTCATACCACCCAACAAGTTTTAATTTTAAAATGTTGTAGTTCTAGCTCTTGAAAGACTTCCCAAGCTGTCCATAACTCTAGGACGAGGCTATTCGAATAGTTTTAATCTTCAGCAGGTGTACCAATGTACCCACACTTTAGACCGCCTTTGCCAAGCTATTAAGCACCACTTTGGTATGCGGGCAGACTCGCTAAGTCCTACTTAACCTTTCCAATGGAATATGTTAATCAAGAGACGACGTATGAGGGTTAACCCTTAGTGGATCACTGATTTAAATATGAATCACAAGGACCCATACGTGAGCAAGATACAATTTACGCTAGCGTGTTCCTCTCTCCTACAAACGTGTCCATGTTGCATATAATCAAACATGCAACCTACCACGCGACTCATTAATTAACACATCCCAAAGTATTTAAGCCAAGAGAGGTCTCATATCCTCTAGGTGGTTAGCACGCACAAATGCTTGGTTTGGTAAGAAGTAGCTCGGTCCTCTAACTGACCCGCACCATTCCAATCACAACCCAAAAGATCACACCATCTTACCATTGTGCCTAAGTTTAAATTGTTTTCATTTTCACTTTGGGTTTAGTAATTTAGACATAGCATGTACTGAAATATATGTATTATAACAATCTTAGGATCAAGGTTATCGACAAGTCGATAAACCACCATTTCTACCGATAACTAAGCATGGCTAAGCATAATAACACGTGAACTACTAAGGACAAGGGTCCATCCAATAACCTAAAATCACAAAGCAAGTAACCTAGGATTCAAGTAGTAGAGGAATAAATATTTCCTAACGATAATGCATCTAGTAGGCCAACTATCCATAATAGTTTAAAACAACATAACAATGCATACATAGAATTTGCAAACAATATATTAGACTTTGAAAATAGTAGGAACAATATGATCAAATGAATGCTATGACCGCTTGCTCTCGGCCGGCGCAGATCTCGATGGTCAGCTGGTGGCTCAATATCAAGATTAATACTGTCTTCTAACCTAACGCCAAAAGGCGATAAGCAAATAAGAAACGAAGAACACCAAATGAAACTCCAACAACAAAACACATCCAAAACTAATAAAATTTACACAACAAATTAGGGAATGACCTAAGACAATGACCTGAACAAGAATTATGCAATTTGGACTTAATATGCAAAAGATATGAGCAAATGCTCTTTCTCAAATTTCTTTACAACAAACTAATTAATAATTAGCACTGCTCATGGCATGAAATTTTCTAGAATGATCTAGGGTCTAAAATTTTATAGTAGGTAGATTATGACATCCTAACAACAAGAAAGCTGGATTTACTAAATTTGGAGTTATACATATTTACTTGATGATTTTTCTAGGCTATAAATCTAATGCAAGCATTTTCTACGAGAATCCATGAACATGCTCAATTCTTATTTTATATGAAAGTATACTAATTGATCTTAATTTAACAAAATTGATTTTGCACAATTTGGATTTATACGTAAAAGATATGCATTTTCCAAGGTGAAAACTATTTCGAATATTCAAAATGATGGTAAATCAAGTTATTCCTAGTTACACAATTTTCGCATCGCAACATGCTTAATTCCATTTTTATAATAAACTAAAGTGACAACATAATTTATTATCGTTGGAATTATCTAAAAGCGCTTAAAATGAATTAGTTATGAGTTTCTAAAGTTTTATATCATTTTCTAGTTGTTAAACAAATACTTACCAAATATGCATAAACTCCAATAAAAGAATAAGACGTGGACAACTCCCAACCCTTGATCTAAAATCCTACGCTCACGCTGGCACGTAAAACAAAGCGACGACGCCGCTAATCGAACTGGAGCTCACCGCTGATCAAGATCCAACTCACACACGAGTGTATGCATTCTGACGGCGGGCAGATACACGATCTCACCGTTGATCGAAAAGATCGATTGGCCGAGAACGATCAAGGCATCCGAGGGTCCGAACGCACACAAAGATCAGGCCGCAGATCTAAAATGAACGGTAGCTATTTAACGCAGTCAAAGCGGGAGATGCCGACACGGGGACCGCATGTCGCTGACCTAGAGTCACGATCATGAGCCGCTTAACCCACGCACAAGGTGCACCGCCCACTTGTCACCGATCGAAGCGGCTGTTAAGACTAAATTAATGTCATTAACGATTAACATTAAGCAAACACTAATGACTTCAAATTTGATTTTAACCCCTGCCCACGTCGTCACGTAATTCAGCAGGTGATTCGGATGTGGATTAAATGCCGACACATTAATTAATCAACGATTAAACATTAATGATGGTCGAACAAGGCGGGATTGCACCGCAGGGTGATTCAAGGATGTTGGGCCCATTGGTCGCTGGCTCAACGACAATTATTAAGACACGCTTAATTAACTAAAGATTGGTAATTAACGTGTCCTAACCATGACGAAAACGGAGCTCCTATGCCGCCTAAGAAACCCGAGCGATTTCAACTAGCAATCGCCGGCGACACCTGAAGCGCGCGCCACCAATTACACTCAAAATGGATTCGCAATATCACTACGAATCTAATGGTAGCATTCACGCCGCGTGAGGATTAGAACGCCGGCTGGCTGAAAACAAAAATGGGAGCTTTATCGCTAAGTGCGAAAATAGCGAAAGCTTCACCATGTCTAAGGAAGCGGGTGCCAAAGCTTTATGATTAATAAGAAGCTACCTCGAGGACGCAGAAGCTTCAAAGATGGCCGAGATGCTTGATCACGAGGAAGCTCACGGACTTGAGAAGAAGGTTTGAAAATGACCGCTGAGCCAAATGAGTGATACTAAAGCATCAAAATGGCTTCATTAAGGTCCACAGAAGCTACATGAGCAAGTAATTAGAAAATGGAGCACTCACCCGAGCCGAGGAAGAAGATGACCACTTTACTGAATTTGAACAAACCCCAAATTGGACAATTTCAGAATCAAATCCAAAATTAAATGAGGGAAATGTTCAAGGAAGTAAATAGATAAGGTTAGGGTAAAGAAACGTGAAGCAGACCACACTGAACACCAAGAACACCAGAGAAGCTTCATCTGGGTCAACAATGGCGATTTGCCATTTTTGAGGTGTTAAGCTCCAATATTGTGAATAGGGCTTGATGGTGGTCTAAAGAAATACCAGAGGTATTGAGAGGGTTTAAAAGCCATGAAAGCATTAGGTTTGCACCACACTTCTTTCTGGCAAGAAACACAGAGCACAAGGTGCGCCGACAAGGAAAAAGAGGTGTAGACGTGCACTTGGGCATGGCCTGCCCAGTAGTACCTCCCATACCCCTAAACGCTGGCTAGGTGACTCTAGGAGCAAGAAATGACACTGCCATTACTCCCCCCACGTGCTCGTTCGACTACGGGGAGGTAGAAGATGACCAAATAAAAAGGCTCGATGATTTTTAGCCGCTGGATGAGACACGGACGGCCGAGATAGAGCCACTCCCTGTGTTTAAAACACAACGGGAGAATGCGAGCCCTAGGATTAGAAATGAACGGCTCGATTGCTCCACGCCGCAAACTCAATTTACAACGGCGAACACGCGTGCGCTGGATCTTAATCCAACGGCTCTGATTCAAACCAACAACCTGAGGGTCCGAAAGTTGCGGAGGATCTCGACGCTGGATGGAGATCTAATGGTTGACATTCCTTAAGCAACCTAAGGTCCGAAGGTTACACGCTGCTGCCATGCGATTTAGATCCAACGGCTGAGATCCAACGCGCTTTAAAGAGAGGTCTCTGGCAGCTTAGTTGATCGACTAAGTCAATTGCCTCGAGCCCGAGTTTGACTCGAACTCTGGCAATGAGAAACCAGTGTTTGACTTTGAAATAAGAACGTAGACTTTGAAGGATTTGTTTGAGGTAGCAAATTAACTCCAAAATTATGAAATTTTTACAGGAGCTGCTAACTCAGATACTAACCTTGTGTAAAATTTTCAGAGGTTTTTATGCTGTGAATAAATCTCCAAAAATTCTGCAAGGCTCTCGCTTTAATGTTTGACTTAGAGTCAAACAGTTTGATCGCTCTAAAAATATTCAAACAATTTCCAAAATTGTGAAATTTTTCAGAGGGTCACATACCATCACAGAGACTTAGGAAAATATTTCCAGAGGATGATCATAAGATTTGACAAGATTGTTTTAGGAATACAAGATTTGGATCAACTAGACTTGTGAGAAGCAGTATTTCCATAATCCCTTGTACAAGAATTGATTGGCACAACAGAAATACATGATGTAAGAAAAAGTTTTAATTTTACTGATTTTCTTACATTTGAAACACAAGCCCAAGATTGGGATGTTACATCAAAAGAGATACTAAAATTGTGTGGTTATTTGCTATAGGATACCGATGCTATTATAATAATATTATTCATTATTTTGGAGAGAAACACTACAAAATAACCTTCATATCCTTCCATTTTTACTCATTCTCCTACAGCCTCTAGGAAGTCCTTCGTCCAAGACATGAGGACGTGGCAGAGCACCGCACCATCCTTGCTTGCTCACGACGCCGCCAACAAGCGTGTGGCACACAGAACACCTTGGCCCACCACTCCCAAATCCCAAAGTGACGAAGAAGCTGATGGTGACGGTGAGGCAATGAGACATTGTAGCGCGCTCTCACTCTGGCAATGCCCGCGATGCGAGCGTGATGGTGGTGGTGAGTAGAAGGCGGGCATCAATGCTCCTTCTGTCCCGATCCGCACGACGTAGCGCATACCGAAGTTCGACACGCAGCGCGACCCTCCCGCCTATTGTCCTTCTCAAATGGTGGCATGAGGGAGGCTCGCTGGCCCTTCCCTCAAGTCCTCCACCACCTCCTCTCCTTCCTCCCCTTGTCGCTTGCACCCTACCCAACCATGCCATAAGACGCCGCCTCCTCCACCACCACCACCACCTTATCGCTCACCTCAAGCGAGGAGACATCCAGAGATGTGGGTAAGAATGGCGATGGGAAAGAGAGATGGATTAGCGGCCGGAGATGCGCAGCGATGATGCTCTCTGAGCAGCCTATCCGCACGTGAGGACCCACTGTTATTTTCGTTGGACCGAGGCCTTCCCGGTCTTATGGAAATAACTCTAGGCCTCAAGAAATGAATTCTAAATTAACTTATTCATGAGAGTACTGACGAATTAGAGCCATGGTGACCATGCAAACCGCTTCCTCGCTGAGTTCCACATGGTGACCAATTCTCCAAAAAATTACAAGTACACACTTAAAGGAATTAAGAGGGAATTAAAACAACGGATATGAGTCTCGTGTTAGCTCCCAAAATCAGCACCAACACGCTCATACCCTTATGTAACGTTAATCACATCAATATAACATTCATATATTGATAATCCAAAAGACATACAACATAATAGTTAAGTTTACAACTATCACAAAGCGACCGACCGTCAAATGCAAATAAGAGCATTAAGTAGCAGAGAAGCAATATAAATAAACTAAAAGTCCAGATGGGATGCCCCATAACCCATGGAAACCGATCAAGTTAAATAGCGAAGACTACTCATCAACGCCGCCAAATCGACGCTAACGAGCTCATCCGCGCGCCAAGTCTTTTCACCCGAATTTGCAGAGCTAGGTTGAGTACAATTGTACTAGCAAGTGTTACACAAATTAAAAATATTTATGCATAGAGGATATCAAAAGAATGAAATTAGTGGCTTAGTTTTGCATAAAATACAATAATTTTCAACCTACACATACTAATTTTACAATTGCCATTTTGTAAACGAAGTTTTCTACAAAAGATAAACATGTGGCATATACCAAATGAAACAAACAAATACCAAAGTGGCAGCCCACTTTGATAAACTAACATGCATGAATACCCATTCATGGCTAATACCGAGTTGTAACATGTGAATTTTAATTCAAAGTTTAACAATAATGACCTTAATTCAAGCGGTCGTCCGTGAATCGGACACGGCTATTCGAATAGATTTATACTTTGCAGTGGAGTACAACTTACCCACACGACTCACCCAACCCATAAGCCAAACACACTACCTTTGGTGAGTTGACCTAAGTAGTTCGAGACTTAGTAATTTTTTGTAAGAAAATTTATTGAGTTAGATCACCCATGCAAATGAAATCCCAACTTAGTACATATGCATATAGCAAATGCTAAGTAGACAAGCATGTTGTGCCAGGAGGGGCTAGTGTAAGGTAGGTAGTATGTTGGGTGACCCCAACACAAGTAATCGTGCTCACCCACACAAGATATATTATACCGGGTTCCTAAGGAACATAGGATTTCACGGCCGCTATGTCCTCACACCACCTGTGGTTCAACCCAATAAAACTCACCCTTACTTGATTAAGCTGCTCCCAACCCGTATGTGGAAGTACGTGTGTTACTTGAATTAACAATGTCACCAAAGTTCTCTTTGTTAGTCCTGACAAGACAACCACAAACCCGAGTCTCAGGCACCTAAGGCACCCACACTACAACCACTTGTCCAGCACCTAAATCCTTTTAAAATTTACCAAAAGAACTAAACAACCAGATTCAAGATCCGACCAAAGGTAGAAAAGATAAAGGTGAGGTGTTTCCAAGGTCGATTTGAGTAATCCCACAACCTGACTACCGATAACTCTAGACTTGCATGGCTAAGCAACAATCAACAAAATAGAAATATCATCACATCCATCTATCCTAAGCATATATGTACTAGAAAAATAATGAGGATAGCATCAAGAATAGGACATAACTAACTACTCATCACAAAAATCGACATATAACAAAATAGCATGCAAACAATTATCATTGCACTATCCTATCAAAAGCTAGGATCAATATGATACAAAATAAAGTTCAAATGATGCTTTCCTTGTTGGAACTCAAGTTTCTCACTCTTGGCGAAGAGTCTACGCGATCATCTGGATTCTATACAAAAACACATCGAATCAACACCAGAGAAAACCTAAAATTAAAAATGCTCAAAATGAATGAATCTTCTACAGAGTTAGATGATGATTTTAGATGAATTTAGGTGAAATAATTATTCTATTTGGAGTTTGTATGGGAAAGTTATAGTAGTATGAAAATCAGATTGGGAAAAGTCAAAACAAAGGTTTAGTTACTATTCATCTAAATTTAATTATTTAGTAAAAATTTATAGAACATTGGTGGAGGAAAGTATTACATAGATAATGAGAGAATAAAAAGTTTTGATCAAAATAAATTGGTTCATCTCATTTGGAGTTCAAATGAATTAGTTATGAATTTTCAAAGTTAATAACATTTTTAGTGTGACAATAATTCGATTAGGATCAATTTCCAAAAATATATTTTTTGAGATAGAGACATGTTTGAAACCTATTTCATATTAAAGTTCATTTAAAATAAAAATTATCAAATTGGTTTCACTGGATTTGGAGTTGATGAAAAAGATATGAATTTTTGAAGTTATATGAATTTTTAGTGTACAAATAATTGATTTCCGAATTTTCTTTAAATATCGAAGTTGAGAACGCTCGCACCGTCCAACTAAGAGATAGGTCCGGTCGACTGGTCCGAACTGTAACATCCCAAATTTTGGCTTGTGTTTCAAATGTAAGAAATTGAGGGTAAATTAAAACTTTTCCTTCATCCTTTACTCTTGAAACTTTTCTCAAATTCTTGTAAAGGAATTTGGGAAATTCAAAATCAAAAGCCTCAATTATCAAGTCAACAACCTCCTTGGTCAAATTTTGTCAAACCCTTTGAAATAATTTTCCTGGTTCTAGGGTGGCTTGGTAACACCTCTGAATTATTTCATAATTTTTGGAAATTAATTGAAATATTTTAGAGGCAAGTCAAACCTTGGTCAAACCTCTGTTTTAACCTTCTGGAAATTTTTGAGAAAATCCCAGTGCACAAAAACCTCTGGAAATTTTAGGAAGGTTAATCTTAAGTCAGAAGCTCCAGTTAAAATTTCATAAATTTTGGAGTTGATTTGATGCCTCAATTAAATCCCCAAAGTTCCGTGTTTAAAAATCAAACCTTAATCAAGTACTGCTCATTGATTCAGTCGTGCTCGCTCGAAGTCACTTGACTCGACCGAAGCCAACTAATCGCACTTGCCATGGCCGAGCGAAGGCTGCAGCGATCACCGCTAGATCTCCATCGACGGCTCTCATTCGTAGGCATTCTGACAACTCGCGCTGCATGTGATTCTCACCGTTGATTCGATCCACCGCACGAGACCGCATCTGCTCACTTCGGCCTTACAATTAGCGATCGATCGTGGCCGCTCAAATCTCATCCGCCGCCGCCAAGATCTAATGGGGTTGGGCTCAACCCACTAAAACACTTTGACTCGAGCCGCGAAAGGCTGACCGCGGGCCCGCGCCGCCTGGTCATCTTCCTCCTTCGCCGCTAGGCGATGCGCTCGCAGACGCCATGGCAAGTGAGAGGGAGGGGTGCCTTGTCACCTCCTTGAGCCCTTTAAACGGCTCCTCTCAGCCGCACAAATGCACGCTGCACCGCCTCAGAGTTGTCGAGCTTACTCGCTTCCGCCGCTCCCGAGCGATCCGACGGCTGGTGGACCGAAGACCATCCCGAGGCAGCGCGCCGCTTCTTCGCCTCGGCTACTTAAGCCCTCAAGACCTTCAAGAGCTTTCTTTACACCCCTTTGAGCTCCACCACACACTCTTTGCTTGCTTGAGCCCAAATCTCCGTAACCCTTTCGCCGCCATTGTTGAGTCTGGAGCTCTCTGCAACCCGCGCCCCAAAGGGCTTTTCTTCCTTCTTCTTGCTTTGGTTTGTGTCCCTTACTTCTGGAGCAAAACCCTAACTTAATTGTAGTTTGCTTTCACAGAGCACTCAATTTGGGAATTGCTCGCAAACCGAATCACCCCCTCTTCCTCTCCTCCCAGAAGGAGCTTTTTCAATTCCTTGCTCATGTGGCATCTCCGAGCTATTATGAAGGTGTTGTGATGACCCTGTCTCCCATTTTGCTCAGCCGCCATCTCCACTTTTTTTCTTCTGCCGCCGCCGCCTCGTCACGGAGTCGCCCACCTCCTGGCACTCCGCACTTCTCGTAGCCTTCTAGTAGTCCCTCAGAAGCCGTGGCACCCGCTACTCCGATCTGCTATGAGCTTTGAGCGCCGCATTTCGGCCGCTTGGTCGGCCGGCCACCGCCGACTCACCGCTGCTTCGGGCCACCACCGACGGTGTGGATGGTCCCGTGTGTGCGTTATGCTATTGCGTTCCATTTTGGCACTTAGTTTCCGCCGCGCGTTTGGGTCGCCATGACAAGCCGAGGTGCTCCTCGGTTTTGTTGTTTGACGAAACTGGCAGAAGGCTCGCAATATCGCTCTGACACGTGAATGGCGCTCATTAATGCTAATCATTGTTAATCATGGGTTAGTAATCATTAGTCGCCCTAAACCCACCTCCTCGCCATCGACTGCAGGCCCGCCATCCTCAAAACTCCTCAGGCGCTGCAGTGTTTAAACCCTGTGATGTGACTTAGCTGCCACCGACCGCTGGGCCCCTATTGTCGGTGAGTCTGCTCAAATCATAAACGCCCAATCAACCTCACCGCTCGATATTGGATCTGTGTGTCGGATCGTGAGCAATTGGATCGTCCAAGGCTCTCCATCCCACCTCTTCATCGCTTGATCAACGGTCCAAAGTTGTGTGAGCAATTGGAATGTCCAAGGTCGCATGATCCGGATCGCTGGAATCAAACCAACGCATGCAAGGCACGCATGTTGAATCGGCCGCGCGCGCAACGCTTGATCTTTAATCACGCCCACTTTGAGCCACGCTTTTCTTTTCGTTGAGGGATATAAAATTCCTCATGAGCTTTATCTTTCTAACAAAAATGTTGTTAAAACTTTAGAAATTCATATCTTTTCATTATAAATCCTTTTGGGTGAATTCAGTAGTATTAATTTTCCTTTAAGCTAGAGATTAATATAGAAATGTTTCTAGGCGTCGTTAAGAACCGTAAATGTTGTGAATCGATTTTAGCCTTTTCACCTCTAGTAAATATTCTAAAAATGCTATAAAACTTAGAAAATCCATAACTTGTTCTCTCAGAAGTCCAAATAGAGCTAACTAAATTTTGTTAATTTCCTTTAGGATGAACTTTAGTGAAGGACCAGCTTGCAGTGGTCTTGCTAATGATATAAATGATGTCCTAGTTTTAGAACTTAGAAAATCATAACTAATTCTTTATAACTTCAAATGACCTGAAATTTTATATGGGTAACCACTAAACCAATAGGTAGCTACCATAAAATTTCAGCTTCAAGATCTTCCTAGAAAATATTTTTGCTACAGTGCTAATTATGGTAAAATAGGTTTTTAGGGAATATCTTTGCACCACAAATCTAAATTAGGTTTTTCCAGCTTTCTATGTCTAGGTATATCCATATTCTACCTTGTGTGTAAATTTCACGATTTGGATAATTGTTTCTGCTATTTCATTTAAGTGTTGCTCGCCTTATTGGTTGTTTTCGCTTTTCGCTTAGGATTCGATATTTGCTGTGAACCCCAGAACGCACCCTCCGCCAACAAATTGAGCAACAAAAAGCAGCAAGCGCTTGATCATTTCCCATTGATCCCATTACTTTTAAAGTCTAATATTTTGTTTAACTTCTATGTATGCATTGCTAATTTGTTGTTAAATTGATTAGTTAATCCTCTAGTTGCATAATCTGTAGGTAAATGATTATCCTTTACTACCGAGAGCTAGGTTAATTGTCGTGGTTAGAGTTCGCTGGATGAGCTCTTATCACTTAGTAGATTACGAATGAATATTGCTTAGCCATGCCTAGTTATCAGAGAGTTAAGCATCATCGACTTAGTCGATGATCTTGATCACACAACTACTTCTACTACTCCATTATGTCCAACCCTTGTGTTTTATTGATTTACAAATCAAAACTGAAACAAAACTATATCTTGACTTGGGCACAATGGTATGTTGATGTGATCCGCTTCGTGTGTGAATGGTGCCTAAGTCCCCAAGGACCGAGTTACTTGTGTCACTAAGCCAAGCGCTTGTTGCGTACAACCACACGAGGGGATATGGAACCCTCTTGACTAAGTACTTTGGGAGGTGCTAATTATGAGCCGGTCTGGATGTGTTCTTGTGTGTGTGTTTTGGAGGGGAGCATTAGCGCACCGTTAGGTCGCCTAATGTGTCCTTCTCCGTGGGTTGCGGTTTCTTAATTAGCATCGCCCATTGGAAAGCGCCTTGTTAGACTTAGCCATGCTCGCATACCAAAGGAAGTGTGCTAACCGTGGTCGTGGAAAGGCGGTTCATCGTGTGGTACATTGGTACACCCTCGCAGGTTAAAACTATTCAATAGCCTCGCCCTAGGTTATGGACATGCTTGGTAAGGTCGCAAAGAACTAGACTACAACCTTTTAAAACTTAAACTTGACATGGGTGGTATGAAGGGGTACTTCATGTTATTGTTGTGGTGACTATGGTTTAGTCACTTCTAGGTTGGTGTTGTCATCTATCTATTGTTATTGTTGTCTCTCTTTATTTGAACAATAAAAGTTAATTGCAAACTTGCTTTGAATCTATTACCCTATTGCAAATGAAAACTTGCTTTATGTCAAAAATAAGTCCAGAGCCTCATCCACTTAAATAAAGCTTGCATGTAGTTAATTATAGTTCGTTATCTCACACGTCATCTTGCGAGTACAAAAACAAGTTTTGTACTCATCCGCTTTGCTTAATATTAATTGTTGCAGAGGAAGAAGGTGAGCCCCAAGGGCCTCACTTTTGTGAGTTGTGTTGCGCGCTGTCTGGGACAATTAGCTTGGCGGTCCGGTTGGTTGCCTTGGGTGTAAAGGCACACCGATTGGCTTTTGTTTATCGCCATCTTATGGCCATTTTGCTTCATTGTATATACTTATCTTTATGACTTTAATGGCGCCTCTCTCTTTGTAATAACTCTCTTTATATTATCTATGTCTTTCATTGTTGCTTTTGCTTCGCTCTATGTGTATGAATGGAAATGATGCATGATTTTGTAACGGTGTGTATACTGCAATCGGAAGTATACATATCTCGAGGCTTGGTTTATTTGATTTGTACCGTTAGGACCAAGTGGATGGTTAAACAAAGATAAGCCGAATAAACCGGGTCCTCACACTAACATCACTCGACTCATGCGAATCGATAGGTGGGGCTCATCATTATAAACACTGGCCGATGAACTTGGTCCACAAGTTCACCCAAGACACTCAGAGGGCACTTTAGTGCCTCTCGTCCCACATGTAAGTGATAAATTAGTTCTTTTAAGACAACCATTTAATAACCTAAGCAATGATTAGCACCTAATGAACAGGATTTGTCGCTAATGGCCTTGCTACAAAGGACAATCAAAAACCGACAAACCACTAGTTCATTGCCGTGCTCACCACCGCGACGTGGTCCACGCCGCGCGTGAGCCAAGGAATGAACGAATTCCTAATAGTGTTGCACATCCATCGGGGTGGTGGCGCGATCGAGGTGGCTCGCATCAGTGATTAGCCGAGGAGCAAAGCAAGTTTTCGCCACATGCATGTAACATTCAAGCTCAGACATTGTACCACGCGGTGCCAAAGCTTCTAAGAGACTTAAGAATGCTACCTAAGCAAAGAAGAGTGGTAGAAATGGCCGAGTGGGCTTGTCGTCTGTGAGGTCCACGACGACGATGCGTTCACCGAGGAGAGGTTAACTAGAGCAAAATGGAAAGAAATGAATGTGCAAGATAGCTTAAGGGTGCTAGTGGTATGGTGTAGACGAAAGGAATAGGAAATGTGTTACCGAATCGTGTCGGAGAAGAAAGGGATTCTTACGTCGAAAAGGAATTCTTCAAAATCCTCGGTTCCCGTGGACGCATTGAAGGAATGAGTTGAGGGGATATGATTCTATACCTAAAGGCACAAGGTTACGCGATAAGAGAGGATAATACTCACCAAGATGAAGTTTGCACAATAATGTCACTTGGTTATTTTCAGAGCACACTCCAGCAACTCAAATACACAATGATGGTTCGAGGACTACAACACGAAACAAGAGCTCAAACCAGAGGGAATCGAGACGACATTGAACAAGAACGAGAAAGGACATAAGGGTTCTGAGCTTACCTGCAAGGAGCTAGAATACAAGGCGCCCCTCCTTAGCTAAAAAGAGGAGAAGTGCACTGAGAGGCATGGAGGGTTTTAACCTGTGGAAGATGACGGGTAGCAACGGCTTTAGACGGTGAAACACTCGATAGGTGGAGTTGGGCGTGGATCCACGATGTCAATCAGGCTGCTCAAGGCATCACGCACGCAAGTGGCATCAAGCTCCGAATAAGCCAACAGAGGTTAGGAAGGAGCCGATGTGGGCCTAGGTCGGTAGTGACCAAGCGCACACAAGTCCGAGAGTGGCTTGGGCCGCTTTCAAGTGTGGTTCGACGAAGTTAGTTCGCATGGGGCGGACTTGAGTTTGGTGCGCCGAGACGCTCGGATCGGCCCAAACGCGGCGCCGTCCGATCAAGCTAAATTGTTTGACTGTTTTAAAATCAAACCTTCATACTTTGACCGAGCGACTAAAAATACCAAATAAATTCCTAAAATCCCAAAATTTTTCAGAGAGGTTGCTAGGCTGACCTAGTACCCATAAAAATTTAAACCTCATTGCTCATGATTTATTTGCTTATTTTAAATTCAAACCTAGAATAGGTTGTTGAATAGAGTTTGAATTTTGGTGTGGTTGAACTAAGTTTCAAAAAATTGGGAAAATTATACTTATTCATTATAAATAATATAATATTTAAATAAATTATTTTCCAATGATGATCATAATTTTTTATTTCTGTTTTCTTTTGGGGAGTTGATTTAGGTTATAATTTAATCTTTGATTAAGATTTTTCAAGTGCAATAAATGACGCAAAAGCTTCAAAAACAACATGCATGCTGATGAGATGCATAATAATTCTATTTATTAAAAATAGGATGTGACACGCTTCGACCCGGCCATCCGCAACTTCCTCAAGATCCCCCACGACAATGACGACAGAGAACGGAGGCCATGTACGCTCATGGACACCATCGCCAGACTAAACAACAGGTAGCCCCACCGCCACGTATGCATCTACCGACGAGGGCGTGGGTGGGGCGTGATCAATCCGAAGCCGCATGACCAAAACGAGGAAGAGGGGGCGATAGGGGAGGAAGGCAAGGTGGAGGTGGAGGAGGAGGAAACAGTGTCACTGGCACCGCCTCGCAAGAAGCCGCAGCTGAAGCAACAGTGGAGGGAAGGGGCTCGCTGGGGGCGCGCGGCGCGATGGTGGCGACGCGTGGGGACTATGTGACCTGGCCGTGGCTCGGTAGGATGGGGATGGTATAAGGGAGTATGGGAGAGATTAGGGCTGCTTGATTTCAATCCAATGGTATGAAGAAGAAAAGGATGGAGGGGCAAACATTAAGTCGCCGTCGAATCGAGTCATCAGGAGGAGACTTGCCGACTAATCGCCTAGTCGGCGACTAGTCAAGACTAGTGACAATGATGGCTCAAAGTTGCACTGTGGTTCAAGGAAGAATACTTGCATGCCTATAGTTGCTAATGCTAGATGCTTTCATGAAAGATTTACTAGTGTACAAGACTACAATGCTAATGCTAAAGATTGAAGAGCTTGTTACCTTATTGTTTGTGCTTGAAGCATCAAGAATGAAGAGTTAGTTCCCATCCTCTTCAAACAAAACCTTCATAAATCGTAATGCGTTGATGGTCGATGTAGTCCTCTTCTAGTATCAACACATGTTGTGTATGTATTACACAATTATACATGTAAAATTGCAAACAATAACATTGTATCAATAAATGTAATCTTGTATCAAACTATCAATGAATGAAAAGTTAGTCATTTACCTATATGTTCTTTCTTGTAGCAAAGATGTTATTCCACACTTCCACGTGTGAATCACAATATAATCGCCTATCCTCGTGAGACCAATCACCAATTATTGTTCTTTCTGGCAGATTATATATAGTTGTGACCAATCAGCCAATTATTGTCTTAACTCCATGATCTCCATCCTCAACAAAGGTTCCTAAAGGCACAAATGCACACAATGAAAATTGCATTTGGATTATGGTTTGGCCTTGAGGTTTTGATATGCGTCAATATATAAGCACCAAAGTTCAACAAGAAGATAAAAGCACTTGCAGAAAACTACATTTACTTTGTCAAGTGCTAATCTTTCAAACCAACACCATATCTTTGATTTTGTCAATCACGTTATATTCTTGTTGATGTAGCCAGTTATTTTATGCGTAAATCAATGTCATGATAAAGGGTTCATATGTTTGCATGAAAAAAATTCCTACATATATCAAGTAGACAAAGACTAATGATGGTCGGTCTTTACTGTTGATGTGAGGACCCGAAAAATTTAAAATAATTTAAACAACGCAAATCGCTTTTAGCAAAAGAAATAAAAATTTCTAATCAAGAGCAAATCATAATCTCAAATTAATATTTAACACATCCCAAGCAATCTCTTATAAAATAATACAATCAAAAGTCAACAACAGAATTTTACAACCAAATTATTGCCGCAAGAATAAAACATCGATATAAATCAGAGTCAGTCACAAGATTTCATCGCAAACGGACAAACAATATTATTACATCCTCCGAATTAATTACAACAAGAATTATTTTCAAGCAAAAGTAAAATATTACAACTCATAATTTATTACAAAAATCAATTACATCAGATCACAATATGAATTACAACATATGATTTAATTACAGATAAAACCTTGCATTGCATGTCACCAAAGCCTTCCTTGAAATCTTGCCCATCCATCGCCATCTAGTCCAACCCATTTCGCGGCTAATCCAACACCCGTCCACATTTCCCGCGACCACCAACAAAAGACAAGACCGATATTAAACCAAAAACAATAAAATAGAGTTAGGGTAAAGAGAGGTCATGGCCACGATTTACGAAGATCATAGCGGTTCCTGCATCAACCTAGGTTAGTCAAGACCGCCTCACCTCCAAAGGGGTTTCATCACCTGGCAATTTTATAAATCCAACACCCACTTATACCGCCTTACCTCAACCGTAGAAAAATCCGACATTTTCTTATGGACCAATGGCCCATTTCTTTTACCGAGCCCAACACCCACTTGTCAGTTTTACCGACTTACCGTCCATAGTAGAAAAGCCGAGAATAGTGCAGAGAACCCTCCATGGACCAAAAGATCCTTAATTAAATAGTATCATGTGAGGGCACATTCGATAAGGGCAAGGGACAAAAGGGTCTTACACATAGCCAAAAGAGTGCCCAACCGAATGCCTCCCCAGGAGCCATCTCCCCCATATAAGCTTATTGCTTCACATGCTAACACAAATATCACAAGCCACACAAAGCCTCCCATTCAGCCTCACAACCAAATGCCTCTCCTCCCACTTAAAGCTCCCATCTCACACAAAGCCACCACTGGGCCATTCTCAAGCCAAAGGCCAAGCCACCGCTCTCCACAAGCAAAGCAAAACAAGCCAAGGCCAACAAAGAAGAGCACAAGCCAAGCAAAGCATTGCCACTATTACACATCCGCAAGAATCACAGGGAGGAGGAAGGAGCAAGGAGAAGGGAAGCCCGAAGAGCGTGGACGGCGTGGCGACGGCTTTGAACCACATCGACCATCAAGGCCATGCCAAGACCAACAAAAAAAACACCAGAGGACGACCACCCCACCGCCGCATCGCCACCGCGACCACAATGCCACCACCCTACCATCTCCCAAACCGACAAAATGACCAACAGAGGTAAAATCGCCATTTTTTCTCCACTACCATTCTACCCAAACCAAACCACCTATTGTGAATTACACATGCACAGAGAGCACAACCATGTGGCATCATCCATGGCATACACTAAGTCCTCACAGAGAACATTCATCCATGAGCATCACAGAGCAAGGGAAGAAAAAGGGCCGAGAGGGTAGAGGGGAAAATGAGAGGTACTCTGTAAGCCATGTTAGTCCATCTTCAACCACCTCACCATGCTTGGTCACTAACATCACAAATCAAAATGAATAACTCAAGTCCGTGCATTAAGAAACTTAAAATAAAGGGGAAAATAGGCAGGGGTAGGGGTGGAAACGAATCGAGCCGTAAAGCTACTCGCACGGCTCTGGCCAGAGTGGGCTCGAATCGCTCGCGAGCCCTCGCGAACTTGAGGCACAACACGGCAAAGACGAACTCACCGCGCTCCTCTCTCCCCTCCTCCTCCCCTCCCGAACGAGCTCCTCCTCCGACCTCTACCTTCCCACGCACATGACAAAGCTGGTGGTGCGCACATGGAGTTGTAACCCGCCTTTGGGTCAAGCTGAGGCGCCGACGGTGGAACAAGAAGCGCCGCGACTTTAGTGTGGGAGGTGCCGAAGAAGAACATCGAGAGGCTCGGCTTGAGCAAGGAACATCAGAGAGGCAGAGTTCGTGAAACAAGATTGGCATTCTTAACATGACAGATTGCGATTTGGCTCATGATAATCGATAAACATGACAGAGAAGCATTAGTAGATAACTAGATATCATGGTTCATGCCTTCATGGGCTCATGGTGTCCAGACAACATGCAGTTCATGAATCATGATAATTGATAAACTCATAAACATGACAGAGAAGCATAAGTAGATGTGAAAGAATTTGATTAGGCTATGTGCTTTGTGAAAACAACTGTTAAATTAATATTGTCTATTTGTTTTGAATTATTCTTTCAATCTATTATTTGTATTCAATTGTAAATGTTGCATTTCTGCAAAATAACCACAGAAGTCATTTCCTTTAGAATAAGTCATCATCTATAAATTGCATTTTGTGGTATGACTTGCGAGTATGGTTGTGTACTCACGCTTGTTGTAAAACTTGTTTCCAAATATACAGAAGTGGAGGAATCGTCGGTCAACATGGTCTACTTCAAGGATCGTGGAGAACTAGGTCGCAGACTCCACCGATTGCTCGTGGGCATATGGATGGGCTTCACCGGTTATTCGCACGTCTGCTCTGCCTTCATTGAGCTATTCGCCTTCCGAGGCATTAATTATAAGGTTTGACCTTAAGGTCTTTACTCTGATATTTATTGTTATTTGTCTATTTATTAGTCATCTTTGTATATGGAAATGATATTTCATCGATGTTGTCACCGTGGTGCACTAGCGTGATCCTAGACTAGTGCAAGATACAGCAGGGTCTAGAATTGTATTTTTGGGTCCCGACGTGAGATATCATGGTTCATGGCTCGTCCATGCCACCAAACAGATTTCGCTCAAACATAGCACAAACCAATTGAAAGGCAAATCGAACAACACGGAACAATCTAGGCTGGGAGGGAGGAAGTGAGCTGTGGCACCGAACCATGAGGGAGTCATCGGTGTAGATCGTGAACTCGCATCGCTTCTCTTGCACACGCTCCCAGTGATCCACGCCAACGATGATGAAGTCGGCCTTGAAGGTGCGCCATCGCCGGCGGGATTAGTCGCCACATCGCGCGTGAGGTTTCAGAACCCTCCCCACAACCCTAGATCCAGTGGGATTGGGAGTGCTGGTGAGGGAGCTTGAGGAGGAGCGGCAGAGATGTGGCAAGAGAGGAAGGGCCAAGGGGATTGGGCGGGATGGATGGATGGGGAATTAGGATTAGGGAGATGGGGTGGGGCTTCCGGATGGGGTAGGGAGAGCATTGGGGATCGGAGGGATGGGTTTGCCGCTTGGTCGCCGAGTGGAATGGGGTGCATCGTCGCGACCGGGCCTACATAGTCGAATGAGCCGAACGAGCGCTCACGAGCCGCTCGAGCTCGCTCATTTTTTTGACGAGCAGGCGGCTCGCTCGCCTGCCTCGGCTGAAAATTCACGAGCCCGAGCCAAGCCGTGATTTAGCTTGAGTAGGCTCACGAGCCTCGAGCTATTTTTCCAGCCTCTAGCAGGGGAGATCCTAATGAACCACGCCATCGCCATAGGGGCCGAGCCGCAAGCCCGAGGCAAGTGGCGCGCCACATCGGGCGCATCGCAGCCGAGCCACCGAAGCCGCGCGGGTAGGCCACGCCACACGTGCCGAGGCGCTAAGAAAGGGAGCGCCAGGCCGGGCCGAACCAGCGGGCCATGTGCGCGCACAGCGTGCCCAGGCACCGCTCGCGGGTGCGTGGAGGAGGCGGCCGAGGCCAACACGGCGCGAGGCGCGCGGTGAAGTCGAACCCGGCCGAGGAGCAGGTGCCGGAAGTGGCCCAAGCCGTGGGAAACGCGAGGGACGGTGTTGGGCCAGCATGGCTCCAACGGGTCGGCGAGCCAGCGGCGGAGGGGCCGCGCCATGGCCGAAGATCCAGCTGGAGCAAGAGCACCACAACAAGAAACGAGGAGGAGTAGGGATGGTAATCAGGCACGACGGGCACGGGTAGTGCTCGCCCATTCCCATACCCATGCCCGCGAAAGATCCAGCCAGAGCAAGAGCACCATAGCAAGAAACGAAGAGGAGTAGGGATGGCATCGGCACGGCGCACGCGGGTAGTGCTCGCCATACCCATGCTCGTGACACGATTTCCCCACGGGATGCTCGCTAAGGACGACGGGGCAAGAACCTTGCCCATGACCGTCGCCCGTGGGTACCCGACACCCGTGGGCATACCCGTGTACCCGTGAATCTCGCCCATGCCCGTGAAGTGACTAAGATGCCGTGAAGTGACTGAGGCACTGAGTTATTAAACAATCAACAATTGGAGTACTAAATTAAGCAATTAAGCTACAAAAATGTCAGCATAACAAACGATGACAAGAAATGAAGAAATTGACCTTTATAGTTTATACACATAGAAATGACCTCAGTCATCACAATAGACTTCTCTAATTTCAGCCTTGTGCATGCATGACACAAAAAGATAGCATGTGGAACCATACAGAACAGGTTTGAGCAAAGAAGCATCACTACAGGATGCAAGTGAAATAAAACATGTAGATTCACATCTTCTCCCAATTAACATCATCGCTCATCACACATATTGCCAAATATGACGAAGCTATGCACACGAACTTACAATTAAATAACCATATTGCCCAATATAACCGAAGCTATCGCCAAATAATAAGTTCATCATCGGCTCAACGGTTGATAACACATATTGCCAAATATAACCAAAAGCTATTACAAGGGACATTACCAATAGTTTCATTTCATACAACCTAACACCGCAATTAAATAACGAAGTTATGCACCGCGACTAACTTCACCACGAACTTCACCAAGGAAAATTGAATCAGACGAGCATTGAGGAGGAGGCCGGATAGGAGGAGGGACTCGGCCGAGCTTTGAGGTCACCGGCGCCGAGCGGGAGGAGGGAGGCTGCCGCCTTGAGGACGGCGTCGGGCGGGAGGAGGCGACCAGGCGTGAGGAGGGCGGCGGTCGGGAGGAGGACAGGGGCGGATCTAGACTGGGAGTGGTGGCGGTCGGGTGTGAGGGGGGCAGCTGGGCCTGGGCGTGAGGAGGAGCGGTGGCAGTGTGGGGCTGGGGGCGGTAGTTGGCCGGGAGGAGGACGTGGGACAGGGACGCAGCCGGGCGGGAGGAGGATGAGACGGATCTGGCTTGCGCGTTTCGCATGTTGGTAGATGGCGAGGCGAGTGGCGGCTGGGATTCAGCGCTTGGGCCTGGGGAGATGGTGAGTGGTGACTGGTGAGTCACAGTCTCAAGGACTAACCCTAATAGGTTTTTAGTGGCCCACCTGTCAGTATTGGTCACGGGTAAACGGGCGAGACGGGTACGGGTGGAGCTTACCTATGCTCGTGCCTGTTTACCTGACGGGCAGAGAGTTTCCCCCATTTTTATGCTCGTGGGCAAAGAAAACAGCCCATGTCCAGCTCCATTAGGGTATTTACCCGTGAGTACGCAGGTAATCGGGCACAATTGCTATCCCTAAAGAGGTGAGAGGAGTTGGCGAAAGAATGAGGAAGAAGAAAGCAAAGAAGGAAATGAGAGTGGAAGGCTCTCAACCGAAAAGGATAGAATGGAGAGAGAAGGTAAAGAGGGATTAGGAAAAAGTGATTAGGTGGGAGAAATTAGGAAGTTAGGTTTAGAAATTAAGGATTAGGTAAAAGGAAGTAGAGAAGTTTTTTCTAATAAAGATTTTTGTAGTGAGCGTAACAACAAAAATGAACGCGTCTGTAGTAATATATGTCAACGCGTGCAGATATGGATCAAACAAGCTTTGCCACGCCCGATTAAATAACAATAGACCAACCAATAAAAAATAAAAGCGGGAAACAGGTAAAATAAATCTAATAAAATCGCCACTACGCTCGATAAATAATTTAACGCTGCTACCATGCAAGTTTTGGGTGAATCACGTAAAAATGGATTTATAAACCCGCATGCATGAATATAAACCCGTGATAGATGAATATCGTGAGATCGATCGTAGAAAATAAAATAGAAAAATACGTAAAATTAATCGAGATTATATAACGGTTGATCAACGATAAAATCCCTTAAATTAGACAAATAATTTTGATGCACTAGAAATAATTTATTCGAGATAGATTTATTAAATTAAACACCGACGTAAAATCGACTGTACATATTTGCATACGAAAAATTAAATAAACCTAGTTGCAAGTACGTGTAGTAATTTTATTTGTCATGCGATAAAACGCGAATATAGGCACCCTCGATCCTAAAGTCAGTAGACCATAAAATGACAGTAGTTGGGGGTGCTAACATAACGGGGTTCAAAAAATATTATTAAATTAAATCCGCTAACGAAAAGAATCATCTGACTTATGTGCACGTCGTAGTACCCAATTACCCCTAAGTATTTACTTATTTATTTATTATTCAAACCGTCATATAAATTGTAGAAATCGATCCAACGCAGACCAGAGTAGTTGATCTCGATTTCTTCGACTCCGATCTTTTCTACAATTTTGAAGGCAAGCTTATCTCTTGATCACCAACATAGTTATATTAAATGTAAATCATACCTTTTTGTATTAATATACATATTGCATGAAAACTATGTCTCAAATTCAAATCGGGTAAATGAAAGAAGATGAAGATGAAAGAGGTAAGAAAAGAGGATTATTACGGTGGTAAAGGGGCCCCGAGGTAGGAAAGGGATGAGGAAAGAGGTGGGGCCCTTTACATATGGTTAAAATATAAGGACAAACAAAATTCTTACTCGGTCAGAGACCGTATTTGAGTGCCAACCATTTTTTCGTTTCAATAGGCAAAAACTGCTACCTTGTTACGTAATTATGCTCTCAACACCGGCTAAGTAATATGTGTGTGTGATGTAAGAAGCAGGTGCTATAGTGCTAGGTGGAGTGTTGGGCTAGGGTAGAGAGCCACACCAACCAACATTATTGGAACTCGGTAGAGGACTAGGTTGAGGTTGGTTGAGTGCCCCAGACACCGGCGAGAAAATAATGGGTGGAGACTTAATCACGTAACTCAAAAATATTCTATATTCGAACTCAAAGTCGCATAAAGGAAATGCGTGGACCTAGCTTACAAAGAGCTTAGAATAGCTATGGGTAAAATGGACCCACTACTACGTAAAAGGTCTTCACAGATGGTTCAAAATGCCATCACGCAGCGCTTCGTGAGCCGCTCGAGTCTATGGGTCGTTGATGACATGAGTGTGATGCATACTATCACATACGGTTATTAACTCGTAACTGCTCGTGATAGTCGACATGACAGAGCGGTTTGTGTATGAAACCGTCGTGATAGTCGATTATCACGACAGTTTGTATATAAAACCGCTCGTGATAGAAGATGCATCGCGCACGGCTTGTAGATTAAACCGCTGCGTGATAGTTCGTGATAGATGATGCATCACAAACGGTTTGTAGATTAAACCGTCTATGAGAGATGATGCTTCACAAACGGTTTTTAGATTAAACCGTTTGTGAGAGATGATGCATCACAGACGGTATGCCCTAAAGAACTGTCTGTGATATTCTTTTGTAGTGACAAATCTATTTACGTTTATTGGCTAGCCTCAGGAAATGCTAGCCATGCCCTCTGAAACAAGCTGAAACACAACAAGTTGTATACATCCAATTCACATTCATTTCAGAAACAAGCACATCCAATTCGCATTCATTTAAAAAACAAGCACATTCAATTAACTAAAATTAACCATTCATATACATTTACACACATGTACCGTTAAGTTCAATATCTTATCACAATCAAGTTCAATCTACATTGTGGAACTTCCCATCTGGATTTATGACCTCACGGTTCAAGAATGACGCAAGCTGTCCTCGAATTTTTATGAGCTAGCACTGTTCCAACGCAGTTTCCGCGATGGTCGCAACCTGTCGCTACGAAGATTAAATTCGTGCATATATAAATTGATAAGTATGAAATAATTATTGCAAGATTGGCCAACCTGGGGATCATTAGTTATCGCGGAACCGATGAGTAGTTCCATGTTGTGGTAAACATAGAATCCACAGAGGTTGCAGGACGGCGGCTGTTGGTGGCACTGCAAAAATAGAATTAGTTAGTTCGAGAGGCATTACTATGAAGTGTTATATAAGATTAATGTGTACTAGGAATACCGGGAATTTTAGATTGTGTCGCAGGGTCCCTCCCTTGCATATCCCTCCTTTTGCAAAGTACGTCTTGAACGACCTACGTGATTCCAAAAACTTAGCCTTAACCATTGCAAAGGAAGGAAATACTGTACAATAGAGTTATCTATGGAGGAAATGTATTTACCCGTTGATTAATTATCGGATAACTGTAAAGTTGTGTTTGGCCCTCTGTAGGGAATCTAGGTATATTACCAAGTTCTTTTTTGGTATAATTACAATTAGAATCTAGTGGAACCTACACAGGTATATCGCCATGGTCATTAAACCTAAGTTTGTGTTGCTTATAAAGTACAAATCAACAAGTATAGCCACTAGTGCAGCACTTAATCTTGGTTGTAGGGCAAAAGTATGAATTGCTTGTTGCGGTGAGCTAGCAATGAGTCCGCCATGTAATCCTCAACGAATTTTGCATTCGCCTTGATGATTTGCTTGGAGACCACGTGTGGATCGAGGAAACCTACCAGTGAATTCCTTACTTCGGCTTCAGAAATCATGTGTGTGTGTGTGTATATATATATATATATATATATATATATATATATATATATATATATATACAAAAGCAAGGAGTTATATATAATATTTATCGGTATTACTTAATATTGACTGTGATTGTACACACTTACAGTGTTCAGCATCGCATGAGTGAGATGTCAAGGGAGTCGAGGTTGAAGAGAGAGAACATGTCATCAAAGGTCACCGTGAAGACACAGTCTTGAGCCTCGTGGTTAAAATGATCCTTCTTGAACTTGACGGTGACACTCGAGCATCGTTGTTCATTCATCTTGTTGGCCTGTTCCATGTACCATGTGTACAATCTCGTGTAAGCCAATCCTAGGGTAAGGCTATCTAACCTCTCGACCAACGGCTTACCTAACATGAATTTCTGGGCCAACGGCAAGAAGGGGATATTAGAAAAGGAGTCGACCGTCTTCGATTTGCCCTTGCTACCTCGCTTTGTAGAGGTCAATTTCACAAGAGTCAACCGAGTACGAGGTGTAGATGCATTTGATGCACCGGTCCCTTGCCGCTTCGGTGCAGGTAGCTCTGGTATAGATACTTCCTATGAAGTTGACACCAGTGCAGGTAGCTCCAGGCAGATGTCTCTCTTGGGCCACTGGATGAATGCTCGAATGGCTTGCTCTAAAGTCACGATCTCATCGTTTACGGGCTTCTCCAGCTAGACGACATCGAAATTGGCATAAACACCGTCCACATTCACTTTTGCGAAACCCGACGCTATATTTACACCGTGCTGCAAGGCCCCGACACCAGATGGATACGCCTGTCCCCAAGCAGCATCTAGGGCAATGGAGCCACATCTCACTTGGAGCTTGCACTTCGTAGCCCCCTACATAAATACAAAATTAGCTACTCCAACAGGCCTATCAATGGATCGAGCATTCCAGGGATAATAATTATTACCAGGATGTCATCAACAGAAAATATGTTATCAATTTCTAAGTTATGGTTGGACGCGCAGCTACTCGGACGTTTGGGGGGGCTAGCTAGCAAAGTAGCGGCAGGGGCTTCGAACGGATTTACGAGGGATGCACGAATCTCCTCTCGTATGACATCCCGCATCTCTTCTATGAGGGATGCATGAATCTCTCTCGTAGCCAGCGCTCGCGCTTTGGCTCTCTTTGTCGAACCCGGATTAACATCCTGCATCCTCATGCATTTCGAACTAGTCCCATGATGATCGCTAGTTCACACGAAGAAACAAATATGGTAACAAATTCATATCACAACTTTATTAATAATCAACAGACTTTAGTACAAAGAGGCTTACAAGCCAACAATAAAGAACACAGCGGAAGACGAAGAAGTAGTAGGGTCCAGCAATCTGCCACAGGCAATCGACTAGGGTAGCGACCTAGTCGTCGAGATCCATATCGATAGCAAAGTCCTTCTCCTCTGAAATTAAATTTGCATAAAGCAAGTATGAGCACAACTTCCGTGCTCGCAAGTTACACCCGTCAAATAACAGAATGACATGCATACATGGATGTAACAATAGAAAGGCTTATAGGGTTATTTGCGCAAAACAACATTTGACATTAAATACCATACTAAGTTCAAAAGCTCAAGTTTTATAATATTTAAAATTGAGTTTTAACTGAAATAATAAAGCTAGTGTAGGCACCAACCAAACACTAACTTAAACACGGGCACCAACCCAGGGCTTCAACCCATAACTTTCCTTATGGACACCCATCCATGTTATAAACAAAACATTTATTTTTGAAATCCAAAACCAAAGTCTAAGTTTGAGTGGCTTTGCCAGCATGTCCGTAATCGTGGACACGGCTATTCGAATAGTTTTATACTCTGCAGAGGTTGTACAACTTTACCCACAAGAGATAATCAACTTGTACTGTCTGCTCACACACTTCCGTAGGTGTGCGACTAAGTGATTATCACAAGGCTTTTACAACGCGCCATTCCACCACAGTCCTCTCTCGCTAAGGTTTCACCCCCTTTAGACTACCCGTCTGCAGGGTTCAGGCCCCCTCTTGCGCCAGGTGGGACTAACAAAGGTCATGAAAGACTACCCACTGCAACAATAGGGACGACCATGATGGAACTTTGCAAATTAATCGCCCAGATCCTGCCCATACAAGACATGTGGTAGTACGGTAAGGCATAGCAAGATGCAGCTCGAAGACCGGTCCTTAACTGACTTGGGCAACTTTCCAAATAACCCTGCCTTAACCCTAACCAGTTAAGCGTGCATGAACATGCACCCACCAAACATCCATTATGCCCAAGTCCAAACCATTTTTATTTTATTTTCCAAGTAAAGACATTTATAAACCTTCCATGGTAAAACAATACCACAGAACCAATTTAAATCAAATTTGGAGGATCTGGTAAAACTTTCCAAATACAAGACTTGATTTGAGCATTGGCTAGGCATATGGTTAATGCTAGCAACATTTCATCTAATGGTGACAAAGTATTCATGTTCAACATTCAAATTGGCCATACAAAGGAAATTGGAGTAACTAGGCAATTTAAAACATGGCATTAAAATATTTGTATAAACATATGCATGCAATAATAATTTAAAACTGAATATAAATAATTTAAAATATTGGGATCAATATGATCAAGGGTATAACTTGCCTTCGTTGACGAGGTGATGTTTTCCTTAACAAATCACCTGGTTCTGAGGTGATGTTGTTTTCCATAACAAGTCACCTAGTACTCACAAGTACTTTCTCCAGTTAGTCCAAGTGTATAATAACGATGATCATATAGTCAAAATCAATCCTCTTATAAGCTCTTCAAACGGCGTCGAAATCTGACTCTCCGAAGTCGTCGAAATCTAATCGCGAAATAAGCCAAATTCAAATAACAATTCAAATGAACTCCAAATTAAATAATTTTGGCTTAGTTAGCTAGATCTTGAATTTATACAAATTTATAAATTTGAATGGGCTCAATCGGAGTTCGGATGCAAAAGATATGGGCTTTGGAAGATTCTAATTACATGAAATGATAGAATTAAGGTTTTTCTGAATTATTGGAATTATTTTTGTAAAGAAAATTCGAGCTATTGCGCAAGATGACGTCAGCAAGGGAATTTCTTTTTCCTGGCTGAATTATTTTTGTAAAGGAAATAAATTTCCTTCACTAACATGTGGGCCCGCGGTCAATGGACTAGGCCCATGGCTTGGTCAAAGTCCACCGTGGACTCAGTCCACCGCATAGTGCATCGGGTCACATGAGCTGGCATGGGGCCGCCACATAGGCTCTGACGTGGTCCATGCGCGCGGCCGTGGTGCTGACCCGGCGCTAAGTTGGCGACACATGGCCGGCCAGGTCAGCGTCGATGGCGAGCGTAGCTCGGGGCCCGATGGCGCCGGCGATCGACGGGGATTCAACCACCGGTGAGGTCATGAGCAGCAAGAGGGGACTCTAACGAATCTAATGCTCACCTTGGTACTCATTTACAGAGAGGTTGCCCTGTGTGTGCGGAACTCCTTCTTCTTGAGGGTCCTCATACCGGAAGGAATATGTGTATGACGGAAAGCTCGTACAAATTCATTCGAGGTGGCGCGGTCGCGTGGGTATTTATTGGCCGTCCGATTCAATCGGACGTCGGAGATGAGAGAGAGTGGGCGGTCGGGTTGGTGGCTGAGTTGGGCGAACTGGGCTGAGGCGGGCGTGAGGAGTGGGCCGGGGAGAGTTTCAGCCCAAAATGAGTTTTAGAATTTTCAATTGATTTGCTAATAAAATAATTCAACTAAATCATTTAAGCTTTAGAAATTAGCAAATGAAATCCAAAAATTGTGAGAAAATTCATAGAAATTCCCTGGGATATTTTGGATTTAATTGAAATATTTCCAACTTAAAGTTGGCTATTAATTTTGTAAAATAAATTATTTTGGCTTTAAAATATTTAGGAAAAAGCTTTTAAAATCTCAGAAAACTCTAGAAATTAATTAAAATTTTATTTTTTAGATCCAACCAAATAAAACTTCAAGAACTTCAAATAAATTTTACTTTTGACTTTTAAAATTTCAAAAATTCAAATAAAGCAATAGAACTCTTTCCAAATTTCAGAAAATCCAAATAAATAATAACTTTTATTTATTTTATTTTGGTAACAGCACTTTGGGATGTTACACTCTTCCTACTCCGGTATGTCTCGGAGTCCTTTGAGAATCCTTTGTTCCAATCAACATAAAGACCAATACCTCTCGTGCAACCCAGATGCTCCTTGTTTCCCAGGGCCGCAGAGAGTATATCTCTCTCCCTGTCTGCCTGGAATGAGCCTTGGGAAGATTGAGTACTCAGCTCTTCCTGTAAGAGCCCGACATGTTATTTCACTTCCTATGAAGTTATCGAGTAATTACAAACTAGGTAGTTCGATATCTTACCATGCGCCGGAACACTTCCTCGTCTGCGGGGTTTAGAAAGGAGATGACCCCCGAAGACGCGGTAGATAACCTCGCCATTAGCCACTATTTGGAACGCTCATCAGTGATCCTGACAAATGGCGGGGAGGCGTCCAACTGGCGTGCATGTTCGTTTTGAGCCCTCCATTGCGGGATTTTACCTGCATACCCAGCGGTGCCGAGTCTGTGGGGGTGCGTGTTTTTTGCTTGGAGTGCATCTAGTCCTTGGGGATCGATGACATTCTGAGCAATTGTGTTAAAGAAATAACACAACCTCGTGATTGTTTCTCGGATCTTGATCGGCGAAATACTTCTAATTGCAACAGGGAGCATCTGTGTCATCAACACATGAAAATCATGAGACTTCATGCCAATTAACTTTAAATATTTCATCGAAACAAGTTTCTTCATCTTGGAAGAGTAACCGGACGGAACTTTCACACCATGCAAGCACTGGCATAGTTCAGTTCTCTCGGCCTTGGACAGAGTGTAACAAGCAGGGGAAAGGTACGTTCGTCCTTTATTGGTCTTTGTCGGTGCTAACTCAGGTCTGATGTCCATATCAACCAAGTCAAGCCGCATTGACACCATCCTTTGTTTTGTCACGAATGTTCAGTAAGAGACCAATCAAGCTGTCACATACATTCTTCTCTACGTGCATAACGTCGATGCAATGGCGAACTTCTAGGTGCTCCCAATAAGGTAAGTCCCAAAATATTGATCTCTTCTTTCAAATATTCTTCTCACGGGTCCTCGATTTATGTCCCTTTCCGAGCACAACATCTAAATCCTTAACCATATCATAGACCTCTTTTCCGCTTAAATGCTTTGGAGCTGAATTGTCATCCTTCTCTCCGTCGAATTGTTTCTTCATTCTGCGGTATGGGTGAGCCCTCCGGAGGAACCTATGGTGACGCATGTACATGGTTTTGCATGAGTGCTTCACCACACACTCGGTGATCATCTAAACAGTGAGTACATGCTTTGGCCCCTTTCTTACTCTCGTCCGACAGGTTAGCAAGGGCGGGATAATCATTTATGGTGCAGAACTACAAGGAGCGTACAGTGAAGTACTCTCGTTTGTACGCATCCCATACCTATACCCCTTCGATTCACAGTATTTTTAGATCTTCAATCAATGGTGCTAGGTACACATCAATATCATTCCCAGGTTGCTTCGGCCCTTGGATAAGTATCGACAATAAAATATACTTCCGCTTCTTACACAACCAAGGAGAAAGGTTGTATATACAGAGAGCCATGGGCGAAGTGCTATGTCGGCTGCTCATGTTACCAAAAGGATTCATTACATCCGTACTCAATCCAAACCTTATATTCCTCGATTCCACACCGAAGTCTGCAAACCTCCTATCGATGTTTCTCCACTGGGTGGAATCAGCAGGGTGTCTTAGCTTTCCATCCTACTTACGCTCCTCTAAGTGCCAACGCAGTAGTTTTGCCTCCTTTGGGTTCGCAAAAAACCGCTTCAAACGGGGAATTACAGGAAGATACCATGCCACCTTAGTAGGAGGTCATTTCTTCACCTCGATTCCCTTACTGTCATCTGATTGATTCTTACGCTTGTATCGGGATGAGTTGCACACCGGATATACATGCATGTCTGCGTACTCTTTACGGTAGAGGATACAGTTGTTTGAATATGCATGTATTTTTTCTACTTCCATTCCCAACGGACATAGAACATTCTTGGCTCTGTAGGTGGTTTTGGGCAACTCATTTCCATCTGGAAGCATGTCCGCTAAGAGACCTAACAGCGCCGTGAAACTCTTGTCGGACCAACCGTTGCTTGCCTTCAATTTCAGCAGTTCAAGCATGAATGACAACCTTGTGTATTCCGACTTGCAGCCAGGGAACAAAGGTTTCTCCGAGTCCTTCATCAAGCCCTCGAATTTACCAAACTTTCTCTCACTATAGTTCACTTCTGCATCGCGAAGCATCTAATTCAGATTGTCATCGTGCAGCCTATCCAAATCGGAACCATAATCGACATCATCCGGCGGCATATCGTTGACTTCATCGGCGATGTCATTATTACTACCTTCTTGTATAATCTGCTCTTCATCGTGACTGGTCCAACGTGTATACTCCTTTTTGAAACCCCTTCGAATCAAATGTGATTCGATCTGCGCTTGGTTGTCAAACAACTTCAGATTCTCGCAGTCAATGCATGGACAGTACATAAATTCCGTCCCCTTATTCAACATACCCCTCTCGGCAGCTCTTGTAAAAGCACACATGCCATTAATGTACTCTCCACTCACATGGTTCTTAGCGTACATCCATCTTCGGTCCATCATACGGTTCGTGTTGAAAAGTCAGGAAATAAATAAAAGGGTGACCATGGTCTTCACTAGCGATTTCGGCGTAAACACCCAAAACTACTCAAATTAAAGGATGCTTATGCTCTAGTAGCTCACCTCGATCACAAGGAAGGTGTCAATGAAGTCAGCCGGGGAAGGTCCATGGCGGCTGGTCGTCGGTGAACAGAGGCAACGCCGGCAAGCTCCTCGGTGATGTGTCTTCTCGGTGGAAATAAACTAAAACAAAGCACATATATAGCTTTAGGGGGACATATAGGTGGGGAAATCGACCTTGGTGGGGTCGAGCACTCACTAGAGAAGAGTTGGTATCGATGGCGGCGGCAGTGACAGCACGGCGTGGGCGACAATAGCTGAAATAGACCACACGATCGAGTGGGCTCAGTGAGATGAGGCGATACTAAAACCGGGCACGGAGTGGCGCCGATGGACTCACCGTAGCGCCAGAGATGGAGAAGAAGACTGTTGAGGAGTACACTGCAATGGATGATATAAGTAAGCGAGCAAAATGGCGCACTGTCTATAATGGGATAATTATCACAGACGGTTTTCACCAAAAACCGTCTGTGACATGTAGTAATATCACAGACGGTTATTATTAAGAACTGTTTGTGAAATATCACAGACAGTTTCCAACAACAAACCGTCTGTGATATGTAGTAATATCACAGACGGTTTTTATCATCAACCGTCTGTGATATTACCTCTTCACAGACGGTTTTTAGCGCGGCCAGTAACACTGACGGTTTTGGTCAACCGTGTGTGATGAGGCGTCCAGTATTAGCCTTTCTGTAGTAGTAACCTAGCTTAATGTTTTGCCGAGTTGTTTATTTTCAGAAAAAGAGATGAGCTAGAAAATGTAATAACGAACAAAGATGAGTCATCCAGTGCATATTTGCTATTAATGCTTGCTGAGTACATTAGTACTCACTCTTGCTAGTATTTTCCTTTGTTAGATCCTAGTCCGACCGGAAACTATCCCTAGTGGGATGAAGGACATGCAGGTACTGATGAGGCTGTAGGTGATGAGGGCACTAACTACGAGGACCAAGGCGAGGCGAACGCCTTATTCGACAAATGGGACGAGTAGATGACCGGTAGAGCAGAGCGGGTGAGCAAGGGGAATTCTTTTCCCGTTCGACAGTTGTAAATTATTATTTGTACTAAAGACCATAGCCGTGTGTGACTAACTGTTGTAATAATAATAAAGTACAGTTTCTATCTTATTGTTTTACTGTGTTGACTTTGATAAGGCTTACTATTCGTGGGAGCGGTGTCCTACCGGGCAGACAAATAGTAATCCATTTACTTAAGTGTGATTACCCTCCGAGGTAATGACACGGGACGCCACAGTTGATTCCTCGACCATACTAAGAATTCCTTCAGCCCCCTCTCTCCAGCCATTTCCCATAAGATTGCTTCCTCTTTGATTGAGAGGAGGATGTCTTGATCAGTCAAGGAAGCTTTCTTTTCACCATTGCAAAGGTAATATATACTTTGATACATATACTTTCCTAGATTCCATTTCTTAAATCAAGATCTGAATAATGAAATAAAACAACATTGAGTTTCATAAATGGGGCAAATTGAAAAAAAAACAGAAACACAGTTAATTTCACATGAAAAAATGACACAAATAAATACTAACAACTTTCAAAATTTACCTCATCATCGGCGTTGGCTGTCAGATAGGGGTGGGATATCACAAGCTGGAGATCTTGTGTATGCTAGAAAGAGCAAGAGATAGTTCCAAATAGCAATAACTAAGGATGTAAAATTCATTATACCTTCAGTAAAATTGAGAAACGCGCCAAACTTTGGCAAGTTACTGACATCAAAAGAAAAAATTCCACATATCTGAATCAAAATGTACCTTTTCGGTGCTACATGTGTAAAGAAAGAGGATAATATACAATGTCAAGGGCATCAGCTTAGCACATGTATTGTGTCAATATCAGTTCAACAAGTTACCCAACAACGACGTTTGCATAAAATAATTTTAGTACCAACAAATTATGCAGAAAACAAGCCAAAACTATCTCGTTGGAATTTTCTGCATCTAGAAATCACATTTTATTTATTGCCACTAGCCCATAGATGCATCTCATCGAACACCTTACTGATTACTCTTGGTAGGCATCAATGAGCTCGAATTTATCAGATTAGTCCTCTTATCCAGAATCCTCCCTTTGTCGTACAACCAAGAGTAGCGACAGCATTAATTCGTGATACAAAATAAATCACTGGCAAACAAATCAGTAATGAAAATGAGGAAAACCAAACAAATCAGTAGTGAAAAAGAGGAAAACCAGTTGAGAATGTGCCTGGTTTGTAGTGGATTGAGAGGAAGGCGGGGGACCTGTAGAGCGCGAAGAGATGCGATCGAAGGTCGGAGAGTATCGTGCCCCCGTGCAGCAGCACCATGTTCCATGCCTACATTGATGCCTGGGTATTGTACGGCTGCGCACCATGCGCCCTGTCCGGCTGTAGCACTATTGCAGTAGCGTCGCAGCCTCTCATGCAGCCAACCGCTGGGTCGTGACTCGTGAGGCCGTAACCCGACGATCTGCACCCTGATCTATTCATCAACTCTCGATCGCCCAATCCCAGGTCTGGTTGTGCACCACCACTTTCATTCCCCATCTTCCTTGTTGGAACTCTCAGGTGGCAAGAAAAAAAAAGGAGCAAGAGCAGTATTCAACTAACCTGAATTACATTGATCTTATTATCAAAGTTACATTACCAAATGCAGCATACATGTCTTTATATAGACTACATGAACCGACCAATACTCTTACCAACTCAAGTACAAATTTACTTTTACAGCTCAACAAGCTACATAACTATCTCATCTTCAGTAAGGTAACAACTCTGATACATGGTAAACAAGTTTGCTTTTGATTCGTTGCCGCCATTCACTTGAGCTTGCACCAAATCAGCTTTTCTTGCTTGTGCTAGAAGCTTCAAGTTTAACAGTACACTAATTAATTTCCTGCTCATGCCGCTTGTTTCAGCATGCATGTCAAAATTCAATTTGATTTTCTCAAACTCAAGAGAATAAATATACATCTAACAATCTCCCCCTTAATTTATTTTCTTGAGATATCTACGTTGTCGTTGTCAATTCTTCACTTATTCTGTAGCATCTCTAAACCACACAAACATGTACTCATACTAATACTCAAAACTCTAATGGCCAGTTGGACTCGGCTTCAACTTAGCATATGCGCACTCTGATGGAGACGGTGACACAACTCGAACACGTCTCGCATTTATTCACTGAGACAGTCGGTCTCAACTACGACTTTCCCAACTCGTACTAGACTTAGGATGGCGAACACATCTCTTCAAAATTCCGGACTCAACTCCACGGTTTCAACTCAGGATGGCGAACACATTTCCTCAACATCCTGGATTCAGCTCTTCGTACTCGACTCAGCATCAGAGTAGCGTCGGTTCGTCTTCATCATCTGCCTCAATTAAATGCGCCTCCGCTTTCTCCTTCCTCGGTTTACGACATTCGAAAGCAAAGTGCCCGTAGTCCTGACAATTATAGCAGCGAATCTTTGCCTTGTCGAACTTACGGTTCTTCTTAACAGAGTTGTTGGCGCCCTCCTCTTTGGTCCTGGATTTTCACTCAGCACAAGTGAGTAGTAGATACTCACCTTCCTCACCACGCCACCGTCCATTTGTACATTCCTCGTACGCCTTCAGACGCCCAACCACCTCTACAACCGTCATTGTCTTGATATCACCAAATTATTTCATGGTGGAGACGATCGGCAAGAATTTATCAGGGACGGAACGTAGAAACTTCTTCACAACGGTGCGCTCCTCCATCTTATCTCCAAGGACACAAATCTCGTTGACGATGGTGGTCAGCTTCATAGCGAAGTTGCTGATGGACTTCGTCTCCTTCATGTGCATCACCTCGAACTCACTCATGAGGGTGTCGGGACCCCCACAGTAATGCAACCTCGGGACCCTCTGTGCACACTGAACTAGTTCCGAGATCAGTAGCTAGCTCGCACAGATGAATATTGGTGTAATTATATCCATACTACAAGCTAAAGAAGAAGCAGACACAATATATTAACCAAAAGACTTTACGATCAAGCTTTTTACAAGGGTTGCTGCATGGGCTTACAACAAAATAAAACTCACAGCAGAACTTTACAAAACGCGGGAGCCAGTCGACAAGCCCACAAGCTATCGAGTGGAGGATGTCTCCTAGTCGGCAAAGTCTTCCACGAACTCCTCTCCATAGAGCTCGGAGCACCCAGGGTCCTCTTCGGCGGCTGATCAACCAGAGGGCATAAAGCCATGAGTACTTTGAATGTACTCAGCAAGTCATAGGGAAAAATGTATGCAAATAGTATTCATGCAAGGCTTGATAAGGATAACTATATGGTTAGTTTGCAGAAAGCGACATTTACAGGAAATACAGTAAGTAGATTGTAAAGCACAAATTGAAAGATAATACATAAGTAAACAGTTTCTTTAAAATAGCTCGTGGACACCCTGTCCACTTCACAGACCTCTCGTGATCACCCTGACTACTGCCCAGACCACTCTGGTCCGACCACGACCACCTGCTTTTAAGAAATACTACCTCTTGCGGGATATCACCAGGCATTGTCCATAACCAGGGGCACGGCTATTCGAATAGATTTACACTCTGCAGAGGTTGTACAGCTTTACCCACAATACACGACATCTCTAGGTGGTTTGGCACCCGTCGATGCCACTACCCACTACCTTTGGTAAGCAGCATAGAGAGCGTGTCAAGGCCATTACAAAGGTTTGCCCTGGCTTGGTTCTGCCCCGCTAAAGATTCGCCATTCTAGACCCCCTCTTGCACCAACTCAACCACCACGACAGAACCGCAACAGAGCTTCGCTAATTAGTTGGCCCAGTCCACCCCATAAATGAACTTGTGGTTGCACGATAAGCCCGGTGATGGCCACGGTGTCCCGATCTTTCGATAGGTTCGATTGATTTCGTCGTGAGGACGTTGACGCTTTGAGGCTTTCGACCAGCAGATCGTCACCTCGCAATTCGCTATACCCGCATGACTGTCGTTATCGACCACGCTCGCACGCGATCGACCTTACCACGAGGGTTATGGTTCCTACAAGCAATCGAAGCAACTCACAAGAACAAGGAAGATGCAATCTGAATTGTATTGCGAATATGAATGAAGATCAACAAAGTGGGGTTCCTCAAACCGTACAACGGCGAAACTGCAAGTGACAGAATAATTCTAAGAAAAACCCAGCGAACTAAAGGGCGGCCACTATTTATAGGAGGAAAAGGGAGAGGCGAGTGCACTGTTCACGCATGAACGATGCAGAAAAACCCTAGGTGGCCATATGGGCCAGGAGGTGGCGGCCCAAAACCCTAAGGTAGTGTTGATACAAGGCCCTCGGCCCAAAGTGAGTGGCGCGACACGGATATAAGTGATCTTCGACGGTAGTCGGATCTCCACACTCGACCACGGCGGTCGAAGCAATTCTCGACCACTCGTCGAGCGATCGTAACCTTCCCTCGACCACTCGCCAGGTGATCGTAACCTCCTTCGACCATGCGATGAAGTCTTCCCGACCAATCCACATGTGGTCGTAAACCTTCTCGATCAATATGTGGTGGAAGTAGAGCAGCCTGATTGGAGGTGGAGTGGTGGTCGTATCCGAAGGGCTGATGTCCCCATCATCCTCCCCTTCTTGCATTTGAGTCGTCCTCGACTCACGCTCACCCTCCTCCAGCGGCAAGAAAGGCTTTAAAGCTTGTAGCATTGCATTCTTATCTTTCTGCAAAATGTTAGCCATTGCAGGTGGCAAAATAGAGAGAACTTTGGAAATTAAAGGTGATTGTGCATGCATCAAATCAAGCAAGGTATATTTTTCTCATAACATTCGGTTTGCAACTCAATTTGCAAGTATAAGTGAAGTATATAGTAGAGTTATTCATTGCTCTGTGAATGGGCAAAGACATGAATTGAATCCAAAGAGCACAAGCCATTCATATAATCAGATTTTAATTGAGCAAGAGCAAATTCATCTAGCAATGGTGAAAAGATTTGTAAGTTCTTCCATAATTCAACATCTTTAATTAGATTCCCCCTACTAGGTGGTGCAAGAAAAGGTGAACACATAGGAATGGGATAAGCACTAAATTTTATTTTACTCTCATTTTGAACAAGATTCAGCACACAAGAATTATTGTCCCAAACGGCAAGATTCAATTCATCCATGTGATCACAAGTTATGCATATTCGATTTACAAGAAATTGATTGTCTACACCATAATCTCCAATCAAATAAAACTTATATCCAGGGGTGTAGGCACTAAACAAGGATTTTGAACACACGATTTCAGAAACTTTTTCCATAGCATGTGACAATTTCATAGGTAGATCCAACATAATGTAACATAAAGAATTAGCAGGAGATATTCTAGTCAAAACTTCTTTATGTCTAACCAATTCCACATTATCTTTATATGCTATTAACTCATCACATGAAGTACTCACAACAGCAGGAAAATCAACAATGTTATCACATGGTGCACTCATCCCAGTGCAATCTGAATTCTTTACTTGAAACATGTGCATATTAGAATTGTTCATCCCATGAACAGTGGACAATTGTAGTTCTTCACAAGCATACTCACCTTCAGTGATGATAGCACCATGGTCTTTACCTTTTTGGCTCTCCTCAGATGATGTAGGTGCATTCATCTACTCATCTTCCTTCTCGATCAATGGGGTTGGTGGTGCAATCAACTCATTCTCCACTTTGGCATGGTTTTCAACTTCCTGCAAATTGTTAGTCATAGAAAAAGACACAGACACAGGTTTGTTCTCATGTTTCCTATCATCAAGCATTCTCAATTTCTCCTCAATCTGATGTTTAAAAGAAAGTGGAACAAATCAGTTACGCATAGCAACTTTTAAAGCATCCCACGTAGTAGGTGCTAATCCATCGTTGCATACCCTATTCCACCAATTGATGGCAAAGTTTTTAAATTCACTTGTTGCTTGCCTAACTCTATGCAATTCAGGAACTAAGTGAGCATTAAATTTCTGTTCCACCGTTATCTCCCAATCTAAATATATTTCAGCATTATAAGCACCCGCAAAAGATGGTATAGTGAACTTGACTTTAGCATATGGATCATCATTAACACGTGCATTATGTTGCTGAAGGTTATTACCTCTCATACCTTGACGGTTGAAGTTCAATCGGTTCCGTTGTCGTGCATCAATGGCGTTGTGGTTGCGCATCTTATTATTATCATTGTCAAACTCATGGTCATGGGCTGCACCTTCAGGATCCACACGCCCATGGTTCGGTGGTTGATTGGCCAAACCATCAATGCGTGCATTGAGCATTGCAATACTTTCATTGAGTTGTTGCAGTGTAGCATTTGTTGCCGTAAACTTCCTATCAAGGTCGTCATTAAAAGCATGGCGGTGCTCATCCAACACCCTCGCGAGCTCTTCCCTCAAAACATACTCTTGCGCATCCGATCCCTCACCTGCCATGGTTAGTAGGAGACACAAGACAACACAAAGATATTATCCCTATCAACTACTAGGTGGTGGAAGGTGGAATCACACACTCTCAAGCGTCTTACCAAGCTCTTATGAATTTCTTACCAATTGCAGCAGGTGGTATGATCGGAGGAGGTGGGATGTATGACCACGGCGGAGGCAAATGCGAGGATCCAAATCTGAGGGCCAAAAGTACGTGGAGCTCGGATAGGCAATGTTTAGTAGCAAGGAGTAGCAATAATGAAATCAGATTAGCAAAGTTAAATCAAAGTCCACATGCTAAATCACGATTCTTTGCCCAGACGCGCTCCTAGCACTAGCTCAAGCAAGCCGAAAGATAGGGTAGGTACAAGCACAAAGGAACAAAAATTGCAAAGCAACCGATATCTCTCGTGGGTGGTCGTGGAGCTACGGTGGGTTGTCATAGACCAACTGAGGGTGGTCGTGAGCCAACTCGGGTGGTCGTTTTTTTATTCTTTATTTTTTTTTTAGTGACGAAACCCAACCTAGGGTTTCTCTTTTTTTTTGCAAGTGACCTTGACTCACAACCCTTCAAAACCCTTTTAGGGCCTAGGGATATATTGTAACATCCCAATTTTGGACTTGTGTTCAAATGTAAGAAAATGAGTAGAAATTAAAACTTTTTACATCTTGTATTTCCTGTGTGTTCTCAACAATTCCTATACAAGAATTATGGAAATACAAAGTCACAAGTCTTTTGATCCAAAACCTTGTCTTCCCTAAACATTCATCTCAAATCTTATGATCATCCTTTGGAAATATTTTTCTTAAGTTCCTGGGATGGTAGGTGACCTCTCTAAAAATTTCACAATTTTAGAAATTGTTTGAGTATTTTTAGAGGGTAGTCAAACCTGTTTGACTTTTAGTCAAACCTTAAACCAGAGCCTTGCATAATTTTTGGAGAATCATGCACTGCATAAAAACCTCTGAAAATTTTACACAAGGTTAATATCTGATTTAGCAAGCTCCAGTAAAAATTTCAGAATTTTTGGAGATGTTTTGCTATCTCACATAAATCCCCAAAGTCCCAGCTCAGTTTAAAACTCAAAACCTAATTCCACTGTGCGTTGGGTTCGAGTCAGACTCGGGCTCGAGCCACTCGTCTTGGTCCAGTCAACTAACTGCACCGAGCCTCTTTTAAAAGCGTGCGTCCAATCTCAACCGTTGGATCCTAATCGCTCGGCCCATGTTCGCGTAAACATTCGGACCGTGCGGATGTTCTAGTCAATTCGAAACGTTGGATCTCAATCCAACCGTCCAGATTTTCTGAGAGCATTCGGACTGTCCGGAGGACTTATTTAATCGTGGCCGTCCATTTTTGATCCAAGGCCTCGCGATCTCCTCTGTTGTTTTAAACCTCCGATTGTTTCGTTCAAGCTGAGCCGTTGGATTAAAATCCAACGCTCACAATTTCCTCCGTTGTGTTTTAACCTCAGAGGCGTGGCGCGATATCAGCCGCCCGATCAAAATCCGAGGGTCCAAAATCGCGGCGTTTTCTCGGTCATCTTCAACCTCCCGCCGTGCGTGAACAGAGAGAGGCATGGCGCTGTCACATCTTGTTCCTCTGGCAACGTCTCCCTGGTCGGCATTAAGTGCTTGCAGGTGCTTTCGGCCGAGAGGCATACCCTACTCCTACATCTCCATCATTTTGCTTTTCGGTCCTTGTCTATGTCCTGGACTTAGCTCACCCGAGAGGCTCCTTTTGCCAAACCCTAATCCTTGGCTATATAAGGTCCCAAACTCCTCCTGGTGTTCCTTTACACCATCCTTAGCTCATTTTTCATTTTTGGAGCTTAATACATCAAAAACACCAAACCGCCATTGTTGACCCGTGGAGCTCCATTGAGGATCATGAAGCTCCAGTGGTTCTTCTTCAAATATTCTTGTACTCTTTTCTACTCCTTATTGTCCTCATCATTTCCCCTCACTTAATTTTGGGTTTCATTCACAGGATTTGACAAATTTGGGGTTTGTTCAAATTCGGCCGAAACCATCCCCTTTCTTCCTCAGCTCCGGTAAGTGGTTCTTTTTGCAATTATTTGCTCATGAACCTTCTTTGAGCTTTGTTGAAGCCATTATGACCACCCGGTGGTGTTCATTTTGCTCAGGTGATCGTTTTCGTGTCATCTTCTTCAACTTCGGCGAGCTCCTTCTCTGTCAAGCTACTTCGGCCATCGTTAGAAGCTCTTCTTGACCAAGGTAGCTTCTTGTTAGTCCTTAGATGCTTGGCACACGCTTCTTTGGAGTGCTGCGGAGCTTTTCTTGCATTTTCGCTTTTAGCCGAGATGGTCACCGTCACTATTCTCTGGCTAGCCGACGTTCTAGACCTTCGCCGCCGGCGAGGTTGCCACCATCGGGACCGCAAGGCTATTGCGAACCCATTTTAGTCCTTAGGTTGCACCGCCGCGGCCGGAGTCGCCGACGATGAGCCGGGGAATCCACTCGGGTGTTGTCGGTCGTAATCGCCTATTTTCGACCGTCATTAGGACACATTTAATGATCTGGTGATTGTTAATCATTGGGAAGTATTAATTATGTCTTAATCGGACCCATTGTGCCACTGATCAGTGGGTCCAGCCTCTTTAAAACCCCTGTCGGCTTAAATCAACACCGTTAGGACATCATTAATGAATATGATTGTCGTTAATCACTGTCTTAACAATACATGTCCGATTTTGCCTCATGGCTCACTGACATGTGGGCCCACTCATTAAAATCATCCTCGCGCACTTAAGCCTCGTGCGTTGCTCTTTGTTGATTTTGGACCGTTGATCTCGTGATCAACGACCCAAATCTTGAGAACATTCGGACCCTCCGGTTCCCTTATCATTCTGGATCGTCCATCTCACGATCTGCGGCTGAGATCGTGAGTGCAATCGGACTCTCTGAAGGGAGATGCGCTCCGTGCCGTCCATCTTTAGATCTCTGGCTGTGGATGGCCGAGGCAACCGCACCGTCCGAATGTATTTCCCCTCGTGAGCCGTTGGATCTTGATCCAACGGTGGGCTTCTTTTTGGGATCGTGCGCGTGCGCTGTTCCCAGCGCGCGTGGGCCGTAGGATTTTAGATCGAAGGCCCACGAGCGTCCACGTCGTTTTATTCCTGTTAAATTTGATTTTGTTTCTGTAAGCATTTATTTATCAACTAAAAATTGTAGTTAAACTTTAAAAACTCATAACTAATTCTTGTTAACTTCTTTTTAGGTGATTCCAACTGTAATAAATTCTTTTGTCACTAAAGTTTAATCTAAAAATGCATCTAGGCATATTTCTGTATCAGAAAATTATGTAACCTGAATAACTTGATTTCTGCCAATTTTAATTATTCCATAAATAGAATTAAAACTTGTAAAATGCATATATTTTTCTGTATAATTCCAATTTGTGCAAAATCAAGTCTGTTAAATTCTTCTATTAGTATACTTTACTATAAAATAGGTTTTGAGCATGGTCATACTTCTGTAAAGTGACTTGTCGATAACCTTGATCACACAAACTTATTATGGTCTATATATTTCAGCCTTGTGCTAAGTCTAAATTGCAAAACTAAAACTGAAAATGAAAATAATTTGGACTTGGGCACAATGGTAAGATGGTGTGATCTTTTGGGTGTGATTGGAATGGTGCAGAGTCAATTAAGGACCGAACATCTTGTGAGTACACATTATCAGGGCATTTTGTGTGTGCTAACCACACTAGAGGAATGGGACCTCTCTTGACTTAGTGCTTTGGCGTGTGTTGGCTACGAGTCGCGGGAGGCGTGTGTGTGTTGTGGTAAAATGAGATGGTTGTGTGTGGGAGCATTGTAGTTTTCCAAAGAGCTTTACCCAGGGTAGTTGTCTTTGGCTTTACAATGTAAGCGTATGGGTTTCTATCCATACGAGCGGCTCGTAGTTGGTACACAATATTGGAAATATCTCATAGGACTTATCCGTGCCGGCATACCTTTGGAAGTGTGCTAAATCATGTGGCTTAAAGGCGGTCTGAAGTGTGGGTACATTGGTACACCCCTGCAGGGTTTAAAACTATTCGAATAGCCTCATCCTAGGTTATGGACACGCTTAGGTAAGATTTTCAAGAGTTAGACTACAACATTTTAAATTAAAACTTGATGGGTGGTGTGAATCAGGGATTCATGCTATTTGTGGTGGCTATTGGGTTAGTCACTTCTAAGTGGTTACTTGATACTTATTGTTACTCGTTGTTATTTTAATGCTTAAAAACTGAATTGACAAACTGCTTTCAATCTATTTACATTATTGCAAATGAAACTTGCTTTATGCGTCCAAATAACCATATAACCAATCTTCCTTTGATACAGCTTTCATGTAGCTATGTATAGGCTTGTTACTCGTAAGTCTTGCAAGTACATTATTGTACTCACCTGCATTGCTTGTTGTGTGCAGAGGAAGAAGGTGAGCCCGATGGGCCTCACTTTTGTGAGTTGTGCTGTGGCAGTGTGTGGGGCGATTAGCTTGGCGGTCCGGTCGGTTGCCCTGTGGTGTTATGTGGCTAACCGGTCGTCTTTTGGTTTAAGCCATCTTATGGCATCTTTTGCTTCCGCTGTTACTTCTTATACTCATGTCATTTGGCCGGTCGGCTGTTCTGTAATAACTTATATTATGTATGTCTTTTGGTAGACTTGTTATATTATGTTATATGGAATTGATGCATGCTTTGGTATGATGTATGTGTGCTGTATTTTTCTGGGAAGCACATGTTCATCGAGGCACGGGTTATTCTGTTTGTGATACTAGAGCCAGTGGAAGGTTAAGTATTACAAGCTTAATAAACCGGGGTCTCACTGAGTTGGTATCAGTCATCTTGACCGTAGAAACCCCTAGCTTGGTCGTCCCTAGTATATTTTGAAAACTTACTTTCTAAATATCAAATGTTTCATGAAAGTCTTAAGTAAGTTCTCAAATTTTACTTCTCACCTATCTTAGCTTGCTTATCTCACCTTATTCTGAATTGGATTTAAAAAGGTGAGTTTACTCTCATCTTCTTTCAAAAACATAGTTGTTAATCGATTAAATTGGTTTGGGAAAACCATGAGAGCTTTAAATTGGAGTGTTGGCTGTTTTGGAGTAAAGAGTAGGAGCTCCGAAGATAAAGATTTTAATTGCACACTTGATGGAGAAAATCTGGACAGCAAGTTTCAGATTTTGGACAGCTAGTTATAGATAGTATATAGTGCTGAAAATGAGAGGTTAATTTAACTAAAACTTGTGGGAATAAAAGGGTAAGAGGTGATATGAGTTAGTTAAGTGTCTAACCTTTCTTTAGGTAATTCTCACCTTGTTCTCCTAGTTGTTCCAAACCGAGGTTGTGGTGCTAAAAATTGCCTTCCTAAAAACCAATTACTCATTCTTCCATACGAGTTAGTCATCTTAGGAAGTTGGAATTTATTTTTGTGGCCTTGCTGCGATTTTATGATTGATTCTTAAGCTATAGAGTTTATCTTGTAGAATTGATAATTGTCTTTCTTTGTCTCTGTTAGGAGTTATTCTTGACTTATCTTTGTGGAGCAGGATGGCAAGAACCACCATAACAATCATCGTGGTGGTTCAGATGAGGAGCTTCCCCTCCTCAGACCATGGTTGAGGTTCTTGCTCGATCGAGCGAAACCGCATGGACCGGTTCGGATTCGGAGGTTATCGCGAGAACACCTCCACCCCTCCGGTGCTTCGGGATGGAGGTGGTGGCCACCAACCTCGTGGTGGGCTTTGAGTTTCTCCGTACTCAGCCACCTACCTTCTCCCGATCTAAGGACCATCTGGACGCGGATGATTGGCTGCGTCTAGTTGAGCGAAAGCTCAACATCGCTCAGTGCCAGGAGCAGGAGCGGGCACTCTTTGCATCCCATCAGCTTGATGGTGCAGCGCTCTCTTGGTGGGAGAACTTTCTCGCCATGCAGCCCGCGGGCCATGTGGTCTCGTGGGAGGAGTTCAGATCTGCTTTTCGTCGGGCCCACATCCCTGATGGCCGGATGAAGCTCAAGAAGAAGGAGTGTCTCGCGCTCAAACAGGGGCACAAGTCTGTGTCGGAGTACCTTTACGAGTTTAATCACTTAGCTCGTTATGCTCCGGGTGAGGTAGCCACTGATGAGGCCAAGCGGGAGAAGTTCATGGAGGGCTTGTCTAAGGAGCTGCAGGACAAGCTCTCTATCGTGGACTTTGCTGACTTCCATGCCTTAGTGGACAAGGCCATCGTCGCCGAGCACAAGGCGAAGGCGCTGGGTGAGTCCATAGCGCAAGTGGGAGGCCCACCGTGCATGCAGTGAGCCGTCTCTCGTCCCCGTGTTGGGCCTGCACTAGGAGCCCGTGCTTTGGCTTCCCCACCGCCGAGGCCGTCGGCAGCAGTTGTTCGTCCCCGCAGCCATGTTTCGATCCACGTGCACTGCGATCCGCGGCCAGGTGGCCTCCATAATCCATTGCCGAGGTTACACCGCCGCCGCAACAAGAAGGGCCACTCGCCAACAATTGCCCTCGAGGTGGGCGAGCCCTCATCCTAATGGAGGACGCGGGCAAGGGAATGGTCACCCTCCTTACCAAAAGGTGGTCTAGAAGACTCAGGGTGTCGGGAGTGGTGCCCGACGTTGTGTTGGGTACACTTCTTGTCAGTTATCGTCCTGTTGTAGTATTATTTGATTCAGGAGTATCACATTATTTTATTTTGAGATCATTTGATGCTGCTTGTGACCTTCACTGGAGATTCCTTTGCTTATTCGCTCTCCGGGTGCGGAAATGAGAGCTGATCAGGAATGTCGGGACGTTCCCATTGATATTGAAGGAGTGGGATTCTTGACGAACCTCATCCTACTTGACTCGGCGCGCCTGGATGTGATTCTTGGCATGGATTGGTTGTCCCAACACTTAGGACAAATCGATTGTGCTAGGAAGAGGGTCTACCTCACCAGCCCCTCAGGCGACCAGGTTGGGATTTCACCACAGCTGCAAGGGCCACATCTTTGTGCCCTTGAAGCCAAGCCAGCCTTGGAGATTCAGGAGGTGCCCACAGTATGTGATTTTGGGGATGTTTTCACGAAGATTTGCACGGGATGCCTCGATTCGAGACCTGAAATTTGTTATTGAGTTGCTGCTCGGTACCGCTCCAATTTCAAAGGCGCCGTACCGAATGCCTCCTAATGAGTTGGAGGAGCTGAAGAAGCAATTAGGTGAGCTTCAAGCAAAGGGCTTTATCCGTCCTAGCTCATCTCCTTGGGGTTGTCCAGTTATTTTTGTGAAGAAGAAGAACAAGCCCCTGCGTATGTGTGTTGATTACCGCCCACTTAATGAAGTGACGATAAAAAACAAGTATCCTTTGCCTCGTATTGATGATCTCTTTGACCAGTTGATCGGAGTCCGTGTGTTCTCCAAGATTGACTTGAGATTGGGGTATCATCAAGTCCGAATCAGGGCTGAGGATATTCCAAAGACGGCTTTCACTACTCGTTATGGCCTTTACGAGTACACTGTCATGTCTTTTGGCTTGACTAATGCTCCCGCTTTATTCATGAATCTTATGAACTCGGTGTTCATGGAGTATTTGGTTAAGTTCATTGTGGTTTTCATTGATGACATTCTTATCTACTCCAAGAGTGAAGTGGAACATGCTGAGCATCTACAGATTGTATTGGGAAAGCTGCGTGACCACCAGCTGTACGCCAAGTTCAGCAAGTGTGAGTTCTGGTTGAAGGAAGTGGCATTCTTGGGCCATGTTCTTTCAGCAGGTGGTATAGCTGTGGACCCTAGCAAGGTCAGCGATGTTCTATCTTGGGGTCAGCCCAAGTTAGTCACCGATGTGCGGAGTTTTCTTGGTTTAGCGGGCTACGACCGCCGCTTTATCAAGAACTTCTCCAAGATCGCGAAGCCGATAACTGAGTTGCTCAAGAAAGACAAGAAATTTCTGTGGTCCTCTGCTTGTGATGAGAGTTTTCAGGAACTCAAGAAGCGCTTGACTTCAGCCCCAGTGCTTGTGCTTCCCGATGTTCACAAGAGTTTTGATATCTATTGTGATGCCTCTCGTCATGGACTCGGTTGTGTTCTCATGCAAGAAGGCCAGGTGGTAGCCTATGCATCAAGGCAGTTGAGGCCTCATGAACTCAACTATCCTACCCATGACTTGGAGTTAGCTGCAGTGGTTCATGCACTCAAGATTTGGCGACATTACCTGATCGGTAACCGTTGTGAGGTGTATTCTGATCACAAGAGCTTGAAATATTTGTTCACCCAGCCAGATCTGAGCCTCAGGCAAAGAAAATGGTTGGAATTGATCAAGAATTATGATATGAACATTCAGTATCATCCGGGCAAGGCCAATGTGGTTGCGGATGCACTTAGTCGAAAGGTGTATTGCAATACGTTGAGGCTCCAAGAGCAACAGCCTGCCCTTCTTAAAGAATTTCAGCGGCTCAATTTGGGTTTGATTGAGCATGGTTCTCTTGCTACCTTGGTTGTGCAACCAACCTTGGTGGATCAAATCAAGGCTGCACAGCAGACAGATGTTGGTGTGAGTCAAATCAAGCAAAATATCAAGGATGGAACAACCAAGTGCTTCTCAGAGGATGAGCATGGTATTGTGTGGTTTCGACAGCACCTTGTAGTTCTGAAGGTCGTGGAATTGCGGGAATTGATTCTCCGCGAAGCCCATGACTCCCCCTTGTCCATTCATCCCGGGGCTACCAAGATGTATCAGGACCTTCGTCAGAGATTTTGGTGTACTCGCATGAAGCGCGAGATTGCCAAGTTCGTTGCCGAGTGCGACATGTGCTATCGCGTCAATGCTGAACATCAGCGCCCAGCAAGTCTTCTTCAACCTTTGCCAGTACCTGAGTGGAAGTGGGATTCCGTTGGTATGGACTTCATCACCGGTCTGCCCCGTACTTCTTCTGGGAAGGATGCTATCTGGGTTGTCATTGATCGATTGACTAAGGTAGCACATTTTCTGCCAGTGCGCACCAACCTCAGTGTCAGTCAGTTGGCGGATCTCTATATATCTCGCATTGTGTGCTTGCATGGTGTGCCACGAACGATTGTGTCAGATCGTGGTTCTCTTTTCACCTCTCGGTTTTGGCACAAGTTACAAGAGGCCATGGGAACTTGTCTTTCTTTCAGTTCAGCCTATCATCCTCAAACTGATGGTCAGACGGAGAGAGTGATGAGGACATCACTTCGACTGATATGAACACTCCTCTTGCTACCACCACGAATGATGTCCAAGGTCCAATTACTCGGGCAAGTGCTCGTCAACTAAATTATCATGTAAATTCGTTTCTAGGGCTGAGTGTATCACTTAAGAACTCTATGATGCTGCCTAATGGAGATGATTTGCTTGTGCTTAGGAATCTAGGGCGGATGACAAGGAGTTGATGATATGCATCAAGGAAGGAGAAGGCAATAACAATGGCCAAAGGAGATGAAGAATTTGTGGCCTCCAACTCAAAGAGCTTCGGCCATCCTTTACTTGGTGCTGCGTCACCTTTTCTTTAACCTACAAGGCTTGTATCCGAATCCTATGGGCTGACTTGGCGTATGGCCCATATGTGGCAGACCACCCCAGGGGTCTATTACTATTCACATGAACAGTACCCTGCCTAGGGTTTCCACCTCCTGGTCGCCCTCCTCATATAGGAGCCGTCGCCCTTTAGTCCAATTTGGGTTTTTCTTAGATTATTCTGTCACTTTGTAGTTTCGCCGTTTGTTCGGTTTGAGGAACCCCACTCTGTGAACTTCATTATTATTCGCAACAATTTCAGATTGCATCTTCTACTCTCTTGCTTGTGTTCTCGATTCGCTTGCAGGAGGTAGCCTTCTTGGCGAGGTCAACCGCGTTCGGCACGGTTGATAACCAACGGAGCGGTGGTGTAGTGATTGCGAGGGGTTCGATCCGTTCTGGTCGGAGCCTTTGGATCATCAACGTCGTATTCTCCACAATCGACATATCAATACCTTTCGGAAGATCGGGCCACACTCACATCAGTTGGTATCGAGCTTGATTGCCGTTAGGTAATCTCGATTTTCCCTTTTAGTTTGATCTTGTTCATCGTCCTAGAACTCCAGAAAATTAGCCCCACAAAAATAATTGTTTGTCATGTCTTCCGCTGTCCCATCACCCTTTGAGCCTTGCAATTTTTATTTCGGTATTTTGCTTGTTGAATTATTGATTGCATCGTCGTGTCAGTTGCTGATTTCTAGTTTAGTTAGAGTCTAGTTCGTCGCTGTCTAGTTGCATCTTGAGTTCCTTCGCGTAGCTTTGTCATTGTCTATTTCGCATCTTTGTGCGACCTTGCTCCCAGCCGCAACCACCCGCAGCCTTCCCCTGCCGAGCCGCTGCATCACGCACCAGCATCACCACAACTTCCCTGCCGCACTATCTCCCTGCCACCACGCCACCACAACTTCCCTGCCGCCGACCTTGACAGAGAATTGGTTTAGGGTTGAGAAAAAGAACAGAGAGTTTGGCGAAGGTGGTTTCGGTTTGCAAAAGAAAAAAAAAGGGAGAGTTAGTTTCGGACTCCAGAGAAAAATCAGAAGGAGAGAAAAATCAGAAGAAGAAAAATTAGAAGGAGAGAAAAATCAGTGTCCTTCCTTCCCGAAAATTGCAAACCCAACAAACCTTTGCCAAATGCAGTGAATTTTGGTGGAGCCCTTCCTGATATAGCCACCAGCTCCCAGAAAAAAATTTGGGCACGTTTGGCCCACGGGATCAAAAGATATAGCAGTTTGAAGTTGAAACCGAAACGAATTCGAGTCCGTTTCCGACACCCTTTCAGTAAAACGGGCATAACTTTTGCATACGAAGTCGAAATTCGACGTTCTTGTGCTCGTTTCGAAGCTATCGACGACGCGCATCTGAAAATCCAACAGGCTAAGCGCTTGTCGCCCTCCAAGACCCCCAAAATCGGCCATCTTTAGCTCCGAAATCGCGTCACAAGTTTTCAATTTTCTGTTTTTTGCGATTCTTTCGGTCTTGCCTTCGGAATTTGGGGTTCATCCAGTTGAGAAAGTTGTAGATATCGTCGAAACCTTTCAAACGAGTATATATAAGCCACATAAAAATTTGCTTGTTCATCGTTTGAAACTAGCTGTTGTATCTGCTCAATCTAGAGGGCCGTCTACATTGCACATTTTCTCCGTTTTTGTGCTCTACATTGCGTGAACGATCTTGTGCCCTTCGAACAAAGTTTGAGTAATTAGCTAGCATCTCTCCTAGCACTTGTTGTGAGGCTTTCCATTGCTTACATCAAGTCACATTGATCGTTGCGTGTGCGTACATACACTTCTCTCCATAGGGCGGTGATTCGCTAGCTTTGATTAGGTTAGGATCAGCAACATTGGCTAAGTACTTTGAACAATCTTTCAACTTGCATTAACTGAATTGATTATTGCTAATCCTTTGCTACATATTGTGCCTTCCAAGCTCCACCTACTCTTGATCAGAACAGGTTCCCTCTTGCAATCGTACCCACGCTCGACACGGTATCACGAACCAGCCACCGGCTGTACCACCTACTGCTTGCTTTGGTAAGAACACTTGTAAGAGTGTGGTAAGACGCTTGAGAGTGTGTGATTCCACCTTCCATCACCTAGTAGTTGATAGAGATAATACCTTTGTGTTGTCCTTTGTGTCCTACTAACCATGGCGGTGAGGCGTCAGATGAGAAAGAGTGTGTGTTAAAGGGGAACTCATGGCGCTTTTGGATGAACAACTCGCTACCATTAATGAGGACATTGTGAAGCTACAGAGCTACTACAACGCATTACGCTCAATCAACGATAGTATTGCAGCGCTCACCACACGCCTTGAAAGAATGGTGAATCAGCCACCAAACAATGGACGCGAGTATGAACATGATGCAGCCCAAGATCTTGAGGTGGGAGATGATAATGAGAGGCGAAACCGTGACACTCAAGATGCATGTCTACGACACCGCCTACAACACAACCGTCACGGTATGGGAGGTAATAATTTTCAGCACCACAATGTTCGTGTTAATGATGACCCATTTGCTAAAGTTAAATTTACCATACCATCTTTTGTGGGTGTTTATGATGCTGAAATTTATCTAGATTGGGAGATGACAGTTGAACAAAAATTTAATACCCATCTAGTTCCTGAAGTGCATAGAGTTAGGCAAGCTACTAGTGAATTTAAAGATTTTGCTATCATTTGGTGGAATCAAGTAGTTAATTCTGGCTTAACACTTGATACATGGGATAGATTGAAGGTAGCTATGCGTGCTAGATTTGTTCCTCCTGCTTTTAAACGTGATATGCGTAAGAAATTGCAACGCTTAGACCAAGGTAATAGATCTGTTGAGCAATATTACCAAGAATTACAAATAGGCATGCTGCGTTGTAATGTTGTTGAGGATGAGGAGGATAAGATGGCTCATTTTTATGGGGGTTTAAGGCGTGAAATTCAGGACATAATTGATTACAAGGAGTATAATGATATCAATAGGTTGTTCCAGCTTGCTTGTTTGGCAGAAAAAGAATTGTAGGGAAGACAACAAAGGACTAAGAGCCAATTTGGAAGTACGTCTGCATCGAGATCGACGCCGGGGCAAGCCAAGACAGCCCCACCTCCTGCTTTCCGGTCTGGTGCCCCCTCCATGAGTAGGGCACGTTCAGCAGCACCACCAACACCATCACGTGCACCCGAGATAAGCAAATCCACTAGTGTGCGGTACGGTATGAGCTCTTCATCGATTGCTTCCACGGGTGCATACAGCGGGATTATATGCCACCGTTGCAAAGGGATGGGACACGTTATGAAAGATTGCCCGATCGTGGCGTACATTGCGATAGAAGATGGTGGTTACGTAAGTGCTAGTGATGTTGAGGATGAATATGCTCTTGCAGCTAACCTTGCAGGTAATGATGATGATCAAGAGGAGGAACATAGCGATGGGGAGGAAATTTTAGGTATCGCTGCTACGGAGAATTATAGGACCATAATTGTGCAACGAGTGTTGAGCACTCAAATGGAGCAAGCGGAGAAGATACAACTGTTGGAGATATGCCCTAGAGGCAATCATATTGATGATGATATTTCATTGTATCCATGATTTAATAAATGTTCCTTGAATATTGCCTTTGTGTTGATTAACAAGTATGTGACTTGTTTGTGAAACTCTTTACTTGTATGGTTATTCTAAAGTTGTCCCTAGTCGGAGTTCATGTGAGGACACACGTGAATGATGGATTAGCACATGTATCGGTTGATGACCATGTTTCACAGGTCATAGACATGGAGATGTCAAACCAATAATGTGGACACATGTTTAGAACATGGGGTTGGACCGACCCAACATGAGACATAGTAATTATTCTTATGGTTCTCTCTACACAATGTGTACGCCTTGTCCTTAGACACAGAGATTGTCGTATGTACTTGAGATTTGAATCGACCTACTTAGGGGCTATCAAGCGCTACTCAAATGCGGGTAGTTATAAAGGTAGCTTTCGGGTTTGTCATGAAGCATCTTTGCGAGGCATGGTCGGTCGAGATGGGATTTGCCCTCTCTACGAGAGAGATATCTCTGGGCCTCGAGTGATCGGATCCGAAATGCATGGCCATGCTACTTAAGGTTAAGAGTTAACCTAGTAAGGGATTCGGATCACGGGATCGAGAAAGGCGGTCGACTTGGAGCTCGACCAAATATCGTGAGGCAAAGGGATTGGCATGTACATAACGTTGTGATGGTTCGTCCGATATGATCTTTACGTGCGTTTAGGAGTTGGTACGTCTTGCTAGAGGCGCTACCAACTATCGACCAAGTATGTGTACTTGCGTCATGTCTAAACATCGTGAACCTATAGGGTCACACACTTAAGAAGTGAAGCCTAGTCGGATTGGATCCGATTAGATCGGGCATTGAGTCCTAATGGGCCTCTATTCGTAGAAGCCCATTATAAGGACGTCTATAAAAGGAGGGCGAGCGGCGCATCGTTAAGGGTTGAGTTTTTCGTGACATCCTCAAACCACGGCGCCACCCTCCCACGCCCTAGTCGCCGCGCGGATCTAGTAGTCCGTCGCGTCGCTTCTCTCCGTCGTGTGGATACCTTTGGGCGCGCATCGTGGCGTTGGGACGAACCGCAAGAAAGGAGGCATGCGTGGGGCGCCGCGGCGAGGGCGAGGAAGTAGTGCGACTACCGCCTCGACGTCTTGCATCAGCGAGTCGACTACTTTGCCCGGCGTCTTGCATCAACTTCGCACTCGCGTCTAGTGGTAAGACCGTGATCTATAAGCTGCGGTGATCTTGGTTTACGGGTAGAATTTTTAATTTGCGCTAGTGTAGCCTACCCGTTTCCCTACAGTGGTATCAGAGCGGTTGCTGTCATGTTATAGGTTTGGGTGATTTGCATATGGCGATATGTAAATCGGTATGATCGATGTGATCGATTGTATAGTTCTGGTAATATGATTGATCGAATCGGAACCTAGATTAATAATCGATGTACCGTGATCATGCTGCTAAGGTCGTGAAACAACATACCCCTACCGGTCGGATTCGCCATCGGGGTAGACAGTGACACGTAAAACGGTTGCGGCATGCGAAGATCAATATAATTGGTCGAATCGAACGATGAGTCGATTTGTGGTAAATATGATTTGCCGATCAAAATCCTATGTAAAAATTGCATAGATTGGATCTCTGTTTTTTCTGAAGGTCGGGCCTTGAGATACTGCGGCGCGCCGCCGCCGAACCTGCGAGAAACCCCTCGACCCTATGCGGTGATTGCGATTCTATGCATAAACTTGTTTTTGCAGGATGTATGTGACCAGTATGGCCTAATGTGTATGTGATGCATGTTTGTAATATTTGCATGACTGCGTGTCGTGGAGTGCGGCAACACTAGTGGAGCCATTGTGTTGTCAAAGTATTGTATTAACGGCTGCGTGCCGACTTGTGATGATTCCTAATATCCATGTATTTTATTACTAGTTGTTATGAGTAATAGCTTATAGTAGTACTCGGAGGACACATCACTTGGAGGATGGCACACATGAACCATGGAGATGGAGATCATCATGGTGGGCAGATTCTATGGCGATGGAGATCACCATGAGAAAATGGGCCATCTTGAGTGCAAGCTGTGTGAATGCTATTCTGTTGTTTTACTCCTATGCATGTTTGAATGGTAGAAGTATAGCGATCCCTCACAAAATGTTAAGTTAAACATATGCCCTCCCAATTAAACTTTGCACCATCCCATGTCTTGTAAATTGATGGTGGGTCTATAAAATTAGGGCACCATCAACTTTCCTTGACTAGATGGGTTTTGTATCGGATACTTACATGCATAAGTTGGTGAACTTAACAAGGTTATCATAAAGGTTATGGGCCTTGGGGCATAAAGGTTGGGCGCGGGGCATAGAGATGTCACCCAACAACAAGAGTCATATAGAGATATGATTAGCAAGGTGTTGCTTACAAGTACCTTGTCTCCTAGCGGTGATGCAAAAGCTCACTAGTAGACTCGTTAATTGCGGATCTTGAATCGCTAAGAATCAACGAGAGGATGTTGATTTTAGTGGGAGTACATTCTATTAAATTTGTTTAATCTGATTTACTCTATCATGGTTTTATTTGTCTTAGTATTTTGCATTTCCTATTGTAGATCAATGGCATCTAGCAACCACGCACACCCTTTTGCTGCGATCGATTCTTGAGAAAGAGAAATTAAATGGAACAAACTATTGATTTGGTCCGTAACTGAGAATTGTTCTCGAGGCGGATAAAAGGAAAACGTTGGACACCCCAATCCCGGAAGAACACGCAAATAATGCGTCTGCTTTGTTAAAAATGCCTACAAGAAAGCATGTGATGACTCTCTTGAGATTAGCTATCTTATGCTTGCATGCATGGAACGACCTTCAAAAGCGGTTTGAGGATCGGGAAGCGTATGATATGATCATAGCGCTTAGGACATGTTCGACACGAGCCGGACCGAGCGGTTCAATGTCTCTAAGGCTTTTACGGAATGCAAGTTAAGAAGGTGCACCGTAGGCCCACATGTGATCAAAATGGTTGGTTCTGATCGGACTTTGGATAAACTTGGTTTTCCAATTGGCCAAGAGTTGGCAAGCGATTTCATTTAGCGTCTCTTCCACCTAGCTATGGGCATTTCATTTGAACTACCATATGCATGGGGCGGATAAGGGCCTTAATGAGCTTTGTGGGATGCTCAAAACAGAGAGAATGACATTAAGAAGTGTGCGGGGCCTAGCCATGTGATGGTGTCTGAGAACAAGTCTAGCTTCAAGAAAAAGGGTAAGCCATGGCCAAAGAATAAGGGTAAGGTTAAAGATATGATCTAAAGCCAACGCCTAAGCCTAATCTTTGGACTGGAGGCGAGACAGTATGCTTCTATTGTAAAGCGCCCTTTGGAAGAGCGCAAGAAGTACATGGATTAGATGAATGCAAGAAGAAGGTGGAAGTAAGACTTCCACCCATGGTACACTTGTCATAAATGTTTTAGACATTTTCTCATGATTCTCCTATTAACTCTTGGGTATTTGATACGGATCGATTGCTCACATTTGCAACTCGATCACGAGGGCTAATAAAGTAGAGAGTCGCAAGAGGTGAAGTTGATTTTCGCGTCGGGAATAAAGCAAGGGTTCTTTGCGTTGACCGTCGGCACCATGCAACTTCAGCTTCCTTCAAGATTTATTATGGAATTGAATAATTGTTATTATGTTCCTAGTATGAGTGAAACATTTTATCCCCTCATGTTTGATGAGAGATGGTTATTCATTTGCAAGTAAAGACAATGGTTGTTTGATCTCTAAAAATGGAATGTTTATGGCTTTAGCCCATTGTGAATGGGTTATTTATTTTAAATCTTGATGATGCGCCTATCTTTAACATAAATGCTAAAAGACTTGACCTAATGATTTGAATCCCACCTACGTTTGGCATTGTCGTTTGGGTCACATAAGTGAAAAGCGCATGAAGAAGCTCCATGTCGATGGTCTTCTAACCGTTTGATTTTGAATCATACGAGACATATGAAGCTTGTTTGCTTGGTAAGATGACCAAATCACCTTTCAAAGGTTCTTTTGAGAGGCGTCGGACTTGTTGGAAATCATACATGCGATGTATGTGGACCAATGAGCACATCGCTAGAGGTGGATTTCATTACTTCATAACTTTCGCGATGATTTTAGTAGATATGGCTATGTCTACTTAATGAAGCATAAGTGCGAAACTTTTGAAAAGTTCAAAGAGTTCCGAATGAGGTTGAAAATCAACGTGCCAAGAAAATTAAGGCTCTGCGATCGATCGTGGTGGCGAGTATTTGAGTCATGAATTTAGCAATCATCGAAGAGTTGCGGAATTGTTCCACAGCTAACACCGCGGAGCGCCTCAAAGCGGGTATCCGAGCGCGTGTCGGACCTTGTTGGACATGGTTCGATCGATGATGAGCGATCAGTTACCATTATCCTTTTGGGGTTACGCTCTAGAAAGCGGCTTTCACACTTAATAGGTGCCGTCTAAATCCGTAGTTAAGACACCATATGAGATATGGGTAGGAAGAGTCACGGTTTGTCTTTTCTAAAGATTTGGGGATGTGAGGCGTTTGTCAGCGACTACTGATCGGACAAGCTCACACCCAAGTCGGATAAATGTATTTTAAGTGGGATATCCGAAGAAACCTTTGGATATTACTTCTACAACCGACTAGAGGGCAAAGTGTTTGTCGCTCAAGTGGTGTTTTCCTAGAGAAAGAGTTTCTCAATAGGGAGACAAGTGGAAGAAGCAGTGCAGCTTGAAGAAGTTCAAGATGAACCAATCGGGAAGACTCGACGAATGATGCCCATGTGGCGAGAACAAGTTGAGGAACCCATGGCAAAGGAAGCACCACCACCACGAAGGTCGGAAGGCTCGCAATGCGCGAGATATATTATTGTTAGACAATGATGAGCCTCGACCTATCACGGAAGCAATGATGGACCGGACTACGAGAAATGGCATAGTGCCATGAGATCCGAGATAGCATCCATGGGAGACAATCAAGTTTGGAATTTGGTTGACCGCTTTGATGGTGTTAAAACCATAGAGTGCAAATGGATCTATAAAAGGAAGATTGATATGGATGGAAATGTTCATATCCATAAAGCTCGACTTATCGCAAAGGTTTCGGCAAGTTCAAGGAGTTGACTACGATGAGACTTTCTCACATGGCGATGCTTAAATCAATACGGATCATTCTAGCTATTGCTGCATATTTCGACTATGAGATATGGCGGATGGATGTCAAAACGGCTTTCCTTAATGGAAATTTAACCGAGGACGTGTATATGATACTGCCAAGGTTTTGTCGATCCAAACAATGCTAGAAAAGTATGCAAACTTCAAAAATCCATTTATGGATTGAAGCAAGCATCTCGGAGTTGGAACATTCGTTTTGATGAAGTGGTCAAAGGTTTGACTTCATCAAAAGCGAAGAAGAATCTTGTGTTTACAAGAAGACAAGTGGGAGCTCACTCGTATTTCTAATCTTATATGTAGATGACATATTCTTGATTGGAAATGATATTCCTATGCTCGAGTCCGTTAAGACCTCATTGAAAAATAGTTTCTCAATGAAGGACTTAGGGAAGCGGCATATATTTTGGGTATTAAGATCTATAGAGATAGATCAAAAGGCTAATAGGATTAAGCAGTACTTACATTGACAAAGTGTTGAAGCGGTTCAACATGGAGGAGGCAAAGAAAGGGTTCTTGCCCATGTCTCATGGCATAAATCTTGGCAAGACTCGGTGTCCTTCGACAAGCGATGGCGAGATCGCATGAGTAAGATTCCATATGCTTCGCCATTGGATCTATCATGTATGCTATGATGTGTACTCTTGAGATGTTTCCTATGCTCTAAGTGTTCTGGCGAGATACAGTGATCGGTGAGAGTCTTTGGGCGCGATTAAAAACATCCTCAAGTATTTGAGAAGAACTAAGGATGTGTTCCTAGTCTACGGAGGTGAGGAAGAGCTCGTTGTAAATGGTTACACCGATGCAAGCTTCCAAACCGACAAAGATGATTACAAATCGCAATCGGGTTTTGTGTTCCTTTTGAGCGGTGGTGCGGTAAGTTGGAAGAGTTCCAAGCGGAGGCTGCGACTCTACAACGAGGCCGAGTACATTGCGCCACGAGCGGCAAAGGAAGGTGTTTGGATAAGGAAGTTCATAAGCGAACTAGGTGTGGTTCCTAGTGCGTGCGATCCTCGGATCTTTCTTTGTGATAACAGTGGGGCCATTGCGCAAGCCAAGGAGCCGAGGAATCACCAAAGAACAAACACATCTGCGGCGGTTTCATCTCATTCGAGAGATCCTTAATCGAGGAGATTTAAAGATATGCAAAATACACACGGATTTGAATATTTGGATCCTTTGTGAAGCCTCTCCCTGACCTAAGCATGAGCGCACACAAGAGCTATGGGTATTAGATATCTTCTAGATTGACTCTAGTGCAAGTGGGAGCTGTTGGAGATATGCCTAGAGGCAATCATATTGATGATGATATTTCATTGTATCCATGATTTAATAAATGTTCCTTGAATATTGCCTTTGTATTGATTAACAAGTATGTGACTTGTTTGTGAAACTCTTTACTTGTATGGTTATTCTAAAGTTGTCCCTAGTCGGAGTTCATGTGAGGACACACGTGAATGATGGATTAGCACATGTATCGGTTGATGACCATGTTTCACGAGTCATAGACATGGAGATGTCAAACCAATAATGTGGACACATGTTTAGAACATGGGGTTGGACCGACCCAACATGAGACATAGTAATTATTCTTATGGTTCTCTCTACACAATGTGTACGCCTTGTCCTTAGACACGAGATTGTCGTATGTACTTGAGATGTGAATCGACCTACTTAGGGGCTATCAAACGCTACTCGTGGCGGGTAGTTATAAAGGTAGCTTTCGGGTTTGTCATGAAGCATCTTTGCGAGGCATGGTCGGTCGAGATGGGATTTGCCCTCTCTGCAGAGAGATATCTGGGCCTCGGTGATCGGATCCGAAATGCATGGCCATGCTACTTAAGGTTAAGAGTTAACCTAGTAAGGATTCGGATCACGAGGATCGAGAAAGGCGGTCGCTTGGAGCTCGACCAAATATCGTGAGGCAAAGGGATTGGCATGTACATAACGTTATGATGGTTCGTCCGATATGATCTTTACGTGCGTTTAGGAGTTGGCACGTCTTGCTAGAGGCCGCTACCAACTATCGACCAAGTATGTGTACTTGCGTCATGTCTAAACATACGTGAACCTATAGGGTCACACACTTAAAGTGAAGCCTAGTGGATTGGATCCAATTAGATCGGGCATTGAGTCCTAATGGGCCTCTATTCGTAGAAGCCCATTATAAGGGCGTCTATAAAAGGAGAGCGGCGCCGGTTAAGGGTTGAGTTTTTCGTGACATCCTCAAACCACGGCGCCACCCTCCCACGCCCTAGTCGCTCGCGCGGATCTAGTAGTCCGCGTGCGTCGCTTCCTCCGTGCGTGTGGATACCTTTGGGCGCCGCATCCGTGGCGTTGGGACGAACCGCAAGAAAGGAGGCTGTGCGTGGGGCGCGCGACGAGGGCGAGGAAGTAGTACGACTACTGCGCTTGACGTCTTGCATCAGCGAGTGCGACTACTGCTTGACGCGTCTTGCATCAACTTCCGCACCTGCGCGTCTAGTGGTAAGACCGTGATCTATAACTGCAGTGATCTTGGTTTATGGGTAGAATTTTTAATTTGCGCTAGTGTAGCCTACCCGTTTCCCTACAACAACGCCTAAATTTGTTTCAGATGTTCCTCATCGTCAAGGATTGCCGTGTTCGTGTTATAATTGATGGTGAAAGTTGTAATAACTTGGTAAGTTTAGATTTGGTCAGGAAGCTTGGCTTGACCACACGTGCACATCCTCATCCATACCACATTCAGTGGTTCAACAACAGCGGTAAGGTGAAGGTAACACAATCTGCGAGAGTGTATTTTTCCATTGGTTCCTATCATGATCTTTGCTGATTTGACGTCTCGCCTATGCAAGCTTGCGTACTTTTATTAGGTCGTCCATGGGAATTTGATACTGATGCAACTCATCATGGTAGAAGTAATAAGTACTCTCTTATGCACAAAGGAAATAAAATAATTTTGCTACCTTTGACACTCTTTGAAATTGTGCAATGTGAAAAGAGATAGCTGCAAATGAGAGGAAAGAACATGAACATGAATCTGAAAATCAGCAAGTAGTGAAGAATATTTTCCCACCTAAGAAAGAGAAGTTGGCACCTAGTTCTAGAACTGAGGGAATTAAATTAAAGGGTTATGTCATGCTTGCAACCAAATCTGATCTTGCTGAAATTGTCGATAATGATATGCCATGTTATGCTTTGATATGCAAAGACACTTTATTTTCACTTGATAATATATCTAGCTCTTTGCCGTCTGCTATCACTAACCTTTTGCAGGAGTATGAGGATGTGTTTCCAACTGAACTACCCCCGGGACTGCCACCTATTAGAGGGATTGAACACCAAATTGACTTAATTCTAGGAGCGACTTTGCCAAACCGTGCGGCGTATAGAACCAATCCGGAGGAGACTAAGGAAATTCAACGACAAGTCCAAGACCTTTTGGACCGAGGGTATGTACGAGAAAGCCTTAGTCCTTGTGCTGTTCCTGTTCTTTTGGTTCCTAAGAAAGACGGTAGTTGGCGTATGTGTGTTGATTGTAGAGCCATTAATAACATCACAATACGATATCGTCATCCTATTCCTAGGTTGGACGACATGCTAGATGAGTTGAGTGGTTCTATTATTTTCACAAAGATTGACTTGCATAGCGGGTACCACCAGATTAGAATGAAATTGGGAGATGAATGGAAAACAACATTTAAAACTAAGTTAGGGCTATATGAGTGGTTAGTGATGTCTTTTGGTTTAACTAATGCACCTAGCACTTTCATGCGTTTGATGAACGAAGTTTTGCGTGCTTTTATTGAAAAATTTGTGGTGGTTTATTTTGATGATATTCTGATATATAGCAAGTCATATGAAGTACACCTGAATCATTTATGTGCTGTTTTTAATGCTTTGCGAGATGCACGTTTGTTTGGTAACCTTGATAAGTGCACCTTTTGCACCGATCGAGTATCGTTTCTTGGCTATATTGTTACTCCACAGGGCATTGAAGTTGATTAGCCAAGATCGTCGCTATCCAGAGTTGGCCGCCTCCTAAAACGGTCACACAAGTGCGGAGTTTTCTCGGGCTCACTGGCTTCTATCGGCGTTTTGTTCGGGATTTCAGCACCATCGCTGCACCGCTGAATAAGCTTACAAAAAAGGGTGTTCCTTTTACTTGGGGCACCATACAGCAACAAGCTTTTGACGCTCTCAAAGATAAGTTGACACACGCCCCTTTGCTTCAACTACCTGATTTTTGCAAGACTTTTGAATTAGAATGTGATGCTAGTGGCATAGGTCTTGGTGGTGTGTTAATTCAAGAAGAAAAACCTATTGCTTATTTTAGTGAAAAATTAAGTGGGCCTAGTTTGAACTATTCTACCTATGATAAAGAATTATATGCTCTAGTTCGAACTTTGGAAACATGGCAACATTATTTATGGCCCAAAGAGTTTGTAATACATTCTGATCATGAATCTTTGAAGCATATTCGAAGTCAAACCAATCTGAACCGTAGACATGCTAAGTGGGTTGAGTTTATTGAGTTTTTCCCTTATATCATTAAACATAAAAAGGCAAAGAAAATATCATAGCTGATGCTTTGTCTAGAAGATATACCATGCTTTCACAACTTGACTTCAAAATCTTTGGATTAGAGACAATAAAGGAGCAATATGTGCATGATGCTGATTTTAAAGATGTGTTGCTTAATTGTCAAGAGGGAAAGGGTTGGAATAAATTTGTGGTGCATGAAGGGTTCTTGTACCGTGCTAACAAGCTATGCATTCCAGCTAGCTCCGTTCGTCTTTTGTTGTTCTGGGGCGCATGGAGGAGGATTAATGGGTTACTTGGCGTGAAGAAGGCGAGGACATTCGACCCATCATTTTATTGGCCAAAGATGAGGCAAGGCGTCGAGCGCTTCATTGCCATTGCACCACGTGCCAAAAAGCTAAGTCACGACTTAATCCTCATGGTTTATACATGCCTCTTTCATTCCAAGCACACCTTGGGAAGATATTTCTATGGACTTTGTTTTAGGTGCGCCTAGAACAAAGAAGGGAGAGATAGTATTTTTGTTGTCGTGGATAGATTCTCTAAGATGGCTCATTTTATACCATGTCATAAAAGTGATGATGCTACAAATGTTGCTGATTTGTTCTTTAAGGAAATTGTTCGCTTGCATGGTATTCCGAATACGATAGTTTCCGATTGTGATGCTAAATTTCTTAGTCATTTTTGGAGAACTTTGTGGGCTAAATTGGGGACTAAGCTGTTATTTTCCACTACTTGTCATTCCCAAACCGATGGACAAACTGAGGTAGTCAATAGAACCTTGTCTACTATGCTTAGGGTTGTGCTTAAAAAGAATTTAAAAATGTGGGAAGAATGTTTACCTCATGTGGAATTTGCTTATAATCGCTCGCTGCATTCTACTACAAAGAAATGCCCTTTTGAGATTGTCTATAGTTTCATCTCTCGTGCACCTATCGACTTGTTGCCTCTTCCAGCTTCGGAGAAGGTAAATCTTGATGCTCAACAACGTGTTGATTTGATACTTAAGATGCATGAGACAACTAAAGAGAACATTGAGCTTATGAATGCTAAATATAAAGTTCTTTGGTAGTCGGGGGCGCAAGCATGTTACTTTGAACACAGTGATCTTGTGTGGTTACACTTGCGTAAGAGCGATTCCACTGAATTGAGAAAGTCTAAACTCATGCCTCGTGCAGATGGTCCTTTTAAAGTGCTTGAACGTATTAATGATAATGCATATAAGTTAGATTTGTCTGCGGATTTTGGGGTTAGCCCCACCTTTAACATTGCAGATCTACGACTATTCTTCGGAGCGGAAGATGAGCTTGAGTCGATGACGACTCCAATTCAAGAAGGGGAGGATGATGAGGACATCACTTCGACTGATATGAACACTCCTCTTGCTACCACCATGAATGATGTCCAAGGTCCAATTACTCAGGCTCGTGCTCGTCAACTAAATTATCAGGTAAATTCGTTTCTAGGGTTGAGTGTATCACTTAAGAACTCTATGATGCTGTCTAATGGAGATGATTTGCTTGTGCTTAGGAATCTAGGACGGGACAGCAAGGAGTTGATGATATGCATCAAGGAAGGAGAAGGCAATAACAATGGCCAAAGGAGATGAAGAATTTGTGGCCTCCAACTCAAAGAGCTTCGACCACCCTTTACTTGATGTTGCATCACCTTTTCTTTAGCCTACAAGGCTTGTATCCGAGTCCTATGGGCTGACTTGGCTCGTATGGGCCATATGTGGAACAACCACCCCCGGGGGTCTGTTACTATTTATGTGAACAGTAACTTAGCCACATGAACAGTACCCCACCTAGGGTTTCCACCTCCTGGTCGCCCTCCTCATATAGGAGCCGTCGCCCTTTAGTCCAATTTGGGTTTTTCTTAGATTATTCTGCCACTTTGCAGTTTCACCGTTTGTTCGGTTTGAGGAACCCCACTCTGTGAACTTCATTATTATTCGCAATGCAATTTCAGATTGCATCTTCTACTCTCTTACTTGTGTTCTTGATTCGCTTGCAGGAGATAGCCTTCTTGGCGAGGTCAACCACGTTCGGCACGGTTAATAACCAACAGAGCGGTGGTGTAGTGATTGCGAAGGGTTCGATCCGTTCTGGTCGGAGCCTTTGGATCATCAACGTCGTGTTCTCCACAATCGACACATCAGTACCTTTCGGAAGATCGGGCCACACTCACATCAGAGAGTCAACCATGTGTTGGAAGATATGTTCCGTGCTTGTGTTCTTTCCTATGGGAAGTAGTGGGAGAAGTGCTTGCCGTTTGCAGAATTCTCCTACAACAACAGTTTTCATGCTAGTCTTGGGATGGCACCTTTTGAGGCATTGTATGGGAGGAGATGTAGAACCCCATTGAACTGGTCAGAAACTAGTGAGTGTCAGTTCTTCGGCCCAGACTCAATCAATGAGGCCGAAAGCCAGGTTCAGTTGATTCGTGAGCATTTGCGCGTGGCCCAGTCCAGGCAAAAGAGTTATGCGGATCGTCGTCGCCGTGAGTTGAGCTTTGAGCCCAATGACTTTGTTTATCTCAAAGTCTCACCTTTGAAGGGCCATCAGCGTTTTGGCATCAAGGGCAAGTTAGCTCCTCGATATGTTGGGCCTTATCGTATCATCGAAAGTGGAGGCGTTGCATACAGATTGGAGTTACCAGCTACACTGGAGGGGGTACATGATGTGTTCCATGTATCACACTTGAAGAAGTGCCTCCGTGTTCCAATTGAGGAAACTCCATTGGAAAATCTCAAAGTGCAGGAGAATTTGACCTACCATGAGCATCCTGTTCGTATTCTCGAAGAATCTGAACGGAGAACTAGGAACCGTGTCATCAAGTTCCTTAAGATTCAGTGGTCAAATCATTCAGAAGATGAAGCAACTTGGGAGCGGGAAGATCGCCTTCGTGCCGACTACCGTCTTTCTTCTCCGAGTAAACGGAATCTCGGGACGAGATTCTTGTAAGGGGGGAGATTTGTAACATCCCATTTTGGACTTGTGTTTCAAATGTAAGAAAATGAGTAGAAATTAAAACTTTTTCTTACATCTTGTATTTCCTGTGTGTTCTCAACAATTCCTGTACAAGAATTATGGAAATACAAAGTCACAAGTCTTTTGATCCAAAACCTTGTCTTCCCTAAACATTCATCTCAAATCTTGTGATCATCCTTTGAAAATATTTTTCTTAAGTTCCCAGCGCGCGTGGGCCATAGGATTTTAGATCGAAGGCCTACGAGCGTCCACGTCGTTTTATTCCTGTTAAATTTGATTTTGTTTCTGTAAGCATTTATTTATCAACTAAAAATTGTAGTTAAACTTTAAAAACTCATAACTAATTCTTGTTAACTCCTTTTTAGGTGATTCCAACAGTAATAAATTCTTTTGTCACTAAAGTTTAATCTAAAAATACATCTAGGCATATTTCTATATCAGAAAATTATGTAACCCGAATAACTTGATTTCTGCTAATTTTAATTATTCCAGAAATAGAATTAAAACTTGTAAAATGCATATCTTTTTCTGTATAATTCCAATTTGTGCAAAATCAAGTATGTTAAATTCTTCTATTAGTATACTTTACTATAAAATAGGTTTTGAGCATGGTCATACTTCTGTAAAGTGACTCGCATTAGATCTACAACTAAGAAAAATCATAAGTAAATCATTATAACTCCAAATTTAGTAAACTCAACTTTACTGTCATTAGGATGTCATAACCTTCCTGTCATAAAAATTTCAGACCTTAGATCATTCTAGAAATTTTCTCCATGAACAGTACCAGTAATTAATTAGGTTGATTTTAAAGGCTGAGAGAGTATATTTTGGCTATAACTTTTGCATACTAAATCCAAATTACATGATTCTTGTTCCTAAAATTGTCTAAAATCATCCCCTAGCTGTTGTATAAATTTCATTAGGTTTGAATGTCTTTTGCTGTTGGAGTTATTTGGTGTTCTTCGTTCTTATTGGTTTATCGTCTTTTCGCGTTAGGTTCCGAAGATAATATCAATATTGAATCTGAGCCACAGCCATCAGATCCTACACTCCAGCAAGGCAAGCAGATGTAGCATCATTTGATCATGTTGCTCCTACTATTTTCAAATTCTAATATATTGTTTGCAAATTCTATGTATGCATTGCTATGTTGTTTTAACTATTGTCGATAGTTGACCTAGTAGATGCATTATCAGTAGGCAAATGTTAATCCTCTACTACTGAGCCTAGGTTTATCTTGCTGTGATTTTGGGTTCGATGGATGAATCCTTGTCACTTAGTAGTTTTCGAGTTTGTGCTTAGACATGCTTAGCTATCGGTAGAAATGGGCGGTTATCGACTTGTCGATAACCTTGATCACACAAACTTATTATGGTCTATATATTTCAGCCTTGTGCTAAGTCTAAATTGTAAAACTAAAACTGAAAATGAAAATAATTTGGACTTGGGCACAATGGTAAGATGGTGTGATCTTTTGGGTGTGATTGGAATGGTGCCCGAGTCAATTAAGGACCGAACATCTTGTGAGTACCTATTATCCGGGAATTTTGTGCGTGCTAACCACACTAGAGGGAATGGGACCTCTCTTGACTTAGTGCTTTGGCGTGTGTTGGCTACGAGTCGCAGGAGGGCGTGTGTGTTGTGGTAAAATGAGATGGTTGTGTGTGGGAGCATTGTAGTTGTCCAAAGAGCTTTACCCCGAGGGGTAGTTGTCTTTTTGGCTTTACAATGTAAGCGTATGGGTTTCTATCCATACGAGCGGCTCGTAGTTGGTACACAATATTGGAAATGTCTCGTAGGACTTAGCCGTGTCGGCATACCTTTGGAAGTGTACTAAATCATGTGTCTTAAAGGCGGTCTGAAGTGTGGGTACATTGGTACACCCCTGCAGGGTTTAAAACTATTCAAATAGCCTCGTCCTAGGTTATGGACACGCTTGGGTAAGCTTTTCAATAGTTAGACTACAACATTTTAAATTAAAACTTGATGGGTGGTGTGAATCAGGGATTCATGCTATTTGTGGTGGCTATTGGGTTAGTCACTTCTAAGTGGTTACTTGATACTTATTGTTACTCGTTGTTATTTTAATGCTTAAAAATTGAATTGACAAACTGCTTTCAATCTATTTACATTATTGCAAATGAAACTTGCTTTATTCGTCCAAATAACCATATAACCAACCTTCCTTTGATACAACTTTCATGTAACTATGTATAGGCTCGTTACTCGTAAGTCTTGCGAGTACATTATTGTACTCACCTGCATTGCTTGTTGTGTGCAGAGGAAGAAGGTGAGCCCGATGGGCCTCACTTTTGTGAGTTGTGCTGTGGCAGTGTGTGGGGCGATTAGCTTGGTGGCCCGGTCGGTTGCCCTGTGGTGTTATGTGGCTAACCGGTCGTCTTTTGGTTTAAGCCATCTTATGGCATCTTTTGCTTCCGCTGTTACTTCTTATACTCATGTCATTTAGCCGGTCGGCTGTTCTGTAATAACTTATATTATGTATGTCTTTTGGTAGACTTGTTATATTATGTTGTATGGAATTGATGCATGCTTTGGTATTATGTATGTGTGCTGCATTTTTCTGGGAAGCGCATGTTCATCGAGGCACGGGTTATTCATTTGTGATACTAGAGCGGTGGAAGGTTAAGTATTACATGCTTAATAAACGGGGTCTCACATATATGTAGGTCACAAACTTTTTCCGGAGAGTAGGGGTATAAAGGTAATAAAAAGATACTCTCTCTCTCTCTCTCTGAACTTTGGCTATCTCAGTTTCGGCTATGAGATTTCTTCTCGGTCTTTGTTGGGTCGGACACGATATGATGAGTGCGTGGGTGTCAGAGCAACGAAGCAGATAGACTCGAGTAGGATGTTAGGCGGCGAGTAGATGGTCGAATCCGACTAGGTAGTCGAACACGAGAGGTGGTCGGATGGGGGTGTTGGCTCGAGTAGGTGGTCGGATGGGGGTGTTGGCTCGAGTAGGTGGTCGGATGGGGGTGTTGGCTCGAGTAGTTGGTCGGATGGGGGTGGTGACTCAATCTCGGCTATAGCGAGACAAACCCTAATTGCAACGGATGCAACCAAGGACAAGCGAGATACGATGACCAAAGCAGCAAAGACTCGATGCTAGAAACTAGATCACGGCGACTAGACCCGGCAACAAAGACACCGACGATGGACTCGAACTCAACAACGAGAATATTGAAAACAAAATTGCGAAAGGCACAACGTGGTTTGGACAGCGGAAAAACTAAGATCTAAAACCTTTTTTGTGGGGCAATTTTACGGACTCTAGGTGATGGAAACAACTAACAAAAGGAATAAGCGAGATTACCTAACGGGCAACCTTCGCTCGATACCAGCGATGGCCACGGTGTCCGATCTTCCGATAGGTTTGATTGATTTCGTCGTGAGGCGTTGGCGCTTTGAGGCTTTCGATCGTGGATCGTCACCTCGCAGTCGCTACACCTACGGTATCGTTATCGACCACGCGCACGCGATCGACCTTACCACTAGGGTTATTGTTCCTGCAAGCAATCGAAGCAACTCACAAGAACAAGGAAGATGCAATCTGAATTGTATTGCGAATATGAATGAAGATCAACAAAGTGGGGTTCCTCAAACCGTTCAACGGCGAAACTGCAAGTGGCAGAATAATTCTAAGAAAAACCCAGCGAACTAAAGGGGCGGCGGCCACTATTTATAGGAGGAAAAGGGAGGGGGCAGGGGTACTGCTCACGTATGAACAGTACCAGAAAAACCCTAGGTGGCCATATGGGCCAGGGAGGTGGTCGGCCCAAATGCCCTAAGATAGTGTTGATACTAGGCCCTCGACCCAAAGTGAGGTGGCGCAGCACCAGATATAAGTGATCTTCGACCAGGTAGTCGGATCTCCACACTCTACGACCACGGCGATCGAAGCAATTCTCGACCACTCGTCGAGCGATCGTAACCTTCCCTACAACTACTCGCGGTGATCGTAACCTCCGCCGACCACGCAGTCGAAGTCTTCCCACGACCAATCCACGTGTGGTCGTAAACCTTCTCGATCAATATGTGGTGTAAGTAGAGCAGCCTGATTGGAGGTGGAGTAGTGGTTGTATCCGAAGGGCTGATGTCCTCATCACCCGGATCAATGGCACATAAAGTTAAGTCCTTAGTGGCTACTCAGGCAAGACATCCACATCCCAATGTGCGTATAACACCTCCTTTACTACACGATCACTCGCCCGAGTATGCAAACATTTTTTGTTCAATCGGCCAAAGGACCACCCTAGTCCTGGCACAACAACTTTTATCAATAGTGGCGTTGCCACGGTTCCATAGCTCATTAATCAAGTTTATCATCAATGAATCCTGAGATCGAGACCATCGCATATCTAAAGCATGACTAAGCATAATACGCACCCAAGGTTGGTATATCAACGATGTCCAACTAAGATAACCCATCCTACGGATGTCCAAGGGTTCATGTCAACATGTTGTTCACAATTATTCAAGGAGTCATAATGTCAAGTGGGTGTTTAACTACTACTAAAACTATTTTTATACAACTAGTCATGCATGTTTATATCAAGACAATGTACTTTTATGAAAATGGATTCAACGTGATCAAGGTCTATGACTTGCCTTGACGAAGAGTTGCGAAGCTTGGTGAGAGGTAAATGCGGTCCAGAACTCTTGAGAGAATTTGGATTCTACGTTCGAAAAAGCCAAATCAGAAAACAAAGCTACAAAACTCCAACGAAAATACCAAACCAAAGCCAAAGAAAGATGCGAGAGTTCGGATGAGGATAGAAGTTGGAACCACTCAGTGGGAGCTTGAGCGGTTGAGGTAGGGAAGGGAGAGTGATGATGGGAAACAACAAGGGAGAACAAAGGGGTTCCCAAGTGCCTTATATAGGCGGGGAGGTCTAAGGAGGAGGATGGTCTTGGCGTGCGGCAGGTGCAACGAAGGGCGGCTTGGCGTGCAGCAGTGCAACGAAGAACGCCGCATTCAATGCGCACGAGGCGGTGAAGGTGGGGACGGAGGCAAGTAGGGAGGAGACTAGAGGGAAACAAGTACTACAACGACATCATTTAATGTGACTCAACGACATTTAATGCACAAAGACCTGCGGCAAATGTGCGGGAAAGAGAAAGTGGCGGGGCTAGTCGAAAAAGAGGTAGGTCAAGATCAGCGAAGTTGTGACCAAGAGGAGAGTGCGAGGAGGAGGTCCTAAGGAGGAGGTCCAAAGGAGGCGGTCATGACCAAGAGGAGGTCTGATCAAGAGGGTGGTCTTTGCAAAAGGGGAGATACGACCAAGAGGGTCGTCTTTGCAAAAAAAGGCAGTTGCGACGGAGAGATTCGAAGGAGGTGGTCCTGAGGACAAAGAGCGAACAGAGAAGAGGCAAACTTGAAAACCAGCAAACCCCAACAACGCAGGATAAACCAATTCGAAGTGATTGAAGTTCGATTAATTCATATTAAATCTCCAAATTTCCAAAATCTCTAGGTTAAGCTTGAGCAATCAACAAAACCGAATGGTTAAGTTTAAACTCGAAAATTTTTATAAAGGGTCCAAAAAAATTTCCAAAAAAATTGGGATGTTACAGAGGTTCTGTACTCGCGCTTCCTTGACGCGATCAACACCGACATGCATCTCCTCCAGGGTATCCTAAACTTCCTTGGTCGTCTCCTTTTCGGCCAAGACCATCATCATGGCCTCAGGCATGGCTTGAAATATGGCGGCGAGTACCATCTGGTCCTTGCGTTCGTCGACCAGCTCATTGCCTTCTACTGCCGCCCACACCCCTGGTACACGCATGAACACCTTCATCTTCACCGTCCAAGAGCCATAGGTGGTTTCAGTGAGCATTGGGTATTGGTGGGTCACATATCACTCCTTCGTCGGTGCCTTGAATGTCGCCGTGTCCGAGGTGTCACCACTACCACAGTTTGAGTAGGGACGACATCTGCTTCGGCATGACGCACTAGACCCTTGCTTCTGTTATGCCCGACTCGAACCTAGGGCTCTAATACAATTTATTGGAACTCTCATGTGGCAAGCAAAAAGGAGCAAGAGCAGTATTCAACTAACCTGAATTACATTGATCTCATTATCAAAGTTACATTACCAAATGCAACATACATGTCTTTATATAGACTACATGAACTGACCTATACTCTTACCAACTCAAGTACAAATTTACTTTTACAGCTCAACAAACTACATGACTATCTCATCTCCAGTAAGGTAACAGCTCTGATACATGGTAAACAAGTTTGCTTTTGATTCGTTGCCGCCATTCACTTGAGCTTGCACCAACTCAGCTTTTATTGCTTGTGCTAGAAGCTTCAAATTAACAGTACACTAATTAATTTCATGTTCATGACGACTTGTTTCAGCCACTACTACAAAACAGGTCATACTGGACGCATCATCACAGACGGTTCCAAAGGAGTGCGTATTGAATCTCTCTGACGGTTCCCTTTGGAACAAATGCGTGATAGTGCCAAATCACAGACGGTTCTTATTACCAACCGTCTGTGATACTTCACAGACGGTTGGTAATAAGAACCATCTGTGATGAGGACGCCTTATCACAGACGGTTTAGAAATAAAACCATCTGTGATACTTCACAGACGGTTCAATTATAGAACCGTCTGTAATATACTACTAGCATCGACGGTTCTTTAATAGAGCCGTCTGTGATATTATTATCACAGACGGTTCCATGATAGAACCGTTTGTGATATTCCTTTCCTATCTCTTCGTCTCCCGCGCGATGTGTCTCTTCATCTCACCATCGCACAACCATCTCTTCGTCTCGCACGCCAACGTTACATGCGTCTCTTCGTCTCACGTGCCAGTTACTCATCAACCGAAGATTAAACCTCCCATCGCTCTTCGTCTCACGGTATTGAATACGTACGCGCAGCAATCGCCAAGGTGAGCATGCAGAGCATGACGGCCAGCACCAAGGCGAGGAGGTCGGTGATCGCCGCTCCTTCCGACGATGTCGTCGTCGACATCGTCGACCGTGTGGCCGCGAGCTCTCCTCAGCCCATGGAGGACCTATGCAGCCTACGATTAACGTACGTACATATTTGTACCTACAAAATACATACGTACTACTATTTATTCTAACATCTTGAACTTTGTATGTACGTATATTGGAGTTGCAAGGCCTTGTACAAGGTGTCCAAGGAACGCGCCGTGGGGAGACGCGTGGCGCTGGAGCGAGAGGAGGCGATGAAGTGGAAGGACAACGAGCGCTACCTCGCCGTCGTCAACCACCGCGGCGCCGGCAGCACGGGGCTTGTTTCATCATCGGCCTCGCGCTTGTCTTCGCGCCCCAAGACATGCAGCGCGGCCTCATGTTCCTTGAACGGGCGGCCATAACGGCTGCCCACAAGGCCGCGGCCTACGTGTTCGGCCTCCTCCTCTACGGCGGCGAGGCGCGGCGTTGGGAAGCACTACATCGGCCGGTCGGCGAGCCGGCCGGCGGCGGTGCGAGCGGCCAAGACCAACCGAGAGTGCGAGCGGTACCAAAGGCTCGCGCGGACATGGTCGAGCGGCGTGGGGAAGAAGGCGGGCCACCGGGCGGGTGTGGTATTTGTCGGACGATGGCCACCGGTGCACGAGCACGGTGCGGTGTGGAAGGGTGGGGCGACTCGTCGTGTACGCGATGGACGGCTCGCAGGATTAGGCATGAGTATGCGGTTTCTTTGCAAAGGTGTTGGACTATTTGCCATAAAATTTCAGTTTTTTAGGTTTCTAGAAAGGTGGGGCAGCTGGACTATTTTCCAAATTAAATGAATTTTTAATGCACCAAATAACTCTAAACAGGAATTAAATCTATTTTCATATTTTTCTCGCGAACGCTCCCACGATCTGGGCCGTTGATCTAAGGATGGACGGTCCACAAGGACAGGAGCGATTACAATTCCACGTTGACATCAAAATATACGTACGAGAGATTACAAGTCCATAACACATGATATTATGGAATAAATTAATTACAATGGAGTAAATTCTTAATTAAAATATAGCCCTTCATGATGATCGACGCACATATAGCTAGCTTCCTCACTAGGTTCTTCCTCGAGCCTGATGCCGTCTTCGAAAGGAGGCAACTCATCAAATTGATTGTATTATTCCTCGTCCACTATATTCTCAACTCCGACAATCTTTCTTTTTCCATGAAGAACTACGTGACGCTTCTTATTTGCCGTGTCGGTTACATAGAAGACTTGAACAACTTGGTTAGCCAGTACGAATGGTTCGTCTTTGTATCCGACACGATCGAGGTCCACGGTAGTGACGCCATACTTATCGACCTTCACCTGTGGGAGATGGACCCAACGGCACCGAAATAGGGAGATCTTGAAAAGCACGTAGTCGAGCTCCCATATCTCCTCTATTTGCCTATAGTACGAGCTCCTCAGCCCATCGGTACTGAATGCATCTATGCGGACACCGTTGTTCTAGACTGTGCTCTTCCTATCCAGAGCTGCCGTATAAAATGTGTACCCATTTATGTTGTATCCTTGCCATGTGGCAATTTTAAATTATGGCCCTTTTGCCAACCATAGCAGTGTATCATCACTTGATGACCTCCCAGTGATTCGCACCTTTAACCATTCGTTGAACAAGCGGTTGTGCTCTCGTGATCCAAACCTCCGGCCGTGCGGATTACATTGGCGTACCATGTCTTTGTGCTCGTCGATGTACGGGGACACTTGGGTCATGTGTTGCAAGACCGTGAAATGGGTTTGAGCGTACGTATCCAGATCGGGAGTGATTGATTTCCTTCCGATGGTCCCGATACCATCCAGTCTCCCCTCATGACGAGATAGAGGCACACCTATCGGTTCCACCTGAGCCATGTAGTCGAACTCAATGACCTCTTCGGTTGCATAACCTTCGATGATGCTGCCCTCCGGTCGAGATCGATTCCGTACGTAGGACTTGAGAATTCACATATACCTCTCGAACGGGTACATATGACGTAGGAACACAGGACATCATATCTTTATCTCTTTCACAAGATGAACAATGATATGGACCATGATATCGAAAAATGACGGAGGGAAATACATCTCAAGATGACATAGAGTCGTCACCACCTCGCCCTGTAGAGCATCTAGTCCTTGGGGATCGATGACCTTCTGAGCAATTGAGTTGAAGAAATAACACAGCCTCAAGATTGCCACTCGGACCTTGTTCGGCAAGATACTCCTAATTGCAATAGGAAGTATTTGTGTCATCGGCACATGACAATCATGAGACTTCATACCAATTAATTTCAAATCTTGCATAGAAATAAGTTTCTTAATGTTAGCGGAGTAACCAGACAGGACTTTGACACCATGCAAGATCTGGCACAATTCATTTCTCTCGGCTTTGGACGTAGTGTAGCAAGCTGGTGGAAGGTATGTTCGTCCTTTATTGGTCTCTTTCGGTGCTAACTCGGTCCTTATGTTCATATCAACCAAGTCACGCCGTGCGTTAACACCATCCTTTGTTTTGCCACTAATGTTCAGTACGAGACCAATCAAGCTATCACATACATTCTTCTCCACGTGCATGACGTCGATGCAGCGACGAACTTCTAAGTGCTCCCAATAAGGCAAGTCCCAAAAAAGTGACCGCTTCTTCTAGATGTTCTTCTGACGGGTTTTTAATTTACGTCCCTTCCCAAGCACAACATCGATATCCTTAACCATATCATAGACCTATTTCCCTCTAAAAGCCCTTGGAGCTGAACTGTCCTCCTTATTTCCGTCGAATTATTTCTTCATCTTGCGGTATGGGTGACTCTTGAGAAGGAACCTACGGTGACGCATATACACAATTTTGCACGAGTTGTTCAACCATACACTCTCCGTAGCATCTAGCGGTGCGAGACGAGCTTTGGCTCCTTTAAATCTGAAGCCCGACAGTTACCAAGGGCGGAAAATCATTGATAGTGCGAACAACATGACACGTAAAGAGAAGTTCTCTCGTTTATCGCATCCCATACTTGTACCCTTCGTTCCACGGTGTCACAAGATCATCCGATAATGGTGCTAGGTACACATCAATATCGTTCCCGAGTTGCTTGGCCCTTGGATAAGTAGTGACATCAAAATGTACTTCCGCTTCATACGACCAAGGAGGAAGGTTGTACATACATAGATTCACGGGCAGTGCTATGTCATTTGCTCATGTTACTGAAAGGATTCATTCCATCTATACTCAACCCTAACCTTATGTTCCTCGGTTTCGCACCGAACTCTTTGAAGGTCCGATCGAAGTTTCTTCACTGGGCAGAATCAGCAGGGTGTCTTAGCTTTCCATCTTTCTTACGCTCCTCCGAGTGCCAACGCAGTAATCTTGCCTCCTTTCGGTTCACAAATAAATACTTCAAACGTGGGATCACAGGCAGATACCACAACACCTTAGCGGGAGGTCCTTACTTCACCTTAGTAGTATTCTTACGCTTGTATCGGGATGCTTTGCACACGGGACATACATGCAAGTCTGCATACTCTTTACGATATAGGATACAATCGTTCGGACATGCATGTATTCTTTCTACTTCCATTCCCAATGGACAAAGAACCTTCTTGGCTTGGTAGGTGATGCTGGCCAACACGTTTCCCTCCGAAAGAATGTCCACTAGGAGACCTAACAACGCCGTGAAACTCTTGTCGGACCAACCATTGCTTGCCTTCAATTTCGACAGTTCAAGTACGGTTGACAACCTTGTGTATTCCGGCTTGCAGCTAGGGAACAAAGGTTTCCCCGAGTCCTCCATTAAGCGCTCGAATTTACAAAACTCTCTCTCACTGTAGTTTCCTTCTGCATTGCGTAGCATCTGATCCAGATTGTCATCGTACGACCTATCCTCATCAAAAACATAGTCCACATCCGGCATATCGTTGACTTCCTCGGCGATGTCATCATTATTAACTTCCTCAGCGATGTCATCATTATTAACTTCCTGTATAATCTGCTCTTCACCGTGACTGGTCCAACACGTATACCATTTTTTGAAACCCCTTCGAATCAAGTGCCCTACGATCTGCGCCGGATTGTTAAAAATCTTCAGATTACCGCAATCAATGCATGGACAGTACATAAATTCTATCCCCTTATTCAACATATCCTGCTCCGCGGCTCTTTTAAAAGCAATCATGCCATTAATGTACTCTTCACTCACACGGTTCGCACCGTACATCCAATTTCGGTCCATCTACGCTACGCACGTAACAATTAGTAGTGTTAAATTATATTAATAAACTGCAAATACGTTACTCCTCCTATTAACCAAATACACTAAAATTGATTAAAGATAAACCTAGATCAAATATAAAGAGTTACAGATCATTACCCTCGGAGCTCACGACGAAAATTCCAAATATCCCGTGAGATTCCTCACTGGCCTTCTCTTTCAGGCCACAGTGCAATGTGAGACTTAAGTGGACAGGGCAAGAGAAGAGCCACAGTCGAAATGCACCTCCCCCATAAGTTGCTAGGGCAACCCACAACCAAGAACAAGACAAGCAAAATAAGCAAGCCTCCCACAGCCAACACAGAGCAAAAATTCTCAAGCCCCTCTATTCCAAAGAATAGAGCAGAGGCGCTAAGGCAGGGGGTCTGTCGGGTCTTGATATTTATAGGGGTGGCATATCACAGACAGTTCTTATTACCAACCGTCTATGATGTGAATATATCACAGACGGTTCCTATTACCAGCCGTCTGTGTTGAACTTATACAGACGGCTCCATGTTGAACCGTCTGTGATATCCTCCATATCACAGACGGTTCTTTAATATAACCATCTGTGATATCTTATCACAGACGGTTCATTAATAGAACCGTCTGTGATAGCCTTTTTATAAAGAGGCGCACCGCTAGGGTTTTGCTCTTTACTCGTCACTTCCTCTCCCGCGCCCCTTAGGCTCTCGCGTGCTCTGTCGCCTCCTCTAGGGTTCGCCCGTTCACTTCCCTGGCCGTAAGCCCCGACGCCGCCGCCCCCGACATCGACGATGCTATCTCCGCCTCGACGCGCGGCCTCCTCCCCGTGTCGGCCTCCTCCCTCTGCACAGGCCTCCTCCCCGCGCCGTCCTCCTCCCCTGCACCGGCCTCCTCCCCGCGCCTCCCTCCTCCCCACGTCGGCCTCCTCCTTGCACCGTGAGTTGTTGTGCGGCATCCTCTTTGTGAGTATTCCTATATTACGATTTGTGCATCACTTTGTCTTTCTGTTGTTAGGTTTAATATATAGCTTTATTCCTTTTGGTTGTCAGTTCTGCATAGTTCAGATTATCCTTGTATGAGCTAGTTGATCTTTGTGAGATACATAGTTATTCTCTATCTGTGGAAAAGGCTTCTGTGAGTATTCCTATATTACGTTTGTGCATCACTTTGGCTTCAGATTATCCTTGTATGAGCTAGCAATGTTATTAAGTCGCACGACTAGTCGCGACTAATCGTCGACTAGTCGCCCTCTGCTTCTTGTGGCGCGTGCATCGCCGCGCCTTTGCTTGCTCTGTTTTAGTAGTAGTAGTAGTGTAGTACTAGTAATAGCGATGTGAGACTAGTAGTCTAGTAGTAGTGCGATATCGTATTAGATAGCAGCGGTAGTAGTAGGCGATGTGAGATTACTACTAGTAGTAGTAGAATTAGTAGTAGTTGTGAATAGCGGTTGTAGTAGGCAAATTTGATATACTTGAAGTCTTGGGTGCCCACTCATAAAAAGAAATATATGTTAGGATCAAAACAAGTAAGTCATCAACTCATTATCATGCTTATGTTGTTTTTCCCTTTATTTCATGATGTACAATATGTACATGTGTATATTTGTTGCTACAACTTAGTACATTATATGCTTTGTTACATTTTTCATATGAGTGCTTTTTGTTGTCCGATGGATATATTGACTTTGATAGTCTTTGATAATATGTGAAGCTGGATCTAGTACTAAAGATATTGCAAATTGATCGATGGGCTTTGTTGACATGCTCTGTGATGAACTTTGTCTTATCACGAGATTGAATGTGATAGTTAGTTCATTCTTGAGCTCTATTGTATTACTTACTCTACATCAATTTGATATCTTTGTTAATTTGTTACTTTCGGTTGAATGCTAGTTATTCGATTCTTAGTTCGCTCTGTGATAAACTTTGTCTTATCTTGAGATTGAATGTGATAATTAAGATCATTTTCATATAGATTGAGATCATTTGTGATTAAGCAAAGTATTGTTTAGAGCTCATAGTTTGAATTTATACTATCATATTCATTTAATGAAGAGTATAGACAATAGGATTGAGATGGCAAAGACTTGTTCTTTTGCAACTCTCCTTCTGAGAGCACAAACTATCATCAATTCTTCTTTATATATTACGTTTGTGCATCATTTTCGGTTAAGTTGAGTAAATCTGCTTGAATCTGGTCAGTTAGAGCTTAAGCATATTGCTTCGTGCATATATAGATAGCAAGTAAGAAACATGGCGTCCGCACCGTCTTCGCCGCCGTCATCAATGTCATTGAATGCGTCTGGATCTCTGAGGAAAGTGGTACGTACGCGAGATGGCAGAGGAATATCGAAAATTCCTTTAGGCATAATGACCGTCACGGAGGTCAATGCCAATAGGATCCCTGTGAGTCCCCCCAAAGCAGCGGCGAGATTCCGGACCATCTGCGGGATACTTGGAAGGGAGCAGGTCCCCATCACCACACCGAGTTGGGACAACGTGTCGGATGATCGGAGGCGCGGCGTGGGGACGAGTTTTAAAATCGTTCACTTTCCCGGTAGTAGACCGGGCGTGCGTGGAGCAGCGAGCGTTGCTCTCGATGGGAAAGGCGTGGAGGACCTTCAAGAGCGTGCTTGTCGAAATGCGTGAACACGGGTCGAGCCCTTCACGGCGTATAAATTCTTGTCGCGGGATATATGGGATGCCTTTGTGCAAATGAAGGCGACGGCCGAATTTCTTGAGGAAAGTCGGCGCACAAGGCTCTCGGACAGAACACTCACCCCACAAACTCGACACGGCGGGTACGGGTAAAACCGCGCAATGGGCGGCGGAGGGCGAAAACGAAACAAGGCCATTTCTTGAGATCACGGACAAGCGCGCTCTCTCACGGTTAAGGCGAGGGCATCGATCCACGTCTTCGTGAAATCTCTTTCACAAACCCGAGGAAGGGATGTGGCCAACCGTGTAGTAAATATGTCTTGAACTACCTAGTTGTTAATAAGTCCATAACTTCATAATGTCTATAATAACATAATGACCTCTTGCGGCAAGAATTGAGTTACGCATGTTAGAAGGCTCCTTCCAAGCAAGCAGGAGAAGGATATACTATCTACGACCACAGGAAACAAGGAGCACTGGGTCGCATGCGAGCAAAGGGTTAACGTATTTTGGAGGATGGATTCCCAACGACTCTGCACGTATAGGAGCGGGAAGAGATCCAAGGCGAGTGCGACACGTGTTGGAACATGTGCTTACTACAAAATTTGAAGGAAGAGAACGGTGCTTACTACAAAATTTGAAAAAAGATAGCAAGATTGCGAGGATGTAACATCCCAATTTTGAGCTTAAAATCTTTTAATAGTTAGTAGGAGAAAATTCACCATTTGGATTTTATTTGAATTTAATTTCAAAAGCTTAATATTGGACTTTACAATAAAAACATTTAATGTGAATAATCCCAACATGAACAATAGCCAAAACTATTTTATTTGGGTTCTATGTGCTCAGATATATTTTCTAGAATTTTTCTGAGTTTATTTGCTATTTTCTATTGCTTATTTGAATTTAGTATTTTCTAAATTAGAAAACCTATTAATAATCTCAGATAAATCCTTGGGCCTAAACCCATTCCTATTCCTAAACCCACCCATTCTCCCCGCCGCCCATTGACCGCGAAGCCCGGCTCGCCGCGCATCTCACTTTGACATGCGGGCCCGCATGTCGACCTTCTCTCTCTCTCTCGCGCGCCTCGCTCGTTCTCCACCGTCCGATCAAGGAGGAGCGGCTAGATGCGGCGTGAGGTAGCAGGAGAGAGTCCGAATGTTCCTTTGATTGTGGGCGTTCGATCAAGATTCAGCGGCTCGATCCTTGAGTCCGTTCGCGGCCGCACCATTTCGCACGCCGCGCGCGTGTCTAACCATAGCCAGCGGCGTGTGGGTCCCACCGCCACGTCATCGTCGTCTCGAGTCGGGGGCGGCGGGACTCCGCCGCCGCCCGCTTTCTCGCCGTCCGTGCCTAGACCTCCTCGGGCGCCCCTATAAAGGAGCTAGCCCTCGGTCTCGCGCTCCAACCAGCGACCGCCGCTCAAAACCCTAACCCTAGCGCGCAAAGCTCGGAGAAGCAATCTGCGCCGCCGCAACTCCGACGAGCTTGTTCTCGCCGCCGGTGCGCGCGCCTCTTCGTCGCGCACCCTCGGCATCGCGCGAGCTCCTCTACCTTCGGTGGCCTTGGTTTCGGCGGAAGACCACCGGAGCCCGATCCCGCGAGCCGAGACCGCGCGCTTCTACCTCACCGCCGGCCACCTGGTTGTTCCGTGCGTGTGAGCACAGCTGGTGTAATCCCCATCTCGCCTCTACCTCCTGGAGCCATCCGTCGCCGCCGGCGGCGGCCGTCGCCGAGGCCGTCGGGACCAGCGCCACGCCCTTGCTGTCGTCCGCGTCGGTGCCACCTCGGCGCGCGTCGGCGCCAGTGCCTCCGTGTCGCATGCGTGGCGCCCGATCATCGCCACGTGTGCGCGCGTGGCGATCCACGAGACCGAGTCGAGGCTCGGTGGACCTAGTCGCCGTGAGCCTAGCCTCGACATGTGGGTCCACATGTCGAGATTTCTTTTATTATTTCTTTTCCGGAAATCTCTGCGTCGGCTTGCGCATTAAATCTGATTTTTCTTTAGGAAAATAATTCAGTAAATTCATAAAATCTGATTTTCAGCATTTTATGTAATTTTAATCTTCCAAAGGCCATAACTTTTGCATCCTAACTCCGATTGAGCCCATTCAAATTTCTAAATTTGTCTAAATTCAAGCTCTATTTATCTGAGGTTTTTATGTAATTTTTGGAGTTTGTTTTGCCTCTGTTATTTATTTGTTTTGTTTATTTTTGTTTCGTTTGCGAGTAGACGTCGATTCGTCGGGAAATTTTGTGGAAGAAGGAGCACCCCAAGATCAAGACCAGTACATAGACCTTTTTCAAGGCAAGTCATACCCTTGATCATCTTGAACCCAGTTTTCAAATTACTTTGTGTTAAATTATTGCATTCTACTTTAATTATTTATTTAAATGCTTTGGGCATAGTTATTATCCAAATTTGTTATCACACCTTGGCCTTGTATGTCATATTTCCTTGTCACCCTAGATTGGTTATGAGTTGGTAATATTATAGCACCAACGTGGGTTGGTTAGATGCGAGTACAATTGCTTAGCCATGCTACGAGTCTCACATCTCATGAAAGTTACAAATATTAACTATGACTAGTGACTATGGAACTTCGTGTAAAGCTGTGTGCTATGTGTTATTACTTCGTGATGGCATGTGTTGCACTAAAACCAAGCTGGGTGGTAAAGGATTTAGACTAAGGCAAGTGGTGGAGGCGTGTGACATGGTGGTCTATGTGATGGGAATGATGGTCTTTGTGACTTAGCTAGAACATGGAAGTCTTGCCTTGGTCAATTAAGGACTTAACTTTGTGCGCCATTTGGTAGAGCCTTACTATACGACCACATATGCGGTATGGGACGGGCCTAACTTAGTAAGTTATGGATTCTCGGCATTGATGTTGGTGGATAGGTTAGGTGTGTGTGAGGTGGAGGTGTGACTACTTGGTGGTTGCATCGCGGGACGATTCGTCTTCCACTGTCGGCGGTGTGTGTTATACCAATTCTATGTGGTGGTATAGCGGTTTGTAAGCACTGCTGGGAATGTCAATGTTTGAGATGAAGTTTCAACTGTTTTGTTACGATTGGTGCTTGCTACACTAGTTGTATCTTGTGGGCAAAGTGTACAACCTCTGCGAGTGTTAAACAATCTATTCGAATAGCGCGTCATGGTCATGGACATGCTCGGGATTTCACACGAGGGTAGTTTTCATAAAATGTGGGAATGGGAGCTGTGTGACCTTAATCATATGGCTATGTGAAATAATCATTTAGTTGTGTGTCTTTGTAGAAACAAGCATTAAATTAATATTGTCTATTTGTTTTGAATGATGCTCTCAATCTATTATTGTATTCAATTGCAAATGTTGCTTTTACGCAAAAGAACCACGAAGCCTTTTATTTGGAACAAGCTGCATCTATACATTGCATTACGTGGTATGATTTGCGAAATGCGGTTGTGTACTCACGCTTGTTGTAAAACTTGCGTCCAAGCCTCTGAAGAGGAGGAGTCTCGCTGCTTTCGAGGAGGAGGAGTTGAAGGTGATCGTTCGTTAAGTGCGGATCGATCGGTTGCTGTGGTGAATTGGTGGGATCTGTTTGAGTTATTTCCGTTCATTTTGCTTTATTTCTTGTGTAGCCTGCGTGGCGCAATAAGTGTAAACTCGACCATAAGGTCAAAACCCTTATTTGTTATTCAAACTAATCGTTTACTTTATTTATCGCGTGTGGATCGATATTTACCTATGTTAACCTGTGTGCACTAGCGTGATCTGGACTAGTGCGGTATACACGAGAGGGTTCCGAGTCGTGATGCAGGTCCCGACACAGGACCAAGTGAATCAACTCCTACTCCTCAACGATGCATAAGCCGCCCCGTTGTTTTGGGAGTAGTCCTCCTCAACATCGGAGTAGCGTCGCGTCCACGCAAAATTATGAACATGATGACGTCCAATTACCTATCGACGACATCAAGGTAATGTACATCTCTGGAATGCTCCAAAGATATACCTATAGGACGCCTTAGCTAATTGCGTATCGTTTTTTAGGAGCCGACGCACTGCACGCTCCAAGTGAGGATGGTTGGGATATCTATTGAGGCTGGGCGGGGGGTGGCGTATTCATGCAAGGAAGGGATAGTGCAGCACGGTACCCAGGTGACGCAGGGTTACGCTAGAGTCCAGGTGGACATGGTACATGACAATTTTAGGGCTATCCCGCTGGAGATTCGCCCGAACGACGACATCATAACACTAAGGGATATCATGTACAGTTTTATCCAGTGGCCCAAGAAGGACATCGCCCTGGACCCTGCAGTGCCGCCTCAACCTTTGATGACTCCACCCTAACCATCTCGACACGACCATACCTCTCCAACAGGCCGGACCCAAGAAGGACATCGCCCTGGACCCTGCAGTGCCGCCTCAACCTTTGATGACTCCACCCCAACCATCTCGACACGACCATGCCTCTCCAACAGGACCCTCCATGACTACACCTCAACCTTCGCTTCAGAAGCCCACCTCATCGGTTCCCGTGGAGAAGACACCGAACGAACAAAAAAAGCGTGCCGCCATATTGGTTCCCGAGTCGTCTCACAGGAAGACGCATAGCGGGCAAGTCGTTCAGGACAAATCGAAATCGAAGAACATTACGGCGCTTCCGCCTCCTAACCCTAAGAAATACTCTTTCGGAAGTCCGTTGGCGACCACCATAGTATTAGCCTACGCTGGATTAGGTTGTCAAAGTTTGCATACCTGGTACTTGCACAAGACCAAAGAGGAAGGGTGCGCTGATGGAATCACCGTCAGATACACGGAGGATTATTTCCCCCACGAGCTGGCCCCCTTTGTCGTGGGCTTCGACGACTTATTCGACCTATTCAACCTCAAAGCCCTCGATGCCTCACTTCTACGATGCTGGACACTGTAAGTGTGTACAATCAAGTTCTACATTCACGTAATATCGATTAATATAACAACTCATTGCTTATGTATAGATACATGATTAAAAATGCCCGGCGATTGAAAGAACCGGTGGGTTTCCTCGACCCACACATGGTCTCTGAACAAACCATCTTAGCAGACGCATCCTACGTCGAGAAATACATAATAACAGGATTACTTGCTCAAAACGACAAGGACTACATAATGGTGCCCTACAATCAGAAGTAAGTGCTTCACTACTTTCTATACAAATTTCATTTGTACTTTATACGCAGCACGAACCTAGGTTTAATGACTATAGCGACATACATGAGTAGGCACCACTGGATCCTTTTAGTCATTATACCAAAGAGGAACCAGGTACTATACCTTGATTCCCTAGTCAAAAAAAGCCACGACTTCACCCTTGTGCAAGGAGTACTCGACAGGTGTGCTCATTTCCTCCATACATAACTCTATTGTAGTCTTCCTTCGTTTGAAATGGCCGAGGTTAACTTTTTGAAAATATGTAGGTCGTTCATCTCCTATGTTTGAGGGAGGACTATACAAAGGAGCAGGCGCTACACTTAATCACAGGATGCGATTTCCAGTGCGTGCTACAACACAATAATCCTATATCATACCGTAATAATGCATCTCGAGTGACTATACCTATATATGTAATTCTATTTTTACAGTGCATGCAACAAAAGCGAGAAGAATGTGCATTCTCGTTTGCCATCATATCACGATTCTCATGAGTGCTAAGTTGAAGGATCCAGAGGTTGGTCAATCTCGCAATAATTATTTTCTAATTATAAATTTAAATATATATGCTTACTACTTTACTCTTGCTAGCTACGGGGCTTGAATATAGATTTAGATTCACTCGTTGAGAGAGATCTCGGATGTTCGAGGAGGCTCTGCACCTTCATCATGACAGATATCATTGGCCGACGGAGAGTTTCACTACTCCATTAACACCATTTGAGCGACCTTGAAACAATTGATTCATTAATTGTAATTCACTTTGAATAGTTGTAATTCAATTGTAACTCTAGCGACAATATTTGATACATATTCGTTTGTAATTGATTTTGAGTTATAAATGATCACTTTGAGTTGTCAACGATTGATTCATCGTGATATTTTCATGCGCTTGTTTTGAGAGCATGGCTAGCAATTCTGAGGCTAGCGAAATAATAAAAAATTAGTTGGTGAAAGAACTATCACGAGCGGTTTGATTATTACAAATGCGTGATATGTGGATATCACGAGCGGTTTGATTATTAAACCGTGCGTGATATCCACATATCACATCTGATTCATAATTGGAACCGTCGTGATATCCATATATCACAAGCGGTGCTAATTATGAACCGTGCAGTGATATGTGGATATCACGAGCGGTTGGTAATTAGAACAAATACGTGTTGTGACGTATCACGAGATGGTTGGTAACTAGAACCGTGCGTGATATGTGGATATCACGAGCGGTTGTTAATTAGAACGTCGTGTTGTGACTTATCACGACGGTTTTTAACGTGCGTGATAACCACCGATTATCACAGGCGTACAAAAACCTGAGCAGTTACGAGCGTGCGTGATGACTTTTACGTAGTAGTGAGCATGCATGTCAAAATTCAATTTGACTTTCTCAAACTCAAGAGAATAAATTAACATCTAACATTCGACACAAGTATGTCGGCGAGGAGGATAGCGCCGCGATAGCGGGCGTTGGGGATGGGCACGGCGGTGGCGGTGCTCGGCGGTGGTGCAACTGCGATGTTGCAGAGAAGATGGCGGCACCGGTGATGTCAAGGCTAGGAGAGACCACCACGATCTCAAGGTGGTGGCAAGTCCGATAAGACTCCAGAGAAGAACTGACACACTCTGTGCTATGCACTGCGGAAGCGGTGGCGAGTGCCGATGCACGCGGCCGGGCGGCGACTGTAGCGACGTCAATGAACTACGCCACATCAATGGTCACCTCCTTGATGTCCTAGTGCACCTGATTGATCCACTTCACCCTTCCCACTGGCACTGTCAGTTATCGGGGTGGTGGTAGCAGAGGAGAGGTTGCAACCGACTGGGATGATGGGTTGCTTCAGTTTTCTATCACTTGATCAAGGTTGATGGTTGCGGAGAATAGGGAGGTGATGACGCGATACGGTTTTCCCTCTAAGGAGTGGTGGGACGATTTCGCACTGCGTAGGGTAAATCCACAGCCTTCCACCAAAATAGACTTAGAAACTAAAACAGATGCACTATCATTTTTAATTTTGTCTTATATTCGAGTTGGGAGTACAAAAATGAAGAAACGCCTAAAGGAATGGCACAATCGACACAAACACCTTCTCCTCACTCGAAAAAACAAAAACAAACAAACATCTTTCCCTCGACCAAACAATACACCAATAGTATTACACCTAGAAAAGAACACAAAAAAAATTGAACCAAAAGAAAAAAGGAAAGGCAATTAATTCTCCCTCAGACGCCAGACAAGTTACATTAATTTTCTTCCCACATAGATGAATCGATCACTCCCTCCGTATACTTGTTGTACTCCACGTCCACGTCGAACATGTGCAGCACATCAACCCAGCCGCACGCAAACGAGCTTTGTCCAGTCCACCCCACCCCACCATAATTAGTTGAATAATTAATCTTGCGTGCAGCGGCTAATCTTCTAGCAGGGTACACTAGAGGGGAAGAGCCGTGATAAAACAGCGCCCGTTAATTACTCGATCCTCATCCGCTTCAGGAGGGTCCAGCTGTCCAAGCCTCGGTCATCTTTATCCATTGGATACATCCAAGGGACACGTAATCTCCCCACGCGTGGGCCCCGCGCCGATGAGCTGTCACGCGCACCGGCAGTACCGGCCGGACAGTACGTAACTCCGTTCTCCTCTCAAACGAGGGTTAATTCGCTAATTAACCAATTCATTAATTAAGTAAACACCTCTCCCTCTCATCCTCCTTGATCCCTTTTGCTTTCTTGTTCCTTTGGCTAGTTCTTCTAGCTACGTACCCACACAGCTCAGGCTTGCGCGGGCACGGGTTGTTTGGTGGTTAGTACGCGAAGCCGCCGCCGGTGGCGGCTCGCCGGCTGGCGCGCACGGCAGCGGCGCCCTTGGCGCAGTGGTTGCTGCCGGTGTCCTCGTCCATGAAGATCTGCCGGTGCCGGCACTCCACGCTGCAGAACGCCCTGTCCCCTCTGCACCATCAAACATGCATATATGTGAATACAGACATGAACAAACTTTGCGACAAACAGACGTACGTGGACAGTTGTCGACTTGTTGCAATGGAGTGGAATTAGGTTTCTTGGTATCAAGTGAACCTACCTGTACATGTAGATGTCCTTGCCCTCGGCGAGCTCCTTGCCGCACAGGAAGCAGCGCTGCAAGAAGGAGCTGGTGGCGACGGTCGTCGTCGCCGGCGAGGAGGAGGAGATCCTGCGGTTATGGAGGGTGGCCTTACTGATGATCCGGGGCTTCCTGGAGTTGTTCTTGTTGGTCTCTAGGAGAACGCTCAGGCCGGCCATGGAGGCGGACTAGATAGCAGTAGAATGGATATACACAGAGGGCTATATTTTCCTCTTAGATTTTCTCTCTCCGTGATCAAACTCTTCTATAGTTCTATGTATCTAGCTCTTCTTCTTTTGTGTGAGATTTTTCTCCAATGGAGGGGCTGGTGCTTATAAAGGAGGAGGGGGTGTGTGGGGTGTGCTGACGGAGCAGGTTAAGGAGGTGGGTTTGATTGGGATAGTGGGTCGTCATTGTAGTCCTAGCTGGTTAGCCTCACGATTTTTGGAGAGGCCTCTTATTTATGGGTTGGATTTATTGTATCTATAAAATGAGGAATATAATTAGTATGCTTGTAAATACGTATATTCATACCTAGCCATAGCACGTACATAAACCGATCCTTATTTCTCCTACCCCAAATAAAAAATACCCAAAATTGGTGTGGGGAAGCTCCCCTTGATCAACTAATGCTTCGGGAAATGTGGTTGAACCGTATTTTCCCTCCATTAAGTTTACTCTATGGTGTTACCGCTACTATAAAATAGACCGCAGGCCAAGAAGCTTCAAGAGAAACGTGTGAATCTACGTACACCAAGTTCACCCAAATAATTTTGCATGAAAAAAAATCCGATTGGATGTCACAATAAACATCAACTATCTTATTTAGCTTAGGTGAATTTTAGGAAACAATTACACAAAAAGTACTCCTAAACGATTAGCATATATTACACAATTAACTTAGTGGCTAAGGCTATATTTCATTTCTAGCACAATCCTGCCCCGTTTAGGGTTGTCAAAATTATTTGTAGCATGCTGATCAGATCTGACATGTTTCGACCTCTAGTTGAAATTTTAGACACCACTAAGATATTAATGTTTTGTTTGATTGGACCAAAATCTCTACTCATCCATATAGATAGGTCAGAATTTTATTTCAAATTCTCGGTCTATCCACATACATCACTACCGGAAACAGCCCCTTTGCCGAGTGCAAAAATCTTTGCCGAGTGCCAAATATCGGGCACTCGGTAAAGAGCTATTTTGCCGAGTGCGACACTCGGCAAAGAAATACACTCGGCAAAGCCCTCTTTGCCGAGTGCCATCACTCGGCAAGATTAACACTCGGTACATTCAACCTTTGCCGAGTGCGGGCACTCGGCAAAGGTGGGCACTCGGCAAAGCGGCTGAGTAACGGTTCCGCCGACGTCAAATTTTGCGGCGGCCGCCGTTTGGCACTCGGCAAGACCCGCTGCAGAGTGCCATAACGCGACACTCGGCAAAATTTTTTTATTTTTATTTTGGCCTCAAATTTTTTTGCAGCCCTACTACGATGTCAGTACTCTATGTTAGGATTTGGTACATTTTGGTGGCTTTTGTTATACTTAGTTAATTTATTTCATTTACTAGAATTATTTGGAAAATGCAAATTTGAAGCTGCGATGCATCGAATAATGGAATTTAATGATTCAAAAATGATAGTCATGTTATTGGTGTAGTGTGAGGCCGTATCCGAGAGCGGACCGAAATTTGGACATCTTGTTGTGAAACATGGCCGTGAACTTGCGGGCGAAGTGTTTTTAAATTCTATAAAAAGCAAACAACGTCAGAAAATTATGAAACTTCGTGGAGATGTCATGATATCATATGTGGAGGCTGTGATAAAAATTTGAGAAGGTTTCGTGTATGTTGTCACGTCGATGCTTTCAAACGAGGACATCTCGGTGGGATATAAGTATCACATGTGGAGATGTCTGGTTTGAAAGCATCGTGCGTGACAACATACACGAAACCTTCTCAAATTTTATCACAGCCTCCACATATGATATCATGACATCTCCACGAGTTTCATAATTTTGGGCGTTGTTGCTATAGAATTTAAAACACTTCCCGCAAGTTCACGGTCATGTTTCAACAAGATGTCCAAATTTCGGAGTCCGTTCTGATGCGACCTCACACTACGATCAATAACATGACTATCATTTTGAATCATTAAATTCCATTATTCGATGCGTGCGATTCAAATTTGCATTTTCAAATATTCTAGTAAATGAAATAAATTAACTAAGTATAACAAAAAGCCACAAAATGTACCAAATCTAACATAGAGTACTGATCTTGTATAAGCTGCAAAAAAATTTGGAGGCAAAATAAAAAATAAAAAATCTTTCTTGAAATCTTAGTGCCATGCACTTTCGGCGGCAAGGGGTCTTCTTAGAAGTATAAACAGCGGCCTTCTGCAAAATGAGGAGAAGGTCTGTTGCTTTTAAAAAAATTGGAGGAAAAAATTTTAAAAAAATTGAAAAAATTCCTCTTTAAGAGTGCCATATACAGAGCACTCTAAAAAAAAAAATTAAAAATAAAAATAAAAAAGATTTTAAAAAAATTTAAAAATTTTTTTAAAAAAAAACCTCTTTAGAGTGCCATATACAGGGCACTCGGAATTAAAAATTAAAAATTAAAAAAATTAAAAAAATTGAAAATTGTTTGCAGAGTGCGGATCTGGGCACTCGGCAAACCTCAACATAAAAGTTTTTTGCTGCAGGCGCACCCGCACGCACACACACACACGCACGGACACACGGACACGTGCTGCATGCCTGCGCGCGCCCTGCCGCCGCGCGCTGCCGCCGCCGCGCCGCGCCGCGCCGCCGCCGCGCGCCCTACGCCTGCCGCGCGCGCCGCCGTCGCGCCGTCGCGCCCGCGCGCGCGCGCCACCGCCGCGCCCTGCGCGCCGCGCGCAAGCCGCCGCCGCGCCCCTAACGCCTCGCCGCGCGCCCCTGCCAAGCCGCCTCGATCTGCCGCTAGCGCGCTCGATGCTGCCGCCACCGGCGGTTCTTGTACATGTTCATTGCTCTGCACCTTCAAGCGATTTGAGTTCGTTTTCATGCTCTCTTGATTGCAAATGCTACAATGATTTCATAAAAGTTGGTCTTGGTGCTAGTAGTATTAGTCTTAGTTCATGTATCCTTGATATTCCTTTGCATGTCTACATCCCAAATCTAACAGATTGCAATGGAATTAGATTTTGAACACTTATATTAAATGCGTTAGATCTAGAGTTTGTTCTTGCGAGAGAGAGAGAGAGAGAGAGGGAAGGAAAGAAAACAAAAGAAAATAATCTGCTAGCTTGTTCACGGATAGCTAAGAAAAGGTTTGCTTGGCTTAGTACTAGTGCCACCAAAGTATTAGTATGAAGCCTTTAAATGCATGCATCACTAGCTAGCTAGGCGATGAACACATGTACTTGAATCAAACAAAAGATGGACGATGATCGATAACCACGGCAGAGACCGAAACACGGAAATCAAAGCATGGATTTCCAAATTGAGTGAAAGCTACACACGGCCGGACGGGCTCAAGTCAAGGGCCGGCCGTGGAGCATTCGAAACAAGCCAATTTAAGTCTCGAAGCATGATCGATGCATGGTCGATGGTCAATTGATCATCTTGAAAAGGATCCAAAGCCTCCTCGACCTATCGTTACCCGCCGCGCGCCCTGCGCGCCCCACCTGCGCGCGCGGCCCCCTGCCGCCGCCGCCGCCTGCCCCTGCGCCCGCGCCCCTGCCGCGCCTCGGCCCCTGCTTTCATTTTGAGAGATAATTGCACAATCTCGGTATGTGAGTTATAACTTGCGATCAAGGAGTAATAGATTGTTGATTTCACATGTGATTGTTAAGCATAAAATGCAAGTTCAGATTGATGAAAATTGGTGACAAGGAATTTAAGAAAGACTAGGTATTGTCATGTGACCTTGTTTGAAGTGTATTCTGGTTTCACGGTATGATTAAAAAAATATGTATAAATGTTTTGACAATTTTAGTTAGTGATTTTATCTGGATTCTAGAAAAGTATTTATAAAACATTGATATGTGAAGTTTGATTCTTTTGACTCTTGATCACAAGTTCCAACGTAAGTAGAGCATGTGAAGTCGATTGAAATTAGGTGAAAGTTGATTTATATAAATATTCATTTTATATATCATACAAAACCTTTATGTGCATGCAAAAGCATCATACATGAAATATAAGCATCAAACATTTACACTTGGGTGATTGGAAGTATATTATCTCATGAGTGATTTAAGTAGACACATTGAGCATATACACTTGAGTTGGACTACATGTAGCATACTTTGTAATGAATGAACAAGACCATATGAGCATATCTGCGAACTTTACATAACACCATCTGCATTTCTAATTGAATACTTTATTGTGCATATCAGCATATGGCTATTTCCTTGTATGGAACTATGGATGTTAAGAAAGAATTGTAATGCTCTACAGCCAATGTGGTATTAATGGTGATTCTTGATCTTTTTAGATCCAATTATTATTTTTTCTGAATTTCCGTCCATAATAATTCATATATTTGTGTGTGTGTGTGTAGGCTAGTCATTATATGTGCAAGAATAATCGATGGATAATTAATGCCGATTACGGTGTAGTTGTGGTTGTGGTTGTATATATGGTTGTCGGCCATCGTGCGTTGTTTTTGCGAGTTTGGAAACCTCACGTGCGAGGAGGTTCTCCGATTTTTAAATGACGATATTTTGTTCCATTTTGCGAGAGAAGAGCCCGTCGGGCGAGTCGGAGTTCCGTGCGCCGTCTTGCGGTCTCCTGCCTGACCTAGGTATAACCCCTCTTTTCGTATCATGGTCGTAGATCACGTAGATGCAATTGATGGTTACATTACTCGCTGATACATATGTCGGAGGATGGATGACCGTCATTGGATGTACAGGCGGAGAAGTCGAGTGATTACACCACGAATGGATGAACAAGACCGATGCTTTCTTGAACCGTGTATTTGGCAATTTGCTAAAGGACATTGTCTAGTTTTGTGTCCTGCGGCAAATGTGGAAACAGGAGAAGGGTAAACAAGGTGGACATGGGTAAACATCTTTTGAAGAATGGATTTTGCCGGACTACACCGGTGGGTCCACCATGGTGAAGCCCATCGTATGAGAGAGGAGGTGGTGAGACCACGCGTCGAGGCTTATGATGCGATGCCGGGTAGCGGACATGTTAGATGACTTTCACCAGGGCGGTTCGATGAGGGCGTGAGAAGGAGGAGATGGAGGCGCGCGCGGCGTTTCACGACATGATGGACTCGCACGAAACCCCTTCACGATCGGTCAACGGTGTCTCAAGTGGATGCCATTGGGCGCTTAATGGGGTTGAAGTCCGAGTTAAACTGAGTCGAGAAGGCTTGATAAGATGTTGACCGTGATTGGCACCACCGCTTGGGGGGCCACATTACGCCAAAGAGCATGTGCGAGTCACGAAACTCCTTCGTGCACTTAAGATGCCGTATGAGCGGATACATGCTTGTTCGAAGAGTGCGTCCTATTTAGGAAAGAACACAAGGATGCAAATCTTGTCAAAGTGTAAATCCTCCGGTACACGGAGGTAGACTCTGTGATGGCGGAAGAGGCGACTACGATCCCGTGAAAATCCTCACGGTACCTTCCGTTCCTCTGAGGATCAACGGCTATACATGACCGAGGAATCGCGAAACAGATGACATGGCACAAAAATGGCAAGCGGTACAATCGACAAGATGGTACATCCATCCGATGGTGAAGCATGGACCGCTTTGATGACCAACATCGTGAGAAAGCGGATGAGGCTCGCAATGTGCGTGTCGCCACGGCAGCGGATGGGTTCAATCCTTATGGATGATGGCTGCCCCATACACATGTTGGCCGTGTTCGTTATCCCCTCAATCTCCCCGGCGTCTCCTTTCAGCGACATAACGTATTCTTGTCGTTGATAATTCCTGAACACGGGAGTAATATGGGTGTGTTTATGGAGCCCGTGTTTGATGAATTGGTCCGTGCTTGGGACGAAGGGGTATGGACATACGACCGAGCTACAAAGACAAGCTTCAAAATGTCGTTTGGTACCACTACTCCTGCATGACTTCCGTATGGGTTATTCTGCGCTGGTGTGTTCACGGGAAGTTCCCATGCCCGAGTATGCAAGGAAGGTGTGAGGTTCCATTGGTTGCACAAGGGTGGCAAGTACTCATCGTTAAACGGACATCGTCAATTCCTCCTCTTGACCATCCATTCGGACAAGACATCAAGAACTTTACGAAGGTGTCGTGGCGACGGACCACTGCACCGCGGTTATGGTAGTGCCGAGGTTCATGCTCACATAGATGCTCGTGCCCAATCAAGAAGGTGGTTTTGTGGGATATGGTGAGCAACATATGTGGAATCATAAGTCGGGCTTGACGAGGCTCCCTATTTCGATGACCTTCTTACGCCACATAACATTGATGTAATGCACCTTGAAAAGAATGTCGCCGAGGCACTTTGGGCAACACTCATGGACCTGAAAAGTCTAAGGACAACCCTAAGGCTAGAGTGGACACGCAGCGTTATGCGATAGACCAAATCAAGAGATCGACCTCCTAGTCGCGGCAAGACATGGAGAAGGCCTAAGGCCGATTTCGTCTTGAAAAAGGACCAAAGGAGGAAGTACTTGAATGGATCAGGCGCTAATGTTCCACGATGGGTATCACGGCGAATCGAAGAGGAGTGAACTTAGGCACTCTGCGAATCAGCGGGATGAAGAGTCATGACTACCACATATGGATTGGCGGCTTCTTAGGCGATGGTTCGAGGCTATGTCCACTGAACATGTCCGGCAAGTCTTTGGCGAGTTGAGCTATTTCTTCCGCGACTTTGTGCCAAGGAGCTATCTCGGACCGTCATTGATGACTTGGAAAAAGTGGCACCGTGTTGCTCTGTAAGTTGGAGAAGATCTTTCCACTGGCTTTTTCTTGGCGATGCAACATTTGATTGTGCACCTCCGTATGAGGCACATATGGGGGCCGTGCGAGCCCGTTGGTGCTATCCAATCGAGAGATGTCGAAGACTCTTCGCCCAAAATGTAGAAATAAAGCCAAAATTGAGGCTTCCATGGCGAGGCATACATTACGGAGGAGGTGTCAAACTTCACAGAGATACTACACGAGAACCTTCCTAGCGTTCATAATCCACCCCTCGTTACAATCTTGGCGAAAATGAATCGAACCTCGGCCTTTTCCAAGGGCAACTCGGGAGCGCAAGTGCATCGACCACTAAGCAATTGAAAAATGAAGAGTGGCGCGATATCATGCTATATGTGTTGACCAACCTTGTCGAGTGCGACCGTTCATTGGGTAAGTTCTCAACGAACTTGTTTCAATCGCCGTCACTCGTTGTTTCTTCGTCCAACCCCTTGTTTCGTTAGTACAGGAATTTCTTCGTCAATCTGGCATGAATCAAGGGATCCTACCCGCGAAGCGATACCCTTCTTTCACGAGTGCGGGACGAGGAGCCCGATTTCATTTCTTGGTTCAAGCGAAGGTCTTGTCAATTTAGCTCGTACTTAGTTCGACATTCCAAGTTGATCGTGCGTTCGAATAATATAACGATCTATCTGCTTGAGCTTGCGTGCCCAAACCGTCGTCTATAAGTGACGAGTTGAGCGGGTTGCAAGCGGCGTGTCGCTAGGGTCAAGTCATTTACGGTTATGGCGTGAATGGATATCGTTTTCACCACGGCAAGCTACGGCGAGTCGGCCCAATCGAAAAACCACAAGCAGCGGAGTTTTACGCGACGCGATGGCCTCGACTATTATGGAAGAATTGAAGAAATCTCACGAACTTCCATTTTACGGTTCCAAACCTCTTAATCTGTCATATTCAAATCTCTCTGGTTTCATCACGGAGTAACGAGGCGAACCCTAATCTTGGGCTAGTCGAGATTCGGCGAGATTCCGTCTATCAGGAAAAGATGTCTACATTGTGGCTCAACAGGCCGTCGGGTTTATTATACGCCATACGCGTGCCAAGACAAAGAGCATCTTAAGGGTTGGGCTATTGTGCACAAGGTATCGCCACACGGTAAACTACTGTCCCAAGCGATGAAGATTACAACTTCAATCCAAACACATATGATGGAGAGTTCTTTCAAGAAGAGGGTGCAAGGAGGTTTGAGATAGACTTAACGAAGGCGATAGGAATGGAAGTAGACAATGAAAGGGTTGATGGCGAGGGCCTGGAGGCGAGTGCGAAATGTGAAGGACTTACAAATGCTTGGCGATTACATTTAGGCAATGACAATGAAGACAACATTCCTCCTTCGGATAGTGTTGATGATTTGGACAATGTTGATAGTGATGGCGAGACCTATGATCCAGCTAATCCCAATCATGAAGATTATTTCTAATACATGTAATCTTGTGTTTTTGTAATTATGTTTTGTTCATTTTGCATCTATTTCTAATACATGTATTACTATGTTTTTGTAATTATGTTATGTTCATTTTGCATCTATTTCTAATTACGTCTTGCTTATTCTTTTTAATTGCGGTGAGTGAACAAAGATGGCGGGAACCGTCGTGCGTGTCCTCGCTTTACAGAGACCACGACCTGCGGAGGAGGCGGAGGGTCGGACGGGAGGAGGAGGAAGAGGACCGCCGGCGCGGGGAGGGGCCGTCTCCTCCCACGCCGCGTGAGGAGTCTTTGGAGGAGGAGGAGGAGGAGGTGGCGCCCGTGGGCGAGTTGGGCGAGAGCTGGTTCGCAGACAGGCGAGGAGGAGGGCGGGCGGGGCGGCGGCGAGCGGTAGGCACGGGTTCCGCTTCCTCCTCTGCCTCTTGGTGTCTACTTGCGAGGTCCCGCGAGCCTCCTCGAGTTCGCATCCTCACCGATGCCTTGTGATTCGCCCGAAGGGCAAAAGTAAGTAACTTTAGATGTTGTCACCACTACTTCATATGATATGTTGAAAAAAGAGAAACTAATAATTTTCTTAATCACTTGTGCGAGGCGGGTGGTTGTGTCGGGTGGTGGCGCGCGCTCCCCAATGGCATCTGGGTCTTCGTGCGAGCAACACTACCCGGCATTGTCACGTCACGCGGGAAGGCGGAGCCGCCTACTCGTTTGACCACTCGTCGTCGGCCCGATCGGAGTACCCCAACAAAGCGGCGCGGGTGAAGGCGGAGTTTTGGGTAAGTCTCCTCGCACAACATTGCTCAATACATCGCATTCATTGGACTTTTCTTGAAATAATGAATGGACACATCGCGTTTGTATGCGGACTTATTTCGAGATCGATGAGGATTTGAGGCGAGGCGGACGGTGGCTACAAAGCACGTAAAAACTCATCACCGACATGCATCACGAGTGCGCATCGAACCATCGTAACCTACCACGGGTCGAAGCTTGGAGAAGGTCACCAAGAAAGACGCAAGAAACATGACGCCGGCGGGGCGGTACCTTGAGGTAGATGAAGAACATTAATATTGATTCGTTTTGAGATTAAGCACGTTTAATTTGATCTTCTTATATGTCAAATACTTGATGGCGTGTAGATGATTCCCTGGTGGTGCCAATCGTATCCGAGTCTTTGGCGATGATCGTGGACAAGTGGTTCGCGGAGAGTATCTCGGATGCCGCAGTGATGCGGGACCGTCGTTTGATGATGCAAGGTCGGCACACCATCAAAGCGACGCGACCTCTCGCATACAAACAAGCATGGGTACACGAATTCATTTATCTATTGTGACGCTCAATTCGCACGATTTCTAATTATCTTCTTTGTCTTTTCGCGATCGGCGTCACATAGTGCCCGAGCCTTGCTCGGACTTCCGGCATGGTGTATGGCCCACAAGGGCAAGCGGCGTCCGGCGTCTCCTTCAACTCGGAGGACCGCCGCGGCGTGACACGAACCGGCGTCCACACCGCGCATCGGTGAGTACACGTCGGCGGCAAGGTCGGTCCATGGGCGGACCATGATCCGAGCACCCGGACTTTGATGGAGAGATCGTCATGAGGTGGGACAAGGCAAGAAGCATAGGCGGTTACGGCTTGGCGGCGGCCTCATCGACACGGCCTCTACTCCATCTCTCTCCCGGATCCGAGCACGAACACGGCGAAAGCCGACCATACGCCCGCGGACGGCCATTGCCGACGGACCGGTCGGCGCGCTCGAGGTTATTCTGTTTTACTCGTCGTACATTGATCTTTACACACCTTTATTAGCTTTGCATTCTTGAAACATTGGGTGAAATATTGCAGGCCGGTGGAACAAGAAATGAGGCAACGTCGGGAGCGGAGGCCAGCGGCAGAGGATGTCGGCCCACCGAGGCCGCCGGGCGGCGAGAGGATGTCGGCCGGTGGGCGAGCGGGCGGCGGCGAGCGAGCGAGCTTGGCGGACATGATGGAGTTCCTACAAGGTCTTGGGCAACATACGGGCTTCGTTGTGCCAGCTGGGCTGTTCGTTCAACCTCCGCCTACGCGTCTTGCAGCTGCAGCTACTCCTGTGAGTATGAAAGTTATTTGCTTTCTCTTGTGCTTTGCTTGTATGACCTCTACCTTCATAGATTAGGTATCTAATGTAATCTTGTCTCACATGCAATCTCTTCTCCTTTGTGCAGCCTCAATCGGCGGGTTCGAATAATCCACCTCATGCGCCTCCGAATGATAGAGCTTTTCCTTCACCACGATCGCGATGGCCACCTTCGAGATGAATGGTAGTTGTATTTTCATTTGTTGTTCACTTGGTGATGGACTTGTGATATACTTATGATGCACTTGTCGACTGTGATGAACTTGTGGATTTGTTTGGATGGACTTGAGCACTTATTGTTATATATGTGATGGATGTGATAAATATGTGATGGATGAGATATATGTGTGATGGATGAGATATATGTGTGATGGATGTGATATATATGTGATGGATGAGATATATATGTGATGGATGTGATATATATGTGATGGATCTGATATATGTTTGGATGGATTTGTTTGTCGTGATGGAATGTAAAAAACAAATAAAAAATGCAGTTTTGGGTCACTTTGCCGAGTGCAACACACGGCAAATAGGTCCTTTGCCGAGTGCCATGGTCATGGCACTCGGCAAAGCTGGGAATGTGGGCACATGAAAATCCCAGTTTTCCAGCTTTGCCGAGTGCCATGACCATGGCACTCGGCAAAGATTTTTTAAAAAAAATTAAACATTTGCCGAGTGCTATGACCATGGCACTCGGCAAAGATTTTTTTAAAAAATTACAACTTTGCCGAGTGCTAGGCCCTGCGGCGCTCGGCAAAGAATTTTCAAAAAAAAATAAAATTAAAACCTTTGCCGAGTGCCGTCGTTCCGACACTCGGCAAAGACATTTTCAAAAAAAAAAAAAAAAATCTTTGCCGAGTGCCTCCGGGTTGGCACTCGGCAAAGCGGCCGTCAATATGGCCGGTGCCGTAACTGCTCCTTTTCTTTGCCGAGTGCTGACTCGGCACTCGGTAAAGCCTTTGCCGAGTGCCCGAAAAATTACACTCGGCAAAGGATGCTTTGCCGATTAATTTTTCCGAGTGCCCTTTGCGAGTGTCGCACTCGGCAAAGCCTTTGCCAGTGCAAAGGGCCTTTGCCTAGTCTTGGAGGCACTCGGCAAAGTGCTTGAGTCGATAGTGCATCCTGGCGAGAATAAACTTCCCAAACAAACCCTAAGAGCTGCACTTTACGATAATATTAAGTGTATAACCAACTAATCAGCACTACTTTTCCTAACAGCGTAGTCCCACGACTAGATGCTCACTTTCGAGAACAGAGAGGAAGCATTTGCATTCCCATTCCCATTGCCCATTGGACTATTGGAGCAGCAATAGCATTTGATAAGCTGATCCAGCAGCAGTTGCAAGAGTAGAGAGGAAGGAGAGAGGCTTCGCTCTGCATACATCGCTCGCTCTCCTCCCTCCGCGTGTACGCGGCAGGACTGCCTTGTCGCTTGTGGAGTACAGATCCACTGTGCCCGCATGTGCTGTGGCCTTAAATGGCGCGCCCTGCCCTGCTGTAGGTTCTGAGACAGCCCATCACGCCCGGTCATCTGCTGATTCATTTGTTGTACTCCTACGTACCTTTCGAAATGAGATACATTGAACCCAAAAAAAGGAAACCTGTGATTAAATCTAAACAATAACCAGCAGTTGCAGAGAGCACAGCAAGTTTTTTTTCCTTGTTTAATGTAAACACCTTTTGTATTTTATAAAATTCGGGAGTGAAGTAACATATGAAGCTCCGAAAATTCATCGCAAAAAAACACTGAAAATTACAAATCAAAATAAAATTGATCAGAAACAGAGAGGGGACAGTTTAACTAGGGGGGCCGAGGCGAGCAGGACAAAGCACAGATGGGGCTACGGAATTGGGTGGGCGCAGAGTGGCCAGGGGATGCTGATGCAGCAGGGGTAGTGACCTCCAGCCCGCTGAAAGCAAGATGTACGTACGGACGCTGCCTCGGCCTCGCCGTTTGGTTCCCTACGTGGCGCTGCTATCCATTTAATTGCCCATTGGCCACCGGGACCCACACCAACGGACCCCATGTAATGTTGTTGTTTCTTGGGCCGCCTCCTTTTCTCAACCGGCTTTGTTGGCACTTGTACGGTACACCAGCAGCTAGCAAATGGTTGGTAAGTGTTCCCTCGTTTCTTTTTTATTTGATATTTTTATTTTTTACTATCTTGGGGTTTTGATTAATTTTTTTATAAATTTATATTAAGATATACTAATAAAGTTATAATATTATAAAAAAAATTAATGATAAATTTAATAATAAAATTTTTATATAGCCAATTTAGATAATTTTAAATCTATTAGTGGTCATGTTGGCTAGAGCATATGATCCAAGTACGATAACGCTCGATGAAGATATTAGTACAAGTTAAACTCTTGATCCTCGTCAGAGCAATTCAGCAGAGAGCCTTACCAACATTGGTGAGCGGTAATAATTGAAGATAGCCCCGAGCTAGAGCCAAGAAATGTTTTCAGCTATGTGAAGAATAATCGTGAAGTGGCGTAATATTGAATTGACTATCCATGTAATGTGGTTCTCAAAGGCGAAAACCGCAACCTAGTGATACTTCTTATCAACATTGTTTTGGAAATAGTACGTCTTATCATCTCGATGCGAGGTTTCAAACTTTCATCTGAGAAACAGGAGTCATTACAGGACAAAATTACGTGTTAATTGTCACTGTAGCATCGATGGCTATATTTGCCTACTCTGATAGCTTCTTTAGTTAGGGTCCACCGAATTACGTTTGCTTGTTGTCATCCTGTTGCAATAAATTGTCCTTCTATTTTTTTTTCTCCCTTTCTCTATTTATATTTGCCATAATTTTCTATTAGTTTGTTGTCCGATTGTAAATACAAGTCGTTTTAGCTACATAAACTTTTTAAAAATATAAATACAAGTTGTTATATAGTTCCGAGACGCATTTTATTCTTCCATTCCTATTATAATTTATACATTCGCTGAAAATGTCATTGTTAAGTACCGCAATTAACATTTGCGTTTTGAAAGAGGGTTCATTATGTATTCAAGTGAAAAGGCGACGTTTTCAGTGTACACCTCGAAGATATCGTGCGCTAGTCATTCGCTGAGAATAGAATTCCGCGCGCGATTCACAGGCTCAGCAACTCGATACCACGTCCATTTATTTATTTATTACTCGCTACAAAATTCGATGGTCGACTCGCCGCACTTCCAAGGCACCCGTACTATTCCAGCGTTGAGTATTTAACTCGTGCAACTACGAGTTGACTGTGGAAACAGCTTACGTACTTGTGCGATCTATTTATTTTCTTCTGAAAGACGCATACAATTATACTAAATTAAGGTCCTACTTGGACCAATTCCTATAGGAATTAAGCTATTTCCGTCGAAATTCTGGCAAAAAAAAAATCCTGGTTCCTTGATCGCAAATAATTAAAAAAAATCCTGCATTCCCAGACGGCCCCTAAACGAGGTTACTCACGGACGTGCAGCACAACGCAGAGCGTAATAAGCAACTTGCTCTTGTCAAGATGCATGCCGCGAATGGGAGCAAAATGACAGCACTATTAAAAAAAAAAGGTATCGCAAATTGGTGAAGGGAAAGAAGCTGACTATAGATGCGGAGTTATTGGTCGGTCCGACAAAATTTTATACCGAATAAAAAAAATAGATTTATCTAATTTTTATCTAAATTCAAATCTTAATTCAAAAAATAGATAAATTTCGTCTTTGTATATGAAAAATTCAAATTTCAATTCATAAAATTATCCAAAGTTTCAATGAAATATCCGACGGTTCTATCGGTAGGTCCGATATAATTTTCCCTTATTGTAGCACATGAAGTGCTTTGATATGCATCCGGAGGTGTAACATGCATGTACTGAACTTGTAAAAGTAATGTTAGCCCAGCAAGTACTCTGATACATTTTGTTGATACGACAAAACATAGTTCAACTTTACAAGCCAGAGCGCCATAAATTTTTTAAAACCTGAGTAAGTCGCAAGCATTCTTGTTTTGCCTAAGCAGAACATCATTTTTTGGTCATAGTCGTCATGGAATTTCACCGGAGTTACCATGGCGCGTCGTCAGCAAGCGTGAGCAACTGCCCACACTACTACAGAAAACGTTATCACAGACGGTTCGGAACCGTCATCACAGACAGTTCGAAACCGTCTGTGTTTTTGTACGTCTGTGATAACTAGCGGTTATCACAGACGGTTAAAAAAACCGTCTGTGATAAGTCACAACACAGACAGTTCTAATTAACAACCGTCTGTGATATCCACATGTCGGTGCTAATTATGAACCGTCTGTGATATCCATATATCACAGACGGTGCTAATTATGAACCGTTTGTGATATGTGGATATCACAGACGGTTAGTAACTAGAACCGTCTGTGATAGCTCTTTCAGCCTAACTAATTTATTTTTGATTTTCGGCTAGCCTCAGGAATTGCTAGCCATGCCCTCTGAAAACAAGCAGGCAGAAAATAGATATATTATAGATGAATCAATCGTTGACACTCAAAGTGATCATTTATAACTCAAAATCAATTAGAAACGAATATGTATCAAATATTGTCGCTAGAGTTAGAATTGAATTACAACTATTCAAAGAGAATTACAATTAATGAATCATTCAAGGTCGTTCATGAAGGGCTATATTTTAATTAAGAAATTACTCCATTGTAATTAATTTATTCCATAACATCATGTGTTATGGACTTGTAATCTGTCGACGTATATTTTGATGTCAACGTGGAATTGTAATCGCTCTGTCCTTGTGGATTTGTAGATTTTAGTTCATTAAAAATTCATTTAATTTGGAAAATAGTCCATTGCACCACCTTTCTAAAAACCTAAAAAACTGAAATTTTATGGCAAATAGTCCAACACCTTTGCAAAGAAACTGGCATACTCATGCCTAATCCTGCAGTCGTCACTGCAGAAGACGACATAGTCGTCCCACCCTTCCACACCGGAGCCGGTGCTCGTGCACCGGTGGCCATCCTCCGACAGCGCCCACACCCCGCCTAGTGGCCCGGCCTTCTTCCCCCACGCCGCCGCCTAGACCATGTCCGCGGCGAGCCTTTGGCACCGCCTGCACTCCCGGTTGGTCTTGGCCGTCTCGCACCGCCGTCGGTCGGTTCGCCTCGACACGCTCATGTAGTGCTTCCCAACGTCGCGCGTCTCGCCGACCGTGTAGAGGAGGAGGCCGAGCACGTAGGCCACGGCCGCCCGTTCGAGGAACATGAGGCCGCACTGCATGTCTTGGGGCGCGAAGACAAACCCAAGGCCGACGATGAAACAAGCCCCCGGGTTGCCGGCGCCAGCCAAGTGGTTAACGACGGCGAGGTAGCGCTCGTTGTCCTACCACTTCATCGCCTCCTCTCGCTCCAGCGCCACGCGCCTCCCCACGGCGCGTTCTTTGGACACCTTGTACAAGGCCTTGTAACTCCAATATACGTACATACAAAATTCAAGATGTTAGAATAAATAGTAGTGCGTGCGTGCGTGCGTCGCGTATTTTGTAGGTATAAATATGCACGTCGTTAATCGTAGGTGCATAGGTCCTCCATGGGTGAGGAGAGCTCGCGGCCACCACGGCGAAGCGATGTCACGACGACATCGTGAGAAAGAGCGGCGATCACCGACCTCCTCGCCTTGGTGGCGGCCGTCATGCTCGCATGTTCACCTTGGCGATTCTTTGCTCATACGTATTCAATACCGTGAGGCGAAGAGCGATGAGAGGTTTAATCTTCGGCTAAGGAGTAAGCGGCACATGAGACGAAGAGCGCATGTAACGTTGGTGTGCGAGGCGAAGAGAGCGGTTGTGCGATGGTGAGATGAAGAGACACATCGCGCGGAGAATAGGAAAGAAATATCACGAGCGGTTCTATCATAGAACCGTGCGCGATAATAATATCACGACGGCTCTATTAAAGAACCGTCGGTGATAGTAGTATATTCGACGGTTCTATAATTGAACTGCGTGAAGTATCCTGAGCGGTTGGTAATAAGAACCGTTTGTGATGAGAACTATCAAAGCGGTTCTTATTACCAACCGTGCGTGATAACCGTCTGTGATGAGGTACTATCACAGACAGTTCCAAAGGGAACCGTCTGTATAAGTTAAACACAGACGACTTCTTTGGAACCGTTTGTGATGTGACGTCCAGTATGACTGTTTTGTAATAGTGCTAGGTGAAAGGGCGGTGGATCCGCTCATGCTGGTGGTGGTGCATTCGACGCATAAGCTTTTTTCTCTCTCTTTTAGACGGAGACCCATAAGCTTAATGGGTATATAGTATTTCTTACGTAAAGTCTTCACTTGATAGATTAAAAGGGCATGATTGAACCTAAGCATGGTGGACAAATGCAACAATTTGTAAGGTTCTCTACTTAATTAGGCATAGGACATGTCAAATGGACATTATAAAAAAAGGACAAATATAAGAAAAAGATGGATAAAACGAAGAGATGCAATGGTTTGTGCTAGGGACAGTATGCCGCATATCGGAAATGATGTGGGCACTAATATGGTGCATTGCACTTTGGTTCGTGCCCTACCCCAATTGGAATAAAGCAATCGTAGCTTGTGGGAATAAAGCAACAGGAAATAAATACGAGTACAATTTAATGTGAAAAATATAACACTGAAAATCTCCAAGACAGAGAAAGGGAGCACGATCAGAAGACTATTGCTTTAGAGTAATCATTATTCCCTGAACCTGATAGAGCGTAATTGTAACATTGATACCACAGCTACAGTTAACAAGCTCATGTTTTGATTTTTTATTTTTATTTTGAGAAAATCCATATCTTTGCATGTCAATATATTAGGGCATGTTTGGTTCGAGGCCCGAAAGCCGTGCACGAGAAAAAGTAATGCGAAGGTAGCACGAGAAGTAAATGATTTTTGGCTGGTTAGGCAAACATAGAGATATGGTGTTTGGTTGATGATACATGCCTAAAGATAGAAAAGAGAGAGAAAGAACTAAAGAGATAAACAAAAAATCTGTCTGTCAGGCTTGTTTGCCAGGCGTTCAATTTCTTTGCCTGGTCACCAGGCCTTCCTCCAAGCAACATCCAGGCAATCATCCGGAGCTCGCCTGGCTAGGCTTGGTCTCTTCAGGACTTAATCCAAACATACCCTTAGCCCTTACAGACGTATGTGGACCTGGAGCTAGCAATGCTACAAACGGAGATGGACTGCCACTTCGGTGATATTTCTGTGTAGCAGCTTCTGAACCAAAGGCATCTTTATGCCCTATTGATGTTCCCCGGATTGTAATCTTACACCCAATAGGCAAATCCCAACCATCATTTCATGGCCGATACTTCTTTTCTTTTGACAAAAGACGTGCATTCTTCTAGCAGTTCGGCCATGATTAGCCACCACTCGAATTTTCTTTTCCAAAGCAGGGCAAAGGGTCAAATGCGTGCCAGTTAGTTTTGTTTACTACATAGTACATAGTACATGTAAACCCGTAAAGAATAAAAAACGCCTAAAGATCGCACTTAAAATCAAGCAAGGGTTAAAAAAGCATACCTTGTAATCAAAGGTTCATGTCAAAGGGTAAATTTGGAGTTGATTCCAACCAGTCTGTTCAGAGAAAGAGCGAAAGCATACGAGTAAATAAAGAAGAGTTTTATTTATATTTTTTTTAAAAAATCTAATCGGAACAATAATCCAAGTTTTTTTTCGATATTTCTCTTCCTTTTCTGAATAAGTGAGCTGGTAATTTCACAAATTGCACATATGGAGACATGTAGCCAGTTTGCCGACTGGGCAGTTGAGGACGTGCCCAGTCGAGGTGCCGGTCCATCTGGCGAGTGAGTATCCCGATTTTGTTTAGAGACAAGACAAGAAAGAGGTACTATACCGATTCATTTCCATTCGCCAACATCAAATTCGAACCAAGCTTCAATACGATGTTATAATCCCCGAGCAGAAATATTGACTTTAGATGTGCAGAGCAATCTTACATTCACACCACGAGAACACCTCGGCAAAGCAATCGTACACCGAAGTTCACCCACTAAACAGCACGACAGGAAGCAGCTGTAGCGTATCAGTAGGGCGCAGGGAAAGCTAAAACTTTTTTTTTTTTTGTGCTTTTTATTGGATCATCACCATTCACAGCACGACAATGAAAGAGTGACCGCACGTTTTTCTGGCTCTGGAGCTCACAGCTTTGAAATCAGCTCGGTTTGAATGTCCTTCGCAGACTCGGCTTCCTTGGCATCCACATCGGACCCAGGAGGAACATCAATGGCAGGCGAGCAGTTGAAGAATCCATGAGGCTGGACAACCCAAAACATTGAACATTGTTTTTGTCAGATTCCTCCAACAAAATGATCTATTTGCGAAAGAAGCTAATGAAATTCTTAGTAGAAGAATGCAGAAAGAACCGAAGTCTCAAGCGGTACCATGAGCATGAAGCTGATGTGTTCCACTGGCATGACAGGCCAGTCTTCCAGCCTTGGGATATGGGTGATCCCGAAAACATACCTGTAGTGGCAGAACACAATTGTTTTTATTAAGAGACGCTGCAGAATGTAATATAGAATTGAAAAACTAAACGAACCTACAAATCAATACCAGTTAGCAGGGGGCGACAACGTACCAGAGAACTACGTTGGTTTCCTCCAAGGATCTATCCTTCTTGACCCATGTAGCTAAGCCCTCGTGAATGCGTGGGTTCTGATTGGGAAATTCTCCTCCAGGGAACATCTCATCATTTTTGTATGATGTAACCCAAAGGTTATGCTTTAGAAACCCAGCTCTTCTCAGGAACTTTGCCTCGGGAAGGGCCATTGGCAGACAATTTGAACCAGGTATGAGTTTGTAACCTGTTGGTTGTCCAGTACGATTTACAGTCCTTGTGTTCCTTACCTGATCAACATGCAAACAACACAGTCACAGAAAGTTTAAGATCCACATGCTTCATCGGCAGAAAATAACAAGATGAATGTTCACAGATGCTCTACATATGCATGCATGTTCGTGAATGATCAACAACACTATTAAGTTAAGAAAAAAGGAGAGAAACGTTTAGCATGCATTCTTACAATCCAATGTCGTGCAGATGAAGGGTCGCAATCACGCATCGCCTGTAACTCAGATTTCAAAAGCTTTTCTTCAGCGTAGAATGCATTATTATGCACATTATTTGGGCCTGCACTTTCAACTTTAACATTTACCTCAACCACCTGTAATGGAAAACGAAGCAATAGTATCAAAATCATAAGCCAGATGATAATGCAAAGTTGAAGTGCATATTCTTCATGCAAAGTAGAGTTGGAATAAATTAAACTGAGAACCTCATTTATAAATAATGGACTGGTCAGATGAAATGAATTGATGCAAAAATCAACAAGCAAGCCAAAAAGGCATGGCCCAATGTTATGCTGGAAGTGGACAGGTGAGATTGCAGGATTTTGAAGTGAAAATTTTGGTTACAACATGAAAAACAAATCCTACATGACACAGCTGGTGGGACACCTACCTGATTATGAGCCTCGTTAGGTTTGCAGTCAACTGCCATGTCCATACGGGCAACAAAGAAATGTTGATGAACTGGTGCATACAAACTAGGGGCAATAGTCGTGCCATATTTCCTTTGTTCCCCAGGCATTAGAGCTCCCAAGCTAAGAATTCCAGTAAGCTTTACTTCTGCTTCTATCTTGCCATCCTACAATCAAGAAAAACAACATCACATAGGGAAGACGAACAATACGATCTAACAAAAAAAACTCAGCTTTGGAACTGCAGTTCCTTGGTGGGTAGAATGGTAATTACACCAGGCATTAAAAGAAAAAGGTAAACTGATTCTCACTTGATAAAAGTGCCAATAAAACCCGTATTCATAGTTAGCAACTGTGCATATAAATGACACAGTAAGCCTCCTTGAACGTCTAACTTCAGCTAATCCTGTTCTCCAATCTTGATGTTTCCAGAGGATTCCATGGTCCTCTTCATGTAAACAAACACAATTCTCAATGGTCTCCACACCACCAGTAAAATTTGTAAAATGTGCATCAAAATATTTTATGAAACCCAAGCAGTCACATCCCTACGCAAAACAATTATGAATACAGTTAGATTAAAGTATAAAAAATAGGAGGAGGTCAAACCACCCTTTAGGTGCACGTGCAACCATGCAAAAATATCTTGGCAGGCGCAAAATCAACATGAAAAATTACTAAACGTTTTGATAAGATAGTCCTCAGCGTAATCAACCAAACATTAACATTTCAGTTGCAAATTCAATTTATGTTGATATAAATAAAAAGGGGAGATTCCTAGAAAATTATAAATTAAAAAGAATAAGGAAAGGAAAAGGACAAAAGATATTATTGCTAATAAATTATTCTTTTTGTTTCACTCAGCACAGATCAAGTTTTGACTTGAAATTTTAATAGTTACTAGTATATTAATACACCGAGATTTCCAAGTTGATTTGCATGACTATAATGTGGGTGGTTTGTAATAGATGCCCCCAAAATAAAAATGGAGTGTGTTTACAGGAAACAGCTAACAAACCTTCTTAAGAGAGTGTGCGTTCTTTCCAAGCCCATCTTCTCCAGCATCAAATGCATTCTTCCGATAATGTGGTTCATTTGGATCTCCATAAGGAACAACCATCTCAACAAAACTCAGCCTGTGAGCAATAGGTCGAAGTCCACGGCTTCCATCAACGTATGCAACAGAATGAATAACTAAACCTTCTTTGGGTGTGAAGCCAATACGGAAGTTCCACTGGTCAACAAAAATAATGAGTGATATTTCTACAGTAGGTTTTATTTAATATTAGCTCAACAGTTGAAACAGTAATATACTACAACCATTTTACCTTCTGCCATTCCACAAAATAGCCATTAATACGGAAACTTGGGCCTTCAGGTTGATTGATAATAAGAGATTTCACATCGCTTCTATCAACGCCACCTCGTGTTTCCCCAGGAGTGTAGTTTCTGAAATGATCTGGTGGGGGCAGAGGGACAAACTTCCTATCTTCAAACTCTATGACAACATTATTCTGCATATCAACAACAACATGGATCCCTTCAACAGGACGTGCATAGCCATTCTCCATAGGGCTATCACTTTCAGTTCTACAGAAGATCAGAGGTTTGCCAATTCTTCGATTGGGAGCATCAGCATCACTGTAATAGCCTGCACACCTGTAATTTTTAGCAGCAAAGGTCATGTTCACAGTTTGATTAGAATTGAAAAATAATGTTTTGAAGAATGTTTAACTACACAAATTGTCTAGAACTAGCTTACCATGCATCTACCATGACAAGCTCCATGTCATCGATGCCTCTTTTCTTCATGGCTTCAATAAAAGGGGGGAAACTTTTTACAGTAGCTTCACATTCAGCATATTCCATGGCGTCCTGCAAAACACAAAAGCACTATTAAACTAAGTCTAGCACTTGACCTAATATAGGTCTATATGGCAAAATTTTCCACAGTGCATCATTATCAAAGTAAGCATATCACTTGATTTTAAGGGCCAGTGCAATTCAGGCAGGGATGTAAGGCAAATACCACAAATTCACCAGAAATAATTAAGCAGAGGTAATCAGGTAAATACCTGAATTCAACCACATTGTTATTACACAATAAATTTAACAATATACATTGTCATAAGTGCTAAATGGATTGGATAAAATGATCAAAAGCAACCCAAAAAAGTGCCCAACAAATCTATGGGAAGTGAAAACATACCATTGCAGGCTGAACATCTGGAACAATTTCTGATGATATAACCTTGCCTCTGTGGTGTCCGCCCCTAGTAGCAGCATGCACTTGAGAGAGTTCTACAATCCAAATACTAGTCTCATTTGTTTGTTTGTTGTAGACAACAAGCCTGGCCCTTCTAGGTGGCAGCCTGCTTGGAATGACAGGAGCACCTTTGGTTCTGGGAAGCAGCGATGGTTGGAATGGTGGGAAGAAGTATGCATCAGCTAATGCCACAACATTCTTTTCTGGCTCCAAGAGCACAACTTCAACAAAACGCATGCTGTCTCGCACCTGTAATTTTGGAAGTGACTTGTTAATTCCTTATTTGAAGCATGTGTTCGTAATTTGATAGAAAAGGTAGTAGGTTGACAAACCTCAGGAGTTCTTCCAGCAGCTCTGACAGTTGCTACAGCCACAGCAATTTCAGCAGCAGATAATGGGTCTAAAGGGTGGCTTCTCTGGGCCCTCGTCATGATTGGGATTCCTGCAATATTTTCCAAGACAGAACATTACAAGTCAGCAATGATGTAGGTCACAATTTCGATAACCTGGCTAAATTACATGGTTTAAGTTCAACAGAAATATATTAAACTTTCTGAATATGCAAGTTGTGACAGGTGGAAGGAATGGGCGGTGCCATAGGAGAACTTTTGCCAGTAGAACTTTGTGAAAGTCAATTACGCAGGAAAGGAATTATGCATCAATAATAGCTAATTACATAGATATTTTTGAATTATGCACATGCACGTGGAATCATGAAACAAGTCTGCAAGCCTCTTTGATTAGATGTATCAATCATTTGCAGTCGATAAATTGGCAGATTGACACCAGCAAGCTAGCTTTACATGCTTCTTGGGGTTACCTGTTGGACTCCCTTTGTAGCAACTGATAAACCAAATGGACTCATCTCATATGTCATGTTTTACGTAAGTCCTAAAATATTACAGTATCCAAGGATACTCCCCATCTTCCTTCCCTTTCGATTTTCATTTATCTAACTCTAAGCTGCTCAGTACAAATGAAAAGAAGAAGCAGGATAACAAAAAGATAAAAAAAGGAAAATTTAACAGCTACAAGCTAAAAGCCCTTGTTCATGTGCTACATGGACAAATTAGAGAATGGCATAACCTAATTAAGATGCAAGTAACCACAGCACATAATCAACTGTCCTCCAATAAATTTAGAAGCTGATGATTATCAAGGACAATCCAAACATACTTGAATCCAGTGATATGCCAGATATAGCTATTCAAATTATAATCAAGTACAACCAATTCAAGCTTCCCATTTAAAAAATGCTCCAGCTTTCTATTCCAGTTATCTGTTGACCCAATTCTTACCATTTCTTCAAAGTTCATTCAAGGAAGAACTAACATACATGAGAATTAATCTTAACTTCTTAATTGTTTGTTGAGATGAAATATCATACTCATACCATTAATTACGTTCATGATTGTTAACTTGTTACACCTTTGCCTTTTTCAGCAAAACAAATTTGGTTACACATGAAAACTGCAACAGCAAGCAGGCAACTAGACTAACCTACATGGCCCTCACTAGAAACAATTACACTAGTGCACCACTGCACACCCCCGGCCCCCACACACACACACACACACACACACACACACACACTACTAAAATGTGCATCGCTTGTGGGTAAGTCATTTGTGTATCATCACACTGTTTCCAGTGGTGCCACCTTCCATGCAAAACATTCTAGTGGTCCCATTTCTTAAATAGTCAACAATGGTATCAAGCCTTCATCAAACAAATATTTATCCAAACTCACACATTCCCTCACTTCCAAGCAATATCACATCTCAAGAAAGAAAATAGTAATTACCGAAAGGATCATCTAAGGCAGAAATGGTTGGCTAAGCTTTTAGCAACAGCAATGCAAAAGATATTTTCATATTCTAAACACTCACCATGCCATCAAAAGATTAATTTATGCTGGCACCGTCACCGATTCGCGTGCTGCACCAACATTGTCCACAGTTTATTATATTATACAATTATTATTTCACCGTGTGCTGCGCCAACATGCTCCATGGGTTACTACTACACAACTTTCTGAACTTCTGGACTCTGGAGTACTAATACCCACAATAGAAAGACCATATTTGCAGTGCTTCAACAACACAACTTTAAGATCGAACGCAAATTCCTACTCCATACTAAGCCGCTGCTTTACGATTTATGTAACTCTCCGATTCATGCCCCAACTTTTGGAAATTAGTACACTACCAACACCATAGGCAACATTTTTCCACACCCCAATCTGATTTCACGAGTGATCGCGCAACAGCGACATCATCACATCACCAGCACCAACATTACCACCCCTTCTAAAATCCATGTACGGCACTTCCCGCAATCCCCATCAAATTCGCAAGTAATTACGAGCCCGCGTCGTCAATATATCGTATTACCAATCCAGCAACGAGTGAATAGCGTGATAAGTGATTAACAACAGGAGCAACAGAGGCGATTAGGAATCCTAATGTATGTATACCTTTGGGCGAGGCCTTGGCGGTGGGCGGGGCCGCCGAGATCTCCTCCATCACGGCGCCTCGGGCCGCCGCCGCGGCCACGGCAACCTTTCCGGCGGCGATCGCTGGGCGGGGAGCGGCCGCGGCGCGTACGCCGCCGCAGCATCCCTGAGCCTTTTCCTCAGCTGCGGCCATTGGAGAGGGTTCGCTACCTTATCGTGCCTGTACCGTCCGACTCTCCGGTGACCACGATCTCACATACAGCACCGGCCCCTCCGCCTCCCTCCTCGGTTGCTTCTATTTCCTTCGTGTAGGGGTGGGGTTTGGGTTAGGGTTCCGACGAGAGCCCTGCGCGGCGAGGAATGGGGTCCGCGTCTCGGCGGCGAGCGGCCAAGCGGAGGAGACGAGACGCGGAGGAGGGGTTCTGGGTTTTGGGGGTGGGTGTTTGATTCACTGTTGCGCTTTCGCTTTTTGGGGTGGTGTCGTGATGGTGTGGACTGTGGTGATGGCTCGCGTGGGTGCCGTTTATAAAGGTGGCCGCGGCGGGCTTGTGTACAGTTGTACTGTCGTTGTCTCTGGCGTGGTCGCCGTCACGGTGGCTGTCAGATGCGGTTGGTATTTAAAAACCGAGCGTTTTCGTGTTGTATTGACAAAATTATCATTACAGACGTGCATTCTTTCGCCACGTGTTCTTCACCGCATGCTCCTAGTCTAGACACCGTTTGTCTGTGCAATACGTGCCTAGAAGTGTTTAAAGCCGTGTGCCCTAAGCCCAGATTCACATGCGGTCGAGAAGTGGCAAATCCGAGTGCCCGTAGACCGGACGAGGGCCTGTCCGTGCTGCCACTACTTAGACGGCTCTCATCGCCGCCCAGCGCCGGACGCGCTACCGCTGCCACATGGCCGCTCCACCGTGCCACCGCACCTGCATGCCGCCACCCGATCCTCGCGCTTGAACGCGTCGAATTAACTAATCCTCTTCCACTTCTCTCGTCTTTCCTTTCAACTTTTCTCTACCCAATCTCCTTCCCTCTTCCACTGGTCTCCCTTAGGCCGGTCCCCAACGAGCCACCGCTGCAGTTGCTGCCTTCGCAGGCCGTCGTGTAACATCCCAAGGTTATGTTACCAAAATTAAAATAAAATAAAATAATTATTTTATTGAATTTTTGAAATTTGAAAGAGTTTGATTGCCGTATTTGAATTTCTGAAGTTTTAAAAGTCAAAAATTTAAAATTTATTTGAAGTTATTGAAGTTTTATTTGATTTAATCTGAAAAATAAAAATTTACTTAATTTCTAGGATTTTCTGAGTCTTTAAAAGCTTTTTCCTAAAATTTTCAAAGCCAAAATAAATTATTTTGCAAAATGAATAGCCAATTATACGTTGGAAATATTTTATTTAAGTCCAAAATACCTCTAGAAATTTCTATGAATTTTTCTAGAATTTTTGGATTTAAATTGCCTTTTTCTAAAGCCCTTTCTATTTATCTAGAATTAAATTAATTGGAAAATCATTTAAAAATCTGAAAAAGCCAATGGGCCGAATTCCCTTGGCTCATCTCCCCTTCACCACGAGCGTGGCCCATCTGGCCCAGCTTTCCCGCGCCCCCATCTGCCCCACCGTCCGATTTACATCGGACGGCACTTACGCCCCCACGCCATCCCGTTTTCCGTACCGTCGGATGAAAATCCGATGGCCTCCGCCTTTCTTCCCCGCGCTTTCTCCCCACCTCCTTCTACCTCGCGCGCGCCCGCCATTACCGCTGGGAGCTCGCCAACGCCGCTTTTCCGCCCTTCCATCACACGGCCACGCGCTCACTCCGCCTCACGCCGCCCCACTTCCCCTTTTCCTCTTCGCGCACGATTCGCCGAACGCCCGCTGCCGTAATCGCCGCCCCGCACACGATCTCCTCCTCTGTGCCCTCCTCCCCTATTTAAGAGCGCCGGCCCGCCTCGCCGTCCTCATCCCACCTCCACCACTCACTCCTCCTCTCTCCTCTGCCACGGAATCCGAGTTTGAAGAACCCCGACCGAGCACCCTTTCTTCCCCGACCCGTGCCGCGCCGCCTCTTCGCTGCTCGCCGCTACACCATCAAGATCGCCGCCACCTCGCCGCCCCGCGCGTATTCCTTCCCGCCTAGAGACCACCGGAGCTCGTTGCCGCCGTTGAGCCCGCACGCGCCGCCGCTCTTTACGCCGCGCCGGCCGCGTTGCGCCCCCAGTGACCAAACCGAGCGCCTTATAACCCCACGCCACTCTTGCTCGGTGCCTCGCCGCTGCTCACCGGCCGTTGTCACGGCGAGCCTTGGGCCCGAGCACCACCTCGGCCCGGCGCCGACGTGGCCCGCCACCAAACCTCCACCTCGGCCCCGAGCTCGTGGCCGCCACGTGGCTAAGCCACGAACCCCTGGCCGCTTTGTGGACCAAGCTCACCGTGGGCGTTGACTGGACCATAGACTTGGTCCATTGACCAAGGCCCACATGTCGTGGATCAGCATTTTCCTCCAATTGTTTTAATTCGGAAATTTCACGACGTCATGTGGCGCAATAAAAGACTTTTTCCTTTAGAAAATAAGTCAAGAAAATCCATAAAATCTGTTTTAGTGTTTTATTTAGATTTAGAACTTCCCGTGGTTCGTTCTCCTTCATACGAACTCCGTTTTCGTCGATTCAAGTTCCTAAATTTCTATAAAATCATTATCTAGCTAACTAAACCAAAATTATTTAATTTTGAGTTCATTTTACCACAAATTCCTTTAAAACCTAAATCTAACATTTCATGTAAATTCAAACTTCAAAAGCCAAGATCTTTTGCATCCGAACTCCGATTGAACCCATTCAAATTTCGAAATTTATCTAAATTTAAGATCTAGCCAACTAAACCAAATCTATTCAATTTGGGGTTAATTTGAATCTTATTTGAATTTAGTTTGAATTTGGCTTATTTTCGCGTATAGATTTCGACGACTTCGGAAAGTCAGATTTCGACGCCGTTGAAGAGCACATAAGAAGATTGATTTTGACTGTATGATCATCGTGATTGTACACATAGACTGCCTCGAGAAAGTACTTGTGAGTACTAGGTGACCTGTTAAGAAAAACAACATCACCTCAGATGAGTTGATCTGCTCACCTCAAGCGAGGCAAGTTACATTTTTGATCATATTTGCACCCATTATTTAAAATTATTTAAATTTGTTTCAAAGTATTATCTGCATGCTTATTTATATTCAGAATTTTAAATTCCTGTTTTAAATTTATAGTTATGCATAAACTCCTTTGTATGGCCAAATTTGATAATTGAATCAAACATGTGGTCACCCTAGATAAAACCTGGTTAATACGATAGTATGAACTGGATCATTTGAGAAAAATTGTGCTTAGCCATGCTTTTAGACCAAACTTGTTTGATTTGGGAGATTTCAGCCAAAGATCAATTGATGTTTAATGGTACCCTTGGCATTGGTGTGTCACGGAAGTTTTATAAATGACTTTGAAAAATAAAATAAAATGATGGTTTGGACTTGGGCGAAATGGTTGTTTGGTGGGTGCAGATTTATGCACGGGCTCAACTAGGTAGGTTGAGGCCCAAGGTTGTCGCCAGGTCAGTTAAGGACCGGTCTTCGAGCTGCATCTTGCTAAGCCACATCGCACTATCACATGTCTTGTATGGGCGGGACTCGCCGATTAATTTGCAAAGTTCCATTATGGTCATTCCCGTTGGTGCGTGGGTAGTCATGTTATGACCTATGTTAGTCCCACCTGACGCAAGAGGGGGCCTGAACCCTGCGAACGGATAGTCCAAAGGGGGCGAAACCTTAGCGAGGGAGGACTATGGTGGAATGATGCGTTGTAGAGGCCTTGACACGTGCTCTAGACTGCTTACCTAAGGTAGTGAGCGGTGGTATCGACGGATGCCAAACAACTAGAGAATTCATGTCTTGTGGGTAAAGTTGTACAACCTCTGCAGAGAGTAAAACTATTCGAATAGCCGTGTCCACGGTCATGGACATGCTGGCAAAGCCACTCAAAGTTAGACTTCGATTTCAAAATATTTTTGTAAAACAGTTTGACATGGATGGGTGTCCATGAGAAAAGTTATGGGTTGAAGCCCCGGGTTGGTGCCCGTGTTTATGTTGGTGTTAGGTTGGTGCCTACACTATCTTTATCAACTCAAAATCAATTTTAGATTTTATAAAACTTGAGCTTTTGAACTTAGTATGGTATTTAATGTCAAATGTTGTTTTCGCACAAATAACACTATAAGCCTTCCTTTGTTACATCCGTTTATGCATAACATGTTGTTATTTGACGGGTGTAACTTGCGAGCACGGAAGTTGTGCTCATACTTGCTTAATGCAAACAAATTTCAGAGGAGAAGAACTACGCCTGTGTGGATCATGACGATTAGGCCGCTACCCCACCGATTGTTCGTGGCGCATTGTCGGACCCTACTACTTCTTCTTCGCCTTCCATCGTGTTTATTTTTGTTGCCCGTAAGGCTATCTTTAATCAACTCGCTGTTTATTAATAAATTTTAGCGTTTATGGTTGTGTTATCACATTTGTTTATCAGGTGAGCTAGCAACCGATCATGGGACTAGTTCGCTTATGCACGTAAGATCCGGGAAGTTAATCCCGGTCTTACAAAAGTGGTATCGAGCCATGTCGATCAGAGGTCCCGACCTAGTTTGAATGGCCGTTAGTTGAAAATTTCAAAACTTATTTTATATAAACAAGAAAAATAAATTTGTTCTCCTCATCTTGGTCATCTATCTACCTTTAGCCTTCTTACCTTATTATCCCTCACAATTTTATAATGTTAAATGGATCCTCTTCTCCCGAAATGTTCTATAGATTGTCAACACATTCTTAACCCTCATGCCTGCACCACAAGGCATGAAGCTATCAAGGAAGCACCGCCGCCAAAGACCACGAGCGTAAGATGCCTTGTCACCAAGCCATATAGTTAAGTTGCCAAGACTCACTCGGTATTGAGTCGTTTCACCAAATTAAAAGAGTCTCGATCAATAGAACATTGTGTTAAGATTGTCTCAAAAGCTTTTAAGTTGGTTCTTTCGTTCGGGAGGGTTGTTTTACTCTATCCCCTTAATTCTTCTTATTTGTCTCTCCCCTATCCTTTGTCTTCTTCCCTAACTCTCTGGAGTAAACAGCAGATGGTGAATCCTCGTCACCCAGGAAGTGGAGCCAACGCCAACAACGATGGAAGTGCCCCCATCAATGAACCAGAGTGGCAACAGTTGATGGCCAATCAAAACCGTCTGATCGAACTGCTCTCTCAGTCCATCAACAACAATCAAGCCCGACAAGCTACAACTTCCAAGCTCCAACTCCAACTCCACCACCCCAAAGGACCAGTATGTCAGAATTTATGAGGATGCGTCCACCAACTTTTTCAAGCAGTACTGAGCCCATGGATGCAGATGATTGGCTCCGGGCGATTAGTAAGAAGTTGGACATCGCCCAGTGCACTGATCGTGAGAGGGTGTTGTTTGCTTCGCACCAGCTCATGGGTCCAGCTTCCGAATGGTGGGACAATTTCAGTATCTCGCATGCTGATGCTCAAGCCATCACCTGGAATGAATTTGTGCGAGCTTTCCGCCATGCACATATCCCTTCCAGCATGATGACCCTCAAGAAGAAGGAGTTTCATTCGTTGTGCCAAGGCAACTTCTCTGTGAATGAGTACCTGCACAAGTTCAATCAACTGGCATGATATGCACCTAACGATGTTGCAAAGGATGAAGACAAGTAGGAAAGATTCCTAGAAGGACTCAATGATGAATTGTGTGTACAGCTGATTTCCCAGGATTATACTAATTTCCAGCAGCTAGTCGACAAGGTGATTCGTCAAGAATGCAAGCACAACGAGATGGAGAATCGCAAGAGAAGAATGGCTGCACAGAAGTTCAACTGTGGAAGTTTTTCTAGAGCTAGAGGGACTTCATCATATCAGGTCAAATCCCAGCCAACAACAGACCACCCAGTCAACTTAGAGTCCTCCAACACATCTGGTGGTGATCAAGCACAGAAGGACTCATCCTATGTTCCAGGCATCACGTGCTTCAATTGCCATGAGGTTGGGCATTTCGCTAGTAAATGTCCAAAGAAGCAGCAGACAGCAAACCTAGCCAGCCCAGCAGTCAACATCATGCAAGCAAACAGGAAGCTGCAAAATTCTGAACGAGGACGTATGTACAATGTCACAACTCAAATTCTGTCGGATGATGAGCAGGATGTGGACGATAACAACTCCAGTTGAAAACCTTGTATTCCCAGCTTTCTTTCTAGCCTCTCCGAATCTCGGGGACGAGATTCCTTTTAAGGGGAGGAGTTTGTAACATCCCAAGGTTATGTTACCAAAATTAAATTAAATTAAAATAATTATTTTATTGAATTTCTGAAATTTGAAAGAGTTTGATTGCCGTATTTGAATTTCTGAAGTTTTAAAAGTCAAAAATTTAAAATTTATTTGAAGTTATTGAAGTTTTATTTGATTTAATCTGAAAAATAAAAATTTACTTAATTTCTAGGATTTTATGAGTATTTAAAAGCTTTTTCCTAAAATTTTCAAAGCCAAAATAAATTATTTTGCAAAATGAATAGCCAATTATACGTTGGAAATATTTTATTTAAGTTCAAAATACCTCTAGAAATTTTTGTGAATTTTTCTAGAATTTTTGGATTTAAATTGCCTTTTTCTAAAGCCCTTTCTATTTATCTAGAATTAAATTAATTGGAAAATCATTTAAAAATCCGAAAAAGCCAATGGGCCGAATTCCCTTGGCCCATCTCCCCTTCACCACGAGCGTGGCCCATCTGGCCTAGCTTTCCCGCGCCGCCATCCGCCCCACCGTCCGATTTACATCGGACGGCACTTACACCCCCACGCCATCCCGTTTTCCGCACCGTCGGATGAAAATCCGATGGCCTCCGCCTTTCTTCCCGCGCTTTCTCCCCACCTCCCTTCTTCTCGCACCGCGCCCGCCATTACCGCGCATGGGAGCTCCGCCAACGCCGCTTTTTCGCTTCTTCCATCACACGGTCACGCACTCACTCGCGCCTCACGCTGCCCCACTTCCCTTTTTCCCTCTTCTCACGCATGATTCCGCCGAACGCCCGCTGTCGTGAACCGCCGCCCCGCACACGATCTCCCTCCTCCGTGCCCTCCTCCCTATTTAAGAGCGCCCGGCCCGCTCGTCGCCCTCATCCCACCTCCACCACTCACTCCTCTCTCTCCTCTCGGTGCCGCGAATCCGAGTTTGAAGAACCCCGATCGAGCACCCTTTCTTCCTCGATTCGTGCCGACGCCGCTCTTCGCCGCCGCCGCCTACACCATCGCGATCGCCGCCACCTCATCGCCCCCTGCACACCCTTCCCCGCCTAGAGACCACCGGAGCTCGCCGCCGCCGCTGAGCCCGCACGCGCCGCCGCTTCACGCCGCCACCGCCGCCGCTGCGCCCCTGTGTGACCAAACCGAGCGCTTTATAACCCCACGCCACTCTTGCTCTCGGTGCCCTCGCCGCGTTCACCGGCCGCTGTCACGGCGAGCCTTGGGCCCCGAGCACCACCTCGGCCCGGCGCCGACATGGCCCGCCACTCACCTCCACCTCGCCCCGAGCCACAGTTAGCGCCACGTGGCTAAGCCACGTAACCCTCGCGCCCAAGCACACCTCCCCGCCGCTGCTCGCGGACCAAGCCCACCGTGGGCGTTGATCGACCATAGACTTGGTCTATTGACCAAGGCCCACATGTCGATCGGGCATTTTCCTCCAATTGTTTTAATTCGGAAATTTCACGCTGACGTCATGTCTGGCGCAATAAAAGCCTTTTTCCTTTAGAAAATAAGTCAAGAAAATCCATAAAATCTGCTTTAGGGTTTTATTTAGATTTAGAACTTCCTGGGTTCGTTTCTCCTTCATACGAACTCCGCTGTCGATTCAAGTTCCTAAATTTCTATAAAATCATTATCTAGCTAACTAAACCAAAATTATTTAATTTTGAGTTCATTTTACCACAAATTCCTTTAAACCCTAAATCTAACATTTCATGTAAATTCAAACTTCAAAAGCCCATATCTTTTGCATCCGAACTCCGATTGAACCCATTCAAATTTCTAAATTTGTCTATATTTAAGATCTAGCCAACTAAACCAAATCTATTCAATTTGGGGTTAATTTGAATCTTATTTGAATTTAGTTTGAATTTGGCTTATTTTCACAGATAGATTTAACGACTTTGAAAGTCGATTTGACGCCGTTGAAGAGCACATAAGAAGATTGATTTTGACTGTATGATCATCGTGATTGTACACATAGACTACCTGGAGAAAGTACTTGTGAGTACTAGGTGACCTGTTAAGAAAAACAACATCACCTCAGTATCAGTTGATCTGTTCACCTCAAGCGAGGCAGGTTACATTCTTGATCATATTTGCACCCATTATTTAAAATTATTTAAATTTTATTTCAATTTATTACTGCATGCTTATTTATATTCAGTAATTTTAAATTCCTGTTTTAAATTTATAGTTATGCCTAAACTCCTTTGTATGGCCAAATTTGATAATTGAATCAAACATGTTGTCACCCTAGACAAAACTTGGTTAATACGATAGTATGAACTGGACCATTTGAGAAAAATTGTGCTTAGCCATGCTTTTAGACCAAACTTGTTTGATTTGGGAGATTTCAGCCAAAGATCAATTGATGTTTAATGGTACCCTTGGCATTGGTGTGTCACGGAAGTTTTATAAATGACTTTGGAAAATGAAATAAAATGATGGTTTGGACATGGGCGAAATGGTTTTTTGGTGGGTGCAGGTTTATGCACGGGCTCAACTGGGTAGGTTGAGGCCCAAGGTTGTCGCCAGGTCAGTTAAGGACCGGTCTTCGAGCCGCATCTTGCTAAGCCACATCGTACTACCACATATCTTTTATGGGCAGGACCTAGCTGATTAATTTGCAAAGTTCCATTATGGTCATTCCTGTTGGTGCGGTGGGTAGTCATGTTATGACCTATGTTAGTCCCACCTGGCGCAAGAGGGGGCCTGAACCCTGCGAACGGATAGTCCAAAGGGGGCAAAACCTTAGCGAGGGAGGACTATGGTGGAATGATGCGTTGTAGAGGCCTTGACACATGCTCTAGACTGCTTACCTACGGTAGTGAGCGGTGGTATCGACGGATGCCAAACAACTAGAGAATTCATGTCTTGTGGGTAAAGTTGTACAACCTCTGCAGAGAGTAAAATTATTCGAATAGCCGTGTCCACGGTCATGGACATGCTGGCAAAGCCACTCAAAGTTAGACTTCGATTTCAAAATATTTTTGTAAAACAGTTTGACATGGATGGGTGTCCATGAGAAAAGTTATGGGTTGAAGCCCCGGGTTGGTGCCCGTGTTTATGTTGGTGTTAGGTTGGTGCCTACACTATCTTTATCAACTCAAAATCAATTTTAGATTTTATAAAACTTGAGCTTTTGAACTTAGTATGGTATTTAATGTCAAATACTGTTTTCGCACAAATAACACTATAAGTCTTCCTTTGTTACATACGTTTATGCATAACATGTTGTTATTTGACGGGTGTAACTTGCGAGCACGGAAGTTGTGCTCATACTTGCTTAATGCAAACAAATTTCAGAGGAGAAGAACTACGCTTCAGGTGTGGATCATGATGACTAGGCCGCTACCCCAGTCGATTGCCCTTGGCAGATTGCTGGACCCTACTACTTCTTCTTCGTCTTCCGTTGTGTTTATTTATTGTTGCCCTGTAAGGCTATCTTTAATCAACTCTGTCGTTTATTAATAAATTTTAGCGTTTATGGTTGTGTTATCACATTTGTTTACTGTGTGAGGTAGCCACTGATCATGGGACTAGTTCAGTTATGCACAGAAGATCTGGGAAGTTAATCCCGGGTCTTACACGTCGCCCCGCCGACCGTGCCTGCGCTGCTACCGCCGTGTGCTGGAGCCGCCACTACAGCACCTTGGCATGCCGTGTCCTGCATCACTGGGCCACCGCTGGGCCGCAGTCCGTCGCACGTTGGGTCGCACCGCCATGCCCTCGCCGGCCGATCATCACGACTCGTCGCTCTAGCACTATCGCAAGCCGCCTCGGCCGCATTGCCGCCGCAGTCGACGCAGTTGAACGCGCTGCCGAGCCGCCGTGCCAACCAACGCCACGCCGTCGCGGCCGCTTTGTGCGCATATGCTTCGCTTGCTCGCCGTGCCACATTCCAATGCCCTCGACGCCTTCACTCGTGTGCATGCGCCGCGCCACGCATGCACCGCGTCGTCTTCACTCTTGACCGTCGCCATGGCCGCAACAAGCCATCGCCGACCAAGCTAATGCCTCGTTCTTCTCCCCTTCTGATTCGCTCAAACGATCTTGCATGCGCGAAATAATTACAAAAATGGAACACTTAAGAGGCCATGAATGCAATGGTATGATATGCATTGGGGAATTTTTAGGATTTGGTTGGGATTGGGAGGAGAGAAGATGAGACGAACTTGCTCATGTTTTGGGAAAGAACAAAGTGTTAAGAGACCTAGGCCTAGACCTTGCGAGTCTGGCCCATGATAGGCTCCTCATCCACCTGTAGACTATATATAGGAGGGAACCTCGAACCATTATACATGCTTTTGAGAAGAGAAATCAAGAGAAGAAAAATGTTCCCACATATCTCTGTGTTCAATCTACTATTTATTCTTGCATTGTTCTATGCGATTCCACATTGGTGCTATAATAATACCAACTAAATAATGAACCAATCTAGGGAAGCCTTCTCTTAGAAAGGAGTTTGTCAATTGGTTGCGAGATTTTCATTGACTTTGATCGGGTTTCTTGTTTTTTTCTTTTTCTTTTCGTTCTCTCAGTAAATAACCCTTGTTATTAATATATTCTCAGTAGGGATTCTTTCCCTCCTGTTTTCCGTCAAAAAAAATGAACCAATCTAGGGTGACAAAAGATTATGACATAACAATAAACAAGGCGGATATAACAATTTGGATTAACACTAAACCCAAAAGCATTTAAATACATATTTAAAGTTCATGCAATAATTCAAATCAATATAATTTTAAAACTGGATTCAATATGATCAAAGGTATAACTTGACTTGGAATAAATTTTGGTACTGGTCTTGGTCTTGGTGAACTCCTTCTTCAAAATCTCCCGAAGTAGCGATATCTACTCACAAACAAAATAAAATAAACAAAAATAATAAAATAGAGAATAAAATCAACTCCAAAAATTAAATAAAAATATCATATAAATAGAGCTTAAATTTAGATGAATTTATAAATTTGAATGAGCTCAATCGGAGTTTGGATGCAAAAGATATGGCTTTTGGAAGATCTAATATAAAGAAAAAGGCTTAAATTGGATTTTCTGGATTATCCGAATTATTTTTCTATAGAAAAATCAGATTATAATGCAAGCATGACGCCGTCCCTGGAATTTTGGCTGAAAAGGAAATAAAAGAAACTCTGACATGTGGGACTGTCAGACCATGTGGATGGGTTGTGTATTTTGATGATGAATAATTAACATTTGGGTTGTATTGGAATTTGCATTTGTGAAAGTTTCGGTCGTTCCGCTTGGTTTTTCGGTCGTTCCTCCTATCTTCGAGCACTGTTCATTTCGAGCACTGTAGCTCCAGGCAACTGTTTATTCCGAGTACTATAGTGCAAAGTTCCGAGTGCTGCTTCTACGAGGACTGTTCACTTCAAGTACTGGAGCTAGTAGCACTGTAGCGCAGAGGTCCGAGTGTTGTCTCTATGAGTACTGTTCATCCCAAGTACTGTAGCTCCGAGCACTGTTCATCACGAGTATCGTTCGCTACGAGTGATGTCCTTTTCGAGTACTGTTCTTTACGAGCGCTATTCATCATGAGTACTGTTCAACACGAGTACTGCGTGGTCGTGGGAGACTTCAGCTAAATGTGGTTGTAGCTGAACGTGGTCGTAGAATGTTTCGACTGCATGGTCGTGAGAGGTTTCGACTGCTCGTGGTTGTAGAAAGTGGTTGGTGGTCGAAGCTATAGTGCATGGTCGTAGGCTTTGAGTGTTACTGTAACAGCCCGAAATCCTTAAGTTGGATTAGTTACGCATCTACTATGCATTCATGAGAATTTGGACCTTTTTAAAACTTTTTGTTGCTAAGCAAATCGGTTACAACCTGGTTTTTCAAAACCTAGAAATGAAAATTTTCAAACAAAATAAAAGTTTGTCCAGAGTTTGAAAACTTAGTTCAGTGTGGGGTTAAACCCTATGTTGAAAGTCCTCTGATTCTGAAGAATAACAATTAACCTTAGAAATTCTAGACTCCTTCTCCAATTCAAACTTGAAAATATACTTTCTCAAGCTCGTAATTACCAACTAAAATTCTATTTTGAAAATACAGTGGGACTCAAAGCTGAGAATACTTTGATTGGATTTCATCTGCTCTGTTATGGTTGTTTGAATTTTCTGGAGTTTTGGAGAACATTGGTTTTCATTTGTTTTGCATGTTTGAATTTGAGTTTGAATTTAAAATGCAAGCCAATCTTTTGAACAGTGCTTGGAAGTATTTTTCCTAGGTTCTATAACACCTTATAAACTCACCTTCAAAAGTTCACAATTTCTAGAAATAATTTGCTATTTTAAAATAGTTAGTCAAAGTAGAAATTTGAAAGTCAAACATCAAGAACATGCACTTAAAATAATTTTAGGAGAAAGTGTACTGCAAGTAAAACCCTAGAAAATTTACAAAATAATCTTCTCTATATTTTCAGCCTCCTCTAAAAATTTCATATTTTTCGGATCTATTTTGCTTGGTCTAGAAATTACCAAAACGCCTGAGCCAATTTACAAAAATCAGATAAACAAAATTCTGACTCACCTATTGTTCATCCGACCGTACCCTTTTTGCCACCTAGTTCGACCTAGCCAGCTCGGTCCAACCCAGTCAGGCGCAAGGAAATCTGAGTCGTCCGTTTGAATCCAACGGTCCCGGTGGAATGGGCTGTTCGGACCGCCCAACCACGTCCCTTCACGTGGACCGTCCAATTTAAGATGAACGACCCGGATTGATTGAGCTACCGGACCATCCGAACGTCGTTTGCTTGTGGACCGTTCGATCTGCGATCAACGGTCCAACCCGGCTCTTTTCTCTTGTGGCGCTAATAGCCCGGCCCCGCTGGCCTGTTCTTCTTCCTCACGTCACGGGCGCGTCCTCGCCAGCGCGCCGTGGCGTCAGCTCCGCCCACGTCATCACCCAACTGCCGCACCCGGTTTGAGACCTTGTGCACGAGGTTTGGACGTAGTCCACGCTCACCGCCCCAATCGCTCACGCTCAACATTGCCCTTGCCTGCCGCCACGCCACAACACGCCATCGCCATGCCGCGGGAAAAGCTGCCACCACCAAGAAGAGAGGAAGCGAGTTCTCACGAGGAATCTCGAGCTTCTCGCCCCCATTTGAGCCTAGCATTGAGCACATCATCTCCCTCACCCTCCATTTCCCCTCTTCCCTGAGACAAATCGAGCGAAGCTCCAAATGCCGCTCTTGGATCCGCCGCGCTGCCTCCAAGCTCTCTGGCCGTCCCGATGAACTCCGACCACCATAGGCCGTGTCACGGCATGCCCTTCGCCTCGAGGAGCAAATCCCCTCAGTCAATTTGGAGAAACCGCCACCGTGGAGCCGCGCGCATGCCATCTCCTTCGGCTCCGGCCGAGTCCGCTTCCTCCGCCGCCACTTCTTCTCCGACGATTCACTCTTCGATTCTTTCCGTTGGGAGCACCTTTGGGCCTCCCTCTACCTCTCCCTACCACTCACTTGTGCCTTACTCCTTCCCAGGTCACCGCCGTCGAGAGCTACCCCATTGCCGCCGCGGTTCGCCGCCACCACCTCGGTGCCTCCCTGTCTTCACCGACCACCGCAACGTGTTCCAGGTATACCACCGGTCCTCATGCTCCCCCTTTTTTGGCCCCCAAAATCACCCGAGCGTCGTCGCCTTGTTTCTCCTCCACGGCCGGTCGCTGCTCACCTTGCCCGCGCCGCCACGGTGTTGCCCGAGCCCTAAAGCCACCGCCATTGGCCTCCTAGCTCTCTGGACAACCCATTTTCGCGGTCGCTTTTGCCTCACCGCCACTCCACCACCGGCGTGAGCCGTGACCCAAGCCGCCGGCCATGTCCCCTGTGCTGGCCTCCCTGTTTTCTATTCTCTTTTGTGATACTTTCCCTCTCTGTTATGCAAATGCAAATAGAACTTGTTAATGACTATTAAAACGCTTAAGAAGAAGTGCTGAGAAAATGAATAACTGAATTGGTAATTCTTGGTTTCAAACCCTCTTGTTTGTATGGAAGATCAGAGAAGAAGTTTTTGGTTGTCTGATTTTTGAAAAGAAGTATAGCTATGAATGCCTTAGTGATCACAGTAGCAGAGAACTAATGACATTGCTAATGCAATTACTTAGAAAGGTTAATGACTCAGTTAGCCTTTTTAACCTTAATCTTTCAGATGCAAACTAATATGGAAAACGAGAGTTGAGATTGGTTATTCAAATAATACAGTAAACCTCCATCTGACAAATTGAATAGTTGACGAAAGTAGTTAGTAAGCTAATGGGTTAAGGAAGCTCTGTAATTAGCAAATCAAAATTTTGGGCTAGTGAGAAGCATAGCTAACAACACCTTAAAATAACAAAATCCCTTTTGTTAGAATAATGAGCAGAGAAGGTGTTCTGAAGGACAAATTGGAATGTCAGTAAACCCATTTGCTAGACCAACCAATTTTCCTGGTAACTAACATTATGTTTGTTAATTAACTCACTTCATTGAGTTAGTAAACTGGAAGTTTAGGTTGAAGGAAGTTAGTTCTTAGCATTTTGGTTCTGAAAATGCTTGCTGTTGTAACCTTGTAGGAGCTTGAACAGTAAAATAGAAAGAGTTATGTTGGATTAAAAGGCCTTTTGATGTTGACAGTAAGATAGAAAAGTTGTGTTGTCAGAGTAACCCATTTGCTTGACCTTAGGTCTTGTGCTAGCAAAATCCTGTGGAGGCAATTAGATCATTTCAGTAAGTTATCAATTTGGAAGTTGATTGGAAGGGAGGCTAGTTGTAGCATTCTGTCAGAGGTAAGTGTACAGTTGTAGGTGTATAAAACAGTAAACTAAAGTTGTCAGTGTGGTGTCAATAGGATAACGGCTTAGTTATTGCAGTAGTTAGAGTTGCTCTAATTCTTTTGGTTAGTTAGTAACAACCAAATCTGAAAATCCTTAGGAATGTGAAATTTCTGAAAATCCAACAGAGAGCAACTTTGATAACTGATAGTAGTGCCACTCAAGAGAGTGATTAGGTGAGAAGTTGTATTGTCAACCCATTTGCAAAAACTTTGTCTTTTGCCAACAAAATTTTGTAGGACAATTAAGTCACTTCAGTGAGTGAGCAAATAGGAAGTTCAGTCATTAGTACTTAGTTCTGGAAAATTTGTTGTATAGATGAATAAACAGTAACCTGACATATAGTAGAAGTGCCAAAAGGCTAATAGCATAACTAATTCTAGTAGCTAGTCTTTTGGATATAATTAGTTTGTTGGACATTTAACTTGTAGTAGTAACCTAAGCAGAAGAACCATCAGGGGTGTGAAGATTCAGGAACCAGCAGAGAGGTAATCAAATTGCTAATGTTGTAGTGTTGATCGGAGAAGACTTTTTGGGGTGAATTAGAGACGTTAATAAGCTGCTATCTTTTCTAATGCAAGTAAACAGAGGGGATAATCTCATAATACTTTGTAAGGATAATTGGCTAATAACATTACTAATGCAAGTACCTAGGAAATTATTGTTTCATTTAGCTCTCAAGCCAACAGTAGCAAACTAATCTGACAACTAAAGTGTTGATTGTTCCAAACAAACAATGAGCTAGTAGCTTTGCTAATACCAACAGAAGCTACAGCCTTGTCAACTGTAAAGACCGACTAGTAAACCTCTTTTAACTAGCTTTTCGCATCTGCTCTAAAAAGAGCAAAATTAATCATAAGTAAAAAATTGGGGTATGGTTAGTTAAACATTAGAAGACCGAATGTCATAGTCTCAATTTCAAAAGTTCATAACTAATTCAAATCAACTCCAATTAAAGTAATTCTTTCTTCTAAAACCTTTCTCTCTATTATGTTTAATTTCGTAATTTTGGAAGAATTTTTTGGGAATTCGGCTGTTTATTCGGTGTTTTTGCTTTGTTGATTCTTTTCGTTAGATGACAATGATCCGGGAGTGCAACCGAAGTGATCTTGAGAATGTCCAGAGTTCCAGCAAACAAAGACAAGCAGATGTAGCATCATTTGATCATATTGCTCCTATTATTTTCAAAGTCTAATATGTTGTTTGCAAATTCTATGTATGCATTGCTATTTTGTTGTTAAACTATTGTCGATTAGTTGACCCATTAGATGCATAATCTGTAGGCAAATGTTTATCCTCTACTGCTGAGCCTAGGATTATCTTGCTGTGATTTAGGGTTCATTGGATGAGCCCTTGTCACTTAGTAGTTTATGAGTTGAGTTAATGTTGCTTAGTCATGCTTAGCTACCGGTAGAATTGGGCGGTTGTCGACTTAGTCGATGACCTTGATCACACAAAAGCTTATTATGACTTTATTTTCAGCACCATGTGTTATACTTAATTGTGAAAACTAAAACTGAAAATAAAATGTTTTGGACTTGGGCACAATGATAAGATGGTGTACTTTTGGTTGTGACTGGAATGGTGCCTGAGTCAATAAGGACCGAACATCTTGTTACACTAAACCAAGCATTTTGCGTGCTAACCACACTAGAGGGTATGGGACCTCTCTTGACTTAGTACTTTGGCGTGTGTTGGCTTCGAGTCGCAAGAGGGTGTGTGTGTGTTGTGTTGTGGTAAAATGAGGTGGTTTTATGTGTTGGGTGCAGGGAGTGGAATCCTTTCTAGGTTCTCCACACCGAGGGGCATTGTAGCTGTCCAGGTTGCTTTACCCTCTATGGGTAGTCGACTCCTGGCTTTACAATGACTCCGATGCAACGTATGGGTTTCTATCCATACGGGCGGCTCGTGGTTAGTACACAATATTGAAAAACGTCTCGTAGGACTTAGCCATGCCAGCATACCTTTGGAAGTGTGTTAATCTTGTGGCTAAAAGGCGGTCTGAAGTGTGGGTACATTGGTACACCCTTGTAGGGTTAAATCTATTCGAATAGCCAAGTTCTTGGTTATGGACATGCTTGGAGAGGTCTTTCGAGAGTTAGACTATAACCTTTTAATTAAAACTTGAATTGGATGGTACGAATTGGGGATTCGTGCTATGTTGTGGTGGCTATTGGGTTAGTCACCTCTAGGTTGTAATTTATGTTACTTATTGTTACCTCGCTGTTATTTCAATGATTAAAAACAGATTTGACAAATTGCCTTCAATCTATTACGTTATTGCAAATGAAAATTGCTTTATACGTCAAATTAACCATATAACCATCTCTTTTGTTTCAGCTTACATGTAGCTATGTATAGGCTTGTTACTTGTAAGTCTTACGATTACATTCGTGTACTCACTGTTTGCTTACATTTACTAACTGGACAGCAGTGTTGAGATCAAATCGGGTAAGGAAAGATTGCGCAGAACGCCACTTGCTATGGTTTCAACCTAAGTCGGTTGTTCTCATGGGTTATGGCAAGCCATTGGGACTTCATTTGTTGGTTAATCTATGATTTTACTTCTGTTTGCTCATCGCTCACGCAGTATTTGATATTTATCTTGTTATTTGGTTAGTCAACCCTTTTGTATGAAACTCAACTTGTGTAACATCCCAATTTTCTGAGTTTAAAAATCCTTTAAATAGTTAGTAGGGAAAAATTCACCATTTGGATTTATTTGAATTTAAATTCAAAAGCTTATTATTGGACTTTACAATTAAAAAACCTTTAATGTGAATAATCCCAACATGAACATTAGCCAAAACTATTTTATTTGGGTTCTATGTGCTCAGTTATATTTTCTAGATTTTTCTAGAATTTTTCTGAGTTCATTTGCTATTTTCTATTGCTTATTTGAATTTCTGGTATTTTCTAAAAAGGAAAAGCTATTTAAAATATCAGAAAACCCCTCGGGCTGAATTCCTTTCTCGCCCACCCTGCTCGGGCCGCCCAACTCAACACGACGCCCGGCTTGTCACAGCAGCAGCTCTCCGCCGACAGTGGACCCCACCGCCACCTCTCGCTCTCTCTCTCTCGCCGGATGCCTCGCTCATCCTCCACCGTTCGATCAAAAATGGATGGCTGGATGCGCGTGTGTTAATCGGGGGTTCCGAACGTCACATGTGTTGTGGGCCGTTCGATCAGATCTGGACGGTCAGATCGTTGAGTCTATTTCGCAGCCGCGCCGTGTCGCACGCGTACGCGCCCGAGCCGCCGTCGCTGACGTGTGGGCCCCCGAATCTTCTGTGCTTCGTCCCTGAATCCGTTAGAGATACGATCGCCGCCGCCGCATGCCGTTTTTGGGCGTTCGTTTCAGACTCTTCCGAACCGCCTATATAAGGAGGGTAGCCTCGCCTCCGTGATCTCAACCCTAGCCGCTTTAGCCTCGCGCCAACCCTAGCCGCCGCAGAGCTCGGTTTAACTGCGCCGCCGCTAACTCCGACGAGCTCTTCCGCCGCAACCGAGCCGCCGAGCCGGGTCCGCACCACCGCATCGCACGGAGCCGCACTTCACCTTGGTGGCCTTCGCCACGAGCGCCACCGAGCACCGATCCCGCCAAGTCCGAGACTCCTCTGCCGCTCAACCCTCGCCGCTGGTCACCCTCGTCCACCCTGAGCACCAGTGAGCACACCGTTGAGATCCCCGCGTTCCCCTCTACCTCCTGGTACCACTCATCTCCGGCGAGGCGCCGCCGTTCGCCGTTGTTGGGCGGGCCAGAGCGCCACCGGTCACCGCCAAGCCACGTGGACGTCCACGTCACGTCCAGCTCAGCCTTCGCACCCATGTGTTGCCTGTGTGGCATCCACGTCAATGCCGCGTGTACGGTCCACCGGTCTCCAGATCCCGAGGCTCGGTAGATCTAGTCTACCGTGAGCCTTGAGACTGACGTGTGGGTCCCACATGTCAGTTATTTCTGTTATTTCTTTTAATTCCCGAAATTCATTGCTGACGTCATCATTGCACAATAATCCGATTTTTCTTTAGAGAAATAATTCGGAAATTCCAGAAAATCCAAATTAGGGTTTCTTTTTAGATTTAAAACTTCTAGAGGCCATAACTTTTGCATCCTAACTCCGATTGAGCCCATTCAAATTTCTAAATTTATCTAAATTCGAGATCTATTTATCTGAGATTTTTATTTAATTTTTGGAGCTTATTTTGCCTCTGTTATTTATTTGTTTTGTTTATTTGTTTCGTTTGCGAGTAGACGTCGATTCGTGGGGGAATTTCGTTGAAGAAGGAGCACCCCAAGATCAAGATCAGTACATAGACCTTTTCCAAGGCAAGTCATACCTTTGATCATCTTGAACCCAGTTTTCAAAATACTTTGTGTTAAATATTGCATTCTACTTTAATTACTTATTTAAATGTTTTGGGTATAGTTGTGATTCAAATTGTTATCACCCCTTGACATTGTATGCCATAATTCTTTGTCACCCTAGATTGGTTTATTAGTTGGTATTATTGTAGCACCAACGTAGGTTGGTTAGATGCGAGTACAATTGCTTAGCCATGCTACGAGTCTCACCTCTCATGTAAGTTGCAATTATTAAATGTGACTAAGGGACTATGGAACTTTGTGTAAAACTGTGTGCTATGTGTTATTACTTCGTGATGGCATGTGTTGCACTAAAACCAACTGGGTGATAAAGGATTTAGACTGAGGTAAGTGGTGGAAGCTGTGTGATATGGTGGAAGCTATGTGCATAGGTTTGATAATCTTTGTGACTTAGTTAGAACATGGAAGTCTTGCCTTGGTCAATTAAGGACTTAACTTTGTGAGCCATTGATCTGAGCCTTACTGTACGACCACATGCCTGGTGTGGGACGGGTCTAACTTAGTAAGTTATGGATTCTCGGCATTGATGTTCAGGTGGATAGGTTAGGCTGTGTGCCAGGGTGGAGGTGTGACTACTTAGTGGTTACATCGTGGACGGTTCACGCATCCCCGTCCAAATGGTATGTGTTATACTAATTCTATGTGAGTGGTATAGCGGGAAAGCACATCGGAATGTCAATGTTTGAGATGAAGTTTCCGAACTGTTTTGTTACGATTAGTGCTTGCTACACTAGTTGTATCTTGTGGGTAAAGTGTACAACCTCTGCAGAGTGTTAAATCAATCTATTTGAATAGCGCGTCATGGTCATGGACATGCTCGGGATTTCACACGAGGGTAGTTTTCATAAAATGTTGGGATGGGAGCTGTGACCTCAATCATATGGCTATGTGAAATAATCTGCTTAGTTGTGTGTCTTTGTGGAAACAATCATAAATTAATATTGTCTATTTGTTTTGAATTATGCTTTCAATCTATTATTCATATTCAATTGCAAATGTTGTTTTTATGCAAAATAACCACATAAGCCTTTTCTTTTGGAATAAGCCGCATCTATAAATTGCATTCTGTGGTATGATTTGAGAGTACGGTTTGTGTACTCATGCTTGTTGTAAAACTTGCGCCCAAACCTACAGAAGAGGAGGAGTCTACGCCTGCTTTCGAGGAGGAGTTCGCCGAAGGTTGCTGATCGTTAAGGTCTGGATCCCAGTCGGTTGCCTGTGGTGAATTGGTGGGATCTACGGTGGTGTTATTTCCGTTCCGCTGCTGTTTTATTCTCTATTAGCCCTGCGTGGCTTAATAAGTGTAAACTCGACCATAAGGTCAAAACCCTTATTTGTTATTCAAACTAATCGTTTACTTTATTTATCGCTTGTGTAGATCGATATTTACCTATGTTAACACTGTGTGCACTAGCGTGATCCTGGACTAGTGCAGTATACACAGAGGGTTTCAGAATCGTAATTCCGGGTCCCGACAACTTGTAAGTTCAATATGTTGTAAATTGTGAAGTTTTGATATTGCAATCACTTGTGTATGGATTGATATTGATGTTTGTGATGATGTATGTGTACCGCTTCTGGGAGGTACATAATACACCGAGGCACAGGATATTTGGTTTGTGATGCTAGAGTCAAGTGGATGGTTAAGCATTACAAGCTAAATACCCTGGGGTCTCACAAAGGTTGGTATCAGAGCCATACTGACTGTAGGTTAAGCCATAGCAATGGACGTTGTTAGGATTTTGGTTTGCAAAGAGTATTTTCAAACTGGCAAAGATTTGACAAAAATACAAGTGATATAATTCTTTTCTTTCTTACCCATCCTAGCATCTAATTCTTACCTCACTATTCAATTGATTTGTGCAAAATAATTTTTTTCTCCATTGCTCGTCTCTCTTTTTTCAATAATAGACACGCTAAATAGTCTCCGGTGAAGATCTTCGGCGAAAGGACAAGAAGACGGTGCCTTGCTGCGATATTAAGATTAAATTAGAGTTTATTCTTAGGATATATACACCCTAATGACATTACCTAGCTATAGACGTTGGATTTTGTAATCATTTGCTCTCTTTGTTCCAAATAGTTGCACATCGCCTTTGGGCGGCATGTGTAGCGGCTATATTGGAAAACTAACTATGTTCCAATTGTATCTCGTTTTGGTGAGTTTGGTATGATTAGTACATGCTAGATTTAAATTGCATACCATGTCTGCTTACTTACCTTATGCTCATTCTTTCCTCACCATATCTTTCATGCACTAAAATATTTAAGGGGGGTATAAGATACCTCAAACTATGTGTTAGGCATCTTAATTCATACACCTCAATCATGCATATATTTATGAGTTAACTCAAGTTGTATAAATCAAGAAGCGTGGTTAGTAGTTCATCTTGGTAACTAAAGCAAGAAAATGACTAACATGTAGAAGTATAAATTGAAATTGCCTTTAAATGTATTTAGCTTAAAATCATTGACCAATTTGGAAACTAACAACTTGCCATGTTCATATAGACTCCTTGCAATAATATGAAATTTTGGATATCTTGGATGCTATGACATGATGTGCTAGATGTTGTGGAGTTAAAGAACATGCTTGTCCTTTAATTGATGAAAAGTGAACTTGTTATAATATGAAATGAGAGTAGCTCATTTTAATCTTGTTTAGCGGAAAGTGTTTTAAACCATGCTAGAATTGCTTACAAAGTCAATTGCTCTTTACACAAAGTGAAACTCATTACTTGTTTTGGTACAATTTTTGACTTGGATTGAAAGAAAAATACTTCTGTAACTAATGGTGACTCCAAAAATCTTGAAATGTTTCACATGAGAACCTGATGGGGTGTAGTTAATAAATATAATTTTTCCAGAATTTATTGAACTTTTTTCCCAGATATTAATTCAAACGCTATGTAGTGCTGTTCTGGCCAATTTTGAATCTGGTACTAATAGGATGACTTAAAATACTAGGCCCCAATTTTCTGGTGTTAATTATAATCTCGGTAACGTGCTAGAATTGTTCTGGAATTTTTGAACTAGATTTCACTGCTGTTTGAACCTTAGGCCTTATTTTCTTGTCTGAAATGTTGCACCAACCAGAACCTGAGCTTAATGTGTAGGGTTAATTTTTCTAGCATCTCTAGCATTCCAGAAACACCCTAGAATTTTTGTGGAAATTTTGTAACTAGTTTAGTAGTTTCCCCAAGTCCTAGTTACTTCTAGGTAAGTAGTGGAATCAAAACCTAAACCTCAAAGCGTATGTCTGTTTATGCTGTGAGTTGTTTTGGTGTATTATGTGTGGATTTTGGCATGTTTTCACTAGCATGTATAGGACTTATTGAGTATTTATTCAAGTCGACAACTGAGAAATTGATTGCTATATTAAGGACCAGACATGCTAGTGTGGATTATTGTTCTTGTTGAATCTTATGCTCACTTGGCAGTGGGATTGTTTTGTTGCATTTAGATAAAATCATGTAAGCAAGTATGTGAGCATTTACACTCTCGCTGACTGAAAGTAAAATTGCCTTAGGACCGTTGTGCACACATGCATCCTTTTCTGCATCCGTCCAATGCATTTCTCTCCAACCCAGGCAAATAGAACTAGGGGGGCAAGGGTTAGTGAGACTACCTTAAGCTTCGCTGTAAATTCTCTTCTCTGCTCTTTAGGACTCTTTCCTCTTAGATAGTTAGTATTCTTTCATCCTACCGAAAGATGACGTGAAGCTCGATATGGCGAAAGTGCATTCGAATCAAGAAAGGAAAGGGTAAACAAAGCAATGGGAAGGAAAATGTGTCAACAATGTCAAGTACTACTTCAAGATCTTCCGACTCTATATTTGAAGGAAATCAAGAACAACACATGGTGCATGTCGTTAGAATTAAAAGAACCGCATAGAAAACACTTAACAGAAGGACCATAGAAATCCTTCGACCAACCTTCCCACTTTAGAACCTAAAATTTCAGAAGAGCTTCTCTTATTTCGGATTTAAGTTCGTTTCGCGACGAAGTCTGAAGTGTGACCCCGTGACCCAACCCGGCTAGGTTTGTCACAGCCTTTTGTTTCGACTTCCGAACTTCCGGAATCTCGGGACGAGATTCTGTTTAAGGGGGGTAGGTTTTGTAACAGCCCAAAATCCTTAAGTTGGATTAGCTACGCATCTACTGTGCATTCATGAGATTTTGGACCTTTTTAAAACTTTTTGTTGCTAAGCAAATCGGTTACAACCTGGTTTTTCAAAACCTAGAAATGAAAATTTTCAAACAAAATAAAAGTTTGTCCAGATAATACAACTAAGATTTTGAGATCTTTATATTCTGAGTGGTTGATGGTTGTCACGACTATCAATCAAACTATCGATCTAGATACTTTAACTATAGATGATCTTTTTTCTAGATTGAAAACCTATGAGATGGAATCCATGTCATCTAAGATTAATAAATCTTCATCTTTAGCACTTGTAACTAACCCTATGCAGGTTGCTTCATCGAGTTCTTTTCCTTTGTCTGCTTTGTCCTCATTTTTAGAAGAACAGTTCGAACAACTCCCTGAAGAGGACTTGGTGTTGATCTCCTCACGGGCATACAGGGCACTCAATAATATAAGGATGAAGAAGCGAGGTGGCATGTCTAGTTCGATCAAGTGTTATGAGTGTGATGAGCTAGGTCACATTAAAGTTAACTGTCCTAAGCTCAAAGGGAAGGTGATCAAGGAAGACAAGAATTACCGTGGTCGGTCATCCAAGAATAGCAACACCAAGGGTGACAATTTTCATTGAAAATTTGTTGAAAAGGTTCTTTCAGCTATCGAGCATCTTGGACTAAGTGATGTGGAATCTGAGAGTAACGACGACAATAATCACGACAATGATGATCCTAAAGATAAGAAGAAGAACGACAATGACTTCACGGGCATGTGTTTTATGGCAAGAAACAACAACAACAACGACGATGACAGTGATCTCGATGAGGCTCATCGCAAGTGAAAGGAAAATATATGGTTCATTGACTTCGGTTGCTCTTGCCATATGATCGGAGCCTCATAATGGTTCTCCTCCCTCACTCATGCCACCGGTGATGAGATGATCACTTTTAAGGACAATGCTCAAGGATGAGTTCTTGCAAAAGGTACTGTGCACGTCAACGACAAGTTCATTTCAAAAGATGTTGCTCTTGTCAAGAAGTTGAGATACAATCGCTTTGGTCTCACAATTGATAGATGACAATCTTGAGGTGAGCTTTAAAAGGCATTATTGCTACATTTTAGATTCATCTAGTGATCTAGTGTGCAAAATTACTCGAGTTGGTCATTTGTTTAAGGGTGATTTTTCATATTCCTCATCGTCTTATCTTAGGTGCCTTGTCTCATCTATTTCTAAAGATTTTTTCACTGGCACCGGAGATTAGGTCATATTGGTTTTGATCATCTTGCTCATATCAGTAATTTGAATCTTATTAGAGAAATACCTGATCTTAAAATTAAAAAATCAATTGATTTTGGTTGCTCACCTTGTCGTCACGGTAATATGGTCTCTGCATCACACCCTCCACTCTCACTTGTGATGACTGATGCACCTAGACAACTATTGCACATGGATACTGTAGGACCTGCTAGAGTTCAGTCAGTTGGAGATAAATGATATGTTCTTGTTATTGTTGATGATTACTCTAGATACTCTTGGGGTCTTTCCCATGGCATGTAAGGACGAAGCTTTTGGTTACTTTAGAGAGCTTGCCCTTAGACTTACCACTGAACTCCCAAGAGCACTTAGAGCAATTAGAAGTGATAATGAAACTGAATTCAAGAACACATTATTTGCTTCTTTTTGTACTAAAAAAGGTTTATATCATCAATTCTCTTCGGCTCGTGTGTCTCAACAGAATGGTGTTGTAGAACGTAAAAACAGAACTTTGGTTGAGATAGCTAAAACAATGCTAAATGAACATGCTACTCCTAGGAAGTTTTGGTCTGAAGCTATTTCTACTGCTTGCTATATTTCTAATAGAGTATTTTGCGAGCTAAATTGCATAAGACTTCCTATGAGCTTCGGTTTGGTCATTCTCCTAATATTTCTCATTTGAGGGTGTTTGAATGTCGTTGTTTCATTCTTAAACATGGAAATCTTGATAAGTTTGAATCCAGATCCTCGGATGGTATTCTTCTTGGATATGCAGTTCATAATCGAGGTTATTGTGTATTCAACTTAGAAACTAACAAAATTGCAGAGACCTGCGAGGTCACTTTTGATGAAGCTAGTCCTAGTACTAGATCCGACAATACAGGTATTCAGGCAAATGACACACCTGAAGACATCTTCTATGACTCCGACGACAATGAAAGAGTAACCTCGATTCACACTCCGACACAAGTCTCTACACCGATGGAGTCTTCAACTAGTGGCTCTACTCCTACTTCCAATGAGGTAGAGGCCACTACTGCTACACCTATGTCACCAACGACTACACAAGCTCCTCTGCATATTCAATGACGGTATCCTCCTGAATAAATAATTGGTGAGTTAGATAAAAGAGTTTGCAGCAGGTATAACTCCGATGCCTCATTTGCTCATGCTACTTTTGTTTCCTCGTTTGAACCCCAACATGTAAGTCACGCTTTGTCTGATGAGTCTTGGATTAATGCCATACATGAGGAATTAGAAAAGTTTGAGCGTAATAAAGTCTGGACCTTAGTTTCACCTCCTATTGGTCATAATGTTATTGGAACTAAATGGGTTTTTAAGAATAAACAAAGCGAGGATGGTTTTACCCAGGTGGAAGGTCTTGATTTTGGTGAAACTTTTGCTCCTGTTGCTCGATTAGAAGCCATTAGAACCCTTCTGGCATTTGCTGCATGCAAGGGTTTCAAGCTGTATCAAATAGATGTTAAGAGCACTTTTCTTAATGGCTATATTAAGGAGGAAGTTTATGTAAGACAACCGCCTGGTTTTGAAAATCCAAAATTTCCTGATCATGTCTACAAACTATCCAAAGCTTTATATGGTTTAAAACAAGCACCGAGAGCGTGGTATGATAGGCTTAAATCATATTTGCTTAAAAATGACTTTCAAATGGGTAAGGTAGATAAAACATTGTTTACTCTCAAGCTTGGCAATGATCTTTTACTCATTCAAATTTATGTGGATGATATCATCTTTGGTGGTTCCTCTCATGCTCTTGTTTCCAAGTTTTCAGATACTATGAGCAGGGGATTTGAAATGAGTATGATGGGAGAACTTACGTTCTTCCTAGGCTTTTAGATCAAGCAAGCAAAGCAGGGTATTTTTGTTCATCAAACCAAGTACACTAAGGATCTCCTTCATCATCTCCTTCATCGCTTCGACATGGGGACAAGCAAACCAGTCGCCACACCGATGGGATCCACTGCAGTGTTAGACCCTGACGAGGAAGGAGATCATGTTGATTAAAAAGAATACAGAAGCATGATTGGTTCTGTGAGGACCCGGGGTATTTAACTCGTAATACTTAACCTCCAAATAGTTCTAGTATTACCAATTAAATATCCTAAGTCTCGATGGACATGTACTTCCCAGAATTGCAGCACATATACATCTTTACAAAATCATGCATCATTTCTATACAACTTACAATACCAAGTCTAGCAAAAGACATACACAATATAGAGTGATTACACCAGAGCTGACCGGCCAAATGACAACAAAATAACATAAATAACAGCGGAAGCAAAAGCGTCATAAGATGGCGATAATAAAAACCAACCGGTTAGCCAATAACCCACAAGGCAACCGACCGGGCCACCAAGCTAGTCGCACCCACCGCAGCAAAACTCACAAAAGTCGATCCCTTGGGGATCCACGTCCTCCTCTACAACAATAAAACAATGCAGTTGAGTACAAAAATGTACTCGCAAAACTTACGAGTAACAAGCCTATACATAGCTACATGCAAGCTGAAACAAAGGAGATGGTGATATGGGTAATTAGACGCATAAAACAATTTTCATTTGCAATAATGTAATAGATTGAAGGCAATTTGTCAAATTTGTTTTTAATTGTTGAAATAACAGCGAGGGAATAATTAATAACATAAGCAACCACCTAGAGGTGACTAACCTAATAGCCACCACAACATAGCACAAATCCCTGATTCGTACCACCCAATCAAGTTTTAGTGAAAATGTTATAGTCTAATTCTCACGGGCGATCCGAGCGTGTCCATAACCTAGGACGAGGCTATTCGAATAGTTTGAACCCTGCAGGGGTGTACCAATGTACCCACACTTCAGACCGCCTTTTGGCTACATGATTAAGCACACTTCCAAAGGTATGCCAGCACGGCTAAGTCCTACGATACGTTTCCAATATTATGCATTAACTACGAGCCGCTCGTATGGATAAAAATCCATACACTACATTGTAAAGCCGAAAGTCAACTACCCTATAGGGGTAAAGCCTTCGGACAACTACAATGCCCCCAAACACCTTTCCTCCTACACAACCTCCTGCGACTCGGAGCTAACACACGCCAAAGTACTAAGTTAAGAGATGTCCCATATCCCTCTAGTGTGGTTAGTACGGTGGCGCAAGTAATTCGGTCCTTGTTGACTCGGGCACCAATCATTCACACCCAAAAGCACACCATCTTACCATTTTGTCCAAGTCTAAAATATTTTGTTTTTAGTTTTAGTTTTCTCAATTTAGCATAGCACAAGGTGCTAGACATAAAGTCACAATAAGTTTTTGTGTGATCAAGGTTATCGACTAAGTCGACAACCGCCCAATTCTACCGGTAGCTAAGCATGACTAAGCAACATTAACTCGTAAACTACTAAGTGACAAGGGCTCATCCAACGAACCCTAAATCACAGCAAGATAATCCTACGCTCAGTAGTAGAGGATAAATATTTGCCTACAGATTATGCATCTAATGGTTCAACTAATCGACAATAGTTTAACAACAAAATAGCACATGCATACATAAATTTTGCAAACAATATATTAGACTTTGAAAATAGTAGGAGCAATATGATCAAATGATGCTACATCTGCTTGCCTTGCTGGAGATCACAATCTTGTTGCTGAGGATCACTCTCACACTCAACAAATTCTTCGGAACCTATCGCAAGAACGCGAAAATCCAATAAGAACGAAGAACATCGAAAAAAACTCAAAAACCAAATCATCCAAAATCCATGAAATTTACACAGCAGATAGAACATGATTTTAAATGAATTTAGCAACAACAATCATTCAATTTGGACTAAGCATGCAAAAGTTATAGCCTAAACAATTTCAGTGTGCTCGAAATTCTAAATTTTAATTGCTTTCTATTACTGTTCATCGTACAAATTTCTAGAAAGTTTTTGAACATGAAATTTTTATGGTAGGCAGATAATGACATCCTAAGAACAACAAAAATGGGTCCACTTCATTTGGAGTTAAATTGAATTAGTTATGATTTTTCTAAGTTATGAAACTAGTGCACAACATTTTTCAGAGGCAAATACATAATAAGAACCTATTCTATACTAGAGCATATTAATAGAGGAGTTTAACACTTTTTAGTTTGCTCAATTTGGAGTTACAAAGAATTACTTATGCATTTTACAAGTTTAAAGGAATTTCCAAAGCACTAATTAAATGCTAAAGCAAGTTACAACCTACACAGTTTTCTGGTACAGAACAGTGCCCAAACACATTTTTAGATTAAGGTTCAGTTCAACAGGATGATAACAAAAGTTGAATCACTCTAAAAGGAGTTAAAATGAATTAGTTATGCACTTTTGAAATTTGACACAATTAACAGTTTGCAAATAACAGCTTTCGGGCTTCCCTTGAAAACTAACTCAACCGGAGAGGTTGGGGCTGTTGATCTAAAATTGCATGGCTCAAGCGCACAGGGGCACAGCACACACGAACACCCGCGTTAAAGAACTCCAAACGCGCTGAGGAGGTCTAGACCGTCGGATCTAGATTTGACGGTCCAGATCTACAAGGGAGGTCCTAAGGGTTAAGGTCTACACGATGGAGGTCCTGACGGCTAAGATCTCGTAGAGGGAGGTCCTAACGGTCGAGATCTAAACTGAGGGAGGTTCGGATGGCTAAGATCTCACAGGGGGATATCTTAACGGTCGAGATCTCCACGGGGAGGTACTGGACGATAAGATCTACAAGAGGGGAGATCTTGGACGGCCAAGATCTACCAAAGGAGATCCTGGACGGTCAAGATCTACCAGAGGGGGTCCTGGACGGCCAAGATCTACCAGAGTAGGTCCTGAACGGCCAAGATGAAAGGGTGCTTTCAAGTGGTCCGAGCACCTCAGAAGATCTAAAGCGCAGATCTAAAAATGGATGGCTCACGATCTAAACCTAAGAGGTCCTAGGACTTGCTACAGTGCCGAACTCAACGACAACGTGCAGAGCTTGTAACTGAGCTCACCGCCGACGACTCCAGTCACGTCAGCGAAATTCAAGGACTGGAACGAGTGCGCAATAGCATTGCGCAACTTCTGAGGGTATTTTCAACGGCTGAACTGCCCTAAAACGACGGCGAGCCAAAAAGGAGCGGCGGTGCAAAGCACGACCAAATACGAAAAGCGAAAGGGACTATCACGAAGTTACCTAAACACAGAGGAGGTCCAAAATTCGTCGGAGGAGTTCTGGCGACGACTACCAGCGCCAACGACGAGGAGGACGATGCGGAGATGAAGGTCTGGACAAAATGGACAGAAAGGAATGGTAAGGATAACTTCAAAAGACCTCCTAGATGGTCCAGGAGCAAACAATTGAGAAGCAGAGGTCCTTACCAGAGTTGGGGATGAAGGAGACCACCTTCGGCCGCAACAGCTTCGAACTCAAAATTAGATGACCCCTGTGAAGGTGATCCCAAATTGAGTTAGGGGAAACACTCAAGGTGCTAAGAGGAGCAAAAGGGTGTGAAATGAATTGAAGATGAAGCACTAGAGCGCCGTTGAGGTTTGCAGAGCTTCACAGCCTCTAATGGCGATTTTGAGGAATTCTGTGGTTGGATCTCAAAAGGGTGGCAAGGTTGCTAGAGAACCACAGTGGTGCTGGAAAAAGAAGAAAGGAGGGCTCGGGGGCTATAAATATAGTCGGAGGACTAGGGTTTAGCAACGGCAACGCCCCACGGTGAACCGGGTCCAAGCTCTGCTATGGACGCGCCGAATGATGGGAGCAGGTGAAGAACACGACTAAAGGGGCAAAGCACTGATGAGCATTAAAACCCTGGCTTAAGAGACATTGATGAGGACGATCCGGAGCTGACAAGCCATGGCCTCTCCTTTGCCATGGCACACGCACGCGCGGAGAAGAAGCACAGCCCCTAGCGGGCCCACCAGTCAGCAAGACACAGCCAAAGCGGCTCGAGTCCAACACGCGAGTGGGTTAGGTTAAGTCAAAAGTCCTGAGTTGGAACTCTTGGCGGTTGGATTGATAATGGACGGCTGAGATTGAATGGGACGTTCGGAGGTCTGAACAGCACATTCAATCTGGGGCGTTGAAATGAAATCCCACGGCCCAAAAGGATTGCGCCCAACTGACCGCGCCTGAGTGCAATTAGATGACTTGGTTCGACCAAGTCAAGTGGTTGGGCTCGGGTCTGACTTGAGCCCAACAATGATTTAGTTTAGGGTTTGAAATTAGAGCAGAAACTTTGGGAAATTCTTCAAGGTAGCAAACTAACCCCAAAAATTCTGAAATTTTTACAGGAGCTTGCTAACTCGAGGATTGACCTTGTATAAAATTTTCAGAGGTTTTTATGCAGAACATTTTTCTCAAAAAAAATTCTTAAGGCCCTGATCTAGGGTTTGACTCAAAGTCAAACTGGTTTGATTGACCTCTTAAAATATTCAAATAATTTCTAAAATATGTGAAATTTTTCAGAGGAGTCACACAGCATCCCTAGAATTTAGGGAAAATGTTTTCCAAGGATGATCACAAGATTATCCAAAAAAATTTCAAAGGTTCACGACTTAGGTTAAAGAGACTTGTGATTTTGAATTTCCGTAATTCCTTTACAATAATTCTCAGAAAATTCATACAATAACAAAGTGTAAGAAAAGTTTTAATTTCTACACATTTTCTTACATTTGAAACACAAGCCGAGAATTGGGATGTTACAGGTTCACTTTTGTATCTCACTGCTTCAAGGCCAGACATTCACTTTGCTGTATGTCTGTGTGCTCGTTTTCAAGCTTCCTCACGTGCTTCACATCGTCAAGCAGTTAAGTGAATTTTCAGGTATCTTCAGTCAACTTTAGAATTTGGTTTATGGTATTCTTCTTCATCATGCCTTACCCTTAGAGCTTATTCAGATGCGGATTTTGTGGGTTGTAGAATTGATAGGAAGAGTACTTCTAGCACATGTCACTTTTTAGGCACATCTCTTGTTTCATGGGATTCTAGGAAACAGTTGTCTATTGCACTTTCCACTACTGAGGCTGAATATGTAGCTGCTGCTTCTTGTTGCTCACAATTGCTTTCGATGACAAATGCTCTTAAGGATTTTGGCTTAGAATTGATAGTATACCACTTTTTGTGATAACACCTGCTATTTGTATTGCTAAAAATCCAGTGCAACATTCAAAAACCAAACACATTGATATTCGATATCATTTTCTTAGAGACCATGTGGAAAAGGGAGATGTTGTTTTGCACTTTATTGATAATGATTCTCAAGTTGCTGATATTATCACAAAATAGCTTGATTCTGCACGTTTTGCTCTTTTGCGAAGTGAGTTAGGTGTGTTGCATCCTATGAGTTTATTCTGAGAGGGAACTTGTTGGTTTAAAAGTTCAGAAGTTTTGTTTACTATACTTATCAAACAATTCAACATGACCAAGCCATTAAAATCAAATGAGTTGTAGAGCTCTCGTTATCATATTTACTCATATGCTATGTAGCTTTGATACTTGACTGGTAATAATTAATGTGCTACATTTGAACTAAAAGCACAACATGGCGGAATTCATTGACTAGATTGATTATAATGATTACTTTGTGATGTTCATCGAAAAGGATTAGCTTGATTGTGAGTCTCATTTTAAATCTTGGATTTGAAGCTCGTATATCTCTCATTGCAATCCTTTTATGCTCACTCAATTTGGCTTGTTTAAAAAAAATGTTGAGAAAAAGTCAAATGAAAAGAAGTATGCTCCAAGCATGCCATACATGTCCATGTATATTCAAAAGATGTATGCTTCAAGCATGCCATACATGTCTATGTATATTCAAAAGAACAAATGCACACAAAAGTGCTCAAATGAAAAAAAAGTATGCTTTAATCATGCCACCATTGAAAAGAAGTATGCTACAAGCATGCCATATGCTTAAGAATTGAATGTGGAGTAATAGGTTGTTACATGAGACTGTTAGCTCATCTAGTTTTAAAGTTTGCTTCATTCTTAGGATTTAACTTTTTCTTGTGATATCTCTTTGTGCTCTTTATAATCGGTTTAGTCATTGTTGAGATGTCTGTCATCAATTTAATTTGCTTAATAATTTTAAAGACTAGTTTTGACATTGCTACATGGTATATGACTTTATATGATCCTGATAGCTCTACTTAAAAAGATGGCTTGGTTAATTCATTAAATCATTGCGAAGTGTCTTAGATAATCTACAAAGCTTCTTGATTTTTACTCTCCTTGCTCCTTTTGTTTTGAATCATACTTCTCAAGTTCTTGATGATTACATTGTCAAAGGGGGAGAAAGACTGTGAGAAATTTTGGTGCTTTCCTTATGTTGAGGGAGAGTTTCTGCTGTGTTTTTGTGCTGAGGATGAGTATTTCGATTGATGTTGGATTGTTGCTTCTATGATTTGTCAATTCTTTGCTTTGTAGTCTTTGCAGCTTTGAAACTTTCTTTTCACCAATTTTTGTTTCCAATTTTTTCTCACGATTTTGAAGTTTTGTCAATGTAATTATCAAGGGGGAGATTGTCAGACTATGTGGATGGGTCGTGAATTTTGATGATGAATAATTGACATTTGGGTTGTGTTGGAATTTGCATTTGTGAAACTTTCGGTCGTTCCGCTTGGTTTTTCGATCGTTCCGCCTGGCTTCGAGCATTGTAGCTCCGGGCTACTATTTATTCCGAGTACTGTAGCGCGGAGTTTTCGAGTGTTGCTTCTACGAGTACTGTTCACTTCGAATACTGTAGCTACGAGCACTGTAGCGCAGAGGTCCAAGTGCTGTCTCTACGAGTACTATCCATCCCAAGTACTATAGCTCCGAGCACTGTTCATCACGAGTATTGTTCGCTACGAGTGATGTCCTTTTCGAGCACTATTCTTTATGAGCACTATTCATCACAAGTATCGCTTCATCACAAGTATCGCGTGGGTCGGGAGACTTCACCAATGTGGTCGAATGGATGTGGTCGAGAATGTTTTGACCGCATGGTCGTGAGAGGTTTTGACCGCCGTGGTCGAGAAAGCGTTGGTGGTCGGGCTAGAGTGCATGGTCGTAGGCTTCGAAAAGGCAAGATTCGTCAAAGGTCAAAAGCTGCAGCATGGTCGAGGCTTCAATTGCTACAATGCCTAGTCGTAGGTCGAAAGCTACATTGCATGGTCGAGGCTTTGAGTGTTACAGATCTAGGTCAAAAGCCACGCAGGTATGATCGATGGTCGAACACTACAAGGCGTGGTCGTGGTTGAAGGCTACGGAGCTGGTCGAGACCTTCCGGAAGTGGTCGAGACATCATAGAATCGGTCGTGGACCTAGTAGAACTAGTTGTGGACATCATGAAGCTGGTCATGGACATCTTGAAGCTGGTCGTGGACCTTCTGGAACTGGTCGTGGACTTGATAAATGATCTGGATTGTGATTATTGATGGTTGAGAGTGTGTTATGGGTGTGTGGACTGATATTGGTCAAGTTGGAGAACTTGTGCCAAAGAAAATGTTCTTTGGTCTTTGCATGTGCAGGTTGGGCATGGAGACGATCATAGTCGATGACGAGGAGGACCGGGACTAGGATAGGGAAATCCAAGGTTTAGGTGGTCGAGGATGTCACGAGGCGGTCGGGCTCACGCTGGGGCATGTGGAGATCAAAGGTGGATGCATGATGTGCAGAGAAGCTTCGGGAGGTGTAGTCCTAAAGGCTTACGACGCGTGAGGAGATATGGAAGGTGTTTTATATCTGGAAGGTTTAGAGATATTAGAAAACCCGTATTTGGAAAGGTTTCGGGTCCCTTGATTTTCAGAAGAGATAAGATTTTGTGTCGTATTTGTGAAGGACACGATTTATGACTCTAGCCTATAAAAGAAGGCAGAGATTAAGAGTTACGTGTGGCTTTTGCGTGGTTTTTCGTGGGTTGTTAAAGGCCTTTGAAAGAAAGCTTTCAGAGTTTTCGTCCTAGGGTTTGAGTGGTGCTGTAAGGGTGCTTTGTAGTCACAGAACAAGATTGAGGAATAAAGTTCGATCTATTCCAAATTGTCAACATCGCATCGATTTCTCGGGCATTGTCTCGATTTGTTCTTGTTCGGCAAGGCGTGATGAGATAGCACTTCTCTGTCGACTTACTTTTGTCAATCACGCGCCGTGTCGTTCGCCTGATTGTCGACCACAGCATCGACAGATTGAGCAGATCAGCGCACGACGATGAGAAAGCACTACGTACGAGTAAGTTAGAAAGAAATCGACACAATCATTCACCCCCTCTGATTGCTGTATACGATCCTACAGGGACCCACACGTCAGCGACACAGCTCACAAGGACTGGGTCCATGGCCCTTTGGATCTAATGTTCGGACCAAGCTGCCACGCAAGCACGTGCGTGGACGCTAACTGGACGCCACGTTGGTGCGGATGCTGAGGTGGCGCTGAGCTGGCGACTCACGTGGCCGACACGTCAGCTGATGACGTTAGATCGGTGATGACACCTCTGGTTTCGCCTGACAACGACGACTGGCGGTGCGGCGCCGATGACGGGTGGTATTGACAGGTAGGGGGTGTCTTTGCGGATACAATGGTGTACTCACTACGAATGGGGCGATTAGATCGCCGCAACGAGCTCGGCGTGGAGGACTTTGGCTATTGTCGAAGGGGCTCGTGACGCCCGTTGATGCGATGGCACCGAGGTGGCCCCGTGACGGCACCCGTGGCGTGCTCAATGTTGACGAGGCAGCGATGGCAGCGAAGGAATTCGCAAAAATGACAACTTTGGTCGAAACCCTAAATTCAAAAATGCGGCGGCGCTAAGGCAATCGGGGTGGAGTGGATAGGGGTTTCAGGGTGAGGAGACAAAGGCGAACCTCAGGGGCTATATATAGGGGTTGAGCGAGACGGATTTGGAAATGCCCACAATACGGGAGTTTAGATACGATACGTGATCTGATTTTTTGGGATTTGGATGCAGGAGGATAGGAGATAGCTTTTAACGTGGCTTCTAGATAGGTTTTAGTTGGGAAACCCGTGTTGTCAGACCGAGCTTCAAGCTCCAACCATGGCGGTCAATGGCGAGGATTCGCGCGAGGAAGGAGACGCGGCGGAGACGAAGACCTAACGCGTGGGCCCCACACGTTAGTGGGTGCGAGCGGACGCACGTGCAGGCGGGTTACGCGCGGAGGAAGGCCGAGAAACAAGCTGGGCTTTAGAAGGAGTTGGGCCGAATGGATTGGGTTTCGGCCCAAGGCTTTAACTGAGATTTTAAATACATTTTCTAATTTAGAAAATACAGGAAATTCAAATAGCAAATAGAAAATAGCAAATGAACTCGAAAAAATTCTAGAAAAATCTAGAAAATGTATCCAAGCACATAGAACCCAAATAAAATAGTTTTGACAATTGTTGATGTTGACATTAATTAATATTAAATTGCTTTGATACTAAAAGTCCATGTTAAGCTTTAATTAAAATTTAATAAAACTCAAGAGTGAATTTTTCAGCTACTAACTAATCAATGGATTTTTAAAGCTCGAAAAATTGGGATGTTACAAAGAGCACTATTACATAAAAGGTCTTCATAGACGGTTCAAAAATGACATCACAGACGGTTTCGTGAGTCGTCTGAGTCTATAGGTCAGTGATGACATGAGGTCATCACAGATGATTTTTGAACCATCTATGATGCATACTATCACAGACGGTTATGAACTCAGAACTGTCTGTGATAGTTGACTATCACATACGGTTTATAGATAAAACCGTCTATGATAGATAACCTATCGCAGACGGTTTATAGAAAAAACTGTCTATGATAGTATACATCACAGATGATTGGTAGATGGGACCGTCTGTGATAGCCTCTTCTCTATAAAATCTCCAAACAGTGGTTGTTTTTGCCTTTAAAACCAGTTCACACACACACACACACACACACACACATATATATATATATAGTTCGTAGTCCCTTGTTAGCTAACTCAATGCGTGAATTCAGCTAGCTAGCTCATTCCTTGGCCGTTCATCCTAAACGTGCAGGTGAACCATTGCTACTCTATCGAACCTGACACATCGGAGTGTACGATTTGCTTCATACCAACACAAATTATCCTCATCAAGCTGACAATGATAATTATATATATCCTCATCAAGCAATTACCAAAGCCCAACACAATACCAAGTCTCCCAATGCTAGTCAAAACAGATTGAAATACAACTAGCACAACACAATTAGTAAAGTAAATCAATTCTGAAAAACACAAACAACTCACGAAGGGATGGCAAGAGGCAGCGGCTTGGGCTCGGGGAGGAGGCGGCGTCTCGTGCTTGGGGAGGAGGAGGCACATCGGGCTCGAGGAGGAGGCGCCGTCGAGGAAGCCGGTGATGTCTCTCGGGGAGCGCGCCAGGCTCGAGGGAGGAAGGGTGCCAGGTTCAGGGAGGCGGCAGCTCGGGCTCGGGGGAGGAGGCGCGCTGGGCTAGAGGGGGAGGAGGCGGCTCGTGCTCGGGGAGGAGGAGGCATCGTCGAGGAAGCCGACGACGTCTCTCAGGGAGCGTGCCAGGCTCGGGGTAGGAGGTGTGCTAAGTAGCTCAAGGAGAAGGCGTGTCTGCTCAGAAGATGTGGAGCTCGAACCCCAGCAAGCCGCGATGAAACTAATCGTTTGAGTGGGGGGCACGGGCAAACCTTAGAGTTCGAATATAAATAGGGGGACATCACAGACGGTTCTAAAGTAGAACTATCTATGATAATACACATCACAGACGGTTCCAATATAGAACCATTTTTTACTGGTATGGGGTAGCATGGGGCGTGGCATTTTTTGTGTACTCTCTGTGCACTTAACTAATTAAAACAAGTTATGTAAATTCTAGGTAATAAACAAGAAATTGAAGACAAGGATATATATATTATTTTTCATTGGTCAGTAATTAATACCGCCATGTGATTGTATTTAATTTTACGGTAAGTAGTTTAACCCATGTACAAAGAACTTGGCATACTCATGCCTAATCCTAAAGTCGTCGCTACAGAAGATGACGTAGTTGTCCCACCCTTCCGTCACGGCGCAGCCGGTGCTCATGCACTAGTGACCGTCTTCTGACAGCGCCCACACCCGGCCCAGCGGCCCGGCTATCTTCTTCCATGCTGCCTCCTAGACCGCGTCCGCAGCGAGCCTCCGGCACCGCCTGCACTTCCGGTTGGTCCTCTTGGCCGTCTCGCACCCGCCGTCGGCCGGCTTGCCCTCGACCTGGCTGATGTAGTGCTTCCCAACATCGCACGCCTCGCCAGCCATGTAGAGGAGGACGCCGAGCACGTAGGCCGTGGCCTTGTGGCCAACATCGACCGCCCGCTCGAGGCACATGAGGCCGTGCTGCATGTCCTGGTGTGCGAAGACAAGCGGGAAGCCGACGATGAAGCAGGCCTCCGGGTTACCGGCGTTGGCCAGGTGGTTGACGAAGGTAGCACTCGTTGTCCAGCCACCTCATCGCCTCCTCCCACTCCAGCGCCACGTGCCTCCCCACGGTGCCCTCCTTGGACACCTTGTACATGGCCTTACAACTCTAATATACGTACATACATAATTAAATACGTTAGAATAAACAGTAGTACATATTTTTATAGGTATAAATACATACGTACATGGCTCGTAGGATACAGAGCTCAGCCATGGGCTGAGGAGAGCTCGCGGCCACGTGGCTGACAATGTCGACGACGACATCGTGAGGAAGAGCGACGGCAATCGCCGACCTCCTCGCCTTGGTCCTCGCCGTCATGCTCCGCACGTGATTGCTGCGTATACGTACATATGATCAATGCCATGATCGTAGAGCGATAGGATCGAGGTACGTACGTATAGATCAGTGATGTCCGAATGATCATCTTCGATGGAAGATTATCCTTTTTATAAAATAAAGAATAAATTCGGTGCGTGAGACGAAGAGCCGTATCGGGGAGCCAAAGCGGCATTGATGCGAGCGAAGAGATGCATCGACGACGACGGTGATGAAGAAACTCATCGGGGAGCTGAAGCGATATTATCACAAACTGTTATAGTTAAAAACCGTCAGTAAAGTCTACACAGATAGTTCATGTTTAGAACCGTCTGTGAAGTCTATAATTATCACAAACGGTTCGTGTTAAGAATCGTATGTGATACTTCACAAACGGTTTTCAATATGAACCGTCTATGATAATACATCTTCACAGACAGTTTTTAGCGTAATCAGTAACGCAGACGGTCTCTAAACCAAATCCGTCTGTGATTGCATGTAATACAGACAGTTTTGGTCAACCGTCTGTGATGAGACGTCCAGTATTAGCCTTTTTGTAGTAGTGGAGGTATGTTGTTGTTTGGAAACAGCTTGGGGGTAAAGATTCAGTGTGTCCTTATTGTTTTGTTCTTTAATCGCAGCTTCTTTGATACCATTCGTGGCATTTGTATGATAGGAAAAATCACGGACAGAGCTACAATTACGTCTTAGGTACACAAAAGAAATGGAGTCAAATTGATCTAGCAGTTTGGGTATGTGGATAATGGGGCCGGCAGAAGTCGTGGGTGCATGACACCGTCGATCGGAGGTCGAGGGAGGACGGCAGCGTCAGGCGGAGGTCAACGGAGGATAGCGGAGTCAAGGGAGGGCGGCGGAGGTCGACAGAGGACGGCGGCGTCACACGGTGGTCGAGGCAGTCTGGCGGAGTTGTGGGAGCAGGACGGTGGCGTCGAGCGGAGGTCAAGGTAAGCCGTCGAAGGTTGAGGTAGACGACGTCGGGCTCGAGGGAGACGACGCCGGGCATGGGTAGGACGGCAGCGACCTGGGGGATGCCGAGCCATAATGGCTTGGAGGCGAGTCAGGTGTGGGGGCCGGGAGGGGGGAGGAAAAACGGGTAGGGATGCTGCGATAGAACACTTATATACATGGTACGTTGTGGGCAAATTCTTCAAAGTTTAGTGGCAATGGTCTACTCCATCCCGCAATAGCCAAATAAAAACACCTCTAACAAGGCTTTGGGCTTATAATTATATAGGTGGCTTAGACTTTTCCTGAAAGCCTGGTATAAAAGTCACTCCCTTTATTTAGACTTTGTCTTTTTTATTTTTAAGCCAAAGAAAAAAAAAACCTAAACAAACATGCCGTTGTATGCGAGTAGTACATCTGGTTGGTTTATGTTAATGTCAATCAACACCGGGATAGCCAATGCAAAAAAAAAAAACGATTTCGATCAATTACATACGCCGCACGCACGTGGGACGGTAATGTGTTGACGAAGACTAAACATTTTGTCATTGCAACCATTATTTCCACGTGTTTGGCTAGTGTTTGTCCGATTCTCCTTTGCCTTCGCTGGCCAATGGTTTTAGTCAAGCATGCAAATGAAATTGTCTCCTTTGATTTGCAAGTTGAATGCTAGTAGAATACTAGTGGACTTCGTACCGCCTTTTGCTGCTATGGGGCAGTCAAAGTGTACTATCATCGGATTTGGATTTGCATTCTTACTCTTCGTGTATACCGAGTTAGTCTCATATTCAGTAGCTAACTCAACAGTATAACATCGATGGATATCACATCCATACATACGCTTAAGTAAAAGAGTACTCAATATTACGTAAATAGTCGTAAATAAACTTTAAGATCAAGTTCTTACGTAACAAACCAATAGACCGTCGAGTCCAAAAGAATAACCAGCAGCTGAAGATACATAAACAAAAAAAATAGTGGCAATGGTCTACCCCATCCCGCAAAAGCCTAAAAAAGACACCTCTAACAAGGTTTTTGGCTTATAATTATATGAGCGACTTAGGCTTCTTCCAAAAGCCCGGTATAAAAGTCACTCCCTTTAAGCTTTGGCTTTTTTACCTTTGAGCCAAGAAAAAAAAACTAAACTAACAGTACCGTTGTATGCAAGCAGTACATCTAGTTGGTTTATGTTAATGTCAATCAACACCGGCATAGTCAATGCAAAAAAAAAAACGATTTCGATCAATTACATATGCCGCACGCACGTGGCACGGTAATGTGTTGACGAAGGCCAACATTTTCATTTTGTCATTGCAACCATTATTTCCATGTGTTTGGCTAGTGTTTGTCCGATTCGCCTTCGCCGGTCAATGGTTTTAGTCAAGCATGCAACGGCCAATGGTTTTAGTCAAGCATGCAAGTGAAGTTGTCTCTCCTTTGATTTGCAAGTTGAATGATAGTAGAATACTAGTGGACTTTGTACCGGCTTTTGCTGCCGTGGGGCAGTCGAAGTATACTAGGATCCGAATTTGTATTCAGACTCTCTGTGTATATCGAGCTAGTCTCATGATCAGTAACTAACCCACACAGTATAACATCGATGGATATCGCATCCATACATGCACTTAAGTAAAAAAGTACTTAATATTACATAAACAGTAGTAAATAAGACTTAAGGCTAAGTTCTTACGCAACAGGCCAATAGGTCGTTGAGTCCAAAAGAGTAACCAGCAGCAGAAGATAAATAAACCAAAAGGGTCTCTATGATCTGCCATAAGCAATCGACTGATGCTATGACTTTGTTATCGCCGCCATCTTCGCTTTCCAAAACCGCACGCGTAGAAATATCCATACACCGGTCTTCCGCCGCAGCTTGAATTCAGATATTTGAACCACAATGTGTACAAAGGTACTCAACAAACCCTTATATCAAATGCAATTATATATATGCTTGCTCTACCAAAGGAGGGGTCTTATAATTATTTTAGGACAAAGCGAGTTTAGCTCAAATACTGTAATTATTTTCCAAGCCTATGACCTAACCTTTTTAACTTAAAACCAAAGTGTCATTTGTATAGCAAGTTTTACCATAAGGCCATATTCCATCCACCTATTGCAACCAGTGGCGAATCTACCGTCACTGATTTCTGGCTCCTCCACTGATTGCAACTTATGAGGTTTCATCCACCTATCTCCAGATGTCATGTTCCATTCACTTGACTCTAGATATCAGGTTTCATCCACCTGACTCTAGATCACAATGTTTCATCCACCTGACTCTAGACATCAGGTTCCATCCACGGATCCAAATGCTCTACAGTAAATGCAGAGGACACTGTGTGAACAGTGGTTTACGGTATGCAAACAGTGTTATGACATAGAACTGTAGCAAAACATTGTAGCAACAGTAGAGAAAATAATGTAGTGATTGATCTCAGCCAAGGTAGTTAGGATCGCGATCCAACTCTTAGAGTCTTACGATTCTACGAACCCACGACAACCCGTTGATCCAAATCTTACGTCGATCCTACTCGTAGAGTCTTAGGGCAAAAAAAATTGCAATTTTTTTAGAGGTTAGGCTTTACTGATATTTTGTTTTAGAGCAAAATTTGTTGATATCAATTTTTTAGAATGAAACTATAAATAAACAAGGAGCATGCAAAATATTATATCAAGGTGATAATGTTGTTCTCTCAGAGTTCGTAACTATATCACCCATCATGTCAGCATTCATTATGCTTTTCTCTGTGTGATAAGAAGTGTTTTGCCCTTTTTGGTAATAAGTAAGTGGTAAACTTTATAAGAATTATACAAACTTATAGTATAGATGGTAAATATATGTATTTTTACAAACCGTAGAATCGCGATTCTACAATTCGATACTACGATTCGATCCTACCAAGGCAAATCGATCCGACTCGGATCTCGACTCGACTACCTTGATCTCACCTTCATTTTTTATCGGACAATGGAGATTGCTTCTAATGCCACCATATTGTAGCATCTCTGCATTTACTACAAAGAATGTAGAGGATCTCATTCCTCCATCCACCGACTCTAGACATCGAGTTCCATCCATGTCGGGACCCAAATATGCTAATCTAGACCCTTTGTCTATACCGCACTAGTTCAGATCACACTAGTGCACACAGAGCAACATCGATGAAATATCGTTCTATATGCAAAGATAACTAAGAAATAAGCAAATAACAATAATTATAAGAACAACGACCTTAAGGTCAAAGCTACAATTAATACCCCAAAAGGCGAATAGCTCAAATAAGTTTGTAGCGGAAGGAAACAAAATAACTTCGTGAAGCACATCCATATATCCACATGCAATCGACTAGGTAGCGGGACCTAGTTCTTCACGATCCTTGAAGTAGATCTTGTTGACCAATGATGAACTGATGTAGCCTTCTTCAATTGAACAACATTATTTATAACAAGGTGAGTATATAGAGTACTCAAAGAAGTTGCACCACATAATGCAATTATTGATGATGGTTTATTCTAAAGGATGTGGCATCTATGGTTCTTTTGTATAAAAGCAACCGTTGTAGTTGAATATGAATAATAGATTGAAAGCGTAATTTAAAACAAATAACAATAATAATTTAACAAATATTTCACAAAGCTCACCAAGCCCAATCAATTTATTTCACACAGCCACATGAGTTAAACCGCGTAGCTGTCCCTCCCAATAGTTTTATGGAAATCTACCACTCGTTTGAAATCCTTGAGCATGTTTATCACCGAGGACGTAGTTATTCGAATAGATTGTTAACACTCTATAGAGATTGTACATTTTACCCACAAGATACAATCAACTTGATCAGAGCTGATCACAACAAAACCTTTCTGAAACTTCATCTTGACGATTAACCCCCCCCCCCCATGTGCACACTGCCGACCCCAACCTCACTCGTTGATCCAACGAACACCGTTGGACCTGGAAGCGGCAAACCATCCATAAATGTGATCTACAGAGTAGTCCAAACTTCCACCCATCACTGAGCACCTAACATACTACCTGAGTAGTCAATGTCGAGACTCTGTAACTTACTAAGTTATGCATGTCCCATACCAGGCATGTGGTTGTACAGTTATGGTTCAGTTCAATGGCGCACAAAATTAAATCCTTAATTGACTAAGGCGAGACTGCCAAATTCTAACTAGGTAACCACATTTCCATTTCCCAGTCACTGAGTTCCACCATATCACAAATCCTTTCTACTCACCTCAGTCTAAATCTTTTTCCACCCTATTGATTACGTGCATTGTATGCCATCAACGAGTAACAACATACAACACGCAATTTTTCCACAAAGTTGTTCCATAATCACTTAGTCAAATTTAGATTTGCAACTCAAAATGATATAAATAACCTATTGTATGGCTAAGCAGACTATTCGTGTCTAATCAATCCACGCTGGGGCTATGATAATACCAACTACTAATTAACCAAGCTAGGTAACAAAAGATCATGGTAATACAATGGGCAAAGTGGATATAATCAAATGGGTATATAGCTAATCATAAAATATTTAAAGAATTAAATAATTGAAGTAACATGCAATAATTTGAATCAAAGTAATTTTTGTAAAACTGGGTACGACGTGGTCAAAGGTACAACTTGCCTTACTATAGCAATGATGTTCTTATTTTATCCTCAATCTTCTACTTCCTAGACCTTCACTTTCTTCGATTTATTCCTAATCTCAACGTCTAACAAGAAAAAGCGCAAAATAAGCAAAACTCAAAAGACTAATCAAATAAACTCTAAATTGAAAAGGTAGGGCTTGATTTAGATGAATTTAGAAACTTGAATGGGTTCAACTGAGTTTGTATGAGAAAGAACGAACTCAAAAATTTGATCGGGAAGAAAATGCTCAAAAAGGAAAATGGAGAGAGAAACTCGACAAGTGCGGTCCACAAAATATTCCCGAGAATCTTTATTTGAAAATTTTGGAAAAAAAGGTGATCAGATGACATGTGGGACCCACTATAATAATTAATTATTCAGAATAAAATAATTCCGTAAAAGGAAAAAAGAATGACATGTGGGGTCACTAGTCTATGGATCGGGTCCACGGAATAAGGTCAATAGTTCATGGCGAACTAGGCTCATGGAATAGTGTCCGACAAGGGGGGTCACGGGTCCTAGACTAGGTTCACAAAGTGAACCATGTCTACATGGTTTTGGATCTCGGTTAGAGCTTGTGGCTACCACGCAGACAGCCACTAGGTATGCCATGTGCGCACAGAGATGAGATGGCGAGGAGATGGCTGACACATGGCATGACATGAGACGAGTGAGGTGGAACTGGCGGCGTGGTGGCGCACGGGGCTCACCGACTCGCCGAAGCTAGCGGCCACGACAGCTCAGGTGGAAGGGCAAAATAGGGAGAGGAGATCGAGGCGAAGATGATGACGTAGGTACGACGGCAAGGTGAGAGGCAGCGGCACATTCTTGGCTCCGGTGACGATGGAGTTGCGGCGATGCTTCGGGAAAGGAGAGGGGAGCACGAGAGAGAACGTCGGACGACGAAGGAGAAGATGGGGTCAATGAGTGGCAAAGCTCACCGAAGAGACGAGGAACGACCAATGAAGGGCGGCGACCGGAGATGGAAGAGAAGATGAATTCGGGCTACGGTGGACCAAACTTGGAATCGAGGGAGGAGAATTGTAGATCGGTATGAGTAACATGATATGACATGGAAGGATTCGAGAGGGACTCACCGGAGAAGTGGAGAACGGAACGGAAGCATTCCGACGGTGGCAGACGCAACTGAAGGTGGAGAAGACAAAGATGACACTGGTAATCCGGAGCTCAGGAGCTTCGGTGGTTAGGAGCAAATGATGGAGGAGGGTGTTGCGGTTCTGATGTCGTGAACGAAACAACTTGGGGAGGCACGACGACGGAGAACAATACGGCACGGGCGATGCCGGCATCCAAGAAGATGACTGAGGCGGCGAAACACGGAAGCTTTCTAGGCGGTGGTGGCTAGGGCACGCAAGGTGAAGCTAGGACGCACGGGGTGGGCTATTTAAGGCCTGGGGATGCGTGCTTGATTCGGACACCGCGGCGGCGGCGTGGTAGAGTCCATTTCGGACACGCTTGGCGGCGGCGTGGTGCACACGCGTGCGGCGATAGCAGTTGGAAGGTGGGCCAAGGGTGTGGGAGCGGCTGACAATGGGACCCGGCAGCGAAGCGGGTTGGGCTAGGGAAAAAGACGGGTCGAAGAGAGAGGAACGAGTGGGCTAAACCAATTTGGCCCACAAGCATTTTCTGAATTAGAAATTGATTTAGGAATTTAGGAAAAGGCTGAAATTCATATGAGGCAAAATAAATTCAGAAAATTCCTTGAAACACAACTAACACTATTTTCATTTAATTGATGTTTACATTAGTCAAATTAAATATTTCTAATTTAAGAAATTTCCAATTAAGCTTCATTAATTCAAGTAAAATTGGTGAAATTTTTCAGGGGACCTAATCTACACAAAAGATTTTTGAAACCCAAATTTTTGGACATTACAGTTCTCCTAACTCTAGATCACAATGTTCCATCCACCAAACTCTAGACATCAAGTTCCATCCATCCAACTCTAGATATGAGGTTCCATCCACCTACAATTATCGTGCTACTACAACATTTTTAAGTTAATATGTTCATATCCCATATTTTATCAAAACTAACCATGACCAGGGGCACCACTATTCGAATAAATTATACACTCTATAGAGGTTGTACAACTTTACTCACAAGGTGTGATCAACTTTTGATGTCCGGCTAACAGACTTCTGTAGGGTGCCACTAAGAAGATCATAACAAGGTATTTACAATAACTCGTCATAATGCTACATCATCCAATGGGTTTGATCTTGAGGCGTTAGAACAACATTAACTTCGAGGAACCTACCATTGGGGGAGTAGATGTATCCTTACTTAATACCACCACAATACTCAATGTGTCGTACACAGAGATATGCGTTCCTACATCCCAGGTCCAACAACCAATCCAAACTGCCCGCAATATGGTGATAGCATCATGACTATTTAGTCAGGTCTGTCCTACACTAGACTTGTGGTTGCACGTTTATTAGTTTCATAAATGTGGCAAATGATTCGGTCCTTAATCGACTCATGCAAGATAATCCACAAATCCATATCTCGTGCAATATTAGCACCCACATCCTACAACCTACTCGTCCAAGTCTCCACCATTTTATAAAATATTTTTCTGTTCCCAGTGGTAACCCACGTTACCACACTAAGAAGCATATCATGTCCTAAGTGTTGTAATGATGATTTTTGTGTCATATTTGTTGGGATACGAGTAGGCTATGCTAACAACAATTCAAAATTTCTACCACGAAACCAGAAGCCAAGCAAGTAGATGATCACAGATTGTTACCACCAGACACGCAGTGCCGTGGAAGAAGAGTTGGAACAGCCTGGTCCAACAAAAGAGTGCATCGATGTAGTGGTTGTAGTCGATCGTCCACCGCAGTCGATCGTCCAGCGCAGCGATTGTCTCCTCCAGCAATCAATCTAGTTCCTCGCTAAGATCGTGGATCGTCCTCAAGCGCAACAGCTACCACAGTAACGCTGCGCCTCTATGGTATTCACACGTCCAAGGTGAACGCCAGACGCCGTGTGCTAGTACCAAGTCGCACAGAAGGCTCTCTCAAGACGATGGCGCTAGGGTTTGGAGCAACTCACATCAACTCTTGTCGTGTGTCTCTCTCGCTTTTCCATCCATCCATCCTTAGCCTCAAGCATCTCCTTATATAGTGCCCATGACAAATCCTATCCAACACATTTGATGAATCGATCCGCATCGATTTATTCCAACCGCTAAGTATGTGATCCGTTAGGTTTATGTGTAGTTCGGTTGTGACACGGAAACACCTTTTCGCTCCGATCATGAGTCGAGCGGTACCTAGCAGACATAACGCTTCTCGAATACACACAATTCACATCGGACGAACCTTAATGCAATATAATCTACAACCAGATCCTTATCACTTACGACCAGCTCAGACGAGTCACCACCACCCATATTAAGTTATGACCAATTCGTAACTCCTCACGACCGCTTAGTACTTAACTACGACCGTTTGCAACTTCTTACGACTAGTTGGTGATTATGTTCGAGCATATGTTCGCCAGCCTACGACTTGTTCACATCTACATACCACCGCCCACGACTAGCTCGAACTACGCTTGACCGCCTATGACTTATTCGCATCTCCATACAACCGCCACAACTAGCTCAAACCGTGTTTGACCGCTTTATGACTTGATCGCATCTCCATACGCACTCACCAAGATTCGGTCGAACTTAATGACCGCTTGTGTATTCTCCTTTGTCTCACGATATCCGTTGAACTCCAAGTGAGATGTTGTGTCATCCATGGACTGATCAATATTTTCTCGATTGAGTGTCAGATAACTTCATATGGTCGAACTTTTCGACCACTAGTGGCATGGCCATGCACTTTCTTTATCCGACAACATCGAGGGGCCCAGATATATCTCTCCTATTATGTTTAGGAGGGGCAAATCCCATATCCGACCAGTTACATTCCTCTGCATGTTTCATAGCATACCCGAAAGCTACCTTTATAACTACCTAGTTACGGAGTAGCATTTGGCAACCCCTAAGAGTGCTATTACACATATAGGAAACCATGCTGATCTCAAGTCTAAGGATTATACATCATTATTTCTTGAGACCAACTGACGACACATAGAATCATAACAATTTCAACAGTGTCTCAAGGTGGGTCAATCCAACACCATGTTCTCTAACATGTGTCTACATTATTGATTCAATATCCCTATATCCATGACCGTGAAACATGGTCATCAATCAATACATGTGATGGTCGAGAGTCACTAGTGTTCCGCCCAAAGGACATTCACCAAAGATACATTTAGAATGATATCATCATAAGTTAAAAGAGCTTCACCAACAAGTCATGTACTTGTTAATCTTCATAACCAATGATTCATTCAAGGAACAGAATAACACTTATTCAATAACACATAAACATAGACGTGATACCATCATCTCCATGATTACCTCTAGGGCATATCTCCAATAATATTTAAATTAACAAGTGTTGTAATGACAACGTTTGTGTCATATTTAAATTAACCACTAGGCATCTCTAAGCATAACTGACGAGGATTCTTGACCAGATCAACCTTTTTGGGTCAAAGTCAAGAGTTCCTGTCAAAGGGGGTCCACTTAATATAGGCCTACTATATAACGGTTCTGAACCTACAACCAGTTTATAAAGAAAGTTTAATTCTCTTTATTACGGCCAAACTAGTCGACGACTAGTTTAGGTCATGGACGACCAGCTATGTGTAGGATCAAGGATAACCGACTAGAGGGGGGTGAATAGGCGGTTTCTAAATTTAATCGACCAAATAAAACTTAACAATAGAAGTTCTAACAAATATTTTCTAGCACTATATAAAGAAGGAAATATTAGGCAACTTACTACAAAGCAATCTAATTGTCAATACTAGAAATAATTCTAGCTAAGCAATAAAGCAAGAAATATACTAGAATTGTAAGTGCGGAATGAGTAAAGACAAGAGGTAACCACAAGTGAGACAATGATGATTTTTCCCATGGTATTGAAGACTTACCGGTCTTCACTAGTCCACGTTGAGGGAGCTTGAACAAATCAAGCCGGCTCCACGAATTAAGTCTTTCCTCGATCACTATTGGTTGTTCTTCCTCCGCTCCGAGATGGTGAACACCAACCACTCACAATCTCAAACCGGCCTTTTCACAATCTTCTTTGAAAAGATCACCTGACTTGCACCGCCAAACCATCTAGGAGACGGCAATCTCCAAGAGTAATAAATCAACGATTCTTCGCTTGAAGATGCTCAAGTGCCACAAAGATCAAGCTCTAATAAATGCACTTGAAAACCTCAACAACCTTTGCAAGATGAAATCAATGCTCTCAAGAGTGTAGGAACAAGCAAAGGGGCTCAAGAGTGTTAAATGAGGTTCAACAACAAACATATGTCGCAGATGGGTGAGGTATTTATAGCCTCAACCCATCAGACTAGCCGCTGGAGCACGAAACCCGGCGCGGTCGGTCCGTAGGTATGTGGGTCGGCCACCCGCCCGCCGAATAACGGTCAACTACTCCGCATTAAATGCGTAAAACTATCCGTTACATGTGAGGTCCGGCCAAACCGCAGCTTATATTCCTGGCCACCCGACCACTTTTTAGCAAAACAATAAAAATACTTCTCGAAAGTCGACCGACTCGACCGAGGTCCGGCCACCGCAGAATATCGCCGGCCACCCGACTCGAGAAAATCACAAAACTTCCTTCTCTCAGAAAGTCGACCGACCTTGACCCGAGGTCCGCTTAGTCCGCAGAATACCGCCTGGCCACCCGACTCGAAAATCACAAAACTTCCTTCAGGGAAAGCCGACCGACCTCGACCGAGGTCCTGGCCACCCAGATTTAGCCTGGCGGTTAGTACGCCTAGGAAAACGCAGAGAAGAAGCTTATCGAAAGCCGACCGTGTTGTCGACCCGACTAACGGCCACCCGCCTCGTCAACGCCTGGCCATCCGCCTTGAAGATAAAACACAATAAAATTGAGGCCAGACCATTCCAAATGAAAACGAGTTTAAACCAATCAAGACTTGAGCAATTTGTGGCATCTTTAGCGTTCAAGCTACTAGACAATTGATCCCTCTTTATAGTACGGTTTCCTATTCTACTAATCCGGTCTTTTTCTCCATTCTCCTAGACCGTAAAGAAAGAAGGTGTTCTATTAACTAGCTACCTTTGCTTTGACCGAGATGATGTGCTTTAGAGTTCTTTCGAATATTCCCATTGACAACCCTATCAACATCTTGACAAAACAAGTTAGTGCAAGACACATGGTTATCATAATTACCAAAACATTACACATGGGGCCTAGATTCTTCAATCTCCCCATTTTTGGTAATTGATGACAACCTCATTTAGAAGATGGATTAATTTGAACATACACAAAGTTTTGAGCAAGATGTATGTTCTATGACATGAAATAGATAGCATGAGACATGAGACATAATAGGGGATATAAAAATTAGCACAATGCTAGCTAAGTCATTAAAAGTGAAAGGAAGCTCCCCCTGACTATTTGCAAAGAATCATGTTCTCTTGTAATAACCTTTGACTGAAAGAGTAACATTATAGATGTAATAATCAAGGAGATTCAAACATTCAACCAGCTCACAAATTGAGATCATAATATAACATTCTCACTAATTAAGATCAGAGGTTTAATAAGTCCAAAAGGATAACAAACAGCGAACAACCACAAACGTATCCTCAATCCTATTACATAGAGAGTCCAAAACATAGTGAGTAGAACACTGTAGTATTATCAATAGTATATATATATATATATATATATATATATATATATATATATATATATATATATATATATATATATATATATATATATATATGTCTTCTCCCCTTTGGCATCAAATACCAAAACTAAGAGGTAGGAGGAGGAGGAGGGGCGCAATGGTGGAAGGAGTCGGGAAGGATCCACACGACGGCGACGAGAATAAGTGACGCACTACTCTATGGACGACACACAAGTCAAAATCTGCGCTTGAGAAGCCTGAATCTCAGAAACCCAACCAGTCAACTGATCAAGGCGGTTAAGCACGGCAGTGTTGGAAGTCTCCAGGGCAGCCTGACGAGTATCCAGAGCTTGATAATGGCGATCAATAGTATCCATGCGATGATCAAGAATCTCCATGCGACGATCCACAGCATCAAAGCGAGAGACAATAGTGGTGATACCCTTGATCAAGTCTACCCTATTGTTGAGGAGCTGACTGGGGAAGTTCTGGAGGTTCATTGTCACCTGGAGGGGCTTGCCTTTCCAAAGGCCTATTCCTCAAATCACGCTGATGATCACCTTCAGGCTTGTATTGTTTGTGAGGAAAAGGAAGTGCACCATTGAAGTCACCACCCGTGAATAAGTCGCATGATATAAGGTGCATAGTACATTCGCTTCCCAAATCACCTTTGCAAGCTTCCACTACCAAAATAAGGTGCATGATGTCAAACTTCTTACCATGCATCACATAATCAATAACATTCCGTGCATGACCGTGAATAGCATCATTATTGCCACTCGGGCAAGATGGTAGCTCGATAATCCTATTAATGACGCTTGGAAGAGGTAATAAACCAAAGAACTTTTCCAGAACATATCCAAAGATAATTCGATCATAGAACCGTGTTCAGGCCGGAGTCCAAGGACGGCTCAAGATGAAGCTTAACATAATCCGTATGAGGCAGATTGAGAGCCTCCTCAAAATGTCGCTTGGTGGCTGAGTAGCGCTTGGAGCCAGTCATCCAGGTGAGAGTGGCAAAGTTGGGAGCAATATGAACTGTGGCATAAAACTGTCAAATGATATCTTCATTGAAATTGCACTTGACACTGACTATGCCATCCACTCCGGCAGAACGAAATCGAGAGTAGAGACCTTCATAGCGAGTTGGCTCATTGAGGTAAGCCCAGTTGATGTATTTCTGAATGGCAAATTGCTTATGAATGATCACATAATTATAGGTATCTTCCTGGAATAGAGTGTGAAACCTGGAGTCGGTGGCTGTTATTGGCATTGTATACTGATTCTTTTGTCTGAGCCGCATAAAGTCCTCATTCTTAATGGATCGAAGGTCGACTCGAGGTTCTGGTGGAAATTGCTGCTCGGCATCATCTTCTTGAGAATCTTCATCCATGTTATCATGAGCACTAGGTACAGAAGATTCAGTAGGAGATAGCTGTGCTTCATCGCTGTCGGAGTCGCTGTGTTTAATAGGAGGGCGATGAGTGGCTTGCCGGGGAGGACGAGAGCGGGAAGAGGATGCCCCGGGATCACCAACCGTCTTGGTTCGTGCCATGAGATCTGGTGAAGAAGCAAGATCCAATAAGTAAAAAGGGATTGAAAGAGGAATCAATTGGATGTTTTTTCGCGGCCGGCCGTAACGCGATTTATACGCCGATCGATCGCACAACGGATCGATCGCAGATGAAACGGCCGACCGCCCGACAGAGAAACCCTAGGAGTTCATTCAATCACACAAGATCGAAGCAAGGAGCTACTAGACACATACATTGTCATACGAAAACAAGGTATGTACTTGAGAATCAGGTAGTTAAGAAGAAAGCTCAAGATTTGGATCTAGATTGGAATCACGGGAAGAGAGAGAGAGAGGAAAACCTTGGGGACGGATTTGAGGCGGCGTCGGAGAGGAGAGCAACCGGCGTAGTCGGGGAGTCCAGCGAAGGGCAAGGAGGACAACCGGCGGCGCGAGAAAAGAGGGGGCGCAGCACCGCTTCAGCTGCTGGGAGAGAGAGAGGAACCGCGGAGAGAGATGAGGAGAGGAAAAGTAAAACCGCTCGGTGGGGTAAAAGAAATAACGTGGTAGGTGAAACCATCTTGAATTTCAGCGCGGTCGACCGACGAAGGAGGAGCGTTAACCCGGGAAGTGCTTGCGGTTGACCGGACGATGGACGCGGGTTGACCGCATGCAGAGGAAAAGCTGAAATTTTGTGTTGTCCTTGCACCACAAAGTTAGCAAGAAATATAAAAACCATCTTGGAGCAATTTTCAATGAGATTAAGGGAAAAAAAAGACATTTGAACAAGGAAATTATCTTTTTCTTTTATAAATAATTTTGGAGATGATTTTGAGAAGAACCGAGAGAAACACACCAATGGAATTTTTACTTGAGAGAGAATGTATGAGAGACTATCTTGAGTCAATGTATGGGAGAAAACATTGTCCAAATAGCAATACTCATCATATGCTAGAAAGGTGACTTTGACAAATTTCGGGTTTTTAGTTACCTTTTTGGTGAGATTCAAACTCAAATAACTTTGATTTGATTAGGAGATTGAAAAACACAACAACACGAAAAAGGTCATGAATAACTATCTTGAGGTTTTTCCTTTTGATAGCACTAACAAAATCCTTGTGATATAGATTTTGGACAAAAATCCGTTTTTGGTCAAAACAAGATACAAGATAACAAAGTTTGGGCAAGGATTGAATTTTTGAGATCTTTTCAACCAAAAGCTTCTGAAATGCAATATATTATAGGAATAACTAGTTTTTCAAGAGATTTGGTAAATAAAGACTAGAGGTAAACTTTTGACCAAAAGAGTTCATGTTAAAGAAAAGGGTTTCTAGCATAATTTTCAATATGTGCACATGTAAGGATGTGATATACATGGAGATTGTATAGCACTCCCCCTATATGTGTTTCCCATCTAAGTTCTTGAATCAAGAGAACCAAAGAGAGAATCGAGTTCAAAAGAAAATCCAAGAACATAATGCAATCAAATGACGTTAGAAAGATCTATAACATTTAATTCATTCCTCAATTTATGAAACGGCTTTCATCTAGAGGCTTTGTGAAAATGTCCGCTAATTGATCATCGGTTCTTATGTGGCTAATCACAATACCACCTTTGCTTACATGATCTCTAAGAAAATAGTGGCGAATATCTATGTGTTTAGTCCTGGAGTGTTGAACCGGATTGTTGGCTATTTTTACGGCACTATCATTGTCACACAAAAGAGGCATTTTAGAGAAATTTATTCCATAATCCATCAAGGTTTGCCTCATCCATAGCAATTGAGCACAACAACTACTTGAGGAGACATACTCCGCATCGGCGGTGGATAGTGCTACGGAGTTTTGTTTCTTTGAGGACCAAGAAACTAAGGATCTTTCTAAGAATTGACAACTTCCGGATGTGCTTTTTCTATCCACTTTGCAACCCGCATAATTGGAATCAGAATATCCAATTAAATCAAATTTAGCACCTTTAAGATACCATAAGCCTATGCAAGAGGAATGCTTCAAATATCTAAGAATCCTTTTAACAGCCATAAGATGACATTCTTTTAGAGAAGCTTGAAAACGAGCACACATACAAACACTAAACATAATATCGGGTCTAGATGCGGTAAGATAAAGCAAGCTACCAATCATAGACCTATAAAGCTTTAAATCTACTGATTTACCTCCCTCATTAAGGTCAAGATGACCGTTGGTTGCCATGGGAGTCTTGATGGGTTTTGCATCTTCCATCCCAAACTTCTTGATCAAGTCCTTTGCATACTTTGTTTAGCTTACAAAAGTTCCATCTCTGAGTTGCTTAATTTGAAGTCCAAAGAAATAGCTAAGTTCTCTCGATCATGGACATTTCAAATTCTCTCGACATCATATCACCAAATTCTTTGCAAAAATCTTGGTTAGTAGATACAAAAATTATATCATCAACATAAATTTGGCATACAAAGAAATCATCGTTCAAAACTTTTGTAAACAATGTTGAATCGATTTTCCCAATTTTGAATCCCTTTGAGACTAGAAAATCTCTAAGGCTCATACCATGCTCTAGGAGTCTGTTTAAGACCATAGAGCGTCTTTGAGAGTTTGTAGACATGATTTGGATTTTTGGGATCTTCAAAACCGGGGGGTTGTTCAACAAAGACAAGTTCGGATATTTTACCATTTAAGAATGCACTTTTGACATCCATTTGAAATAGTTTAATATCAAACCATGATGCAAAAGCAAGTAGTATCCTGATAGACTCAAGCCTAGCTACAGGAGCAAAAGTTTCACCAAAATCTAAGCGAAAGCCTTGTGCGACCAATCTTGCTTTGTTTCTTACAACCATACCGTTCTCATCTTGTTTGTTTCTAAAGACCCATTTTGTACCAATGACGTTGTATTCTTTGGGTCGATCCACTAATGTCCAAACTTCATTACGGTGAAGTTATTGAGTTCTTCATGCATAGCGCTCATCCAATCGGGATCATTAAGTGCTTCATCTACCGCTGGATTAAGAGAAGATACAAAGAGTAATGCTCACAAAATGAAGCGACACGAGATCGAGTTTGAACACTCTTACTTACATCACCCAATATTTGATCTATTGGATGATCTTTGCAATTGCATTGTGGATTCTTGGTGGTATGTTGGATGGTTGATTATCTTCCTTATTGTCCTCTTCATTAGGTTGTACTTGACTTGTGGAAGAGGTAGGAGGCTCAACTTGAGTAGAGGATGATGGATTGTCTTCGTGCTTGATGTCGCCTATTTGCATATATTCCATTGCTTTTCTTAAGGCTTCATAGCCTACATCATCCAAATTCTCATGCTCTTTGAGAGCCGTTAGTTTCATCAAATTGAACATCGTGTCTTTCTTCAACTAAACCGAGTTTTGATTGAAGACACAATATGCTTTACTATTCAAGAGTAACCAAGGAAGAAACCAACATCACATCGACTTGTAAATTTTGAAAAACGAACACCCTTTTTCAAAATATAACACTTGCAACCAAAGACACGAAAATAAGAGATGTTCGGTTTTCTTTCAACAATAAGTTCATAGGAAGTCTTTTTCAAAAGGCGATGCAAATAAAGACGATTTATGGCATGACAAGCGGTGTTAATTGCTTCTGCCCAAAAGCTATCGGAAGTATTATATTCATCAAGTATTGTCCTAGCCATTTCAATTAATGTACGATTTTTCCTTTCTACAACTCTATTTTGCTCCGGAGTGTAGGTAGTGGAAAGTTCGTGCTTTATTCCAAGTTCATCACAAAAGTCTTCAACTTTAGTATTCTTGAACTCGGAACCATTATCACTACGGATTTTCTTTATTTTAAAACTTTTGAAAATTCCGGAGGTTTCGCTCTTGTCATCTAGAAAGATCACCCATGTATATCTAGAGTGATCATCCACGATAACTAAACAATAGCTATTTCCCCCGATACTCTTATAGGTTGTTGGCCCAAACAAATCTATATGTAAGAGTTCCAATGGTCTAGAAGTTGACATGATACTCTTGGAAGGGTGAGAGCTTATGACTTGTTTACCGGCTTGACAAGCACTACAAAGTTAATTTTTCTCAAACTTCACATCTTTCAAGCCAACAACTATATCATGTTTGAAAAGCTTTTTAAGTTGAATCATGCCAACATGAGCTAGCCTTCTATGCCAAAGTCAACTCAAAGAAGTTTTTGCAATTAAACAAGTTTATAAGCATGATGCATTTGAGGAGAAATCTACCAAGTAAAGATTTCCAAATCTAAAACCTTTCAAAACCATAGCACTATCTTTTTCATTTGAAATTGAAACACCTTCATTAGAGAATGAACAAATTAAACCGAGATCACAAATTTGAGCGACGGATAATAAATTGAAATTTAGTGATTCAACTAAAGATACATTGTTAATGGAAAGATCATTTGAAATAGCGATTTTACCTAACCCAATTACCTTTCCTTTACTATTATCACCGAATGTGATTTTGTCACTTCCATTTACATTCTCGAATGTGGTGAACATTTTCATATCACCGGTCATGTGTTGAGTGCAACCACTATCAAGCACCCAATATTTTTCACCGGTCTTGTAGTTCACCTACAAAACAAGAATCAAGTTCTTTTAGGTACCCAAATTTGTTTGGGTCCTTGGAGGTTAGTGACCAAGGTTTTAGGCACCCAAATAGCATTCTTTTTAGCGCCTAAAATCAAAGTGCCAATAAATCTTGCAATTATTTTACCATCTATAGATTTCTTAAGCATGTAGCAAGAATCATAAATGTCATAGGATTTAACATTAATATTTGAACATGCATTTGATATGTGTCCTACCTTCCCACATTTATTGCAATATTTACCACTTTGCTTAACAAACCTTAGAGGTTTGTTTACCGGTCTCTTACCTTTCTTGGGCACATACCCAAGTCCTTCCTTATTGAATGAGCATCTTTGCTCACTCAATAATTTGTCAAGGGTTGCTTTACCCTTGAAGCATTTTTCCAAGCTCTTACTTAGCTTGGTGACTTGCTCTTTCAACTCATTATTTCCAACAATTAGTAAATGATCGCAAGCATTTGTAATTGAATCATTATTTGAGCAACAAGGCATGGATAGTAAATCATCACATGATGTAGAGATGCTAGACATGGATATAGTATTTGAAGAAATTTCTATTCTAGGCATCTCATCCATTAGATCACAAGTAATCCCAATATGTGAATGAGATTTTTCCATATCTTTTAGGAGAAGAGAATCATGAGCTTCCTTTAGCTCCTCATAAGAGTCTTTTAGAGAGATATATTCTCTCTTCAAGACCTTAAATTTTGATTTTTCTTTTCCTATATATTCATTTAAATCTTCAACCATGTCCATTAATTCATCATATGAAGGAGCATCATCATCAAAGGGTTTTACCTTATCTCTTTTTGCCATAAGGCATGTAGGAGACGAGAAGAGTGAAGGAGCTTCCTTTATGGCGATGCCGACAAGTCCTCTTTTCTTAGAAGACTCTTCATCGCTTGAATCGGAGTCGGAATCCGAATATTCTTCATCGAAATCCCACTCTCCAATGTGAGCTTCATTTTTGCCCCTTTTGTGAAGCTTTTTGAAAAGCTTCTTCTTTCCATCGAATTCCTTCTTTTTTGATGGTTTATCTTTGTCATCCTTCTTGTTGGGGTAATTTGAGATTATGTGTCCCTTTTCATCACATCCATAACAACGAATGTTGCTATATCGCTTGTTGTCACTTGAGGATTGCCCTTTCTTGTACTTGTTGAAGTTGAAGTTTCGATGTGGGCGTCTTCTCATGAATTTCTTCATTCTCCTCACAAGGAGAGCATACTCCTCATCCGAGTCTTCTTCTTCATCCTCATCATCACTTGACTCCGCTTTGGCTTTGAAAGCGGTAATTTTCTTCTTAGATGAAGATGACTCCAAGAGCTCTTCCTTGTCCTTCTTGTATAGCTTGTTAGTGATGAGGTTGCCCAAAAGTCCGGTTGGTGTCATTCTTGGCAACTAGGGAGAGTTGAGAAATAATGTCACCAACGCCTCGTATTTATCCGGAGCATCCTAAGCATCTTGCGCACAACATCAATATCAAGAAGGTTAGTACTAAAACCTTTGAGTTCATTCACAATGTTGTTTAGTCTTGAATACATCTCGTGATGTTTTCATTTGGCAACATTATGAATGTCTCATATTTAATCAAGCCTATGCAATTTAGCTTCTTTGACCATGGATACGCCTCATGAATTTCGGAGAGAGTGGTCCAAATAGCATGAGCGGTTTCCAAATTGCACACCCTATTGAACTCATCCGCTCAAAGCGCCAAAGAGAGCATTCATTGCTTGAGATCTAAATGAGCATTACGTTCATCTTGAATCGTGGAGTTTGTTGGATCAAGAGGCATAACATAACTCTCATTTACAATTTTCCATATGTTCGGACTCATGGCTTTTAAGAAAATGGACATTCTAATTTTCCAATAAGAATTATTTTAGCCAACAAACAAAGGAGCCTTTCCTATATGCATACCCTCACTAGCCATCCTTTCTCTCTTAGACGGTAAAGTCTAACAAATTAAGAGACCAAGCTCTGATACCACTTGTAGGATTAAGGATAACCGACTAGAGGGGGGTGAATAGGCAGTTTCTAAATTTAATCGACCAAATTAAACTTAACAATAGAAGTTCTAACAAATATTTCCTAGCACTATATAAAGAAGGAAATATTAGGCAACTTACTACAAAGCAATCTAATTGTCAATACTAGAAATAATTCTAGCTAAGCAATAAAGCAAGAAATATACTAGAATTGTAAGTGCGGAATGAGTAAAGACAAGAGATAACCACAAGTGAGACAATGATGATTTTTCCGTGGTATCGAAGACTTGCCGGTCTTCACTAGTCCACGTTGAGGAGCTTGAACAAACTGCCGGCCCACGAATTAAGCCTTTCTCGATCACTATTGGTTGTTCTTCCTCCGCTCCGAGATGGTGAACACCAAACCACTCACAATCTCAAACCGGCCTTTTCACAATCTTCTTTGAAAAGATCACCAGACTTGCATCGCTAAACCGTCTAGGAGACAAGAATCTCCAAGAGTAATAAATCAACGATTCTTCGCTTAAAGATGCTCAAGTGCCACAAAGATCAAGCTCTAATAAATGCACTCTAAAAACCTCAACAACCTTTGCAAGATGAAATCAATGCTCTCAAGAGTGTAGGAACAAGCAAAGGGGCTCAAGAGTGTTAAATGAGGTTCAACAACAAACATATGCTGCAGTGGGTGAGGTATTTATAGCCTCAACCCATCAGACTAGCCGCTGGAGCACGAAACCCGGCGCGGCCACCAGAGGTATGTGGTGGCCACCCCTCACGGAATAACGGTCAACTACTCCGCATTAAATGCGTAAAAACTATCCGTTATGCTGAGGTCCGCTCAAACCGCAGCTTATATTCCTGGCCACCGACCACTTTTTAGCAAAACAATAAAAATACTCTGAAAAGCCGACGGGACTCGACCGAGGTCCGGCCACCGCAGAATACCGCTTGGCCATCCGACTCGAAAATCACAAAACTTCTTCTTCAGAAAGTCGACCGACTCGACCGAGGTCCGGCCACCCCGCAGAATACCGCTTGGTCACCCGACTCGAAAATCACAAAACTTCCTTCTTCGAAAGCCGATCGACTCGACCGAGGTCCGGCCACCCGTATTTAGCCGCGTTAGTCCGCCTAGGAAAACGCAGAAGAAGCTTATCGAAAGGTCGATCGTGTTGTCGACCGGACTAACGGCCACCCGCCTGTCAACATCGGTCATCCGCCTTGAAGATAAAACATAATAAAATTAAGGCTGCACCATTCCAAATGAAACGAGTTTAAACCAATCAAGACTTGAGCAATTTGTGGCATCTTTAGCGCTCAAGCCATCGGACAATTGATCCTCTTTATAGTACGGTTTCTATTCTACTAATCCGGTCTTTTTCTCCATTCTCCTAGACCGTAAAGAAAGAAGGGTTCTATTAACTAGCTACCGTTGTTTTGACCGAGATGATGTGCTTTAGAGTTCTTTTGAATATTTCCATTGACAACCCTATCAACATCTTGACAAAACAAGTTAGTGCAAGACACATGGTTATCATAATTACCAAAACATTACCCATGGGGCCTAGATTCTTCACTATGTACATTGTCTGACTAGTTATACAACTTTGGACAACCCCCAACCAACAAACTAATCGGGAGACACCAACAGTTACCCACGGATCGTGGGAAAGCGCTTTGGCGCATTTGGTAACTTACTTACGCTGGCACAACTGACGCGATAGCTCAAGACTCTCCGCGAACGGCGTGAAGATTAGAGACGCCTTTAGCGGTATTAACTGCCACCCCTTCAAATGCTATAAAGGGTAACCCACATTCTCTGTAATAATAAGTTATATAGATTGATAGCAGTATTCATTCATTAGTCACGATCATTACGATCATTCTGTAATATCCTTTGTATTCTCATACAAACACTCGGTGTCCACATCAATATATAGTCTTCATTTTGATAGCGTTTACATTACTTTCCGAGTAAGTTCGATAGGGAACTCGTGTTCCGATTATCGACGCTGGCGCTAGAAGGAGGGTGCCATCAATCCAAGATCACCTCTCAATCCAAGATTTCTTCATTGTGATGTCCTCATGGCCTCACCGATGGACTACGATGAGAATTCCTTCGATCTTGATCTACACTCACCTCACGATGGAGGACTACACTCGAGGAGGCATGCAAGTGCGACTTCTTCGATGAGTACATTCCAAAGAAGAAGCCCTCGCCACCCTCAAACCATCCGTTGGGAGTAAGGCGGTCGGAACGTCAAATCCACTCTCAAGTAACTCTGAGAGTGGCTATGTTCCAACTTTTGTATCAAATCAGGAGACAAGTGACAATGATGCCAGTGCCATGGCAATTTATGATGATCTCGATGATGAAAACTATGCTAAGGCGATGGAAGAATCATCTCCAAAGCATCTACTCCATCAACTCCGATGTCTCAACTACCACACCTCCTTTGATGAGGATGGGATGTTCTCACCCTGTATCTGATCTGAATTTCGTGAATGTGTAGTCGTCAATACCAACGAGACCGACGAACAACAGACAGCACATGAGCAACGTGAGGCCCAGGACAAGCCAAACGTTTTGCGTAGGAGCGACGCAATCAGATTCACGTAGCCGAGCAGAAGGCAATGGAGAAGGCTCATCAACGATAGCATGCCGGGGACGTCTAGAAGACCTGCGTTCAACACGAGTGGTGAGCAATGTCCACCAATCACACCCCGGGTCATTGTGAGGATGACAGTAAGATATCTTAGTGTTTTACCATCACCGCACGGTAGAGACTCCGCTGATAGAGTACAAATACTCGAGTGCAATTGTCAACCACCCAACGGAAGTGATGATGAATAGGACCTTTGGTCATTCGCTCACTAGTCGCCGACCTACAAGAGGCCGCTGCTAAAGTGCAAAGTCTCTCGCTACCATCAAGAGCTCAAAGCAGTTCTAGAACATGCCAATCCGATTCTAGACATACAAATTTGGGGTCTGACAGAAGTGGTATCAAAGCCATATCGACTGTAGGTCGTGACCTTAGTTAGCGTGGTTGTTAGTTTCATTAGTGGAAATTTTCAAAATCTATTTTCACCTACAAAAGCTTTATGAAAAATATAAGTATTATTGCTCGTTCTATCCCTCCTAAAGATATCTCTCTTACCTCTATTGGAACTTGGCAGTTTTTATTTTTATCGCTACCTATCTGGTTTCCAAAAACTCTATATTTCCTAAACTTATTTAAAAAGGTATCTCGAAATTCTATTTTTGGACAAACACACAAATCTAGTTTGCAAAATAAACCCTTATGTGTCTATTTCAAAAATCTTCTCTCGTGATCCAAATAGTTCAAAGGCAAAACTTATTTTCAAAAGTTTTCCCTCCAAGAGCTTCTTTAAGAAGTTCACCATTGAGTTTTGTTTTTGAAATACTATGTTGCTAAAATTATTGTTCTAAAAATCAAGTTACAAAAATTCTCTCAAGAAAAACATGATTTCAAAATCTCTGAAACCTAGCCTTAGTGTTTATTTGCCCAAAACACGTTTACAAAAAAAAAAAAAAATTGAAAATCAAGTTTTGAAACTCCTCCCCACAAGCTTTTTATGAAAACTTCATCTTAAAAACTAAGATTTCAAATTCAGAATCCCAAAACCCCTATTTGGAAATCCGTTTTCTAAAAACTCTACTACCGAAAATAGTTATATTAGTATTATTGCCGATCCAATCAATTCTAAGTGCTTTCTTTCCTTTTGATTTTGAAAGGTAATCGATTTCCTCCTCTTACCCCAACTTCAAAAGTTAAAGTTCAGGAACGTGATGACTTGTTAGGATAGGGCAATCTTATTTTGAGTAACCCTAAAGCGCAAAACTGTGCATTCCCATGTGTGTTCCCACGAGTAGCTGATTGTATTATTGAGAGATTTCGGTTGGATCATGTGCATCGCCTATTTGCCCACTCAAGGCCGATTGTGAGGCACAGAAAAAGCTTGTTTAAAGATCCGTGTTATTTGTTTGAGCCTTCTCGACTTCTTGTGTGTTTTATATTAGATTTTAAAGAAAAGTGGGTTTAGTTACCTTGTCCCCGCGATCCTTTTCTATATCTCATGCTATTCTCTTTCATCCCTTGCTAAAAGCGCCAACAAACGTCAAGACCGACATGACAAGCATACAAGGTCAAGATGAATCTCCCTCAGAACTTGACAACCCTGACCCAAACCATCAAGAAAAAAAAACTCGTAGGCGTCCCCATACTTCCCGTGGTATGCAAACAACCAACCTAGCAGGACCCCGAAGGGGCAAGCTGAACCCTTGCCCAAAGAAGGACCGAATCCCATAACAGGACTGACACCACTACCCCTTGGGACTCATCGACCCACCATATGTTTCGGGTGTGGAAGGGAGGGCAACTTTGTGTCCATTGTCCCGAGAGGCAACCAAATCTAAGCACTTGCTTTGAATGTGTATGGCAGGTCATTTCGCTAGGAATTGCGGTCTAAGGGAGTCAAACAAGGCGATCATAAAGACTGGAGGCCTGTCGGCGTTGTGATATGGAAGGACACTACATCGACTAGTGCATCATCAACTGCCCCAACTGCGACAAAGGTCACTCACCAAGAGATTCCCCAACAAACAAGGTAACATGTTTCATTTGTGAGGGACACGATCACCGTCCCAGATAGTGTCGTCTAAACCGGTTGCTCACCAAGTCGATTGAACTACAACAACGGATTCTCCGTGATAGTCGTAAGCATCGCAACCACCAAAGCCGACATGGAAACAAATCTCACCAAGAAAAATGCACTTATGATGGAAGGCATGTAAGACAACCTAGACAATGGATTGACAAAGGCTATATCCTTAGGTTTAGACGAGGCCATAGGGGACTTGCACGATAAATAGTTAATGAAAATGTATCGAGAATATCTTATGATTGTTAAAATGAACCAAATATGTGGCATATTGGTGGAGTAATAGAAATCATAAGGATAAGTGCTTGGGAAGATATGCAAAGAAAACTTAGAGAAACCATTTGAATTGGACCAATAGGATACTTCAATTTATAAACGAAATGGGATCAATGAATAGATTGATGACAATTTCTAGAGATTGATATCGTAAGAATTAACGTTATCAATGTAGTACTAAAGGGAAATTCGATTTGCATTAAAAGGTATTGATTTAGCATTAGTAGACTAGATAGTAATGAATTATATGATAATTGGTGGAATCAAATACAATTGTGTGCAATTAGGATCAATTAAAGGGAGTTATTGAGTAGCTATAATTGTTTGAAGTTGGATCACTAGGGCTCATGTGGAATCTATGTCTAGATTAATTAAGACGTTGTAATCAAAGGAATGGAGAATGGTGGATCATAGTTATATGGTACCAATGTACTCTTGATGGATAATAGCAATTAGGCTATTGGCGGTAGAAGAAAACAACAAATATCGGTGGATATTTTAAGGGGGGGGTAACTAGAATACTAAAGTATCATATTACTACCATGATATACAACTACTATTTGGTGGCGTAACAACTTTTATTGGGAATGATCAGACCAAAATAGGAGGATACGCAAGCTAAAATGTTGGTGGTAATGTGGATTACAAGTGATTCCTATAATTAAATTATGGAAAACAGTGGGTTAAAGAATGTAGATTGGATTCTAGTAGGGACAGTAGGACAATATAATAGAAACAATAGTTATTTTGTCGGCGCTCTAAGGCTAGCTATTCCTATGGATATAAGCAATTACCATCGCCTATCAACAGGAAATTTGTGGCCGTCATGATGCAAACAGAGGAAAACGACACTGAAAAGCCACATCAAGAGCCGATGATGCAACTATAGTCAGCACCCCACACTCCTTCCCCTTCCTCTCTGTTCTATTTTCCTTCTTTCGTTATAACGAAATCTCTGGTCCCTTCTTTTAATGGGGAAGGTTTGTAACACCCCAAAATTCACTTTCACTCAATTGTTTAAAAATGTGATTTTTAAAACTTTTGTTACACTTTGCCGATGTTCAAATTTTGGAGTTGTTGATTGAAACCTCAACCCCAAAAACATAAAATTGAATTCAAACTCGCTTAAAAAGAAAAGAAAAAGAGAATAAATTGAGACCTCAAAAGTACGGTCTAGGCCGAAGCCACTGCCCAAAGACGACTTCTCCTTTTTCTTTTTCTTTCTTTTTTCCTTTTTCTTTTCTTTTCTTTTTCTTCCCTCTTTCCTTTTGTTTCTCCTTTCGCTTCCTGCACCCACACACCACCTGCTCCTCGCTCCGCTCTTCCTCGCCCACCCAACACTCGCGCCATCGCGCCATGCCGCTCGCCACGCCACTCACCTACCCGGCCGCTTCACCTTCATCTATGTCGCCTCACCCCGCCCACGCTCGAGACCGCGCTCACGCCACCTTCTTTGTGTCCCCTAATCGCCCCGCCTCCGCCTCAAGATCGGCATGGCGCCGCCGCGCACAGAGCTTCTTGTGTCGCCGCCTGCCTCGCCGTTGGCCTCCCGTGAGAAACCATGAGTTCCTCCTCCTTAAAGCCGCACCTCGCCTCCATTTCCTCCTCTCGCTTCCTCCCTCACTCCCTCATCTTCCTTCCCCTCGTGTCCGTCGAGCCATTGTGCGTTGATCGTGCTCCGCCCGCCGTGCCGACAATCCACCTTGGCGAGCCCCGCACGCCCCCAACTTGGCCACCACTATCACCCCGGTGCCCTAATCCTTGCACTCACCTCCCCTTACCATCTCCAAAGCCGGGTGCCGTGAACGACCCCATCTTCCTCCCCTCCGGCTGCTCTCGCCGCCGGCAACAACTCCCACCTCACTATTCCCGCCGATCCGCAGATCCCCACCAAGTCTCTCGACATCACATCATGTTCCATAACATACCGAGTAAAAGCCTCAATCGATTTCGCTTCCTCCACGGACGACGCCACACCGCCATCTTTCTTGAGTCCGGCCGCCGCCGTCGCTCAAAACACCATCCTTTCCCAGGAATATTTCTTCGATTCCTCGCTACCACTCCTAGGTATGTGGTCCTCTGCGTTCCATTTGCCCGCCCACGCCGCCGCCGCCAACCCCTGGCGGCGTTGAGCACGCCCGAGCGGCCTTCGCCTCCTCTCGGTTCAATTTGAAACAGAACCCCGTAGATCTCTCTCTCTCTCTCTCTCTCTCTCTCTCTATATATATATATATATATATATATATATATATATATATATATATATATATATATATATATATATATATATATATATATATATATATATATATGAATGACATGTGGGCCCACCTAGTTAAGTGACTAATCTAGATTTGTTAGTAGGATGATTAGTTGATAGAGTTTTTACTTAACAAATTGTAGTATCAATTGTGTCAATTAGTGGACAAAGAGAGTGATTAGAGGTTCGCTAGACTAGACAAAGGAGCCTGCTTTCCTTTGAGTAAGTGCTTAGAGTTCAATTAATGGATAATATAGGTAGTTAGGGCTAATTGAAAATAGTCAATAAGTTGTTGTCATTCTAGTGCAAAGGCAAATTTAAATCAAGAACTATACCTAAGTGATAATAGCTATAATGATAATGGATTAAGATAAATCGATATATCATTATATAAAGATGTTAACAAATAATACCTCATGGTTAATGATCAATAGACTATACCCATTAGGACCTAGGTTAAAATTGTTAACCTTGTCGCTATTTCAACAAGTTTATAGGTCAAACCTTAAATGAGAGATCGTAGTAAGTAAACTAACTAAAGCGATCCACTCGTAGTTAGAACATAAGATGATATAGTCATGGTTGGGCATATACCACGCACATGATCAAACACAGAAGCCCTAGACCATTGTCGTGTTAATAAAGATAATAATTTAATCAAATAGTTAATGGAGTAGTACAAGAATAAGATAATAATCAAGTACCATTAACATATAGCCTTATGTCTAGGAGTACCCAAATGAACATAGGGTTGTATACCATGATCTAGCAACATCATGTCTAGGGTTAATCTTAGTATAGTAACCTCAGAGTGAGACATATAAGCTCCTATATACTTACATGAATAAGCAAGGGAATAAAAGTATATGTATATGCATGTATGCTAATTGACATATGGTTTATTTGGCTGCTACACCTAATGTGGTCGGCGCTATACCGATCGCAGAAGACGAGATACGGTCCAACGACATGTTTATCTGCTCAAGCAAAGTATTACACTGACCAAAGGAACGATACCTCAAGTACAAAAAAATACTTTATGCCCTATTAATGGCTTCCGTAAGCTAAGACATTATTTTCAATACATAAAATTACAATACCATCGTCTTTTTCCTTAAGAGGTGTTCTACACAATCAAGAGTCAACTAATCGAGACAAGTGGCAAGACAACTTGGATCTTTTGATATCAATTTCATTACCCGAACAACAAATAAGTCTCGTGCTTTAGCAGATTTATCGAATGGACTCTTCGACTAACAGATCGATTCGCATCACCAAGACGACCATCGGACGTTATAATTCGATGGTTCTCGAGAATTCCAAGGCTCGGTATGGTATAGTACCGATCACGTGACAAGGCGACCGCCATAATATGTAATTCAACTACGCTTCTACTACAAATAATATGGTATTGTATGAAAATCTTCTAGCGGGCTTCGAGCAAACCAAATCCTCTGTTCATTGGCTAAAAGCGGTCGGTGACTCGTTAGTCGTGAAACAAAGTTAGCAATGAATTTCAATGTTTCGATAAGACAATGGCTCACTACCTAAAAGAAGTGAGGAAATTAGAAAACACTTTAGTAATTTCGAAATCCAATATATACCACTTAAAAGAAAATACTTTAGCGGCCGCTTATCAAAACTGGATCCTCTTGAATGTTTGTCTAAATCATCCTGTAGCACATCTACATAAGTACCACCAACCACCTCGATGTCGCCGTTTCGAGCATGATGCGATTGATCTTACCATTAAAACCTATCTAGTGCATGGGACAATGCCCGAGGATGCACGTGACAAAGATAGATTAATTCAAAGGGCAAGATTGTACAAACCGGTCGACAACGACCTATACCAAAAAGGAGCACATGGTGTTCTAATGTGATGTGTTTCTCAGAAAATGGTAAAACATTACTTCATGAAATACATAGGGGCTTATGTGGAGCACATGCTTCATATTCACTAGTCGACAAAGCGCTCGACAAGGTTTTTGTTGCCCATCGCACTACAAGACGCAATGCATCTTGTAAAACTTATGAGCAATGCCAATTTCATGTTCGACAAGTACGTTAGCCTGCAAACCAATTGTAGACAATTCCATTGTCAGGACCATTTTCGACATAGGGTATCAACATAGTTGGACAACCAAGGGCAACTAATGGCTACAAATTCTTATTTATGGCCATTGATACATTCACTAAGTGAATTGAAGCTAAACTCACACTACAACCATCGTGATTCAAAGAAAGAAATTCTTTATGAAGAATGTAATGATTCGCTTTGGTGTACCCACTTGTTTAATTACTAATAATGGATCATAATTTGTTAGTGGTTTGTTTCAAGATTACTGTGATGAAATAGGCATAAAATTTTGTTTTGCTTTTGTTGCTCATCCACATAGTAATAGAGCAGTTGAGCATACAAACGGTCAAATCATCCAAGGCATGAAGAAAAGAGTCTTTGATTGACTCAAAACACGCACGGGGCTTGGGTAGACGACTTATTCGCTTCTTTGGACCCTACGCACTACGATCAAGAGAGCTACAGTGAAACATCTTTTCAACTGGTCTACTGAGCGTAAGCTGATACCTAATGAAATTTATTTAGGTTCTACACGTGTCACTCTCCATGATACCATTAATCAAGACGAACAATGTGAAGATGGCGCCAACCTTCTCAAAGAAAAACGTGATTGAGCGCTATTAGGTCGCATACCTATCTACAAGGCTTATGTTGCTATTATAATGAAGAGTTCAATCATGTATGCTAAATGTTGGTGATTTGGTTCTACGACGAATCCAGAATCAATCTAACACGAACAATTTTTTCTCCCAAATGGGAAGGTCTTTTTACTGTAGTTTTTGTTACCCGGCCTGGTTCTATTCGACTTGCTATGGAAGACGACAGAATTCTATCCAATGCTTGGAACATAGAACATCTTCGCAAATACTATGTGTAACATATTCTTACCTTTTAATATGTTTTGCATCTATTATTTGATATATTTTTCTTCCAAATTATATGTTGCAGTTCTATATTACTTCATGTTATGTGATTATAATCGGTCTTCGTGACTACCACCAAGATCCTAATATGTACAAAGTTACTGGTCCGATCTTTAGATAACTTTTAGTAAAGATTTTTCCTATAAATCGCTCACTCCTTGAAAACTCACTAAACCGACTTTATCTAAGGCTTGTCGCTAGCCAGATCAGATCGCGACATTGCGAAAGTCGACCGGTCGCCAACCTCTATTCATAAACATTAAGTCTCGTGATACGCTCACTATATCATTGGTCGAATACATCACTGCATCGGGCTAGTAATATACCAAAAACAAACTCATAGAATTACAAGTCAAAAATGTTTTCATTCATTGATAAGCATTTACATTCAAAGGAAGGAGGAGGCGACAGACAACGGCCGATCAATGGGCCACGAGGAAGGGAGGGGTAGGAAAGGAGGCATACTGGACCGCCAGTGGGTTTTTGGCCCGAGGTGGGGAGAGAGCGAAAGGAAGAGGTTTGAATTTTTATTTGCGATTCAAAAACTAATTTGAATTTGAATTCAAATTCTAAAATAGTTTTGCATACAGTTAAACTTTAAGATTTTGCAAATCCAAATTTTGAGACAAGGAAATTGTTTTAAAATTTTAAATTGCAAGGTGAAGCTTTTGGAAATTTTGAAATGCAACCAAAGTTTTTGAAATTCATTAAATTTTAAATTGGGTCCAAAATTGGGCTGTCACGACTATCCAAAGTCCAAACAGCTTACTGCTTACATCAAGCGGCAGCCATGCAGCATGCATGCTGGCTGAGGGAAGAAGAGAAATTGAACTGAAGAGAAAAGCAACTCCATATGTGTATATGGCTGTCCATATATCATCTTAGCCCTCCAAAGTGCTTCGAGAGACGAGGGAACCTTAGCCTGGATCAAGCAAGGCTCAAAAACCGTATTTAAGAGAAAAGAAAGTTGAGAAACTGATGGCTGATGCCCTGCCAAACACCATTGCAGACTGTCGTTTGCTTCAGGATGATGGATGGATGGTGCAGAAGAAACAGGGCAATATATTGGGACAGTCAAGGCTCAAAGCGAAGGTTAGCCATGCCCTTGGGCTCCAAAGAAAGTAACCAAAGCCGAGAGCTATGGCATGTAAGACTGTCAGTGTTAACGAAGTCCCAGGCCCAAGAAATGGTTACCACTCACCAATGATGATACCTCTTGGACCGATGTATATCTGGGTCTAAGGTCCAATAAAACCAAAAGTAGATGCCAGACAAAGTGCAAAACTGAAGACTGTCTGCAACTCGAAGCATAGGGCATGGTTATTAAGGCGGTAAGGTGAGGCAAGACGACCCACCCTTCTCATACCTTTTAAGCGATAAAGCGCGAGGCGAGGCGACGCCTTAGGATGTGTAAGGCGGTAGTGCAGAGTGGCCGCAAAAGATCCCGACAGCATAGCAGCTCTAATTTTTTGGTGGCCACAGAAGATCCCGTTGCCACCCGCAGCCCCGGGAAGCCCCTGCCTACCCAGCTCCCCCCACCCCACCCCCCGCGCCTGCCCTCTTTTCCCCTTTCCGCTCGAGCGCCACGCCACTTCAAGGCCGCTTCGCCGGCCGCCTGCCGCCGCCTCCCCTCTCTTCTCCGCTCTCGGCCGCCGCGCGCCGCCTCCGGCCCTCCTCACGGCACGCTCGCCGCCGCGTCGCTTCCCTCCCACTCTCTCCGGCTCTCCTCTCCTCCGCCTTCTTCGCCACGCTGCCACCTCCTAGCGCCGTGGGAGGCGGCGGGAGCCTGGCGAGGAACCGCGTGAGGAGGTGGCAGATCCGAGCAGCCTGAGCGAAGCCGGCGGAGGAAGACACCCAAGGCGACGACGCTTGACACTCCGGACCGCTTTAGCCTAAGCGACGCCTTAATAAGCATGACATAGGGGAAGACAAGCTCAAGTATTCCATACCTGATCCAAGGACAAGGACACCGATGATTCTTCTCAGCAGCCGGCTGGAGCACAAGTAGCTCCTTTCCTGTGGTCCTTAGCCAGCATCATTCCAATTGCTATTGCCAAATGGGAAAAATCACAATGCAACCTCATAAGCATGCCACAAGAGAGATCATAAACTTGGAGACTTGGACCACAGCTGTTTTGTTCACATTTTTACATTTAGTCCAAGTAATTTCTTTAAGGGGAAACATACCCATGAAAAGTCAACTCAACTCCACACATTCTTTTGAAATGTTATCAGTAAATATTTCTGGCTCTGGAAAATCTAGACGCTGTAGTAACACAACAGTAAACAATAAGGGCAGAACATCCTTTGTTTATTATAAGAATAGTAAATCCAGGGTGCAAATAATAGACCTGACATGGTACTAGTTCCGTTTACTTAATCTATACAGTGGATAGCACCAGGAAACCACATAAGGAACACAACAAATATCTTCAGAAGCCTTCAAATTTCAACAACTCTAAGAAGATGCTAATGCCATGCTAAACGTCACGCTGGACAATCAAAACAACAGGAACAGACATAGAGTTAGACCTTTAAAAACAGGCTGGGTGGAAGGGAGGTCCAGATGATCATGCAACTGAAAACAGTCAAGCAGTCGGTTGCAGCCTCAGCTTATGGATTAGGCAGGAATCTTGCTCATATCCCCTTACACCACTCATTCCTTCCCACCACTCGTTCGTCTCAGCGAGCTGGGCCACCACAGAAAGCAAGCTCTTCCCTCCATCCACATAACAAATAACAATACTCAATTCTTCCCACAAACTCCTATGGCCATCGCTTCCCCTTCTCCTTCCTCCTCTCCTCCCCATTAATCTCATTCCTTTCTTCTTGGTGCTTCTCTGCTCACACCTGTCTTCCGCTTCTGTCAGTCCATGTCTCAATCTTCTTTCTTCTCCGTTGCCCGAGCACATGCTGGAGCAGGAGGGCGAGCTGCAGCTGCCGCTCTCCTGCTCCGTCACCCTGTTGCTCAGCTGCCACCAAGCATTCACAGCCTGAGGTACTTCCCTCTGGCTAAAGTGTCACCTGCCAAGACACTGAGCTCGCTCCTGGGCCTTCCGCGAGCCACACTATCGTCCTTTGCCAATGCTGATGATGGCTCCGGCGCGAAAGCAGATGCTACAGAGGACGAGGAGGAGCAAAACGGGGAATCTGAGCTGTCGGAGATGGCCAAGGCATTCCATATCTCGCCACGGATGGCGATGTCAATATCTGTAGTGATTGCATTTGCAGCCCTCACCGTGCCACTGGCGATGCGCTCACTGGTCTGTCATGGGACGATCAAAATGAAGGCACTGGCATATCTGACACTGCTATTAGGGTTCTACATGGCATGGAATATTGGGGCAAATGATGTTGCGAACGCCATGGGGACATCAGTAGGGTCTGGAGCTTTGACACTTCGGCAGGCAGTGCTGACTGCGGCTGTCCTAGAGTTCTCCGGTGCATTTCTTATGGGCACTCATGTCACCAGCACCATGCAGAAGGGCATCCTAGTTGCGTCTGTCTTCCAAGGAAAGGACTCTCTGCTCTTAGCTGGATTGTTGTCCTCCCTCGCCGCTGCTGGCACATGGCTGCAGGTCATTTCCATCACCCTTTTGAACTTGTTTTATCATGCCAAGCAGATCATGCAGACTCATAGTGCCATTAGGATCACATAATTACCAAGACTTTCCCCAGTTTCAGTCTACAATACAGAAGATTTAAGACATAGTTATGATACTGTAATAGCATCGTCTCCTAATAGGGCAGAATCATAGGCCTTTGCACTTCTAGATGCTACTTGATGGAGCCCCATAAACTATAAAAGGTAATTGCTATTTTTGATTCTATGAAACCTACTGCGTGAAAATATTTTAGACTAAGCAGAATTGAATATACTCTATTAAACTATTTCTTTTGAGGAACAAACTCTACTACACAGTAAATCATTAATCTTTATCTTTCATTGTGGAGGTAACAACTCATGAAGGGAAAGCAACTTAACAGATACAACAGCTATCTACAGAATGGTTTTAGCCTTATTGATATAGAAATCTTAGATGTACATTTTGAGATCCAGTTATAGACAATTTCAGGATCATCAGTGCAAGCTTCATTTATTGAATATTTCGCACCTCACTTCCAATTCTCAGAGGTTGTTCTTATCTAGCAGTTCAACAGTCATGTCAAAATTGGAAAGTAAACAAACAATAAATTGAGGTAACTGAGCGGAAAATGTTAACTACAAACCTAGCAACTTTTACAAGGAAAAAGTTTACGGAATCTTGCATCTTAAAATACGTAGGAAGTATATACATGCATAACTGTGCTGAGAAGACAATTTTAGTGGGCCACTGATTATATTACTAGGTCATATGTTTCCTCTACTTAAGCAATGGAGTTATGGTATTTACATGATTGGGTAAAAATCAAATGCAAATAGCATGCCTCAAAAATATCTTTCATCATCATCAATTGTTATGCCTCTACCACTAGTGCCGTTGGTTTTACAGTCTTGACAATGTAGCATATTAACATTTAATCATTTATAAGCATCTACTTGCATTACCATTTGCTATTTCTTAGGTTGCTTCCTCCTACGGCTGGCCTGTTTCAACTACACATTGTATTGTTGGGGCCATGGTTGGTTTTGGGCTAGTTTTTGAGGGGTCAATGCAGTTTTCTGAGCTCCTTGGCAAGAGTGTCTTCATCCTGGATCATTTCTCCTTTGATTGGTGCTGCAGTCTCATTTCTCGTTTACAAGTGCATACGCAGGGTAAGTACTAGACTAACTTTACTTACAACTTACAAGCTAAATGAGAAAACAAGACAGCTTCAAGTCAATACTTAGGCAGACATCTTGTTGAGCACACAGCAAAGAAACTAAAATTTCAGAAATAGAAGACATAAACACTGTTTCAAACAAGACGAGAAAATAATTTTCTACTGACCATGCTTCACTTCAGTTCGTATACAGTGCACCAAATCCAGGCCAGGCTGCGGCGGCTGCTGCACCAATTGCAGTTTTTACTGGTATCACTGCAATCTCCTTTGCTGCTTTCCCTCTCAGCAAGATATTTTCCATTGCTCTCCTGCAAGCATTAGCTTGTGGGGCAATAGGAGCCATTATAGTTAGTAAGGTGATCCAAAACAGCTTGGTGACCTACTGTCTTCAGAAGCAGAAAAGATAGCATCTGCCAAGACAAATGTTCAGCAAGTTGGATTTCTTTCGGACATTGCTGGCCCTACAGGAGCTCAATTGCAGATTGTCTATGGTGTATTCGGCTACATGCAGATCCTGTCAGCATGCTTCATGTCATTTGCTCATGGAGGCAATGATGTCTCCAATGCCATAGGGCCCTGGCTGCAGCTTTGTCCATTCTTCAAGGTGTAGCAAGCAGTGCTGAGATAGTTATACCTACTGAAGTCCTTGCTTGGGGTGGTTTTGGAATTGTTGCAGGGCTTACAATGTGGGGTTATAGGGTGATAGCAACAATTGGCAAGAAAATCACCGAACTAACACCAACAAGGGGTTCAGGCGGAGTTTGCAGCAGCTTCTGTGGTCTTGTTTGCGCGAAGCTTGGGTTGCTAATATCGCTACACATACACTTGTTGGTGCAGTGATGGGTGTGGATTTGCAAGAGGGTTCAGTAGAGTCAGAGCAGAGACAGTGCGCAAATTGTGGCCTCCTGGGTGGTCACAATTCCAGTTGGTGCTTTGCTATCTGTCTTCTATACATTGATCTTGACCAAGATTCTGGCATACTTTATGTGAGTGATTTGTGAGATACGACATTGTTTTGCAGGTACAACCCATTGTCCCTTCAGAAAATTTGTTATCATTGGAAAAAAATGCAACAGTGAAGAAATAAGCTGACTAGAAAAGTTTCCACCAGAAAACGTTACAAGATTTGCCAGAGCAAATAATCATTTTCTTGGCAACAAAGCACATGAGTAGGAAAAGGCTTTACAGCTAATAATCATGTTACACACTCCAGATTTTTCGCCTTTTTATCTGTAATGCACTACCTTGTATCTTTTATTTTATATCACAAGGTGGTATATCATAATTTCTTGTAGCGATATGATTATACATAATAGACACCAATTGGTCTGTCTACCCTTGTAATCATGTTACATTAATGACATTGCTCTTTCAGAGGCACTACAAAATAAGAATCTTTTCAAGAGAGAAGAATCACAGGCAAAAGGCAAGATTGGCACTGGCAAGAATGAAGAATTAGAGAGAGTCAAAACAACTATTAGATTGAGTGATTAAATTAATAAGTAAATAAATCATACTTTGCAAAGAAATACTAGCAAAGTCAGTAATTTCAACAACGCTACAGTGGCTGTACATCCTGTACAAATGTCCCTGGAGGCCTGGAGAAACGAAGGGACTTTGCATTTTGTAGTGTACGTAATTACTAACATGCGTTGATTATCATAATTTGATGGAAAATTTACATATATGGAGCTTAAGAAAAGGAACATAGGGGCATATTAGCCATCTCATACTCGTAGCTTCCAAATATACATACCCAATATCGTTGTAAGGAAACTTGGCCAGGATCCTATGATGATAGAGCATTGAATGTTAAAACCAGTTTTAGTCAATTCAGCAACTCATCAGGTACTTCAACAATAAAATGTATATGCAGGAACACTTCATAATACAACTTTTTTAACAACACACTCATCTAGCGTGCAACAGGTTCTTTTTATGAATTTTCCACGAGTTCATCCAGGTTAATGACCCACTACCATCGGTCCGTGTACTGTTATGCCACCTCTGCATTACTGGTTACTTCATTTGACCTTATATGTTCCTTTTTTTTCTATAGAGAACGCTGTAACTAGCAAAGCAAATATCACACAAAACAGTGAAGGTAACTTGTCGAGAACTGCAAGAAGCAACAGACATTTGCATAGAGTGATGAAACTAATCTCTGCATTTAGATTTAAAAAACATAACAGCATTAACAAGCTAATCTTATGCATATGATCCAAGGAATAAGGGAACACCGGGAGACAAAGTAAAGTAGGATAACCGAACACATCGAGATAGTAATAAGAGACAACCGGGGATCGCTAGCTGCAACAGGCGTACAGATTGGGCAGCAGAAACGGCAACGTCCCAGGACACGCCGCGCCAAGCGGTGGGGCTCGGGGGAGCCGGGTCGGCTCAGCCGGTCTCCTGGTCGAAGTCGTCGCCGTCGGACTCCTCGACGTTGTCGGCGTCGTCGTCCTCCGCCTCGGCGTCGTACTCCTCCTTGACGTCGCCGGTGGGCTTGCCTATGATCACCAGGTTGCTGTTGGTCTTGCGGATCTCGTTCAGCTGAGAAGCGAGAGCAATCAAGCGCAGAGAGAGAAGGAAGGCGTTAGCGCTGCGGGGCGTATTGGGAAGGGGAAGAAGGCCGGGAAGGGGGGGTGGGAGAGTCGTGGAGGAAGAGCAGTAGTAGTACCTTGTCCTCGAGGTCGGACTCGGCCATGGCGAGGAGGAGCTCGTCCTCCTGGGAGGTCGCGGGCACGGGGAGTAGCGTGGACGCCGGGATCAGCGGCGGCTTCGGCCACTGCCGCATCAGCGCCGGGAACTGCAGCATCTCCGCCTCACCACTTCGGCCGCCACTACTTCGGGTTGGGTAGGCTGGGGAGGGGGCTCGCTTTGAACTGAAATGCGACCGACCGCGCCGGCGTGGAGGTTTCTGATTTCTCTCCTCCTGTTCCGCTCGGCCGCGGTGGGTGGGGTGGGAATTAGCGGGCCGTGAGTGCGCTCGGCAAGAGCCGTTTGTAGGCCTCGTGGATCCAGGGCTACCCATCCTGCGAAGGTAAACGTTCGTCCTCTCTTGGGCCATCCTGGTAATCATCTGCTTGTACTCGATCGAAAGATGCGATTTTTCAGAACCACAGAAGAGCCTGGAGCTGCCCGTCTTAGTCGCACGGCGTAGCTTTTGTCTAATCCAAAAACCATTTCGCTTGCTTATCCGTTGATTTCTTTCGTCTCTCTCTCTCTCTCGTCTTATCCTCGTCGGCTATGTATCCCAGGACCAGCAGGCAGCAGCAGCAATTATAATGGCCGTTCCATTTACCACATGTGAATGTTACGAAAGAAAAAGAACTTCACGTGGGAGACATTCAGTCTGTTGAGAACAATCATACGAACGCAAGTGTATGGAGAATGGCTAGTATCTTTCATTTATCTATGTGTATTATGTACATAGATAATCATCATATTTATAGCCCACGAGGTGAAAACCATCCAAGACAGTGGTTTAGTCTTTTGTCCAGGCAAAGATTTCATAACACACTCTCCTCTCTTTTTTTTCTCTTTAAACAAACAAAATTGTCACGGTCCATCGACTATGCCTTAGATCTGATCTTAGGCCTTGACTCACCCTTTTCGTGGACAAACCTTTCTATTTTTAGGTGAGTTCAAATCGAACTTGCAACAACAAAAATAGAGAATTTAAGCAATAATAAAATAAAAAGCGGGTTAATGAAACTGAGAAAATTGACTCGCGAAGAAATTTGTGTTGATCTCAAAGCGTTGTTTTGTGATCAAACGGATCCGGAGTCCGGACCTTCCTATCAATAACTTGGTATCGTCGTCGCGACTCGCAAAGACAAAAAGGTCCTCGAGATTCATGAGGTCATGTGAACAGACGGTAACGAGCAGATCGTCCCATAGTGCTCGATCCGGACCGTTGATCGTCAATCTAACGACATGCACACACGTGCAGTCAGCCCCAGGCCCCCAATGGACCGCCATTTCCACCCTCCACGTCGCCGACTCCGAGCGACCTATAAATGGTACTCGACCCCTCTCCTCCTCTTCCCTTCCCCGCCACCCACCAACCGAAGCCGAAGCCGAAGCCGAAGCCGCCATTCTCGCCATCGATCGCCATGGATCCGACGCCGCAGTCGCACCCGATCCTCGCCTACGTGCTGTCGCGGCTCCCACGCTCTCCGCCAGGCTGCCGGCGTCCCCGACGCTCTCCTCCCCGCGCGACCTCGAGCAGCCACCGCCGCCGGCGCCGTCCCCGCGCGCGCCGTCGGGCCCCGCCGAGTTCGAGCTGGTCGGGCGCATGCCGGGCCTACGCCACCCTTCCATCCTCGCCGCCATGACCCGCGCCGTGGCCGACGTCTCCTCCGCGCGCGACGCGCTCCGCCTCTCGGACCCCGCCCGACCATGAGCTCGTCGACTCCTTCCGCGCCCTCCTCCTTCCCACTCCCACGACGGCAAGCCCGTCGCGGGGAGTGCAAGCAGGAGGAGATCGAGGCGAAGGTGGCGGCGAGCCGGGAGGTGGTGCGGCTGGAGGGGCGCACGAGGCGTACGGGGCCTGCTGCGGGAGGCGGAGGAGAGGCTGGAGCGGTGTACCGGATGGCGATGCACGGGAGGGACGTGGCGGAAGGGGCGGCAAGAGGGGATGGAGGAGGGATCGGGGCGGTGGACGAGGAGGTGCTGCGGGTGCTCAGGAGGCGGAGGAGGGAGGGTGGTGGAGCGGGTGCGCCTCGCCGACCGGCAGCTGCGGCACCTGCCCGAGCCCTTCGGCCGGATCCGTGGCCTCTCGTCCTCGATGTCTCCCGCAACCAGCTCCAGGTAGATCAGGACTCACTCGGCCCCCGTTCCTCGTTACCATTGCTCCGTCTCCGCGGCCATCGTATAATGTATATTACCGTTCGCGATATGTTCAGATCGATCGATTGGGGGATTGGAAATCGGAGTCCTTCGTTCGATCCGGGAAAATCGGGTGATCGAGTGAAATGTTGATTTTGAGGTTATAGCGTCCTAGGCACAAGGAAAGTTGGACCTGTATTGCACGGCCCAAAAGTATGAATGATGGAATGCAATGCTGGTTAATATTGTGGTGTTAATCCCAACAACCAAACCGTCTCTCCTATGGGTTAGCTCAGGAGAATTGTTTATGCGCGGTTTTCATTTGTTGAAACTTCAGATTATGCAACTTTTTTTAAAAGTAATTGAGATTATGCAACATACTATTCCCGTGTTCTTCCCTGATCCCTACTCTGTAGTCTATACACATTCCCTGCTTAGTGATCTCCATTGAATTCGCAGGTTGTCCCAGATGCTATAGGCGGGCTTGAACACCTGGAAGAACTCCGCCTCGCTTCCAACGCCTTGGTTTCTCCCGACTCCATTGGTCTACTCGCCAACCTCAAGATCCTCGATGTCTCCGGCAACAAGCTGAGGTCACTGCCCGACAGCATCTCAAAATGCAGGTAACCAACCAGCCATCTCCCCACCCCGTGCATGCATCTTCCTGCCAATGGTGTCGTGACCACTCGAGCTGGTCGCTGCAGGTCGCTGGCCGAGCTGGACGCGAGCTATAACGTCCTGACGTACCTCCCGACGGGCATCGGCTACGAGCTGGTGAACCTGCAGGAGCTGCGGGTGCACCTCAACAAGCTGCAGTCGCTGCCGTCGTCTGTCTGCGAGATGCGGTCGCTACGCCTCTTGGATGCGCACTTCAACGAGCTCCGGCCTCCGGGGCCTGCCCACCGCCATCGGCAAGCTGGCGGCGCTCGAGTCGCTCAACCTGAGCAGCAACTTCAGCGACATGCGTGACCTGCCGGCCTCGTTCTGAGACCTGCTTGGCCTGCGCGAACTCGACCTCAGCAACAACCAGATCCACGCGCTGCCGGATTGCTTCGGCCGTCTGGACCGCCTGGAGAGGCTCTCCTGACCAGAACCCGCTCGCCGTGCCGCCCATGGAGGTGGTGGCCGGGGCGTGGGCGCGGTGAAGGAGTACATGGCTAGGAGGTTGCAGGAAGCGGTGGCCGAGGAGGAGCGGCGGAGGAGCGCCGCGGCGGCGGCGGCGGCGGAGAGCCCGAAGGCGTCGACACCGACGGCGTGGCTGTCCCGCAGCGTGTCGTCGCTGAGCACCTGGGTGTCAGACGTCACCGGGCAGGACAAGGCGGCGGAGGAGGACGCTTACCTGGAGCAGGAGCTATGAGCGAGCGAGGCCTCCCTCGTCGTCCTCGCTGCTTGATCCATCGATGTATATACCTGCGTTTCATTGCTCGTGCGGCATAGGAATCACAGCTTTGCGTCATCTTCCTCTCGTTGTTTTGACGTGACCACTGGAGCAACCAAGGTAGTTCTTTGCTAGTTTCAATTGGTATGTTACTATTTTGTTCAATAATGTTGTGGAAAGGAGTTGTAGCCAGTTAGGTGCGTTGAGACTTGCGAGGGCCACTTAAGATCATCGTTGTGGAAATAATGTGCGAGTTGTAAGCAGGGTGTTTTAAGAGTGTCCACGAGAGCAAGATGCTTCTTTGTTGCATTTTGTTGAAATGCTTTCTCGGATTCAAAATTTCACATCGGCTTCAATTTGGTCTACGGAGCTGAAATGGGATTGTTTCTTTGAGGTATAATAGCACAACGAATTCTTGGTCAAATGTAACACGCATGCACAAGGGACTGGGTTCCGAGGAGCCAGGTTAAAAATCAGTAGCATGTTAACTTGGATTACATGACAGATGTTCATGGTTTCAGTTCTGTGGCCGCTCCATGAACACACTATTGACATGAACAGCTATTATATCACGAGAGTTTACAATCACAAATTGCCGTGTACGAAAAATCTGACGAGCAACAAACCCCACAGCACAAAGCTTCCCTTCAGTCACACCAGCATAACCACAACAAGATACGTGCTAACCAGGGATCAAAGAACCATTACCGGGCAAAATCCCGCTCGGGGCCCGGTAACGGTTCCCGGCCGGTTACCGGAAAAACCGGAAAAAAAACCGGTCGAATTTCATCAAACGCGATTCAATTCAATTGCTCAAACCGTAATCGACCGTTACCGAAAAACCGAAAAACAGAAAAACCGTGAAACCGAAATGAAGAAAATTGTTTAATAGCAATTGTAGAGTGTTTAATGAAGTAGCAATTGCAAAAACAGAGAAAACCTTGCTAGTTTCACTCTCGCGTAGCTCTCTCCTCCCAAGGACTCAAAGAAGATCTAAAATAAGAAAAACATAATATAATGGTAATGACTAATGAACAATAACTTGACTAGCATACTAAAAACAATATAAACAATAATGGTGTAGGAAACTAGCAATGCATACCAAGACATTGTCGAAGCGAAGGTTGTGCAATATACTCATTATTATCAATGAGTACAAGTCCGCTATATTGAGCAAGGTGGGCTTTGTATTGATCCCAAGTGTATGTTTCATGGGCATATTGTAGCCAATGATTATAAACTTGTTGGTAATACTCGGTTCCACCCATCGATAAACCATTCTTGAATTGTTGTCGAGGTACAAGACCGTAATGGTGAGTAGGATAAGAAGAAATTTTCAAGAATGAGAATCATCACCGTAAGGTAATAGGTTGGCATCTCGACGCCCGTAAGTCGTTGAGCTAGCATGGGATTCGTAGGAAGAAGAGTCATGTGGTCGAGAACGATCTTGTTTGCGACTTTACGCTCATAAGTCCTACGAATTGTTTTCCCACTTGAGTTCGATGACAACCATGATCTTCATCCCGGTAGCATGCGTGAAATCTTGCTCACAGTGAATTCCAATGGTTTGTCTTGTGTTGCATCATGCGTTGTCCCACCATCGCCATCATCAAACGACGGAGAGCTACTGTCAGCAGACTCTTGGTACTGCACTTCATCGATGGAGTTTCGCTTCGCCCTCGCTTTCCACAATGCCCTCCCGAATTTTCTTTTTCTTCTTATCACCTCTCGCTTTTTTGTTTGTGTAAGAGAGGCAAAGTCTGCACCAATTTTGCAATCTGCTGGCTACAATATTTCCTTTTCCCAAGATGACTCTTACCAACAGTTGTCTTCGTCCATTCCTTCAACGGTTGATCATTTAGTGTTTTTTCTAGTTCCTTCTCAGGGATGGCATCAACTACAATCTTGGATGGAATAGGGGGCTCACCTTCCTCGTCTAGTACGGGCTTCGATTCTATCATGGAGCTATCAAGCCACTCATGGATTGTGTTATCCCTGTCGTACATGGTGGCATTAATTAGATCGCCAAAAGGATCTACATCTCTATCCTCATTTCTAGTATCATGCTCTTGCAATCGCAGCCTTAGATTGTAGTGGACATATACAAGCTTATGCAGTTTCTTGTACCTAAGACGGTTCCTCAATTGTGTATGCACCAAAGAAAATGTGATCCAATTACGTTCACATCCACTGGAGGAAACACATTGTGAGACAATCCGCAAGGCATACTTTTGTAATGTTGGTGTCTCCGCTCCAAAAGTCATCCACCATGTAGCTACAAGTAACATGAAAATTATATTGAACTCATAGTGACGGTTGATTTTCTATGTATATGTAAGTTGATAACAACATACCTGCACTAAGACGAGATGCACTAATGTGAGCCTCATTTGAAGCAAATAGGCCACGTCGATCACGATAGTATTCGAGCTCGCCTAGAGTCCTGATCGCCTCTCTGTGTATCGGCTATTCTTTGAATTGCCGTTGTCACGGAAATGGTGAGGGATGGATTCTTCCCCAAACCATATACGTTGTGGGTCTGTGGGTTTAGCACCCCCGCTATCCAAAGTTTGGAATTCAACACACTTATAATGTTAGAAAAAATACAACAAATATGTGTTAGGATTTACGAAACTAACTACTTACCTGCAAGTATATAGGTGCGGTGCTTGAGCATTGCAATTCTTTTATTAGCTACCAACATAACACGATCACAGGTAGCATCATCTTCTGCAAATGCGACGTCAAGTTCTTGCTTCAGTTCATATGTTTTGCAACCACCCCCGCCATAGCTATGGTTTCACTGGTCTGCAAATCTTAGTAGTCAATAAACAGGTTCTACTAATTTAATGACCCAATGCATAGAGGTCCACCATTGTCTACATGTGAGACAGGAATACATGTATTCTCCTTCTTCAGTCGTGGACAAATGATTGGAGCTCCACAAATCTGACACCATCCACTTCATAAACTTGTCTTTTTTATCCAAAAACTCTTTAAGAAAACAAATGTCGCCCCAAACCTTGTGGCGCTTGGACGAACTATCTCTCCTCCAACTGCTCTCGATTTCATTATGGAGGCGACCGTGGTCGTGATAGGAACCGACAAATCCTCTTTGCCGCCTTCACGACACTAGCAACCTCCATGAACTGGCTAATATCCTTCAACATGAGGATAATGGTATGTGCCGCACACGGCTGCCATACTAAAGTTGGATACTCTTCAATGATGAGTTGACATGCTCTTTTGTAGTTTGCACCATTGTCACTACAATCGCATAATATGTCGAACTCCAACTTCTTCCATAACTTTACGTATCTCACGATATAAAAAGTCAAGATTTTGCATCTCACCATTGCATTCATCGACTTATGGAAAAACATTCTTCCATTGCAATACAACATGAAGTTAATAATACTCATCCTGTAGGTCCCGACCATGAATCACACATGATAGAGACTCCATATATACCCTACCATCTTTGAACTCGCCACATACTCCTTTATTTCTTGTTCGTTAGCATCAAGATATTCCCATCAATTTCATGGCCTCTTGGTGCCGCCACGCCTTCACCAAGATTTTGTGTCTCTTTGATAGCAAAGACGAAAATAAGGACACTCGCCTTTGTCCTGTGAATGTCATTACTATGAAACCACTTAGACCAAATTTTCTCAAGTTTCACCTAGAGCCTCCACGTATTGTTGTATCAATGCGGGTTTGTCGATGCCCGATCGCCAAAATATCAAAATCAACTCTCATAGATCGTGACTCGCCAAACATCGCAGAAATGGCACCACTTCGTGCCACTTCCCTACCACTTGCATTGCCACCACCATATTCAAACGTTGCACCTCGGCTTTTACCCTTTGTTCGAGTGGTGTATCTCCAACGACTCTCGCGAGCCCATTCCATCTGCATTTTCGCCATCATCGAAGACATTTTGAGATGAAGGGCCACGAGCTACTGTGTTCTCTTGCAACTTGCTCCATTCGAGTCGTTCTTCTTAATAGCTTTTTCTTGCCTTCGCTTCATCAAGACTTGCCAAGATGAGCTCATGGACTTGCGCGAACCCCATCGCAAGCAACAACATCTCCGTGTCTCCCAAAGAAGATGTTCTTTAGGCGGGTGACACTCCACTGATTTTGTTAGATTACAATATCTCGCACTTCCAACCAAAGACCTCCTAGTCTCTCTCCATGCTCCCAAACATTGATAGATTTAGGAGCCATCACCTACCATAATCCATATAGGATGAAAATGGGTCAATATTGTAAATAATGTTATCTTCATGGAGTCAATTATTATTAAATCTATAGATACACTATGTTATTATGCATGTCCCATGTATGTCTCCTTCTGCACTTACCTTTGTCACTTTCTGGCTTGCAACCCAATAGATGAATTAAATGGTCCAGAGAAGAGAACCCAACCATGTGTGCCATGATTAGTCTCCTTGGCTAGCATGAGTGCACTACTATTACTTTGCAACCCGCACGACTTGATGTGAACTTGAACCAAATAAAAGCTAGCCATGCCAACCAATTATTTGTCATGTCAATGGCATTTCTAATCTACGCAAGCACTAATCGCACTACTCCTAAGTCCTAACCAATGATATGGTACTTCAAGTGTGCTCATCAACGAAAATCTTGTTAACATGAGTACTACCAATGTAGAAACTTGAAAACTTGAGCATATACATGCTAGTACTTGAGAACTTGAGCATATACCGCTAAGGTCACATTATCACGCCACACACAGACTTGCTAGTTTGTATGCTTGGTGTCACTGAAAATGGAGGAGGGAGGAGGGAGGCAAGAGGAGCCAGCAAAGAAATGGAGGGCGGAGGGAGGGAGGAGGAGGAAAGGAGCTACTGTGCAATCATGCACAAGAAGGAGGGGACAAGAGAGTGACATCCACCTGAGCCTACAGGAATGACCACATGCATTGGGGCAAGCTGCAGGCACAAGAAAGCAAAAGCAGACTGCATACACATGCATTGGGATTTTGGGAGTCCTATGCATTGGGCCCCGGTTTGATTCTCAGCCAACTGCAAGAGCAGGGTAGGGGGGAGGAAATCCCATGCGAAACACCCTGGACAAGTCAAAAAAAAAAAGTAAATTTTAAATTTTTTTGGCCGTTTTTTTTTTACCGCCACCCCGCCGGGATCCGGTTACCGGCTGGGGTTTTTTAACCGGCCGGGTTTTTTAACCCTGGTGCTAACCATCCAACTGCAAGAAAAACCAGCACAGCAAGCCAATACAGGAACGGCGCACGGACACAGAATATACTTGGTAAACATAGGTCATATTAAGTTCGCATGATCCAGTCAGGTTGGAGCAGCTAAGCCCATAGTAATTACACGCAATTCACCTGCCAAGGCAACTGCTTTCCAGGGGCGCGCACGCGCGCAGTCAGGTTGGGCAGCTAAGCCCATAGTAATTACACGCAATTCACCCGCCAAGGCAACTGCTTTCCAGGGGCGCGCACGCGCACATACTACTAGCGACAAATATACCAGGGTCGCACGGCACCACGGTTCGTAAGCAAGCTCTGAGGGCAGCACCACAGCGGCACCGCACGTCTCATTATTTACGCATATATACTTTAGATTAGATCTAGATAACTATGTGCTCAAGTGCACACGATCTTCACTTCTGCTTCTTCTCCCTGGCGATGAGGTCCATCACAGCTCGCTTGATGCTTCCTCCATTCTTCGCGAGCACCTCCTTGTTCATCTCAGTATCATCAAAGCCCTAAAAGGAAGACACCTAAGTTCAAAAGATTGGTATCATAATCCTGTGTATGAGCACTATACAGAATAAGACACGGATCTTACCATTTCATGCAACTCTGCAAGGAGCGGATCCCATTCATTGACGCCGCACAGATCATCAACAGACTGCTCCAGGTTGTATTTATTCTGCCTGAGTATCTCCTTGTTCAGATCAACCTGCCTAAAGCCCATTTCCTCCAGCTCCTTCAGCAGTTTCTCCTCTGTAAGATCATCAATGTCTAGAGGTTCAGATGATGGCACATCGGTCGGTGCGGGTGCAGGGGCAGGCACATTGACGGGTATAGTTGTAAGCAGACTGGTGGGAGCATTAACAGGTGGAGGAACAGGCGTCGTAACAAGTTCAGGTGCAGGGACATCAATAGGAACAAAAGCAGCAGCGCCTACACTGGATGAGGGAACATCAATGAAGGGGTGTGAAGGAATTGCTGCAGAGACAGAGGGCACAACGCATGGAGCAGGCTCAGATTTCTTGGGCTCAGTGACTCCACGGTATATTAAAGGCTCAAGCAATTCCACTTTGGTGCTTTTAACATGTTCACCAAAAACTTGATCCATAGGCTCGATATTGACATCAATCAAATTACTTGTGTTTGTACTATTGCTTTCCGGGGGCAGATTCAAGTTTATAGCAGCAGTCTTGTTGTCGTTGACAAAAGAAGGATCTTCCACCTGCGGATGCATTTAGAATTCAGATGATAAGACAAAAGTACCAAGATTACACATCTATACGGACAAAAGCTATGGTAGGGTAACAACCTGGATATGAACCCAAACCCGCTGACCAAATTTTTGACCAGTAGGTGATGCCAATCTCCAGTAAGATATATACCTCCCAGGCCTTGCAGGTGCCACAAAATCAACAGCAACATCAATCTCCTCATCCACAGGGAACCCATTCACTGGAATCTGCACAGTATAGCAACTCAAATTGAGAATTTCTTATGTTTAAATAGCATGTATCCTAACTTACAATTAAACCTCTAAGTTGAAAAGTCACAATATGCATAGTAGCTACCTCTAATGGAACAAAGGTCTGCAGCGCAAACTGATCTCCACCAACCCAGATAAGCTGTGTGCCCAATGGCCACATGATAGACCCATTGTTATGCATGCGCCAAATCTTAATAAACGAAGTTGAAGGTACCATCAGTGTTCCATCCAGGACAGTTACATCCAAAATGAAGCGACTTTCAAGTTTCTCCCGCTTTGACTTCGTCACAGACCGTGAATGGATCTTTCGGCACTGAAACAAAAAAAAAAAAGAATTTATTAATCATTATTATATTACTTCTCCTACCTAGCAACTTATATGAATTGAGGTACTCACCAAATTAGGGTCTCTCGATAATCTGTGGTGTAAAATTGGCTTGTCTATTCTGGTGTACTCAACCTCGTTGCCCATGAGACGAAAGCAGGCATCACACAAATCATAATCTTCTTTCCTGTTGGTAAAGAGGAAAGATGTCAAATATAACTATAAGAAACACAGAGAATTGGCTATGACTTTAAGATCTTACACATTAGACTTGTAGCGTGGCCCAACAATAGGTTTCACTCCACAACCATCACACCGAATCCATCTATGGAAAGCGTGTGGTGGTGAGCTCTCACTATTATTACCAAGATCTCCATATAGATGCCCAGAAGACAAGAGGCGGCCTGGGTAAGGAAAACGTGGAGAAGGTCCATAGCCTGGGGGTGAATGGGCCACTGGTGGCGGTGGGAGTGTGTGGGGTGCCCTATACATTGGAATATGCCATCTGGAATCACTAGCAGCTTTTGCATTGGCTTCAGATTGCCAAATGGAGGGGTAAACCTTTGGTTCGCATCTTTGTGGCTGAGACCATTCATTGGTAGATGGAGTCGGAGTTGGACGGAAAATAGGAACAGCGGAAGGGGCAGGTGGTGAAGCAGAGGGCATAACAGATCTCCCCTTACTTTGAGGATCACTCATTCCCTTGCTGACAGATTTGTTAGCACCTGAATTATAGGAGAATAGCAACTCCTCAATGGAAGGGTATAATGATGCTTGTTGGCCTTGAGAAGCATTAGCACTAGGAGCAACAGGGGCCTCGACTAACACGCTCTTGAGACCTCTTGCATCAGAAGATTCAGAGTTCTGCGCATCCAAGGGTCGTGAACCCAAACCTTCCTTATCTTTGGTCTCATCGTTAGCTGTGAGATCCACCTGTGTTTGTGGCACACCACTGGAGGAGCTGGATGAACCATCAGCATGCTCGTCAGATGGTTTGTTGCTGCTGCTGCTTGGTGTGATCAACTTAACAAAGGGCTTTATCAGCTCAGTTAATTGTGGTGGTGCTGCATCAAGTACTTCATGAGAAAGCTTCAAGGGCATCAGGAACAGGCTCCGGATAGACCTCATAGCTTCATCAATAGCTGATTTTATCTGAGCCAGTGTATCTTTGCGAGCAGTGGACCTCACACGTTTAGATATGGGCTTCAAAGCTTCATCAATAACTGATCTTATCTGAGCTAGTGGATCTTCCTGAGTGGTGGACCTCAGAAGTGTAGAATTTGTCTCCTGTTTGTTCTGAGATACTCCAGCTTGGCTGCTCTTTAGCTGAACATTAATCCTGAGAGGGTTCAGTTTCTGATGAATAGCTGCATCATGCAAGTCGTCGTCGCGTCAAGCATGACAACATCACCATCCTCATCAGTGTAAGTCAGAATGAAGTCGACATCAGGACCAAACTTAAAAGCACTCGCGATCTTGGACCAAGAGCAGATAAATTAAGATTGAAGTGTGGTCCATTCACATAGCCATTGAACCTTTTAAGCGTGTCGTCAAATTTGACCTGAAACATCGGAAAAATGGGGAAAATTGAGAACAGTATAACAAAAAAATGTGTCAGATGACACGCTGATGTAGAAAGACAAGTCTCGCCACGAGAAATGAAATAGACCTGTAACTACAAACTACCAAACCATTGTTTAAATAGTACTACAAATTCAAACTGCATTATATATTTATATGGTCCTAATGCATCATATCATACGAAATTGCTTACTGACAGGAGATCAGGACGAAAGAATGTTTGAAGAGTCTTAATGATTTTGTGCTGCACTTGGCAGCATTAGATGGCTCAAAAGATTATCAGAATTAAAAGTATGTGCGGTAGAGATTTATTTAAGGTGATAACATGTAAGCCCCAGATGCACCTTGATCATTAGATAATACAGAGAACTACGAGGCCAAATCTCCCAGAGGAGTTCCAATTATGTTAGCAACAGTAAAACTCAAAATTATACTAGTATTTCAGAAGTTTGGAGTGCAAAAGTACAGATGTATTAAGGAGCAGAAAATTTCTTATTTTTGGTGAGGATGAGAATGATATTATTATGATCTTAATTTCAGATGAAATTTTTGCCTCTATCATGCTTCCCTTTATCAATTAAGCAAGAGGTAAAATACGAACATAAACTATTTGATCAAATTGTCAATGTAGACTCAAAAGTTATGCCGACTTAGCCTATTTGAGAATCAACATCAATCATAGAGAAGTTGGAGACATAAAGTTGTCTCCATATGGGGAGATGCCAATAAAAAGGGCATGGGGAATTGTGTATAGTTATTCTTCATTTAAGAGTTATGTATCTCATTAGTTGGAAACTTGAAACAAGTCAAACAACTCCGTTGATCAACCCTCCTTACAGATGCCCAACTTTTATCTAGTTCTCACACGCATGCATACATGGACTAACTAAAATTAAAGCAAGACAGCCAGTAATTATACTCGTACCATCTGTTGAGGAAAAAAAAAAGTACAGTTCTCACACCGTCAAACGCATACCTACATGACTAAGACTAAAGCGAGACAGGAAGTAACTATGCTCTGTTGTACCAATGTTAACAAAAAAAAGTTACACTGAGCCTACAACAGAACTTATATAACAACTTCGTTATTAAAAGCCCTTTTAGTTTATCCTCTCTTCTGCACAAAACCTAACACCTCGTCATAAAAAACCATTGTAGAAATATAGACTATAGAGCCCGATGGCACTACAAATTGTAAATTGAACTCTTGTATAATAAACCCTAAAACCAAGACATCTTATTAGAACCGAATAGTCAAACTACAACCAAGACATGGAACTATAACAACTTCTCCGAAAGATTTACCGTATCTTCAATCCTAAACAGATGCAAAATTCGTCACCTCCAAGTTCAAATAATACCAACAACGCCCATCTGTTCAATCGAACAACGTATTCTAACAAACAGATACTGAAGTTAACACTCGGGCAGGTGCATATTTTATCGACAATCGAACGCAACATCAAAACCATCTGACCATCCTCGCCGAAACTAGACCACCACCGTCATCAACCTCCAGTCTAACAAATAACATCTTAACTGCTAAGCAACACCATGCGCACAAACTATTCTCCGTTTCCTTCTCCAAAACAATATATGAACATAACAATTTCCAGTTTTTGGCAAGAGTTCAAGGTATCAAATGAAAAACCTCCTTCACCACCCAAATTTCTCCCAGGAAAGAAAAATCTACACCAATACAACCAATCACAAACCCTAACCGCACAAAACAACGCAAAATCCCTCCTTGCGGAGATCAAACCCCATCCGCACACACATAACCATCTCGATGAGCACACGAACCCAAAAAAACCCTTCCCCCACGCCGCCCAAACACCACCAAAAGCGGTTTCCCCACACCCCACCCCTCCTTAATCGCGAAACAAAAAACCACAGTTCCAAACCACAAAGGGTCTCAGGTGCCTCACCTTGACGACGACGTCCCACTCGTCGGGCCGCGGCGCGACCCCATCGAACGACGGCGAGCTCCGAACGGACATCGCGGCGGGAATCCCCAGGAGGACGCGGCAGCGATCGTGCGGAGCTACCTCAAAACCCCAACGAAGTTAGCTATCCGATACCTTAGAGGGAGGCGTCGGAGGTGGAAGAGGAGGAGGGGAAAGCTGCGTAGCCGTGAGCCGCAGTATCGGGGGCGTCGGTGCTGGTGGTGGTGTGGGAGAGTGGCGATGCGGCCATAGGCTCGGAGACCAGCCTTGCTTTTATCACGGCCCGTTTCCTTCGATGCGAAGGCTCGGCACAGTTGGGGCAATTCAGTCTCGGGACCCACACGTCAGTGGGTGAAGTCTCGATCGCTTCCCGGGAAGAGGGGGCTGAATGTAAAATTCGTTGGGCAGAGTTGCATTTCTATGTTTGTGGAGGCGTGGAGTGCAGTTTGCGCCTTCCCTATCCTGCGGGTTCCACCTGTGGGACCGGAATGCCAGTGAGTAGACATGGATAAGGGCATCGAGTACACTACTGCTGTTAACTATTTCAGGGCATGTTCAATCTACGTGTGGCGTGCCACAGCTCCGAACACGCTCCGAAGATGAGCGTTTAGTTTCTTAGGCTTAGCTGTCACAGTTTTTTATTCGAAATTAGAAAATTTTGCCACAAAGTGTTTTTTGCCACAAGTGTAGCAGGAAAAAAGAGAGAATATTACGGTTCTTTGCACGCCACAACACCAAAAGATTCCTTAACTTTTCTAGTTAAGGTCACTCATTCGTCTCCTTTCTTCCTATATTTTACTCATCACCACCACCATGCTCGCCGTGGAGAGATTATGAGGATTGTCTCGTTGTCATATCTCTCTTCAGGTAACACGCATCTCTTTACGTCTCTTTCCTCTCCATATCCACCATCACTTACTTCTCCTCATCTCCCTTTCCTCTCATACATGCAGATATAGAGATTTCTCCATATTCTACCGCAGCAACCGCCTTCTCCTGTGATTCTACCACCAACCCCCTGCTCGATATACTACTTGTCTACTCATTCGTCATCATGTGGTCATTGCCATCTCCTACCCTGGTTTAGAGGCTAGTCTGCTCAAGAGATCGAGGTAATACCATTTCCTTTCTTGGCGCCATAGGTGGATCTACTCATTCCTTTTACTTTTTCTTATGTGTTCTTTTTTACCGAATTTTCTTATGTGTTCTTGTGAAATATTGACTATATTATTTTGGAATGCATGCTATAACTCAGATTTATTTGTGAGATCTTGTGCATGCGCATAGAACTCTCAAGTCTTCTTTTTCTTGAAGATGTAGTGTAGCATGACAAGAGGTGCTTGCTTGACTAATATATTTTATAATTTATGATGAGTGGATAATCGGAGTCCTTTATTTATGGTTTCATGGTTACAAATGATCTCTTATACTTCGGGCCACGATCTAGTACGGTCCAACCACGTTATCAAGCTCGCATCGCACCCGGTGTTATCGCACGTAAGACATCGTGTTACTACACCACCACTCGAATGTTACTATAAGGAAGACGGAGTGTTACTGCACTGCCGCCAGAATGTTAATGCACTTTTATTGAGATGTGAAGGATCGGGCAACCCTTGCCCATCAACAGGATGTTGACCCATGTTGATTTTTCGTACAAAAGGAACGCATCATTTCCATAATGTAAACACAATTTGTTTTTAACTGTATTTTTTGCTGCTTTTTATTATACCCATATGAACATAGCTTGGGGGAAGAGGAGATAAGGTTCATGCTTGAGTGGTACATCGAGCTCCTTAGAGATAAACCTGCAACTTTCAACTTCAAGAGGGAGCATCATCTTCGGTGTGCAAATGTTATAAATGCCAAATTTGGTCTTGGTGCCACTCAAAACCAAGTGAATAAGCACTATAATTTATACAAGGAGAAGTGGAGTGGTGCATCAAAGCTATGACTAACAAAGTGATAATGAATTTGATGATACCACATGCCAATTCATTCTTTCTGAATAAATGAAACAATACCTTAGTGTAAGTCTTTAGTAGTGTATTTCTGACCATTCAGTTAATGGCTTCATGCTTAATAGTAGATATGTTTTTGACCATTTTGCTTGTCTTCCTTCGTATGACATAAAAAAGTGAGCAATGATCTTACTAGGCCTATCAAGTTCTTTCATCTATTGTGAGAGTTGATCTCTAACCTCTCGCAAGATGATGGTTCACTTGAAGCAAACCACTATGTTGCTGAAGACAGTGATGACGGTTGTAACCTCCCATTTTTTCTGAGTTTCCAAAGATTTTCAAAATAAAAATAACCATTCGGTTTTATTGAATTTCTAAAGCTTAACTTGAAATATTGGGAGTTAAAATCAATTTAATATGAATTAATCAAACTTCAACTAATTCGCTTTGGTTTGTCTTGAGTTTAGTGGAGTCTACTGTATTTTGGATTCCCTTCCTGCTCTGCTCCATTTTCTCCATCGCCTGCTCCTCCTTCTCCTCGTGACCTCCTCCTCACGACCTCCCTTGGTCATGACCTCCCGTGGTCACGACTCCACCTTGGTCACGACCACCCCTTGGTTACGACCACCCTCTGGCCACGACCACCCTCTTAGTTTCTATCGGCCCGCTCATAGCCTCTACTCACCTTCTTCTTCCTCTCATCGCGTCACTACTGACGCAAAGTCTTCGCGCATTAAATGTAGTTGTGTCGAATTAAATGATGTCGCCTCCGATGTGACCGCCTCTTTGGTCTCCTCCCTACCGCCCCAATCCCTTCCTCACTCGCCAGAGTGCGCCCATCCCATGCCGCCTGAATCCGCCGCTCCATCCGTCGCCACCCTTCTCCTTCCTTTCTAAATAAAGCACCAAGGAGTCCTTTTCCTTTGGTTTCTCCCGAGCTTTCAAACTCTCTCTTCCTCTTGCTCTCGCCTGCTTCACCATGTCTCAAGTTTCACACCACTCGTTGAAGCTCGCCGCCGCCTCCTCGTCGCCAAAGAGTCCGCTGAGTCCACGCTGCCTCCGATCACTATTTGCCGCCGCCCTTCCCACCTCCTCCTCCTCCTCTCTCTCTGTCCTCGTGAGTTTTCCCGCACCATGTTCTCTTTCTTTGTTTTTACGACCATGTTGAGTAGTCGTATTCTTCTTCGGACCTCCTCCCGACCAATCGAGCCTCCTTCCGAGAGTCCGTTCTCCTTCATTCGAGCTCCGATTCGAGTGAATCAAATCCCTTAATTCTACATATTTCTTTTTGGCTCTAGTTTGGTACTCTCGTTGGAGTTTTTGTGTATTTGTCTTATTTATTTGGTTCTTTTCGTGCGTGTAGAATCCGGCTAATATGACGAATTCGTGGACCCGATGACCTCGACCGAAGCCTCCCAACTCTTCAACGAAACAAGTCGTAGACCTTTGATCATGTTGAACCCAATTGATGAAAGTATATTGTTTATATCAACATGCATGGCTAGTTGTATAAAAATAATTTGAGAATTAGCTAAATACCTACTCGACAAGATGACTCCTTGAATAATTATGAATGACATGTTGACATGTTCCTTTGGACACCATAGGTTGGGTATTCCTAGTTGGACATTGTTATTATACCAACATGGGTGCGTATTATGCTTAGTCCTGCTTTAGTTATGCGATAGTCTCTCGATCTCATGATTCAATGATGATGAACTCAACTAATGAAATATGGAATTGTGGCATGACCACTGTTATTAAAAGTTGTTGTGCCATTGGCAAGGACTGCTAATTGGTCAAGTTGAACCAAAAATGATTTCATACTCAAAGTAATGATCGTAGTAAAGGGGTGCCTAAGCACATTGGGATGAGAATGTTTCGTTCGAGTAGTCGCTAAGGACTTAACTTTGTGCACCATTGATCCGGCCTTACCTGCAACCACAAGTCCATTTATAGGGTGGACTCGCCAACTAATTAGCAATGCTTTGAGTCGGTTCTGTTTTGGTGGAAATGTGAAACCTGGGATAGACATTCACACGGTGCAAGAGGGGCCAGGAAGGCGAAACCTTAGCGAGCAGAACCGAGTCAAAACGGAGCTTTGTGAAGGCCTTGTGATAATCTCTTAATCGCACACCTTGGAAGTGTGTGAGCAGGCAGTATAAGATGATTATCTCTTATGGGTAAAGTTGTACAACCTCAGAGAGTGTAAAACTATTCGAATAGTCGTGTCCCTGCTATGGGAAGGCTCGTGATTTCACACGAGGGGTAGATTTTTCTCAAAAAGGTGGTCGTGGTTGGTCCCGAGTACCATGTCCTGGTCGTGAGAGTGGTCTCGGAAGTGAACGGGGTGTTCACGAGCTATTTCAAAGAAACTGATTACTTATGTATTACTCTTTCAACTTACGCTTTCAATCTACTTCATCGATTTCTAGTCAATATCGCTTTCTATAAAATAACCATAAAGTTATCCTTGTCAAGCCCCGTATGAATACTATTTGCATATATTTCCTACGACTTGTCGAGTACATACAAAGTACTCATGGCTTTATGCCCTCTCGTTAATCAAAGGTCAAGAGGACCTAGGAGCTCGAGTTCGTGAAGAGGAGTACTTTGAAGATTATGCGATCTAGAGGACGCCCTCCACTGATAGTCGTGGGCGTGTCGAATGACTTCCACGAGTTGTTTTGGATCGGCACAAGTTCTTTTTCGTTGTAAGCCCTATACTGCATCTTGTAAGACTTGACCATAAGGTCTTTTGCTTCTATAAATATTAATTTATCCGCTTCTTCTTTAGTTTGTTGTATGGATATGATTTCATCTATGTTGCAATCGTATGAGCTAGCTACGATCATGAGACTAGTTCGTAATATACAGAGGGTCTCGAGGTTTCAATCTCTGGTCACAACAGAGGTGGTATCAAAGCTATATCGATGTAGGACGAACCTTAGTTAGCATGGTCGCTTTAGTCAAGAGTTTCAAAACTTATTTTAGAAATCAAACCAAGTAAATTGATGAGTAGTTATTCTTCTCTCATCTTATTCTATCCTTCTCTCATCCCATTTCAATCTCTTCTCGCCTTATTCTTATGTTCTTACATCTTATCTATTCAAAACTTTGTTTTCTAATTTAATTGATCTTTCTCACCTCAAGAACCTCAATAGGACCGAGCTTTGTTTTGAGTCAACCATCCCTACAAGTTAGATTAGAAGTGTGTCGATGATCGAGTCGCCGATCTTAAGAAATAAATAGAGAAAATAATACGGACTTCGGGAGAGAATGAGACGCTCTTTTATTAATATGAATCGACTATTACAAAGAATGCCTATAACCAGTGGTGGACTAATCTGCTTATATCGAGAGTAATGTTTTGCTATGCAACAAAATCAAGCTTGAAACACGAATCTAATGCTAATGCCCATGTTTCCATATGATGCGCTTTATCCCCTTGCTCCGCCCATGCTCCATCTTTAAATAACCTTGAAGAGGTGGCGTTATTTCAGAGAAGACGCTCGTTGTAAAGCGCCGTGGATCTGTTTGAACAAGATGGCGATTGATGAAGCAAAGAATCGCTTCGCGGTTGAGTGTCTGTGAGACACTCAACTGTATGGTTGTTGTTTGTCAGTGTCTTAGGATAAAGAAACGTCGCGTGGTATGGAATACACACATGTTTTCCATTCATCACATGGTAAGGAATATATCCGAATCGCCATCCCTTTATTTAGTAGTTACCGGTCTGAGGCTAGGATCTCTCCCACTGTGGTACCCATTTGAGTAACCTCTGGAATCTTTATGACCAGGGAGGTCGTGAGTCTTAGAGGTTACGACCATGAAAACGTATGGTCTTTTATTATGTATTAAAGATAATACATAGAGATTTTAATCCTCGCCGCTAGCCTCCAACTATAAATGAATAGATCGTGTGAACACCTTTCTTCCGACGGTCAGATCGCGCACACTCATTTAATGTCGTGTCATTCAAAGCGGTCTATATTCACTTTAAAGTTGAGAACTTGCCTTGGGAACTAAAGAATTACATGTCCGTTGGAGAAAAGATTTTGTCCGTTGGACTTTTGGGTAACTCTCAATTGCAGTTAAAAATTCTGAAGCTATAAAAACCCCTTTCGCTATAAGCTTCGGGTTTTTATGCTTCCTGCTTTTCCTCTTCATCTCCTGAGCGAAAAGTACTACCTCCACCTCATCGTCTTCAACCTCTTTTCTTTCGTCATCCAAAACCCACCATGTCGAACCATATTACCAACCGTCGGCCTCCGATTTAGGCGAGAGGAAGCTTGAGAGCTTAGAGAAGATCGGGTTGTTTCCCGACAAGAGTCTGATTTCTTGGAGGTCAGCGGCTAGAGAACATTCTTCGAGCAACAAAGATGGGAAATTCCTGTTTTTCTCGCATATATTGAATGCGGATTCAGGTTTCCAATTCACTCTTTACTTCCTACAGTTTTGGAGTATTACGGAGTCGAACTGGTGAATCTTGCTCTAATGCTATCGCCAATCTCAAGATCTTCATTTATCTCTCGAAGCATACTTGGGAATTCCCAGCATTCTAGATTTATTCAAGTACTACTACAGATGACAAAGTCCGGAAAACGATCAAGACGCTCGAGAGTGCACTTACGCCCATGACGGAAGTCGATGAGTACATTCCCATGTACTCAAAATCTTCGTGGTTATCATAGAAGAAAAGTTGATTCTACATGACGGTCACTAAGAAAGATAGCCTTTATTATTCTGGTAAGATGGCGGTCGAGAATCCAAGATGACGCTCCTTAGTGGAGAAGGAGGGAAAATTAGAAAAATGGGCTGAGGCCATCAAGCTTTTTAGTGTCAAGGGTTTAACCTTCTAGCACGTAGTGAAGGATGTTTCCATACGCCGGATCAGTTCTTTGAAGGCCCGAGCATACCCGATGCTCTGGTATATTGGTCGGGATGATGCGACCAAAGATTCCAAGGAAGGTAAACTCTGAAGGATTCTGACCAGTTTGCCTATGTTAATTGATTATTTCTGTAACCTCAAGTCTCTTATTCACCTTTACAGCTTTATCTTCTGATGAGATCAAGTTTGATAAAAATTATCTCGTGTTTGAGAGCCTAGAGACAAGGCTAGTTTCTGATCCTAGCGGTTGTTTCCACCAAGAGAGGGCTAAGAGGCTTAAAGTAAGACTGTCAACTATGTTTTATCTTTTGCTATATATACTTTTTCTGATTGGTGTACCATAAATCCTCTTTGACGTGTAGTCGGTTGGGTTGAGGATCAATGAGACCACTGAAAGTTGTGAGCTAATTGATGATTCGACCATCCCTACGACCACACAGGATGTTAACCTTATAGAGGTAGGTAACTGAACATGAATGTATATTTGTGATGAATAATTTTCTTCACCTAACTAACTTTGATGGTTTATTCAGGCGGTTGTCATGCACTCCAGTGAGGTCGCTAAGGATCTGCCAGTTGCTACTGAAACTACTGTTTTGGAGGTCGATGAATCTACACCTACTGATCTGATGACTAAGAATCTTATTCTTGACCAACTGGTCGAGAACATTGCTTCTGATTTTCGATCAGTGGATGTGAGGGATATAACCAACCCTGCCAGTTCAAAACCGGTGAAATTGGTTGTAAAGAAAAGAAAGACCAGCGCAACGGATTTTGCTCCGATGCTCTATAAGGTTAAAACAAAGAAATCGACCCGGTATGTATGAACGAAGAAGTCATATAAATACATTCCTTGGATTGTTTAACATGTTAGAACCTTGAACTTTCTTGCTTCCTTCTTGTAAAGGTCTTCTGGTGTTCCGGTCGTCTCCGACCAAAACATTCCTCAGGAAACAGTTCCTGAGGACGAGGTGGTCGTGGAGGTTCCTGACCAAAACGCTCCCCAGGCTGATGTTGCTGAGGATGAAGTGGTTAAGGAAACCTCCGAGCAGGCATCGGTGTCATCATCTGCTCAGGATCCATTAGTAATTCATCGGTGTCATCATCTGCTCAGGATCCATTAGTAATTCTCACTCCATCTGCGGAGGTAGTTATCCCCGGAGATCCTCGATAAGTTCCACCTCCTGTTGGTAGCACTTCTCAGGCTAACAAGTTCCATTTTTCTCCTCGATTTATCGAGGATAAGGAACTTGACGAGGCTGGGGAAAGATATCAGATTGTCAAACCGAGATGGGTCCAGATATGATTTTTGCCGAATATAATGACGTGACAATTCGGGTGAGTACTTTACAAGAAAAACTTAACAAGGAAAGGAACTTACTTTTGTAGCATATGGTCGAAAATTACGCTGTGGTCGGAGGGCTGACCCAACGAATAAAAATCCTTGAGTAGAAACACTCCGAATTGAAAAGTAAGAACGTTTCTCTTTAACTTGTCTTCTTACACTTTGTTATCCTATTCCTCTTTTGTAAACCAATCTTCTCTCTTTACCGTATTTGATAGATTTGGAGAAAATTAAAGAAGAGGTCGTGGCTAAAGAAGTCATGATAATAAAGCTTAAAGAAGAAAATCAGAACAAGAACCGGTCGATCGCGCACGCGATCGACCGATCGCGCACGCGATGACCAGGCAAAAGGAGGTTTTCGACTCTTGCGAGAAGAAAATCAAAGGTAACTGGTCGTAGACTTGACTAGTATACCATATCTTTAATTTATGTGTATGTTAACTTCTTTATCCACTCGTGAAGAGAAAACTCAAGCACTTGAAAGAGCAGAAAAAGCTCTTGAGTTTGAGTATGGCCAAGGGGCTGAACTCGATCGGAGTCTTGAAGACAAAATCAAGGCTCTGAACAAGATGTTTTTCGACCTGGGGTCGGGAACACAATTGCCCATTTTGAGAGACTCTACAGAGAGGGTCAATTTTCTTGGCCATCAACTCGAGGACCTCAAGAATGTAATAACAATCTTTCGAGAGAACCATGCCAGGAAGATGAAGGAAGCTATTGCAAATGGAGTTAGTGTTGCCTTGGCGAAACTAAAGGCTTCCGACCCCTCTGTTCGTCTTGGAGCTGTTGAAGAAGACTTCGACTGCTCTAAAGATAAAGCGACCAAGTTGCTTGAGGAAGTGAAGCCCCTTGGAACCAAGGTTGCGGAGGAAATAGAAGTCGGATCTCCATCATACAGCGACCAATTCAGTGGTTCTAATAAGTAGATGGATGTAATATTTAGACTTTGTAAACAAAACTTACCTTTTATCATCAGTGAAGTTCTTGTTTTGTCTTATCAATGTCATTAATTACTCATATATTCCCTAGCCCCCGACTACTTATATTAGTAGATGAACGTTACTAAAGAAGCAGTAGACCAAGAAAATGAGTAATAACTACGACCATAGTATATGTGCTGATAATGTTTATAAAAAATGATCTAGTCAACACTAGGAAATCATTTGGTCGGAACTAGTGTATGATTTCGACTAGTTTAGATCTTGTCCATTATCTGATCACCGTGAGATACCATATATAGCTCAAGATATAACAAGACTTGCTTTGATGAGAAGAAAGTATGCAAAAATGTATGCAAAAAAAGAAAACGATAAGTATCTTTGTTTATATAAATTATTCAAACTGGTCGAATGAATTCCAAGAATTGAAGATATGTAAAATATTTCGCAAACGTGCTCATGCTCAGTCCGATCGCAAAGAAGGATTGTAAGAAAAGGATCGCCGCTAGGAAGCTCATTCTAGTGGGCAGGACCACGTGCAGAGAGGAGAGACTTCGACTAGTAGGCTTTTCATGTCCCTACCAGTAGCCAAACAAGAGTAGAAATGTAATGTTGAAATAAAAAAGTTAATCTTCAAACTCTTGAGGAAAAACAAAACCATATAAATTATCTGTGTTTTGCTCCTATTACTCGTATGTTTCTTTGAGAAAAGAGTATGTGGTCGCGCGTGGGAATCATTGAAGCAATGATCACGACTAGAACCGGTTTGGCGTTTGACAATCAAGTCACAGCCAATGAGTAATGGAGACCCCTCCTGTTTTTTTAAAGGGATATCGGAGAGAATGAGTGTCTTCTTCGACCAATATAAACAATAGATATGTGACCAAAAGCAACGGATAATAACTATAAACAATTACACTTATCTTGAAAAGAAAATGCATCTTTATTGAAATATAAAATGAAATGAATATAAGAAATTATACAAAGAACTTACGCAATTGATCAATGTTCCAAGAATTAGACAAAATTTGCCCGTCGGACATAGCTAATCGAACCGAACCTGGTCGGGTGACTTCGACCACAGTGTATGGACCTTCCCACTTGAGTGAAAGTTTGTTGCGATTTGCTTGGCTATGAATTTTTCTGAGAACCAGATCACCTACAGCGAGGTTGCGAGGTTGCACCTTACGACTGTGGTACCTACGCATGGCTTGTTGGTAGATTGCTGATCGTATCAAGGCTTGATTTCATCACTCTTCGAGGAAATTGATGTCATCAAGTCGTCGTTGATGCTGATCATTTTCGTTAAAACAATCAGCCCGAGCAGAACCAATTTTTAGTTCTGGAGGAAACATGGCTTCAGCCCCATAAACCAAAAAGAATGGTGTTAACATAGAAGGAAGTTCTTGAACCCAAGCTCCTGACCATTGTATTAACTGGTCGAAGACTTGTCGTTTGATTCCTTGCATTATGATACCATTGGCGCGCTCAATTGCTCCGTTGCTCTGTGGTGCGACAAAAGCGTAATGTATCTTGATACCTAGGTCGTCGCAGAATTCCTAAAATTTACCGCTTGAGAACTGGGTACCGTTATCCGTGATTATACGACTGGGCACACCAAATCGTGTGATCACGTTTTTTGTGAGAAACCTCTTGGCAGCCTCAGTTGTCGTTTTAACAACTGGCTTGGCTTCGATCCATTTGGTGAACGTGTCAATCATGATGAAAAGGAACTCAAAGCCCCCGGGTGCTCTTAGGAAAGGTCCCAGAATGTCAAGTCCCCAGGTTGCAAAAGGCCAAGAAAGAAGAATTGTTTGCAAAGCTTGGGACGGCTGATGTACTTGTCGGCTATGAAACTGACATTGTACGTACTTCATCACGAGCTCTTTTGCATCATGAAGGGCGCTATTAGTAGTATCCTTGCCTAAAGGCTTTACCACCGCCGCTCAGAGGAATGATGTGCTCCACAGCTCCTCCATGAATTTCAGTTAGCAACTTAATGTCATCCGGTTGAGATATGCATCTCATCAACACTCCATGAGATCCTCGCTTATACAAGGTACTTTCAATAAGAGTGTATTATTTGGATTTTCGTGCTATACGATCAGCCTCTACATCATTTTCTGGAATGAGATCATGCTGAAGATAATTGTAGATCGATGTCATCCAATCTCTACCATGATCGTGATGGCGCCAACCATCATCGACCTGTGGAGCATCCATGTTCGCAGAATCGAGGTGTGATCTCCTTATGAACATATATGTCCTCAGAAATCTCGACCACCGAGGATGAATCGAGTTGCTCGAGAAAAACTCCGGGCGGAACGGATGTCCTAGTAGAGGCCATCTGTGCCAACTAGTCTGTCATAAAGTTTTCCTTTCTAGGAATATGTTGATATGAAAACCGAAGAAATGCTTTTCGAAGTTTCCGCATTCGCTAGATATGATGACATTTTGGTACTAGAGCACTGACACTCTTTCCCTACATGATTTGCTACTAGTTGAGAATCATCTTTCACTAGTAATCATGAATCCCGAGTTTAACGAGCCGCTCAAGTCCCGCCAAAGAAACCTTCATATTCTCGCCACATTGTTAGTAGTAGGAAAATTTAACTGAATGGCGTATTTTATGTGTTCGCTAGTAGGGAAAATCAAGACGACTCCGACCCTCGAGCCTTTGAGTATCAAGGAACCGTCAAAGTACATTATCCACTTGTCGTGGTGTTCGTACTCGGGACCTTGGGTGGGTTCAGGGTTTGTCCATTCGGTAATGAATTCTACTATTGTCGGGGACTTGATTGCTGTTCGTGAGATGAAATGGAGGTCAAACGCCCCAAGCTCAACCGTCCATTTTGCTATTTGTCCTGATGACTCCCTATTTCTAAGGACTTGACCAAGGGGATACCCAGTTGGTACGACCACTTTATGGGCCTGAAAATAATGCCTTAGTTTTCTTGAAGCCATAAGGAGACCATAGAGCAATTTTTGTACCTATGGATGCCTTTCCTTTGGTCCATGTAAGACTTCGCTTATGTAATATATTGGTCGTTGGATGTTGTCACGTTCTACGATTAGCACACCACTGACTGTTTGTGGCGTTGCAGCCACGTAAATCAGAAGTGGCTCTACCAATCTTGGAGAAACTAAGATTGGGGGACTCGTAAGGTACTTTTTAAGTTCTTCGAATGCGTTGTTTGCCTCTTTATTCCATTCGAAGCTTCTATGTTTCTGGAGAAGCTTAAAGAAAGGTAATCCTTTTTCACCTAATCATGCTATGAAATAACTTAGCGCTGCCATACAGCCGGTTAGTTTTTGAACTTCCTTCTTTGTGGTCGAAGGGCGCATCTGATCGATGGCCGAGATTTTTGTTGGGTTTGCTTCAATGCCTCTGGCCGAAACCAGGAACCCAAGAAGCTTACCAGAAGAAACTCCGAACACACATTTCTCTGGATTTAACTTATGGTTATGGCGTCTTAAGTTATTGAAAGTCTCATGTAAATCTGGAACGTGATCGCCAGCGTTGATGCTCTTTACGACCAGATCATCAACGTAGGCTTCTAGATTCCGACCTATATGTGGACTAAAGGTTTTCTACATCAACCTTTGGAATGTTGCACCAGCATTTTTGAGACCAAATGACATCTTTACATAACAGTAAGTGTCATATGGAGTAATGAAGGATGTTTTATCTTTATCTTTTTTACTCATATTAATTTGGTGGTACCCTGAGTAAGCATCTCAAAAACTTAACAACTCGCACCCGGAAGTAGAGTCTACAAGTTGATCGATGCGAGGAAAGGGAAAGTCATCCTTCGAACAAGCTTTATTATGATCTGTAAAGTCAATACACATTCGCCATTTTCCATTGGCTTTTCTAACCATTACAGAATTGGCGAGACACTCTGGGTGGTCGACCTCACGAATGAACCCAGCCTTGAGGAGCTTGTCAATCTCCAACTGGACCGCTTCCTTCCGATCAGGTGCAAAACGCCTACCGCTTGATCGGTTTTGTCGCCGCAGCTAGCTCGTGCTCGATCACCTCCCCGAGATTCCGGGCATATCGGATGCCTGCTAGGCGAATACGTCCTGGTTTGCTCAGAGGAAGGAGACGAGCGACTCTTCCTATTTAAGGTTGAGTCCTGCTCCGACCAGCATTTTGGCGCCCTCTGGAGAAGCGCTTTTGTCGAGTAGTACCTCTTTTGTCTGGTCGAAAGGTTTTGGTGCTATCTTTGGCCTCGAGTGCTTGACCGCATGGTAGTGGTGTTAGTTTCGTCGAAGTTCGCGACCGTTCTAAGCATTTTCAATCACATGCGCAAGCTATTTTTTGATCGCGTCGAACTGTGATGACACCCTTTGGTCCCGACATTTTCAAACTCTCATAACCGTAGTGCGTGGCTATCAGGAATTATGCTAAAACCGGACGACCAAGTATCACCACATCAAATGAAATCTTTTCGCTCGGAAGTTGTCGCCTTCAACATAAACTAGGGACAGGTGTCCTATCGGCTTGGCGGTAGCTCCATAAACTATGCCATGGAAGGTATATTTCATAGATTTTACCTTGGATTTGGGAATTTGCATGTCTTCCAATGCGCCCGCAAATAAAATATTTAAAGAACTACCTCCATCTATTAAGACCCGATTAATCTTGCAGTTATTAATGGTAGGCTCAATGACAATAGGGAACCTACCTAGTCGAGTCGATGGGAAGGGACAGTCTTCTTTGTTGAAGGAGATTACCGTCTCCGACCTCCTGGATGGCTTAGCGGCGATCGGAGGTTCGGTAAGGTTGACCTCCCGCTATATGGCTTTCAGATGACGTTTGTGTTGGAGATATGCCCTAGAGGCAATCATATTGATGATGATATTTCGTTGTATCCATGATTTAATAAATGTTCCTTGAATATTGCCTTTGTGTTGATTAACAAGTATGTGACTTGTTTGTGAAACTCTTTACTTGTATGGTTATTCTAATATTGTCCCTAGTCGGAGTTCATGTGAGGACACACGTGAATGATGGATTAGCACATGTATCGGTTGATGACCATGTTTCACAGGTCATAGACATGGAGATGTCAAACCAATAATGTGGACACATGTTTAGAACATGGGGTTGGACCGACCCAACATGAGACATAGCAATTATACTTATGGTTCTCTCTACACAATGTGTACGCCTTGTCCTTAGACCTGAGATTGTCGCATGTACTTGAGATGTGAATCAACCTACTTAGGGGTTATCAAACGCTACTCCATAACCGGTAGTTATAAAGGTAGCTTTGGTTTGTCATGAAGCATGTCGCGAGGCATGGTCACGAGATGGGATTTGCCCTCTCTACGAGAGAGATATCTCGGGCCTCGAGTGATCGGATCCGTAAATGCATGGCCATGCTACTTAAGGTTAAGAGTTAACCTAGTAAGGGATTCCGGATCACAGGATCGAAAGAGTGGTCACTTGGAGCTCGATCGAATATCGTGAGGCAAAGGGATTGACATGTACATAACGCTGTGATGGTTCGTCCGATATGATCTTTACGTGCGCTTAGGAGTTGGCACATCTTGCTAGAGGTCACACAACTATTGACCAAGTATGTGTACTTGCGCCATGTCTAAACATACGTGAACCTATAGGGTCACACATTTATGGTGAAGCCTAATTCGGATTGGATCCAATTAGATCGGGCATTGAGTCCTAATGGGCTTCTATTCGTAGAAGCCCATTATAAGGACGCCTATAAAAGGAGGGCAGGCGCATCGTTTAGAGATGAGTTTTTCGTGACACCTCAAACCCCGCCGCCACCCTCCCACGCCCTAGTCGCCGCGCGGATCTAGTAGTCCGCGCGCGCCGCTTCTCCCGCACGTGTGGATACCTTTGAAGGCGATGCATCCGTGGCGTTGGGACGAACCGCAAAAGAGGAGCTGTACGTGGGACGCTACGACGAGGACAAGGAAGTAGTACGACTACACTGCCCCGATGTGCCGCAACAACTTCCGCACCTGCGCGTCAAGTGGTAAGACCGTGATCTATTACTGCAGTGATCTTGGTTTACGGGTAGATTTTTTTAATTTGCGCTAGTGTAGCCTACTCGTAGCCCTACGCTTTGGACTCGCACGAAGAAGATCCACCAAAATCACGCCGATAGTGTGTTGAGGCTCTTGGTACTCCATTTCTTCGCCACCGCCTTTGTCCTTCTTGGAGCTTGTCTCTCCGAGTTCCTGTATCGAGAGGAGTGGACCTTTACCTGCATAATAGTCTTCCAGTTTCTTTTGCCAAGCACGGCAGTTGCGCAAGTCATGTCCCGCTTGCTGGTGAAGTGGACACCACTTCTTGCTTTTCTTGTATTCATCGGTCGGAGCCCTTGCCATACCACGACCGGCATAATCTATCTTACCCTTGGTAAATTTTTCAGGAACCGCGAGAACCTCCTTATCGCAAAGTTTATGTGTCTCTTTTCTTGAGAGCCTTCCTTTGCTTCTTTTCTGTCTTATCCAAGCCAGGTTGAGGGATTTTATCTTTCCGATCAATGGCCTCATTCCACTCAATCGCTTCGCTGGCGATTGCGTATTTGTCGGCCATATCGAAGAGCTCGATAGTTGTTCGTGGAGGATGTATTGCTAAATCCTCTGTGAACCTACGATTTCTTAGCCCTGCTTTGAAGGCTTGAATGACAGAAGATTCTGCGACTTCTAGTATTGAATTACGAACCTGGCTAAATCTTTTGATATATTGTCGGAGAGTCTGATTGGATTTTTGCCGAATTCGGTGGAGATCGTCCTCCTTCCCAGGGCGGCCATACGTACCCTGGAAATTTGCAATCAGAAGGTCACAAAGTTGCTCCCAAGTATATACTGATCCGACCAGCAGGTGAGTAACCACGACCGGGCTAATCCTTCTAATACCGTGGGAAGATAGTTAGCCATTACATTTTCATCACCACCAGCAGCTCTGATAGCGGTGGTGTATATCTGGAGAAATTCTAATGGATTTTGAGTCCCATTGAACTTATCCAAATTGGCCGGTCGGAACTTATTTAGCCAACACACAGCCTGGAGCCCTGCGGGAAAGGTTCGACAACCTGTGATCGATTTATGGCGCCTTCTTTGAAAAGGCGCCAGATTGTAATCAGTTGGAGACCGGTTTCTTAAATTGGATTGCCGGTGCTCTGGTGTCCCAATTCGGTCATGGACGTTGATAGGACGCCTCCGACAGCCTGGTTGATTCAAATGATGTCGAAGATCATTAGGTCCAAGCGGTTGCTCTTCTCGACGAAGTGAAGGTGAGGTTTCTTAAAACAACCTTCTCCCCTCGTGATGTGGCTTTATCCCCCTTGCTCCGTCCATGCTCCATCTTTAAATAACCCTTGAAGAGGTAGTAGTTACTTCTGAAAAAGACGTCTATTGTGAAGCGTCTCGGAGGCGTATCAGAAACCTAAATTCAGAATTTTAGAGACAATTTCAGAGCATATAAAATTGTGAAAAAAATTACATAAACAATTACACTATGTAAGGAGCGTTCACAAACAAATTCATAATTTTTGGATCTCATCTGGTATATTTAAAAATTTTACAAATAATATACTTAAATGAATTTTAGAGACAAATCTATAATGGATAAAATTATGAAAAAAATTACACAAGCAAGAACACTCTATCAGGATGCTCCACAAACAAGTTTGTAATTTTTGGAGTTTATTTGCTATATTTAAAAATTCATAGATTCCTATCGCCAGTTGAACTGGCGATAGGAACCTGCCCCCGCTGTACAGGGTTCCTGTCGCCAGATGAATTGGTGACATGAACCTATTTTTGCAATTTTTGGGAGTGATGACCTAGTTTTGTAAATATTTTTAAAAAATATATTATTTCTAAAAAACAATCAGTTTTTCGTAACCCAGGCAACAACACAACAACCAGCAGCCTAGAAGCAACAATCCTGCAGCAGGAATCATCTGTTTCAACTGTCACTAATTGGGGCACTTCACCAACAATTATCCATAGAAGCAAGGCCCAGCTCCGATCAGATTTAACTTGGGAGCTGCTCCAACCAGAACCCCCGTGCCGGTAGCAGGTCGTGGAGCACCCTAGACACCGGTTGCACCAGCCAAGACCCCTCAGCCTTTTGGGAGAGGTCGTGTGAATCATGTCACAGTGGAGGAAGCCTAGACAGCCTCGGATGTCGTGCTGGGTAAGTTCCTAGTAAATTCAGTATCTGCTTCTGTTTTGTTTGATTCTAGAGCTTCGCACTTGTTTGTTTCTCGGATTTTTGCTGCAAAGCATCAGTTAAAGGTTTTGACTCTTAAAACTGCTTTGTTGGTTAAATCCCCGGTTCGGAGTTAAGTACGAACTAGGGTTGTCTACAAGTTAAGGTGATCATAGAAGGAGTATAATTTCTATCCAACCTGATCATCATCGACACCAAATCCCTAGATGTGATTTTGGGTATGGATTGGCTTGCTGATCATCAAACCATCTTAGATTGCGGTGGTAGAAGCATCACCTTGGTCAGTCTAGTTGGGACTAAAGTAAAATTTGAAGCTTCCACGGAGAAGCATGAAGGAGCACTAGTCTGCAGTGTCAAGGTTGTATCTTTGGAAGAAGTACCAGTGGTCAGAGAGTTTCCAGATGTCTTCCCTGATGAATTACCTGGAATGCCACCGGACAGGGACCTAGAGTTCGTCATCAACCTAGTTCCTGGAACTGTGCCCATTTCCAAGAGGCCCTACCGTTTGCCGATTGACAACTTAGTCGAGCTGAAGAAGCAGATTGAGGAGATGCAAGATAAAGGATTTGTCCGACTAAGTTCTTCGCCTTGGGGAGCTCCAGTGATCTTTTATTCCAAGAAGGATGGTACTCAGCTGATGTGTGTGGATTATTGTTCACTCAATGAAGTTACCATCAAGAACAAGTACCCTCTGTCCATGATTGATGATTTGTTTGACCAGTTAAAGGGGGCCAGAGTGTTCTCAAAAGTAGACTTGAGGTCAGGTTACCATCAGTTGAAGATTCGCCAAGAGAATATTCCCAAGATCGCTTTCTCAACCTGTTATGAATTGTATGAGTTCACAGTCATGTCTTTTGGTTTGACCAATGCTCTAGCTTACTTTATGAACTTGATGAATAAAGTATTCATAGAGTATTTGGATAAGTTCGTCATTGTCTTTATTGATGATATTCTAGTATACTCTAAGAGTGAAGAAGAACACCTTCGCTTGGCCCTGAATAAGCTTATAGATCATCAACTCTATGCTAAGTTCGATAAGTATGAGTTTTGGATGAAAGAAGTTACCTTCCTGGGTCATGTCTTACCTGAAGGAGTCGTCGTCAACCCCAGCAAAGTCAAGGATGTACTCAACTGGGAGTCGCCCAAGTCAGTGCCTTAGATCAGAAGTTTTCTCGGTATGACAGGATACTTTTGCCGGTTTATAGAAGGTTTCTCCAAGATAGCAAGACCTCTCACTCAGTTGTTGAAGAAGGAAAAGAAGTATGCTTGGATGCCAGAATATGAGCAGAGTTTTCAAGAATTGAAGAAGCGTTTGACCACCGCTCCAGTGTTGATTTTGCCGGATGTCCGAAAGGATTTTGAGATTTTCTGTGATGCCTTACGACAAGGTCTCGGTTGTGTTCTGATACAAGAAAGGAAGATAGTAGCATATGCTTTCCGTCAGTTGAGGCCTCACGAAGCAATTTACCCCACTCATGATTTAGAATTGGTTGTCATAGTACATGTTTTGAAGATATGGCGTCATTACCTCATCGGTAATCGCTGTGAAGTTTACACTGACCATAAGAGTTTGAAGTACATTTTGACTCAAGCTGATCTTAATATGAGGTAAAGAAGATTGTTAGAATTAATCAAGGATTACAACGTGGGAATCCATTACTATCCAGGCAAAGCTAATGTTGTAGCAGACGCTTTAAGTAGAAAAGGTCTGCTGCAATACTCTGATGATCAAGGAAAGTCAGCCAACACTATATGAAGAATTTCAGGAGCTCAAGTTTGAATTGGTTGAAGAAGGTTTCTTAGCTGTATTAGAAGTTCAGCCTACTCTACACAATCATATCAGGGAAGCTCAGATTGAAGATGCAGATATCAAGGAGATCAAAAGTAACATGAAGAAGGGTAAATCCCTAAGATTTTCAGAAGATGAGTAAGAAACCATTTGGTTCAATAAGCGTATTTGTGTACCGGACCAGAAAGAACTTAAGCAATTGATACTCAAGGAAGCACATGAAACCTTATATTTCATTCACCCCGGAAGCGCTAAAATATATCAAGATCTCAAGGAGTTTTATTGGTGGCCTAGTTTGAAGCGAGAAATTGCTGAATACATAGTTCAGTGTGATGTTTGTCAGCGAGTTAAATTCGAGCATCAGAGACCCGCTGGACTCTTGCAACCCTTGCAGATACCTGAATGGAAATAGGAAGAAATTGGCATAGACTTTATCACTGGTCTGCCAAGGACAAGAGCTGGCTATGATTCTATCTGGGTAATCGTGGATCGTCTAACAAAAGTTACTCACTTCATTCCAGTCAAGACCACCTACTCAGGAGATAGACTTAAAGAATTGTACATGGAAAAGATAGTATGTCAGCATGGAGTGCCCAAGAAGATCATGTCGGATCGAAGATCTTAGTTCACCTCAAGATTCTAGCAGAAGCTGCACAGCGTTTTGGGTACTAATCTAAATTTTAGCACAGCCTACCATCCGCGGACAGATGTCCAAACAGAAAGAGTAAACCAAATCCTAGAAGTTATGTTGAGAGCATGCACTGTAGAGAACCAAACCAGCTGGGATCAGATGTTGCCTTATGCAGAGTTTTCATACAATAATAGTCACCAATCAAGTTTGCAGATGTCCCCGTTTAAAGCCCTTTATGGAAGAAAATGCAGGACACCGTTGTCTTGGATCAAACAGAGAAGGACAAGTACTCGGACTGATATCTTGAAGGAAGCCAAGATGAAGTTAAGTCAATCAGAGAAAAGTTGAGAACAGCTCAGACTCAGGCTTAGGCTCGTGGTTGAACCCAACCACTTAAACGCACTCGGGCTTGATCCAAAGGGCGCTTTCCTTTTCAGCCGTTGGATTTCTTTTGGACCGTCCTGATCTAAGTGAACGTTCGGACCGTCCGAAAGTGTGCTTCAATATGAGCCATTTGTTTTTTGTCAGACCGCTAGGATTGATTTGAACGTTTGGACCGTCCGAACGTTACCTTTAATCTGAGCCGTCCATTTCTAATCCAACCGTCCAGATCATTTATCTCAGCCTAACCCTTTCTGTTCTTTTTAACTCGAGCCACCCTAGCCTGTTTCACTGACTATGGGCCCTCGCTGGTCCTGGTCATCTTCTTCTTCCTCTGGCTCGCACGCGTGAGATAGAACAGGGCATGGGGGAGAGCTGCTTTTTCAACCTCGTGCGTCACCTTCAACGGCTCTGAGCCCGTGGTTTTCCTCACCACTTGTGTTTTCGCACTCAAGATCGTCATCCTCAACTGCTCCCATCGCATCCCTCGCCTTTGGCAGAGCTTTAGGTCATTCCGCCATTAAAGCTTATCCTCGCTCAACCGTTGGCCTAAGGCTATTTGTTAAACCCTTGAGCTCCTCCTTGCACTCCTTTGTAGCATCACCTTAGCTCCTCTCTGTTGTTTGAGCTCAAACCACAAAGAACCCAAAATCGCCATTATCGGTCGTGAAGGACCTCCTTCGGCACCAGCGCTCCAATGGTTCTTTGCCCCTCTTTTCACACCACCTTACTCTACTTATCACCTTAGGCCCTGTTTGGTACATGTAACATCCCAAGTTTTAGACTTGTGTTTCAAATGTAAGAAAATGAGTAGAAATTAAAACTTTTTCTTACATCATGTATTTCCAGTTGTACCAAACAATTCTCGTACAAAAGTTATGGGAATACCAAGTCACAAGTCTTTTTGGATCCAAAATCTCATCTTCAAAAAAAAAAACAATTTTGTTAAATCTTTTGATCATCTCCTGGAAATACTTTTCCTAAGTTCTAGGATTGATGTGTGACCCTCTGAAAAATTTCACAATTTTTAGAAATTGTTTGAATATTTTTAGAGGGCGATCAAACCCTAAATCAGAACCTTGCAAAAATTTTGGAGAAAATGCACTGTATAAAACCTCTGAAAATTTTACACAAGGTCAATATATAAGTTAGCAAGCTCCTGTAAAAATTTCAGAATTTTTGGAGTTATTTTGCTACATCTAATAAATCCGCAAAGATCTATGTTCTAATTTGAAAACCAAATTTGGTTTGTAATGTTCCTCGGGTTCGAGTCAGACTCGAGCTCGAATTAATTGATTTGGTTGAGTCAACTAAACCGCACGTCCTTTACAATCGAAATCAATTTCAACCGTTAGATCTTGATCTAAATGCCCTAAATGATTGGGTCGTTCGGGCATCGCGAAGAGCTCATCAATCTAGGCCTTTGGATCGTGATCCAACCGCCCATAGTAAATGTGCCGATCGGTCACCCGATTGCCTCTTTAATCTCACCATTCGCTTAAAATCCAACGCTCACGGCCACCCCAGACTTCCTCTTCTTCTTCCTCCTCTCTGTCTTCGTCCTCGCGCCGCACGTGGCCACTGTGCGGTATGGCGCTGTCACATCCCGCGCCCGCGCCCGCGACCTCGCGTGTTGTCGGAGTAGCCGCGGCGTGTCAGTGCTTTCAGCTCAAAGCCGTGCCCCGCGCTGCCCTGTTCCCTTAGCTTTCGGGCTAGTTACGGAGGAGCTCGCCGTAGCTCACCGCGGGCCCCTCCCTTGTTCTCGTTACTCACGAGTTTCTTAATACCCCCGAGGATCCCCTCTGGCTCCTCTTCCACTCGCGATCACCCTAGCTCACTCTTTTTGAGTTAAACTCAAACCACCGTGAGGACTCCTCTCCGCCATTGTTGCCGTGGGAGCTCCATTGGTGACTTGGGTGTTTCAGTGGTTCTTTAGCCCAATTCTCACTTTATTTGTGGACCTCTTATCGTCGCAAGTCCTCTCCCTAACTCAATTTGGGTTGCTTTCTCAGGAACAACTCAATTTGAAGTTTTTGGATCTTCGCGGCCGAAAGTGCTCCCCTTCGTTCCCATCTCCGGTGAGTGTTCTCCATCCAATTCTTGGGTCCTGGATCACCTATGGGCCATCGCAAGCCTATTCTGACCATTCTTTTTGCCTCTGGTTGCCCAGGGCATCTTGTCGTCGTTGTCTTCCTCAGCGCCGGCGTCGGTCTCCGCCGCCAGCCCTTCTCCGACCTCCCCTAGACCTCTCCTGCGCCTTGGTAAGTTCCTTTTAGCCCTGTAGAGCTTAATCACTAGCTAGGTTAGCTCGTGGCGCCACCTTTTTGTGTTTTCGGATTTTGCCGAAAGCACTCCTCCGCCCCTCTCCGGCTCGCCGGCGTTACAGGCTTGCCCCGCCGTTGAGAGTGGTTCCAATATGTGCGCAATAGTATTAGGAGCATTTTCGTACAGTTAGTTGGCGCCGTCGTGGTCTTGGTCGTCGGCGACATGCCCGCGAGCTCAACTCGGTGCTCAGACTTTGTCGGAGTTTGTCAAGTCACGCACCTCCTCGGGTTAATCTCGCCGCCTATGACCTCCCCGGTTTGGTCTAAGCCTTAGATCCTTTCTCGAACAGTGTGGTCCCGTGACCTCCCTGCTAATTTTCACAGATAGGATCACCCGAGATTAGATCTGGGCGGTAGATTCGTTTCTATCAGCTCGCTAGTCTTAGGACCTCCTCTTGTAATCTTAGCCGTTGAGGACCTCCTTGAGGGTAGATCTAACCGTAGAGTCCTTTTCCGTAAAAACCCTAAGTGTGGGACCTCCCCCTAGTTTTAATCCTAGTCGTTGAGACCTCCCTAGACCTTATCTCAGCCGTTGAGACCATCTCTGTGTTTTCGCAAAGGACCACCATGGTTATTTTACAAAGACCACCCCTGGTCCTTGTAAAGAGAACCTTAGGACCTCCCCAGCTTAGATCCTGACCCTTAAAGACCTCCCTCTGTGAGATCCTAACCGTCGAGACCTCCCTCCGCTTAGACCTCTACCACTAGGACCTCCCTCGAGTAATCTCGATCGTTTAGGACCAACCCGCCAAAATCCTTACCGCCCAGGACCTCCTTCGCTTGATCGCGACCATTTAGGACCTCCCCGTGGGGATCTTAGACGTCCGGATCTCTCCCTGTAAAACTTTATCTCTCAGGACCTCCTTCCGTCTTGATCTGGACCATTCAGGACCTCCCCAGATCCATCTAAACCATCCAGACCTCCTCCCGTTAAAACCCTGTTGCATCGGACCTCCTCGATTGAATCGGATCGCTCAAGACCTCCCCGAGATCTTGACCGCCTAAGACCTCCCTTCGCACCACCGACCGTTAGATTTGGATCTAACGGGCTAGACCTCCTCAGTAGATCTTAGCCGTCAAAGACCTCCCTCCTTCAGATCTCACCGTCCCGACCTCCCCTATGCGCATTGAGCACCTCCATGCGGGATTTTCACGTGTGTTGTGCTACCTCGCCCGACCGTTGGATCGGATCTCAACGCCCTGACCTCCTTGTGCGCGCCGTGGTGCGGCAGAGCTGAGGTCCGTAGCCGTGCGATGAAGGATCGACGGCCACGAACTCTCCTTTTCCGTCAGTTCAATTAGACCTCCCGAGAACTCTGTTTTTCCTAAGTATTTTGCCGATCCAAATTTCAAAAATGCATATCTTTATCATTATAGCTCCTTTTGAATGAATCAAGTTGCGATAGCTCGCCATGAAATGAACTTCAATATGAGAATGAACTTAGGCACTTTTTCGTGGCGTAAAATGGAATAAATCAGATTAACTTGTTTCAATATAAATCGTTGTTTAGAAACTCATAAAAATTTATGAAATGCATAACCTTTTCTCTGTAGTTCCAAACTGAGCAAACTAAACTTTGTTAAAATGCTCTAGTGCTGCACTTCAGTATAAAATAGGTTTTAATGTGATCTTTGTCACTGATATCAATGTTACACTAGTTTTACAACTTAGAAAAATCATAACTAATTCATTTTAACTCCAAATTGTGCAAACTCAATTTTGCTGTTCTTAGAATGTCTTAACTCTGCCTATCATAAAAATTTCAGACTCTAGATCATTCTAGAAATTTATGTCATGAACAGTAATGTATAGGAATTAACTGAATTAGTCAGTGAGAAAATTATTTTAGCCATAACTTTTGCATACTAAGTCTAAATGAAGAAATTCTTGTTTCTAAAATTGTCTAAAATCATAATCTTGCTGCTGTATGAATTTCATGGTATTTGGAGAACTTTTGCTGTTGAGTTTTATTTGGAGTTCTTGTTCTTATTTGATTATCGTTTTTTCGCGTTAGGTTCCGAAGGAATTATTGTTTACGTGAGTGAATCCTCTGCAGCAAGAAAGTGATCTACAACAAGGCAAACAGTGTAACATCATTTGATCATATTGCTCCTATTACTTTTAAAGTCTAATATCTTGTTTGCAAAACCTAAGTATGCATGCTTCTTCGTGTCAAAGTTAATTTCTTTGTGTCGATTAAGAGGTAGTTAGTCCTACTGCATTTTTGCCCTGAAATTATTCATCCCCGCCACTACCCTAGGTTATTATCCTCACTGGTGAATTAGAGCCCGGTGGATGATTTATAGTCTTTTATTGTCTTTGCGATATGATGCTTAGCAATGCTTAGTTACCGGTAGAATTGAGCGGTTATTGACTTAGTCGATAACCTTGATCACACAAACTTATTATAACCTTATGATTTCAGCCTCTGTGCTATGTTTATTTGTGAAAACTAAAAATAAAAAAAAATGATTTCGACTTGGACACAATGGTAAGATGGTGTGATTCGTGGGTGTGACTGGAATGGTGCCCGAGTCAATTAAGGACCGAACTACTTGTGAGTACCTGTTATCCGAGAATTTTGGTGCGTGCTAACCACACTAGAGGGAAATGAGACCTCTTTTGACTTAGTACCTTGGGAGACATTAATTAATGAGTCGCTGGCTGTAGTTTATAGAGAAAAAGGATCACAAAGGCGTGACCGGGGTGGTTCCTTTCTAGGTCCTCCACCCCGACCGGGGTCTTGCAAATGTCCGGCTAGCTTTACCCTAAATGGCTAATGACTCCCGGCTTTGCCTGACTCCACCACAACGTATGGTCCTGGTAGCCCATTTCGCCGGCTAGCTACTAAGGGTCAACCTCATACGTGCGACTCTTAATTAACGCATTCCATTGGAAATGTCTCGTAGGGCTTAGCCATGCCTGCATACCAAAGGAAGTATGCTAACCGTGGCTGGTGGAAAGGCGGTCTGAAGTGTGGGTACATTGGTACACCCCTGCAGGGTTAAAACTATTCGAATAGCCTCGTCCTAGGTTATGGAGACGCTTGGGTAAGCTTTTCAAGAGTTAGACTACAACCTTTTTAATTAAAACTTGACATGGGTGGTACGAATGGGTAATTCGTGCTATTATTGTGATGGCTATTGGGTTAGTCATCTCTAGGTTGTTGTTACATTATTACTTATGGTATCGCTATTATTTATGCAAATAAAATTCATATTGTCAAAATTGCCTTCAATATATTATCTATTGCAAATAAAACTTGCTTCATGCTGAAAATTAACCTTGAGCCTTCTCCTTTGATTAAAGCCTGCATATAGTAGTAACTAGGTTTTGTTACCTGTAAGTCTTGCGAGTATATTTTTGTACTCATTTGCTTTGCTTAATTGTTGCAGAGGAAGACTAGCTTGGTGGCCTGGTCGGTTGCCCTGTGGTTATGTGGCTAACCGGTTGGTTTTTGTCTTAGCCATCTTATGACACTTTTGCTTCCGCTGTTAATGATACTTGTTGTTATTTGACCAGTCGGCCCTTGTTGTAATAACTTTATATTATGTATGTCTTTCGCCAGAATTGTTATATCGTGATGTATGGACTTGATGCATGATTTTGTAACGGGGTGTGTATGCTGCATTTCTGGGAAGCATACATATCTCGAGGCTTGGTTTATTTGTTTTTTGATGCTAGGGTCAATGGAAGGCTAAGCATTACAAGTCAAATAAATCGGAGTCCTCACAAAGTTGGTATCAAAGCCATACTGACCGTAGAAACCCCTAGCTTGGTCGTCCTTAGGATATTTTGAAAACTTATTTTCAAGTGTCAAATGGTTTATGAAAATTTAAGTAGAATTTCAGGTTTTACTTCTTATCTATCTTAGCTTGCTCATCTCACCTTATTCTTGATTGAGTTTGGAAAAATTGTTTTCCCTCTCATCTCCTTTTCAAAGATAGTTGTTTAATCGATTAAATTGGTTTTGGGAAAACCATGAGAGCTTTAAATTGAAGTATGGGCCGTCTTTTGGCGAAGATTAGGATCTCCTGAAGATGAAAGTTTCGGCTGCACACTTGATGAAGAAAATTTGGACAGCTAGCTATATATAGTATATAATTGAAAACGAGAGGTAAATTCAACAAAAATTTATGGGATTAAATGGGTAAGAAGTGATATTAGTTGGCTAAGTATCTAGCACCATTATTAGTAGTTCTACCCTGCCTTTTGGTCATGTGAGAATTTGAGTTGCATGCCAAAAATTACCTTCCTAAAGCTGGTTGCTCGTTCTTCCATACGAGTAGTCATACCGAGAAGTTGATTTTGAAAATTGAGATCTTGCATTGGTTTTCTACTAGTTTTTAAGCTGTTGGAATTCGTTTCGCGCAGTTGTTATTTGTTGTTCTTTGCCTTCATTTTTCGGGCTTGGTCCTTATCCATCTTGGTATCTATCCCCACCCCAACTTTCAGCCGAACTCCCTAGTCCTTGGCTCCTCTCTCGTTTTTTTTCAGCTTCCAGTCTTCGGGTTGCGTTGATAACCCATCCCTTCGTATCAGGATGTCTGGACAGGCCAGCAGCAGACTAGGTCAGCAAGCTGGCTGGGATGAAGATCTCCCTGGCTCCAACTGTCGGGACGAGACCTACAAGTGCCTCCATTCTGGCAAGTGTGACGTATTATTGTCCCATTGCCCCCAGGAACGGCGGTTACCCCCTTTCTGCTCTGGCGGTGGTGAGGAGAGCCATGTCGCCGAAGGTTGCAAACTAAGGGAAGTCAAGGTCTGCCAGCGCTGTGGTGAAGAAGGACACTACATCAACAAGTGTACTTCAGCTTGTCCAAATTGCGATGAAGACCACTTGCCCGGGAATTGTCCGACTGCCAGGGTCACTTGCTTCCTCTGTGAGGGAAGCGATCACTATCCCAAGGTGTGTGGTATGAACCGGGTAATCGCCAAGTCGTTAGAACTACAACGACTGCTTCTTCGGTCATCTGTAAGCACTGCAACCGCCGATGCCTCCAAACCAGAGAAGTTCCTGGATGATTTGTTTACGGAGCTACGGGACAAACTACCAATCTATACCTTCCCTAACTTTCAGATTGTGGTCGAAGACCCATTGTTGCTGGGGCCGGAAAAAGAAAGCTAAAGGATCGTCGCAAGCGTCAGCAGATAGCTGATGTCACTTGTTTCTTTTGCAACAACAAGGGTCACTATATGCATAGTTGTCCTAAGGGGGGTGCGGCAACCCCTCGTCCTCTGCAGGTCGTGCCCCAATCTCGTGCACCTGCGAGTCAGCAGGGCGGCCTCCGCCATCTAGCCGAAGTCACTTGTTTCCTCTGCAAACTCAAGGGCCATTATGCTAATAATTGTCCTAAAAGGCTTGCAGCAACCTCTCGTTTCTTTTCGCAGCCCATGATTCGATCACATGCACCTGCGAAACATCGTGACCTGAGGGTTGTTCGTACTCAAGTCAACTCCATCTCAGCTGGGAAAGCACAGGAGGTACCCGACGCCGTGTTAGGTACGCTTCTTGTTACCTCTTGCCCCGATACTATTTTATTCAATTCAGGAGCATCTTATTCCCTTGTATCCCCATCTTTTGCTAATATTGATGGTCTTTGTTTTGCTCTTCTAACTGGTGCCCGGCACCACCTCAGTTTATCAAGCCTTGCTAAGCCTACCCCGTTTCCCTAAGAAGAATGCTACCATCCGGATTGTCCTCGGTCGCTTGACTTGAGTGACACCCTCTGTCCCTATACATCCAAGGGCATCACCTACTAGGTATTGCCTCGAATTTACGTGGCCTAAATGTCCATAGCCCTCTAATCAAGCAAGCTACGGAGGATGACTCGTATAGCTAGTTATCAAGCCGAGGTCCCATTCGTTAGTGTAGTAACCAGACAAATTGCTCCACCAACTGAGAATGACCTTGGTTCCTCTAAGAAGCTAGCCGCGGAGGGATGACTCCGCATAGCTGGCTAGCAGGCTGAGATCCCGTTGTTGGCGGAATTAACCAGACAAGTCGCTCCACCAACCAACAACGATCTTGCCTCACCACCCTCAAAATCAAGAAAGATCTCTCAGTCTATCAACCCTTGTCCTATCTGGACCTGTTAAGTTTCTCCGTGTCAACTAAAGTGGCATATTGTACCAATTAATTATCCACATAATTTTCAGTCAGTCATCCATGTAATCATGAATTGGCATTGTTCTAACTCATTCGAATTGGCCCAAGCAGAAAGTTTTGTGAAAAAGAAAAACCAGAGTTTTGAATTATCCACATTTTGCTGGTATTCTGTCAGGATGACTAGGCAGCCAAATTAGAGTATCGAGATATCATCATTATCGCCTTGTTCTTCGTAAGAGCCTTGTTGATGTTTTATGTCTAGTTGCTAAGCATCGGTGGAGCCCGAGTATTGCATTTTAATTTTTATTAGCTTATCTGCCGCCATACAATTGATGTGCATTTGAAACACTAATGTTTTCTTTTCCACCTGCATTCATCTTATAGAAGGTATCATTGGTGAAGTGCAGCGTGAAATGGAAAAGTGCATACTACACTGTTGTCAGTTGAGGCAGAGACCCCTGATCCTGTGGCTGCGGTGCAAAATGAGAGATGGTCTGGCTGTGCTACTTGTAGTAGTTCTTTTCTGGATAATAGAAACTTATTGCCTTGGGCTTTTGCTTGTCTGCCCACGTCCTATTGAACTGGACCTGTAGTTTTCTTTTCTTAAGATCCTCTAGACGTTAAGGGTTGGAATTTGATGCGATGCCATGGAGAAGAAGCGAATGGATCAAAAGTTTCATACTGGCAGGGTGTTATTGTAGTTATCTTAGTCGATTTTTGAATTGTAACTCAGCGGATGTTTTTATTTCTGTTGGACACGGATGCAAGAAAATCTTGCTAATTTTCATTGTCTTCAAAAGCATTTGCTTGTAACACTGCCAAACTATGAGCCTTTATTCGTTGTGAAAGCTGGTATGGTAGGTTTGGGTTATAACCATTATATATTGCTCTGTATGGATCTCCGTTGTTTCTCGCCTGACCTTTGTTTGTTCATTTTATGGGAAAAAGTTAGTATGCGGTCTCTTGTTTGGCAACTTGCTGGCGCAAGTTGTTGAGACGTTCAAGTCTGAACGTCTCGACACACAAATACAATGTATATATATATTCATACGGTTTTAGTAAATTTGAGGGAAAAAATCTATAATTTATGTACAAATACATAGAAGTAAGACACAAATATAATTGAAGTGTTACAACTAGGGGTAACATGGTCTATTTACCTCTAATCCCCCCTTATATGGTTTTTGGAGCTAACCTACCAGCCAAACGCTTTCAACAGACAGCTCCAGATTTTCAGAGAAGTGGATTCTCAGAGAATCAGGAGCAGAATCTAAAAAAATAAGAATCTGGAGCTCTACCAAATATGGCCTTAATCTTTTCCCCTAACTCAATCTTGGATTGCATTCACAGGGTTCATCTAATTTTGGGTTTGTTCTGTTACAGCCGAAGTTCACCCCCTTCGTCCCTAACTCCGATAAGGACCTCCTCCCTTCATTTCTTTGCTCATGGACCATCTGTGGGGCCTATTTAAGTTATCCTTACCTCTCTTTCACTTTCGTTTTGCTCAGACCTTCGTCCCCGCGTTGTCTTCCATAGCGCCGGTGCGGGTCGTCATCGCCAGAGCTCCTCTGACCACCTTTGAACCTCCTCTGTGCTCAGGTAGCTTCCTCGTAGTACCTAGATGCTTGGGCACCCACTTCTTTGGACGCTGCGGAGCTCGTTGTCCTTTTTCGCTTTTGGCCGTGCATAACACCACCGCCCCTTTCCGGCTCACCATCATTTTAGGCCAGCTCAGCCGTTAAAAGTACCCTCAGGGTGTGCGCAATGTTATTGCGAACCAATTCCTGCCTTTGGTTTGCGCCACTGTGACCGGAGTCGCCGGCGACGAGCCAGCGAGCAAAACTGTGTGGTACTTGAAATCCTATTGTCGTAAGCCACGACCTCCCTCTTGTAGATCTTGACCATTCAGAGCTTACCCTAGATAGATCTTGACCGTTCAGGACCTCAAGACCACCCCCTCCGTCGTTTTTGCAAAGACACCCTGGGTCGTTTGCATAAACCACCCTCAGGACCACCTTCTGGGTCCTCTTTGCAAAAGACCTCCCTTTGGACTTTTGCAAGGACCACCCCCAAAGATCTCTCCAAAGACCACCTCGTGGTCATTTTTGCAAAGACCACCTCGTAACCCTTTTTGCAAAGACCACCCTGTGGTCCTTATTGCAAAGACCACCCTCTAGCTACGACCACTGTCTTATGGGCCCACGTACTTTAACTCCTGTGCGGGCGTGTGTAGCACTAAGGTGATCGTGTGCCATCCATTTTTAGATCTGCACTTTAGATCTTTTGAGACGTTCGGACCCCTTGAAAGCCTCCTTTCACTGTGGGCCGTTCATCTTTAGATCTACGCTCTAGATCTTGTGGGACGTTCTGACCTTCCGAACGTGCCTTCGCTCTCAGCCGTCCATTTCCAGATCTGCGATCTAGATCGCGAGGAACGTTCGAACCGTCTGAACTTCTCCTTTCTTTTGACCCGTCCAATTTAGATTTAACAGCTGGATCGCTGAGCCCTTCGCGTGGCTGTTCACCCTCGTTGCTTGGGCCGTCCGATTCAATCTCAACGGCCCATGTGTTTTCACGCCATTGGTTGAAAAGAAAACCCAGTTGTCTTTTATCTGTGAACTGTAAATTACCTTAAACTTCAAAAGTGCTTAGGTAATTCGTTTTAGCTCCTTTTTAGATGATTCAAATTTTGTTAAATTCCTGTTTAACTGAACTTTAATCTAAAAATGTATTTGAACCTTGGTCTGTACCAGGAAAATTGGGTAGGTTGTATTAACTTGTTTAGCATTAATTATTGCTCTAGAAATTCATTCAAACTTGTAAACTGCATAAGTAATTCTTTGTAACTCCAAATTGAGTAAACTAAAATGTGTTAGATTCCTCTGTTAATATGCTTTAGTGTAGAGTAGGTTTTAATTAAGTCTTTGCCTCTGAAAAATGTTATGCCCTAGTTTCATAACTTAAAAAAATCATAAGAAATTCATTTTCAACTCCAAATGCAGCAAACTAATTTTTGTTGTTCTTAGAATGTCATGCTCTGCCTACCATAAAATTTTTATGTTCACAAACCTTCTGGAAATTTGTGCAATGAACAGTAACATAAAGCTATTTAAATTGTTTTTTTAAGCCGATTGAAATTGTTTAGGCTATAACTTTTTCATGCTTAGTCCAAATTGAATATTTCTTCTTGCTAAATTTATTTAAAATCATGCTCTACCTACTGTGCAAATTTTGTGGATTTTGGTTGAGTTTGGATTTTGAATATTTTTCGGTGTTCGTCGTTCTTATTGGATTCTCTCGTTCTTGCACTAGGTTCTGAAGAATTTATTGAGTACAAAAGTGATCCTCTGTAGTAAGATGGTGATCTCCAGCAAGGCAAGCAGATGTTTCAATTTTATTTGATTATATTGCTCCTATTAATTTTAAAGTCTAATATCTTGTTTGTAAAATCTATGTATGCATGCTCTATTTTGCTGTTAAACTATGGTTCGATTAGTTGATCCTCTAGATGCATAATCTGTAGGCAAATGTTTATTCTCTACTACTGCGCCTAGGATTATGTCCTCTGTGATTTAGGGTTCGTTGGATGAGCCCTTATCACTTAGCTTGTAGTCTACGAGTTGTTGTTGCTTAGAAATGCTTAGAACGGTAGAATTGGGCGGTTATCGACTTAGTCGGTAACCTTGATCACACAAAAACTTATTATGACTTTATGTCCTGCACCTTGTGCTTTGTCACTTTGAGAAACTAAAACTGAAAATAAAATATTTTAGACTTAGGCACAATGGTAAGATGGTGTGCTTTTGGGTTTGAATGGTTGGTACCCGAGTCAACAAGGACCAAACATCTTGTGTCACACTATCCAAGCATATTTGCGTGCTAACCACACTAGAGGGATATGGAACCTCTCTTGACTTAGTGCTTTGGCGTGTGTTGGCTCCGAGTCACAGGAGGATGTGTGTGTGTGTGTTGTATTGTGGTAAAATGAGGATGGTGTTTATGTGTTGGGTGCACGGGAGTGGAATCCTTTCTAGGTTCTCCACACCAAGGGGTATTGTAGTTGTCCAGGTTGCTTTACCCTCTATGGGTAGTTGACTCCCGGTTTTATAATGACTCCGATGCAATGTATGGGTTTCTATCCATACGGGCGACTCGTGGTTAATACACAATATTAAAAACGACTTAACCGTGTCGTCATACCTTTGGAAGTGTGCTTAATATTGTGGCAAAAAGTCGGTCTGAAGTGTGGGTATATTGGTACACGCCTGCAGTGTTTGATCTATTCGAATAGCCTCGTCTTAGGTTATGAACACGCTTGGTTAGGTTTTACAAGAGTTCGACTATAACCTTTTCACTAAAATTTGATTAGGTGGTATGAATGGGGAATTCGTGTTATGTTGTGGTGGCTATTGGGTTAGTCACCTCTAGGTTGTTATTTATGTTACTTATTGTTGTCTCGCTGTTATTTCAACAATTAAAAACAGATTTGACAAATTGCCTCCAATCTATTACATTATTGCAAATAAAAATTGCTTTATGCGTCCAATGAACCATATGACCATCTCCTTTGTTTAAGGTTTCATGTAGCTATGTATAGGATTGTTACTCGTAAGTCTTGCGAGTACATCTTTGTACCCAGTTACATTGCTTTATTGTTGCAGAGAAGGTTGACCCCCAAGGGGTTAGCTTTTGTGAGACAGACTACACGCTGGACGACTAGCTTGGCGGCCAGGTCGGTTGCCTTGTGGGAAGTTGGCAAACCGGTTGGCTTTTGTTATCACCATTTTATGGCACTTTTGCTTCCGCTGTTATTTAAGTTGTTGGAGTCATTTAGCCGGTCGGCCCCTTGTGTAATAACTCTATATTTTGTATGTCTTTTGCTAGACTTGGTACTGTAAGTTTGTATGGAAATGATGCATGATTTTATAAAGGTGTATGTGTACTGCATTTCTTGAAAGTACATGTCCACCGAGGCTTAGGATATTTGATTGGTAATACTAGAACCATTTGGAAGTTAAGTATTACGAGTTAAATACCTCGGGTCCTTACACTCCCCCTTAGTCACGACCTCCCCATGGTCACGACCTCCCCCTTGGTCACGACCTTCCCGTGGTCACGTGTGAGACCCCGGTTTATTTAGCTTGTAATACTTAGCTTTCCATTGGCTCTAGCATCATAAACAAAATACACTGTGCCTCGATGGACATGTGCTTCCCAGAATTGCAACACACATGCATGTTTAAAAAATCATGCATCATTTCCATACAACACAATAGCAAGTCTAGCAAAAGACGTACATAATATAGAGTTATTACAAAAGAGTCGATCGGCCAAATGACAATAAAGTAACATATAACAGCGAAAGCAAAAGCGTCAAAAGATGGCTATAAACAAAACCATCTAGTTAGCCATAACCCACAAGGTAACCGACCGGGCCGCCAAGCTAGTCGCCCCTGCCGCAGCACAACTCACAGAAGTAGGCCCCTTGGGGGTCCACTTCCTCCTTTGCACACAACAAGCAATGCAGGTGAGTACAAAAAATGTACTCCCAAGACTTACGAGAAACAAGCTTATACATAGCTACATGAAAGCTGCAACAAAGGAGATGGTTATATGGTTAATTGGACGTATAAAGCAATTTTCATTTGCAATAATGTAATAGATTGAAAGCAATTTATCAAATCTATTTTTAATCATTGAGATAACAGCAAGGTAACAATAAATAGCATAAATAACAACCTAGGGGTGACTAACCCAATAGCCACCACACATAGCACGAATCCCCGATTCGTACCACCCATCAAGTTTTAATTAAAAGGTTGTAGTCTAATTCTCACGAGGCGTATCCGAGCGTGTCCATAACCTAGGACGAGACTATTCGAATAGTTTTAACCCTGTAGGGGTGTACCAATGTACTCACACTCCAGACCGCCTTTTTGCCAAGCTATTAAGCACACTTCCTTTGGTATGCCGACACGACTAAGTCTTACGAGACGCTTTCCAATGGATTGAGCTAATCAAGAGCCGCACGTATGGGGGTTATCACCTAGTGGACCACCATCACGGTCCCCAGTAAGGACCCATACGTAGAGTAGGATGCACCGGCCTAGCTCAAGCCGTTGCGGGTGCTCCCCTCAATCACGTGACCCATGTTGCATATAAAAATATACAACCCACCACGCGACTCGTTAATTAACACACCCAAAGTACTTAGTCAAGAGAGGTCCTATTTCCCTCTAGTGTGGCTAGCACGCAAAATACTCAGTATGGTGGCGCAAGTAATTCGGTCCTTGTTGACTCGGGCACCATTCCAGTCACACCCAAAAGCGCACCAACATACCATTGTGCCCAAGTCCAAATCATTTTGTTTTCAGTTTTAGTTTTCACAATTAAACATAGCACAATGCTGAAAACAAAGTCATAGTAAGTTTGTGTGATCAAGGTTATCGACTAAGTCGACAACCGCCCATTTCTACCGGTAGCTAAGCATGACTAAGCAACATTACTCATAAACTACTAAGTGACAAGGGCTCATCCAACGAATCCTAAATCACAGCAAGATACTCCTAGGCTCAGTAGTAGAGGATAAACATTTGCCTACCAATAATGCATCTAATGGGTCAACTAATCGACCATAGTTTAAAACAAGATAGCAATGCATACGTAGAATTTGCAAACAACATATTAGACTTTAAAAATAATAGGAGCAATATGATCAAATGATGCTACGTTTTCTTGTCTCGCTGGATGTGCTCTTGCTGTAGAGGATCAGACTCAGGTTCAATGATTTCTTCGAAACCTAAACGCAAAAACGCGATAAAACCAAAAAGAACAAAGAACACCGAAAGAAACTCAAAAGCCAAAGTCATCCAAATCCCATGAAATTTATACAGCAGCAAGGGCATGATTTTAAAAGAATTTAGCAACAAGAATCAAGTCATTTGGACTAAACATGAAAAAGTTATAGTCTAAACAATTTTTCTCAGCCTCGAAATTCCAAATTAAATTAATTTTCATTACTGTTCATGGCACAAATTTCTAGAAAGATATAGAACCTGAAATTTTTATGGTGGGTAGAACATGGCATTCTAAGAACAACAAAACTAAGTTTACTCAATTTGGAGTTAAAATGAATTACTTATGATTTTTCTAAGTTGTGAAACTAGAACATATCATTTTTCAGAGGTACATACATGAACAAAACTTATTCCATATTAAAGTATACTAACAGAGGAATTTTACAAGCTTGAGTTCGCCCAGTTTGGAGTCATACAGAAAAAGTTATGCATTTTACTAGTTTCAATTTAATTTTTGGAATATCAAATAATGGTTGAAACAAGTTAATATTGTTTACAAGATTTCCTGGTAGAGAACAATGTCTAAATGTATTTTTAGATTAAACTTTAGTTAAACATGAATTTAACACAGTTGGAATCATCTAAAAAGGAATTAAAATGAATTAGTTATGGATTTTCAAAGTTTATTACAATTTTCAGTTTACAATTAAAAGGTTTCGAGATTTACTGATTATCAAACCAAAATGGAAAAACCTGGGCCGTTGATCTTGAATCGAACGGCCCAAACGTGGGGGCCGAACGGACGCGCACATCACCGCCCGCATCCCACCGTTGGATCAGATCCAACGGTTCACTACGGGAGAGGTCCTCGGAGGCCCGAACGTCCCAACAAACGTGGACCGCAGATCAAAAGATGAGCGGCCCACAGCGAGAGCTCCGGTCAGAGGTCTGAACGCTCGTGCCATCTGAGCCGCGGATCAAGAGATGAACAGCACAAAAAGATCGGAACACATAGAACTCAAAACACGCCGAGGAGGTCTAGCCCGTTAGATCTAGATCTAACAGTCCAGAGCTATGGAGAGGTCCTAAGGTCAAAGATATATAAGAGGAGGTCCTGGACGATCCAGATCTAAAGGAGGGAGGTCCCGACGACTAAGATCTCGCGGGGGAGGTCTTCAACGGTCAAGATCTACACGAGGAGGTCCGCAAAGACCAGGCCTTAACAGAGGGAGGTCTTAACGGCTCAGATCTCCACTAGGAGGTCCTGAACGGTCAAGATCTGTCCGGGGGTGGTCCTAAAGGTTAAGACTTGCGGAGGGGGAGTTCCTGAGGTTTTCTTTGCAAAAGACCAAGGGATGGCCTTTTACAAAGAGGACCCCAAGGGCGGTCCCGAGGGTGGTTTTCGCAAAAACGACCGTGGGGGTGGTCTTTTCGCACAGGGATGATCTTAATCGGCTAAGATTAAGCCAAGGAAGTCCTAAACGGCTAAGATCTAACCAAAAGGGGAGGTCCTAGCACTAAGGTTTTACCAAGAAAGATCTTGCGGCTAAGAGTTAATCTTACGAGGTCATCGACGGCTAAGATTAACTCGGGGAGGTCCGGGGACTTGTCAAAATCCCGACAACAGTACAGAGCACTGCACTCTGCCCACCGGCTCGTCGCCGACGACCACAGCCACGACGGCGCGAACCAAAGGTACCAAAATGTGCGCAATACTATTGCGAACAAAACGAGGGTACTCTCGATGGCGGAGCTGGCCTAGAACGCCGGCGAGCCGGAGAGGGGCGAAGGAGCTCCTATGGTAAAATACGAAAACGCGAAAAACTCCGCTACGATCTAATCTAACGGGTGCCCGAGCTCTAAGGGGTTAATGCGAACTTACCAGGGCACAGAGGAGGTCCGAGGGAAGTCGGAGGAGCTCTGGCGGCAGAGACCGACACCGGAGATGAGGAAGATAACGCGGACTAGAGTTCCTGAACAATGAGAAGCATAAAGGATGGTAAGGATAGCTTCGTGATGGCCCAGAGTAGGTCCAGGAGCGAGGAATTGAAAAGGGGAGCATCTTACCGGAGTTGGGGAAGAAAGATGCAGCTTCGGCCGTGAAGTTCCAAATCTCGATCTGGGGCTGCACTTGTGAAGGCAACCCAAAGTCGAGTTAAGGGACCAGCTCAAGATGAATGAGAGGAGCCGGCGAAGCGAAAAAGGGGGAGTGAAGAGCCACAGAGCACCACAGGCGACGAGGAGCTCGAGCGGCAACAATGGTGGAAGAGGAGGCTCTCGGTGGTTTGCACTCAAACACACAAAGAGAGGGCTAAGGGTAACTGTGAGTGTGGAAGGGAACTCAAGGAAGGCTCGGAGGCACTCAAGTAGCTCAAGTGTCAACGGCCGCGCGAGGACTAGGGTTTAATGGCGATGGGACAAAAGGGGGCTGCCGCGTGCGAAAACGAGGAGAGGAGTAGGTAAAGGTCAGAGCCAAAGCTGACAAGGTTGAAAAAGGAGGCGCTCAGAGCAGTTGTCGGGCCCCGTGAGGTGACCAGGCACTGCTCCGCCCACCTGCCATAGCTTGCACGCACGTACGGGCGGGCGAGAAAGAAGAAGAATAGAGGAGGTCGATGGGGTGGTCGTGAGCCCCTAGATTAGAATAGGATGGCTCTGAGTGCTCGGGAGCTCCGGAGGTTTAGAGCAGCAGGGGAGGTCGTGAGTGTTGGATCAAGATCCAATGGCTCAGAATCGAGTTGGCTCTCGGGAGGTCCGAAGGTTTCCACAAACGTGGACCGCCCGATGAAGATCTAACAGTCGACACGAATGCGGCCCAAAGTCGAGCCTGAGTGTGGCTTGACGACCGGGTGTGACCGAGTCAAATGACTTGGGCTCGGGTCTGACTCAAGCCCGAGTCTGACTCAGCCCTAGGTTTAAAAGTTAGGGTTTTGAATTGAGCTGATTTTTAGGGATTTGTTTAAGGTAGCAAAACAACTCAAAAAATTCTGAAATTTTTACAAGAGCTTGCTAACTAAGATGTTGACCTTGTATAAAATGTTCAGAGGTTTTTATGCAGGGCATTTGTCTCCAAAAATTCTACAGGGTGCTGAGCTAGGGTTTGACTAAAATTCAAACGTGTTTGACTGCCCTCTAAAAATATTCAAACAATTTCTAAAAATTGTGAAATTTTTCAGAGTGGTCACACATCAACCCTAGAACTTAGGAAAATATTTCCAAGGAATGATCACAAGGTTTGACAAGAAAGTTTTTGAAGGGCAAGGTTTAGGTCGAAATGACTTGTGACTTTGTATTTCTATAATTCCTTTACAAGAATTTCTCAGAACATACAGGAAATACAAGAGGTAAGAAAAGTTTTTTAATTTTTACACATTTTATTACATTTGAAACACAAACCAAAAACTTGGGATGTTACATCACGACCTCCTCCTTGGTCATGACCACCCCCTTGGTCACAATCGTCCCTTTGGTCACGACCATCCTTTCGGCCATGACCACCCTCTTGGTTTCGACCGGCCCTGCCTGTCAGCCCCTTGCTCACCTTCTTATTTCTCTCGTCGCATCACGGTAGTCACTAAAGTCTTCGTGCATTAAATGCAGTAGTGTCGCATTGAATGCTGTCACCTCTGCTGTGATCGTTCCCTCTTTGATCTCCTCCCCTACCTACCCCAATCCCCTCCCTCACCTGCTGGCAGTTCGCCCATGCCACGCTGCTGTGAATCCCGTTGTTCCATCTTATTGCCCGGTCCTTCTCCTTCCTTTCTAAATAAAGCACCAAGGAGTCCCTTTGCCCTTTTGGTTTTCCCTCAGCTTTCAAACTCTCTCTCCCTCTTGATCTCGCCCTGTTTCACCATGTCTCGAGTTTCGCCACCACCGCTGAAGCCTACGACGTCGCCTCCTCGTCACCAAAGAGTCCGCTGGAGTCCACGTCATCTCCAACCATCGTTCGCCACTCGCCATCCTTCCCCAGCCTCCTCCTCCAGCCTCTCTCTCTCTCTCTCTGTCCTGGTGAGTTTTTCCGTGCCATGTTATCCTTCTTTGTTCTTACGACCATGTTGAGTAGTCGTACCTGTAACATCCCAAGTTTAGACTTGTGTTTCAAATGTAAGAAAAATATGTAGAAATTAAAAACTCTTCTTACATCTTGTATTTCCTGTATGATCTGAAAAATTCTTGTAAAAGAATTATAGAAATACAAAGTAACAAGTCATTTTGACCTAAACCTTGTCCTTCAAAAACTTTCTTGTCAAATCTTATGATCATTCCTTCGAAATATTTTTTTTCTAAAGTTCTAGGGATGGTGTGTGACCCCTATGAAAAGTTGTACAATTTTTAGAAATTGTTTGATAATTTTAAGAGGCCAGTCAAACCTGTTTGACCTTGGTTAAACCCTAACTCAGAACCTTGCAGAATTTTTGGAGAAAAATGCATTCCATAAAAACCTCTGAAAATTTTATACAAGGTCAATATATAAGTTAGCAAGCTCCTATAAAAATTTCAGAAATTTGGGAGTTAGTTTGCTACCTTTAAAGATTCCTCAAAGTTTCAGCTGTTAATCTAAAACCCTAGTCAAACCCCTTTTTGGGTCCGAGTCAGACTCGGGCTCGAGTCATATGGTCGAACCCAACCGACTAACTGTGTTTGGGTTTGTTTAAGTGGGCGCGTCGGATTACCACCGTTGGATCTTGATCTGGCCGCCTGTAACATCCCAATTTTCAGAGCTTAAAAATCTTTTAATAGTTAGTAGGGAGAAAATTCACCATTTGGATTTTATTTGAATTTAATTTCAAAAGCTTAATATTGGACTTTACAATCAAAAACATTTAATGTGAATAATCCCAACATGAACAATAGCCAAAACTATTTTATTTGGGTTCTATGTGCTCAGATATATTTTCTAGATTTTCTAGAATTTTTCTGAGTTCATTTGCTATTTTCTATTGCTTATTTGAATTTCTGGTATTTTCTAAAATAGAAAACCTATTATTAATCTCAAATTTACCTTTGGGCCGATTTCCTTTTCCTCGGCCCCTCTGTTCCAACCAACCCATTGGCCGCGCCCATCTCCGCGCGCGACTCGCCTCTTCTCTCTCTCCGCGCTCGGCCTTTTCCCACCGTCCGTCGGAGATGAGCAATTGGATGCGCCAATCGATCAGCGATCGAACACCCCTTGAAGGTGGACCGTGCGATCTTATTTGAACGCTCGAGATCTTGTTGAGTCCTTTCGCACCTGTATTTATTTGCCACGCGGTTTCGTCGAGCCCGATCGTGGTGGTGGGTCCCCCTGCCGCGTCGGCGTCGTCAACCTCCGGACTCCTCTCTTTCCTTATCTCGCGCGCTTGCTTTGTTCTTCGCCGTCTTCACCTCGGACTCCTCCTGGCGGCCGTGTATAAAAGGGAGAGGACCCCCTTGGCTTCCGCACCCCTCCCCAGCCGCCAGCGCCCTTGATCAAAGCCCTAGCCGCCGGAAACCGCCGAAGGAAGCAATCTGCGCCGCCGCAACTCCGACGAGCTTGTTCTCCGCCGTCGGTGCCGCCCGCGCCTCTTCGTCTGCACCCTCGGCATCGCACGGGCTCCTCTACCTCTGGTGGCCTTGGTCTCGCCGGAAGACCACCGAGCCCCGATCCCGACGAACCGAGACTCGCGCGCTTCTACCTCACCGCCGGCCACCCTGGTTGTCCCCGTGCACCAGTGAGCACACCCGCGTGATCCTCGTGTCACCCTCTACCTCCCGGTACCACTCACCGCCGGCGAATCGCCGTCGTTCGCCGTTGCCGTCGGGATCCGAGCGCCACCACCCTTGCTGTCATCCACGTCAGCCGCCACCTTAGCCCGCCGCCTCCGTGTCGTCTACGTGGCAGTCCGCGTCAGCCGCCAGTCAGCGCCCGCGTGGCACAACAGCCCTAACCCCAGATCTGATCGGCATGGACTTGGTCCACGGTGCACCGAGCCACTGACATGTGGGTCCCACATGTCAGGCCATTTGTCACCCCGTCCGAACGTTCCTCGCTGACGTTAGCGTTGCGCAATATTCCGATTTTCTTCAGAGAAATAATTCGGGAAATTCTGGAAAATCAAAATTAGGGTTTCTTTTTAGATTTAAACTTCCAGAGCTCATAACTTTTGCATCCTAACTCCGATTGAGCCCATTCAAATTTCTAAATTTGTCTAAATTCAAGCTCTATTTATTTGAGATTTTTATTTAATTTTTGGAGCTTGTTTTGCCTCTGTTATTTATTTGTTTTGTTTGTTTTTATTTCATTTGCGAGTAGACGTCGATTCGTCGGGAAATTTTGTGGAAGAAGGAGCACCCCAAGATCAAGACCAGTACATAGACCTTTTCCAAGGCAAGTCATACCTTTGATCATCTTGAACCCAGTTTTCAAATTACTTTGTGTTAAATTATTGCATTCTACTTTAATTATTTATTTAAATGCTTTGGGCATAGCTATTATCCAAATTGTTATCACACCTTGGCCTTGTATGTCATATATCCTTGTCACCCTAGATTGGTTATTAGTTGGTATTATTATAACACCAACGTGGGTTGGTTAGATGCGAGTACAGTTGCTTAGCCATGCTACGAGTCTCACATCATATGTAAGTTGCAAATACTAATTATGACTAAGTGACTATGGAACTTTGTGTAAATCTGTGTGCTATGTGTTATTACTTCGTGATGGCATGTGTTGCACTAAAACCAAGCCCAGGTGGTAAAGGATTTAGACCGAGGCAAGTGGTGGAAGCGTGTGACATGGTGGTCTATGTGATGGGAATGATAATCTTTGTGACTTAGTTAGAACATGGAAGTCTTGCCTTGGTCAATTAAGGACTTAACTTTGTGCGCCATTGAAGCGAGCCTTCTTGCACGACCACATGCACGGTATGGGGCGGGCCTAACTTAGTAAGTTATGGATTCTCGGCATTGATGTTGGTGGATAGGTTAGGTGTGTGACAGGTGGAGGTGTAACTACTTGGTGGTTGCATCGCGGGACGGTCGTCTTCCGTCCGGTGGTGTGTGTTATACCAATTCTATGTGGTGGTATAGCGGTTTGTAAGCACACTTGGGAATGTCAATGTTTGAGATGAAGTTTCGAACTGTTTTGTTACGATTGGTGCTTGCTACACTAGTTGTATCTTGTGGGTAAAGTGTACAACCTCTACAGAGTGTTAAACAATCTATTCGAATAGCGCGTCATGATCATGGACATGCTCGGGGATTTCACATGAGGGGTAGTTTTCATAAAATGTGGGAATGGGAGCTGTGTGACCTTAATCATATGGCTATGTGAAATAATTTTTTTAGTTGTGTGTCTTTGTGAAAACAACTGTTAAATTAATATTGTTTATTTGTTTTGAAGTATGCTTTCAATCTATTATTCGTATTCAATTGCAAATGTTGCTTTTACGCAAAAGAACCACAGAAGCCTTTTTCTTTGAAATAAGCCTGCATCTATACATTGCATTCTGTGGTATGATTTGAGAGTAAGGTTGTGTACTCACGCTTGTTGTAAAACTTGCGCCCAAACCTCTGTAAGAGGAGGAGTCACGCCGCTTTGAGGAGGAGTTGAAGGCCGATCGTTCGTTAAGGTGCGGATCGGTTGGTTGCTGTGGTGAATTGGTGGGATCTACGTTGGAGTTTTCCATTCATTTCTTTGCTTTATTATCGTTAGCCTTGCGTGGCTTAATAAGTGTAAACTCGACCATAAGGTCAAAACCCTTATTTGTTATTCAAATTAATCGTTTACTTTATTTACCGATTGTGTGGATCGATATTTACCTATGTTAACCCTGTGTGCACTAGCGTGATCCTGGACTAGTGCAGTATACACAGAGGGTTCCAGAATCGTAATTCTGGGTCCCGACACCGCCCACGTTCGAGTGAAACATTCGGACCTCCCGAGATGCGCTTCGCCTTTGGACCGTTGGATTTAGATCCAACCGTCCACGATCTTCTAAACCTTCGGACCGCCCAAACGTCCCAAGCAATCTCAGCCGCTCATTTTCAATCAGACCGTTCGCATGATTTTAAACGTCGGGACCCCGATCATCTCTTTTAAATCTCAGCCGTCCGTTTCTAATCTAAGGGCTGTAATGTGTTGACTCAGCTTTTGAGTATTGACCTAACCCTTAGATCCTTTTCTAACTGAGCCATTTTCACCCCTATCACTGACATGTGGGACCCTTGTCCCTGGTCATCGTCTTCAACCTCTAGCACACGCGCGTGATGGAACAGGGCATGGGGAGAGAACCCTTCTCAACTCCGTGCATCACCGCTCAACAGCTCTGGTCCTCGGCATTAAATGCCCTCTATGAGTTTTCGCACTCAGGGGTGCTTTTCTCAACTGCTCCCGTCCCACTCACCTCGTCCATGGCAGCTTGTAAGCCAAGTCCACCATGGACTTCTATTTTCAAGTTGCTGTTGGTGTCCGGCTATAAAAAGCCCCCCAAAAGCTCACCCTTGAGTTCCTTTACAATACCTCTAGCTCTTTCTCGGTCATTGGAGCTCAAAACCACTGAAATCCCTAAATCGCCATTAGAGGCCGTGGAGCTCTGTTGGCAACCTCGGCGCTCCAGTGGTTCTTTTTCAATTCTTTTTGTACCCTTTTGAGCTCCTTAACCCTATATTCATTTCCCCTAACTTAATTTTGGATTGTATTCACAGGAATCATCTAATTTTAAGTTTGGATCTTTTCGGTCGAAATCACCCCCTTTCTTCCCCAGCTCCGGTGAGTGCCTCATTTCTTAATTGGGTGCTCATGGGCATTCTGTGAGCTATAATGAAGTTGTAGTGGTGACCTGGACTCACTCATTTTGAACAGGCCGTCATTTTCACTTCATCTTCCTCGGCTCTGGTGAGCTCCTCCGCTGTTCAAGTCTCCCCGGCCATATTTGAAGCTCTCCTTGGCTAAGGTAGCTTCTTATTAGTCCTTAGATGCTGTGGCACCCGCTTCTTTGGACAATGCGGAGCTTTTTAGCTGTTTTCATTTTCGGCTGTTTTGTCACCGTCGCTCATTTCCGGCTCGTCGGCGTTCTAGGCCGCCGCCACCGTCGTGGGTACCTTCCTTGGGTGTGCAAAGTTATTGCAAACCCATTTTTGCCTTTAGTTGTCGTTGCGGTGGAGGGGGCCGCCGACGACAAGCCGTTCCTTGCCCTCGGTCTTTTGTTGGGCGAAATCAGCTGGCACGTTGTCGCTTAGGACACCATTAATGCTAATCATTGTTTAATCACTGTTAATCATTGAGTTAGTAATTAATTGTTGTCCTAAATGGCCTACTGGGTCACTGTTAGGTGGGCCCAACCACTTAAACCCACCCGTTGGCCCTAGGCAATCTCGTTCGGACATCATTAATGTTAATCATTGATAATCAGTGTTTAGCAACAAATGGCTGTCTTAAATGACTTCATGAGTCACTGCCATGTGGGCCCATGGGCTTAAACCGCAGTAGCGTGAGCTTTAGGACGATGATTCGGTTCATTAATTGCTAATCATTGTTAGCAGTTAATGTCTGTCCTAAAAGGGCTGACCTGCCACTTACAGGTGGGCCCGCACGCCCCTAAAACCCTCTTTGTGCACTTAGAAAACACGTGTGTTAGCGCGCGACACTTCATTGATTTTGGATCGTCCATTTTTAGATCTCCGGCCCAGAACCTTTGGAACATTCGGACCCCTCCTATCGTCCGAATCCCTGTAGGCCCTCCATCTTCAGATCTACGGTCGTGGTTGGTTGGGGCGTTTGGACCCCTCCGAATGCCCAATCGACGTGGGCCGTTGGATCTTAATCCATCGGTGAGTCGCGTGCGGTGCTGTGCGCGTTCGTTCGGCCGTGCACTTGGGCAGTCCGATACGCGATCTGTGGCCCATGTTTGTCCACGTCATTTTCTTTTGTTTAAGTTGGCTGTTTTCCAGTAAATTTTTATTTGTCAACTGAAAATGGGATTAGAACTTCAAAAATTCATAACTAATTCATTTTAATTCCTTTTTAGATGATTCCAACTGTGTTAAATTCCTGTTTAGCTAAAGTTTAATCTAAAAGTACATGTAGGCACTGATTCTGTACCAGAAAGTTATATAGGTAGAATTGACTTGATTAGGTATAAATATTGTCTATAAATTCATTTAAAATTTGTAAAAGACACAAGTAATTCCCTGTAACTCCAAAATGAGCAACCTAAAAATTGTTAAGTCCCTCTGTTAATGTACTGTAATGTAGGCTAGGTTTTGTTTATGCTCTTGCCTCTGAAAAATGAAATGTTCTAGTTTCATAACTTAGAAAAATCATAAGTAATTCAATTTACCTCCAAATAAAGTAAATCCAGTTTTGCTGTGATTAGAATACCATATTCTACCTACCATAAAAATTTCAGGTTTTAGATCTTTCTGGAAAATTGTGCCATGAACAGTACCCAAAATTAATTTAATTTGAATTTCCAGGTTGAGAGAAATTGTTTAGGCCATAACTTTTTCATGTTTGGTCCAAATGAAATGATTCTTGTTGCTAAATTCATTTAAAATCATACCCTTCCTGCGCGCCATTGTGCTTGGGTTTGATGATCTTTGTGACTTAGTTAGAACATGGAAGTCTTGCCTTGGTCAATTAAGAACTTAACTTTGTGCGTCATTGAACCGAGCCTTACTGTACGACCACATGTCTGGTATGGGACAGGCCTAACTTAGTAAGTTATGGATTCTCAGCATTGATGTTCAGGTGGATACGTTAGGCTGTGTGACAGGGTGGAGGTGTGACTACTTGGTGGTTGCATCGCGGGACGGTTCGCCGCTTCCCTGTCCAGCGGTGTGTGTTATACTAAATCTATGTGAGCTAGTATAGCGGGAAAGCACATCGGGAATGTCAATGTTTGAGATGAAGTTTTCGAACTGTTTTGTTACGATTAGTGATTGCTACACTAGTTGTATCTTGTGGGTAAAGTGTACAACCTCTGCAGAGTGTTAAGCAATCTATTCGAATAGCGCGTCATGGTCATGGACATGCTCGGGATTTCACACGAGGTAGTTTTCATAAAATGTTGGGATGGGAGCTGTGTGACCTCAATCATATGGCTATGTGAAATAATCTGTTTAGCTGTGTGTCTTTGTGAAAACAATTGTTAAATTAATATTGTCTATTTGTTTTGAATTATGCTTTCAATCTATTATTCGTATTCAATTGCAAATGTTGATTTTATGCAAAAGAACCACAGAAGCCTTTTCTTTGGAATAAGTCTGCATCTATAAATTGCATTTTGTGGTATGATTTGTGAGTACGGTTGTGTACTCACGCTTGTTGTAAAACTTGCGCCCAAACCTACAGAAGAAGAGGAGTCTACGCCTGCTTTCAAGGAGGAGTTCGCCGAAGGTTGTTGATCGTTAAGGTCTGGATCCCAGTCGGTTGCCTGTGGTGAATTGGTGGGATCTACGCTGCAGTTGTTTCCGTTCTGCTGTTGCTTTATTCTCTGTTAGCCCTGCGTGGTTTAATAAGTGTAAACTCGACCATAAGGTCAAAAACCTTATTTGTTATTCAAACTAATCGTTTACTTTATTTATCGTTTATGTGGATTGATATTTACCTATGTTGACACTGTGTGCACTAGCGTGATCCTATACTGGTGCAGTATACACAGAGGGTTTCAGAATCGTAATTCTGGGTCCCGACATAAGCCCTGTGCGACAGACCTTGTAAGACCTGACCATAATGTCTTTTGCTTCTATAAATATTAATTTATTTGCTTCTTCTTTAGTTTGTTGTATAGATATGATTTTATCTATGTTGCAACTGTGCGAGCTAGTTACTGATCATGGGACTAGTTCGAAATGCACAAAGGGTCCCGGGGTTTCAATCTCAGGGTCACGACAACGGCCCTACAATTGACAAAAATTGCAAGTGTGTCAACCGATGTGGTGCACAAGTTAATCCGCATGGTTAGTTGTTGTTGTCGGGAAGTAGCACTTAGTAGTTAGTAATGTAATGTTATTTAGAGGTGTGACCTGTACAAAATGCTACTATTTACAATCATGGTACTTTGATTCAATGAATGAGATATGTAACTTTGATATTAATTTAACATCTAAGTGTGTGTAATGCGATTGGGGTTTGCTATTCATTGCCACATGAGCTATTGTTTACTTGGCAGAAACGATGATAAACTTTTATGATGCCATTGGACTTCATGATCCTAGATGCTCTTGTTGATAAAAGATTCATCTGCAGACCCAAGAGAGGTAATTTCACCACTATAGGATTCGAGTGATCATAACCATCTTTTGTTGCAAACCAAACAACTACCACATATTTTTACCAAATTTTGTGATAGCAATCCAAACAAAATATCTTGATTTTACCATGCAATCACAGTAAAGGTAACACCTAAGGTTTGGCGTGACAAACTTGACTGGTTACCAAACAGTCCCTTAATCCTGCCAGCTTCTTTGTGCGCATGACGGGAACTCCTCGTTTGTTGACTCCTAGTGGGTCACTGGTCTGTAGGCCCCGTTGGGATCTCTTTTTTGTCATCAGTATGTGGTTCATTGTTGGTGGGAGCATTTATTTATTCCCGGGGTGAGTCAGACGGCTCTTTCTTCTTAGCGTGTAAGTTGGGCCTTGCGTTTGATGAACGAGCTAAGGAATCGACCGTGCATGGGTTCACCGTTGTCGAGGATGACGACGAAAGTGTTGAGGAACCATCGCTGATGAGTTCAGTCTGAACGATTACCTCGTAGACAAGCGTAGAATCGTAAGAACAATGCATGAATAACAAGAACAGAATAAGAGATTGAACATAGAGAGGTACGGGGTCTTCTTGTTTCTCTTTATTCCTTCATTCAGCGATCAATCCTTTACAATGAATAACATCTCCTATTTATAGGCTACGGTCCTGCTAGGGTTTTGGGATGAGGAGCCCACCTTGGGCCAGGTCTGCCAGCCTGGGCCCAGTTTCTTAACACTCCCCCTTGGGCACTCATCCTTCATGTCCATGTCTTGTCAAAACTCCATAAAAATCCAGTGGGAAAAAATTGGAGAAAGAGTACATGATACACGTTCTGTTGTGATGCATGAATTGCCTCATTAAAAACCTTAACCGAGAAACTCCAGGAAAACTCGTCAAGGGTAAAAGAGTACATTTCACCCAATTTCATTTAATCTCCTGGATTTATTCTTTGGGTATTCGATCTTCATGATCAAGCTTTAATAATGAGTTCGTGAAGGTTCTCCCCCTGAATTCTGCACTTCTCTAAGTCTCATTATTCTAATTCACGTATGCATCTTTCAAAGCTAGACGCTGGAAGTGACTTAGTGAATAAATCTGCAAGATTCTCACATGACTTAGTATGAGTACTTTGATTTCGTTCATCTTTTGCAATTCATGAGCATAGGAGAACTTGAGGTTGATATACTTTTGTGAGAGATTTCTTCACAAAACCCATCTGCACTTGTGCAACACAAGCTGCTTTATCTTCATAGATAATAGTGGGAGTTTGTACAGTATTCAATCCACATGACTGCTGGATGTGGTGAATCATCCGCCGAAGCCAAGCACATTCTCGTGAGGCCTCGTATAGTGCTATTATTTCCGAGTGGTTCGTCGAAGTCGGTACAAGACTCTGCTTAGACTATTTTTATGGAATTACGGTTCCACCACATAGGAATACATAACCTATTTGCTATTTGGTTGTATGCGGGTCCTACAAGTACCCGTTATCTGCATTATCATTCATAGTTAAGTCTTTGTTCTTTCTGTAGAATAGACCAAGTTCTTTGCTTCCTTGGAGGTATCGGAAGTGTCCTTTATTCCCTACCAATGCCTTTGGTAGGTTCTGCACTATACCTTGCTAGTAGGTTCCCGGCAAATACAATGTCCATTCTAGTATAGTTTGCTAAATATATTAGTGCTTCTATTGCACTTAAGTGTGGGAATTCCGGTCCCACGACTTCCTCCCCCTCTTCTTTAGGTCTGTATGGGACTTTGTTTTGCTGCAAAGATCTCCCGACCATTGGCACTTTCAAAGGGTATGCCTTTGCAAAGTTGAACCTTTCTAACACCTTCTGAGTGTAGGCTGACTGATGTACTAATATCCCTTCAAGGGCATGCTCAAGCAGCAAACCTAAGCAATATTTGATTTTACCCAAACCTTTCATTTCGAACTCCGACTCCAGGTAAGAGCTTGCTTTCTTAATATCCTTCAGGGTTCCGATGATATTCAGATCATCTTCTTACACTAAGATTATACAAAATCCATTCTGGGATCGTCGTATAAATACACAGAGATTATTCTCATTGTTCGTGTAGCCTTTCTTGCATAGAAAGTCGCTTCAAGTGATTATACCACATTCTGCCTGATTGTTTAAGTTCGTACAATGGCTTTCTGAGTTTCACACAGTACATATTTCTATTTGCTCTGTTTTGGTTCGGGACAGTGATACATTCAGGTATCTTCGTATAAATGTCCGAATCTAATATTTCATAAAGGTATGCAGGTACCCCATCCATCAATTTCACTTCTAACTTCAAGTTCACTGCCATCGAGATAAATGTCTAAAGGGAGTTCCGCCCATGACCGGTGGATAGGTTTCTTCATAATCATCTCCTGGATGTTCAGTAAAACTTTATGCAACGAGCCTTGCTTCTTTTCATTTTTCTTTCGAACAAATACCCACTTATGCTCTACGGGGTGCACAAGGGGAGGCGTGCGGCTTATAGGTTCAAACGCCTTTCTTTTATCCGGAGAGAATAATTCAGTTTCTATTGCCTTCTTCCAATCTGATCTTTTCTTTCATTCAGCGAGCGATGCAGGCTCTGGATCAAGATTGATGATTGTGGCAAGTTTTTTTGCAAAGTAAATGTCGACATTGGCTGTTGTCATATTCAAATATTCTCTCGAGGTCATAAAGTTTATAGCTATTTCTTCAAGAGACGATTCTTCTAATGCTTCTACTTGCTCACCGCTGCTTTCAATTGTGGGGCAAGTCCCTTTAGTTTTTTTTTTCAGCTCCGATGTGTGCGCACACATCCATGCTGATGTCTCCCTTCATGGGGATGTTCAATCCTGGTATGCCTTTTTTGAAGGTTCCATACAGGTGTCAGGTCTCAACTGGCTCCCCTTCTGGTTCCGGGGCACTTCAGTGATCGGCTGTGTCAAGTCCTTCTTATCCTTTTTAACCAAGCGTCCCCGGTTACTTTGGATTCGAGGAACCGGAGTTCTCGTCCTTTTATTCTGAGGCCTCTGGACGGGATTAGGGATACCTTCATTGGTATTTCAACCCTCTCCGGTGCATTGCTTGCAGGCAAATGCGACTTGGTCACGCTCTTCAAATCACTAAAGTGGTCTGACAGTTGATTCGCTAATGCTTGCAAATCGATTATCTTCTGGACTTCAATTCAATTATCTTCTGGACTGCAATTATCTTCTGAACTTCTCTATTTACTTCACTAGTGCGCGGGTCATATACATAGATTTCAATTATCTTCTGAACTTCAATTGTCTTCTAGACTTCAATTATTTCCCGACATTATCATCAAGGGTTGATTTCCTCCCCTAATGACGGGAAACTAACCTCATCTAATGTACTATCAGCGAATCGGGCATTATACAAATCTCCAGTCATAGGGTCCAAATACTTGATTATGGATGTTGTCTCATAACCAACATATATCCCAGACTTTCGGAGAAGACCCATTGCAGTTCGTTGTGGTGGTGATATAGGTATATAACCTTCGCAACCAAACCTGTGAAGATGAGAAGTTTTCGTTGCTGACCCTTACGCTAGTTGCATAGGTGGATGGATGTTATAGGCTGACGGTCTAAAATTGATGAGAGCTGCTGCGGGCAGGACTGCGTGTCCCCAACATGTAGTTGGTAAATTACAATTCTTCAAAGTTCTGCTAGTCCATTCCGGGTGTGGACATGCGGTACAGAGTGCTCAACTTTTAATCCCATTTTCATGCAATAATCATCAAATGCCTTCGAAGTAAGTTCTCTGGCGTTGTCCATTCAGGTGGACTTCTCATGATGATTAAGGAAAATGTTTCTAATTTTAATTATCTGCGAGATTTGGCTATGCAAAAGCGTGATTTCTCGTAGACAATAAACATATGTGCGACCATTCCGAGGAAGCATCGATGAGCACCATAAAATACCTAAAATGACCCTTACAGGGGCTATATAGGACCGCAAAAGGTCTCCCTGGATACGGTCCAGGAATGCAGGGACTTCATCCTTCGCTTTCAGAGCAAAAGGTCTAATAATTAATTTCCCGGTGGCACATGCAGGGCACACAAAATCTTCCTGATTCGGGAAATTCTTTACATTCATATTATATCTCTGTGAATTGTTAATTATATCTCTCATTATCCTAAGACCTAGGCGGCATAAACTATCATGTCAGAGATAGGTAAGTTGAGCTTCATCACGGTTTTCAAGGCGTTATAAGTTTGCAGTGCCTTAATATTAGTGTAGTATAGCCCAGTTTTATATGAAGGAAGATATTCTAATGCTATTTTCCACTTTCTTCACGCTTTGTAATGAGCAGGTATTCTGTACCATACTCTTCTTCAGTCTCTACGGGGAAACTGTTAGCATAAATATTCTTGAGAGTTCTAGTCGATTCTCGGTACAACAAGTCTTCTTCAATGACCAAAGTTGTGCCCATTGGGAGTATAATTATGGCTTTTCCTGAGCCTATTATACAAGTATCGCTGCCTACGATTGTCGTAAGACTACTAGCATTCTTGTTGATCGACTGGAAAAATTCTATTTCTCTCAGGATGGTATTCGTTGTGCCGCTACATGCTAAGCACACTTCCTCCATAGGGCGCCACACACGTTCTAATATAATGTACTTTATTAATATGTAGCAGAAAGCAAGCAACACATAAATAAAATACTTCAGATATCAGAACGTAACTTGTTATTATAAAGACGGAAAAATAAGCCTTGCAGGACTCATAATAAGAATTTAATGCTTTGCTCTTCTAGAGCTTTCAACCATTATTCAATAATTCAAAATTCTGCTTCAGTTACAAACTGCAGGTTACTATAAAAGATCCAAGTGCAATACGTGCACTAGATCGAATATGCAAAGTATTCAGGAACTTCTGCCTCAATCGGCTCCATGCGCGATCTTCTCCTCTTGGGCAGCTACGACTGCGGTCGCTGTGATGTCCAAAGGAGGGATGATGGGGGCTGCCACTGGGCTGTCCACATTCATAAGTGCAACTAATGGATGTGAATCCTCTGTGCCTGCAATGGCAAGGTGTGCCTCATGCTATCATTTGCCATTTTTCTTAGACTAGAAAGCATCAATAATGTGCGACGCACGACCTTACCCTTCTTGCTCCTCTCATTCGTGAGAGGCTTCATCACCTTGTAGCTACTAGCAATGGATTCATGGAAAACATTGCGACTAGGTGGCTGCAAGATGAAGTTCTTTCTTAGAACATCATCTTGAGCTTCCGCAACTTGCATGATGTCAATTAATTCGGCATACTTCACGTAGCCGTCTTGACGATAGTTGCATGCGGATTACACCGCATTTGGGTGAAAGGTAGAAAGTATTCTCCATCTTCTGATCATCCGTGATTACATTACCACAGAATTGAAGACTGATACAAATTTTATACAAAATCTGGCCATACTGGGTCAGTTTTTCGAATTCCTGATTCGTCATGCCAGTCATCTTCATATTCATGCCAAAATTCATAAGATTACTGTTGGTAATTTGCGTAAGATGGTTGCAAAATTCTCATAATGCTCTTCGAACTTCTGGTTCGTGATCCCGTATTTTTCTATGCATTTTCATGATTTACTGCTATTTCTAGTGATTAAAAGTAATATAAACAATCACAGATAATCAAAACAATAAATACAATAAATAAATTGCATAGAAATAACAATAACAAAGATAAACATGTTTCAAAGTTCAAAAATATGCAAAAAAAATTGGATTCCCGGGCCCTTTTTTTTTTTGGTGGAAAATGACTTTTCGACGAAAACTGCAAGTTTTAGGGGTTAAAACGCGAAATCTCAATTCTGAGAGAATTTGCGCGTAATTTTCATATTTTCCGAGGGGTTTTGCGCAAAATTCCTTATTCGCGAAAAAAGTTCTCATAATTTTCAGAATTCTGATGGCCATTTTTGCAAAATTTCCTCAGCTGCGTAATTGTCCCTGTAATTTTCAGAATCACGAGGGTCCTTTTCGCAAAAATAGGATTTTCTTTCTTTTCCTGTTTTTTTCTTTTCTTTTCCCACTAGCCGGGCCTTTTTTTATTTTCTTTTCGGGCCGTTTTCAAGTAGGCCGGCCTTCTGGGCCGGCCAATTCCTTGGCCCATTGCGCCGGACGAAAAAGGGGGTGCACCGTGCACCCCGTAGGGTTTCCTGCCCTGCTTTAAGCGGTGGCGGCGGCTCCATGGGAGCAAGACGCGGCCGGCTCAAGGTGGGAGGCGCACTTCGAGGCGGCAGAGGCGGAGCACGCGGCCGGGGGCACGGCGCCGTGCAGGGCGCGGGCGGAGGCAACCGGCGCGCGGTGGTGAAAGGCGCGCGCGGCGACCCTTCAAGCGCGTGGGTCGGCCGTGGTGGCGGGGCTCCCATGCGCGCGCGCGGCTAGCGCGGGCCGTGGCGGCGAGGGCACGGAGGCTGCGGGCTCCGTGGTGCGGCTTCAAATGCGGGCAGTTCAAGGTGCGCAAAGAGGCGGCCGGTGCTGTGGGGCTCGTGTCGCGGCGGCGCTATGCGATTGCGCGGCGGCGGCGAAGCGCGGCCCGTGCCGCGGCGTGGAGGCGGAGGCAACCGGATGCGAGGTGGCGCCGCGCCGTGGCGAGGCGGCGACTAGGGATGGCGATTGTGCCCGTTACCACGTGTTCGGGTAAATACCCTAATGGAGCCGGGTATAGGTTGTTTTCTTTGCCTGAGCATGAACATGGGGAAACTCTGCCGTCGGGTAAAGCGAACGCGGGCATGGGTGAGCTCCACCCGTGCCGTCTCGCCGTTTACCGCGATATAGGCGACAGTGGATCCACTAAAACCCTAGGGCTAGTCACTCCACCGCCACCCCACCGTCTAGTCACAAAGACACATACTCACCCTCTCTCCCCAACCCTGATTCCCATTTCCCAGCCGCCACCCACGAGCACAAAGCGTCGAAGCGAAGCCCCAATTCCTCCATTCCTCCTCCCGACCGGTTGCCTTGCATGTCATCCTCTCGGTCAGCTGCCGCCACTCCTCCTCCTCCTCCCGGCTAACCTCCTCCTCTTCCCGGCCAATCTCCTTCTTCTCCAGATCCGCTCCATCCTCCTCTCAGCCCGCTGCCACCGCTCCTCCTCCCGGCTGACCTCCTCCTTCTCTAGATCCACTCCATCCTCCTCCGAGCCGGCTGCCGCCACCCGCCCTGCCGTCGCTCCTCCTCCCGGCTAACCTCCTCCTTCTCCAGATCCACTCCATCCTCCTCCCGGCCAGCTGCCGCCCCCCGCCCTGCCGTCGCTCCTCCTCCCGGCTGACCTCCTCCTCCTCCAGATCCGCCCCGCCCTGACCTCAAAGCTCGACCGAGGTTCTACTGAACCAGGTGAACATGTGCATAGCTTCGTTCTTGCACAATCCTTGCGTGGTTTTTATCGATAGTCTTTGCAGATCTTGCGCATCCTGGTAGGTAGTTGCTCATGCCTATTTGTGCCATTTAGTATGCAGGATCTAATACTTGGTTTATTTAGTGCCGCTGAAATATTTTAGATGTCATCATGATTCATGACTTCGGAATCTGGAGGCATATACTATTGTTTATTTGTTTATGTGGTTGAATTTTCCTGGGAGTGAGCTCATTCCCTGACTTGAATCATGTATATAGCAGTTCTCTAGGGGTGTGAACTGCTTCTTGTGCCTCTTGCCAGCATGCTTAATTGCCTTGACAAATTCATTCTTTAGATAGAAGTAGTAATCCTAGCACATCAAGGAGTACTACTACGAGTTGCCTTGACAGTTCATTCTTCAAACAAGCAGGCTTGACAATTCATTCTTCAGACATATCAAATATGATTGACTGACCAAACAAGCAGCTCACCTTGACAATTCATTCTTTAGTTAGAAGTTAGGAATTTTATTTGCAGCAAAAATGTTTATGTTCTACAGACTATGCTCCAAGCAAGATATTTATCAGTTAGAAGTAGGAATTTTATTTGCAGCAAAAATGTTTATGTTCTACGGACTATGCTCCAAGCAAGATATTTATCATTGGCCAATATGACTGGTATACCAAACATACTGCACAGCTAGGTGAAAAATATTTATCTCCTGTTTGCGTCGAATATGGCCAAGAGCCTGTATGTAACAAACAAATGACTTTATTAGTTGTTGAATGTGTGATGCACTATTGATGTGTGAATTGTGATAAACTTGATGTGTGCATTGTTTATGTGTGACGTGCATGCTCGCGGGCGATGGGTACCCACGGGCGGCGGTGCATTGTTCACGGGTAAACGGGCATACCCGCGGGCGACGGGTACCCGCAGGCGACGGGCATGGGCGAGGTTCTTCGCCCGTCATCCTTTGCGGGCATGCCCGTGGGGGAAAATCAGGGTCGCGGGCATGGGTATGGGCGAGCACTACCCGTGCCCGCCGCGCCCGATTGCCATCCTTAGCGGCGACCCCCTCCCCCCTTTTTTTCTCTCTTTTGCTTTTGGGTGCTGCATGGCCGGCGGTCGTTTCATGCAGGCGGGGTGTCACCGGGCGGCGCTTCTAGCGCGTGAGAGGAGCCAACGGTCGTGGCGCGGTGCGGTGACCGACCCGAGGCGTGGTGGCAGCTCCATGCGGCTACGGGCACACGGGCTCCAAACGACGGCTTGCAACGGCGGCTGGCGGCTCCGGCTGTGGCTACAGGCCTGGGCAGTGGCATGCTACAAGCATGTGCGACAGAGGCCATGCGGCGGCTTCAGGCCGCGATTTTCTTTACATGATTACTGTGTATACATGTAGATATGATGCGATGCAATGCGATATAATGTAGTACGGGATTGCAACGGTGGCGCGGCTTCATGCCAACATGTGCGTGTGTGCCGCGTGTTAGCGGCGTGGCTCTTGTCGTTGCCTCCGTGGCGATACGTGATGGCGGACTATGCGGCCGTGCGTGTCGCGAGGTAGTGACGACCGCTGCGGCGGTGCCGTGCACATGGTGCCTTTCATGCGATTGCATATACAACCTACGGTACAATCATCATCTACTCTTTCATGCAACCCACCGATCGGCTTGGCCGGTGACTTCAAGTCGGCTCGCGGTAGATTAGAGCGGATTTGTACCGTAGGAAACCAATCTAGAAAGCTAAAAATTTACAGAATTGAAAGCAATCTAGAAAATACGATTCAATCTATGAGTGTCGTTCATCGACGGTTACCTTTTCGATGTGAGGAGAGTCGATCGTGCTGATAACGTGTTGAGGAACCGTCGCTGGCGAGTCCAGTTCGAGCGATTACCTCGTAGACAAGCGTAGAATCGTAAGAACAATGCATGAATAACAAGAACAGAATAAGAGATTGAACACAGAGAGATAGGGGGACTTCTTGTTTCTCTTTATTCCTTCATTCAACGATCAATCCTTTACAATGAATAACACCCCCTATTTATAGGCTACGACCCTGCTAGGGTTTTGGAATGAGTAACCCATCTTGGGCCAGGTCTGCCGCCCTGGGCCCGGTTTCTTAACAGAAAGCACACGGTTGGGCCCTAGTTGCAGAGAGAGAAATATATTTTGCGGAATTTGCTTATGAAATATCATAAGCGTGGCCGCGTGGGTAGGACGGATTTGCCAAGATGGAAATTGAGTAAATTTTCTCAAGATTACTAGATAGCACTGTAGTAAAAAGAGCAGCACAACTATCCTCCGGTATAAAACGAAGGGAAACTTCACGCGCGGGCACACAGGCAACGTCACCTCGATTGTGTTTCCCCGTTGGATTCAGCGCGTCCTACCTCCCCGACCGTCCGATTTTATTTTTGGTTTGCGTGTCTACGCTTGCCTTCACGCTCCGGTGCTCGACTGCTTCGCCGTCGTTCGATTTAGCGTGATCGCTTGGTGCCCTTGGATTGAAGTAGCAGATTCGGTCGTGTGCCGCTTCTCCGCCTCGGCGCGGGTACGCTTTTATTGCTTGTCGCGTGTTTGCCCGCGCGCCTGCCTCTAGTCTTTGTAAAGAAGGAGAACATTTCAAAGAACTACACCAAGACTAGCTGTGTGTTTCAAAAAAACATGCATTATTACCGCCAATAGGTTGTGACAGCATGAGTCCACCAGTAATAGACCCTAGACAATTTGTTGCCATGTGTCACACATATCAAGAGTTGTTAGTTTAAATGACACTGTTCTGAAGCAAACTAGCAAAAATAATCCACCACAAGTGAATAGGCAAAAATAGCACGTGCCATGCTTAAAAACCACAACAGGCGCGTACCGCGTGGTAGGGCCACATGGTGAGCTCCCATTCGGTGACAGGTGACCTTGCGAAAGGGCTATTTTTGCTATTTTATCATGCAACATTGCCATTTTCGCCAAAGACTCACATATCAACATGTGTTTTGTTTTGGTCAACGCCCGACGCGATGTTGCTCAGGTGGACCTCCTCCATGCCATGCCATTTGGATGGTACGACATGACTTGTTTCGCGTCGTACCTAAGTCATGGTAACAAGCAAATACTACAATGGCTCGCTTACACTGTTACATGTTGGCCCTAGGCCTGTTCAAACGCTGGATTGGGCCAAGCTTTGGGCTGGGCCTGAAAAGCCCGGTCTCAAATGGGCAAGCTTGAGCTTGGCTCGAAAAGACTTTCCCCATAAAAAATTATTATTTTATTTCTTTTGGAATAAAAGTAATATTTAATTCACTTCGAGAATAAAAAGTATTTTATTATTATTTTTATTACATTTCAGCAGGCTTTCAGGTCGGAAATGAAGTCCCACGCCCGGCTTGGTCAGGCCACCCGTGAATAGCTCTAGTTGGCCTGGATGGTTAGAAACCATTGCCATAGAAGGATTTAGGAGCTGTTTGATTTGGATCCCCAAGTTGCCAAACCAAAATTTTCTAATACCAAAGGATTTTAGCTAGCATTTGGATTAATACCAAAATTTTGGCGTGCCAGGAAAATTTGGCAGAGCCAATGCCACTAGGGATGGCAATGGGGCCTCATTCCCCATTTTCCGACAGGGAATTCACCCATTAGGGGACGGAGATAGGGCTATTTTTCCCCTACGGGGATACTAATATGCAAATACAATTCCCCATTAGGTGAAGCGGGAATGGGGCCATTCCCCTACTCCCCATCCCCGCTACCCGCATGGGCCCCCGATAAGATATGTAGTCCACTAGCCCCACTACCACACAACCCGATAAGGTGATAGCTAGATAATCTCATTTGCATCATTTACTTTCCACATACTAATTAATTAAAAAACATTATCAGTTTAGCATTGCATGTGGATGTTCATACTCATTTTATGACATTATGGATCTTATTTTCTCTTCTTTCGGGATCAAACTTTCGGGTGTGGGTCCCCATGGGGCCCCGATAACCCGATGGGGATGGGGAACGGAGGGAGAATAGCACCCAGGACGAGGATGAAGAATTTTTCGTCTCTCGGGAATGGAGATGTTCTACCACTTCCCGATGAGGAATGGCCCCGTTGCCATCCCTAAATGTCGTACATGCCTTTTGCACAAACGATTCCTAGGCGAGCGCTCGCCCCAATTTTGGTATGGTAGGCAGCATGCACGGGACAGGTGGCAGAGGATGATAGGATGAGGCTAGTGCATTAATTGTATGGTTAGATAGATTAGTCAATTTCAAAAGATCATATTTCTTAAACCGAGTATCCGATTTGTGATCTGTTTGAACCGTTGTATTTCTTGTCATTTTATCAACAAAATAAGACCCATGTTGATATATTTTGGGACAAAAAATAGATGTCATGCAGGACCCACGTGTTACTCACAATTTTAACAAATTTTGGTATGATTGCAATCCAAACACATCAATTTCGGTATTGCCAATGAATTGGTATAACTACGATCCAAACACTATTTTTTTCCCCAGATTTTCGTATTACCAAAATTTTGGTATGACTACTTGGGACCGTAAACCAAACAACCATTTAGCTATAGCTTTGCCAAATAATGCATACTTCTGTGAAAATTTTCCCTAAAAGGTGTTTTTTCTTAAGGGTGCAAGAATCGCTTCTACGCGATAAAAAAATGTAGCTCTGTGATATTTTTAAAAAGAGATACGTGTAATTCCATGAAATTTACTAGTTATGATGGAATGCTGCTGGGTTTCAGGGTTTCTGGCATCCATCTAGCCTGGATCTGTGGGCCAGAAGAAGTCGGGCCGACAGATGCATGCAAGCCTGGCCTGCTTCCGTGCAACACTCGCGGTATAGGCGTACACAGAGAAGAAGTCACGCGAAATCCCGTAACCCCAAAAGCCCTTGCTGCCGCTGCGCCGCTCCGGTCCCGGCCTGCCCTTCTTGATGGAACCCCCGCAAGACTCGGCCGCCGGCGGCCGCAAGCGGCGCCGGAGAGGATGCGCCCCTCCAGCGGCCGCGCGCTCTCCTCCGGCGAAGCGGCGGCGCGAGGCTGGCGAGGCCGCCGCCACGGCCAAGGGGGCAAAGCCTACGACCCTCCTCGAAAAGGTAATCGCCTTGCCGGAGTAGAGATTGCTAGACATGTATGGTGTGGTATGGGTAGGAGTAGGACTACGAGGAGTATTCAGCAGTAGAGGCTTCTTGCAGACTTAAAACTGTTGAACTGTATTGGGCGGAAAATTCAACAATGGCCAGAAGATTTTGAGTAGGGCATGTGTTCAACATGATGATTATGTATGCAAGCGTAGGATGAGCAGGTGTTTGGTTTGTGTTGGTGATGTCAAATCACGGGCTACTGTGTCCTTAGATGGTTGTAGCAGGAGAACATGAGTAAACCAGGGAGATCCCCATATGCTTCTATGCATAGCTGAATATAAGGAAATATATATCGGGACCCAAATATGCAAATTTAGACCATCTGTGTATAATGCAATAGTCCAGGATCACACTAGTATAAACAGTGTCAGTATAGATGAATATCATTCCACACAAGACGAATATAAGAATAAACAACCAATTTTATTATTAAATAACGGTTGTGACCTTAAAGTCAAGTTTACACTTATTAAGCTACGCAAGGCTGACACTAAATAAAGAGACGGCAGCGGAACGTAAACAACTCCAGCGGGAACCTATCGACTTGCCACAGGCAACCAACTGGGATCAAGACCTAGCGATCACCTCCTTGTAAAACCCCTCGAAAGCAGGCGAAGACTCCTCGCTGAATGATTGCAGCAAGAATGAGTAATCCGAGTACTTAACAAGTTGTACAACAGAATGCAATTATAGATGATGACTTATTCCAAAGGATATGGTTTCTATGGTTATTTTGTCAAAAACAACATTTGCAATTAAATACAAATTGAAAGCTTAATTTAAAATGAATAAATAATAATAATTTAACAATTATTTTCACAAAGAACACAAAGCCTAATCAATTTCTTTCATACAGTCATATGAATTTAACCACATAGTTGCCCCTTCTTAAGTGTTTGTATGAAAATCTACCCCTCGTGTGAAATTACTGAGCATGTCAATGACTGTGGACGTGGCTATTCGAATAGATTGATTAACACTCTGCAGAGATTGTACACTTTACCTACAAGATGCAATCAACTTGATCGGAGCTGATCACAATAAAACCTTTCCGAAACTTCATTCCGACAATTGACCGTCCCGACGTGCATACCGTCTGTACCAACCCTTACACAGTGTTTTGGACCGACGCACACCGTTGGACCTAGAAGCGGCGAACCGTCCATAAATGTGACCTATAGAGTAGTCCACACCTCCACCTATCACTGAGCACCTAACCTACTAACTGAGTAGTCAATGTCGAGATTTTGTAACTTACTAAGTTAGGTTTGACTCATACCAGACATGTGGTTGTACAGTTGCGGTTCAGTTCAATGGTGCATAAAGTCTATAATTGACCAAGGCGAGACCGCCAAATTCTAACTAAGTAACCACTTTTCCATTTCCCAATCACTGAGCTTCATCATATCACAAATCCTTTCTACTCGGTCTAAATCTTTTCCTACCCTGTTGGTTTAGTGCATCACATGCCATCAACGAGTAACAACACACAACACACAATGTTTACACAAAGTTGTTTCATAATCACTTAGTCAAATTTAGATCTGCAATTTAAAATGATATCAATAACCCGTTGCATGGCTAAGCAGACTATTCATGTCTAACCAATCTACGTTGGTGCTACGATAATGCCAACTATTAATTAACCAAGCTAGGGTGACAAAAGATCAGGGTAATACAATAAGTAGAGTGGATATAATTAAATGGGTGAATAGCTAATCCCAAAACATTTAAAGAACTAAATAATTGAAATAACATGCAATAATTTGAATAAAAGTAGTTTTGAAAAACTGGGTTCAACATGGTCAAAGGTACAACTTGCCTTGAAACAAGTCTTGGTATTGGTCTTGACTCTTGAGCTTGATCAACTCCTCCTTCCTCAAAAGCTCCTGGAGTATCAATGTTACGTCTACTCGCAAACGAAAGCGAAAACCAAAAAAAATACAAAACAGAGCAACAAATAAACTAAAAAAAAATTCTCAGGAAGGTAGAGCTTGAATCTAAATGAATTTAGAAACTTGAATGAGTTCAATCGGAGTTCGTATGAGGGAGAACGGGCTCTCGGAAGATTTAAATATAAGAAAAAGAGAAAGAAAATACTATTTCGAACTTCCAAAATTTTCTTTCTAAAGGAAATTTCGAAATATTGCATCTGTGTGACGTCAGCAATGAATATGGGAAGTAAAAGAAAACTCGAAAAATAGGGAATAGAGGCTGACAGGTTGAACACACGGTCTATGGATCGGGTCCATGGCTCTGGTCTATGGGTCTATGGCTCACGGGTATATGGAACAGTAGACTTGACATGTGGGGTCCACATGTCAGTGGGTGGGTCTATCGTGGACCAAGTCCACGTGGACTGATTCGTGGGCTGATTCTGACACATTTGCGGGTGGTTGTTAACGCACGTTGACGTGGCGAACACGTGTGCACAAGGTCGACGTGGCTAGCACGTGGCCTCCACGTCAGCTTGACGGCGGCGATGCTTGGTGTCCAACAATCGCCGATGTTCTGGGCTACAACGGAGCAAGTGGAGGTGTGCCTCGGGTAGCTGGTGCGATGGGGAACCTAATGGGGTTCACACGGCGGTCGAAGGTGGATGGTGATGGATGGCGGCGAGGTCGAAGTGGCGGTTAGAGCTCGGGCTCGACGGCGATGGGGCTAGGGTGGTGCTCCGGTGAAGGCGGGGGTAGCTCTGAGATGCGGTCGTTGAGGCGATCCCGATGGTGGTGACCAATGACGGCGGGGCTCACCGGAACAGCGGCGATGAAGACAGAGTTGTTCAGCCGGAGAGGAAGAAGATGGCAGCTATGGCGCTAGGCGGCGATTCTAGCGAAGGCGGCTAGGGCAAAAGGTGAGGCGCGGCTCGAGGTGTAGAAAACGAAGGCTCTCGGGGATTTAAATAGCCTCGGGAGGTAGAGTTCGGAGCGGCTACGGTGGCAGCGCGACGAAGTAGAGAGGGGAGTTTGTGTCGGGGACGACCTGTTAGTGACGGCGAGGTGGGCGCGAAGGTAGGCTGCGGCACGCGCGTGGTTGGGCTGGATGGACTTGGGCCAGAGAGAGGAGAAATGGGTCGAGGTGAAAGAAATTCAGCCCGAAAGATTTCTTGAGATTTAAATAAGTTTTGTAATTTAGAAATACCAGAAAATCAAAATGGCGAATTAAAAATAGCAAATGTGCTTGGAAAAATTCCAGAAAAATCTGGAAAATATTTCCAAGCACAAAGAACTCAAATAAAATAGTTTTGGAATTAATTGAGGTTCCGATTAGTCACATTAAATTGTTTTGACTTTAAAAATCCCATTTAAGCTTTATTAAATTCAAATAAAATTTTGGTGAATTTTTCCAAGGGACTAAACTACTCAAAAAGGTTTTGAAACTCAAAAAATTAGGATGTTACAATATAAGGGTCTGTTTGGTAGGGTTCCGCTCCTTATTTTTGAGCTCCTAGCTCAAGTTCTTTCAAGGATCCGCTCCTCTGAGAATCTAATGCTGAACGAGGGAAGTTTTTGGTAGGAAGTTGACTCCTAAAACCCCGAAATAGATAATTGGAGGGAAAAAGGTCATGCTACCCTTGGTTTCAACGCTTCAAGTCTATTTGTATCTTACTCATTTCTATTTGCACACAAATTTCTGAATTTTTTATCAACATAGCCGAGCTCGAATTCAATAACAAAAAAGTATCAAATTGATAGCCTAATGTCAAGACACAATTTATTGCCTTTATTACATTATCGAAGATCATTACACATCAGTTCTATATACATCATTGCTCAATCATTGAAGTTACAACAAGAATCTGAACATAACTGCATGTGTTCAACTACTCTGTCCACTGCTATGCAAGAATTCAGTGTGGGCATCCTCTGTTCTTCCTTTGTCTTCATGACGTAAGCTTTCCTTTGTGGCCTCATGTATACAATTTACACAGAAAGCACATTACAGACTATCAACTGACTAACAGAGAGCAGGTATCTAGACATGAAAGTATTGGCAGAAAGCATCATCCAGTACGTGCAGATCGAACAAATGTTTACAATATGGTACATCATAGTAGCACAAGTGCTGCTGCTATTGATTTCTCATTCCAGTATAGCAAAATATGGGAATGATTTGCAACTTTCCTTTCTACAATCATACATTGTTTAACATCTGGGCACCAAAATTATTTCAGATCTATGATTTAGGCATAGGAACCATTTCCAGATCTAGGCAAATCCTACACATTTTAACAAAATGGGGACGAATCCAACTCATTTTCCTACATAATTTTCTATATTTACGCAATCCAAGGGAGGAGAGAGGACAAGATGAGGGGCGACAGCTAGCTGTTAGTTTGTTACCTTAACAAGAGCAAGAGCCAGCGGCGATTGACCAAGCGGTGAGGGGCAGAGGAACTCCGGCGGTGAGGACTGCATAGTAGTTGCAAAAATAGTAAAATACTACTTTTGGCTGTGAGGACGAGGGAGGCGAAGAGGAGGGCCGGCCGGTCGTCGCGGTGGAGGCCGGCAGCGGGGAAGGGCAAGGGAGTTTGGGGGCGAGGGGATCTGGGGGTGAGGCGTTTTGCGCAGCAGCGGAGAGCGTTGGGCGAGCGACGGAGGGGGGAGGCCAGCACAGAGGGGCAAGGTGGAGGCGGGGGAAGCCGGCGCGAAGGAAGGGAGGCCGGCGCGGAGGGGGGAGACGGAGGCGGGGGAGGCTGGCGCAAAGGTCAGAGGAGGAGGCGGGGGAGGCGCGTTGAGAGGGCATGGTGCGGTTGGGGAGGGGGAAAAATGAGGGGGAATGGGTTTATATGCAGTGGCAAAAGGTGGGCAAATACACCTCAACTTGAGGGGTATTTTCGTAATGGGTGTGCTAATTCTTGTAGGAAGCGGCCCAAAGGTCGCTCCGAGTTTTCTATAGGGATCCCACTCCGATTATGAGGTGCTCCTAATTATAAAAAATAAGGATCCAGGTGTTTGGCTGGGCTCCCGCTGCTCTGGTTGAGAATCCGGGAGCAGAAGCCCTACCAAAAAGGCCCTAAATATATGGCTCCAATTTTTTTTTACACAAAGCGCAAATTGGGTTTAAATTTGGTGCTCCCTAACAAATCCTGCAATTTATGTGAAGTTTGGATAACAGGAGATGTAGAACATGATTGGCACCTATATGAGTGTGTTAGTGGGTTCACCGTCTATTTCTTTCGCTCACCTTTTTGTGTGAATAATTTGTTAATCTGTTGTCTGGCAACATCCATTTCTAGATGCGTGCAAGGTTATCTGGAGGTCATTTCAGAATGTTAAACGAGAAGCTGTACACTTGCAGGTTCCTATTCTTTCCAGAGAACTCTTCTTTTTGGTTAATTTGATGTGTTGGTACTTGGTAGGTAGGCTTAAACTCTTTACTTCCTCTCATTGCATAGGATAGTTTTGGTCCAATAATTAAGTATAAGGACATGGCGGTGCTTCTATTTCATATTTTGAAATATCACATGGTGTTGCGACTAATTTGCTCTGATTTTGTTTAAATATCGCTAAGTATTGATCAAGATAAGGGATAAAAGTTGTATACAACAATTGTTGACATTAATATCGGCAATTTTCTTCATGCTTTGTTTGACCTGGTACTGTTAATTACTCCTCATATCAACTGGTATGCCTGAAAAAAAGGGATTGCCCTCTCATTAACAAAGCATGCTGTTCTAACTTGGAGTACTTAATGTGCCTTTACTCTTTGAAGTGGAACCTATAGAAACCAAAGCTTCATTTTTGCATGTTTCACACTTCCACTCATATGTGGTTTATCTTTTTCAGTGGGCAGGATGCATTTGACTACTTAAAAAATGAGCCCAAGCTTTTTGATGTGGTATGTTATGTATTTTCCTTCTATTTTGTTAATGTTGTTATCTGCCAGAAGAAATATTTTTATCTTGTCAGCATATTGGTTAAGTTAAAAGGTAAGTTCTATAGGACGGCGATCAGACCTTCGATGCTATATGGAGCAGAATGCTGAGCGACTAAAAGACCATGGTTATTAAGGCGTCGCCTAAGTGTCGCTTAAGCGACGCTTAGGCGATAAGGCGTTGCCGGTGTGCTAAGGCGTCGCCCCGCCTTGTTGCCTCCTCCTCCCAGCTCCCCGTCGCCGTCGCGCAGCTCCTCGCCGCCTCCTCCCCGCGATTCCCCGTGCCCTGCCCGCACCTCCTCTGCTCGGAGCCTTCGGTGGAGAGGGAGGTAGCAGGAGAGGATAGGAGCCGGGAGCTCACTTGGATCTTGGAGTTCGCCTTGCCATCACCCGTGCGGCGTTGGAAGGCCAGATCCGGGTGGGAGGCAGAGCAGAGGAGGTCCCGTGCGTCGGATTCGGGCGGGAGAGACCTCGGGACAGCTCGGGGCAACGTCGGGGAGCCGGAGCCGGGCAGGAGGGGGGAGCAGGGGACTAGGGGAGGCCCGGCGGCGCGTCGGGGGAGCAGGGGAGGCGTCGCTTGCCTTCAGATTGCTGGTGTCCAGCTCCGCCGGATGGGGAGAGAGGGATGTAGAGGTAGAGAGAGAGAGAGAGAGAGAGAGAGAGAGACGTGGGAGATGGGGAGAGGAGAGGCGGCTAGGGTTAGGGGAGAGGATATACGGTGGTGTTGGGCAGTTGGGGTGAGATGGGCTGGCATGATGGGCTGGGCCTCAGGTGTAACGTCGCATTTCCTCTGTTTGTAATCTCCTTTTCTTTTTTTTTTCCATTCTTTCCTTTGTTAGTCTGTAACTCTGTAATGCCGCCTCACGCGTTGGTATGGCGTTGCCTCAGGTGTCCAAGGCGTCGCTTAGGCATCGAGGCGGTGGCTTGGCGCCTCAGCTCGCCTTAGCGCCTTGAAAATCATGTAAAAGACAGCATATACAGAAGATGAGTGTAGCGGAGATGAGGATACTGCGGTGGATATGTGGCCACACAAGACGAGATTGAATCCACAATGGGGATATACGTGATAGGGTGGGGTAGCACCAATTGAAGAGAAGCTTGTCCAACATCGCTTGAGATGGTTTGAACATCTCCAACGGAGGCCTTCTGAGGCACTGGTACGTAGTGGAATTTTAAGACGTACTGAAAATGTAAGAAGAGGCAGAGGTCGACCAAGACTAACATGGGAGGAAGCAGTTAAAAGATTTGAAGGATTGGAATGTAGCTAAAGAATTAGCTTTGGATATGAGCGCATGGAAGTTAGCGATCCACGTACCGAAACCATAAGAAAGTTTAGGGGTGGTGTTTTAAGCTCTCGGCTCAGATGACAGGATGTACGGCTTAGGGTTTTAGCCTTGTAGGTTTTTTTATCATTATTATTTTATTTTATTTGCAAGGCTCTCGTCTCTTTGACATTGAGGAGATTTCATTTCTAAGTTTTGTTTGGGACCAAAGGCTTTGTTGTTGTTGTTGTTATCAGTATATTGGTTCTTGGAAATAAATTTTGGGCTCTGGGTGGGGTGGGATGTTGCATATTTAACCTCGCCAAACCCATAAATTCAGTGGCCATTGTTTGTTTTTTTTTTTTTTTGTGCTTCCATCTGTACAGCCTCATTGTATTAGTCTATTTTTTTTTTAAATGACTTCTTGTTCGCGCATTTTATCTGAGGAAATGCCTTGTAGTGATCAATATGCAGAAAGCTTCTTGCATAGCTGCAGTCAGGGCAATAATTGACCCTATGGAAGTAACTCCATATTCACCTGATACATGGTTGAGATTTCACACTGTTCTCTTTTAGTATCATGCAGGATATCAAGAGCAGATGTCACATTGGCCGGAGCAGCCAGTAAATGTAATAATCAATTGGTTGAAGAGTCATAATGCATCATGGACCGTTGCTGATTTTGGCTGTGGTATGAATGCTGAAAATTTACTGTCTAGAAGCTAGCGCCTTCTTGCTTTATTTTTTATTTTTTATTTCCCTGCACAACATGGTAAAATCATTCACATTTCGCTCAGGCACTGCAACAGTTGCTAAAAACGTGAAGAACAAGGTCTTCTCCATCGATCTTGTTTCAGATGACCCTTCGGTGATCGCTTGTGATATGGCTCATGTAAGCACCGGCCACATAATGTATTTCTTTGGTGCTTTACCTTGTTCGCATTCTGTTTTCTATGGGTTAGGATCCTGCCATTTTGATTAACTTTCAATACACAGGTGCATGAGTTAAAGATAATGTAATGGAACCAATATGGTTGATACAGGGAGGTGTATCAATTGAAAAAAATAGTTTTGTCTATTCTTAATATGAGACAACAACATCTTGTTGGAAGAATTCACTGACTTTTAGGAAATCGAAATGTTTTTTTATCGGAGAAAATTGAAATGTTGGATAACCCAAATAGTCAGCAATACAATTATCTCCAATGGTTAGTTGTTTTTCCTGATGGTGTTATGTGGGGCCAGACCTACCACCGGTGGCGGCAACATCAGAAGCTGCTGCATGAGATAAGTGCAGGAGACTTCATTTAGATATTTTCAGTTATTAGGAAAGGCGATCCTTTAGATCACATTTAGTTTGGAAGGTGATCCTCGCCTTCCTTATCTATTATTCGGAAAGCAGTCCTTCTGATCGCATTTAGTTTAGAAAGAGATCAATTTGATCTCCTTCCTAATATGTAACACCTCTATTTATAGGAGAGGTGGGCTTTGCTTAGAAATCAAGAAAGAAATAAAGAAGTCTCTTTCCCTGCCTCCTTCTCTACTCCCTCTCCCCCTTTTGGCCGGTGGTTAGAACCCTAGGGGTTCTTGCGCACAACAACTTGGTATTAGAGATGTCAGGCTCTGATCTCGGGGACGACACTGCCACCACCTTGGCAACCATACTGCAGACACTCGGGGCCATGCAGAACCAGATCGCGGAAGGTGTGCAACAGACATCCGATCTGCAGGCTCAGGTTGCCGATTTGGCTCGGCAAGGTGTTGTCACCAATGCCCGCCGCCTTACGGCCATCAAGAAGAAGTCCGGGGACGGCCTTGCGCCATTAGCAGGGCTCCTTCCCTACCCAACCGCCGCTGCATCATCTTCATCTCCACCTCCAACGACACTACCCACCACCACCATCCCACCCTCCATGATCTCTCCCTCCATAGCTACACCCGAAGCCGCCACCTCTCACCTATAAGTGCAGGAGACTTCATTTAGATATTTTCAGTTATTAGGAAAGGCGATCCTTTAGATCACATTTAGTTTGGAAGGCGATCCTCGCCTTCCTTACCTATTATTTGGAAAGCAATCATTCTGATTGCATTTAGTTTAGAAAGAGATCAATTTGATCTCCTTCCTTATCTGTAACACCTCTATTTATAGGAGAGGTGAGCTTTGCTTAGAAATCAAGAAAGAAATAAAGAAGTCTCTTTCCCTGCCTCTTTACTCCCTCTCCCCCTTTCGGCCGGTGGCTAGAACCCTAGGGGTTCTTGCGCGCAACAGATGGTTATGTACTGGGTATTAGACTTCATCAAATGTGTTCCTGAAACATGCACATTTTTTTAGTTTATTTTGATTTCCAATCATATGCGGTGTTCCCTCGGAGAACAAAAAATAGACCTAAAAGTGTTTAAAGCCAAATGTATAAAATAAACACCAAAACCTCTCTTTTGGTAACTGAGTTGTTACTTCAACTAAATGTATGCAGACCCCCCTCTTTTGGTAACAGAGTTGTTACTTCAACTAAATGTCTGCAGACCCCATTGGAGCCATCTTCTGTAGATGTGGCAATATTTTGTCTTTCTTTGATGGGAACCAACTATCCAAGTTACTTACAGGAAGCAAATAGAGTTCTCAAGCCAAGGTTTGCTTAATCATGAGCTGCGACTACAAATGGTATGTGGCTCTTTTTTTAGTATTGATACATTTGTTTATGCAGTGGCTGGCTTGTTATAGCTGAAGTGAGAAGTAGGCTAGACCCAAACACTGGAGGTGCTGATCCTGATAAGTTTTCTAAAGCCATCAGCCAGCTTGGCTTTTCCCTTGTTTCAAAGGTTTGTATTCTTAACGTTTTCCGCAGCCAGGTTCTCAACTGGATTTAATTATGATGAGGTAATTCTATATAGTGAATGCATAGAAGGATTATAGCATTATATAGTGCTCGCTACCGATGGCTCCTTACTTACCCAAATTAGTCTATACTTCAGAATCATATATGTTAAAAAAAATCATATGCTCTATTTGTGAGCCGATGAAATAGCGGCTTTAATACTATCCATGAATTTCTTCAATTTATTGATTTTGTGCTGAAAATTAACTTGATAAATAAAGATGAAATTGTTGTACCTATTTATATAAGAATCATAACATATGTGGGAATTTGTGATCCATTCTGCCCGCTGTTTGTTATAGCCTGGTGTACTATTTGTTACTTTTTTATCTACAACATTTTGTACGATATCTTACTTGACCTTTGCAGTTTGCATGCACCATACCAGTGCTATCAGATTCCCATTATATCATTTGATTTTCCTTGCACCCATGGCATCACATCATAGTATCAATCTTGTCATGCTGAAGTGACTGAAATGAAATATTAGTCCATAGGTGTAACATCCCAATTTTCGCTTCTTGTAAAAAATTTATTTAAATTATTTAATTCAAAGATTTGGATTTTAATTAGAGTTCTTGCGTAATTAAATGCTAAATCAATTCCAAAATTCAATTCTCAATTCAACTTCGAACCAAACTCCTTCAATCGCAATTTGAATTCCAAATCGAATAAATTTTGAATTCCATCTTCAAATCAATTCAAATCCGAATCTTTGTTTCAAACTTCAAATCTCTCAATCCGAATTGCAAACCAATTCAAACCTAAAATTCAAATTCTTTTAAATTTGAATCTCTCAAAATTTCTTGGGCCAAAGGCCATCTTTTCTTCCCCGACCATCTCCTCCTGTCTCGCTCGCCGCTTAGCTCGTGTTGCGCCGCGCGCGCACTGTGCCACGCCGCACTGGTGGTGCCACGTCGCCGCGTGCGCGTGCTCCCACGCTGCGGCGCCGAGCGTGCTCGTGCTTGTCCTGTCTGCGTCGTGCCCCTGCGTCGCCCACGCCATCACCTCGCAACCATCAACGCGACATCAAATCCCGCCGCTGCCGTGTCTTCAATTCATTGTCGTTTCGATAGTTTCCAAAATCGAGCCAGTAACTTTGCCGTAATATCCGTCGCGGCCGCGACCGCTTCGTTCCCCGGCCTTGCCTACAAATAGGAGCACCCTGACCCTCATCTCCTCACCCCCTCCTAGTTTCACCATCTCTGGAGCACCGTCGACGACGTGAGAGCCTCTTCCCCATCGTCGGCCGCCACCCCCATCCCGCATTCCCGTCGCTCCAGTGAGAATTTTGCCCAACCAATTGCATCCTCTCGAGCTCCATGAACAATTCCCCTCAATCAATTTCACATTTGGTTGTAGTTCATCGTCGAATTTCATCGTTTCCTCCATTCCGGCCGAAACTCTTCCGTCGCTTGATCTCCTTCTCCGATGAGCTCCTCGCCGTTTGGACCGCGTCACGTTGTGTTCCTGGTCTCCCTCAACCAATCCCCCACCTCTATTCGGCTACATCGTCGATGAGAAGCGCCACCGTCGTCACCACCTCATTCCCACAGCCGGTCGCCGTCGCGCCGCCGCCATGACCGCCCCCAGCCTCCCCGACCCACCCGGCGCACTCCCTATGCCTGCGCCGCGCTCATGCGTGCGCCACCTCCCCCGCGGCGCCGTCGTGCACCCAAGACGCTGTCGTCGCTACCGCCGTCGTCTTGATGCTGCTCTGGCCACGCCGCCGCCACCCGAAGGTCGGCGGGGTTCCATTTTGGCCCCCACCAGCCGCTCCCATGCCGCCACTCGCCGCTATCGCCATGTGCTAGAGCCGCCGCCCTGCTCTGTTTTCCTTCGTCTACTTCTTTCTTCTTCTCTCACTAACAGAAGGGCCCCACATGTCATTCACTCCCTTTCTATCTCCCTCTCACTGACAAGAGGCCCCACATGTCAGTATGTGGTTCTTTTATTAATTTAAAATCGAAGGGAATATTCCAGGAATATTCCCCTCACAATTTTCAGGATTTTCCTTTTGACAATCTCCCGAGAGTTCGTTCTCTTCCGTACGAACTCCGAATCAATCGATTGTTCTTCCTAAATTCATCTAAATTTAATATCTATCTCTCAATACTAATTTTATAATTTTTGGATTTTATTTGATTTTCTGTTATTTATTTTGCCTCGTTACGCGCGTATAGAATCCGACGTTGCCGAGGCAATTTTGGACCCACCGGACGCAATAACCTCAACCTTCGACGAAGGCAAGTCACCTTTGATCATGTTGTACCAGTGTTTTTGAAATCTTGTTTTAAATTTCAAAATTATTATGCATTGCTACTTACATAAAACGATAAGTTCAAATCTTAGAAGTGTTAGTTAATCCTAATTTAATTATACCTCCATTTGATGTCGTTATCCTTGAATCATTGTCGCCCTAGTATATAAAATCCTCAGTAATGATTACATTATTGTCAGATAATGGGAATACAATATTGCAGAATTAGATGAATACAACGAAGGACATCTTCGTGGATTATATAGATTGTTGAAAACGAATATAAAGTTTAACTTAGTGGAACCAATTATATCATGAAAGTGTCTAAACATGAAGCACTAATTTGATTATCTGGGATCGAAAGGAGAGATTGGATTTAAACCAAATTTTAGTTGAATTAAATTGATTATAGTAAGTGATTGTTAGAGAATTAGTATTGTAAAATTGATATAATAAAGATGACGATTAAAACATGTCATGAACCTAGGTTCATAACGGGGTAAACACCGTCAGAAAGAAGGCCGGACAGCGTCGGCTTGGTGGAATGAGAGATTAGACTATAGGCTGGGATGATAAAACCTTGGGAGGGAGACTAGATTAATTTATCTTTCTTCCTTTCTTGATAATGGATACATGCTATCCCTTTTATAGGGACGACCCGACTTGACCTCTAAAAAACAATCTCTGTCTAAGGAAACTTATCTCTAATAGATGGAATATATCTCTAAGGAAGTAAACCCAACTAACAAGGAAACTAACAATTCTTATCGTTATTTCCAATTACTAACGCACCCGCGGGCCCGTGTGAACAGGGCATGGTGCTACAGTACCATGTGCACTGTTCATGCACGTGAACAGTCGCCTGTGGCATTAAGATGGATTTAAATTTTATGTGAATTGGTTGAATCTTGTAGAATACGTAAATTGTGGAATTAATTGGATTATAGAAATACATCATTGTTGGATTATAGGAATGCATCATTAATGGATTATAGAAATACATCATTGTTGAATCATATGATTATATCATGGTTGGATTATAGAAATATATCATTGTTGGATTATCGGAATACATCATTATCTGATGTCATCATTGCTGGGTTATTAGAATATATCATTGTTGGATTACAGGAATATATTATTATTAGATTATAGAGATACATTATTGTTGGATTATAAAAATACATTATTGATGGATTAGTATAAAACGGTAGAATTGCTTAAACAAGCTATATCGATCATGTTTATATTATGGGTACCATTTATGCAAATCAGTTTGAGAAATGTATGGCAATAAGTATTACCGTTGGTTTTTAAAATAAAATAAAATAGTGAAAACCTGTTTAGATTTGGGCGGATAGTAAGTTCAGGTGGGTGCAGCTAGAGCACGGGAACTTGTATTGTGTTAAGTTCCGCCCAAGTCATATTAAAGACCGACGCTTGTGACTATCAAAACTGAGCACTACCGTACAACCAAATATCTAGGATGGGGAGGACATGATCAACTAATTTACTATGTTCTAGCATTATGCCCCCAGGCTGTAGTTGTTAGGTGTTCTTTTTTGGGATTGTGCAGACGATAGTAATTGACGTCGATGTCTGTCGAGGCTTGCTCCGGGCGATGGTAACAGACATCCATGTCCGGGCAGGTTATCCCCCACAACGGTGAGCTCCAGGTCAATGGTAAATGATGTCTATGACTTGGGGTTAAGCTTATCGGGCGGGCTGGTGTTAGAGTGTGGTATTGTAAAGGCCTTGTGATAATCGTTTAGTTGCACGCCTAAGGAAGTGTGTCATGGACGATATTATAAGTTGATTATCTCGTGTAGGTCAAGTTGTACAAGTTCTGCAGAGTGTAAAATTATTCGAATAGTCCTGCCTACGGTCAAAAGTGGGTAAGGTGCGTTTTCATATGGTAGATTTTGGTTTTGATTTTGAGAGTAAATTTTGAGAACCTAGGAGCAGTTGGGACTCCCGGGTAGGTATTTTGGCTGCTAGAACCATATCCTTTGAAACTTGACTGCTAGAGTCTTGATACTAGTGGTTGGTAGCTAGAACCTCCATTAATGAAATAATTAATTTAATTATTGAAACTACTATGAAAACTGTTAAAACTTAAAATATTGTTTTATACAAAAGAACCCTTAAGCCCCATTGTCAAGTCTTTCATATTGCATTTTTCCAAGACTTGCGGAGTACTTTATGTACTCACATGCTATACTCAAAATATCTCAGAAGCTTTCCAAGTTGCCAAGGAGGTTTACAACTTCTACGCGTGTGGCTTCAACGAAGGACACCGGAATACTAGGTCGTGAGCCCCCTGTCGATTGTCTGTGAGCATATGGATGGGCCATCTTGGAGTTATCTTCTTTTGTTGCAGTTTATTCGAGTTGTTTAGTCTAAAAGAGCGGTAATTGTAAGCTTCGACCATAAAGTTATTACTCTTTAGTTCAATATTATACAATAGTTTGACGTTTGCAAGATATATGTTGATATTCATGATGTAACTGTGTACACGAGCTACTGATCCAGGGACTAGTGCAGATATATACAGAGAGTTCCGGATTAGGAAATCCAGGTTCTAACAATAGGCCTATGTCCTTGAAGACTGAATTGCCACGCTCTGATACTAAACTGATTTTCTTGATATCCGGATACACAAGTTGTCATATTTGGTAAGGTAAAAATCATTTGGCAGGCACAAAGGTCCATAACCATTGTCTTATCACTGTATGCTACGTTCCACAATATGAAAATGGCTGGGTGTCACTAAATATTTGGAGCCTCTATGTTGCTTTAGTGCATTGACTAATAATGCATGAGGACTTAGAGATATGGGAGGTCATAGCTTTAAACATTGCATCCTGAGCATGTGCTTCAGAAACTAATCTGTTTTTTATGCCTAATTTTTTCTCTCTGTGGAGCTGGTATGCAATTGTGGTTCTGAAATGTTTTCATTGATGTATCATTTTTCCAAACAAGTCTATATGGTTAACGATGGGTTTCCAGTTTGTTTGGATCCTTTTAATGTATAATACATTTATAGTTTCTGATATACTGTTTGTTTTGTATTGACACAAAAGTGTACTTACTTTGAAGAGAGAAGAGTGCCCTCATGCTTTCTAATTGGTGATTGGCTCCTTTCTGCAGGATGTTAAAAACAAAATGTTCATCCTGTTTTATTTCAGGAAAAAGGTCGGTTACACTATTTTCCTACCTTAATTACCCCTGACAATTAACAATTGGATCACTCGCAGTTTATAGTTGAGCTATATTTTGGCACTGAATGCCGTGGTTTGGCATGTCTCTGCAGGAAAATAGTAAGGTGGTGAAAAACATTGTTTGGCCCCAGCTGAAACCGTGCTTATACAAACGGCGATGATCTCATACCCACCGATAGCTGTAGTTGCACTATACCTCTCCCAAAGTTTTGTTAAATTAGTTTATCCCGTGTACCAAATTAGGTTTATGTATGCCAGGCTTTTCTGTTTCTAGTTCTTTTACATTCTCCGCAGTTGTATGTTTTTTTTTATGTATTAGACCTAACCAGTCACCAGACAAGACCTAGTGGCTAGTAGTATGCACTGTGATCTGGAAGCAGTTTATAATTCTGAATCTGATTGATATCTTGCGTGAGCCATGTACACAAACTAGCGGATAAGATTTACCGTTATATGTATTTGCGCCATTTTCGCGCTAGTTATTTATATCCGGTAATTTCTCCCTGTCTACAGTGCGGTTATCTCTGTAGCTTACTAGCTATTCTACCGGACTTTTCCTGCACTTTTGACTTGCAAGACTGGGTTTAGGATCAGTATTAGCAGTGAACGTCGGTACCACTTTTGGATTACGATTGCGACTGATTTGTTTGCCTGCCTGCCACTTTCTGTTAGAAATTTGTTCCTTTTTTCCTGGGTCAAATTTGCCTTTACTTCTTCACATGCGACTGAGCGTGTTACATCAGCCGTAGCATCTAGCTAATGGAGGTGTGGGGGCAAATTTTGATTCCATCAATCTATGACATGCTTGAATCATAAGCAAAAGATGGTTGTTTTGAGATGCACTGTACTTTGGATGGTTACAGATGGGCAATCCATGCAAAGGTGAGAGCTATGACGCGTCTAATGCTCTTGCCACTGTGCTGTAAACTTCTTTTTTTTACCCTTTTAAGCCACCGTTGATGCACACGTGGCATGCGCTAGAGCATCTAGGAGTTTTTGGTTAAAATGACACCATTTCACGATGAAATAGCAAAAATAACCACCCATAAACGAATTGATAAAAATGTGTATTACACTTAAAACTCACGGGAGGTAACCTACTGATTACCGCATCCTGGGTGCGTGGTAGGTCACGTGGTAGTAGCACTGTGCTCGGCAGACGAACTGGGGGGCGTAGCAGGTGACCAGCGCACGTCACCTACCACGAATGCGGTACTGGTGAATTTTTTGTCAATTCGTTTGGGGTGTTATTTTTGCTATTTCGCTTCTATTTTAGCAAAAAAAAAAAAAAGTTGAGCATTTGCACAGCTGAAAAGATGATCCTATGTGTTGGCTAGAGACAATTTGATCGATATTTCAATCGTTCTGAAAACATACTCCGGTTTTGACTTTGATTTGTTTATTGCATTTGGAGTGAGTAGCCCCTTCTCCAGTACAGAAGAAAATACAAAAATATGTAATAAATAAATGCCCCCACGGGCGACACCCTAATCCCAAGATCCGATTACTTAAATCAATTCCTTTTTTCTTCTTCAAAGGATTACTTAATTAATTATGCACAGTGGTTATGCAGCCCGGCTAATGGAGCATTGCGCTAGATCTGACAAGTGCCCCTGTCCACAGAGAGAAGAGGCATACTACACTGTATATATATATACTCCACCGGGATCAAAAAAACCGTTTCCGGAGGGAATCCCAGTCGGCCGGCGGTAACGGTAATCAACCGGTTATCGGAATTCCCGAAAAAAATTTGAATAAAATTTGTATAAATTTACTTTAAAAACTAGTTGAATTTCAAAAATTAAAATTTGAATTTACTAAACCGGAAAGAAATCGGTTGGGATTGGTTCTCCCGGTCTCCACCGGTAAGACCGGTTAACCGGCCGGGATTTTTCCTTGTATTCCATCGCTTAGTATACATAATAAATTAACAAAGTGATTAGCTAAACGAAAACATAATTTACACACACATATAGCTCCCACGCTGCTTCGGGCGACCTTCTCACTCATGTGCCTATCCATCCATCGCTGTCGCGCGATGGACACACGCTCTCATTGGCCGGATCCCAATCATGAATTGAGCGAAATGGGTTAGTGTTCAAGCCTGAACATCGGAGCATTGCTGAGTATTTTCACTTGCCTAGTGCTTCGATTCTGTGTCAAGGAGGTTTAGGGAGGCGGCTGTAGCATGTAGATAAGTCGTGTAACTTGTGTTTCTGTGCTGTTGTGTCTTGTCTGAGAAATTGATGATGCTATTGTCGTATGCCCAATGGGCAGTATCTTAGTGCAGTTTCTTAATGCACGAGAAGTGTTAGGATACTATCTTTCCAATGCATGATTTTTATGGTGTAATATCTTAAACTGTTTTATTTAATTACATGCATAAAGTTGTTTTGCGTTAGATTTCGAGCCAAATCAGTATCTAAATTAGATACTAGAGTACCCTCTCTCTTCATTAACTATGATATCACATCACTATTTTGCCTACATGGCAGGCTAAGATACCAGCCAAGGTGGAACACTGGGAGCAGCCTAAGTGCACTTGGAATTTCAGATGAAGAAAACAAGACCGTCTGGAATAATAAATAGAGCATTGGAAAATAGTTTCGACGGAAGAACGGAGAGGACATAGGAATTGTAAATTTAGTTTCAAGAAATAAGTCGAGTTGCTCATACAACAATCGCACAAAATAAATAATCAGGAATATTTACTATGTTGTTCCGCGGAAACCCTATTCCAAGAATTACCGAATTAGCTAGTACTGCTTTGGAACAATCCCTACTAAAGTACCATTTCATGGAAGCCAATCTGACTCGTTCCATGCCGTGTTTGGACTTTTTGGACATCTTTTGTTTTTCATCCTTATCCTTCGATCTTGTGAAGATCTTAGGACACCAAATTACTATTTCCACCTACCACATTATTTTTGTCCTAAAGTATATTTCTTGACTTTCCCGTGAGGAATCATTCAACAGAATAACCCGTAAAATGGAGCCCTTATTATTTTCGACTTCTACCCTCGTAGGATCATGATACATAATTACTATGATTTATAGTATTTTTACCATTCATAAAAAATGCTAATTATAGTTTCATGGTACATTTAATATAACACCACATATGCCTAAAAGGCAACATCTTAAGCACCGTCAGTATTGATTAGTATCATTTATTTCATTTAGACTTTCAAGTGTTTCGTAGGATTTTGTTGACGTGGCATAGCTAAGAGACCAATAAATTATTGGAGATGCCTAAAAGGCAACACTTAAGGACATGTATTGAATAGTACATTTATATTAGACTTTCAAGTGTTTCTATAACTTTCGACACGTACAAGGATTTAAGTTAACGTGGATGAAAGAGAATTAAGATAGAGAAATGTGTTATCTATAATCTTGTAGCCGATTGTAACACCAAAAACATTAAAAGATTGTGTGTTATCTATAATCATGTAGCCGACTGTATTACCACAACCCATTGTATGAGCTTTCTTTAATGTTGTCTACAGGTAACATGAAGAGTTGGTATAGATAACAGTCTGTCTGTACCATTATACCGGTCACTTACGATATCATTCCTCCTTAAAACACCTCAATCACTGTCTTTTCGGTAACACGCGTCTAAATAATAAATCCTACGTGTCAATTGTTAAAAATAAATTGAGAAGCATGTGAAAATAAATCTGGGAGCGTGGGCTTTCTTCCCGTTCCATTGCCTAGCGGGTTAGTTAGGTTAGTTAAAAAGCTTTCACTGCACTGCCCCACTAACAAGAAGAAAATTCTAGGAAAGTGGCAAGGAAGACTTTGAGACTTTCTTAACCACTCCGCGCAACAGACTGAACAAAATTCAAGGGCGCTCCCAGTCTTCTCCCACACAAGCCAGCCAAAAAAAAAAACCTGACTCTCCTGATCTCCTCCCCTCAAATCTCAGTCCTCCTACTTGGAAGTACTCCAGTAAAACCAGTAAGCCTAATCTGGCCAGTAGCCATTACTGCTAACAGGACAGAGAGAGGGGGGAGGGAGGCGAGAGAGAGGAGGGTAGAGAGAGAAGGGAGGAGGAAGAAAAGAGTAGTACACTAAAATCTCTCGATCTCATCCATAGTTTTACCCCCTCCCTCCCTCCGCCTCACGGGCTGCACGCTGCCTCGCTCCGACCGACCGACCGACCGACCGCCACCCCACATCCTCTCTCTCCACATCTCCATCTCACTCGGCGTTGCTCTGCCTCTGCCACCGCTTTCACCCGAGGACGAGCTCCTCCTCCCCTTGATGCGGCGGCCGGCGCCGCTGCTGCTGCTGCTGCTCCAGAGCCGGAGGCGAGCTCCCCCGAAGCCTGGCCTAGCTCCCCCCCGCGCGCCTATTGGAGATCCGGGGTTTCTTGGTAAGCTCTGCTCCGGCCCTGTCCTAATTCCCGTCCAATCCGCCTGATCCCACCCGATTCCGGTTCTTGCATGCGTGCTCGCGCTAGATTAGCGCTCGCCGCAAGCTTGGTTTTGTCGCTAGTCCTTACTGTACACTAGAGTCCATGGATGCACTGTCCTGGCGGCGTGGCGACGTCCCTTGCGGTTTCTTGGTTTCTATCACTCCCTGGGCCGCAGCTTTTGATGGATAAAAGCCTCGCCACACGGGCTTTGAGTTAAGCGTGGGGGAAATGGGCTTAAGGATGTTGTTACTGTATGCGTGGCGTCTCTGTGCTTGTGCTTATGGTAGAAGCCGCCCTTAAAAAGTGGCTCTTTTTTTGGCAGGATCGTGCGGGGCTGGCTCAGCTCAAGCCGCGCCAAGCAGGTCACGAGTAGTACAAGATGGTGATCTCGTCATGATGCAATGCAGTGGCTATTTCTTTTAGTAAGAGTTGGTAGAGATGGCGAACCATGTCTTAGTATTAAATTGCCGTGATTTTTTGTCGGACTGCATTCAAGCAACTCACTGAGCCACTGTTAGCACTCATACATCTTCAAATCATGTGGAATAATGGAAAATGCCCTTCTATTAGACTTTTAGTACTGCATACAGCCATAATATATATTTTTTGTCGGTGCGAACAACGTTCTAGTAGGTTCTTTTTTGCTGTAATCTTTTAGAGGAAATCATGGTAGCATGTGAACCTTGCGTAGAAATTGTCGAATGCAGTGGGTCCTTCTAGTTTATACCCATTTTCCGGTGAGGAGCTGTACGCATGTTCATAGTATGCTTACCTACCAACTTTCAAATGCTTTCGAGAAGTATATTTGTCGGATACGAGGGATCCTTCCAGATTATACATATGCCTAGTGGGGTGCTCTACGCATGTTCATGATATGCTTTCCTACCAACTTTCAAATGCTTTCAAAAAGTAGAATACACGGGATCCTTCTAGTTTCTACCTATGTACAATGCGGTGCTCTACAAGTATTCATGACGTGCTTTTCTACCAACTTTCGGATACTTTCTACAAGTGGAATTTGTCGAATACATGAGATCCTTGATCCTTCTACTTTCTATCTATGACCAGTGAGTTGCTCAACGCGTGTTCATGATATGCTTTTATACCAACTTTTGAATACTTTCTAAAAATAGAATTTGTCGAATACCTATGTCCAGTGAAGTGAGGCGCTCTACGCGTGTTTATGATATACTTTTGTACCAACTTGTGAATACTTTCTAAAAGTAGAATTTGTCGAATACACGCCCATGTCGTGTGAGGTGCTGTACACGTGTTCATGATATACTTTTCTACCAACTTCTGAGTATTTTCTAAAAGTTGGTCTTTTATTTAAGCGTTTAGTGGGGTCGTGTGACCCCACAGGACCCAAAGTGGATCCACTCTAACGGGGATGGAATCTGGGAGTGCGTTCTATGCGAGTGAAGGTTTCCACATCGACCCCAAATGGCTCATCGACCCGAAGCTTCTCTTTGTTGGGCCGCGCATCGGTGAGGGAGCGCATGCAAAGGTTTATGAGGGGAAGTAAGGCTCAGCTTTTTGCACTATCATCTACAATTTGCTGAATTGTATGAATGATTTGCTTCTAATTTAGCTCTTGATTGATGCTGGGGTTTGTAGGTACAAGAACCAAAACATTGCCATCAAGATTGTGCACAAGGGAGACACCCCTGAAGAGATGGTCAAGAGGCAGGGGAGGTTCTTGAGAGAGGTGACCATGCTGTCAAGGGTGCAGCACAAGAACCTTGTCAAGGTCTGCTTCTTTTGGCTGACTCTTATCATTTCTTTCCTTGGGCTGGAAGTTTTGGATGCTTTTTTATATTGAAAACTATACATACTTGCTGTTCAGTTTATTGGGGCTTGCCTAGAGCCTGTCATGGTGGTGGTGACTGAGCTACTAGTGGGGGGCTCTTTGCGCAAGTACTTGGTCGCTCTCCGGCCTAGGAGCCTGGATCCTCGCGTAGCCGTGGGATTTGCATTGGACATTGCCCGAGCCATGGAATGTTTGCATGCACATGGGATCATTCATCGTGATCTTAAGCCTGGTAAGATTTGCCATTCTGCAACCTGGTTACCTCATGCTATCTATTTTATTGTCTGATTACTAGGTGAATTTCTGCAAACTGGGGATAATAATTTTCCTTCTGTCCATATGTAATCTTAGGTGGGATTGTTTTAGGATTTTTTTTTTTTTGTGTGTGCACTCGTTTGTTTGTTTGTTTGTTTTTTTTTTTTTTTTTTTTTTTTTTCCCTGCTAAGTCCATTTATACAGTCTACACATACATTGTCTTGTGTATCTTTTTTTATTACCTTCTTTGCTGTATAATTAACTTGTAATAGTTATTTATATTTCACTTTAATATTGATTACTTAACCTAGGCATTTAGAAATCGATGTTATAGTCAGCATTATCTCGGGTTTACCAACCTGCCAAATTCTCTTGAAGATTGACATCAGGATGAAAACGTTCTTGGAAGTAACATGGGGATGAGAAGTTAGTATACTCTGTTGCACTCTGCCTTCCATATCACAGGCTTTAATGTCTGACGGTCTGACCTATAATGTGCCTTCGCTTAAATGTTCATGATATTGCACATCAAGTTTCATATTGCATAAGCGATGTGTATTTTCATGGTTATAATTGAAGTGTTGTTCTGTTATTTTTACATTTATCATTATTGTTTGAGCAATGTTTTGTGTTTCGTCCAAGTTTGTGTGGAATTTTATCAGCAGAACTAAGTTATGGAGTTGCTAGGAATTTAATTCAAAAAGCGAGCAGTGGTGCATGACTTACTTGTACCCCTCTGCCTGTGTTCTATTGCGTTGGCAATTGCTGCTATCATGGGCGAGTCCAATTTTGGGAACTATCGTCACCAAATTAAGCATAATTACATATGATTCGAGATGTTGAAGCATTTTATAGGTTCCTCAATTATTACATGTACAGTGGAAACAAGTACCAAGGTGCTGGATGATACATCGAAATAAAATATTACTGAAGTAGCTCATTTTCATTCTACAAATAGTGAGAATTTAGTGGACCAGTGATCACTGTATACACATGTTGTAAAGGTGTAGAAACATCTGAAGCCACTCTAACTAAAGCAAGTTTTATAATCTTGAAATCTCTCTCAAGAAAACTTCGAAAAGAGACCATAAATATTTGGGCTATGGAGTTGGATGGAATAGTGCATCATAGTCAACTTTTAGATCTATGCAATTTATTGTATAATGCTCGACGTGATCTGATTCCACCTCTTATTAATATCATTTATATGCACATGTATTCGCTGATTGAATATACAAAATTACAAACATAGTAAAGAACACAGTCACTTACAAAAATAAGGAGGAAACTGTGGATCTCTATGTACAGATCTACACTGAGACTGAGTGTCCACCCTGGAACCTGATGTATACCTCCCATCTGTTTCCTCCCGTTGCATGTACATTGTTTAGGCTGTCAAGTTTGTTTCTATTTCAGGCAATAGTGTCATGCTTATTTTCGTGATTAACAGTAACTGTCACCTGTAATTTTAAAATTTTCTTTTTCTTATTAAGAAAAAATCAGTATGGACTGATATGTATATCTCATCTTTAGTAGTCCCTCTATTCTTTTTTTACTTGTCGTTTTGGACATCGGCACAGTCTCCACTACACTCCTTTGACCATTACTTTCTCTAATTATATGTTTCGAAAATTTATCAAAAATATAATGATGTGGAAGTACTTTTGACGACACACATCATTTTCATGTGGCAAATCTATATACTTCTTTATATAATAATGGTCAAAGTTTTAAAATATTGACTGCATGCATTCTAAAACGACATCTATTTGAGAATGGAGGGAGTATGACATAGCAAGATCAGAGCATGATACGAGCATACTAGTTTCTAGAGTTGTTGGATCTTGGATTGAAGGTTTGGCTTCCCTAGATCTTGCTATGTGTGCATGTCTGAAATTTGCTAGATCCATGGACCTTTGAATAATTTGTTGAAACTTTTAACATCTTTGAGTTTTTTTAACCAGATAGTGTATTAAATTGAACTTGATGTAAGATAAGCAGTCTTGGATTAAAGTACTCCTTGGCTCTTATTTTTGGAGAAACTATTCCATCTCATAAGTGTTTTTTGTTGTGTTTGGGCATTGGACTTTGCAGTATTGGACCAAATTGAGTCTATGTCTTGGGCTTTTGGAGGGAAAAGTTCTATGCTACTATAATAAGTGTGGATGCTGAATTTTGCTTCATCGCTCAACTTTATGTACGGGCTTTCTTCCTGTCTGTTGGATACACAAAGATCAGACGATCCATGAATCTAACTGACACATCCAACAGTCATCACCTCTGCATGGATCTGCCCCCAAATCAACACTAGTCACCACATGCTCCCTATCAAATAGCCTGTTACCTCATCAATGCATTTTTAACGTCTAGTGCTTATATTACTAGTCTAGATGTGTTGCTCTAAGTGGCAGGTAGCCAGGTAGGTTATTAGACACTAAACTTCACGGTATATTATAACAAACTAGAAATGGAGATAAATGTCTCATGTTGGTTTAGAAGCTAGAATTACTTGCTTCATTGTGAATATGTGTTCCATGCGCTGATTGAAGTCATTGAACATTTCAAAAGCTCAGGCTGCAAGAGTATGGCAGCAGTATAACCCCAATCAGCAAATTTCACAGGCACGAAGAACTGAACTGCTATGAATTGTGTCTTGCAATCTTGCTTGTTATTCTTTTATAGCATGCTTTATTTATACAATGGAGAATTTGTCAAGATGTTCACAGTGCTGATTTTGGGAAGGTTATTAATTATCAAACAAAATGCTTTAAAGAATCAAGGTTAGACATCAAGATAATATCTAGTAGCAGCTTTGAGGGTTTTCTTGGTAGGCTTGACATGCCCGAAAGCAAGTTCGAGTCCATTTACTCAGTGGCGAAGCCAGGATGAAAATGAAGAAGGGGCTCGTAAGCCAAAGTTTCCCTAGCTGCCTGTGCCGACACCATAGATTGACACACACATGGTTGACGCCGTCACGGCCTGCGCTAGCACTGTCGGTCTCGTGCACAAGCTCACGGTCTGCACCTGCCGGCAGTGGTGAACGCAGGATAATATTTTCGGGACAAGCATAAATATGGCTAATTCGTCGTCATATATGCGAAGTTCACAATCACAATAGTTTTAGACTAAAATTAATCCTGAAATTAGATAGAAAAAATGAAGCAAATTCATTCTCTCAATTCGACTCAGTGATAGTCCCCCATTCAGACATTCATCCTCAAATAATCAAATTTAGTATATAGAGATGTCATTTCGTAGTGAAAATTGACATACAAAATTTCACAATGTCATTATCTCAAATTGACATATAACTCTCAAAATATGACCCCGTGTATGAGATTGAAATTAGAACTACAGGGAAAAGCTGATGGGTGGGGGTTACCGGCGCCGAAGGGTGGGCTCGAACCCACTCAAGCCCATCTGGTGGCTACACCCCTGCATGTACTTGTATGTTTTTGGATGAATTAGTACTGTAGAAGAACCCAAGTATTACTCGTCGTTTGATTCTTCAGTGAGAATATCCTAAAGGTTTGGAAAGGTAGCTTCAATTCTCATAGCCATCTTTCAAGGGCGGATCCTTTTGGAGGTAATTCTCCCAAATAGAAGATGATTGTTTTCAGTTCAAGATATAATAGAAGCACTATGCGTGCAACAAACATAGAGAAAGCTTACATATCAAGCAGATAATTGATGCCTGGCCATGGATATAGTTAAACAGGTAGTCTCGCATTCATCGTTTTTCACAGATGAATTTGTTGGTACTTTAAAGATGGTGGAGGCTATTCTCTTGAGCAAGATAATGGAGGTGCATAAGATAGAGGAAGAGGAATCAATATGAATGTTCAGTAGAGGGTGACTTTGTGCAAAATTGTTTTGCATTTTGTTAGTATGTCTCAGTTAGCTACAGCTTACAAACCATTATGTGTTGCCGAGTTTAGTGTATAATGTATGATGTATCAAGTAGCAAATCTTTCAGCGCATGGTGCAGCTAGCACAAAACTTGATCAACCACAAGGAAAAGACTGCTGTAATTTCCTCTATCAAGAAAGCAGCAGGAAATATAAATGAGTTGAACGGAGTCACTGACATATACTACAAGATGCGTACTTGTAGATGTAGTCATGTTCAGCAATGGACAAATACTACTGAATCTCTTCAAATCAGATATGGTCAATGAATCAATGCATATTAGCTCTGTTATTTCAGCAAGGGTTAATCATGTTTTACTGTTAGTTCATCTATCATTTCCTTCATACAGAGAACTTGCTGTTGACCGCAGACCAGAGAACAGTCAAACTTGTTGACCTCGGTTTAGCAAGAGAAGAGACATTAACAGAGATGATGACTGCTGAAACAGGAACATACCGTTGGATGGCTCCAGAGGTTCTGCTACTGCATCTTCATATTTGTCAATAATTGAATTCTTTCGTTTTTGCTATTATCTGACTAATCCCGAAAAATCTCAACAGTTGTACAGCACAGTCACATTAAGGCATGGAGAAAAGAAGCATTATAACCATAAAGTAGATGTTTACAGCTTTGCAATTGTGCTATGGGAACTCCTTCACAATAAACTGCCCTTTGAGGGTATGTCTAATCTGCAAGCTGCATATGCTGCTGCGTTTAAGGTAACCACTGATACTTCAGTCTAGTGCTTGGAAGAATGGTGTAGCCGCAGTATATCGGAGTTCATTATGCTAGGTTTCTTTAGATTTTTACAGTCCAATCTTGCACTTGATTTGACCTGGTGAAAGCATCATTTCTGCAGAACATCAGACCAAGTGCGGATAATTTGCCAGAGGAGCTGTCAGAAATCCTAACATCCTGCTGGAAGGAAGAACCAAACGACAGACCAAACTTCACACAGATTGTGCAAATGCTTCTCCATTACCTCTCCACCCTTTCGCCACCAGAACCTTTGGCGCCGCCTCGTGCATTCAGTTCGGAGAATTCAATTCTACCTCCTGAATCCCCTGGAACAAGCTCACTAATGGCTTCTCGAGGCGATCTCGGTGACACACCAAAAGGCAAGATGGATGACAAGCCAAGGGGCTTCTTTTTCTGCTTCAGCCAGTGCTATTAGCACAGAGCAAGGAAGCTCCCAAGAGGATGCAAATATCGAAAGAACGTCATCACCAAATGGGCTCAGCACCCATAGTCCATACCCAAAGAATGGCAGAAGTTCCCGTAGAACTGTTGTTTCTGCTAATCGGGCTGTCCCCCTGCATCTGACATGTTTAACATATCGGCAGGATAAATCGAGTAACCTTTTGACTCCTGCTAGTAATGATGAAAATAGTTCTATCGTATATTTTCGGTGAACCGTGGTACCATCAAGATATTCCATGTCTAAATTGCCCGCCCATCGTATAGTAATAATTGACATTAATCAGTTTCTGTTGGAAAGGGTACTGCAGGCTGTTTTCATTCTCTGTGGCTTTGTTTTTCTTGCACCTCTAATACTGTTATCTGAGACTGTATTAGAGCTAAAATTAAGGCTGTGAGTGCTACAGCCTACACAGTAGTAGTCGATGCTCCTTGTTACAAATTGACCACCTAAATCTACATGACCATATGTATGATTGATTTTTTCTTACGGTATACGGTATGAGCATTTATGGTATTAAGAACGAAGTAGATGGATTCTGCAGAGAATTAAAATAATGATGTCGAAACAATCACGACAAGATAGAAAGATTTGACGGCAAGCCGATCAGTAAATTCTTTAAGCACAACCTCAAAAGAGCACAATAAATTATTACCCTCGAACCTTTGAGGACATTCGATTCTCACCCTATACAAGAATTTAGTGTTTAAAAATAACATAGCTTCTAATCCTTGTGCGGCTCTTACTTTGGATAAGTTGGTCTGTGGCTTGGGTTCTCTATGATCATCATGGTAATTTCAAGTTTTTCTGCCTTGTTTGTTATGTACAATAGCGAAAATTCTACGATTCCGTCGTAATTTTTTAGGACGATTGCGGTTTTATCGATTCATGCGCACGAAGGCAACCGATATTACCATAAGAACACAACGCTTCATCGAACGGGGTTACATGGCACGCAGACAACGAACCGAGGCGAATAGGTAGAACTACCGAGTGGAACGGACCATTTGCCCTTGCGCCCGTGTCGGCGTTATACTCCTCGCCTTGCGCCTTAGCTCGCCGCGATGGCCCTCTTCCGATCCTCTCGGCCTCCGTCGCTCGGCATGCTCACGCCTCGCTCTCGTGACCGCTCGTCCGGCCTACGTTGCTCTCGCCGCCTTTCACCTCACTAGTCTCGGTCATGTCCTCGTAAAAGCCGGGTCGTCGGGTCACATCGCCCGGAAAGCTACCTCGTCGTCATTGCATTTATTGCCGAACGGTTGGCGACGCGACGGCGGGGCGCCAACGGTTCGACGACGGGTTCCCGCGCACCGAGGAGCTATGGCTCGAACGCACTCGGCCGCACCAAACCCGAGGAGCTCGCCTCGAGTATGCTAGAAACCCGCCGCCATTGATCGTGCCCTAGCGCCGTAACGCTCCTCACACGAGCCGGAGGCCCGTATCTCGCCATCGCCGACGTGAATCGCCGTCACCCCGACGCAAATCAAGGCCGCAAGGACGATGTTAGTACAAGTAAACACTCCGACGTAAACTAAGAACCTCGCACCTCCCGGATGTGCACCGCAGATAATCGAGGGAGCGCCGGTCAGGTATCGGGTCCGACGACGTAGTGACTCATCCCGCTGCACCTACGGCGAGAGAACGCATGATGTTAGCGCACGTAAGGCATAAACCCAAAAATAGAACGTAAATTTGAACATAGCGACTTACCTCGTGGCGACTGCACCGCCCCGCGATGACCGACGGAAACGCTACGACGCCACCGGACTCGCTAGGTCGTAGCGACCTAGCGGTGAGCATGCCCCCACTTCGAGCTCGATGCGTAGGGCGTCGCCCTCGAACGACCGCAGCTCAAGTTCTTTACTATTTTCTTCATCTCCGAGATGTGCTTCAAAACTTTTTATACCGGGGTTCTATTCGGCTGCCGAGGCATCGTCCGATGCGCCTGACACGCAGCGCTCCCTCCAACCGCAGTGACATACGAATAAAGTTGATTAACAAAAGGTACGAATGTTGTTAATGAAACTACGAACCAGGTAGGTGCGTCGCACGACGCCGCCAAGTCGGGAAGCGATGTGACGGTCGTGCGGCGTGGAGGCTCTCTCATGGTGCGCCGGCCGTGTCACCTCCTATGGCCGCTCCGAGGAGGAATGGTCGCCTTGGCGCGTCGCGTGGCACGCACCACTCCATGTACGCACCATACGACTCACTGGCCGGACGCCGCTCATGCCGATATCCACATGCGCCGTGTTCATCCATGTTACAATCCACTCGCCGGTGCATTGCCATCCCAATGTTCCCACCCCACCTCGATTTCTGCATTCAAAAGATTAATGTTAAAAAAGAAGACGAGGCGAACATTACCTGATGAAGTTTGACTCACGTGTGTACGGCTTGCTCAGGCTCGCCGTCGGGGCACCGGGTATGCACTAAATCAGCCGCACGCACGCGGCGCCACGCCGCGAGGCTCCACCATATGTGAGAAGACCATGTGGCGTGTCGTTCTCCACAGCGGTATGTCCCGGATGCATTGCAAAGACAGCCGGCGCGCGCTACCGCGCAGCAGAAATCGGATACCATGGACACCGATGATGTCGCCTCGCAACAACTCGAACACGCCAGGTACAACGAGTAGCACTCGCCGTCTTGTGCCGCCCGGGCACGCGCGCAGATCCACCGTAAGCCCATGGTGAGGGCGCCATGGCGTCATGGGGGGTCCAACTAGAGGTATGGGTGCACCGCTATCTCGATGGCTCCGCCCAATAGGAAGTGCTCCCAACTCCACAACCGCAAATTTCGACGCACAATGATTTGACACAAGAGACAAGAGGTGACGGATCGATGCTTTGGTGCAAAATACAGGGAAAGAGGGCCTCCTTCACATCTTTTAACAATCAACACATGGTCAGGGCCTGGTTCAAATGTCTGAACAATCAACATCTGTTGCAAATGGAGAGAGGGAGGGCCTGCTGCAAATGAAGGGAGGGAGGGCCTCTTTGCAAATGAAGGACTGATTCAAATCTTTGCAATCAACACATATTAGAATGACACAATCATATCGATTAGCAATTAAAAATCTAAATAAATAAAATTATGCAAAATTTATACAAATAAAATTATACAAAATTTATACAAACAACTAAACTGTTTCAGTGGACTACACAAAAAAATTGTAATTTTTTGAACTCATTTGTATATTTCAAAATTACCACAAACTTTTTCTAACCCTAACCCTAATTAACTCTCTAACCTAATTAACCCTCTAACCTCTAATTAGCGCTGGAGGCCACACATGAGGGCGGCGCGTGGGTCACCTGCGCCGGGAGCGTGGTCGGGCGTAGGCTCACCTGCGCCGGGAGCAGGCAGCCGGCGTGTCGGCGCGTGGGAGGGTCGGCGCGGTGGCGAGGGGACCGGCACGTGGCGGGCGCGGCCGGGCGAGGGGGAGCGGTGGCGGGCGCCACGTGGAGCTCGGCCGGGGCTGGCTGGGGGAGGCGGGTGCGGTGGGCGGCACGTGGAGGCGGGCGCAGCTCACCTGCGCGCCGGGAGCGTGGGGCGAGGGTGGGCGCGAGGTGAGCTCGCGCCGGGAGCGTGGAGGGTGGGGGCGGCGCGGCGGCTTGCGTGGAGCGCGGGCTCGGTGAGGTGAGTGGCGGGCGGGCGCGCGTGGCGTGGCGGCGGTGAGGTGGCGGGCGCGCCGTGAGTTGGCGTCGAGCGATGGGCGGCGCGGTGAGCGCGTCGCCACGGCGACGTGTCGGCCGCCGTAGCGGGCGCGACTCACCGTGCGCCCGGCGTGCCATTTTTGTAAATACACGCGGAAGTCGGTTATAAGTGCAATTACGGTTGAAAAAACGACCGTATCGGCCAAAAAGTCTTAGATTAAATTAGAGTATACGGTATACGGTATGACCATTTATGGTATTAAGAACGAAGTAGATGGATTCTGCAGAGAATTAAAATAATGATGTCGAAACAATCACGACAAGATAGAAAGATTTGACGAAGCCGATCGTAAATTCTTTAAGCACAACCTCCAAAGAGCACAATAAATTATTACCCTCGAACCTTTGAGGACATTCGGATTCTCACCCTATACAAGAATTTAGTGTTTAAAAATAACATAGCTTCTAATCCTCGTGCGGCTCTTACTTTGGATAAGTTGGTCTGTGGCTTGGGTTCTCTATGATCATCATGTCTTTATACAGTGCCACTAGTTTTCCTCCAAAGAGAGTATAGGAATTCTTATAGCACACCTCTCTAAGTCCCAGTAGGTTAGGATTTGAATCACCTCTCAACAATGTTCACCTTGACTCTTATCCTATAAAGTCATCATGCTCATCTAAGAACTTGCTCCAAGACGACCTTGTCTTTTTTTTTTCTTTTTTCCTCTCACTTTTGGGAGTGCGCCCCACTACAGGGGCTCATGCACATCACCGCAATGTGCGTGTTGGTGTCTGGGCTAGCCTGCCCGGATCCTCTACCCGAGAGCTTTTTCGTTATATAGTTTGGTTAACCACACCTCCTCGTCCTACAACTCTCTATGCTATAGGTTTGTACCGCCTCTGAACTCCACCTACTCGTTAGTATCGCATGGTTGGTCCCACCATGTCTTCCTTCATCCTACAGCTCACACATTCGCCTCTGACTGCTAGAGTTTTCATTCATCTTTGTAATTCCACTCATAACTGCAGATGAGATCTGAGTGCCTACCGTTGACAACATTGTTTCCTTCTCTTGACCAG